>CM066162.1:68357887-69852887 GCA_033629205.1 Lithocarpus polystachyus
CAAACACATAAACGCATGTGTGGAACAAAAACAGGAAATACATAAATAAAAATTTCTTAATTTCACATGACACAAAAAAAAACATATATCATGAATAACATCATCAATATAAGTCAATAAGCACAATAACATAGTGAAATAAGAAAACATATACATAACAATGTATCTCAACAAAAATATCTCCTAATCAAGAGCTAAAAATGTAAATACACAGTGAAGCACCTAGATACAATCTAATAACTCCACAAGCTCCGCAGTATCACTACTAAGAAAACAAACACTCCCCCTAAAATGTAAATCCCCTCAACACAAAAACAAGCTACTAATGAACTATGCACTCCCCCTTTTTGTGACGAATTGCCAAAGGGTACTCACTCATCATCAAAAGGAGGTGGAGAAGATCGACGAGAGCTCGCCAAATCCGCTCGCAATGCACGAAGCTCATCGAGGATGTCCACCAAAAGCTGACCATGAGCCGCCTGAACGGTCACGACAGTGTCAAGCGTCCGACGAAGGTCAGAAACCTCATCAAACGGTGGAGGAACATCAGCAGCAGCAGCAGCAACAGCAGGATCCGAAGAAGTCCCAGCTGCAAAAGGATCTGCAGAAGAAGAAGAAGGGGGTGGAGTGACACCGGTAGGCTCTACCCTAGCACGCTTAGAGCTAGCTCGAAGTTGAGCAGCCCTTTGCCTCAAAAAGGTAGCACCTATAGGAGCAATAACATGAACAGGCTCGGAAGCAGGATACTCACCAAAACCAAGAAAGAGAAGAATCCTATGAATAAAAACCGGAAAAAACAAAGCATGAGCCTGAGAACTAGACCTATGAACCTCGTTCAAAGAACGAAGGAACATATGCGGAAAACTGATAGGAGCATCAGTGACCAAAGCATACAGAAACACACATCGCTCAAGAGGGACGGTGTGAACATGAGTAATCGGCCACAAAGAATGACATGCTATCCGAAAGAAAAGATAGTGCAACTCAGACAGCTCAGCAGACGAGATCCGAGGATCAGAACCCCACTGGATAGAAGTACCAGTGATGTATGACAAGACGTCATCAAGGGGAGGAGACTCCTCGTAAGGAAAGACGGGATGGTCCACAATGGGCACCCCAAGAGCATCCGACACCACCGAAGGGGTAATGCGGTACTCGACACCACGTAACCACACCTTGACTAAGGTGTCGTTATCGTAGACATGAATAGAGAGGTTCGAATAGAACTCTCTAATCAAAGAAGCAGGAGGAGGATGCTCAAAGTCTAGAAGAGGTAACCAACCCCGACGCTCAAAGTTCCTACGAACCTCAGGATCTAACTCATCTAAGATAACCCTACGCTCAGCCCAAATCTGACGCCTAAGATTAAGGGTCTCATATGTAATCTGGTTAGACTCACTAGGAAATCTCTCGGTGTCAAAAGATGGAGAAGGATCAACAGTCCTATGGGCTCGAGTTTTCCTAGGCATAGTGCTAAGGAAAAGAGACAGACACAGAAAGAAAAGAGCAAAAACCAAAACCAAGAGCAGACTGCAAGTTAGCACAGCATAAAAAATATAGAAAATATCAAATCTATATGATGCATGAGCATGAACAGAAAATGATGCATGTACTAATGCAGTGACATGTTCAATTTTGATTCAAATTAACAAAATTGGCTTGAGCAAGCAAAGTGTATCAAAAATACCCAATTTGAAAAACCCTATTTTTCAAAACACAACAAATTGATAAATTGATCAACACAATAGTCAATTAACTCAATATAATGATCAAATTAATCAATCTAACAAGCCAATTTTATCAAGTTCAACCCAATTGAACAAAATCCCCAATTTATTCAAATATAAGCCCTAGAATTTCAAATTTTCTTCAAAGCACCAAATAAACCAAATTAAACCACATGAGGTGCTTAGGAAAGGTGTCCCCACAAAAACCCATAAAGAATTTGAGAAAGAATCACTCCAAAACAATCCCAAAAATAGAAAATCCCTAAATGCCGAAATGACCCAAATATGCATGAAAAAATGCATGAAAATAGAAAATAAATGCAAAAGGAAGGGTATAAGGAACTTACCAGCTGAAGGAGAGAGAGATTATGCAAATAAAGTGGAGGAAAACGACAAAAATCCCAAGAATAGTGCTGACCGGTTGGTAGGAAACCAAAAAGAGATTTGAAAAGTTTTGAAAAAGTGAAAAAAAAAACACTTGAGAAACTTTCTTTTAAAAAACAGCCGGCACGATTTTCGATCGATCGAAAATTACATTCGATCGGTCGAAAACTTATTCGATTGATCCAAAAACAGCTTGGATCGATCGAACCAACCAGAGAGTTTTCTGAACAAATTTAAACATTTTCGATCGGTCGAAAATCAGTTTCGATCGATCGAAATTCTGGAAAAATCAGTTTTTTGAAAAACCAAACATTTTAAACCAAAAACTCCTCAAAGCAGCAGATTTTTAAAATCAAATGCATGAGTATGAGATGATATGATTTTCAAAAACACAAGTATTCAACCCAGATTCCTCAACCAAAATTTTCTCTCAATATACCCAAAAAAATAAACAAGCAAACATGTTCGGCATCAATTTTCAAAGAATTCTCAAACTTGGTTGGTCAGACCAAAAACACACACAATAACATGTACACAATTTTAGCAAAGATTAACTTGTGTAGTGTGTGCAACTAGCATAAGCTTGAGAAACATGTGAGGTGATATACACATAGAGATCAATCACAATTTCTACAAAATCCACCACATGAATTTGAAAGAGACTATCCCTTAAAGAGTTACATCATATAACTCCCACATCTCCTAGAGTAAAAGCTTGCAATCATGTAAGTTCCTTGATTTGCCTCATTATTCAAATTAATTGATTAGAAACTTAATAATAGCCGGGATAATGTACACACCAATTTTATGAATTTGTGAAATTATTATAGCCCAATAATGTACACACCAATTTTAATAGAGGCTACACCTTATGTTCTTTTTGTGCATGTGCTACACTTTCTCGAGCACAAAATCTTATGATATGCACTAAGGTGTTCATGATTGGCTAATACACAGTGGTGAGATAGTTATTTATGCCTTTCTCATTAAGTTCAAGTCCAACAATCAAAGACATACAACTTCAAAATCAAGATCATGTGATCAACAAATATAGCATCTTCCCACACAACATGCACAACAAGACTTTAGCTAGTAAAGTGCAATAAATAAGTGCATCAAAGCTAAACAAGGTACATAAACATGTTATGCAATAATTGATAGACCAACCTTGTCTTCAAATTCAAGGAAAAATAGCAAAACACAATTTGCAACAAATTTTTTTTTTTTTTTTTTTTTTTTATACAACAAAAAAAAAACAACCTAGAATGAAATGCATGAATGCAATGCAATGCAAATCCTAGAAACAGCGGTCACAAAAGATATAGCAATAAAGCACAAGGACCATGTCAGACAGACTCAATTAGGTTGAGCCTTTTTGCATCCAAGACTTCTTAGATGCAACTCTTACATTGGAGTTATGATTCATATTCGAATTCTGAGCAACTCCAGGATTGGAAAAAAGGTTTAACGCCTTTACCAATTCACCAATCAGTACCATAGGATCACGTGCTTGAGGCACAGGTACTGTAGTTTTATTTGCTCGCTTCGCAGCTTGCAACTTAAAACAATTTGGACGTATGTGTCCAGGTTTTCCACAAAAATGACAAACCCATGCAGGCTTATCATGCAATTTGCCCTTAGTCGAAGTAGAAGCTCTAGAATGAGAAGCATGAAGATCAACCCTAATTTTTCTAGGTGGAGTAACATTCAAAGGCTTGACAGGTTCACTCACCACGGGTTTGACAATCTCACTCTTAGGAGGTTCAGAAGAAGGAACAAATTTAGTGGAAGAAGGTTCAAGTACAGAAATACTTTCCTCATAACCTAAACCAGATTTATCAGAAGGAGACTTTTGAATACTCAGCATGTGATCAAGTTTGGAGCTTGCAGACCTATTAGTTTGTTCTCTAGCAACAGACAAATCATGTTCCAAACATTTAACTTTCTCAAGCAAGAGCATGTTCTCAGTTTTCACATTATTCAAAAGCTCATTTGCATCAAATAATTTAACAAGTAAATTTTTCTTTTCAAGATCAAGAGATGCGATTTTCTTCAAGCCTAACTCAACATTCATAGCATCCTTTGCAGCAACTTTGCAAAGTTTATTGTAGGCTTCCTGTAGATCTGCATCCTCAGAGAGTTCCCCATCAGAAGGGTTCTCTTCAACAGACAAGCTTTCATTGACTACCGTGGTAGCAGTGAAAGCAATAAAGTTTCCATCCTCATCACTTGCGGATTCATTGTCGGAAACTTCGTCATCACTAAGGGTTACAGCCATAGCTTTACCCTTAGACCTCAAATAAGTAGGACATTCAGACTTTAAATGACCATACCCTTGACAACCATAACATTGTTGTCCCAAAGAATTATTAGAAGATTGACCTACTTTTTCCTTAGGTTTTTCAAAGTTATTAACCTTAGTGGGTTCATTCTTCCTAAAATTTCTAGGTTCAACAGTGTTCTTGCCTCTTGCCCTTCTATTACTATTTCTCAGAAAGTTTCTAAAGTTCTTGGCAAGATAGGCAATCTCTGTAGCAGAGAGATCATCATCAAATCCACCATCCTCAACATCATCAACAGACTTAAGAGCCATTGATTTGGATTTGTTAGTTTTAGGGAGGTCTAACTCATAGGACTGAAGAGATCCTACAAGTTCATCAACAGGGATGGAGTCCACATCCTTACTCTCAGTAATGGCAGTCACTTTGGGTCTAAAATCTTCAGTCAAAGATCTAAGAATCTTCCTAACAATTTTAGGTTGATCATAGATTTCACCCAAATTATAAGCAGAATTAACAATATCATTCAACTTAGCATAGAACTCATCAAAAGATTCATCATCATTCATTCTAATGCTTTCAAATTTAGAAGTTAATTGCTGCAGTTTATTTATCTTAACTGCCTTTGTGCCTTCATGCACAGTCTGGAGGATATTCCAAGCAGTATGAGCAACCTCAACATTAGAGATTCTCTTAAATTCCTCCATGGAAACAGCATTAAAAATAGCATTCATTGCTTTGCTATTAAAAGCGGCTGCCTCCTTCTGAGAAGTTTGCCACTCACTCACAGGAGTAGTGGGCTTCTCCCATCCGTATTCAACGGAATTCCACACCCTCTCATCAATGGATTTTAGGAATGCTTTCATCCTTACTTTCCAATAGGCATAGTTGTTTCCATCAAAGTGAGGAGGAACAACTAGAGAGTGTCCGTGTTCCATGACAACAGGGGTCAAGGATCAGCTCAAAGATCAAAGGATCAAACACAAAAGCTACCTGCTCTGATACCACTTGTCAGTTCGTTTAGACCCCTTAACCCAACAGATTAACCTAGAGAATTAGCCAAGTTATTAACTTAGGTAATTTAATTAAACTAGGTTAACACAAATAAATATAAAAACAATAAAGCAGCGGAAAATAAACAACACAAAGATATGATGACCTAGGAAACCACACCGGTAAAAACCTGGGGAGGATTTGACCTAGCTATCCTCAAGGTAAACTGAATCCACTATGAAAGAATTGAAGTTTACACAATAGACTTAGACCACTAACGTCATATTGCTACCTGCCTGTAGGAAACTTACTACCATGACCCCATGATAGCTCCGAGATCCACGGACTCCTTCTTTCCGGAATTCTTCAGCAAATCCACAAGCGCACCTGCTTGTATATCTTTGTGCTCTTTGATTCTGCAACTGTAACGATCTACACAACTCTTGACATAAATCTCAAGTTTGTAAACCCTAAGTGTATGTGAAGGTAAACACCTCTAGATCTCACAATGAGATTCACAAACACAGCAAAACAGAACTCTAAAAACGTGGCTAGGGTTTTCCCTTTTATACTTAGGGCAAACATAAAACCCTATACATTAAAACGGGCTTGGGCTGAGTTGGAAAATTCTGCAGAAAAACGTTCTGTGCGATTTTCGATCGATCGAGTCTAATTTTCGATCGATCGAGTCTCACAGAAAGTTACAAGTAATTCTGCATAAAAACTCGATTCCAACTTTACAATAAACCCCATACTTTGAGCAAGTCTAACACACGACTCAACATTGTTTTGATCATGGTTTGCCAACATACAAAATGAAGTTCTAAATACATTAGATCCTAGTCTTTAGAACCTAACACCATTCATCACCTTCTTTCATCCTAATTTGATGATACCCACATTTCAAATCAATTTTTGTAAAGACACATGATCCATGCAATTCATCCAACATGTCATCTAGCCTAGGGATGGGATGTCTATACGTTACCGTAATGTTGTTGATAGCCCTGCAATCAACACACATGCTCCAAGTTCCATCCTTCTTAGGCACAAGCAGCACTGGCACCGCACATGGACTCATGCTTTCTCTTACATGTCCTTTGGTCAGCAACTCCACAACTTGCCTTTGAAGTTCCTTTGTCTCCTCTGGGTTACTCCTATAGGCTGGTCGGTTAGGAATTGTTGCACCTGGCACAAAATCAATTTGATGCTCTATTCCTCTAATAGGTGGCAATCTACTACGTACATCATTAGGAAACACATTCTCATATTCCTGCAACAAAGAAACAACAACACTAGGCAAAGATTCGTCAAGTTCGTTAGTATTAAAACAGACCTGTTTGTATAAGAGTACAAATATAGGCTGGTTTGTATACAAAGCACTCTTGATATCACTTGCCTTAGCATAAAAACTCCCTTGTTTTTTTGTTTTTCTCTCATTTTTTTTCACTCTCTATTTTCTTTTCAATCTCTCTTTTGTTTTCACTCTCTTTTTTCTGTTCACTCTCTTTTTTTCTTTCACTCTCCTTCTCATCATCTTTCTTTGAACTCTCAATTTCACAATTTTTTTTCAAGTCATTCTTTCTTTCCAATTTCATTTGATCTTCACACACTTGACTTGGAGTCAACGGTACAAGAGTAATGGGTTTA
Organism: Lithocarpus polystachyus; assembly: GCA_033629205.1. Taxonomy (NCBI): domain Eukaryota; kingdom Viridiplantae; phylum Streptophyta; class Magnoliopsida; order Fagales; family Fagaceae; genus Lithocarpus; species Lithocarpus polystachyus. The sequence continues at coordinate 68,364,921 of CM066162.1, forward strand.
TTGTCTTTTACAAAAGAATACATATTCTTGAACCCATCATGATTGACCTTTTGTCAAATTGCCATGGCCTGCCCAATAAAATGTGACCCGCATGCATTGGAACAACATCACAAAGTACTTCATCCTTGTACCTCCCAGTTGAAAAAGAAACCAGTACTTGCCTATTTACCTTAACCTCCCCACAATCATTCAACAACTGCAACTTATATGGTCTAGGGTGTTTTATGGTAGGTAAATTCAATTTTTCAACTAAAGTAGTACTAGCCACATTAGTACAGCTCCCCCCATCAATAATCATACTACATACCTTGCTATTGACGTGGCATCTAGTATGAAAAATGTTCTCCCTTTGTTGTTCCATATCATCCTCTTTGACTTGGGCACTTAAAGCACGCCTAGCCACAAGTGACTCACCCTCCACTGGATACTCCACATCATCGTCACAAGCATTCTCAAGTGATGGAATCAGGTCATCATCTCCCTCACTTTCAGTTTCCACCTCTCCATCAATACTTGCAATCATGGTCCTCTTATTTGGGCATTGTGAAGTAATATGACCTACTCCCAAACAACGAAAACACTTAATATCACGATTACAAGTTTGGGATTCATTTTTACCTTTGTTGACATTGGGACCTTCATCTCTCCTTTTTGGTGGTTCGGTTTTGGACTTGAAAACAGCCCCTTCATCTTTCCTCCCATTTGACCTCCATGAAGTAGAGGAGCCCGGATTTTGAAATGACCGAGTTCCTTTCCTTTTAAGCTGACGTTCCACCTTTATTGCCATATGCACCATGTCCTCCAACTCCACGTAGTGCTGCAATTCCACCACGTTGGCAATGTCTCAATTCAGCCTATTCAGAAACCTTGCCATGGTAGCTTCTCTATCCTCCTCTACATTAGCTCGAATCATGGCAATCTCCATCTCCTTGTGGTAGTCATCCACGCTCCTATAACCTTGAGTAAGACTCTGTAATTTTTGATACAAGTCTCTATAGTAGTGACTAGGGATAAATCGCCTCCTCATGGTGGCTTTCATTTGCTCCCACGTCTCAATTGGCCTCTCATGGTTTCTCCTTCTGTTCATCACAAATTGATCCCACCATATAATAGCATAGTCAGTAAACTCAATCACAGCTAGTTTTACCTTTTTCTCCTCGGAGTAATTGTGGCACTCAAAGATGAACTCCACCTTCTTCTCCCACTCCAAGTACGCTTCTGGATCATTTTTCCCTTGGAATGATGGTATCATCATTTTTATGTTTCCTAGGCTTCTGTCAGTCCCATCTTGCCATCTTAGATCTCTTCAGAATCCTCTACCACGCCTTTCGCCCCTTTGCGCAAACCTGCCCCCATTGTTCCACAAAACTTGATCCTCTTCATCTTCAAACTCATCGTCGTGGTAGTCATCAGAATCATCCACGCACGCATTCCTTTCTTGCCTTCTAGCATTCGGGGCTCTTTGGGGACGCTCCTCACGCAAATTAGCAATATCAGTATCTTGCCTGTCCAACCGATCTCGAATCTCATTAAACACCACGTTCATGCATTCAAATTGTTGTTGCATAGCCTGCAACATGATAGATGACTCCTCCCCTCCATCCTTAATTGATTTTTCATACCTGCAAGACATATTTTTAAAACTACAAAGAAATGTTAGAAATAATTCCTCACAACACTCCTTCACGTGTTTGCACTCAGATTATGTCACTTCCACTCGTGTTTCACTCTTAAATGGCTTTCTCCCGATATTAGTCTCACACTCTCTTGCCTTTTTCCACTCGTAGCTTCCCCTTTTTAGTTCTGCAATAAACTAATAAACTTGATCAAGAAATTCAACTTGTAGTATTTAAACAAATACCAACAGCAAGAAAATATGACAGAAACACAAATCAAAGAAAAATAGGACAAAAGAAAACAATATATTTGGCCTGAGAGAACTGAAACTAAAAACAAATTTTTTTTGTGTCTTTTTTTTTCACGTTTTTTTTTTCAGCAGTCTTTTTTTTTTCTTTTCTACAGTTTATTTTTTTATTTTTCACGTTTTTTATTTTTGGGAATTTAGTGCACAATTTTAACCTAGTGCACGTCACAGAACAAGAACGAAGAACAAAGAACAGAAACGGAACAAGATAGGAAGATAACAGGAAACAAAAGATAAAAGGATAGAAAACTGATTTTAGAACCTGTGCTCTGATACCAAATGATGCGAACCTCAATCGACTCGCTTTGAGACTCAACAAACAATATTGGAATATTGCCCAAGAAAACTAAAATTCAGATTTTATAAAACCCTGACCCAACGTTTATAAGAGAAATGCGAACCAAAGGTATAAGTAACAGACCTTGACCCAATGATTATAAAGGAATCACGAACCAAAGGTATAAAGTTTGAACGCCACAAGGAAGAATCCTTAATAAGTTCACAGTTCTTGAAGAACCAAAGAGAAGAGCAAAGACTCACCTTTTTTCTGATTTTTATTCAATAATCCTCTCTATTACAATGAGTGCATGCTATTTATAAGGCATGTCTGAATGTAGAAAAATATAAAAAAACGTACTAAATAATAAAACCCTAATTAAAATCTGATTTGGTCTGAAAATAGCAGATCCAAAGTAGGAAAAAAGCTAAAAAATGTTCTAAAAATAAAAGCCTAAAATTAAGGTAGATCTGGTCCAAAATTAGAAGATCTAAATTAGGAAAAGTATCTATTAACTGATTTAGAGCTGGAAAGTCAATCAACCATAAATCCACGCCATAAATAACGCCAAATTACGTCAGATCAGCCCTCAATAGCTTGGATTAAATTTATTACGCCTTCATCTTCCTTTGTTCCCAGCTTGGAATGTGAATCAGCCCAAATTCCTTGAATCAGCCCATTAAGTGCTTCTTTGATCTTCTTGGATCTTGCTCTAGTAATAGGCTCAACTGGAACTTGCAATGGATCCTTGAAAGCTTGTTGATTCTCATCAAATAGTATCATGTTGTTAGAAAATTATGCATTTATTTTTCTGCATGGTTGTTGAAACTATGATTTGATGAAAACTGATATTGATGTTATGATGTTGCTTAAATCTGAATTTAAGTATGTTAAATTCATCTTTAAGGCTATAGCATCAATAGAATTTAGTTTTGATATCAAATTCTGCCTATCATGTTCATATGGTGATTGATTGTTCATAAAAAATGTTGAAAACTGTCTACAACTGTTCTTTAAAAACTGAAAACATGCATTTTTCGCAAGTACTTCACGAGACGGTAACCCGTGAAAAATGCCTCTGAAGCACAAAACTGTAGAGTAAGCTTTACTCACAAAATAGTTGCGAGACAGTCACGAAAGTTTTTGTCTGAATTTTGTGTTTTCACTATTTTCCTTAACCCATTTTCGTGGGAAAAGCTTAGTCGCAAGATTCTCGCAAAAATGCATCTGAAGGGAATTTTGAATATTTTCTAACTGTTTTCAAATGTATAAAGAGCAAGACTGTGTGTGATAAGATTACAAATGGTCCTAACTAAAAGACCTAATGAGATCAAAGATATTAGTTAAATAGAACTCTTAGTCCTAAAAAGTTCAGGACTTGTCTTTTAAGAAACATTCTAATGAGATTGGAATTGTTGTATGATTGAAAGTCCTTAATTTATTTTAATTAGAAGTCTTAATGAGATTAAAGCTTAATTAAAAGGTATATAGTTTCTAATGAGATTAGAATTCTTAATCAAATAAGTAAAGGATATAGTTCTATATAACTAATTTTTGATTCATTAATGTTTAAGGAATCCAAAATAGTTTATACTTTCAATTTATTTAGAGACTCTAATAAGATTAGTGTCTTCAACAACTGCAAGGTTATTAGTTATGATGGGATCACAATTGTTTGAAAAAAACCAAATAACGAGTGGGAGTGCTGAAATAACCCTTTTGTTAAGTTTATTATAATGCGAATAGATACCTTGTCTTGACTTCGAGTCTAGCATTCCATGCGGAGGGTATTTACTTCACAGATTACAAGATTAAACTTCTTTGTGATTGCACGAATATTCGTTACGCTATTATGACGTGACTTAGCAACATCACATTGAATTAAACAATTAAACACATTTGATGTGTAAGGTTAAAATTGTGATTAGATCACAATGTTTTCAAGACAATCCACTTGTTTTAAAATTTCTAGCGAGAAAGAGATACAAGGGTTGGATCTCACAGCCTCCATTGTCAGTTCATAGTGGTGTGGGGTAAACATCTCATCTTGGCCTCGAGCCTTGCGTTCCATGCAGAGGAAGTTTATTTCATGGTACTACAAGATTGAACTTCCCGATTTTTAGTGGTGTGGCCAAGCACCACGTCTTGGCCTCGAGCCTTGCGTTCCATACGGAGGGTGTTTTGCATCATAGTACTACAAGATTAAACCTTACAAGGGTAGAATTATGTGGCTACACATGGTTCTAGGCAATGGTGTACACTAGACTAAGTTTGATAGTATCCTCAATGCTGAGTTCTTACTATTATTACTTAGAGGCTAAAGGAAAATCGGCAAATTATTTTTGTTTGGTAAGAGTTACCATGATAGCATTAATAATGAGAATAATTGTCACCTGATCATAGTGATTGGTATAACCTTGCTTCCGAGGAATATTAATTGCGGGATTAGGTTTTCATTGCACCTAATATAGTACGGTTTTTGGGTGTTCTAAATTATATGGTTATGGATGCAAAATATAAAGTCCCTGTAATTATGTTCATAGTTTCAAAATAAAGTTGTCATAATTTTTGTTCTCTAACTACTATTTTAATTGAATCACATTAACTAAGAAATAATTTTGGACATGGTGCTTAAAGGAGTTAAAGTACACAAATCTGTTTCGATTCAGCATTGTCATGATTTCCTTTACATGATGCATTTATGGAAGATAACTTGTGATGTGATCATAGTTTCCATTGAAATGCTAAAATGTTACATTGGCTTCTATCTCAATTGTGCTACCGCATGAGATGCAAGAGTTAGTACTAGACTTAGACTTTATATTAAGTCTAAATGAGATGTTTGGTATGAATCATATTGAGTGCTAAGAAAAGCTTAAGGAGTTCTAATTCTATGTCATTTTATGAAAATATTTTATTTTTAAAATGAATTGGAATTCTTAGATGTAGAGATTAAATGTTAATCTCATTTGGATATAATCCACAAGTCCTTGTCAGAATCATTTGATCAATTTAGATTGTTTTGAAAGTAAATTCTTTTTATATTATCAGAATTGATGAGTGAGTTCTATGCAACGGAAGACATCCTAAAAGCTAAGGCTAGGATCAATATGATTTAATTCAAATTCTTAGTCTGAACCGAAAGGTAAGGGTGATAAGAAAAGGAATTATAATACCAAACAATTGGACAAGCAAGTTATCCTAGTAGTCACCAAAAGGAAATTGGACTCAAAAGCATGACCAAAAGGAAAGTGTTTCTATTTTGGTAAACCTAAGCATTGTCCACGATTGTCTTCTAGATGGAAATTTACATGTTTTTCTTTTTAAAGAGAAAGTTTCTATCCTTTGGTATTGTATGTTTTGGCACTTATGTCTAGATCTTATTATTCTAAATGGTATTCAAGATTGGTGAAAGATGGGCTTTTTGAACCATTATTTTGTTATATTCCCAGTTTATGAACTCTATTTAGAGAATAATAAAATTTAGGGCTCCTTTATTGTAAAGGAATAAAGCTTCAATGACTTCTTTAAGTCAATGCATACATGACGGAGGAATAAGACTCTTTTAGAAATAGTAAAGCATATGATAAGTATTTCTATTTGCTTATTTCTTTTGGAGATATAATCTAATGATTACTATACATTTTCTAAAGTTGATATCAAAAGTTTGTTCCAAGGACATTTTTCAAATCGTGGATTGTGTGAAAACCTAGTATATGATACTTCCACTTTTAGAGATGTCCAGCACTTATGCTAGAAAGGAATTCTAACAAATTGAAATCAAAAGATGGAAAAATGTGTGTTTATGATGGGTATCCAAAAGGAATTGCAAAAGATTGTTTTGGTAGTCATAAAGAAGACAAGATGTTTGTAGTAAAGTACAAATACAAAATTCTTGATGATGAATATGTGAATAATCTTAAAGCTAAACATAGAATTATTCTAGAAGAAAAATGTCAGAATTTATTGAAAAGACAACAGTAAAATACATTTAGAAATGAGATGGTTATATTAGATACACTACAAGGCATTATTCTAAATGTATAGGTACACCAGTACAATATTGTAGTGGGAGGATTATCAATTATCAAATAAATTCATACTTTTGGAATAAACTTTTGAAGTCATTCCACAAGGATATGAATTTGATCCTCGGTCCTACGTAAAGGCAATAGATGATATGAATATGGATTACTGGATCAAGGTTATGTGAATAGGATTGGATTCTATTTGAAGTCTAGAACTTGTAGAGGCGCCTAATGACATTAAGCCTATTGTTCTCAAATAGGTCTACAAGTAAATAATATTGATAGATTTGAAGGTGCAAACCTTCAAAGTCAAGACTAGTGGCGAAAAGATTTATTCAGAAAGAAATAGTTAGATTATGAAAAGATTTTTTCACCAATAGTTAAGTTTGACTCTATCTATATTCTCTTATCCATTATATTTCATTTGGATGACATATGGCAATGGATATCAAGAAAGCTTCTTTTAGTAGCAATATTGAGGAAGACATCTATATGATTTAACTAGACTTGTACATAGCAAAGAACCAATACTGTTTAGTATGCAAGTTGCTTAAATTCCATTTATGGACTAAAGCAAGCATCTAAATCATAAAAATATCATCTTAGATCAAGGAATCAAATTATTTGATTTTGATCTAGTATTAAAAGGCCTTATATGTTTAAAAGATATGTAGAATAATAAATTTCTTTATATATGTTGATGACATTCTAATAATTTAGAATGATGTAGAGTTATTGTCATCAAAAGAGCTTTTGTTGTCTAATTCAGTTAGATAAAGTACTTGAGAAAGACTGGTCACATCCTAAGAATTAAACTTTGCTAAAATTCAGAAATTAGGATGTTGGGTATATCTCAAACCGCTTAAATAGATTATATTCTAGCCAAGTATAGCATTTAATACTTCAAGAAAGGATTCTTTCCTTTTAAGTTTGAAGTTCCTTTATAAAGGACTATAGTTCTAAGACATATATAAGGAAGAGCATATTAAGACGGATCCTTATTCCATATAAATGTGAAGTCTTTATGCTATGCTATATACTAGGCTAAATATCTATTCTGCGGTGGGCATGGTAAGCAAATATCAATTGAATCAAAGATTGTTTAATTTAGTGGGAGTAAAGCATACACTCAAATATCTTAGGAGAATGAGGGATTATATGCTTGTCCACCAAAGTGAGGCTTTGATTGTTACTGGATATACAAATACTAACTTGTAGTTTGATTGTGATTCATGAAGTTGGACTTCAAGAAATGTGTTCATCTTAGGTGGTGAAGAAACACATTAAGCGTAAAGTATTATCTCCTTAGAGAGATATGAGTACATGAGAAGTAATAGTAGAAAAGATAATTTATGCAATAAATCTGGCTGAATTACTTTAAAGGGAGATAAGTGTCGGATATATGGTAAATTGTCTTTGAGGGTTGGACTTCAAGAAATGTGTTCATCTTAGGTGGTGAAGAAACACATTAAGCGTAAAGTATTATCTCCTTAGAGAGATATGAGTACATGAGAAGTAATAGTAGAAAAGATAATTTATGCAATAAATCTGGCTGAATTACTTTAAAGGGAGATAAGTGTCGGATATATGGTAAATTGTCTTTGAGGGCAAGTGTGAGATTGTTGGGGTTTATGCCCTAAAATCCAATTTGTTGGCATGTCATAAATAATTAAATTGTTTAATTATATGAGATTATCTATAAATGAACTAATGGGACATTATCTTAGTCTATGAGATGCATAGTATGTGATTTATGTGATTTGGTCACAGAAGATATAAATCATAAGTTCTTTGTAAACTTAGAATTTTAGTTCGTAGTCGGTGATGAAATTGGGCATTTCATCTGCGAAGACTATAACATATCAACTAAGATGATTTGTCTTGATCATGGAAGTGGAGACTTCTAGTTGATATGTTGATTTGTTTTAAGAGTTAAGACATATTGAACTAGACCGCTGTGAGATTTATTATTTTCCCAACGACTGTCAAATGAATAATAAATCTCATGACTTCTATTTACATGAACTCTTAATCCTGAGAGAATAATGGACTTGATCATGAAGTGTAGGTTGCCTTGATATATCAGGAATGAGAATTAAAGTAACGGTCAAAACCTCAATATGTTGGGCAGCCACATTTAGTGTTGATGGAACATATATTCTCAAGATGAAATTCATAGTCTCTTAATGGAGATATAAAATAATCCTTTGAGATAAGTTTAATGGGTTTGGTTTTTTAGAGTGTTGGGCCCAACTACTTTAGTAAGGAGTTACTAAAGCATATATTTATGGAATTGGATTTCATAAATATATGATGAATAACATAAAGGATCAAATCGGGTACTCAAGGATTAAGATGTAGTAATCTTCAAAGTGGCAGTCTATATTCATGACTTTGTATTACTATGAATATTTTAATGAAGGGGTTGCATGTATAATAAAGGCTTGAGATATAATTTATTAATAAGGTTTAGAGTGCAATTATATTCATATAGTGGTATTGAATATAATAAATGGTAACTTTGGACTTGTCAAGAGTTGATAGAAAAGTCCAAGGCCCATTGGAGCTAGAGTCTTATTTGTTCCCTTTTGGTCCCACTCCATGCCACATACTAGAGCCCAATTGGAACGGGCCAAAGGGCTAACCTAATTAGATAATCAGTTAAATATAAGGAGAGAAATATAGAGAATTTTATAAGTGTTTTTATAAGGGCTTTGATTATGATCACATAAGAGTTAAGAGTTCATGTAAATAGAAGTTGTGAGATTTACTATTCATTTGAAAAACGTTAGGAGAATAATAAACCTCATAGCGGTCTAGTTCAAAATATCTTAACTCTTAAAACATATCAACATATCAACTAAAAGTCTCCACTTCCATGATCAAGACAAATCATCTTAGTCGATATGTTGTAATCTTCGCAGATGAAATGCCCAATTTCATCACCGACTACGAACTAAAATTTAGAGTTTACAAAGAACTTGTGATTTATATCTTCTGTGACTTTTCACATAAATCACATACTATGTATCTCATAGGCTATATGATAATGTCTGACTATTCATGTTACCATTATTTTAGATAATAATAAAATAACTTTATTAATCACAACATTAAGTCATACATAATGTCATACATAATAACGTACATAGCATCATACAATAGGATTTGAAGGCACCAATCCTAACAATCTCCCACTTGGCCTGAAGACTATTGTGCACTAATCTAACTCTCATTCCCTCCAAATGTGACTCGAAAGTCCTTTGAGGCAAGGCTTTGGTAAAGGGGTCAGCTAGATTATTTGCACTTTCTATCTTTGCTACTACAACATCTTCACAAGCAACAATGTCTCGAATGATGTGGTACTTTCTCTCAATGTGCTTTCCTTTCTTGTGATTCCTTGGATCTTTGGATTGTGTAACCGTTCCACTATTATTGCAAAACAATGTGATAGGAACTTGATCCATTCTCAGAAAACCAAGATCAGAAAGGAATTTCTTAAGCCAAATAGCTTCCTTTGCCGCCTTAGAAGCAGTAACATATTCAGCTTCCATGGTGGAGTCCGCAACACAAGATTGCTTAACACTCCTCCAACTTATGGCTCCACCTCCTAAGGTGAACACACAACTTGAAGTGGATTTTTAGGAATCAAGATCTGGTTGAAATTTGAATCTGTATAGCCAATTTGAATTAAATCCTCACACTTGTAAACAAGCATATAAGCTCTCGTTCTCCGTAGATACTTGAGAATATGCTTTACAGCTTTCCAATGTTTTGGTCCTAGATTTGATTGATATCGACTGACCATGCCAACTAAATAACAGATATCTAGTCTAGTACAAAGCATGGCATACATGAGACTTCCCCCTGCAGAAGCATAAGGAACTTGTCTCATCATAGTTTCTTCCTCTTTAGTCTTAGGCCTTTTGTCATTAGACAAAGAAACTCCATGTCTAAAAGGAAGCAATCCTTTCTTGGAGTTTTGCATGCTAAACTGTTCTAGAACCTTACCTATATATCCAGCTTGTGATAAGCTTAACATCTTATTCTTGCGATCTCTCCAAAGCTTGATCCCTAGAATAAAGTTAGCCTCTCCCAAGTCCTTCATATTAAATTGGCTTGATAACCAAACCTTTACTGATGACATTACCTCTACATCATTTCTAATAAGTAGAATATCAGTAACATCAAGCACTAGGAACATTACTACTTTGTCTTGATGTCTTTTGTACAAACATGGTTCATCAAGATTTTGTTCAAAACCAAATGACTTGATTGCTTGATCAAATCTGAAGTTCTATGACCTAGATGCTTGCTTAAGTCCATAAATGGACCTTTTAACTTGCATATCATATGCTCTTGGTTCTTTGCTATGAAACCTTCCGATTGCATCATATATATTTCCTCTTCAAGATTGCCATTGAGAAATGTAGTCTTAATATCCATTTGCCAAATCTCATAATCATAATGAGCAGCAATGAATAAGAGAATTCTGATAGATTTAAGTATTGCTACTGGTGAAAAGGTTTCTTCATAATCAATACCTTCTTTTTGTATATACCCTTTCACCACTAGCCTTGCTTTAAAGGTTTCAACCTTTTCATCTATCCCTCTCTTCCTCTTGTAAACCCAATTGTAACCAACAGGTTTAATGTCGTTAGGCTCCTTTACAAGATCCCAAACTTGATTGGAATACATAGAATCTAATTCAGATTTCATAGCCTTGACCCAATGGTGTGCATCTATATCATTCATTGCCTCTTCATAAGTGTAGGGATCCGATTCAGCCTCTTCTGAGATAGCTTCATAAGTTTCTCCCAAACCTATAAATCTTATAGGAGGCCGAACAATTCTCAATGAGGCACTTGTGTACTACATATCTCATGAGTAGTATTTTGTGGTGTATCCAATACAGTCACATCATCTCTAGTTTCATCCATTGGTTGTTCATTTACAGGTTCACTCATTTCAACTAAAACAACTCTACTTCTAGGAGTATAATCATTCATATAGTCATTTTCCAAGAATTTGGTATTTGTACTAAGAAACACTGTTATCTTTACGACTATAGAATAAATAACCTATGGTTTCTTTTGGATAACCCACAAGCAAACACACTTCCGATTTTGGTTCCAATTTATCAGGCTTCCCTTTTAACATATGTGTTGGACAACCCTAAATGTAGAGATATTTCATACTAGGCTTACGCCCACTCTACAATTCCATGGGTGTTTTAGGAACAGATTTTGATGGAACTAAATTCAAAAGATGTTTTGCTGTATTTAAGCCATAACCCAAAAATGAAATCGGTAAAGTTGAGTAATTCATCATGGACCTAACCATTAATAAAAGAGTCCTATTCCTTCTTTCTACTACACCATTTTGTTGGAGAGTTCTAGGTGCAGTCAATTGGGATATAATCCCATTTTTAGTTAAGTAATCCTTGAAATCCCTAAGAGGGTATTCGCCACCACGATCAGATCGAATGGCCTTTATGTGTTACCCAATTGGTTTTCAATTTCAACCCTAAACTCTTTGAACTTTTCAAAGGCTTCAGACTTCTGTTTCATTAGGTACATATAACCATATCTTGAGTAATTATCGGTAAATGTGATGAAATACTCATAACTCCTTTTGCTTGGGTTGACATAGGACCACATATATTTGTATGAACTAATTCAAGCAACTCTTGGGCTTTCCTACCTTTTGCAGTAAAAGGTCGTTTGGTCATTTTGCCTTCCAAACAAGATTCACAAACTGGAAAATCATCAAAGCCAATGGCTCTAAGAGTCGATCTTTGAGAAGTCTTCGAATCCTGTTTGAATTAATATGACCCAAATGCAAGTGCCAAAGATATGCGTCACTAGTAGAAGGAAACTTTCTCTTTTATGATTTTACATGAGAGTCATTATCTAATTCAAGATTATATAATTCATGCTTATCAGGAGCTTAAATATAAAGACCATCAACAATATTGCCATAACAGATAAACACTTTACCCTTCTTTATTACAATATTGTCTTTTAGTATAACACAATATCCATATTTACTTAAATAAGTTGCTGAAATTAAATTCCTACGAACATTAGGTACATATAGACAGTCTTCCAATATCAAAACCCTAGACTCAAAGCATAAATTAAATACTCCAATAGCTACAACCAGAATCTTGATCCCATCAGCCAAAGTAAGAAATAATTCCCCTTTGAATGTTCAAATAGGGTGTGAAACACCTATGAACGTTTAGACCCTCAATTTACAAATTACCAACACAAGCTTATAATCAAACAATATATGTGCAAAATATGAATATAAGCTAAACCCAAATTGGTAAAACACTCTAAACCATACTTAATCACAATCACAGCAACAATTAAAAGGTAAAGAGTAAGGGAAGAAGGATGCAAACACAAAGATAACATGGCGATGTGTTATCGAAGAGGAAATTGAAGCACTCGACGAAAAACCTCTTCGCCGCCCTCCAAGCCGTCAATAATCCACTAGAGAATAAAGTTGGCATACATGAATAGCAAAAGGCCTTCCAAGCCTAATCTACCCAATGCACCTAAGCCCTCCAAGTTTCTTGCTCCAACAGGGTTACGTTGAACCATGTCTTCTCTAGCTTATCAGATCCCGGAATCGCCTATTGCATCAACCAAAATGAATTGGTCCCTTCTGAGCTGCTTCCTAAGCACCAAAATACCTTCTCACTAATATGGGAATGGTGATATAAGGATTTGACTAAATATACCTCTCAAGGATATGTCAATGGAGAGGGTGAGAGTAATGGAATTTGGAGAATCTAGGATGAAGATTGTGGATGAGTTAATCTTGTTTTTCTCTAGGGTTTCTCTCTCAAAATTCTCTTTGGAGGCTTTCAACATTTCGTGGGCATATGGGGTATTTATAGTAGGGTGTATGAGGAATGCAAAGAGTCAGTTACGACCAAAAAGGGTGTTCTGGTGACTCGAGCTCGTGACTAGAAAGAGTTGCAAGTTTGAGCCGAGAGCTAATTTCCTGGCCAGACTGGAAGTTTTGTCTTGTAGTACAATAGCTGGCATGACCCATTAGCTCCCTTGCATGCTTCACATGTGTGCCACCACCAGTCGCGAGATCCAGTCGCGGGGCTTTTCTTGAGTGCACACTCTTAAGCTTTTCTTCACGCTCTTTCACTTTTCTTCACACTCTTTCACACACTACCCTTTTATGATTCCCACCTAGATACAGGATTTCTAAATACTGAATTACAAGAAAATTTGGCACAAAATAAAGCCAACAAAATGATTGAATAAATTCAACCTTGCAATCTCCCCCTTTGGCTATTCCGTGACAAAACCCTAAAACAAACTCTAGACTTCACATGTGAGTTGGGAACAGTTGAACAAAACTCACTCACACCTAACTCTAGAACCTATAAAGCTCTTGAACTATACGAACAAGTATTTCCTGAAAACAACAACACAATACGATCATTGTAAGCAGAATTCTTGAAATGCATATGGAGCAAGCACAATGGGACCAAGCAATAAAAATTGGAGCAATAAACCATACATGAACAACCACTATAAATAGTGATCATAAAGAACATTCACACAAGGAATGAATATCCAGACATGCAAGCTAATAAGCTCAATGGAAAGTATCATTTGCATGTCCAACACTCAACCAATACAAAAACTCAAGGTAATTGTATCAAGGATATAAAATCCTCTAAGGGCACTGAGCTAAAAAGCTAAGGTACAAATACATTAATTGTAAGTACTGAGCTACAAAGCTAAGGTACAAATACATAAAATACTGAATAGAAACTAAACTAATTAAACCAAAGTACCAATAGTTTTAAACAAGAGCACTGTAACCATAAAATATAGGAACTAAAACAACAGAAACCATAAGCAGCATAAATTAGGAATGCTAAAAGGTTTCTCCCCCTCAAAAAGATGCTTCCCCTTAACAGCTACTCATGTTCCATATCTCCCCCTTTCATCACCGTCTCCCCCTTTATGTCATGGAATAGCTAGTCGTCATTTTCTTCTTGCTTCCATGATAGTGTCTAACTTCTCATCATAGGAGGACGAGCTAAAGCGTGAACCACTATGAGAAGCTGAAGTCTCTGTTTTGATATCCTTCTGACTATGACCAATGCTAGCGTTGAGCATATGAATGTTTATTGGACTTGGCTTGAGGTAGGGAGACTCATCTTCTGATGGATGAATGCCTTTGAGTTTCAATATTCTTGAAATGAGACAACAAAAAGGAATGCAAGTCCTTGAGTCAGTCCTTGTAACAGTTTTGTGCAAAATATGTAAGATATGAGCGCAAATATCGATCTCTTCATCAGTAATCAAATCATGAAGGAACAATGCTCTCCCAAGATTCATGTACATAGAGGATATAGATTTTGGAACATGATTATTGTAATCACCCTCAGTTCCGGGGATAGTGAGGAAACACTAATGGAGTTCCCATTTGGTGAGAATTCCAAGTTTCTTCCAAAAGTGTGCCGAAGTAAATCCTTATCCGAATTCAAATTATCATATACTGGTGGATTAGAAACCATTGGCCAGTTGATATGTAGAATTTCTGCCAGATAAAGGAGTCACTGAGAAAATTTTTCCTCTAACCCAGCATTTGAGCTCTTCTCCCTCAACAATGGCATTAGCATAGAACTCTTTCACCAAATTTTCATATGCATCATCAAGGGTGGAGAGAAGGAAGTTCTAATCCTTGGTGGCGAACCATTTAGGGATGTTGGTTTCCAAGAGAGACGGCTAGTCAACAGCCCTTTCAACCAGCAATGAGGTTTCTCTAAAGAAGTTCTCATAGGTCTGAAAAGTAGTATAAGATCTGAACTTATTAGGGTCATACACTCCTGTCGGTGATTGGGTCCTCTTTGACCTAGGAGAAAGATCATCAACATCAATCACAGGCTCTTTCCCTTTACTGTTGCCTCCTTTCACAGCTGATCTTTTGAATGGAGACATTTTTAAGTTGCAACAGTTACACCACTGAACAACAAAAGCCACACAAGACAACAAACTCTATTAGCACTGAGTTAGTCCCAAAACAGGAAAAAAAATATTAAAATCATGAGATTAAGGTCTCAATCATGTCACTGAATGTGGGTGTCTCACAAATAACACATTGTGCAACCAAAGGCAGGGTGTAACAGCATATAAAATACACAATCCACACAGCAATCTCACAAAAGCATCAAATACCCATATTCAAGCATCATATTCACAGACAACATCAAAAACACCCAATTCAAGAAGTATTAGATAAGAAATGTGAAATATATTGAGAAGGAGACAGAACCCATACCTTTTCTTAAGGACTGGTGAAGATGTGAGGAAGAATATGGAGAGTTTGTGTGTGGACATGGTGATTTTGAATAGAAATATAGACAAGAAGATGAATAGTCACAATATGCGAGGGAAAAATGAAAAGATATTGAAACTGTCCTGAAAAAGACTTTTAAAGCGCAAAACACGCGATTTTCATGACTGTATTGAGTCGTGAACAAGTCACCAATGCAAGTCACCAAAAACTCATGTGACAAAATTGAAAAATTTGTGTAAGTGTTTTTCGCGACTTGAAGGTCCACTTGCGAGAAAGTCGCGATGGGAGTCGCGAACCATTCTGAGTAAACCTCGCGACTGGAGCTTCCACTCACAAACCAATCACCAATATGAGTCGCGAAAATCCCAAAAACTCAGAATTCGTGAAATTTTCCTAAGTGTTTTTCATGACAGGGGCTTTGACCCGCTAGAGAGTCGCTAGGAGCTTCTAAGCAAGCTTGCGACTGGGGCTTGCGACTTGAGTGACCAGTGAGGCAGAGTCACCAAAACAAGGTTGCACAATTTTTGAAATTTTTGATATTTTTCACAAAGATAAAACACTTTCCAAAAACAATTAAAACACTCAAAATCTTTTTATGTTTGATCAACATATAATTGAGCATGTGCAACATATTTAATCAAGTACAATTACACAAATGAATGAGGCATTCATTGAACATAGACATGTGTAATGTGTGTGGGTACCATAGATGAGATAGTCCTTAGTCTAATGTGAAGCTCCAATGATCAATTCAACCAAGTCATACACAATTAGCACAAGGAAAAGTGACCTATCTCAATTATAGAAATATGCATATATGACCTCCCACAAAACTTGATAACATAATTTTGAAGCTTTTCATTTGGTTTCACATACAATTCATAGCATTTGATCATTTTTGATCTTTACATCTCCTTTTGAGATAGATGCTTGAAATTTTTAATATTTCAATTTTATGAACAAGCCTTTGACTTTTGGGCACCATATATTTTCATAAAAATCGCTTTCCCTTTTTTCTAGTCAAATACTAGTATGTGCAATGGCTTTTGCAACTCATTGTCTCTTTTCATTTTGAGATTTACATTTGTTGAGCTCTTTAAGCGAGAAAAATAAAAGGAGTGGGAAGATATTTAGGAACAAGTCTATGCAAGTCTCAAGATCAATAAAACCATTGACTAATCATTCATGACAAGTTTGAAGATTTATTTACTATAGTTACATAGATGTCAAGAGTTTTCCCACAATGATACGAGTGCATAAAGAACAAGCTGCACTCGTAAATGCACAAAGCTATTAATACAAAGGTACAAGACAAAACATGCTTGTGACAATACACAAAAATGTCAATTAAACTTTTTGGATTTTCTACTTTTTATGTGTTTTTGGATTTTTGACACAAATGCAAGTAAAGATTGACCAAAAAAAAAAAAAAAGACATTCAAAGCAAATAGCTAACATATAGAACATGCTATACATATACCCAACAAAGTAGTGTGTGCCCTACAATAGAGAAATCGAATCAAGATAAAGAGGGAAAGCACACATCACACATGAGATTCAAGGAATTGTACCAACACGATGGTCTTACAGAGTGATTCAAACCGTGGACCATCGAGAGGCTTGGTGAAGATGTCCGCCTTTTGATTGTCTGTATATATGAATTCAAGACATACAACTTTATCTTCCACCAAATCCCGGATGAAGTGGTAACGTATCTCTATGTGTTTTGACTTTGAATGTTGAACCAGATTCTTAGAAAGATTTATAGCACTGGTGTTATCACAGAAAAAAAATATTGTATCTTGAGGAATCCTGTACTCATGAAGTAGCTTTTCCATTGAAAGGAGTTGTGTGTAGCAACTTCGAGCAGCTATGTACTCTGCTTCAGCCGTAGATAAAGACACGAAATTTTGTTTCTTGCTCATCCTAGAGACAAGATTGTTGCCAAGATAGAAGCAGCCACCTGAAGTACTCTTTCGATCATCCACACTTCCATAATCCGAAGTTTCGTTGACATATCGTATGATTCGCTTCATCGCAGACAGGTGGGATTCCTTCGGAACAACTTAATATCGAGCACAAACACCCACGCTAAAAGCAATATCCGATCTACTAGACATAAGGTAGAGTAAACTCCCAATGATACTCCTATACAAGGTTGGACTCACTTCTACCCCGGAAGAATCAACATTAAGCTTTGTGGATGAACTTATGGGAGTAGAGGCATGCTTTTTGGAATTAAAACCAAGCTTCTTGACAATATTTCTAGCATATTTTTCTTGTAAAATGAATATGCCTTCCTTCTTTTGTTTGACTTGAAGACCCAAGAAAAATGTAAGCTCCCCTACCATACTCATCTCAAATTCTTTCTTCGTCTCCTCGGAGAACTCTATAGCTCAAGCATCAATGGTAGCTCCAAATACTATGTCATCAACATATACTTGAGCCATGAGGAGGTAATCCGCATCATTCTTGATAAATAAAGTCCTGTTGGTATACCCTCTTTTGAACCCTCTATCTAGGAGGTAATGGGTAAGCTGATCATACTAAGCTCTAGGAGCTTGTTTCAAGCCATAAAGAGCTTTCTTCAATCCCACCACATGGTCTGGGTAGTAAGGATCTTTGAAGCCTTTAAGTTATTCAACAAACACTTCTTCATTTAGGTAGCCATTTAGAAATGCACATTTCACATCCATTTGGTATAGTTCGAAGTTCATTGTGCATGCAATTGACATAAGAATGCGGATGGACTCAAGTTTACCACGGGAGCAAAGGATTCACCAAAATCTACTCCTTCTACTTGAGTGTATCCTTGAGCCAATAACTGGGATTTATTCCGGATAATCTCTCCATCTTCATCGGTCTTGTTTTTGAAGATTCATTTGGTTCCGATGACATGAACATTTTCAGGCCTAGGAACAAGTTCCCATATATCATTTCTCACAAATTGATTTAGCTCTTCATGCATTGACTCAATCCAATTTTCATCTTGAAGAGCTTTTTCTACTTTTTTTGGCTCAGATTGTGCAAGGTAGCAATGGTATGTTACATGATTAGCCAAAAGTATGTTTCCCTTTCTAAAGCAAAGACCTTCATCTAAAGATCCAACGATGTTACTGCCTGGATGGTTTTTAATCACTCTTGATGATGGCTTCTTTGATGTGGACACTTCATCATTCCGGGAGATAGAAGGTTGAACTTCCAGAGGAGTGAGAGGACTTGATGTTCTAGACATTGATCTTGTTTCCATTCTTGAGTTCACGGGAGTTGATTCCTTTTCTGGTGTAAGTCTTTCAACTTCAATATCAAGAGCTTTAACCTCAACTGTGGGCTCTTTGGGGCTTGGCCCTTCTCTATCATCAACCATCTCTACCTTTGTTATAGCATCATCAATTTCTACATTGATGGATTCCATTACCGTCTTTGTTCTTTTTTTGAATACTCTATATGCTCGGTTAGTGGTAGAATACCCAAGGATGATGCCTTCATCACTTTTTGCATCAAATTTTCCAAGGTTCTCCCGATCATTTAGAATGTAACACCTGCTTCCAAACACTCGGAAGTACTTTACTTTCAGCTTCTTTCCATTCCAAATTTCATAAGTGGTCTTCTTTGTTCCCACTCGGAAGAATATTCTATTACCAATGTGACATGAGGTGTTCATAGCTTCTCCTCAAAACTTTTGAGGAATTTGCTTGTTGAGTAGAATAACTCTTGCCATTTCTTGAATCACCCGATTTTTCCTCTCAACCACCCCATTTTGTTGAGGAGTTTTGGGGGCTGAAAATTCCTTTTTGATCCCATTCTTCTCACAAAACGATTCAAATCTTGCATTCTCAAACTCCTTGCCATGATCACTCCTTATCTTGACAATCAAAATCCCTTTCTTGTTTTGTAGTCTCTTGCATAGAATTTTCAATTTCTCACTTGCTTTCATTTTTTCTCTAAGAAATTCCACCCAAGTGTATCTTGAGAAATCATCGACAATGACCATAATGTACCTTTTTCCTCCTAGACTTTCAATTCTGTAGGCCCCATTAAATCAACATGAAGAAGCTCTAAACAACGTGAGGTAGCAATCACATTCACCTTGTGATGATTTGCCTTTGTTTGTTTTCCTAGTTGGCATGCACCACAAATTGTCTTCTCTACCTTTCCAAACTTTGGAAGTCCCCCAACAACTTCAATTTTAGATACTTTAGCTACTTGTTTGAAATTTGCATGCCCAAATTTGTGTTTCCAAAGTTCCAACATGTCAACACGAGCACTTTTACAGGAAATTGGTGCTGTAGGAACTACTCCGTAGCAATTGTCGGTAGTCTTATTTCCCTCCAAGACTTGAATCCCTTCTTCATCAATGATTATGCACCCCTTCTTTAAGAATTGAACCAGGAAGTCTTCATCACATATTTGAGTGATGCTTAAGAGATTCACCTTCAATCCTTTGATGTATAAGACATCCTTTAATAGAGGTAATCCCAGTATCTTAACAGTCCCTTTACCGAGAACTTGATCATGACTCCCATCGCCAAATGTCACATAGTCACCAACCTTCTCTTTGAGTGATTCAAACAGTGATTTATCTCCAGTCATATGACGAGAACAACCATTATCAAGATACCATAGACATGAATTAAATACCTTCAAAGAAGTGTGCACAAATAAGGAAGCATGGGACAAGCACTTTTGACCCTCAAACAGAAACTTATCTTCATTTTCCATGCTCTTGTTAGATTGAACTTTCTTTTTCAGATTATCAAGCTTATCACACAATATTCTATTTCTTCTTTGATACTTCTTAATCAAAGAGTTAGACTCACATAAACTCTTGTGTAAGATGTGATTCTCATTTTCAAAATATTTTAGCATATGAACAAACATTCTAGCATGTTTCTTTGTTTTTAATAACTTTAGGATCTCATTGTTAGTGTACCCTTCAAACATACTCATAGAGTCATTATCACAAACATTTAAACCACAATTTAGCATAGCCTTTTCCATAGCTTCATCTATAGCTAAGGGGTCTAGGATCACACTTAGGTAATTAACCACAGCAAGTGCACCCGCTCTAATACCAATTGAAAGTTCAAATAGGGTGTGAAACACCTATGAACGTTTAGACCCCCAATTTATAAATTACCAACACAAGCTTATAATCAAACAATATATGTGCGAAACATGAATATAAGCTAAATTCAAATTGGTAAAATACTCTAAACCATACTTAATCACAATCACAGCAGCAATTAAAAGGTAAAGAATAAAGGAAGAAGGATGCAAACACAAAGATAACACGGCGATGTGTTATTGAAGAGGAAACCAAAGAACTCGGCGAAAAACCTCTCCGCTACCCTCCAAGCGGTCAATAATCCACTAGAGAATAAAGTTGGGATACATGAATAATAGAAGACCCTCCAAGCCTAATCTACTAAGTGCACCTAAGCCTTCCAAGCTTCTTGCTCCAACAGGGTTACGCCGAACCTTGTCTTCTCTAGCTTACCGGATCCCGCAATCGCTCATTGCATCAACCAAAATGAATTGGTCCCTTCTGAACTGCTTCTCAGGCACAAAAATACATCCTCACTGATATGGGTATGGTGAGATAAGGATTTGGCTAAATATACCTCTAAAGGATATGTCAATGGAGAGGGTGAGAGTAGAGGAATTTGGAGAATCTAGGGTTTCTCTCTCAAAATTCTCTCTAGAAGCTCTCAACTTTCGTGGGTATAAGGGGTATTTATAGTAGGGTGTATGAGGAATGCGAAGAGTCAGTTACAACCAAACAGGGCGTTTTGGCGACTCAAGCTTGTGACTAGAACGAGTCACGAGTATGAGTCGTGAGCTAATTGCCTAGCAGATTGGAAGTTTTGTCCTATAGTCCAATAGCTGGCATGACCCTTCAGCTCCCCTGCATGCTTCACACGTATGCCACCTTTTGGCGACTTGCCAGCCGTGAGATCCAGTCGTGAGGCTCTTCCTAAGTGCACACACTTGAGCTTTTCTTCACACTTTCTCACACACTACCCTTACATGATTCCCACCTAAATACAGGGTTTCAAAATGCTGAATTACAAGCAAATTTGGCATAGAATAAAGCCAACAAAATGATTGAGTAAATTCAACCTTACACCCTTCATTAAGCCTTCTGGTCTCCTGGAACCCCTTCAAAGAATTGCAGATATGATTAGTACAACTTGAATCCACACACCAGGAATCCGTGGGATTTTGTACTGAACATATTTTAAGGAGGAATGAACTTTTCATACCTTTATTATTGGCAGCCTTGAACTTTGGATAATTCCTCTTCCAATGTCCTTTCTCACCATAATGGAAACACTTTCCTTTGATCTTCTTTCCTTTGTCGGCAACCCCAAAGGCAATTTTTTTACCATCTTGCTTGGTAAAGTCCTTTTTCTTCTTCTTCTTACCCTTGCCTTTCAACTTAGGTTGAGAAGTAGAAGCTTCACCCACATTTGCTTCAACACTAAAAGTACTAAGGATGCTTTCTACCACTACAAACTCATTCATTAATTTAGACAATAAAAAAATCTTTTTGTTCATATTATAATTGAGTCGAATTCCTTGAATGATTCTGGTAACGACTTGAGTATCATATCCACTTGGGATTCTCCATCAATATCGGCACCTAAAACTTCCACTGTATTTAGATTAAAGATCATTGTAAGACAATGCTCCCTCACTGAATTGCCTTTAGGCATTTTGGTATTATAAATTTGCCTCATGGTTTCTTACCTTGCTGAACAGCCTTGCTCACCAAACATCTCCTTTAGACTTAACATAATGTCTGAAGCTAGTTCTACATCCTGCATTTGATACTGTAGAACATTTGAGATGGATGCTAGGATATGGCACTTGGCCATTTCACTAGATTTCTACCAACGACCATATCGCTGTTTTTCCTCTAGAGGAGCATCTAATGAAGGAAAGCTAGGACATGGTTTAGTAAGCACATATTTGTGCTCTTCACTGTAAGAACAATGTCCAAATTTAATTTCTAGTCAACATAGTTTGGATCCAGTCAGTTTTTTCTTTTTTATTAAGAATAGTAACAAGTGGGCTAAAAGATGCCATGATCAAATCTGAAAATAATAAACATGAATATAATAAGTAAATTGGACATTATCAATTTAGCATACAAACATATAATATAGAACCTTAATAAAACCATAAAATAATATATGCAACGACAACCCAATCCATGTCTATAATTCCTTGGTAGCAAGTTTACTATAAACACATTAATTGATTGAGAACTATTCTCATTATTAGTGCTATTATGATAACTCTTTTCATACACTAATAATATGCCGTGTTACCTCCAGCCTCTAAGTAATAATGACATAGCTCCTTTGGGAGGTTAACATTACACTTAGTCTAGTGTACACCATTATCTAGAATCATGTGTAGCCACATTTCATCTCCCTTTATAGTGTTTAAACTTGTAGTACCATGGAACAAAACACCTTCCTTTGGGATCGCGAGGCATATACGCCAAGACGAGGTGTTTGTCTACACTACTTTAAACGGATAAGTTCAATCTTGTAGTACTATGAAGTAAGCACACTACTATGAACCGATAATGGAGGCTGTGAGATCCAACCCTTGTATCTCTCTCCCACTAGATGTTTTAAATTAAAGGTTTTTAATTATAAACAAGTGTAATGTAATCACACACAGCCTTGCACTTTATAAATTGGAAAACAGTTAGAAAAAGTTCGAAATTCCCTTCAGATACATTTTTGTGAGAAGCTTGCGAATAAGTTCTTCCCGCAAAAATGGGTTAAGGCAAAAAAGTGAAAACAAAAAAATTCAGATAGAAACTTTTGTGACTGTCTCACGATTGTTTCGCGAGTACAACTTACCCGCGAAAATTTTATGCTTCAAAGGCATTTTTCGCGAGTAACTTCACGGGAAGTTAACCCACGAAAAACCCATCTTTCAGTTTTTAAAGGAAGATCTAGACATATTTCAATGGTTTTCCATGAATAGACAACCACCATATGAACATAACAGATAGAATTTGCTATCAAAATTGAATTCCATTGATGTAATAGCCTTAAAGTTCAATTAAACATACTTAAATTCAAATTTAAACAACATCACAACATCAATATCATTTTTCATCAAATCATAGTTTCAACAACCATGCTAAAAATATACGCAACGAAAAATACATGTTTGTATCGCATACAAAACATACGTAGTGAAAAATTAACGGATCTACTTCATTTGCAATTGATAACATGTACTATGTAAATTTTAGAATATAAGAACAAAAGAGTCAACCTTGGTGTGGTGAATTTCAAAACAAAGATTAGAAGTACTTGAGAACACTTTTAAGCTTCACTCCAATTCCACTAACTCCAAAGAAGTGTGGTCTCTCAATCAGATATATGTGTACATCCAAGGGAGAATGAAAGAGTGCCCAACACTCATATACAAACCATTTCATGTTACTTCCTTTTAATTGCACTCTAAGCCTTATTAATAAATTATATCCCAAGACATTATTATACATGCAAGCCCTTCATAAAATATTCATAGTAACACAAAGTCATAAATGTAAACTGCCACTTTGTAGATTACTACATTTTAATCCTTGAGTACCCGGTTTAACCTTTAAAGTTATTCGTCATATATTTATGAAATCCAATTTCATAAATATATACTTTAGTAATTTCTTACTAAAGTGGTTAGGCCTAACTCTTTGAATAACCGAACCCATTAAACTTATCTCAAAGGAATATTTTATATCTTTGTTAAGAGACTATGAATTCCATCTTGAGAATATATGTTCCATCAACGCCAAATGTGCCTGCCCAACATACTGAGATTTTGACCATTACTTTAGATCTCACTCTTGATATATCAAAGAAACCTACACATCATGATCAAGTCCATTATCCTCTCGGGATTAAGAGTTCATGTAAATAGAAGTCGTTAGATTTATTATTCATTTGACAATCGTTAGGAGAATAATAAACCTCACAGCGGTCCAGTTTAATATGTCTTAACTTTTAAAACATATCAACATATCAACTAGAAGTCTCCACTTCCATAATCAAGACAAATCATCTTAGTTGATATGTTGTAGTCTTCGCAAATGAAATGCCCAATTTCATCACCGACTACGAACTAAAATTCTGAGTTTACAAAGAACTTGTGATTTATATCTTCTGTGACTTTTCACATAAATCACATACTATGCATCTCATGGACTATATGATAATGCTTGAATATTCATGTTACCATTATTTTAGATAATAATAAAACAAATTTATCAATCACAACATTAAGTCATTCATAATGTCATACATAATAACATACATAGCATCATACAATAGAATTTAAGGGCACCAATCCTAACAAATTTGTCCTTCACTCATCATGGTTTTTCATCACTTTCCAGGGGTTTTCCACGTATATCACTCTTGTCCTATACTTTTTGCATTTTTCCATTACATTCTTTTGATGTTTTAGTGTTAAAGTTCACATTTTTATTGCTCACAAATCTTTGACACTCAAATGTACAGTTAGAGTTTTTGGTCACCTACTTTGCACACTTAAATATCTAACTTGTATGTACATTTTTGGTAGCTGCGCTAGGGAGAATCTCCAGTTATTCTGTCTATTTACTATTCAATGCCTCCAAGAAGGAAGAATGTGATAGCTCAAACAGGTTCTGGTGAAGAATAACAAGTTGAAGCAAGTGTAGACCATGTTTCCATGCGTACTAGAGATACAGAGTCCTCTAAGGAGATCAGGCAACCTAGCAACCAAGATCTTGTCGCAGCCATGGAGGACCTTCAACATTCTTAGGCTATTATATGGGCAAAAGTCCAGTCCTTACATCATAGGACATCCACTCCCTAGACCCCACAAAGAGACCATCTACCTCTAGGAGAGACTAAAAGGTCGAACTTGGTTCCACCTATGAATCAAGAGCAGGGAGCACCACATCAACCTGCTAGACCTCAAGCATCCTTTTACTTCACTAGGGAGGATATTGCCTCTATTTTGCTTGAGGCTAGAAAGGGGGAGAATTCTATCTACATTCACACAAGGCCTCCTTATCCTGAAGAGATGGCTAGAAAGCCTTATCTTACCAACTACACACCTTTTATCTTACCCAAATATGAAGGCATAATTAGAAATGCTAGAGAGCATATCAGGACGTATGTAGATGCTCTGACTACCAATTCGCATGACTTAGGGAGTTTTCTAAGTCTCTTAAAGATCAAGCTTTTACTCATACCAGCCTTTCAGCAGGGTTAATTTTGAACTGGAATGACATGGCTACCTAGTTCATGAAGAAGTTCTTCGCTTTGGATTAGAAACTTACGCTATCAGATCTACAGCAAGAGAGGTAGAGGGTTTCTAAGGGGTTGTTATACTATATTTTGATGGAAAATAACATGTTTGTATCGCATACAAAACATACGCTGCGGAAAAATAATGGATCTACTTCATTCGCAACAGATAACATGTGCTATGTAAATTTCAGAATATAAAAACGAGAGAGTGTACCTTGGTATGGTGAATTTCAAAACAAAGATGAAAAGCACTTGAGAACACTTTTAATCTTCACTCCAATTCCACTTGATGCCCAAGATGTGTGGTCTCTCAAACAGTTCTATGTGTTTGTTCTTGAGAGAATATATAGATGAGTGTCCTTCTTCAACATACAAACCATTTCATGTTAATAAAATTATGTATGTTTCTCTCCACATAACTGATTGTGTAATTGGGCTAGCCTTTTGGGCCTTCCCAATTGGGCTACAATGTGTGGCTTGGAGTGGGACCAAAAGGGAACAAATAAGACACTAGCTTCAATGGGCCTTGGGCTTTTCTGTCAACTCTTGACAAGTCCAAAGTTACCATTAATTATGTTTAATACCACTATATACATATAATTGCACTCTAGGCCTTATTAATAAATTATATCTCAAGACTTTATTATATATGCAACCCTTTCATAAAATATTCGTAGTAATACAAAGTTATTAAAATAGACTGCAACTTTGTAAATTACTACATCTTAATCATTGAGTACCCGGTTTAATCCTTTAAGTTATTTATCATATATTTATGAAATCCAATTTCATAAATATATACTTTAGTAACTATTTACTAAAGTAGTTAGGCCTAACATTCTGAATAACAAACCCATTAAACTTATCTCAAGGGAATATTTTGTATCACCGTTAAGAGATTATGAATTCCATCATGAGAATATATGTTCCATCAACACTAAATGTGGCTGCTCAACATACTGAGGTTTTGACCGTTACTATAGATCTCACTCCTAATATATCAAAGCAACCTACACTTCATGATCAGGTCCATTATTCTCTCAGGATTAAGAGTTCATGCAAATAGAAGTCGTGAGATTTATTATTCATTTGACAGTCGTTAGGAGAATAATAAATCTCACAGCGGTCCAGTTCAATATGTCTTAACTCTTAAAACATATCAACACATCAACTAGAAGTCTCCACTTCCATAATCAAGACAAATCATCTTAGTTGATATGTTATAGTTTTCGCAGATGAAATGCCCAATTTCATAACCGACTACGAACTAAAATTCTAAGTTTACAAAGAACTTGTGATTTATATCTTCCATGACTTTTCACATAAATCACATACTATGCATCTCGTGGACTATATGATAATGTCTGAATATTCATGTTACCATTATTTTAGATAATAATAAAACAACTTTACGAATCACAATCTTAAGTCATACATAATATTATACATAGCACCATACAATAGGATTTAAGGGCTCTAATCCTAACAATCTCGCACTTTCCCTAAAGACTATTGTGCACTAATCTAACACCCATTCCCTCCAAATGTGACTGGAAGGTCCTTTGACGCAAGGCTTTGGTAAAGGGATTTGCTAGATTATTTGCACTTTCAATCTTTGCTACCACCACATCTCCACGAGCAACAATGTCTCGAATGATATGGTACTTTCTCTCAATGTGCTTTCCTTTCTTGTGATTTCTTAGATCTTTGGATTGTGCAACCGCTCCACTATTATCGCAAAACAATATAATGGGAACTTGCTGTTGGAAAATCTGGTTTTGTATCTCATAGAAAACACACAGCGGAAGCAACAAACATGAATCTATTTCATTCATGATTGATGACATGCACTATGTAAATTTCAGAATTTAAGAATGAGATAGCGTACCTTGGTGCGGTGAAATGCAAAATAAAAGATTAGAAATACTTGGGAACACTTTTAGTTTTCACTCCAATTCCACTTTAAGCCCAAGAAGTGTGGTCTCTCAATCAGTTTCTAAGGGAGAATAATTGAGTGGCTTCACTCACACATACACACCACTTCACAATGATGTATCCTTTTTCTCTAAATAAAAAATTCTGTATATTTCTCTCTTTTATAACTAACTGATTATCTAATTGGAATTGGGCCTGCCTATTGGGCCTTTCCAATTGGGCTTTAATGTGTGGCTTGGAGTGGGACCAAAAGGGACCAATAAGACACTAGCTCTAATGGGCCTTGGGCTTTTCTATCAACTCTTGACAAGCCCAAAGTTACCATTAATTATATTTAATACCACTATATAAATATAATTGCACTCTAGGTCTTATTAATAAATTATATCCCAAAACTTTATTATATATGCAACCCCTTCATTAAAATATTTGTAGTAATACAAAGTCATGAAAGTTGATTGCCACTTTGAAAGTTACTACATCTTAATCCTTGAGTACCCGGTTTAATCCTTTATGTTATTCATAATATATTTATGAAATCCAATTCCATAAATATATACTTTAGTAACTCCTTACTAAAGTGGTTAGGCCCAACACTCTAAATAACCAATCCCATTAAACTTATCTCAAGGGAATATTTTATATCTCCGTTAAGAGATTATGAATTCCATCTTGAGAATATATGTTCCATCAACACTAAATGTGGCTGCCCAACATACTGAGGTTTTGACTGTAACTTGTAGATTTCACTCCTGATATATCAAAGCAACCTACATCTCAAGATCAGGTCCATTATTCTCTTAGGATTTAGAATTGATGTAAATAGAAGTTGTGAGATTTATTATTCATTTGACAATCGTTAAAAGAATAATAAATCTCACAGCGGTCCAGTTCAAAATGTATTAACTCTTAAAACATATCAACATATCAACTAGAAGTCTCCACTTCCATGATCAAGACAAATCATCTTAGTTGATATGTCATAGTCTTAGCAAATGAAACGCCCAATTTCATCATCGACTACGAACTACATTCTAAGTTTACAAAGAACTTGCAATTTATATCTTCTGTGACTTTTCACATAAATTGCATACTATGCATCTCATGGACTAAGATAATGTCCCATTTGTTCATTTATAAATAGTCTCATATAATTAAACAATTTAATTATTTACAACATGCCAATCAATTGGATTTTAGGGCATAAACCCCAACACTTGCTCCATTCTTACAACAGCAAGATCATAAAGGAATTTCTTGAGCCAATCAGCTTCCTTTGCTACCTCACAAGCAAAAACATATTCAGCTTCCATGGTGGAATCCGCAATACAAGATTGCTCAACACTCCTCCAACTTATGGCTCCACCTCCCAAGGTGAACACACAACCTGAAGTGGACTTTCTGAAATCTAGATCTGATTGAAAATCTGAATCTGTATAGCCAATTGGAATCAAATCCTCACACCGGTAAACAAGTATATAATCTCTTGTTCTCCGTAGATACTTAAGAATATGCTATACTGCTTGCCAATGTTTTGGTCATGGATTTAATTGATATCGGCTGACCATGCCAACTGAATAATAGATATCTGGTCTAGTACAAAGCATGGCATACATAAGACTTCCTACTACAGAAGCATAAAGAATTTGTCTCATCACATCTACTTCCTCTTGAGTCTTAGGCCTTTGGTCATCAGACAGAGGAACTCCATGTCTAAAAGGAAGTAAACCTTTTTTGGAATTTTGCATGCTAAACCGTTCTAAAACCTTATCTATATATCCAGCTTGCGAGAAACCTAACATCTTATTCTTGCGATCTCGCTAAAGCTTAATCCCTAGAATAAAGTTAGCCTCACCCAAGTCCTTTATATCAAATTGACTAGACAACCAAACCTTTACTGATGACATTACCCCTACATCATTTCCAATGAGTAGAATATCATCAACATAAAGCACTAGGAACATTACTACTTTATCTTGATGTCTTTTGTACACACATGGTTCATCAAGATTTTGTTCAAAACCAAATGACTTAATTGCTTGATCAAATCTGATGTTCCATGACCAAGATGCTTGCTTAAGTCCATAAATGGACCTATTTAACTTGCATACCATATGCTCTTGGTTCTTTGCTATGAAACCTTCCGGTTGCATCATATAATTTCCTCTTCAAGATTGCCATTAAGAAATGCAGTCTTGACATCCATTTGCCAAATCTCATAATCATAATGAGCATCAATGGATAAGAGAATTCTGATTGATTTAAGCATTGCTACTGGCGAAAAGGTTTCCTCATAATTAATACCTTCTTTTTAAGTATACCCTTTCGCTACTAGCCTTGCTTAAAGATTTCAACCTTTCCATCTATCCCTCTCTTCCTCTTGTAAATCCATTTGCAACCAATAGGTTTAATGCCGTTGGGCGCCTCTACAAATCCCAAACTTGATTGGAATATATGGAATCTAATTCAGATTTCATAGCATTGACCCAATGATGTGCATCTATATTATTTATTGCTTCTTTATAAGTGTAAGGATCAGTTTCGGCCTCATCTGAAATAGCTTCATAAGTCTCTCCAAGACCTATGAATCTTATAGGTGGCCTAACATTCCTCCCACTACGTCGAGGCACCTGTGTACTAGACATCTCATGAGTAGTATCTTGTGGTGTATCCTATACAGCCACATCATCCCTAGTTACATTCATTGGTTGTTCATTTACAGGTTCACTCATTTCAGCCAAAACAACTCTACTTCTAGGAGTATAATCATTCATATAGTCATTTCCAAGAATTTGGCATTTGCACTTACAAACACTTTATTATCTTTATGACTATAGAATAAACCTCCAGCAGTTCCTTTTGGATACCCTACATTGAATACCACTTCTGTTTTAGACTGTAACTTGTTAGACTTTCCTTTTAACGTATGTGCTGGACAACCCTAAATATGGAGATGTCTCATATTAGGCTTACGCCCATTCCACAACTCTACAGGTGTTTTGGGAACAGACTTCGAAGGTAGTAAATCCAGAAGATGCATTGCAGTATTTAAGGTGTATCTCCAAAAGGAAATTGGTAGAGTCGAATAACTCATCATGGATCTAACCATATCTAAAAGAGTCTTATTCCTTCTTTCTGCTACACCATTTTGTTGTGGAGTTCTAGGTGCAATCAATTGAGATATAATTCCATTTTCAGTTAAGTAATCTTGAAAATCCCCAAGAAGGTATTCGCCACCACGATCAGATCGAATGGCCTTTACGCGTTTACCCAATTGATTCTCAACTTTAGCCCTAAACTCTTTGAACTTTTCAGAGGCTTCAGACTTCTATTTCATTAGGTACACATAACCAAATCTAGAGTAATCATCAGTGAAAGTAATGAAATACTCATAGCCACCTCTTGCTTGGATTGACATAGGACCATATACATCTGAATGTACTAGTTCTAGCAATTCTTGGGCTCTTCTACCTTTTGCATTAAAAGGTCGTTTAGTCATTTTACCTTCCAAACAATATTCACAACTAGAAATTCATCAAAATCCAGCGACTCTAAAAGTCCATCTTTGATCAGTCTTTGAATCCTATTTGAAATAATATGACACAAACGCAAGTGCCAAAGATATGCATCACTAATAGAAGAAAACTTTCTCTTTAATGATTTTACATGTGAGCCATTATCTAATTTAGAATTATATAATTCATGCTTATTAGGAGTTAAAATATAAAGACCATTCACAATATTGCCAGAACAGATAAATACTTTACCTTTCTTTATTACAACATTGTCTTTAAGGATAACACAATATCCATGTTTACCCAAATTAGTTGCAGAAATTAAATTCCTACGAACATTAGGTACATACAGACAGTCATCTAATATTAAAACCCTGGACTCAAAACATAAATTATAAACACCAACAGCTACAACTGGAATCCTACTCCCATCAGCCAAAGTAGGAAACAATTCCCCTTCATTAAGCCTTCTGGTCTCCTGGAAACCCGGCAAAGAATTACAGATACGATAAGTACAACCTGAATCCACACACTAGGAATCCGTAGGATTTTGTACTAAACATATTTCAAGAAGGAATGAAATTTTCTTACCGTTATTAGTAGCCTTGAACTTTGGAAAATTCCTCTTCCAATGTCCTTTCTCACCACAATGGAAACATTTTCCTTTTAGCTTCTTTCCTTTGTCAGCAACTCCTAAGACAATTTGTTTACCCTCTCACTTGTGAAGTCCTTCTTCTTTTTCTTCTTACCCTTGCCTTTCGACTTAGGTTGAGAAGTAGAAACTTCACCCACATTGGCTTCAACATTAGAAGTACCAAGGATGCCTTCCGCCACTACTAACTCATTCATTAATTCAGACAAAGAATAAATATTTTGTTCATGTTATAATTAAGTCTGAATTCCTTAAATGATTCTGGTAGTGACAAGAGTATCATATCCACTTGGGATTCTCCATCAATATTGGCACCTAAAACCTCTAATGTATTCAGATTAGAGATCATTGTAAGACAATGATCTCTCACTGAACTACCTTCAGCCATTTTGATATTATAAATTTGCCTCATGATTTCTTGCCTTGCAGAACGGCCTTGCTCACCAAACATCTCCTTCAGACTTAGCATAATGTCCGAAGCTAGCTCTACATCTTGCATTTGATGCTGTAGAACATTTGAGATGGACGATAGGATATAGCACTTGACCATTTCGTTAGATTTCTACCAACAATCATATTGTTGTTTTTCCTCAGGAGGAGTATCTAATGAAGGAAAGCTAGGACAAGGTTGAGTAAGCACATATTTGTGCTCTTCAGTAGTGAGAACTATGTCCTAATTTCTTTTCCAGTCAACATAGTTGGATCCAGTCAGTTTGTTTTGATGAAGAATTGTCACAAGTGGGCTAAATGATGCCATGTTCAAATCTAAAATAATAAACATGAATATAATAAGTAAACTGGACATTATCAATTTAGCATATAATCATATAATAGGGAACCTTAATAAAACCATAATATAATATATGCAACGATAACCCAATCCCACAATTAATATTCCTCAGCATAGAGTGAATATATAATACTATGATTGATTGAGAAATATTCTCATTATTAGTGATATCATGATAACTCTTATCAAACACCAATAATATGTCGTTATACATTTGGCCTCTAAATAATTATAGCAAGAACGCAGCATAGAGGACACTATAATATTTAGTCTAGTGTATACCATTATCTAGAATCGTGTGTAGCCATATTTCATCCCCTTAACAAGCTTATTTTGTAGTACCATGATACAAAACACCCTCCGCATGGAATGCAGAGCTCGAGGCTAAGACAAGGTGTTTGATCAAATTACTATAAACCAAGAAATTCAATCTTGTAGGACCATGAAATAAATATTCTCTGCATGGAATGCAAAGCTTGAAACTAAGACAAAGTATATATTTCACACTATTATGAACCAACAATGGAGGCCGTGAGATCCAACCTTTGTATCTCTCTCCCACTAATTGTTTTAAATTACAGGTTTTTATTTTTAAAAAATGCATAAACTAATTACAACCAGCCTTTTTATACATGTGAAAAAAATTTCTGAATTCCTAGTTCTTTCGAGTATCTCGAGACTAAACGCTACCTACAAAACTAAGTTAAGCAAAAAAAAATTGAAAACACAGAAATTCATATAGAAACTTTCGCGACTGTCTTGTGACTTTCGCTACTATCATGCGGGTGTCCGCTGGTTTCTCGCTACTGAACGCTTACTCGTGTTTTCAGTTTTTCAAATTCAGATATCAATAGTTTTCAACGGTTTTTTACAAACAAACACACAGCATATGAACATAATAGATGGAAATTGATATCAAAACTGAATTCTATTGATGCTATAGCCTTAAAGATCAATTTAACATACTTAAATTCAATATTTAAACAACATCATAACATCAATATCAGTTTTTATCAAATCATAGTTTTAACAACCATGCAAAAAATTAAATGCAAATATAATCTTCTAACATCATGAAACTATTATCTCTAATTCCAAAACTCACAAAACATGTTATACAGATTCAATATGAAGACTGCTCTGATACCATTTGATGGAAAATAACATGTTTCTATCGTATACAAAACATACGCAGCGGAAAAATAATGGCTCAACTTCATTCGCAATAGATAACATGTGCTATGTAAATTTCAAAATATAAGAATGAGAGAGTGTACCTTGGTATGGTGAATTTCAAAACAAAGATGAAAAGCACTTGAGAACACTTTTAATCTTCACTCCAATTCCACTTGATGCCCAAGATGTGTGGTCTCTCAATCAATTCTATGTGTTTGTTCTTGAGAGAATATATATATATATATATATATATATGAGTGTCCTTCTTCAACATACAAACCATTTCATGTTAATAAAATTTTGTATGTTTCTCTCCACATAACTGATTATCTAATTGGGCTAGCCTTTTGGGCCTTCCCAATTGGGCTTTAATGTGTACCTTGG
This sequence comes from Lithocarpus polystachyus, assembly GCA_033629205.1. Lineage (NCBI taxonomy): Eukaryota > Viridiplantae > Streptophyta > Magnoliopsida > Fagales > Fagaceae > Lithocarpus > Lithocarpus polystachyus. The sequence continues at coordinate 68,399,278 of CM066162.1, forward strand.
AGTGGGACCAAAGGGGAACAAATAAGACACTAGCTCCAATGGGCCTTGGGCTTTTCTGTCAACTCTTGACAAGTCCAAAGTTACCATTAATTATGTTTAATACCACTATATAAATATAATTGCACTCTAGGCCTTATTAATAAATTATATCCCAAGATTTTATTATACACGCAACCCCTTCATAAAATATTCGTAGTAATACAAAGTTATGAAAGTAGACTGCCACTTTGTAAATTACTACATCTTAATTCTTGAGTACCCGGTTTAATCCTTTAAGTTATTCATCATATATTTATGAAATCCAATTTCATAAATATATACTTTAGTAACTATTTACTAAAGTAGTTAGGCCTAACATTCTGAATAACAAACCCATTAAACTTATCTCAAGGGAATATTTTGTATCTCCGTTAAGAGATTATGAATTCCATCATGAGAATATATGTTCCATCAACACTAAATGTGGCTACCTAACATACTGAGGTTTTGACCGTTACTATAAATGTCACTCCTAATATATCAAAGCAACCTACACTTCATGGTCAGGTCCATTATTCTATCAGGATTAAGAGTTCATGCAAATAGACGTCGTGAGATTTATTATTCGTTTGACAGTCGTTAGGAGAATAATAAATCTCACAGAGGTCCAGTTCAATATGTCTTAACTCTTAAAACATATCAATACATCAACTAGAAGTCTCCACTTCCATGATCAAGACAAATTATCTTAGTTGATAAGTTATAGTCTTCACAGATGAAATGCCCAATTTCATCACCGACTACGAACTAAAATTCTGAGTTTACAAAGAACTTGTGGTTTATATCTTTCGTAACTTTTCACATAAATCAAATACTATGCATCTTATGGACTATATGATAATGTCCGAATATTCATGTTACTATTATTTTAGATAATAATAAAACAACTTTATTAATCACAGTATTAAGTCATACATAATGTCATACATAGCGTCATACAATAGGATTTAAGGGCACTAATCCTAACATATTTGTAGGTTTAAGGACCTTTCTCTGATATTCTATGACCCCGTGGAGGAAGAAAGACTTGTGGATATTTGCATTGCTAGTATGTTGTAAGAATACTGCCTTTACCTGGAGAACTTGTAGATCCCTAGCTTCACTAGGCTAGCAGAATTTGCTAGGAGAACCAATATGTCTGTAAGGAAGCCTTCCAAGGTGTTAGATTTTAAGAAATTAGGAACTAATGTATTAGAACATCATTTTGTAATGTTGGCAAACCATGATCAAAACGTTTTTAGTCTTGTTTAGACTTGCTCAAAGTATGAGGTTTTTATGTAAAGTTGGAATCGAGTTACTGCAGAAATTACTGTGCAATTCTGCCTAGCTCGATCGATCGAGAATTAGACTCGATCAATCGAAAGTTGTGCAGATTGTTTTTTTCTGTAGAATTTCTAACTCAGCCCAAGCCCATTTAATGTGTAGGGTTTTATGTTTTGCCCTAAGTATAAAAGGGAAAACCCTAGCCACGTTTTTAGTGTTTTGAATATTGTGTTTATGAATCTTATTTGTGAGATCTAAAGGTGTTTACCTTCTTATACACTTAGGGTTTCCAAACTCAAGATTGATGTCAAGAGCTTGGTAATCATTTAGTTGCAGAATCAAGAGCTTCAAGATATACAAGCAGGTGTGCTTGTGCTTTGCTGTGAATTCAAGAAAAGAAGTAGTTCGTGGACTCAGAGCTGTCACGTAGTCGTGGTAGTAAGTTTCCTACTCGAGGTAGCAATAGGATGTTAGTGGTCTAAGTCGCTATTGTGTAAACTTCAATTCTTTCATAGTGAATTCCTTTTTACCTTGAGGATAGCTAGGTTAAATCCTTCCCAGGTTTTTACTGGTTTAGTTTCCTGGGTTATCATATCGTGTGTTCTTTATTTTCCACACTTTTACATGATATGATTGTTATTATGTTAACCTAGAATTGCTTAATTTACCTAAGTTAATCACTTGGCTAAATGTCTAGGTTAATCTGTTTGGGTATAAGGGGTCTAAACTTCTTACAAGTAGTATCAGAGCGAGTAGCTTTTTTGTTTTATATCTTTTGATCTTAAAGCTGATCCTTGACCCCAGACACTCTCTTGTTATTCCATCTCATTTTGATGGAAATAATTATGCTTATTGGAAAGTAAGGATGAAAGCATTCTTAAAATCTATTGATGAGAAAGTCTGGAACTCTGTTGAATATGGTTGGGAGAAGCCCACTGCTCTTGTGAGTGAGTGGCAAACTTCTCAAAAAGAGGCAGCTGCTTTCAATAGCAAAGCTATGAATGCTATTTTCAATGTTGTCTCTATGAAGGAATTTAAGAGAATCTTTAATGTTGAGGTTGCTCATATTGCTTGGAATATCGTCCAGACTGTGCATGAAGGCACAAAGACAGTTAAAATAAATAAGTTGCAGCAATTGATTACTAAATTTGAAAGCATTAGAATGAATGATGATGAATCTTTTGATGAATTCTATGCTAAATTGAATGATATAGTTAATTCTGCATATAATCTGGGTGAAATCTATGATCAACCTAAAATTGTTAGGAAGATTCTTAGATCTTTGACTGAGGAATTTAGACTCAAAGTGACTGCCATCACTGAAAACAAAGACGTGGACTCTATCCCTGTTGATGAACTTGTAGGATCTCTTCAATCCTATGAGTTGGACCTACCCAAGACTAACAAATCCAAATCAATGGCTCTTAAGTCTGTTGATGATGTTGATGCTGGTGGATTTGATGATGAACTCTCTGCTATTGAGATTGCCTATCTTGGCAATAACTTTAGAAACTTCCTTAAGAACAATAACAGAAGGGCAAGAGGCAAGAACACTGCTGAACCTAGAAATTTTAGGAGGAATGATCCCACTAAGGTTAATAACCCTGAAAAACCTAAAGAGAAAGTAAGTCAACCCTCTAATAATTCTATGGGACAATAATGTTTTGGATGTCAAAGGTATGGTCATATGAAATCTGAATGTCCTACATACTTGAAGTCTAAGGGTAAGGCTATGGCTATAACCCTTATTGATGATGAAGTTTCTGACAATGAATCAGTTAGTGATGAGGATGGAAACTTCATTGCTTTCACTGCAACTGCTGTAGTAAATGAAAGCGTGTCTGTTGAAGAGAACCCTTCTGATGGGGAACTCTCAGAAGATGCAAATTTGCAGGAAGCCTACAATAAACTTTGCAAAGTTGCTGCAAAGGATGCTATGAATGTTGATCTTGGCTTAAAGAAAATTGCATCTCTTGAACTTGATAAGAAAAATTTGCTTGTGAAATTGTTTGATGCTAATGAGCTTTTGAATAATGTGAAAACTGAGAACATGCTTTTACTTGATAAAGTCAAAAATTTAGAACTTGAATTATCTATTGCTAGAGAACAAACTAATAGATCTGCAAGTTCCAAACTTGATCACATGGTAAGTATTCAAAAGTCTCCCTCTGACAAAACTAGCTTAGGTTTTGTGGAAAGCATCTCTGTGCCTGAACCACATTCCACAAACTTTGTTCATTCTACTCAACTTTCTAAGAGTGAGATTGTCAAACCTTCTGTGAGTGAAGTTGTTAAATCGGTAGAAGTCACACCTCCTCGAAAGATTAAAGTAGATCTTCAAGAGTCTAATTCTAGAACTTCTAATTCTTCTAAGAGCAAGTTGCATGATAAGCCTACTTGGGTTTGTCACTTTTTTGGAAAGTATGGGCACATTCGTCCAAACTGTTTCAAGTTGCAAGCCGCTAAGCGAGCAAATAAACCTAAAGTACATGTGCCTCAAGCACAAGATCCTATGGTACTTATTGGTGAATTGGTAAATGGGTTAAATTTTTATTTCAGTCCTGGAGTTGCTTAGAATTCTAATGAGAATAATAGCTCCAATGCTAGAGTTGCATCTAAAAGATTTTGGATGCAAAAGGCTCGACCTAATTGAGTCTGTCTGACATGGTTCTTGTTCTTTATTGATTTAACTCTTGTGACCATTTTTCTTAGGATTTGCATTGCATAACATTCATGCATTTCATTCTAGGTTGTTTTTTAATTAGTATTAAAAAAAACAAAAAAAAAACAAAAAACAAAAAACAAAAAAAAAAGGTAACAAGAATGGGTTTGGCAATATGTGTTTTGCTGTATTTTTCTTGAATTTGAAGACAAGGTTGGTCAATCTATTTTTACATAACATGTTTATGCACCTTGTTTAGCTTGGATGCACTTATTTTTATTGCACTTTTCTAGTTGAAGTTTTGTAGTGCATGTTGTGTGGGAAGTTGTTTATGGTTTTTGATCACATGATCTTAATCTTGAAGTCTCATGTCTTTGATTGTTGGACTTGAACTTTTTGAAAAAGGCATAAATAACCATCTCACCACTGTTTATTAGCCAATCATGAACACCTTAGTGCATATCTTAAGATTTTGTACTCGAGAAAGTGTAGCACATGCACAAAAAGAACATAAGGTGTAGCCTCTGTTAAAATGTTAAAATTGGTGTGTACATTATTGGACTATAATAATTTTACTATTTAAATAAAATTGGTGTGTACATTATCCCGGCTATTTCAATGAGTTTCTGATCAATTAAAATTGGTACATATTATGAGGCAAATCAAGAAACTTACAAGATTGCAAGCTTTTATTCTAGGAGATGTGAGAGTTATATGATGTAACTCTTTGAGTGATAGTCTCTTTCAAATTCATGTGATGAATTTCGTTGAAATTGTGATTGATTACTATCTGCATATCACCTCACATGTTTCTTAAGTTTTTACTAGTTGCACACACTACACAAGTTATTCTTTGCTAAACTTTGTACATGTTATTATGTGTGTCTTGGTCTGACCAACCAAGTTTGAAAATTTCTTGAGAATTGATGCAAAATATGTTTTCTGTTTGAGCGTTTGAGGAAAATTATGTGAAAATATTATTTTTGGAAACTGGGATAAATACATGTATTTTTGAAAAAATTTTCATCTCATACTCATGCATTTTATTCACAAAATCTAATGCTTTGAGGAGTTTCAGCACTGAAATTGCTTCGTTTTTCAAAAATTTGTTTTTTCTAGAATTTCGATCAATTGAATCTGTTTTTCGACCGATCGAAATTATTCTTAAAATCCCTGGAAAGTTTCTGTGTGTTTCGATCGGTAATCGATTGATACTGGATCAATCGAGGCATTTTCGACTGATCGAATCTAATATTCGATCGATCGAAAATCGGGTTGAGAGCTTTTTAAAAAGGTTTTTTTCTCCACATGTTCTTCACCTTTTCAAAATCTTTTCAAACTCCTTTTCACTCTCACCAACCGGTCAAGCATCTTTTTGCGATTTTTGTCGTTTTCCTCCGATTCTTTTGCAAGGAATCTCTCTCCCAAGGCCGGTAAGACCAATCTACCCTTCTTTTTGCTTTCATTTTCATTTTTTCATGCATAAATTCATGCATTTGTTGGCTATTTTCGGCATTTATACTTTTGGGATTTTTGATGTTGTTTGGTTGTTTTCTTTCACAATAAATCGTTGGGTTTTTGTGGGGACACCATATACAAGTGATATTGGGGTTTAATTTGATTAATTTGATGTTTTGTGATAAATTAAAAATTCTAGGGCTCGAAATTGCCGAATTTGGGGCTTTTATTCAAATTGATGCAATTTGATGAAATTGGCTCGTTAAATTGATTAATTTGATCATGATATTGTGTTTTCTATCTGTTGTGATGATCAATTTCTCAATTTGTTGGGTTTTGTGAAATTAGGTTTTTCAAATTTGGGATTTTTGTTATAAATTCTTGCTCAAGCCAATTTTGTGATATTGAATCATATTTGAACTGTGTGTCATTCTATTAGACCATGCATCATTTGGTTATTCTGCTCATGCATCATATAGAATTTTTTTTATAATTTTTGTTGTGTTAACTTGCAGTCTGCCCTTGGTTTTTCTTTTTGCTTTTTTTTTTTTTTTTGTGTCTCTCTATTTCTGTCCTTAGCATCATGCCTAGGAAAACTAGAGCACATAGGACTTCTGCCTCTTCACCTTCCTTTGATAGTGATAGGTTTTTGAGTGAGAAGCATTAGAAGACTTACGAGATCCTTAACCTTAGACGTAACATTTGGGGTAAGCATCGGGTTCTTTTAGATGAGGTTGATGATGAGGTGAGGCGTAATTTTGAGCGTAGGGGCTGGCTACCTTTGTTAGACATAGATCATCCGCCTTCGGCTACCCTGATTAGAGAGTTCTACTCGAACCACTCTATCCACATCTATGATTCCAACACTTTAGTTAAGAGTTGAATACGAGGTGTAGAGTATCGCATTACCCCTTCGGTAGTGTCTGATGCTCTTAGGGTGCCTGTGGTTGCTCATCCTATTTTTCCCTATGATGAGTCTCCTCCTCTTGACGACGTGATGTCCTACATCATTGGGTCTTCTATCCAGTGGGGTTCTGATCCTCGGATTGCATGTCATTCCTTGTGGCCCATTTCTGTTGAGCTTTCTGAGTTGCATTATCTTTTCTTTAGGATTGCATGTCATTCCTTGTGGCCCATTTCTCATCTCCACACTATTCCTCTTGAGCAATGTGTGTTTCTATACACTCTTGTCACTGATGCTCCTATCAGTTTTCCTCATCTGTTTCTTCATTCTTTGAACGAAATGCATCGAAGCAGCTCTACTGCTCATGCTTTGTTCTTTCCTGTTTATATTCATAGGATTCTTCTTCACTTAGGTTTAGGTGATTTCCCTGCTTCTGAGCCTGTTCATATCATTGCTCCCATAGGTGCTACCTTTCTGAGGCAAAGGGCTGCTCAGCTTCGAGCTAGCTCTAAGCGTTTTAGGGTAGAGCCTTCTGGTGTCACTCCACCTTCTACTTCTTCTGCAGGTGCTCCTTCTGCAGAAATGCCTACTGATCCTGCTGCTGCTGCTAATGTTCTTCCACCTTCTCCTTCAGATGTTTCAGACATTCGTCAGACTTTGGACACTATCATGACCGTTCAGGCGGCTCATGGTCAGCTTTTGGTGGATGTGCTTGACGAGGTTCGAGCCTTAAGAGAAGATTTGGCGAGTTTTCGACGTTCTCCTCCGCCGCCTCCTTTTGATGATGAGTGAGTGTCCTTTGGCAATTCGTCATAAAAAGGGGGAGTATATTACATTGTGGAGTACTTTGTAAGGGAGTTTTTTGTCTGAGGGGGAGTTTTTGTTTCTCTTTGTGATACTGTGGAGCTTTTAGATTGTATCTAGGTGCTTCATTATGTATTTACATTTTTTTTGGCTCATGATAGGGGGAGTTTTTTTTTTTTTAGATACATCTTTTGTATATGTTTCTTATTTCACTATGCTACATTGCTTATTGTTTTATATCTATGATATTATTCATGATATATTTCTTTATTTTGTGTTATGTGAAATCAAGAACTTCTTTTCTATGTTACTTGTATTTTCCACACATGCGTTTATGTGTTTGATAAGTGTTACAGGAATATACAGGTTGATTCAATCGTGCTGCTGTCTACTTTTGCAACTGATAGATAGTAGTTAGGTTGAATTTGTTTAGTAGGGCTATTGTTTTGTAATGGGCTGTTTATTTTGCAAACTTTGAGCTTTTTGTTAAATTTGTGTTTTGTCACGGATTGCCAAAGGGGGAGTTTGTTAGGTTCTAAGGAATAAAGAACTAATGTATTAGAACATCATTTTGTAATGTTGGCAAACCATGATCAAAACGTTTTTAATCTTGTTTAGACTTGCTCAAAGTATGAGGTTTTTATGTAAAGTTGGAATCGAGTTACTGCAGAAATTACTGTGCAATTCTGCCTGGCTCGATCGATTGAGAATTAGACTCGATCAATCGAAAGTCGTGCAGATTGTTTTTTTTTACAGAATTTCCAACTCAGCCCAAGCCCATTTAATGTGTAGGGTTTTATGTTTTTCCCTAAGTATAAAAGGGAAAACCCTAGCCACGATTTTAGAGTTCTGAATATTGTGTTTGTGAATCTTATTTGTGAGATCTAGAGGTGTTTACCTTCACATACACTTAGGGTTTCCAAACTCAAGATTAATGTCAAGAGCTTGGTAATCATTCAATTGCAGAATCAAGAGCTTCAAGATATACAAGCAGGTGTGCTTGTGCTTTGCTGTGAATTCAAGGAAAGAGGAAGTCCGTGGACTCGGAGCTATCATGTGGTCGTGGTAGTAAGTTTCCTACTCGAGGTAGCAACAGGATGTTAGAGGTCTAAGTCGCTATTGTGTAAACTTCAATTCTTTCATAGTGAATTCCTTTTTACCTTGAGGATAGCTAGGTTAAATCCTCCCCAGGTTTTTACCGGTTTGGTTTCCTAGGTTATCATATCGTGTGTTCTTTATTTTCCGCACTTTTACATGATATGATTGTTATTGTGTTAACCTAGAATTGCTTAATTTACCTAAGTTAATCACTTGGCTAAATATTTAGGTTAATCTGTTTGGGTTTAAGGGGTCTAAACTTCTTACACAAGGGTTTGACTTCACAGGTTGCCAGTGCTTCTAAGCAGTCTTGGAAGCGGGAGAGTAAGAAGATAAAAAGCAACTATGGTGGAAAAGACAAAGAAACCAACGTAGAGCAGAAAAAGGGAGAGAAGTGGTATTCCTACCCCTTTTTCTTTGTCAGCAGAAGAACTGTACAGCATCCTGGACACGTGGATCAAAGATCAAGTGGTGGTCTTACCTACCTGTAACCACAAGCCAATAGAAAAAGAAAATAGATGTGAGCTTTAGTGCAGGTATCACGGGAGAAGTGATCATTATACCATGGATGTTTATGCTTAAGGAACATTTTCCACGAGAAAGTGGTCGTAGATGCCTCGCGGCAGTTCACGACCCATCGCGGTGATGCTCATGTCTCTCTAGTTGCGAAGCTTGGATGCTGTGAAAGAGGGTTAAAAAGGGTGAACCTCAGGTGTGTGACTTAATTGAGTCAATTTTAATCTATTATTACCGAAGGTAGTGAAGTTGCCTCCAATCATTAGATTTTTTTTATTGTGTGATTAGTCACCTGACTCTATTTGATTTTATTACCAGTCCTATATAAAGAAAAATGGTCGTTTTTCCTAATTTGATGCGGATGGTAAAAAATCTTGATTCTTGAGTTTGGAAGTTTGGTTACATATGGGGAAGTTGTTAGGCACCCCATAACGCCTATCTAAAGACGCTCCTTTGCTTTGGTAAAATCTTAATTTTCGAACATTGAAAGTTAAAAAAAAAAAAAAAAAAAAAGCTAATAGCATTAGCCTCTAGGGCTTTAAAAGAATTGGGCTTCGAGGTTTAATTTTGGAAAAGGATGTGGCCTTTAGTAATGATTTACTAGCACATTTGGAACTGTTGCCAAATTTCCATAACAAAAATTTGGCAGTATTTCACCTTATTTTCATGGCAGAAAGATGGCAGCAATTTGGGTTAGATTTTTCATAGCGCACAAAATGCTATTCTCACCAAGCTTTTGGTGTGAGAATACAACGAAAAGATGCTCCATTTTCATAGTGAAAATCTGGTAAAGTTTTGCCTTTGGTGAACTATGGTGCACCGGTAGGGTTTTGTACCTATGTATATAGCATACCTCTATATGTTCATACTAAGGCAAGCTAGAGCTCACAAAAGCATTAAACACATTGGTGCGTATCGCATACATGGGGAAAAAAATGTCACTAGCTAACATGGATCGAAGGCAATAATACCACGATAATCATGAACATAATGTAGCATGAATATGCATCTACAACAATCGCCTTTAATGTATACCCACGCTCCAAGGTCATGAGCACCCATGATCATGAAGGGGGTACCCTCCTAACCACGTGAGTCCATCGTACAAAGTGCATGGCCATTTTTAAACAGGCAGATATGTATATATACATGCATAACGCAAATTTGTAGAGCAAGGTACTGGAAAATAAATCAGACATTGCCTACATCCAAGGGGTATGGCCCAAGGTATGTACAGGGAAATTAAAGATCAGACATTGTTGTATCCTAAGAATGCGGCCCAAGCAGAGATATAAGGAAAGAAAGCCCTAATCAAGAAACCTATATACATGGTTCTAAAGAAAAATGCTAAAAGAGAGAGAGAGAGAGAGAGAGAGAGAGAGAGAGAGAGAGAGAAATCCTCACGGAGAGGCTAAGCTACAAGTGATTAGCCTTTTTAGGTTTGCTCCTTTTGCTTACATTTTTGCCCTTTTTTGCTTGTGTTTTAGAAGTTGTGCCTGCACTCCAAACATGTACATGCAAATAAACAAGGAGACATAAATCCAATAGACAAGCAAAAAAGATAGCAGAGAAATAGATAAAGCATTAGCAAACAGGCTAGACAAGCAAACAAAGGAAAGTAGACATGTTAACAAGCAAACAAGAAAGAGTGTCCTAGAAGGACAAATGTGGATTTGGATTCGGTGTTCGTAATTAAATTATATTGGAGTACAGATGAAACTTATGACATCAAGCGAAGTTCCTAAAAGGACTTGGAATTTAGTGTACAAAATTGGGTGTGAATGCGCACAAAATCATGGGCAAGAACTATGCTTGATGACACAAACAAGAACACAAAGACACATGCATGAACATGTAAACAATGATGCAAAGATGCAAAAAAAAAAAAAAAAAAAAAAAAGGAACAAAACCACATAATATGGCACAAAGCAAGGAGCTAAGCATGTTATCACACAAAGGGGAAGGCTAACCATGTTATAAGATACATACAAGGCTAACAAGAGAAGCACCAACATGCAAAGTTAAACAAAGGGGAGAAAGGCAAGCGACAAGCAAGCCAACATCACTAGGATGCATCTCACCACATGGTTGCATCCAAACAAGCCACAAAAGGGGAAATGATGCAACCAAACAGACAAAAAGGCACCAAAGGTGCAAGCACACAAACCCAAAAATGGAAGACAAACATGTGAAGCATGGCAAGGATGAAAGAAATGAGATCTAAGCATATAAGCATGGATCCAACCATAAAAGCATGGAAAAGACCAAACAAAGCACAAACATGCAAATAGGAACTAACCCTAACCCTTTGTTGTACTAAGGTGTATGGATATAGGCCTAGACCACTAGATCTACATCCTACCCAAAAAGCCAAACACAAAGCACATAAACATGGCAAAGAACACAAACAAGAAATCTAGACATATCCCAGCCCAAGAAGGCTAGACCAACAACATCAAAGCAGTAAAACATGTTAAGAAAGAAATGGACATGCTAGAGAGCAATAAAACATGTTAGAAAAACTAAAAGAAAGCAATAAAGAGCTATAAAAAAAATGGGTGTAGATTGTACCTAAAAAGTTACATCTACACCCCAAACCTCAAATCCAAGGTATATGGACCAAGAAGAGGGAGATGAGAGCAAGAATTCAAGAGAGAATCAAAGGGTACTTTTGTGTGTTTTTGGAGAGAATTTAGGAGAAAAGAGAGAGAGAAACTACCCAGAAAAATGCTCCAAATGCCCAAAGTTTTTTTTTTTTTTTTTCCAACAGGGTTTAGGGGGTTTTATAACTTCTTGGCAAACTTCTTGAGACTTGGCAGGTACTAAAGGTGCGTCGGGCCAAGCCAGCTCAAGCTTAAGGTGTGCTACTTATGTTATGCAGACGTGAACAACTTTGTCTTTTCCTCTAACTTTTCAGTTTTGACTTTGGTCAATCATTTGAATGCCTTTTTGAACTTTGATTAAGCTAATTCTAGTGGCATTGGAAAGATATGGATGTCTAGCTTCCAGAACACTAGGTACTTTGAAAATAAAATAGTCAGATCAAAACTTATGGTCGTGAGAAGCAAGTTGACGAACCTAGCACAATTTTCAAAGTATCTCAACATTTTTAACTCTGGTTTTGACCCATGAGTAGTCATTGGAAAGAGAATTCTATAATCTGCACAATGATATTGGTTCCAACCCATTCTGATAGTTAGATTAAAATCAGGTTTTTGGTCGCTCTTGAGAGTCAACCTCAGGTCAAAGTTGGTCAAAAGTCTCTAATAACCTCAAGTTTGATGTAAAAACATGAAAAATGTAGTTTTGGGTGTGGTTTTGACCAATTTTGACCGGTCCTTGGGTTGACCAGGGGCATTTTGATCATTTTAACCTAAAATGGCACTTTGAGTTCTTCGATGCCCAAATGGGCTGTACCATGTCAATCTAGATGTTCCCACATTCCTTTGCTAAAAAAATGATATATTTAGGGTCTGGCATGCAAATTGAGGGCAGACAAAATACGGTATCTATCGTGGCCAAAGGTGACTTGGTCATCAAAAATTGGAAGCATACAGATCAAAGGATGCATAGGCTTGAAGTGGCTATGACCTTTTTCATGAGATGTGAAGACCTTATGGAAGAAAAGGTTGGGAGTGTGGTCGATAATAGTTCCGTAGCCCAACCTATGCAAGATGAGGAAATGGCATTAAGAATCTAATAGGATGACAAAGTCCATTCCTTTTTGGAAGGAATAGGCCTCAAGCCATTGGCCAAGAGAGAAGCAACACAAGTTTTATTTTGGGTAGTGAAGAAAAGCCAAGGAGTTTCTGTTTTTGAAGGGAATTTATTACAAGTAGCTCATCAAGAAACTAAGGAGTCTGTGACCTTTTCCTCAAGAGAGTTAGCCAGTTGAGTAGTTGATGGCGAAGGCCTTATAGGTTACTGCTTTTTTGGGAGCCTCTCAAATCAAAAGGGCCTTGGTGGATACTATTGCTTCAACTAACATCCTACCCCTTTCAACATAGGATGCCTTGGGTATTCCATGAGAGAGATTCACCTAAGAACCATTCCAAGTGTCTAGGATAGGAACACTACAGTAGTGCATCTTAGGGAAAGTGTCTTTGGATCTAAGGGTAGGGCCTATTAGAGCACGCACTCTTCTACGTGTGATGGATGGTGATACTTCATACGGTCGACGCCCGGCCTCGATCACCTGCCGTGGCGACAGCTAGCGCGCGCAGAGCCTCGTTAAAGGGCCCCTCTCGATGAATGTGCATGGTTTGCACGGAGCTTCGGGTGCTCTCTCTCTCGGTGAAGGATGGTAGGTCTACCTCTAGTTTTTATGGCAGGAATCTGGGCCACATTTTAAGAGATTACCAAAGGTAAGTGAAGTTGTCACCAATCATTGGGTTTTTCTAAGGTGTGATTAGTCACCTGTTTCTAGTATATATATATATATATATATAACTGAAACCTCAAAAGCTCTCACAATTTTCTAGGTCAACACAATATTTAATAAATAAATCATTATCATTTTTAAAATAAAATTATTTTTGTTTAGTCCAAACTTAATAAGGAGTGAAACTCTATCTCTCTAACAAGCCCAACTTAAACTAAAGTTCATCATTATCATATATATATATATATATATATATATAAACCTGACAGAGAAAACAAACACTAAGTACCCATCAACAACCACAGCATATAAAACAGATGGAGAAAACAAACCCTTAGTCCAAAATTCAAATTGAAAGGTGCCACTACAACCCCCCAGCCTGCTGCCAAGCCAAGTCTACCACCGTGGGTATGTGTTTCTAATTTATGGCTTCAATTTTTTGGGTATTTTGTTTAAGGGTTTAGGAACACAACCTTTTTTTTATTTATTTACAAATTGAAGTATTTTTTCTACTAAAACTGGTATAACTAAACTAAAAATTTACAAAAATTAACGTATATAAAATAATAAAAGTTTGTACGGCCATGCCCCCTTAACCCCAACGTAACATTGTCCCTAATTACAGTACTGGCAGTATATAAACATAAGTTGGTTCTCCAACTAAGATAAGAATATGACCAATACTTCTCTTTCTTTAGTATCAATGGAGATAGAGTTTGGAGTGAAACTCTATCTCTTAAACAAGTCTAACTTAAATTCAAACTCATCATCATTATTTTTTTTAAACAAAATTTTTTTTTTTTGCTTAGTCCAAACTTAACAAGGAGTGAAACTCTATCTCTCTAACAAGTCCAACTTAAACTCAAACTCAAACATTGATAATTTATCTCCAAATTTGCAAGGTTAATCATGAATACTATAAAAGCATTGCAAACCCCAATATTTTTTTTTAAGCCAAGTAGAGATATAAGCTCTTCTTATGTTATTTTTTTCTCCTTTACTTTGTTAAAAAATATTTTATTTTATGGTTTTTCATGTATTTTAAAAAATTAATTTTCGTACATGAACCATCAAACTCTCTTTAGTCGTTTTTACAAGATAAAGAAGCTTACAATAATTGAAATTTAAGGTTACTGCTAGTGCATATGTCTTTGATTCATCTCACAATATGAAAGTATGTTAATTTCTTGAGTAGAAAGCTTATATATGATATATTAAGAGGAGGTATGGCTTTCATTATTTCAACGTGGGCTCCTGCTCAACATTTTTTAGCATGGGCCACATGATGATAAGATTCGTTTAAAGTTTAGACCCATTAAAATTTAAAACTTATTGTTTTATAAGTTCGTGTACTTTTTTCTTTTTCTTATATTTCTATTTTGAATAGTCATATATTTTTTGAATCGTTTCAATAACTTAATCTTTAAGTATATATCATTTTTGACATTTTGGAAGTTTTAACATCTGAATTTGTGTTAGTTTCTGTAATATTTGAACATGTTTAGCAGATATCAATGACTATACCATGTATTATTTTTTTGAAGGTAATCAAATTTTCTTTTATATTTCTCTATTCTGTAATCTTATACATTTTGTTTTGTTTTAAAAATATATAGAAAGTAAATCTTATGATTCTTTAATATTTTTTGGCCTTTCAAAATTTTTAACATCTGAATTATTGTTTTGATGGTAACACATCTTTCTCTTTTATTATCTATAATTTGTAGGCTCTGAATCTCTTGATTCCTTTCAATAGTTATAGCCATGGATTATTCTTTTGAATGTAACTTATCTTTCTCTTATATTTCTCTGTTATTTAGTTATATATATATTGTTTTGTTTTAATAATTTCTAAGCAGTGAATCATTTGATTCTTTAATATTTTTTGGTTTTTCAAAAGTTTTAATATTTGAATTTTTGAAATTTTTTTTTTTTGCAACATCTGAAATTTTCTGACAAATTTTTTGTAAGCCATTGCACATTCAATAAATAGCTTCTTCATCAAATTGTAACACAAATTGAATTCATGCAAGAGCAAATCATGCAGTGGTGTAGTTCCTTAATCAATTTAAAATTTTATAAAATTATTTTATTCTACCTCACAAATAGGTAGGTTCCCATGTATAGCACGAGTTAGCGCATAGCAAAATGTCTATAATATGCACATTATTAACCCAATTTTCTATTTCTAAATTTCTTAGATTTTATTATAAATAATTTTTAGTGCATAAACAACATTCTACCACAGCCACATCAAAGTTGTGGAAAAAAGTTGTAAAATAATATGGTCCTAAAACTACTCTTATGACTATGATGAGATAAATTTAAATTCTTTACTCATTGTTGGTTTTTTTTTTTTTTTTTTCATAATCAATAGCTTTCCTGTGCATCGCATGAGTTAGCGACTAGTTAATTTTATTACCAATCCTAGGTTAAGAAAAATGGCATTTTTCCTAATCTAATGTGGATGGAAAAAAATCTTGATTTTTGGGTCTAGAAGCTTGGTTACGTGTGGGGAAGGTGTTAGGCACCCCACAACACCTATCCAAGGACAATCCTTTGTTTTGATAAAATCTTAATTTTTGAAAATTGGCAGTAAAAACATGATTTTGGCATTGGCTTTTGGGGTTTGCACGCATGGGGCTTTGAGGTTTGGTTTTCGAAAGTGTGTGGTCCCAATCTATGCCTTCCTATGGCATTCGAGCCAAGTACCAGATTTCTGTGGTGAAAATCCGATGACATGACACCTTACTTTCGCAGTGGAAATTAGGCATCGCTTGCCTTAGGTGACATGGAGTGTGACAATCACACCAGAGGGGGGAAATCAGGTACATATATATGCATACATCATGCACAATGCAAGCACACAGAGCAATCAAGTAAATGCCTACATCCCTAGAGCATGGCCGAAAATATAGGTGCAGGAAAGTAAATAGGGGTTGCCATACTCTAGAGATGAGGACGAATGGTACAAAACATGATATACCTAATAAGACCATCTAAGGGAGAAAAGGAGGAGGAAGGAGGGGGTTTAAAAGAGTACATAACCAAAAGGAAAAAAGGTAAATCATAAACCTACTAACTGTAGCCGCTCGGCCTACATCTGCATGCTCGCATCCTCACCCTTTTTGCTTGCACCAGGGAGACCGTGCCCTAGCTCCATGAGTCCACACTTCACGTGCGTACATGCAAAGACAAAGACAAGAAACCAACAGACAAGCAATGAAAGGAAAAGATATAGAGAGCATATGAAAGGGGCTTAAAATAGATAAACATGGTAGACATGGCAAGCATATCATGTGGCAGGAGATAAGGTAAGCAAGATGCACAAACAAACAAGAAAGTAGGCAAGCAGACAAACAAACAAACAAAGCAAGAAGGCAAACAAAAGGTGATGTCCGTGAGGGACAAATGTAGGTTTGGATCAGATGTCCATAATTTCATTATGTAGAAGCATGGACGATACACTAGCAAGCAAGACTCATACATGAACATGTAAATAAGCATGTAAAGATGCGTAGAAAACTAACGGGTGGTGCAAACAAACATAGCAAGCATATCATCGCGCGGAGTGGAAAAGGGAAGGGTGCACACAGAGCAACCCGAGATCTGGAGATGCCTCCCAAGTGGTTACATCCAAACATGGCCTCCTGGGAGTCGGATACAACCACACAACCACATACCCGCTAAGGGCATCAAACGTGGTGAAGCCTAGAACAAGAGAGGCTAACACAAGCATGAAGCATAGAGGCAAGCAAGCACAGACATGCAATTAGGGGTGATCCAAACCCTTTGATATGGGCTAAGGTGTATAGACGATGACAAAGATCATAGGGTCTAGATCAGGTCTGAACTAATAGGCCAAGCACAAGAAAGAAAGATAAAGCAATAAAAGGGCAACAATAACAGATGGCATGACAAACATAGCCTAGGCCTAGGCACACAAACATGGCATGGAGAGCACAAGCACATGGAACATTGTAGGAAAATCTGGTTTTGTATCTCATACAAAACACACAGCAAAAGCAACAAACATGGATCTATTTCATTCATGATTGATAACATGCACTATGTAAATTTAAAAATTTTAAAATGAGATAGCATACCTTGGTGCGGTGAAATTCAAAACAAAATATTAGAAGTACTTAGGAACACTTTTAATCTTCACTCCAATTCCAATTTACGCCCAAGAAGTATGGTCTCTCAATCAGTTTCTAAGGGAGAATAATTGAGTGGCTTCACTCGCACATACACACCACTTCACAATGATGTCTCTTTTTTTTTCTTATGAAAAAATTTTGTATGTTTCTCCTTTTATAACTAACTAATTATCTAATTGGGCCGGCCTATTGGGCCTTTCCAATTGGGCTTTAGTGTGTGGCTTGGAGTGGGACCAAAAGGAACCAATAAGACACTAGCTCCAATGGGCCTTGGGCTTTTCTATCAACGCTTGACAAGCCCAAAATTACCATTAATTATATTTAATACCACTATATTAGTAAATTGCACTCTAGGCCTTATTAATAAATTATATAATAAGACTTTATTATACATGCAACCCCTTCATAAAATATTCGTAGCAATACAAAGTCATGAATATAGACTGCCACTTTGTTAGTTACTACATCTTAATCCTTGAGTACCCGGTTTAATCCTTTTAAGTTATTCATCATATATTTATGAAATCCAATTCCATAAATATATACTTTAGTATATTCTTATTAAAGTGGTTAGGCCTAGCACTCTGAATAACCAAACCCATTAAACTTATCTCAATGAAATATTTTATATCTCCGTTAAGAGATTATGAATTCCATCTTGAGAATATATGTTTCATCAACACTAAACGTGGCTGCCCAACATACTGAGGTTTTAACTGTGACTTTAGATCTCACTCCTGATATATCTAAGCAACCTACACTTCTTGATCAAGTCCATTATTCTCTCAGGATTAAGAGTTCATGCAAATAGGAGTCGTAAGATTTATTATTCATTTGACAGTTATTAGAAGAATAATAAATCTCACAGCGGTCCAGTTCAATATGTCTTAACTCTTAAAACACATCAACATATCAACTAGAAGTCTCCACTTCCATGATCAAGACAAATCATCTTAGTTAATATGTTATAGTATTCGCAGATGAAATGCCCAATTTTATCACCGACTACGAACTATAATTTTGAGTTTACAAAGAACTTGTGATTTATATCTTCAATGACTAAATCACATAAATCACATACTATGCATCTCATGGACTATATAATAATGTTCAAATATTCCTGTTACCATTATTTTAGATAATAATAAAACAACTTTATTAATCATAACATTAAGTCATACATAATGTCATACAATAGGATTTAAGGGTATATATTCTAACAATCTCCCACTTGCCCTAAAGACTATTATGCACTCATCTAACTCTCATTCCGTCCAAATGTGACTCAAAAGTCCTTTGTGGCAAGGTTATGGTAAAGAGATCTGCTAGATTACTTGCACTATCCTTTGCTACTATTACATCTCCTCGAGCAACAAAATCTCGAATAATGTGGTACTTTCTCTCAATGTGCTTTCCTTTCTTGTGATTCCTTGGATCCTTGGATTATGCAACTGCTCCACTATTGTCGCAAAACAATGAGAACTTGCTCCATTCTAACAACACCAAGATCAGAAAGGAATTTCTTGAGCCAAACAGCTTCCTTTGCCACTTCATAAGCAGCAACATATTTAGCCTCCATGGTGGAGTCCGCAATACAAGATTGCTTAACACTCCTTCAACTAATGGCTCCACCTCCCAAGGTGAACACACAACTTGAAGTGGACTTTCTGAAATCAAGATCTGATTGAAAATCTAAATCTGTATAACCTATTGAAATCAAATCCTCATTATGGTAAACAACCATATAACCTCTTGTTCTCCGTAGATACTTAAAAATATGCTTTATAGCTTGCCAATGTTTAAGTCCTGGATTTGATTGATATCAGCTGACCATGCCAACTGAATAACAGATATCTAGTCTAATACATAGCATGGCATACATGAGACTTCCCACTGCAGAAGCATAAGGAACTTGTCTTATCATATTTTCTTCCTCTAGAGTCTTAGGCCTTTGGTCATCAGACAGAGGCACTCCATGTCTAAAAGGAAGTAATCCTTTTTTGGAGTTTTGCATGCTAAACCATTCTAGAACCTTATCTATATACCCAGTTTGTGATAAACCTAACATCTTATTCTTGCGATCTCGCCAAAGCTTGATCCCTAGAATAAAGTTAGCTTCACCCAAGTCCTTCATTTCAAATTGGCTTGACAACCAAACCTTTACTGATGACATTACCCCTACATCATTTCCAATGAGTAGAATATCATCAACATAAAGCACTAGGAACATTTCTACTTTATCTTTATATCTTTTGTACACACATGGTTCATCAAGATTTTGCTCAAAACCAAATGATTTGATTGCTTAATCAAATCTGATGTTCCATGACCTAGATGCTTGCTTAAGTCCAAAAATGACCTTTTCAACTTGCACACTACATACTCTTGGTTCTTTGCTATGAAACCTTCAGGTTGCATCATATAGATTTCTTCTTCAAGATTGCCATTAAGAAATGCAGTCTTGGCATCCATTTGCCAAATTTCATAATCATAATGAGCAGTAATGGATAAGAGAATTTTGATAGATTTAAGCATGGCTACTGGCGAAAAAGTTTCATCATAATCAATACCTTCTTTTTGTGTATACCCTTTCGCCATTAGTCTTGCTTTAAAGGTTTCAACCTTTCTATCTATTCCTCTCTTTCGCTTGTAAACCCATTTGCAACCAACAGGTTTAATGCCATTAGGCGCCTTCACAAGATCCTATACTTGATTGGAATATATAGAATCCAATTCAGATTTCATAGCTTGGACCCAATGATGTGCATCTATATTATTCATTGCCTCCTCATAAATGTAGGGATTCAATTCAGCCTCTTCTGGGATAGCTTCATAAGTTTCTCCCAAACCTATAAATCTTATAAGAGGCTGAACAATTCTCCCACCACGACGAGGCACCTGTGTACTAGTCATCTCATGAGTAATGTCTTGTGGTGTATCCAATATAGCCACATCATTCCTAGTTTAATCCATTGGTTGTTCAATTACAGGTTCATCTAATTCAGCCAATACAACTTTACTTCTAGGATTAAAATTATTCACATAATCATCTTCCAAAAATTTGGCATGGGTGCTAATAAACACATTGTTATCTTTATGATTATAGAATAAATAACCCTTGGTTTCCTTTGAATACCCTAAAAACATGCATACTTCAGTTTTAGCTTCCAACTTATCAGACTTCCCTTTCAAGACATGTGCTGGACATCCCCAAATGTGGAGATATTTCATACTAGGCTTGCGCCCACTCCATAATTCCTTAGGTGTGTTGGAAACATATTTTGATGGAACAAAATTCAAGATATGCATAGCAGTGTTTAGTGCATATCCCCAAAAGGAAATTGGTAAAGTTGAATAACTCATCATGGACCTAACCATTTCCAAAAGAGTCCTATTCCTTCTTTTCGCTACACCATTCTGTTGGGGAGATCGAGGTGCAGTCAATTAAGAGACAATCCCATTTTGAATTAGATAATCCTTGAAATCCCCAAGAAGGTATTCGCCACCTCAATCAGATCGAATGGCTTTTATGCATTTACCCAATTGATTGTCAACTTCAGCCCTAAACTCTTTGAACTTTTCAAAGGCTTCGGACTTCCGTCTCATTAGGTACACATAACCATATCTTGAGTAATCATCCGTAAAAGTAATGATATACTCATAACCTCCTTTTGCTTGGGTTGACATAGGACCACATATATCTGTATGAACTAATTTAAGTAACTCTTGGACTCCTCTACCTTTTGCATTAAAAGGTCGTTTGGTCATTTTACCTTACAAACAAGATTTGTAAACTAGAAATCCATCAAAGTCCATGGGCGGTAAAAGTCCATCTTTGATTAGTCTTTGAATCCTATTTGAATTAATATGACCCAAACGCAAGTGTCATAGATATGCATCACTAGTAGAAGGAAACTTTCTCTTTAATGATTTTACATGAGAGCTACTATCTAATTCAGAATTGTATAATTCATGCTTATCAGGAGTTCAAATATATAGACCATCCACAATATTGCCAGAACAGATAAACACTTTATCCTTCTTTATTACAACATTGTCTTTTAGGATAACATAATATCCATGTTTACCTAAATAAGTTGCAGAAATTAAATTTCTACGAACATTAGGTACATACAAACAATCTTCCAATATTAAAACCCTAGATTCAAAACATAAATTAAACTTTCCAACAGCTACAACTGGTATTTTGCTCCCATTAGCCAAAGTAAGAAACAATTCCCCTTCATTCAGTTTTCTGGTCTCCTGAAACCCCTGTAAAGTATTTCAGATATGATTAGTACAGCCTGAATCCACACACCAAGACTCTGCGGGATTCTGTACCAAACATATTTCAAGAAGGAATGTACTTTTCATACCTTTATTCTTGGCAGCTTTGAATATTGGACAATTCCTCTTCCAATGTCCTTTCTCACCACAATGGAAACACTTTCCTTTGTTTTTCTTTCCTTTGTTGACAACTCCTAAGGCAACTTGCTTACCATCTCTCTTGGTGAAGTCCTTCTTCTTCTTCTTCTTTTTACCTTTGCCTTTCGATTTAGGTTGAGAAGTAGAAACTTCAGCCATATTGGCATCAACACTAGAAGTACCAAGGAAGCCTTCTGCCTCTACTAATTCATTTATCAATTCAGACAATGTATAAACCTTTTTGTTCATATTATAGTTAAGTCTGAATTCCTTGAATGATTCTGGTTGTGACTGGAGTATCATATCCACTTGGGATTCTCCATCAATATCAGCACCTAAAACTTCCAATGTATTCAGATTAGAGATCATCCTAAGACAATGCTCCCTCACTGAAGTACCTTCAGCCATTTTGGTGTTATAAATTTGCCTCATAGTTTCTTGCCTTGCAAAACAGCCTTGCTCACCAAACATCTCCTTCAGACTTAACATAATGTCCAAAACTAGTTCTACATCATGCATTTGATGCTGTAGAACATTTGAAATAGATGCTAGGATATAGCACTTGGCCATCTCATTAGATTTCTGCCAATGATCATATCGCTATTTTTCCTCAAGAGGAGCATCTAATGATGGAAAGTTAGGACATAGTTGAGTAAGCACATATTTGTGCTCTTCAGCAGTTAGAACAATGTCCAAATTTCTTTTCCGGTCAACATAGTTAGATCCGGTTAGTTTGTTTTGATTAAGAATAGCAACAAGTGGGCTAAATGATGCCATGATTTAAATCTGAAAATAACAAACATGAATATAATAAATAAACTGGACATTATCAATTTAGCATATACGCATATAATATGGAACCTTAATAAAATCATAAAATAATATATGCAACGACAACCTAATCCATGTCCATAATTCCTTGGTAGCAAGTTTATTATAAACACATTAATTGGTTGAGAAATATTCTCATTATTAATGCTATCATGGTAACTCTTTCCAAACAAAAATATATGTCGTTTTGCCTTTAGCCTCTAAGTAGTAATGACATAGCTCCTTTGGGAGGTTAACATTACACTTAGTCTAGTGTACACCATTATCTAGAATCATGTGTAGCCACATTTCATCTCCTTTTATAGTGTTTAAACTTGTAGTACCACGGAACAAAACACTCTCCTTTGGGATTGCGAGGCATATACGCCAAGACGAAGTGTTTCTCCACACTGCTTTAAACGGGTAAATTCAATTTTGTAGTACTATGAGGTAAACACCCTCCTTTGGGATCGCGAGGCATACACGCCAAGACGAGGTGTTTACCCACACTACTATGAATCGATAATGGAGGCCGTGAGATGCAACCATTGTATCTCTCTCCCACTAGATGTTTTAAATTAAAGATTTTTAAGATTAAGAACCAAAATAATGCTAGATACCTTGAAAACATAATCCTAATCTTATTAGGAATAAATTTCATTAAACAAATACTTTAATCCTAATATATAATCTATTATATTATATATATATAATATAATTTATATTATAAATATATAATATAATATAAGGATTGAAACCTTATTATATATAAACCATATATATATATATATATATACACGGATATAAGCCTTTATATATCACAAAGGAAACATGCTAAGGCTTGTAAGTAATATACGGATATAAGCCTTTATATATTACAAAGGAAACATGCCAAGGCTTGCATATAATATACGTAATATACCATTAGGATGATTACACGTTATATATATATATATATATATATATATATATATATATACATATATATAATATGTATAACAAAGAAAACATGCCAAGCGGTGCAAAACTTCGCTCATGGCAGTTAACATATTAATATATATTCTTGTAATGCCGAATTTATATATCCATATATCCGTTTCTTGTAATGCTGTAATGCCGAATTTATATATCCATATAACCGTTTCTTGTAATGCTGTAATTTATGTATCCATATAACCGTTTCTTGTAATGCCGAATTTATATATCCATATATCCAAGCATTGCAACCAATGCAACAAACACATGCACACGGCATTCATGATATTGAAAAACAAAAGCATGACACCAAGCAATGCACATGTCGGTTACTATAATTTACATTAACTGCCAATTTCGCTGTGTCTTCACAAAAGAACACATTCAACGGCACAATAATGCAGAAAATTAAAACACAAAGATAATGGCTTTCTTAAATTCCAAAAATCAATCACATGTTATACAATCATGAGATGAAAACCTGGCTCTGATACCAATTGTAGAAAAATTTGGTTTTGTATCTCATACAAAACACACAACGGAAGCAACAAACATTGATCTATTTCATTCATGATTGATAACATGTATTATGTAAATTTCAGAATTTAAGAACGAGATAGCGTACCTTGGTGCTGTGAAATTCAAAACAAAAGATTAGAAGTACTTAGGAACAATTTTAATCTTCACTCCAATTCCACTTTACGTCCAAGAAGTGTGGTCTCTCAATCAGTTTTTAAGGGAGAATAATTGAGTGGCTTCACTCGCATATACACACCACTTCACAATAATGTCTTTTTTTTTTTTCTTATAAAAAAATTCTATATGTTTCTCCTTTTATAACCAACTAATTATCTAATTGGGCCAGCCTATTGGGCCTTTCCAATTGGGCTTTAGTGTATGGCTTGGAGTGGGACCAAAAGGGACCAATAAGACACTAACTCCAATGGACCTTAGGCATTTCTATCAACTCTTGACAAGCCCAAAGTTACCATTAATTATATTTAATACCACTATATAAATATAATTGCACTCTAGGCCTTATTAATAAATTATATCCCAAGACTTTATTATACATGCAACTCCTTCATAAAATATTCGTTGTAATACAAAGTCATGAATATAGACTACCACTTTGTTAGTTACTACATCTTAATCCTTGAGTACCCGGTTTAACCTTTTTAAGTTATTCATCATATATTTATGAAATCCAATTACATAAATATATACTTTAGTATATTCTTACTAAAGTAGTTAGGCCTAACATTCTGAATAACCAAACCCATTAAACTTATCTCAAGGAAATATTTTATATCTCCGTTAAGAGATTATGAATACCATCTTGAGAATATATGTTCCATCAACACTAAATGTGGCTGCCCAACATACTAAGGTTTTGATCGTGACTTTAGATCTCACTCCTGATATATCAAAGCAACCTACACTTCATGATCAAGTCCATTATTCTCTTAGGATTAAGAGTTCATGCAAATAGGAGTCGTAAGATTTATTATTCATTTGACAGTCATTAGGAGAATAATAAATCTCACAGTGGTCCAGTTCAATATGTCTTAACTCTTAAAACACATCAACATATCAACTAGAAGTCTCCACTTCCATGATCAAGACAAATCATCTTAGTTAATATGTTATAGTCTTTATAGATGAAATGCCCAATTTCTTCACCGACTATGAACTATAATTCTAAGTTTACAAATAACTTGTGATTTATATCTTCCATGACTAAATCACATACTATACATCTCATGGACTATATGACAATGTCCAAATATTCATGTTACCATTGTTTTAGATAATAATAAAACAACTTTATTAATCATAACATTAAGTCATACATAATGTTATACATAGCATCATACAATAGGATTTAAGGGTATATATTCTAACAAACATAGCATAAAGCATGTAGAGAACGTTGATCCAAGCACATAGGCAAGTGAAAACATAGATCTAGACATATAGGCATGTAAGAACATAGATTCGGACATATAATAATGTGAAAACATAGATTAAGACATCTAGGCATATGAAAACCTTGATCCGAGCATGCAAGAATGTAAAAATGTAGATCTAGGAGCATTAGCATGGCAACGTGTGTGAACATGTGAGAGCTTAGCACATACATATGGTAGAACATGAATCCAAGCATATAAGCGTGTACGGATGCAGATCTAAGTATAAAACAAGGAAAAAAGCATACAAACACATAGATTTGAACAAAGCATAACCATTGACATGATATTAAGCATGTGAGCATATAAGCCTAACAACACAAAGCAAAGAGAGGAACAAAACAAAGGAAACATGGTATAAAACCCTAGGCATGTAGATCTAGACATATAAACATGTAGAAACATAGATCTAAGCATAAAACATGGCATAAAAGCACAAAAAAACATAGCTCTAAGCGAAGAACACACATAAAGAGAGAAACATGCTAAAGAAAGCAATAAAACATATTATTATGGAAAAAAGAGCAAGAACATGCTAGGAAAAAGATTTAGAAGGTTAGGGGTGTAAATGATAGCTAAAAAACTACATCCATACCCCTAAACCCGAAACCCAAAGCGTAGAACCAAGGAAAGGAAGATTGAGTGCAAAAGCAATACCTTGTGTTCTTGGTGAAGAGGGAAAAATCAAGAGACTTTGATGTGTTTTTTTGGGGTGTTTTTGGTTGTTTTTTGGTGTTTGGAAGAGAGAAAAAAAATGTAGAGAAGAGTTGGGTAGAAAGAAAATTTCAGAAAACGTTTGTCCTCTTTGTTTGGAGCGTGCCTGGGGCTAGTTACAGCCCCGGGCACGAAAATTGAGGTGACGGCCATTGTAAGGCCACCGGCCTCAAACTCCCCCGATCGGGCTGATCTTGAAACCCTTGGATAAATCATCCTTTTAAGTTTATAAAAAGGTATGTAACTCAAAAATCCAACGGTCAGATCAAAAGTTATGGCTCTCAGAAGTTAGCAGACGCAGTTTTCACAATTTTCACAGTTTTCTCGATATTTCAACCGTTTTAACTCCAATTTCGACCCATAAATAGTCGTTTGAACGAGAATTTGATAATATTCACAATGACATTGATTTCAACCCGTTTCAATGGCCAGATCAAAATTGGGGTTTTGGGCCCACTCGGGATCGACTTCGGATCAAACTTGGTCAAAGTTTCCGAGAAGCTCGAGTTTGATGTAAAGCTATGAAAAATGTTGTTTTTGTGGGGGTTTTGACCTCGTTTGACCTTCGGTCAAACCTAGGATTGACCAAGGGCATTTTGGTCATTTTGGCTGAAAAAGGTACTTTTATCGCTTTGGTGTCCGAACGGGTTGTGCCACGCCATTATATATGTTCTCGTGACCCCATGGAGAGAAAATGATAGTTTTGGGTTTTTCAAGGTCCAACATGTAAATCAAGTGCAGAAAAAATACGATATCAACACATACCACATTATCTTGGGCTGCCCTTGGCTCAATGCTCATAAGGTTGTGGCTTCTACTTATCATTAGCAAGGGGGTCTATGAACTTTGAAGGTTAAAGGAGAGGGTTCGAGAGAATGGTGGGCCTAACCCTTCTATCCATACTTAACAACTAGAAGGGGTACATGCAACTAAAGAACCATTGAAAGAAGACCCTAAATGTATGAATGACATTGTTAAAATTGTTTAAGAAGAACTTGTCGAAGTCAACCTAAATGAAGGAGGAAAAGAAAGATTGGTCAAGATAAGCAAGAACCTACCAGAGAGCGAAAGGAGAAAGCTGAAAGCTTTGTTAAAAGAATACAATGATGTGTTTGGCTGGAAGTAAGAAGAAATGCCAAGTTCAAATCGAAAGTTGGTAACACATAAGCTAAATGTTGACCCTAAAGCCTAGCCTATGAAACAGCAAACCAGAAAGTATCTCTTGGATATTAAGGAGAAAATCAAAGTTGAAGTAAGCAAGCTTTTGAAGGCAAGATTCATAGAAGAAATCAAATGCTTAGAGTGGTTAGTCAACATAGTTCCTGTAAAGAAGAAAGGCAGGCAAATCAAAATATATGTGGATTTTAGGGACCTCAACAAGGCTTGCCCTAGGGATGACTTCCCACTGCCCAATGTCGACATCCTGGTAGATGCAACGGCTGGTCATGAACGCTTCTCCTTTATGGATGGCTATAGTGGTTATAGCCAAATCTTCATGGAACTAGCAGATGCTCAAAAGACTACCTTAAAAACACCTTTTGGGAATTACTATTACAAGATAATGCCTTTTGGGTTGAAGAATGCTGGTGCTACTTATCAAATGGCTATAACTTTGATATTTCATGATATGTTGCATAAGCAAGTGGAGGATTATGTTGATGATCAAGTGGTGAAAGCGAAGAGCCCAATTGAACATTTCTTGCACTTAAGGCAAGTTTTTGAGAGTTGTAAGGAATACAATTTGAGGATGAATCCTTTGAAGTGTTCCTTTAGGGTATCCTTGGGATAGTTCCTAGGATTCCTTGTTCATCAAAGAGGAATTGACCTATATCCCACTAAGGCCATGGTAATAGCTACCCTCACTCTCCCAATGACTTTGAAAGAGCCGAGAAGCGTTGTGGGGAAAGTGTCTTATCTCAAAAGATTTATCCCAAGGCTAGGTAAGATTTTAAAGCCATTGGTTAAGCAAACCAAAAGGTTATAGCTTTTGTGTGGTGTGACCAATATGAGAAGGCATTTAAGAAAATACAATCCATTTTTACAGATCCTCATACAATGGTTGCTCCATCTCCTAGCAAGCCTCTTTATTGTATATAGCCAACACAGAGCAATCATTGGGAGCCTTGCTAGCTCAAGAGCAGGAATGTGTAGAAAGACCAGTATACTATATTAGCAGGCTTTTGAAAGGACCAGAGTTGAGATATTCCATAGAAGAAAATGTATGTTTATCTTTGGCTTTTGTTGTGTCAAAGTTCAATTATTACTTTTTAGGGCATCATGTACACTTGGTGACTAAGAGTAACCCTGTGAAATATCTCCTAACCTGCCCTCAATTATCTAGGAGAATGGCTTAATGGGTCATTTTGACATCACGCCATGACCGTGATAACCCCTGGGGTGATGGCAGACTAGTCTTAAGACAATTGATAGGTTTGGGGATAGGAGCATGATTCTTAAAAAGTTCCCACAACCCAAATTTGCAAAAACACTATGGGTACAAAGGTTTCTATTCGAAATCTACCCCAAGAGCATTACAAATCAAAAGTAAAATGATCTAAGTGAGTGTACAAAGTTCCTAAGAAGTAAAGGGCAAGGGGGAAGGAGTGGCCTTTGGCTAACTTAATAGCTAAAGGGAAATGTCTGCTTAAGATCTTTTCATAGGGATATCCTTCAAATAAATGTTGAGACAATAGAAAAGTAATAAAGGCTTAAAGTTCATAGGGTCTAGAATTACCTTCCCCAATAAAAAAAGTCTGTACCTTTTTTCAAAGAAATCTGTGCCTGTCTCCTCATCCACGCCACCAACAGGCTCCCTCTAGAAGTACCTGGTCCATCCCCAAAAGTTGGCTTTAGGGCCCTTATCACCACAAATGCTAGTGTCTTCTAGCACTTCCTCACTAAGGGCTTTCCCCTTCCTTACAACCTTCAAGATTGGCTTTTTTAAGGTCTTCTTCATTGTTTCCTCCAAGAACTTCACAATTTTAGTCTCTTCAGAAGATAGAGGAATATTAGCCACATCTTGATCACCAAACAAGGGAAGTCTCAATATCTCATAGACATCCTCAAGAGAAAGGGAGACTTCTTGAGACCCTATGAAGAAGATTTTTAGGATTTGTGCCCTTAAATCCTATTGTATGATGCAATGTATGATGTTATGTATGACATTATATATGACTTAATATTGTAATTAATAAAGTTGTTACATTATTATCTAAAATAAGGGTAACATGAATATTTGGACATTATCATATAGTCCATGAGATGCATAGTATGTGATTTATGTGAAAAGTTATAGAAGATATAAATCACAAGTTCTTTGTAAACTCAGAATTTTAGTTCGTAGTCAGTGATGAAATTGGGCATTTCATCTGCGAAGGCTATAACATATCAACTAAAATGATTTGTTTTGATCATGGAAGTGGAGACTTCTAGTTGATGTGTTGATATGTTTTAAGAGTTAAGAAATATTGAACTGGACCACTGTGAGATTTATTATTCTCCTAACGACTGTCAAATGAATAATAAATCTCATGACTTCTATTTACAAGAACTCTTAATCCTGAGAGAATAATGGACCTGATCATGAAGTATTTGTTGCTTTGATATATCAAGAGTCAGATCTAAAGTAACGGTCAAAACCTCAGTATGTTGGACAGCCACATTTAATGTTGATGAAACATATATTCTCAAGATGGAATTCATAGTCTCTTAATGGAGATATAAAATATTCCCTTGAGATAAGTTTAATGGGTTTAGTTATTCAGAGAGTTAGGTCTAACCACTTTGGTAAGAAATTACTATAGTATATATTTATAAAATTGGATTTCACAAAGATATGATGAATAACTTTAAAGGATTAAACCGGGTACTCCAGGATTAAGATGTAGTAATCTACAAAGTGGCAGTCTATATTTATGACTCTGTATTACTACGAATATTGTATGAAGGGGTTGCATGTACAATAATGCCTTGGGATATAATTTATTAATAAAGCTTAGAGTGAAATTATATTTATATAGTGGTACTAAATATAATTAATGGTAACTTTGGACTTGTCAAGAGTTGACAAAAAAGCCCAAGGTCCATTGGAGCTAGTGTCTTATTGTTCCCTTTTGGTCCCACTTTTAGCCACACACTTAAGCCCAATTGAAAAGACCCAAAAGGCTAGCCCAATTAGATAATCAGTTATAAGGAGAGAAACATACAGAATAAAGTTACATGAAATGGTATGTGTGTGAGTGTTGGACACTCTTTCATTCTCCCTTGGACATTCATATAGAAACTGATTGAGAGACCACACTTTTTGGGCGTTAGTAGAATTGGAGTGAAGATTAAAAGTGTTCCCGAGTACTTCTAATTTTTGGTTTTGAAATTCACCACACCAAGGTACACTCTCTTATTCTTGAATTCTGAAATTTATATAGTACATGTTATCAATTGCGAATGAAGTAGATCCGTTAGTTTTTCGCTGCGTATGTTTTGTTTGCGATACAAACATGTATTTTTTCAACAATTGGTATCAGAGCTAGGTTTTCAATTTCCAATCTATATAACATGATTTGTAATTTTTGGAATTAGAGATAATAGTTTCATGATGTTAGAAGATTATATATGCATTTAATTTTCAACATGGTTGTTGAAACTATGATCTGATAAAAACTAATATTGATGTTATGATGTTGTTTAAATTTGAATTTAAGTATGTTAAATTGGCCTTTAAGGCCATAGCATCAATGGAATTCAGTTTTGATATCAAATTTTATCTATCATGATCATATGATGGTTGTTTATTCATGGAAAACCATTGAAAACTGTTCAGAACTTCCCTTTAAAAACTGAAAACACGGGTTTTTCGCCGGTTAACTTCCTGCGAAGTTACTCTCGAAAAATGCCTCTGAAGAACAAAACTTTTCACGGGTAAGCTTTACTCGCGAAATAATCGCGAGACAGTTGCGAGAGTTTCTGTCTGAAGAGATGCCAAAACAGCTGGAAGCATCCTCTAATGCTGGATGTCCTAGCTCTACACATTTTGAGGCATGATTTCAAAGGCATTAAAGTCTAAAAAGACGTGACTGTCAATAGCCTTAGGCATTAATGCCATTGATAGTCATGGGGCTAATGTATAGTACACCAGCCAAGGCGAGCAAATGTGCTAACCTTGCCAGATCTAAGTCCTACACGTGGACAAGTTGTGAGGCAAAGGAAGGGGATTTTGGTTTGAGGAATAGTACTCTTGATTCGTGATAATGGCATGATCACCATTGGGGGGGGTATAAGATGTGTAGTCGGGCAAGGACACCAACACTACCACGAAAGGGATGGCAACCTTTGTCGGTCAGAGGCTGTGGAGCACCTTTCATTGGTTAGTACTAAGCTAGACCACTGCAAAAGGAGACGAGCAATGCTCTCAGCTCCCATGGTGCCCTTTTCCTTGTCTAATACTTGTCTCTCACGACGTAGTAGAGCCGCTTTTCATCTCACTACCTTTACATTGATGGATTTTCTCTCTCCTTTAGCCATGGCATAGTACAATAGCCATATTAGGGTTTGGGGGGGAGGAATGAGAGCTTGACACCTGTTTCTATGTACCTAACAACATTCCACGTACTATAAGAGGAGCATGTTGTTAAGCAATTAAGGTAAAGAGCCAGAAGGAGAGGTAGAAATCTGGGTAGGAAAGAAAGGAAAAAGAGAGGTTTTTGGGAAGAACAACACCATGTTTAAATGATAAGCTTTCATACAATACATAGCTTTTAAGAGTGAGGAATATTTTTTCCTTCACTCACCGTAGTTTTTAATCTCTTTCCAAGGGTTTTCTACGTACATCACACTTGTCCTTTACTTTCCACATTCTACCATTACATTCTTTTGATATTTTAGTGTTAAAGTTCACATTTGTATTGCCCACAAATCTTTGACACTCAAATGTACTGTTAGACTTTTAGGTCAGCTACTTTTCACACTCAAAAATCTAGCTTGCATGTACAACAACCGCATCAAATTTACGGATACACAGAGAGATACACTCTTAATAGGAGTTACTGCAATATTTTATGCGCCTTAAGGTTTTGTGTCAAGCTGCTTCTAGATCTTCCAAGTGTGAATTAAAGAAATCTGCCAAGCTACAACAATCAATAGGTTGCTGTGGAATTTGTGCAAAGGGGAAGTCTTATATAAGATCAAGTCCAATTGGGGATTAGAATTAAAACTAGAATAACTCAGTAAGTTCTACTATAGGTAGGTACTTTGGGATAGGCTAATGGAGTAAGATTTCTTGTACTTGTAATCACTTTTTCTTGATTAGTGGATTTTTCGGAAGTGGTGACCTAAAATTCACTTGGTGGGGTTTTTGCCTACAAGGGATTTCTCCATCAGGATCAACTCTCTATCTCAAACTTATTTTCCATTACACTCTATTTAGTTTGGTGAATTTATTATGCATTAATTTGATTTGCATGTAATATTGACTAACTTATTGGATTGGATAATTGATCAACTCTCCATGTAATATTTGGATAATTGGATTAATAAACTTGGGTCAATCTATAACCCTACAAACCTTGTGGGGGGATGAAAATTGAATAATGGGCCTAGAGGATTAGAGCCCAATAAAAGCTAAGTAGGGGTGGGCCTCAACAGAAGAGTGGTACAGGCCTAACTAACCCTCAAAGCATCACAAAGAGACAACCCAAAAGAGCCAAGGGAAAAATTTCATTAGTATTTAATGAAATAAGGAAATTTTAGGAATATTAGCTGCTTGGGCTCATTAGAAAATGACCCAGAAGATTACCCTGTTGTAAAGGTAAGAACAAGTGGTTGAGTTAACGAAACAAATATCTACAAGGAAGGGCAAAAGGATAGAGCCTAAAAGTAGCAATAATCACCTCTATATTAAATGGATACCCCTGCCAATAAAGCTTTACATTAAATGCCAAATGACCTATCTGTGCAGTGAGCAACACCCACCACTCCATTTCTTCCTTGAAAAGGTGGAAAAAGACCAATAATGGGATAATTATCTTCTCCAAAGTGGTACAAATATGCAGAAGAGGGGGCAAGGGTTTTTCTATAAATACCTAGGTAAAAATCTGGAGAAAGAAAGAAAAAAAAAAAGAAAAAAACAAAAGTAGACTTATTTTGCTAGTTAAACTCCTCATCCAAGAAGCCAGTTCATTAATATTGTACATAGTCGATCCTGACTTTATTACTTGGTCATCCCATTGTGAGTTTTCTTTTCATTCAATAAACATATTTTGAAATTTTGTTATGTTTTAGTTTTACACCCTTGCAAAATAGAGAAAAATATATGTCCAAAAGAAACAATCGCCGCACGCAAGATATACACGGTTCAAGAGTATAGGCATAGACCTTGTATGAGGGGAATACTGGACTCACAAGGTTCCCGCCAACAAATGCAACATTAACTGGAGGGATAGTAGGCTCCTCATAAGATAGAAATAAGATTTTGAGGGGACAAGTATTATAGGGAATCATGTGAACAAGGAACAAAGAAGAGATTAAGAGACATACCATTGTGATCGCCCTGAAGAGAGGCATAAGTTGGCTCTCATTGAATAGGTTGTAGTCTACCTATGAATGTTCAAATAGTGTGAAAAACACCTTGAACGTTTAGACCCCCAAAATACAAATTACCAATTCAAGCTCAATATCAAACAATGTATGTGCGGAAAATGAACATAAGCTTATAACAGAATTGATAGACAATCTAAACCAAACAAAATCACATCCACAGCATAAATTAAATGGCAAAGATTAAGGAAAGAGAGATGAAAACACAAGAACAACACAACGATGTGTTATCGAAGAGGAAACCGAAACCCTCAGCGTAAAACCTCTCTGCCGCCCTCCAAGCGGTCAATAATCCACTAAAGAATGAAGTTGGGATACATGAACAGTAGAAGACCCTTCAAGCCTAATCTATCCAGTGTACCTAAGCCCTCCAAGCTTCTTGCTCCAACAAGGTTGCGCCAAACCTTTGTCTTCTTTAGCTTACCGGATTTCGCTATAGCCTATAGCATCAACCAATATCAATTGGTCCCTTCCTAACTGCTTTCCAAGCACCAAATAACCTTTTCACAGATATGGGTAAGGTGATAAAAGGATTTGGGTAATGTACCTCTCAAGGATCTAACAATGGAGAGGGTGAGAGTAGAGGAATTTGAAAAGTCACTATGTAAACATTATGGATGAGTCAATCTTGTTTTTCTCTAGGGTTTCTCTCTCAAAATTTTCTCTGGAAGCTCTCTACATTTCGTGGGTATAAAGGTCTATTTATACTGGTGTGTGTTTGGAATGCGAAGAGTCATTTTTCCAAAACAAAGCTGGCTGGCAACTTGGCCTCGCGACTTGACTGAGTTGCGAGTTCAAGCCGTGAGCTAACTGAATGGCTAGTCTAGACTTTTTGTCCTGTAGTGCTACAGCTGGCATGACGATTCATCTTCTCTGCATGCTTTACTCGTGTGCTTCTTCTGGCAGCTTGCTAGCCGTGAGCCACCCGTGAGATCTAGTCGTGAGTCCCTACTTCACTGCACAGTCTTGAGCATTTCTTCACACTCTCACACACACTACCCTTACATGATTCCACCTAAATACAGGGTTTCTAAATGCTGAATTATAAGAAAATATGGCACGAAATAAAGTCAACAAAATGGTTGATTAATTTAATCTTACAATCTCCCCCTTTGGCTATTCCGTGATAAAACCCTACAACAAACTCTAGACTTAACACGTGAGTTGGGAACAGTTGAACAAAACTCACTCACACCTAACTCTAGAATCTGTGAAGCTCTTGAATCATAAGCACGAGTATCTCCTGAAAAAAAACCACATAATATGATCATTGCATGTAGAAAGACTTGTAAAGCATATGAAGCACAATGCGATCAAGCAATATAGAATAAAGCAATAAAGCAAGTCTTGACCAAAAACAAACAATCACTATAAATAGTGATCACAATGCTCATTCACACAAGGAATGAACATCCGAACATGCAAGCCAAAAGGCTCAATGCAAAGTATCATTTGCATGTCCAACACTCAACCGATACAATAACACCATGTAATTGTATCAAGGATAAAAATCCAACAAGGGCACAAGAGTGATGTACTTAAAGAAATGTAAAAACATTAACTAAAAGTACTGAGCTACAAAGCATAGGTACAAAAAGAAAATATATTTAATATAACACAAAGTTCTTTCTCTCTTTCTCCCCTTATCATATCACTCCCCCTATCATGAATCATAAGAGCTGTGATGAACTTGGAACATATATACCTGTAACCTAAAACACTTGCACAAACCACATTAGACCCTCAAGGTAAATCAAGTGATAGAAGGACAAGTATAATGTAACAAGTAAAAAGCAATCATGTAAATATGATGTGAAACATGTGAGCAACTTGATCATACACCAAAACAGTCATATAGAAATGACTACAATGATCACAAAGCAAAGCAAATGATCATCCGAACATGCATTCAATTAAGCACAATAGCATAAGGATGTATGCATGTTTAACACAAAAGCATGATGCAACAAGAACAACAAAGCATAGATACTAAATATAACTCAAAGCACCATAAAGCAAACAAAAAATAAATAAATAAATAAAGAAAAACACACAAAACAGAGTTTTCTAATTAGCACAATGTCTTCTCCCCCTTGGTATATGCATCTCCCCTATGGAATATCTCTCCCCTTACAAATGTGCATAAGAAATAGAATTTCTCCCCCTAAGAATGTGCACAAGAGTCATATAGAAATGACAAATACTCTTCAGTATACTCCCTAGAGTATACTCTCCCCTTTTTGTTATGAATAGACAAAGGGTCAAGGAAAAATGAGGGCAAGAGATGAAGGTATGAACAAGGAGAATGATGCACGAAGGGTGCAAGATGAATGAGAAATGAAGCTCAAATAAAAGACAAAAAAAAAAAAAAAAATGCTACAAAGCATAAGGTAAACATGACATGCTAGGATGAAGAAACAAGGTGTAGACCAATGCATGACAAGGGTAGCAAAGGTGTGTGCAAGAGGTGGCTATGTGCAATGCATGACCAATGCATGGAAAATGCACGTGTGGGGCAC
This sequence comes from Lithocarpus polystachyus, assembly GCA_033629205.1. Classification (NCBI taxonomy): domain Eukaryota; kingdom Viridiplantae; phylum Streptophyta; class Magnoliopsida; order Fagales; family Fagaceae; genus Lithocarpus; species Lithocarpus polystachyus. Next base: position 68,435,566 of record CM066162.1, read on the forward strand.
GGTGTGTTAAATACACGGCTAATGAACCAAACATGTTTCTAATGAGGAAACATGAGAAACCCCAAAGTTTGGTACTCATCGAAGTCCAAACAAGCGAGAAAATGCCTAAGAGGCATTTTATCAAACACCTAGCATGCACACTATGAACAACAATGTGAAACAATGCATGAACATCATAAAATCCACCCTTAATACATGTTCTTTTTGCCACAAGGGGCCAACATCCAAAGCAAATCATCAAAAGAAACCAATCCCATACAAAAATTTGACAAAAATTAAGTTTCCCCAACCCCTATGATGAAAATCCCAACCAAGAGCACAAAAACCTACAAAACATAATCCAAGGATCAAAATCAAAGAAAAGACTTTAGAATTACCTTAGAGATGTTAAAGGAATGAAAAACCGTTCAAATTGATTGGGTTTTGAAGTAAAAATATTGAAAGAGGGGTTTAAAAGAGGATGGGAGAGGTTTAGAACAAGTTTCCCATGAAAAGCCCTTTAAAAAGCTATTTCTGGGCGTTTCGCGACTGGGCGAGTAGCAAAAATTTTTGCGAGTCGCGAGATGAGTCGCGAAAGCTTCTGGATGAACTCGTGACTAGGGTTTCACGACTAGCGAGTCGCGAAATTTTTGCGAGTTGCGAGTGAGTCGCGAAAAACTCTGACACCTATTAGTCAACACAAAACATGTTTAAAACAATGGAAAACAAAGTAAGCACAAAACATGAAAACAAAGAGTGATAAAAATCACTTCCATATACATACAAAAAGATCAAAAATCTTTTTCGTTTGATCCATATAAAGTTGAGCACACACACATCACATTTAAACAAGTACAATCTAACAAATGAATAAGGTATTCATTGAACATTAGGCATGTGTGTTGTGTGTGTGTGTATCAAATGTGGAATAGTCCTTAGTCTAGAGTGAAGCTTCAATGATCAATTCAATCAAGTCATACATAACTAGTACTAAGTCAAGTGGTTTATCACAATTATAGAAATGAACGTATATGACTTCCCACAAGAAAACGATTACAGATCTTTGAAGCTTTTCATTTGGCTTCTTTACAATTTATAACATTTGATCATTTTTTATCTTTACATCTCTTTTTGAGATCGATGCCTAAAATTTTTGATATTTCAATTTGATGAATAAGCCTTTGGCTTTTTGGGCACCATACATTATCATATAAGTCGCTTTCCCTTTTTCCTAGTCGAATACTAGTATGTGCAACGTCTTTTGCATCTCATTATCTCTTTTCATTTTGAGATTTACAATGGTTGAGCTCTTTAAGCAAAAATAAATAAAAAAACGCGGGAAGAGATATAGGCACAAGTCTACGCATGTATCAAAACCATCATGACTATTGACTTATGATTCATGACAAGCATGAAGATCGATTTACAACAATCACACGTAGATGTCAATATTTTTCCCACAATGATATGAGTGCATAAAGAACAAGTTAAGCTCGTAAATGCAGAAAGTCATTTGTATGAAGGTACAAAGCAAAACTCACATGATATATGTGCTCAAACATATACGATCAAACTTTTTGAATTTTTCACTTTTTATGTGGTTTTGGATTTTTACTCACACAAAACTAAAACATAAAAGTAAGATAAAAAAAAAGCATATGAATAGCTGCAAAATGCACAAAATGCATGAAGATATGGCATTCAATGCATGAAGAGTCCTGCAAAGATCAAAAGAATTAGATCAAGAACCAAAAGAGCAAAAGCTCAACCATAGGAACCCTTCCTCATCCAAACGGAGCGATTGTTTGGAATGAGTGTCTCATAAGAAGTGAGACGAGGGTTGGAAGAATGAAAACAGGAGATGCACATAGACAAGAAGTTAAGAGCATTAAACACTTTCTTTAACAATATGCTATTTTGACTCAAATCTGGTTTACCATTTTTAGCACAACTTCTATGAAGCCCAAGTTTCTCTTTTCTTTTGATTCTTTAAAGAGCATGAAACTTAGAGCAATGAGGTCTTAGATGACCAAAAGCATCACAATGGTGACAAACAATGTGTTTAGGTCCACAAGGCTTTTTGGGAAGGGATCTAGCAACATGGTTATGTTCTCTCTTCAACTTGGAGCATTAAGGTCTTATGTGACCGATCACACTGCAATGGTGGCAAGTTGGAAAAAACTTAGATCCATTCAATTCTCTAGGATGGGACCTAAACAGAGGCTTAGGCTTAAGAGCCTTTCTCTCCACTTTTTGTTTTCTTTTGTGTGGAGGAATGTACACCGATTTGTCCATTGAGGTAGAACACACGATAGGCACACAATCGGGTACCACAACATGATTGCAGCAAATATTTTCATCCTTTTTAACAGTAGGTTCAGCAATCAAACATTTGGCATGCAACTTAAGAGATTCATTTTCACATTTTAACTCATCAACAAGTTTGTTAGACAAAACAAGTTTAGCATCCAAGTTCATATTCAAACATTCAAACACTTTCATCTTTTTCAAGAGAATTTTCAGCAAGTTTCTTATATTTTTCAACCAATTTGTTGGATTCATTGAGCATAGCAATTAAATCATCCTTTTCACAAAATAACTTGCTCAAATCCTTATGAAACATCTTAGCCTTTTTCTTGAAGAGTTTAATGTTAGGAATATCAACAACATCGAAAGATTCATGTAACATAGCATCACAATTATGAGGATTATTACTCATAGAGGCATTTTCACAAACATGTGGCATGTTACATTCATCAACATCCAAAACATGCATTGAGGCATACAAAGCACTATCCATGGCAAATAACACAAGGGGTCAAGGATCACACTTAGGTATTTAAACCATAACAAGTGTACCCGCTCTCATACCAATTGAATGTTCAAATAGTGTGAAAAACACCTTAAACGTTTAGACCCCCAAAATACAAATGACCAATTCAAGCTCAATATCAAACAATGTATGTGTGGAAAATGAACATAAGCTTATAACAAAATTGATAGACAATCTAAACCAAATAAAATCACATCCACAGCACAAGGACAACACAACGATGTGTTATTGAAGAGGAAACCGAAGCCCACGGCGTAAAAACTCTCCGCCGCCCTCCAAGCGGTCAATAATCCACAAAAGCATGAAGTTGGGATACATGAATAGCAGAAGAACCTCCAAGCCTGATCTACCCATTGTACCTAAGCCCTCCAAGCTTCTTGATCCAACGAGGTTGTGCCGAACTTTTGTCTTCTTTAGCTTACCGGATTCCGCTATAGCCCATAGCATCCACCAATATCAATTAGTCCCTTCCTAACTGCTTCCCAAGCACTAAATAGCATTCTCACAGATATCGGTAAGGTGATAAAAGGATTTGGGTAATGTACCTCTCAAGGATATAACAATGGAGAGGGTGAGAGTAGAGGAATTTGAAGAGTCACTATGTAAATATTGTGGATGAGTTAATCTTGTTTTTCTCTAGGGTTTCTCTCTCAAAATTCTCTCTGGAAGCTCTCTACATTTCATGGGTATAAGGGTCTACTTGTTGGAAAATCTGGTTTTGTATCTCATACAAAACACACAGGCGGAAGCAACAAAATGGATCTATTTCGTTCATGATTGATAACATGCACTATGCAAATTTCAGAATTTAAGAACAAGATAGCGTACCTTGGTACAGTGAAATTCAAAACAAAAGATTAGAAGTACTTGGGAACACTTTTAATCTTAACTCCAATTCCACTTTACGCCCAAGAAGTGTGATCTCTCAATCAATTTCCAAGGGAGAATTATTGAGTGGTTTCACTCACACATACACACCACTTCACAATGATGTCTCTTTTTCATTTACTAAAAAATTATGTATGTTTCTCCCTTTATAACTAACTAATTATCTAATTGGGCCGGCCAATTGGCCTTTCCAACTGGGCTTTAGTGTGTGGCTTGGAGTGGGACCAAAAGGGACCAATAAGACACTAGCTCCAATGGGCCTTGGGCTTTTCTATCAACTCTTGACAAGCCCAAAGTTGCCATTAATTATATTTAATACCACTATATAAATATAATTGTACTCTAGGTCTTATTAATAAATTATATCCCAAGACTTTATTATACATGCAACCCCTTCATAAAATATTCGTAGTAATACAAAGTCATGAATGTAGACTGTCACTTTGAAAATTACTACATCTTAATCCTTGAGTACCCGGTTTAATCCTTTAAGTTATTCATCATATATTTATGAAATCCAATTTCATAAATATATACTTTAGTATATCCTTACTAAAGTGGTTAGGCCTAACACTCTGAATAACCAAACCCATTAAACTTATCTTAAGGGAATATTTTATATCTCCGTTAAGAGATTATGAATTCCATCTTGAGAATATATGTTCCATCAACACTAAATGTGGCTGCCCAACATACTGAAGTTTTGATCGTGACTTTAGATCTCACTCCTGATATATCAAAGCAACCTACATCTCATGATCAGGTCCATTATTCTCTCAGGATTAAGAGTTCATGCAAATAGTAGTCGTGAGATTTATTATTCATTTGATAGTCGTTAGGAGAATAATAAATCTCACAGCGGTCCAGTTCAATATATCTTAACTCTTAAAACATATCAACATATCAACTAGAAGTCTCCACTTCCATGATCAAGACAAATCATCTTAGTTGACATGTTATAGTCTTCACAGATGAAATGCCCAATTTCATCACCAACTACGAACTATAATTCTGAGTTTACAAAGAACTTGTGATTTATATCATCAGTGACTAAATCACATAAATCACATATTATGCATCTCATGGACTATATGATAATGTCCAAATATTCATGTTGCCATTATTTTAGATAATAATAAAACGAATTTATTAATCATAACATTAAGTCATACATAATGTCATACATAGCATTATACAATAAGATTTAAGGGTATATATCCTAACAATCTCCCACTTGCCCTAAAGACTATTGTGCACTAATCTAACTCCCATTCCCTGCAAATGTGACTTAAAAGTCCTTTGTGGCAAGGTTTTGGTAAAGGGATCCGCTAGATTCCTTGCACTATCAATCTTTGCTACTACTACATCTCCTCGAGCAATAAAGTCTCGAATAATGTGATACTTTCTCTCAATGTACTTTTCTTTCTTATGATTCCTTGGATCTTTAGATTGTGCTACCGCTTCACTATTGTCGCAAAACAATGTGATGGGAACTGGTTCCATTCTCATAACACCAAGATCAAAAAGGAATTTCTTGAGCCAAACAGCTTCTTTTGCCACCTCACAAGCAGCAACATATTCAGCTTCCATAGTAGAGTCCGCAATACAAGATTGCCTAACACTCCTCCAACGTATAGCTCCACCTTCCAAGGTGAACACACAACCTGAAGTGGACTTTCTGAAATCAAGATCTGACTGAAAATCTGAATTTGTATAACCAATGGGAATCAAATCCTCACTATGGGAAACCAGCATATAATCTCTTGTTCTCTGTAGATACTTAAGAATATGCATTACAGCTTGCCAATGTATAAGTCCTGGATTTGATTGATATCGGCTGAGTATGCCAACTGAATAACATATATCTGGTCTAGTACATAGCATGGCATGCATGAGACTTCCCACTATAGAAGCATAAAGAACTTGTCTCATCATATTTTCTTCCTCCAGAGTCTTAGGCCTTCGGTCATCAGACAAAGGAACTCCATGTCTAAAAGGAAGTAATCCTTTCTCGAAATTTTGCATGCTAAACCGTTCTAGAACCTTATCTATATACCTAGTTTGTGATAAACCTAACATCTTATTCTTGAGATCTTGTCAAAGCTTGGTCCCTAGAATAAAGTTAGCTTCACTCAAGTCCTTCTCTTTGTGTATACCCTTTCGCCACTAATCTTGCTTTAAAGGTTTCAACCTTTCCATCTATCCCTCTCTTCCTCTTGTAAACCAATTTGCAACTAGCAGGTTTAATGCCGTTAGGCGCCTTTACAAGATCTCATACTTGATTGGAATACATAGAATCCAATTCAGATTTCATAGCATGTACCCAATGATGTGCATCTATTTCATTGCCTCCTCATAAGTGTAGGGATCCGATTCAGCCTCTTCTGGGATAGCTTCATAAGTTTCTCCCAAATCTATAAATCTTATAGGAGGCCAAACAATTCTCCCACTACGATGAGGCACCTGTGTACTAGTCATCTCATGAGTAATGTCTTGTGGTGTATCCAATACAACCACATCATTCCTAGTTTCATCCATTAATTGTTCAATTACAAGTTCATCTAATTCAGCCAATACAACTTTACTTCTAGGATTAAAATTATTCACATAATCATGTTCCAAAAATTTGGCATGGGTGCTAACAAACACTTTGTTATCCTTATGATTATAGAATAAATAACCCTTGATTTCCTTTGAATACCCTAAAAACGTGCATACTTCCGTTTTAGCTTTCAACTTATCAGATTTCCCTTTCAACACATGTGCTGGACATTCCCAAATGTGGAGATACTTCATACTAGGCTTGCGCCCACTCCGCAATTCCTTAGGTGTGTTGGGAACAGATTTTGATGGAACTAAATTCAAAATATGCATAGTAATTTTTAGTGCATATCCCCAAAAGGAAATTGGTAAAGCTGAATAACTCATCATATACCTAACCATTTCCAAAAGAGTCCTATTCCTTCTTTCCACTACACCATTTTGTTGGGGAGTTCCAAGTGTTGTCGATTGGGAGACAATCCCATTTTGAATTAGGTAATCCTTGAAATCCCCAAGAAGGTATTCGCCACCATTATCAAATCGAATGGCCTTTATGTGTTTACCCAATTGATTTTCAACTTCAGCCCTAAACTCTTTGAACTTTTCAAAGGCTTCGGACTTCCATCTCATTAGGTACACATAACCACATCTTGAGTAATCATCCATAAAAGTGATGAAGTACTCATAACCTCCTTTTACTTGGGTTGACATAGGACCATATACACTTGTATGAACTAATTCAAGCAACTCTTGGGCTCTTCTACCTTTTGCATTAAAAGGTCGTTTGGTTATTTTACCTTCCAAATAAGATTCGCAAACTAGAAATGCATCAAAGTCCATAGGCTGTAAAAGTCCATCTTTGATTAGTCTTTGAAACCTATTTGAATTAATATGACCCAAACGTAAGTGCCATAGATATGCATCACTAGTAGAAAGAAACTTTCTCTTTAATGATTTAACATAAGAGCTACTATCTAATTCAGAATTGTATAATTCATGCTTGTTAGGAGTTAAAATATAAAGATCATCCACAATATTGCTAGAACAGATAAACACTTTATCCTTCTTTATTACAACATTGTCTTTTAGGATAACATAGTATCCTTGTTTACCTAAATAAGTTGCAGAAATTATATTCCTACGAACATTAGGTATATACAAATAGTCTTCCAATATTAAAAAACTAGACTTGAAGCATAAATTAAACACTCCAACAGCTATAACTGGTATCCTGCTCCCATCAGCCAAATTAAGAAACAATTCCCCTTCATTCAACTTTCTGGTTTCCTAGAACCCCTGCAAAGTATTCCAGATATGATTAGTACAACCTGAATCCATACACCAGAAATCCGTGGGATTCTGTTCCAAACATATTTCAAGAAGGAATGTACTTTTCATACCTTTATTCTTGGCAACTTTGAATATTGGACAATTCCTCTTTCAATGTCCTTTCTCACCATAATGGAAACACTTTCCTTTGGTTTTCTTTCCTTTGTTGGCAACTCCTAAGGTAATTTTTTTACCATCTCTTTTGGTGAAGTCCTTCTTTTTCTTCTTCTTTTTACCTTTGCCTTTCGACTTAGGTTGAGAAGTAGAAGCTTCAGCCATATTGGCATCAACACTAGAAGTACCAAGGATGCCTTCCGCCGTTACCAACTCATTCATCAATTCAGACAATATATAAACCTTTTTGTTCATATTATAGTTAAGCCTGAATTCCTTGAATGATTCTGGTAATGACTGGAGTATCATATCCACTTGGGATTCTCCATCAATATCGGCACCTAAAACTTCCAATGTATTCAGATTAGAGATAATCCTAAGACAATGCTCCCTCACTGAAGTACCTTCAGCCATTTTGGTATTATAAATTTGCCTCATATTTTCTTGCCTTGCAGAATGGCTTTGCTCACCAAACATCTCCTTTAGACTTAGCATAATGTCCGAAGCTAGTTCTACATCCTGCATTTGATGCTGTAGAACATTTGAAATAGATGCTAGGATATAGCACTTGGCCATCTCATTAGATTTCTGCCAACGATCATATCGCTATTTTTCCTCAAGAGGAGCATCCAATAATGGAAAGCTAGGACATGGTTGAGTAAGCACATATTTGTGCTCTTCAGCAGTAAGAACAATGTCCAAATTTCTTTTTCAGTCAACATAGTTGGATCCAGTCAGTTTATTTTGAATAAGAATAGCAACAAGTGGGCTAAATGATGCTATGATTTAAATCTGAAAATAATAAACATGAATATAATAAGTAAACTGGACATTATCAATTTAGCATATAAGCATATAATATGGAACCTTAATAAAACCATAAAATAATATATGCAACGACAACCCAATCCATGTCTATAATTCCATGGTAGCAAGTTTATTATAAAAATTAATTGGTTGAGAAATATTCTCATTATTAATGCTATCATGGTAATTCTTACCAAACAAAAATAATATGTCATTTTGCCTTTAGCCTCTAAGTAATAATGACATAGCTCCTTTGGGAGGTTAACATTACACTTAGTCTAGTGTATACCATTATCTAGAATCATGTGTAGCAACATTTCATCTCCTTTTATAGCTTTTAAACTTGTAGTACCATGAAACAAAACACTCTCCTTTGGGATTGCGAGGCATATACGTCAAGACGAGGTGCTTGTTCACACTACTTTAAACGGGTTAGTTCAATCTTGTAGTACTATGGAGTAAACACCCTCCTTTGGGACCGCAAGACATATACGCCAAGACGAGGTGTTTACCCACACTACTATGAATCGATAATGGAGGCCGTAAGATCCAACCCTTGTATCTCTCTCCCACTAGATGTTTTAAATTATTTTTTTTAAGATCAAGAACCATAATAATGCTAGAAACCTTGAAAACATAATCCTAATTTCATTAGGAATAATTTTCATTAAACAAATACTTTAATCCTAGCGTCAATATATATTAATATAAAACCAAACCCATATATATTATATTACATATATATATATATAATATAATGATTAGATGAATCCTTATCATCCTTTATATATATATATATATATATATATATATATCTCTTAATCTTGTTATAGTCAAGCCGTGCAAACCAAAGCTCAAGCGGTGCAAAGAATATCCAAGCCATGCAAGCCAAGTCATGCAAGCCTTATACGAACAAAGAAAACATGCCAAGCGGTGCAATAACTACTTGGTGCGATCCCACTTGCAATATATATACGGATTCAATATCAAATAAAGTAACTGAATCCTTAATGCATATGACCTTCATGAATGTTAAAAAGAACATGACACGGCACCATAACTTGATGCATAATCATGACACGGCACCATTGACAATACAAAGCAATACTTGGAAAACATGTCACCGTATCAAAGAAGCATAATCATGGTTCACACCAATTGACAACAACCGAAACAATTCAGTTACATTCTTATTCTCAAAATTCAAATGATGTCTATCATAAAAGAACACGACACATGGGTCCATGGATAACAAAAAATATGCAAAAAATTGAAACACAAAGATAACAATTTTCCTAAATTCTAAAACTCAATCACATGTTATACAAGCATGAGATGAAAAATCTGGCTCTGATACCAATTATTGGAAAATCTGGTTTTGTATCTCATACAAAACACACAGCAGAAGCAACAAAAATGGATCTACTTCATTCATGATTGATAACTTGCACTATGTAAATTTCAAAATTTAAGAACGAGATAGCGTACCTTGGTGCGGTGAAATTCAAAACAAAAGATTAGAAGTACTTAGGAACACTTTTAATCTTCACTCCAATTCCACTTTACGCCCAAGAAGTGTGGTCTCTCAATCAATTTCCAAGGGAGAATAATTGAGTGGTTTCACTCACACATACACACCACTTCACAATGATGTCTCTTTTTCACTTACTAAAAAATTATGTATGTTTCTCCCTTTATAACTAACTAATTATCTAATTGGGCCAGCCTATCGGGCCTTTCCAATTGGGCTTTAGTGTGTGGCTTGAAGTGGGACCAAAAGGGAACAATAAGACACTAGCTCCAATGGGCCTTGGGCTTTTCTATCAACTCTTGACAAGCCCAAAGTTGCCATTAATTATATTTAATACCACTATATAAATATAATTGCACTCTAGGTCTTATTAATAAATTATATCCCAAGACTTTATTATACACGCAACCCCTTCATAAAATATTCGTAGTAATATAGAGTCATGAATGTAGACTATCACTTTGAAAATTACTACATCTTAATCCTTGAGTACCCGGTTTAATCATTTAAGTTATTCATCATATTTTTATGAAATCCAATTTCATAAATATATACTTTAATATATCCTTACTAAAGTGGTTAGGCCTAACATTCTGAATAATCAAACCCATTAAATTTATCTCAAGGGAATATTTTATATCTTCGTTAAAAGATTATGAATTCTATCTTGAGAATATATGTTCCATCAACACTAAATGTGGCTGTCCAACATACTGAGGTTTTGACTGTAACTTATAGATTTCACTCCTGATATATCAAAGCAACCTACATCTCATGATCAGGTCCATTATTCTCTTAGGATTTAGAGTTGATGTAAATAGAAGTTGTGAGATTTATTATTCATTTGACAGTCGTTAAGAGAATAATAAATCTCACAGCGGTCCAGTTCAAAATGTCTTAACTCTTAAAACATATTAACATATCAACTAGAAGTCTCCACTTCCATGATCAAGACAAATCATCTTAGTTGACATGTTATAGTCTTCACAGATGAAGTGCCCAATTTCATCACCGACTACGAACTATAATTCTAAGTTTACAAAGAACTTGTGATTTATATCTTCCGTGACTAAATCACATAAATCACATACTATGATAATGTCCAAATATTCATGTTGCCATTATTTTAGATAATAATAAAACAAATTTATTAATCATAACATTAAGTTATACATAATGTCATAAATAGCATCATACAATAGGATTTAAGGGTATATATCCTTACACTATTTATACTGGTGTGTGTTTGGAATGCAAAGAGTCATTTTTCCAAAGCAGAGCTAGCTAGCGACTTGGCCTCGTGACTTAACTGAGTCGCGAGTTAAACCCCGAGCTAACTGAATGGCCAGTCTAGACTTTTTTTCCTGTAGTGCTACAGCTGGCATAACGGTTTAGCTTCTCTGCATGCTTCACTCGTGTGCTTCTACTGATGGCTTGCCAGTTGCGAGTCACCCGCGAGATCCAGTCACAAGTCCCTGCTTTATTGCACAGTTTTGAACATTTCTTCACACTTTCTCACACACTACCCTTACATTATTCCTACCTAAATACAGGGTTTCTAAATGCTGAATTACAAGAAAATTTTGTACGAAATAAAGCTAACAAAATGGTTGATTAATTTCAACCTTACAATCTCCTTACTCAGTAATCACTCTGAGAAGTAGATCTTATCCTCCCAAAGGTATAAATCCTCACCCGTCATGCTCTTTAGGGCTAATATGAAGGGAGGAGGACTCACAAGAACTCGAGGCTCATCCATAGGCTTAAGCTGAAGAGCCACTCACTCAGAAAGGTACACTGACCCCAATCTAGCCCCTCATAAGATTCGGGACACGCATGCAAACAACTAACTGGCACTCTCCGCTTAACAGAGAAAATGGGATTGTTGTCCCTCCAAGGCATCTACATAACCTAATATATGAGAGATGATTTAGCAAAAATGTAAGAAAATGTCAAAGTAAAGGTCAAGAAAAAGAATTACCTAATCAGCCACAATCCCATCCAAATGTGCCTCTACAGAGCGAAAGTCCCTCAAATCACATCAACCCAGTAGTAGACGAGTCCATAAGAGACAGCCCATTGCTGCGAGAATTCACAAATTATGACATGGTTTGCAAGAACATTCGAATCCAAGAACATATTTAGATCCAAAAATAGATACAGTTGCAAGTCAGGAACAGTTTGCAAGAGACAGAAGTACGGATTCAATTGCAAGTTTGGAACAATTTTCAAATAGCACAATTTCGAGAATAAATATAAGTAAGCATGCAAGGTATGTGAAAGAAAGAGATCTTACCTCCCACGGCCTCTAGTGACCTACAAGCTGAAAGTAAACCTCCTGGCTTATGGTATCCATAATGGATTACATGTAAGATAAACAAGCACTCCCCTAGTTGACCTCCCTGGCTGCATTAAAGTCCCTAAAAACCTCCAACCATTGGAGCACGATCGTTTGACCACCATTGCCAAAGAGAGTGGCCTCAATCACATAGAGCAAGAAAGCCCTGGCCATCCAAGCTAATCCTCAGGTGTCGCCTGGGACTGGGAATCAAACTCCCTAGCAAGAACATAGTAACAACCAGTCTCGTTCTGGTAAGAACGTCCCAGTAGCTTCACAGCAAGAGCTCTCCCAAAAGCATGCCCTAGATTAATAGGAGGACCGTAAAACCTTAAACCTGTTAGCCAATGGAAGTCGAAGGGGGTTAGAGTCAGCTCCCTACCAGTAATGTGGAAGGTATGAGTAGTGTCCCACCACCTCTCAGCAAGGGCTTGCACCAAGATCACACTGGTCGTGGTCTCAAATAGATGGGTGACAAAGGTCTCAAAAGCAATAACTCGGATTAGTTACCTAGTCTCGAGAAAACCTGAAATGAATGAAAACAGATGTATGAAAACAACATTAGAATAAGTAGAGAGAAAGAAAAGCCTGAATGCATGAATAGGCTTAAAACTATGTCTGCAGTCTTAGACATGCGAAAGCATGCTCTCAGTGTGCGTAAGCAAGTAGGAACCTACGTACACAGGCTTTAAGAACAAGCATGCGTATGCCGGCTCGAACACGCCTACACAGTAACCTAGGATATGTGCGTAACCTTGAACCTGTGTATGCAAGCTTGAACCCAGAAAGGTGTTAATCATTGTTCTTTAACCCCCTCAGATGAAAACTACTCTTAATCATGTTTCTACCCCTTTTTTGGCCTAGGGTTTTCATTTAGACCCTTCCCACAGCAACACCCAAATATTTTTAAGGTTAAAAACAGATCAAAACACAAGAATGAAGGAAAATTTGGAAAAATGAGAAAGTTAAGAAAAATTACTGATCTGTCTAGGATTATAAAGGAGTCCACGAGACTCCTTGAATTGTTTGCCACTCGCACAACGAGTAATTATGATGTTGTCACTAACAAGGGTGTAGGAGGATTTTGGTGCCATGGTGTTTTTGAGAGAAAATGAGAGAAAGAAGAGAGAAATTTCGTATTAAGGAAAAAGAAGTAGAGATGAGGATGAGAAGGAGGCATTGGATTTAAGTGCGGAAAGAAGTTGAAGAGTTATGAGAGAATAATGAAATGAAGAAGAAGATGAATAGTAAAAGGAAAAAAAAAAAGTTGGTAACCGTTGGGAAGTGAAAAGGCGAGAAAGACACCCGATGGCTAAACTACGTGTAGTTTAGGCAATATTGCTAAGCTATATGTAGTTTAGTTAAAAAATAATAATAATAATCCCCAAGCACCCCTTGAAAAAACAAGAAGAAGGATCAATGAGAACTTCAAGTCCTCCTTATTGGATCAACATGGACCAGAATTTGAAATTTGCCCCTTCAAGCACAAAAAAACTACTTAAATAAACCCAAATATTTTCAAGGTTAAAAATAGATCAAAACACAAGAATGAAGGAAAATTTGAAAAAATGAGAAAGTTAAGAAAACTTACTGATCAATCTAGGCTTATAAAAAAGTCCACGAGACTCCCTGAATTGTTTGCCATTCGCACAACGAGTAAGTCTGATGTTGTCACTAACAAGGGTGTAGGAGGATTTTGGTGCCATGGTGTTTTTAAGAGAAAATGAGAGAAAGAAGAGAGAAATTTCGTATTAAGGAAAAAGAAGCAAGATGAGGATGAGAAGGAGGCATTGGGTTTAAGTGAGGAGAGAAGTTGAAGAGTTATGAGAAAATAATGAAATGAAGAAGAAGATGAATAGTAAAAGGAAAAAAAAAGGTTGGTAACTGTTGGGAAGTGAAAAGGCGAGAAAGACACCCGATGGCTAAACTACGTGTAGTTTAGTTAAAAAATAATAATAATAATAATAATCCCTAGGCACCCCTTGAAAAAAGAAGAAGAAGGATCGGTGAGAACTTCAAGTCCTCCTTAGTGATCAACACGGACTAGAATTTGAAATTCGGCCCTTCGAGCACAAAAAAATTACTTAAATACCCCTTAGCGGGTCAAGAGAAGTTAAGGTTACACAAAGGACCCTAAGAAGCCTAAAAATGGAGAAGCACTCCCCTGTGAGCAGAGATATCACAAAGAAACTCCCCAGTGACTCGAGAAGTCCAAAAATCACAAAGAAAAACTCCTTGAGTGAGTTTTTCACCAAGATTACAAGAAGATTACCATCACCATGAGAACATAATCAGGTTTTGTGCACATATCATTCAGGAATTGAACATATAGGCACAAGTCCCCCTAGACTAAAGAATAAAATAAACACCAGAGCTTGAGTGCATATACCCTTGCTTGGGCCATACCTTTTAGATGTTGGCAATGTTTGGTTTATTTTTTTTATATATATAACTGAAAGATGGTCATGCACTTTGTATGATGGAAACATGGGGTTAAGTGGGATACGCCTTTTTGATCATGGGTGTTTTACCTTGAACTGTGGGTGCGCATCCAAGGCTTATGCTGTAGATGAGTATTCATGCTACATTGTGTGCATGACTATCATGTTGTGATGGCCTATATGTTAGGATATGTGCCCTTTAAATCCTATTATATGATGCTATCTACGACATTATGTTGTGATTGATAAAGTTGTTTTATTATTATCTAAAATAATGGTAACATGAATATTTAGACATTATCATATAGTCCATGAGATGTATAGTATGTGATTTGGTCACAGGAGATATAAGTCACAAGTTCTTTATAAACTTAGAATTTTAGTTTGTAGTCGGTTATGAAATTGGGCATATCATCTGCGAAGACTATAACATATTAACTAAAATGATTTGTCTTGATCATTGAAGTGGAGACTTCTAGTTGATATGTTGATATTTCTAAGTGTCAAGACATATTGAACTAGACCGTTGTGAGATTTATTATTCTACTAACGACTGTCAAATGAATAAAAAATCTCATGACTAATATTTACATCAACTCTTAATCCTGAGAGAATAATGAACCTAATCATGAAGTGTAGGTTGCTTTGATATATCATAAGTGAGATCTAAAGTCACGATCAAAACCTCAGTACGTTAGGTAGTCACATTTAGTGTTGAAGGAACATATATTCTCAAGATGAAATTCATAGTCTTTAAGGGATATATAAAATATTCCCTTGAGATAAGTTTAATGGGTTTGGTTATTTAGTATTAGGCCTAACCACTTTAGTAAGGAGTTACTAAAGTATATATTTATGAAATTGGATTTCATAAATATGTGATGAATAACTTGAGGATTAAATTGGGTACTCAAGGATTAAGATGTAGAAATCTTTAAAGTGGCAGTCAACACTCATGACTTCGTATTACTACGAATATTTTTTATGGAACGGTTGAATGTATAATAAAGTCTTGGGATGTAATTTATTAATAAGGCCTAGAGTGAAATTGTATTTATATAGTGGTATTAAATATAATTAATGGTAGTTTTGGGCATGTTAAGAGTTGATAGAAATGCCCAAAACCCATTAAAGCTAGTGTCTTATTTGTTCCCTTTTAGTCCCACTCCAAGCCACATACTAAAGCCCAATTGGAATGGCTCAAAAGGCTAGCCCAATTAGATAATCAATTATAAGGAGAGAAACATACAAAATTTTGTAAGAGAATGAAATGGTGTGTATGTGAGTGTAAGCCACTCTCTTATTCTCTCTTGAACACATACATATAAACTGATTAAAAGACCACACTTCTTGGGCACAAGTGGAATCGAAGTGAAGATTAAAAGTGTTCCTAAGTACTTCTAATCTTTGGTTTTAAATTTCACCGCACCAAGGTACACTCTCTTGTTCTTAAGTTCTGAAATTTACATAGTACATGTTATCAATTGCGAATGAAGTAAATCCGTTAATTTTTCACTGCGTAGTTTTGTATGTGATACAAACATGTATTTTTCCAAAAATTGGTATCAAAGCGAGGTTTTCTATTTTGAAATTGTATCACATGTTTTGTGAGTGTACGAAATAGAGTTAGTAATTTCATGATGTTAGAAGATTCTACATCCAATTTTCTGCATGGTTGTTGAAATTACTTTTTTATAAAAACTGATATTGATGTTATGATGTTGTTTAAGTTTGATATTAAGTATGTTGAATTGAACTTTAATTCTAGCATCAATGGTATTCGGTTTTGATCTCAAACTCAATCTATTATGTTCATACGATGGTAGTTTGTTCATGAAAACTGTTGAAATCTGCTTGGTGAAATTTTTGGAAAATTCAGTTTCACGAGTTTCGACCGATTAAGAATTCCCTTCGATCAATCGAATGTTCCGCTTCAATCGATCAAACAGGAATAGAGAATCGATTGAGTCAACTCGAGAGATTATGATGAATTTATTAAAATTTCGACTGATCAAGAATTCCTTTCGATCGATCAAATTCAACTTCTCGATCAATTGAACAAGAATCGAGAATTGATCGAGTCACCCAGATTGTTTATTAAAATTTTCTGTGACTTTTCACCGACTATGAACTATAATTCTAAGTTTACAAAGAACTTGTGATTTATATTTTCTGCGACTTTTCACATAAATTACATACTATGCATCTCATGGACTATATGATAATGTCCGAATATTCATATTACCATTATTTTAGATAAGAATAAAGAAACTTTATTAAACACAATATTAAGTTATACATCATTTCTCACATAATGTCATACATAATATCATACATAGTATCATACAATAGGATTTAAGGGCACTAATCCTAACAATCTCCCACTTGCCCTAAAGACTATTGTGCACTAATCTAACTCTCATTCCCTCCAAATGTGACTCGAAGGTCCTTTGAGGCAAGGCTTTTGTAAAGGGATCTGCTAGATTATTGGCACTTTCAATCTTTGCTACCACCACATCTCCACGAGCAAAAATGTCTCGAATGATGTGGTACTTTCTCTCAATGTGCTTTCCTTTCTTGTGATTCCTTGGATCTTTGGATTGTGCAACCGCTCCACTATTGTTGCAAACAATGTGATAAGAACTTGCTCCATTCTTACTACACCAAGATCAGAAAGGAATTTCTTGAGCCATACAGCTTCTTTTGCCGCCTCACAAACAGCAACATATTCAGCTTCTATGGTGGAGTCTGCAATACAAGATTGCTTAACACTCCTCCAACTTATGGCTCCACCTCCCAAGGTGAATACATATCCTGACGTGGAGTTTCTAAAATCTAGATCTGATTGAAAGTTTGAATCTGTATAGCCAATGGGAATTAAATCCTCACAACGGTAAACAAGCATATGATCTCTCGTTCTCCATAGATACTTAAGAATATGCTTTACAGCTTGCCAATGTTGTGGTCCTGGATTTAATTGATATCGGCTGACCATGCCAACTGAAAAAGAGATATCTGGTCTAGTATAAAGCATGGCATACATGAGACTTCCTATTGCAGAAGCATAAGGAACTTGTCTCATCATATCTACTTTCTCTTGAGTCTTAGGCCTTTGGTCATCAGACAGAGGAACTCCATGTCTCAAAGGAAGTAATCCTTTTTTGGAGTTTTGCATGCTAAACCATTCTAAAACCTTGTCTATATATCCAGCATGTGATAAGCCTAACATCTTATTCTTGCGATCTCGTCAAAGCTTGATCCCTAGAATAAAGTTAGCCTCACCCAAGTCCTTCATATCAAATTGGTGTGACAACTAAACCTTTACTGATGACATGGCCCCTACATCATTTCTAATGAGTAGAATATCATTAACATAAAGCACTAGGAACATTACTACTTTATCTTGATGTCTTTTGTGCACACATGGTTCATCAAGATTTTGTTCAAAACCAAATGACTTGATTGCTTGATCAAATCTGATGTTCCATGACCTAGATGCTTGCTTAAGTCCATAAATGGACCTTTTCAACTTGCATACCATATGCTCTTGGTTCTTAGCTATGAAACCTTCTGGTTGCTTCATATAGATTTCCTCTTCAAGAATGCTATTGAGAAATGTAGTCTTGACATCCATTTGCCAAATCTTATAATCATAATGAACAGTAATGGATAAGAGAATTCTGATAGATTTTAGCATTGCTACTAGTGAAAAGGTTTCCTTATAATCAATACCTTCTTTTTGAGTATACCCTTTCGCCACTAGCCTTACTTTAAAGGTTTCAACCTTTCCATCTATCCCTCTCTTCCTCTTGTAAACCCATTTGCAACCAACAGGTTTAATGTCGTTAGGCACCTTTACAAGATCCCAAACTTGATTGGAATACATGGAATCTAATTCAAATTTCATAGCTTGGACCCAATGATGTGCATCTATATCATTCATTGCTTCTTCATAAGTGTAAGATCAGTTTCGGCCTCCTCTAAGATAGCTTCATAAGTCTCTCCAAGACCTATGAGTCTTATAAGTGGCCTAACATTCTTCCCACTATGTCGAGACACCTATGTACTAGATATCTCATGAGTAGTATCTTGTGGAGTATCCAATATAGCCACATCATCCCTAGTGTCAACCATTGGTTGTTCAATTACAGGTTCATTTATTTCAGCCAATACAACTCTACTTCTAGGAGTGAAATTATTCATATAGTTATTTTCCAAGAATTTAGCATTTGTACTAACAAACACTTTATTATCTTTATGACTATAGAATAAACCTCCAGCAGTTCCTTTTGGATACCCAACAAAGAATACCACTTCTGTTTTAGGTTGTAACTTGTCAGACTTTCCTTTCAACACATGTGCTGGACAACCCCAAATATGGAGATGTCTTATACTAGGCTTACGCCTATTCCACAACTCTATAGGTGTTTTAGGAAAAAACTTTGAAGGTACTAAATTCAGAAGATACATTGCAGTATTTAAGGCATATCCCCAAAAGGAAGTTGGTAGAGTCGAATAACTCATCATGGACCTAACCATATCTAAAAGAGTTCTATTCCTTCTTTCTGCTACACCATTTTTTTGTGGAGTTCCAAGTGCAGTCAATTGAGATATAATCCCATTTTCAGTTAAGTAATCCTTAAAATCCCTAAGAAGGTTTTCGCCACCATGATCAGATCGAATGGCCTTTATGCGTTTACCCAATTGATTCTCAACTTCAGCCCTAAACTCTTTGAACTTTTCAAAGGCTTCGGACTTCCGTTTCATTAGGTATACATAACCAAATCTAGAGTAATCATCAGTGAAAGTAATGAAATACTTATAGCCACCTCTTACTTGGATTGACATAGGACCACATACATCTGAATGTACTAGTTCTAGCAACTTTTGGGCTCTTCTACCTTTTGCATTAAAAGGTCGTTTGGTCATTTTATCTTCCAAACAAGATTCACAATCTGGTAATTCATCAAAATCCAATGGCTCTAGGAGTCCATCTTTGATCAGTCTTTGAATCCTATTTGAATTAATATGACCCAAATGCAAATACCAAAGATATGCATCACTAGTAGAAGGAAACTTTCTCTTTAATGATTTTACATGTGAGTCATTATCTAATTCAAAATTATATAATTCATACTTATTAGGAGTTAAAATATAAAGACCATGCACAATATTGCCAGAATAAATAAATAATTTACCCTTCTTTATTAAAATATTGTCTTTAAGGATAACACAATATCCATTTTTACCCAAATAAGTTGCAGAAATTAAATTTCTACGAACATTAGGTACATGCAGACAGTCATCTAATATTAAAACCCTTGACTCAAAACATAAATTATAAATACCAACAGCTACAACTGGAATCCTGCTCCCATCAGCCAAAGTAAGAAACAACTCCCCTTCTTTAAGCCTTCTGGTCTCTTGGAACCCCTGCAAAGAATTGCAGATATGATTAATACAACCTGAATCCACACACCAGGAATCTGTGGGATTTTGTACTAAACATATTTCAAGAAGGAATGAAATTTTCATACCCTTATTGGCAACTTTGAACTTTGGACAATTCCTCTTCCAATGTCCTTTCTCACCACAATGGAAACATTTTCCTTTCATCTTCTTTCCTTTGTCGGCAACTCCTAAGGCAATTTGTTTACCCTCTTGCTTAGTGAAGTCCTTCTTCTTCTTACCCTTGCTTTTGGACTTAGGTTGAGAAATGGAAGCTTCACCCACGTTGGCTTCAACACTAGAAGTACCAAGGATGCCTTCCACCGCTACCAACTCATTCATTAATTCAGACAAAGAATAAATCTTTTTATTCATATTATAATTAAGTATGAATTCCTTGAATAATAAGTAAACTGGACATTATCAATTTAGCATATAAACATATAATATAGAACCTTAATAAAACCATAATTTAATATATGCAACGACAACCCAATCCTGCAATTAATATTTCTCAGCATAGAGTGAATACAAAATACTATGATTGATTGAGAACTATTCTCATTATTAGTGCTATCATGATAACTCTTATCAAACACCAATAATATGCCGTTATACATTTGGCCTCTAAATAATTGTAGTAAGAACTCAGCATAGAGGATGCTATAATATTTAGTCTAGTGTATACCATTGTCTAGAATCGTGTGTAGCCACATTCCATCCCCTTAACAGGCTTATTTTGTAGTACCATGATACAAAACACCCTCCGCATGGAATGCAAAGCTCGAGGCTAAGACAAGGTGTTTGATCAAACTACTATAAACCAAGAAATTCAATCTTGTAGGACCATAAAATAAATACTCTCTGCATGGAATGCAAAGCTCGAAGCTAAGACAAAGTATATATTTCACACTACTATGAACTGACAATGGAGGCCGTGAGATCCAACCCTTGTATCTCTCTCTCACTAGATGTTTTAAATTAAAGGTTTTTTTAAACATGCATAAACTAATTATACACAGCCTTGTACTTTATACATGAGAAAACATTTTGAATAAACTTCAAAAATCCCTTCAAATGCATTTTCGCGAGAATACCACGACTAAGCACTTCCCGCGAAAAAGGCGTAAACTTTCGCGACTGTCTCACGGGTATCCAGCGACTAAGCATTTCCCACGAAAACAAGTTTAGGAAAGAATTGAAAACACAAAAAATCAGACAGAAACTTTTGCTACTGTCTCGTGACTGTTTCGCGAGTAACTTCGCGAGAAGTGAACCCGCGAAAAACCCGTGTTTTCAGTTTTTCCAAAATAGTTTCAAACAGTTTTCAACGATTTTTCATAAACAAACAATTACCATATGAACATGATATGCAGAATTTGATATCAAAACTGAAATCTATTGATGCTATAGCATTAAAGATCAATTTAACATACTTAAATTCAAATTTAAACAACATCATAACATCAATATCAGTTTTTATCAAAACATAGATTCAACAACCATGCAGAAAATTAAAAGCATATAAAATCTTCTAATATGATGAAACTATTATCTCTAATTCCAAAACTCACAAAACATGTTATACAGATTCTAAATGAAGACCGCTCTGATACCATTCGATGGAAAATATCATGTTTGTATCACATACAAAATATACGCAACAGAAAAATTAACGGATCTACTTCATTCGCAATTGATAACATGTGCTATGTAAATTTCAGAATATATGAACAAGAGAGTGTACCTTGGTATGGTGAAATTCAAAACAAAGATTAGAAGTACTTGGGAAACACTTTTGATCTTCACTCCAATTCCACTTGATGCCCAAGATGTGTGGTCTCTCAATCAGTTCTATGTGTTTTTTCTAGAGAGAATATGAAGGAGTTTCTCTCTTACAAATCATTTTATTCTTATAAAAAGTTCTATGTGTTTTTTACCGTTACTTTAGATCTCACTCCTGATATATCAAAGCAACCTACACTTCATGATCTGGTCCATTATTCTCTCAGGATTAAGAGTTCATGTGAATAGAAGTCGTGAGATTTATTATTCAATTGACAGTCGTTAGGAGAATAATAAATCTCATAGCGGTCTAGTTCAATATGTCTTAACTCTTAAAACATATCAACACATCAACTAGAAGTCTCCACTTTCATGATCAAGACAAATCATCTTAGTTAATATGTTATAGTCTTCGCAGATGAAATGCCCTATGAACTATAATTCTGAGTTTATAAAAAACTTGTGATTTATATCTTCTGTGACTTTTTACATAAATCACATACTATGCATCACGTGAACTATATGATAATGTCCGAATATTCATGTTACCATTATTTTTGATAAGAATAAAGCAACTTTATTAAACACAATATTAAGTCATACATCATTTCTCACATAATGTCATACATAATGTCATACATAGCATCATACAATAGGATTTAAGGGCACTAATCCTAACAGAGCTTACGTTCGCTTTTTGTGAGCTTCCCTCTAATTAGGGTGAGCGTCAGTTACTTCGTGTTTGACCTTTGCTAAAGGTTCTAGGTTCATGAACATGGTTATAACTTTTGTTTTGCATCCCTTTTCTTACTATAACTCTATTACCGAGCCCTGTGCTCAATTTTTTCTTTCCCTTTTAGAGCATATCACTATAGATTTTCCTTCTCATTTTATTTTTTCTATCATAGATGTATATAGGGATACGGCGACCCATGATAAACTCATCTTCCCTTCAGCTATCATGAGGATTTTATGCCATTTTTCTGTTCCTTTTCCTATTTCCGACCACTTCTCTATTATGTGTGCTATAGACGTCACTTCTGCTAAATGGAGCAAGGCACAGCTACGTTCAAGGCGGTCTGGTACGGTAGCTCATTCCACTCCTTCAGCTCCATCCACCTCCGTTCTTTCTTCTTTTACGGGTGGTATGACTCTTAAAGTGATCATGGCGTAGTTTTAGCGCATGGATGCTCGCCTTGACACTCTCACTGATGAGTTGCGTCAGGTGAAAACTCGTGTCTGTCATATTGCCAGATGGCAGGCTCGCCTTGATGGCTTCGTAGATTCTCCCTCTTCTCCTTCTGAGGCATCCAACAATGACGACTCCGATGATGATGATGATGAGGATGGAGATGCTAGCTCAACCAGCATGACGAGATGTCTACTTGATACTCTTACCCTTTGTCACTCGTGACAAAAAGGGGGAGTAGTTTTGGATATGAGAGTAGTCATTCTCATAGGGGAAGGGTTCGTATAGGAGATTTTTGTTAGGGTGAGTGTATTTTTTTTAGGAATGTAGTGAGGACTTTATGTATCTTTTTCTTTTCTCTTCTTTTTAGATACATTGTTCACGTACTTTAGATCTTGTGATCATATTGTGATAACAAACCTTGTACTTGTTGTTATATACATTTTTGAGGTTGTTATTACAGTTCTTTCACCTATCTCTCCATGTGTTCTTTCTTTTTTTTCTTTATACACTTGTTTCTTATATGTTGTATGCAATCTATTAATTCTGTTTCACACTAAGATGCCTTGATGAGTTTTGTTTAGTGTTTCAGAAATACAGGTTATCAAAGTCAACTAGCCATGAACTCTCTTCTTGCAAAGTTTTCAAGAGTTTGTGTTAGGTTAGATTTTATTGTATTCAACAAGTGAATATGAGTTGAGTAATTTATGACTTCTCTCATATCTCATTTGTTTGTTGTGGTTTTATCACGGATTGCCAAAGGGGGAGATTGTTAGTACATATGTGATTCATGTTAGGAACATATGTCAATATTTTATGTAACTGGCTAATCCTTTGACAAAATGCACTTTACTTGTAATTGGGTAGATTTAGGATGTGTTTAATGCTTCAAGAAACCTTGTTTGAAGTCCAAGTGTTAAAGCTATGCAAGTCTGTATAAGAATCAAGGAAGAAAGTGCCAGATTTTAAAGCTCGACAGCTAGCATCTATCGAGGTTTAAAAGCTGCTGAAGCTCGTGGCTCAATAGCTAGCTCGATAGATAGGGTATCTGTCGAGGTTTATGAAGTTCAGTTTTTCATCTAATCCGTGAATGTATGTTTGGGCTTTCTTTTCTCACAACCCTAAACATATATAAAGATTATTTTGGTCAAAGGTTGCGCGAGTGTGAAGCAAAGTGTTGTTCATGCAAATTGTAACCGGAGACAGAATTTGCCCTAGTTCATCTTTCTCTTGAAGAAGCTGCTGTGTTTGTACACCTTAGGGTTTTGTGACCAAGCAACTTCATGATCTTCATCGTGTGATTAACTGAAGAACTTTATAGCCAACAACCTTCTCTAGTTGGTGATCAAGTTGCATACTGGGATCCGCGCAATTGGTTAGTCACATACTAGGAGCCGTGCATTGAAAATGAGAGATCGTCACTACAGAACAAGTCCAATTAGGTATTGGGGTATGGCTTCAACTGTAGGTTGGTATAAGGTACTAGGATTCTTTTACTTGTAACCGCTTGTTATGATAATAATAGATTCTCGGGAGTGGTGACTTTAAAATCATCCGGTGGGGTTTTTGCCATGTAGGTTTTCCCTATTCATAAACAAATCACCGTGTCAATATATTTTCCACTACATATTTTAGTTAATTGGTGATTTGTTTGTGCTACCACACGCTTTGCATGTTAATTTGATTAATTAAAAAACTTGGGCAATTAATCAATTAATTCATCATAAAGGGTCAATACGTTTTTGGCCTATCAATGCCTCATGATCCAAAAGGAAGGTGTTTAAACGCTATAAGGGAGATGAAATGTGGCTACACATGATTCTAGATAATGGTGTACATTAGACTAAGCGTAATGTTAAACTCCTAAAGAAGCTATGTCATTATTACTTAGAGGCTAAAGTTAATACGGCATATTGTTAATGTTTGATAAGAGTTATCATGATAGCATAAATAATAAAAATAGTTTTCAATCAATCATGATGTTTATAATATACTTGCTACCAAGGAATTATAGTCATGGATTGGATTGTCGTTGCATATATTATATTATGGTTTTATTAAGGATCCATACTATATGCTTATATTCTAAATTGATAATGTCTAGTTTACTTACTATATTCATGTTTATTGTTTTCAGATTTAATCATGGCATAATTTAGTCCACTTGTTGCTATTCTTAATCAAAACAAACTGACAAGATCCAACTACGTTGACTGGAAAAGAAACTTGGACATTGTTCTCATTGCTGAAGAGCACAAGTATGTGCTTATTCAACCTTGTCCTAACTTTCCATCATTTAATGCTCCTCTTGAGGAAAAACAGTGATATGATCGTTGCCAGAAATCTAATGAGATGGCCAAGTGCTATATCCCAGCATCTATCTCAAATGTTCTACAGCATCAAATGCAAGATGTAGAGCTAGTTTCGGACATAATGCTAAGTCTGAAGGAGATGTTTGGTGAGCAAGGCCGTTCTACAAGGCAAGAAACTATGAGGCAAATTTATAATATCAAAATGACTGAAGGCACTTTAGTAAGGGAACCTTGTCTTAGGATGATCTCTTATCTGAATACACTGGAGGTTTTTGGCGTCTATATTGATGGAGAATCCCAAGTGGATATGATACACTAGTCACTACTAGAATTATTCAAGGAATTTAAGCTTAATTATAACTTGAACAAAAAGATTTATATATTGCCTGAATTAATGAATGAATTGGTGGCGGCGGAAGGCATTCTGGGTACATCCAGTGTTGATGCCAATATGGCTGAAACTTCTACTTCTCGAAGGAAAGTGTTTCCATTATGGTGAGAAATGTCATCGGAAGATGAATTTTTCGAAACCCAGAGCTGCCAATAATAAGAGTATGAAAATTTCATTCCATCTTGAAATATGTTTAATACAAAATACCACAGATTCCTGGTGTGTGAATTCAGGTTGTACTAACCATATCTGCAATACTTTGCAAGGGTTCTAGGTGACTAGAAAGCTGAATGAAGGGGAATTGTTTCTTACTTTGGCTGATGGAGCAAAATTCCAGTTGTAGCTGTTAGAGTGTTTAATTTGTATTTTAATTCTAGAGTTTTAAAATTAAAAGACTGTTTGTATGTACCTAATGTTCGTAGGAATTTAATTTCTACAACTTATTTAGATAAGCATAGATATTGTGTTATCCTGAATGACAATGTTGTAATAAAGAAGAATAAAGTGTTTATCTGTTCTGGCAATATTGTTGATGGTCTTTATATTTTAACTCCTGAAAAGTATGAATTATACAATTCTGAATTAGATAATAACCCTCATGTAAAATCATTAAAGAGAAAGTTTCCTTCTATTAATAATGCATATCGTTGGCATTTAAGTTTGGGTCATATTAATTCAAACAGGATTTAAAGACTGATCAAAGATTGACTCTTAGAGCTATTTGACTTTGATGGATTTCTAGTTTATGAATCTTGTTTGGAGGACAAAATGACCAAACGGCCTTTTAATACAAAAGGAAGAAGAGCCCAAGAGTTGCTTGAATTAGTTCATACGGATGTATGTGGTCCTATGTCAACCTACGCAAAAGGAGGTTACGAATACTACATCACTTTTACTAATGATTACTCAAGATATGGTTATGTGTACCTAATGAGACAGAAGTCTGAAGCCTTTGAAAAGTCTGAAGCCTTTGAAAATTTTGAAGAATTTAGGGCTAAAGTTGAGAATCAATTGGGTAAACACATAAAGGCCATTTGATTTGATCGTGGTGGCAAATACCTTCTTGGGAATTTCAAGGATACTTAACTTAAAATGGGATTGTGTCCCAATTAACAGCACCTAGAACTCCTCAACAAAATGGTGTAGCAAAGAGAAGGAACAGAACTTTTTAAGAAATGGTTAGGTCCATGATGAGTTATTCAACTTTACCAATTTCCTTTTGGGGATATGCACTAAAAATTGTAATGCATATTTTAAATTTAGTTTCATCAAAATCAATTCCCAATACACCCAAGGAATTGTGGAGTAGGCGCAAGCGTAGTATGAAATATCTCCACATTTAGGGATGTCCTGCACATCTGTTGAATGGAAGTCTGATAAGTTGGAAGCAAAAACAGAAGTATGCATGTTTTTGGGGTATTCAAAGGAAACTAAGGGTTATTTATTCTATAATCATAAAGATAACAAAGTGTTTGTCAATACCAGTGCCAAATTTTTAGAAGATGATTATGTGAATAATTTTAATCCTAGAAGTAAAGTTGTCTTGGCTGAATTAGATGAACTTGTAGTTGAACAACTAGTAGATGAAACTAGAGATGATGTGGATGTATTAGATACACTATAAGATATTACTCAAGAGATGTCTAGTACACAGGTGCCTCATCGTAGTGGTAGGATTGTTAGGCCACCTATAACGTTTATAGGACTGGGAGAAACCTATGAAGCTATCTCAGAAAAGGCCGAAAATGATTCTTACACTTATGAAGAGGCAATGAATGATATAGATTCAATCATTGGGTCAAAGCTATGAAATTTGAATTGGATTCAATGTATTCCAATCAAGTTAGGGATCTTGTAGAGGTGCCTAATGGCATTAAACCAGTTGGTTGCAAATGGGTTTACAAGAGGAGGACAGAGATAGATGAAAAGGTTGAAACCTTTAAAGTAAGACTAATGGCGAAAAGGTATACACAAAAAGAAAGTATTGATTATGAAGAAACCTTTTCACCAGTAGCAATGCTAAAATCTATCAGAATTCTCTTGTCCATTGCTGTTCATTATGATTATGAGATTTGGCAAATGGGTGTCAAGACTGCATTTCTAAATGGCAATCATGATGAACCATGTGTGTACGAAAGACATCGAGATAAAGTAGTAATGTTCCTAGTGCTTTATGTTGATAATATTCTACTAATTGGAAATGATGTAGGGGTAATGTCATCAGTAAAGATTTGGTGGTCAAGCCAATTTGATATGAAGGACTTGGGCAAAGCTAACATCATTCTAGGATATGTTGTGGGTGCGCTTCCAAGGCTTATGCTGTAGATGAGTATTCATGCTACATTGTGTGCATGACTATCATAGTGTGATGGCCTTTATGTTAGGATATGTGCCCTTTAAATCCTATTGTATGATGCTACGTATGACATTATGTATGACATTACATATGACATTATATTGTGATAAATAAAGTTGTTTTATTATTATCTAAAATAATGGTAACATGAATATTTGGACATTATCATATAGTCCATGAGATGCATAGTATGTGATTTAGTCACAGAAGATATAAGTCACTCTTGGAAAAATACAAGTTTGTGTCGCATACAAAACATATACAGCGAAAAATTCACGGATCTTCATTCACAATTGATAACATATACTATGTAAATTTTATAATTTAAGAACAAGAGAGTGCACCTTGGTGTGGTGAATTTCAAAACAAAGATTAGAAGTACTTGGGAACACTGTTGATCTTCATTCCAATTCCACTAACACTCAAGAACTGTGGTCTCTCAATCAGTTTCTATGAATTTGTTCAAAGAAGAATGAGAGAGTGTCTAACACTAATATACAAACCATTTCATGTTATTACTAAAATTATGTATATTTCTCTCCTTATAACTGATTATCTAATTAGGCCACCCTTTTAGGCCTTTCCAATTGGGCTTTAGTATGTGGCTTGGAGTGGGACCAAAAGGAAACAAATAAGACACTAACTCTAATGGGTCTTAGGCTTTTCTGTCAACTCTTAACAAGTCCAAAATTACCATTAATTATATTTGATGCCACTATATAAATATAATTGCACTCTAGGCCTTATTAATAAATTATATCCCAAGACTTTATTGTGCATGTAACCCTTTTATAAAATATTTGTAGTAATACAAAGTCATTAATATAGACTGCCACTTTGTAAATTACTACATTTTAATTTTTGAGTACCCGATTTAATCCTCTAAGTTATTCATCATATATTTATGAAATCCAATTTCATAAATATATACTTAAGTAACTATTTACTAAAGTAGTTAGGCCTAACATTCTCAATAACAAACCCATTAAACTTATCTCAAAGGAATATTTTGTATCTTCGTTAAGAGACTATGAATTCTATCTTGAGAATATATGTTCCATCAACACTAAATGTGGCTGACCAACATACTGAGGTTTTAACCATTACTTTAGATCTCACTCTTGATATATCAAAGCAACCTACACTTCATGATCAAGTCCATTATTCTCTTAAACTTAAGAGTTCATGTAAATAAAAGTCGTGAAATTTATTATTCATTTGATAGTCGTAAGGAGAATAATAAATCTCATAGAGGTCCAATTCAATATATCTTAACTCTTAAAACATATCAACTAAAAGTCTCCACTTCCATGATCAAGACAAATCATCTCAGTTGATATGTTATAGTCTTCGTAGAAGAAACGCCCAATTTCATCACTGGCTACGAACTAAAATTCTAAGTTTACAAAAAATTTTTGATTTATATCTTCTGTGACTTTTCACATAAATCACATATTATGCATCTCATGGACTATATGATAATATCTGAATATTGATGTTACCATTATTTTAGATAAGAATAAAACAACTTTATTAATTACAACATTAAGTCATACAAAATGTCATACATGATAACATACATAGTATCATACAATAGGATTTAAGGGCACTAATTCTAACAATCTGCCACTTGCCCTAAAGACTATTGTGCACTAATCTAACTCTCATTCCCTCTAAATGTGACTCGAAAGTCCTTTGAGGCAAGGCTTTGGTAAAGGGATTTGCTAGATTATTTGCACTTTCTATCTTTACTACTACGACATCTCCACGAGCAACAATGTCTCGAATGATGTGGTACTTTCTCTCAATGTGCTTTCCTTTCTTATGATTCCTTGGATTTTTGGATTGTGCAACCGCTCCACTATTGTCATAAAATAATGTGATGGGAATTTGCCCCATTCTCAAAACACCAAGATCAAAAAGGAATTTCTTGAGCCAAACAGCTTCCTTTGCTGCCTCACAAGCAACAACATATTCAATTCCATGGTGGAGTCCGCAATACAAGATTGCTTAACACTCCTCCAAATTATGGCTCCACCTCCTAAGGTGATCACACAACCTAAAGTGGACTTTTTGAAATCTAGATCTGATTGAAAATCAAAATCTGTATAGCCAATAGGAATTAAATCCTCACATCGATAAACAAGAAAATAATCTCTCGTTCTCTATAGATATTTGAGAATATGCTTTACAACTTGCCAATGTTTTAGTCCTGGATTTGATTGATATCGGTTGACCATGCTAACTGAATAGTAGATATTTGATCTAGTATAAAGCGTGACATACATGAGACCTCCCACTGTTGAAGCATAAAGAACTTGTCTCATCATATTTTCTTCATCTTTAGTCTTAGGTCTTTGGTCATCAGACAGAGGAAGTTCATGTCTGAAAGGAAGCAATCCTTTTTTGGAGTTTTGCATGCTAAACCGTTCTAGAATCTCATCTATATATCCAGCTTGTGATAAGCCTAACATCTTATTCTTGCAATCTCGCCAAAGCTTGATCCCTAGAATAATGTTAGCCTCACCCAAGTCTTTCATATCAAATTGGCTTAACAACCAAACCTTTACTGATGACATTACCCCTACATCATTTCCAATTAGTAGAATATCATCAACATAAAGCACTAGAAACATTACTACTTTATCTTAATGTCTTTTGTACACACATGGTTCATCAAGATATTGTTCAAAACCAAATGACTTGATTGCTTGATCAAATCTGATGTTCCATAAGCTACATACTTGCTTAAGTCCAAAAATGGACCTTTTTAACTTGCATACCATATGCTTTTTGTTCTTTGCTATGAAACCTTCCATTTGCATCATATAGATTTCTTCTTTAAGTTTGCCATTTAGAAAAGTAGTCTTGACATCCATTTGCCAAATCTGAAAATCATAATGAGTAGCAATGAATAAGAGAATTCTGATAGATTTAAGCATTGCTACTGGTGAAAAGGTCTCTTCATAATCAATACCTTCTTTTTGTGTATACCCTTTCACACTAGCCTTACTTTAAAGGTTTCAACATTTCCATCTATCCTTCTCTTCCTCTTGTAAAACCATTTGCAGCCAACAGATTTAATGTCATTAGGCGCCTTTACAAGATCGCAAACTTGATTAAAATACATGAAATCTAATTCAGATTTCATAGCTTTGACCTAATAATCTGCATCTACATCATTCATTGCCTCTTCATAAGTGTAAAGATCAGTTTCGGTCTCTTCTGAGATAGCTTCATAAGTTTCTCCCAAACCTATAAACCCTATAGGTGGCCTAACAATCCTCTCACTATGACGAGACACCTGTGTACAAGACATCTCATGAGTAATATCTTGTGGTGTCTCTGATACAACCACATAATCCATAGCTTCATTCATTGATTGTTCATTTACAGGTTCATTCATTTCAACCAAAACAACTCTACTTCTAGGAGTATAATTATTCATATGGTCATTTTCCAAGAATTTGGCATTCGTACTAACAAACACTTTATTATTTTTATGACTACAGAATAAACCTCCAACAGTTCCTTTTAGATACCCAATAAAGAAAACCACTTCTGTTTTAGACTGTAACTTGTCAAACTTTCTTTTTAACACATGTGCTGGACAATCCCAAATATAGAGATGTCTAATACTAGTCTTATGCCTATTCCACAACTCTATAGGTCTTTTAGGAACAAACTTCGAAGGTACTATATTCAGAAGATATATTGCAATATTTAAGGCATATCCCCAAGAGGAAATTGGTAGAGTCAAATAACTCATCATGGATCTAACCATATCTAAGAGTCATATTCCTTTTTTCCGCTACTCCATTTTGTTGTGGAGTTCCAAGTACAGTCAATTGGGATACAATCCCATTTTTAGTTAAGTAATCCTTGAAATTCCCAAGAAGGTATTCGCCATCACGATCAGATCGAATAGCCTTTATGTGTTTACCCAATTGATTCTCAACTTCAGCCTTAAACTCTTTGAACTTTTCAAAGGCTTCGGGCTTCCGTTTCATTATGTACACAACCAAATCTAGAGTAATCATTAGTGAAAGTAATGAAATACTCATAGCCACCTCATGCTTGGATTGACATAGGACCACATTCATCTGAATGTACTAGTTCTAACAAATCTTGTGCTTTTCTACCTTTCGCATTAAAAGGTCATTTGGTCATTTTACCCTCCAAAAAAGATTCACAAACTGGAAATTCATCAAAATCCAATGGCTCTAAGAGTCCACCTTTGATCAGTCTTTAAATCCTATTTGAATTAATATGACCCAAATGCAAGTGCCAAAGATATGCATCATTAGTAGAAAGAAACTTTCTCTTTAATGATTTCACATGTGAATTATTATCTAATTCAAAATTATATAATTTATGCTTATCATGAGTTAAAATATAAAAACCATCAATAATATTTACAGAACAAATAAACACTTTACCCTTCTTTATTACAACATTGTCTTTAAAGATAACACAATATTCATGTTTACCCAAATAAGTTGCAGAAATTAAATTCCTATGAACATTAGGTACATATAGACAGTCTTCCAATATTAAAAAACTAGACTCAAAGCATAAATTAACAACTCCAACAGCTACAACCGGAATCTTGCTTCCATCGGCCAAAGTAAGAAATAATTCCCTTCATTAAGCTTTTGGGTCTCTTGGAACCCCTACAAAGAATTGCAAATATGATTAGTACAATCTGAATCTACACACCAGGAATCCATAGGATTTTATACTAAACATATTTCAAGGAGGAATGAACTTTTCATACCCTTATAATTGGCAGCCCTGAAGTTTGGACAATTCCTCTTCCGATATCCTTTCTTACCACAATGGAAACACTTTCCTTTAATCTTCTTTCCTTTGTCGGCAAACCCTAAGGCAATTTGTTTACCATCTTGCTTGGTGAAGTCCTTCTTCTACTTCTTCTTACCCTTGCCTTTCGACATAGGTTGAGAAGTGAAAGCTTCAACCATATTAGCATCAACACTAGATGTAATAAGGATGCGTTCCGCTACTACCAGTTCATTCATTAATTTAGACAATGAATAAATCTTTTTGTTCATATTATAATTGAGTCTGAATTCCTTAAATGATTCCGGTAGTGACTAGAGTATCATATCCACTTGGGATTCTCTATCAATATCGACACCTAAAACTTCCAGCGTATTCAGATTAGAGATCATTGTAAAACAATGTTCCCTCACTAAACTGCCTTCAGCCATTTTGGTATTATTAATTTACCTCATAGTTTCTTGCCTTGTAGAATGGTCTTGCTCACCAAACATCTCCTTCAGACTTAGCATTATGTCTGAAGTTAGTTCTACATTCCGCATTTGATGTTGTTTACCATTTGAGATAAATGCTAGGATGTAACACTTGGTCATTTCATTAGATCTCTACCAATGATCATAACACTATTTTTCCTCTAGGGAAGCATCTAATGAAGGAAAGCAAGGACATGGTTGAATAAACGCATATTTGTGCTCTTTAGCTGTAAGAACAATGTCCAAATTTCTTTTCCAGTCAACATAGTTAGATCCAATCAGTTTGTTTTGATTAAGAATAGTAACAAGTGGATTAAATGATGCCATGATCAAATCTGAAAATAATAAATACGAATATAATAAGTAAAATGGACATTATCAATTTAGCATATAAACATATACTATGGAACCTTAACAAATATATGCAACGACAACCCAATCCCATATTCAATATCCCTCAGCATAGAGTGAACAATAAATACTATGATTGATCGAGAGCTATTCTTATTATTAGTGCTATCATGATAACTCTTATCAAACACTGATAATAAGCCGTTATACATTTGGCCTCTAAATAATAATAGTAAGAACTCAACATAGAGGATACTATAATATTTAGTCTAGTGTACACCATTATCTACAATCATGTGTAACCATATTTCATCCCCTTAACTGGTTTATCTTGTAGTACCATGATACTAAACACCCTCCGCATGGAATGCAAAGCTCAAAGCTAAGACAAGGTGTTTGATCAAACCACTATAAACCAGGAAATTCAATCTTGTAGGACCATGAAATAAATACTCTCCGCATGGAATGCTAAGCCCAAAGCAAAGACAAAGTATATATTTCATACTACTATGAACCGACAATGGAGGCTGTGAGTTGCAACCCTTGTATCTCTCTCCCACTGGATGTTTTAAATTAAAAGTTTTTATTTTGAAAACATTTGTAATCTAATCACACATAGACTTGCACTTTATACAATTGAAAACGCTTAGAAAAAATTCAAATTCCCTTCAGTGGCATTTTTGCGAGAATCTCGCGACTAAGCTCTTCCCACGAAAATGAGTTAAAGTAAAATAGTGAAAACAAAAAAATTCCAACAGAAACTTTCGCAACTATCTCATGATTGTTTCGTGAGTAAAGCTTACCCACGAAAAGTTTTGTGCTTCAAAGACATTTTTCGCAGCTTACCTTCTCGTGAAGTTACTTGCGAAAAACGCGTGTTTTCAGTTTTTAAAAGATAGATGTGGATAGTTTTCAACTGTTTTTCATGAACAAACAACCACCATATGAACATAATAGATAGAATTTGATATCAAAACTAAATTCCATTGATGCTATAGCCTTAAAGATTAATTTAACATACTTAAATTCAAATTTAAACAACATCATAACATCAATATCGGTTTTCATCAAATCATAGTTTCAACAACCATGCAAAAAATTAAATGCATATTCTTCTAATAACATGAAACAATTATCTCTAATTCCAAAACTCACAAAACATGTTATTCAGATTCGCAATTAAAGACCGCTCTGATACTAATTCTTGGAAAAATACATGTTTATATCGCATACAAAACATAAGCGGCGAAAAATTTACGGATTTACTTATTTCGCAATCGATAACATGTACTATGCAAATTTCAAAATTCAAGAACAAAAGAGTGTACCTTGGTGTGGTGAATTTCAAAACAAAGATTAGAAGTACTTGGAAACGCTTTTAATCTTCACTCCAATACCTATAACGCCTAAGAAGCGTGGTCTTTCAATCAGTTTCTATGAATTTGTTCAGGGGAGAATGAGAGAGTGTCTAACACTCACATACAAACCATTTCATGTTATTACTAAAATTTTATATTTTTCACTCCTTATAACTGATTATCTAATTGAGCTACCCTTTTAAGTCTTTCCAATTGGGCTATAGTATGTAGCTTGGAGTGGGACCAAAAGGGAATAAATAAGACGCTTGCTTCAATGGGCCTTGGGCTTTTCTGTCAACTCTTGACAAGTCTAAAGTTACCATTAATTATATTTAATACCACTGTATAATTATAATTATAAATATAATTGCACTCTAGGCCTTACTAATAAATTATATCCTAAGACTTTATTGTACATGCTACCTCTTCATAAAATATTCGTAGTAATACAAAGTCAGTAATATAGACTGCCACTTTGTAGATAACTACATTTTAATCCTCGAGTACCTGGTTTAATCCTTTAAGTTATTCATCATATATTTATAAAATCTAATTTCATACATATATACTTTAGTAACTATTTACTGAAGTAGTTAGGCCTAACATTCTGAAGAACAAACCCATTAAACTTATCTCAAGGGAATATTTTGTATCTCCGTTAAGAGACTATGAATTCCATCTTGAGAATATATGTTCCATCAACACTAAATGTGGCTGCCCAACATACTGAGGTTTTGACCGTTACTTTAGATCCCACTCCTGATATATCAAAGCAACCTACACTTCATGATTATGTCCATTATTCTCTCAGGATTAAGAGTTCATGTAAAGAAAAGTTGTGAGATTTATTATTCATTTAACAGTCATTAGAAGAATAATAAATCTCACAGCAGTCTAGTTCAATATGTCTTAACTCTTAAAACATATCAACATATCATCTAGAAGTCTCCACTTCCATGATCATGACAAATCATCTTAGTTGATATGTTATAGTCTTTACAGATGAAATGCCCAATTACATCACTGACTACAAATTGAAATTCTGAGTTTACAAAGAACTTGTGATTTATATCTTCTGTGACTTTTCACATAAATCATATACTATGCATCTTGTGGACTATATGATAATGTCTGAATATTGATGTTACCATTATTTTAGATAAGAATAAAACAACTTTAATAATTACAACATTAAGTCATACATAATGTCATACATAATGTCATACATAATAACATACATAATATCAGACAATAGGATTTAAGGACACTAATCCTAACAGTCATAAGTTCTTTTTAAACTTAGAATTTTAGTTCGAAGTCGTTGACGAAATTGTGCGTTTCATCTGCGAAGAATATAACATATTAACTAAGATAATTTGTCTTGATCATGGAAGTGGAGACTTCTAGTTGATATGTTGACATATTTTAAGTGTTAAGACATATTGAACTAGACTGCTATGAGATTTATTATTTTAATAACGACTGTCAAATGAATTATAAATCTCACGACTTCTATTTCCAACAACTCTTAATCTTTAGAGAATAATGAACTTGATCATGAAGTGTAGGTTGCTTTGATATATCAGGAGTGAGATCTAAAGTAACGGTCAAAACCTCAGTATGTTGGGTAATCACATTTAATATTGAAGGAACATATATTCTCAAGATGGAATTCATAGTCTTTTAACAGAGATATAAAATGTTCCCTTGAGATAAGTTTAATGGGTTTGGTTATTCAGACTATTAAGCCTAACCACTTTAGTAAAGAATTACTAAATATATATTTATGAAATTGGATTTCATAAATATATGATGAATAACTTAAGGGATTAAACCGGGTACTCAAATATTAAGATGTAATAATCTTCAAAGTAACAGTCAACATTCATGACTTTATATTACGAAGAATATTTTTATGAAGGGGTTGAATGTATAATAAAGTCTTGGGTTATAATTTATTAATAAGGACTAGAGTGCAATTATATTTATATAGTGGTATTAAATATAATTAATGGTAATTTTGGGATTGTCAAGAGTTGATTGAAAAGCCAAAAACTCATTGGAGCTAGTGTCTTATTTGTTCCATTTGGTCCCACTTTAAGCCACATACTAAAGCCCAGTTGGAATGGCCCAAAAGGCTAGCCCAATTAGATAATCAGTTATAAGAAGAGAGATATACAGAATTTTGTAAAAGAATGAAATGGTGTGTATGTGAGTGTAAGCCACTCTCTTATTATCCCTTGAACGAATACATATAAATTGATTGAGAGACCATACTTCTTGGGCATAAGTGGAATTGGAGTAAAGATTAAAAGTGTTCCTAAGTACTTTTAATCTTTTGTTTTGAATTTCACCATACCAAGGTACACTCTTTAGTTCCTAAATTCAGAAATTTACATAGTACATGTTATCAATTATGAATGAAGTAGATTCGTTAATTTTCTGCTACATATGTTTTGTATGCGATACAAACATATATTTTTCCAACACTTTATCCATGTTAGCTAGTGACATTGGTTTCCTCATGTTTGCGGCACACATCTGTTGGGAAATCATCATGTTTGTCTCGCATACAAAACATACGCAACGGAAAATAAACGGATCTACTTCATTCGCAATTGATAACATGCACTATGTAGGTTTCAGAATATAAGAACAAGAGAGTGTACCTTGATGCGGTGAAATTCAAAACCGAATGAGGAAGTACTCGGGAATACTTTCAATCTTCACTCCAATTTCACTTGATGCCCAAGATGTGTGGTCTCTCAATCAGTTCTATGTTTCTAGAGAGAATATGAAAAAGTGTCTCTCTTTTTTATTTCATATATCTTATCTCTTATTAAACATACAAATCATTTTATTCTATATAAAATTCTGTATGTTTCTCTCCACATAACTGATTATCTAATTAGGCTAGCCTTTTGGGCCTTCCCAATTGGGCTTTAGTGTGTGGCTTGGAGTGGAACCAAAAGGGAACAAATAAGACACTAGCTCTAATGGGCCTTGGGCTTTTCTGTCAACTCTTGACAAGTCCAAAGTTACCATTAGTTATATTTAATACCACTATATAAATATAATTGCACTCTAGGCCTTATTAATAAATTATATCCCAAGACTTTATTATACATGCAACCCCTTCATAAAATATTCGTAGTAATACAAAGTCATGAATAAAGACTGCCACTTTGTAAATTACTACATCTTAATCCTTGAGTACCCGGCTTAATCCTTTTGTGTTATTCACCATATATTTATGAAATCCAATTTCATAAATATATACTTTAGTCTTACTAAAGTGGTTAGGCCTAACTCTCTGAATAATTGTACCCATTAAACTTATCTCAAGGAAATATTTTATATCTCCGTTAAGAGACTATGAATTCCATCTTGAGAATATATGTTCCATCAACACTAAATGTGGCTGCCCAACATACTGAAGTTTTGACCGTTACTTTAGATCTCACTCCTGATATATCAAAGCAACCTACATTTCATGATCAGGTCCATTATTCTCTCAGGATTAAGAGTTCATGTGAATACAAGTCGTGAGTTTTATTATTCAATTGACAGTCGTTAGGAGAATAATATATCTCACAGCGGTCCAGTTCAATATGTCTTAACTCTTAAAACATATCAACATATTAACTAGAAGTCACCACTTCCATGATCAAGACAAATCATCGTAGTTAATATGTTATAGTCTTCGCAGATGAAATGCCCAATTTCATCACCGACTACGAACCAAAATTCTGAATTTACAAAGAACTTGTGATCTATATCTTCTGTGACTAAATCACATAAATCACATACTATGCATCTCATGGACTATTTGATAATGTCTGAATATTCAGGTTACCATTATTTTAGATAAGAATAAAACAACTTTATTAAACATAATATTAAGTCATACATCATTTCTCAAATAATGTCATACATAATATCATACATAGCATCATACAATAGGATTTAAGGGCACATATCCTAACAATCTCCCACTTGCCCTAAAGACTATTGTGCACTAATCTAACTCCCATTCCCTCCAAATGTGACTCGAAGGTCCTTTGAGGCAAGACTTTGGTAAAGGGATCTGCTAGATTATTTGCACTTTCAATCTTTGCAACCACCACATCTCCACGAGCAACAATGT
Source organism: Lithocarpus polystachyus (assembly GCA_033629205.1). NCBI lineage: Eukaryota > Viridiplantae > Streptophyta > Magnoliopsida > Fagales > Fagaceae > Lithocarpus > Lithocarpus polystachyus. The sequence continues at coordinate 68,474,977 of CM066162.1, forward strand.
CTCGAATGATATGGTACTTTCTCTCAAAGTGCTTTCCTTTCTTGTGATTCCTTGGATCTTTGGATTGTGCAACCGCTCCGCTATTGTCACAAAACAATGTGATAGGAACTTGCTCCATTCTCACTACACCAAGATCAGAAAGAAATTTCTTGAGCCAAATAGCTTCCTTTGCCGCCTCACAAGCAGCAACATATTCAGCTTCCATGGTGGAGTCCACAATACAAGATTGCTTAACACTCCTCCAACTTATGGCTCCACCTCCCAAGGTGAACACACATCCTGACGTGGACTTTCTGAAATCTAGATCCGATTAAAAGTCTGAATCTGTATAGCCAATGGGAATCAAATCCTCACAACGGTAAACAAGCATATAATCTCTCGTTCTCCGTAGATACTTGAGAATATGCTTTACAGCTTGCCAATGTTGTGGTCCTGGATTTGATTGATATCGGCTGACCATGCCAACTGAAAAACAGATATCCGGTCTAGTACAAAGCATGGCATACATGAGACTTCCTACTGCAGAAGCATAAGGAACTTGTCTCATCATATCTACTCCCTCTTGAGTCTTAGGCCTTTGGTCATCAGACAGAGGAACTCCATGTCTGAAAGGAAGTAATCCTTTCTTGGAGTTTTGCATGCTAAATCGTTCTAGAACCTTATCTATATATCCATCTTGTGATAAGCCTAACATCTTATTCTTACGATCTCGCCAAAGCTTGATCCCTAGAATAAAGTTAGCCTCACCCAAGTCCTTCATATCAAATTGGCTTGACAACCAAACCTTTACTGATGACATGACCCCTACATCATTTCCAATGAGTAGAATATCATCAACATAAAGCACTAGGAACATTACTACTTTGTCTTGATGTCTTTTATACACACATGGTTCATCAAGATTTTGTTCAAAACCAAATGATTTGATTGCTTGATCAAATCTGATGTTCCACGAGCTAGATGCTTGCTTAAGTCCATAAATGGACCTATTCAACTTGCATACCATATGCTCTTGGTTCTTTGCTATGAAACCTTCTGGTTGCTTCATATAGATTTCCTCTTCAAGATTGCCATTAAGAAATGCAGTCGTGACATCTATTTGCCAAATCTCATAATCATAATGAGTAGTAATGGATAAGAGAATTCTGATAGATTTAAGCATTGCTACTGGTGAAAAGGTTTCTTCATAATCAATACCCTCTTTTTGAGTATACCTTTTCGCCATTAGCCTTGCTTTAAAGGTTTCAACCTTTCCATCTATCCCTCTCTTCCTCTTGTAAACCCATTTGGAACCAACAGGTTTAATGCCGTTAGGCGCCTTTACAAGATCCCAAACTTGATTGGAATACATGGAATCTAATTTTGATTCCATAGCTTGGACCCAATGATGTGCATCTATATCATTCATTGCTTCTTCATAAGTGTAAGGATCAGTTTCGGCCTCCTCTGAGATAGCCTCATAAGTCTCTCCAAGACCTATGAATCTTATAGGTGGCCTAACATTCCTCCCACTACGACGAGGCAACTGTGTACTAGACATCCCATGAGTAGTATCTTGTGGTGTATCCAATACAGCCACATCATCCCTAGTTTCAACTATTGGTTGTTCAATTACAGGTTCATTCATTTCAGTCAAGACAACTCTACTTCTAGGGTTAAAGCTATTCACATAATCATCTTCAAAAAATTGGCATGAGTGCTAACAAACACTTTGTTATCCTTATGATTATAGAATAAATAACCCTTGGTTTCCTTTGAATACCCTAAAAACATGCATACTTCCGTTTTAGCTTCCAACTTATCAAACCTCCCTTTCAACACATGTGCTGGACATCCCCAAATGTGGAGATATTTCATACTAGGCTTGCGCCCCCTCCACAATTCCATAGGTGTGTTGGGAACAGATTTTGATGGAACTAAATTCAAAATATGCATTGCAGTTTTTAGTGCATATCCCCAAAAGGAAACTGGTAAAGTTGAGTAACTCATCATGGACCTAACCATTTCTAAAAGAGTCCTAATCCTTCTTTCTGCTACACCATTTTGTTGGGGAGTTCCAGGTGCAGTCAATTGGGATACGATCCCATTTTGAGTTAAGTAATCCTTGAAATCCCCAAGAAGGTATTCGCCACCACGATCAGATCGAATGGCCTTTATGTGTCTACCCAATTGATTCTCAACTTCAGCCCTAAACTCTTTGAATTTTTCAAAAGCTTCGGACTTCCGTCTCATTAGGTACACATAACCAAATCTAGAGTAATCATCAGTGAAAGTGATGAAGTACTCATAACCTCCTTTTGCTTGGATTGACATAGGACCACAAACATCCGTATGAACTAATTCTAGCAACTCCTGGGCTCTTCTACCTTTTGCATTAAAAGGTCGTTTGGTCATTTTGCCTTCCAAACAAGATTCATAAACTGGAAATTCATCAAAGTCCAATGGCTCTAAGAGACCATCTTTGATCAGTCTTTGAATTCTGTTTGGATTAATATGACCCAAATGCAAGTGCTAAAGATATGCATCATTAGTAGAAGGAAACTTTCTCTTTAATGATTTTACATGAGAGTTATTATCTAATTCAGAATTATATAATTCATGCTTATCAGGAGTTAAAATATAAAGACCATCCACAATATTGCCAGAATAGATAAATGTTTTATCCTTCTTTATTACAACATTGTCTTTAAGGATAACACAATATCCACTCTTACCTAAATAAGTTGTAGAAATTAAATTCCTACGAACATTAGGTACATACAGACAGTCTTGCAATATTAAAACTCTAGTTTCAAAGCATAAATTAAACACTCCAATAGCTACAACTGGAATTCTACTCCCATCAGCCAAGGACAGAAACAACTCTCCTTCTTTAAGTCTTTTGGTCTCCTGGAACCCTTGCAAAGAATTGCAGATATGATTAGTACAACCTGAATCCACACACCAGGAATCCGTGGGATTTTGTACCAAACATATTTCAAGAAGGAATGAAATTTTCATACCCTTATTGGCAGCCTTGAACTTTGGACAATTCCTCTTCCAATGTCCTTTCTCACCACAATGGAAACATTTTCCTTTCAGCTTCTTTCCTTTATCGGCAACCCCTAAGACAATTTGTTTACCCTCCTGCTTAGTGAAGTCCTTCTTCTTCTTCTTCTTACCCTTGCCTTTCGACTTAGGTTGAGAAGTAGAAGCTTCACCCACATTGGCTTCAACATTAGAAGTACCAAGGATGCCTTCCGCCGCTACCAACTCATTCATTAATTCAGACAAAGAATAAATCTTTTTGTTCATATTATAATTAAGTCTGAATTCCTTGAATGATTCCAGTAGTGACTGGAGTATCATATCCACTTGGGATTCTCCATCAATGTCAGCACCCAAAACTTCTAAAGTATTCAGATTAGAGATCATTGTAAGACAATGTTCTCTCACTGAACTACCTTCAGCCATTTTGGTATTATATATTTGTCTCATGGTTTCTTGCCTTGCAGAACAGCCTTGCTCACCAAACATCTCCTTCAGACTTTGTATAATGTCCGAAGCAAGTTCTACATCCTGCATTTGATGCTGTGGAACATTTGAGATGGACGCTAGGATATAGCACTTGGCCATTTCATTAGATTTCTGCCAACGATCATATCGTTGTTTTTCCTCAGGAGGAGCATCTAATGAAGGAAAGCTAGGACATGGTTGAGTAAGCACATATTTGTGCTCTTCAGCTGTGAGAACTATGTCCAAGTTTCTTTTCCAGTCAACATAATTGGTTACAGTTAGTTTGTTTTGATTAAGAATGCTAACAAGTGGGCTAAATGAAGCCATGTTCAAATCTGAAATAATAAACATGAATATAATAAGTAAACTGGACATTATCAATTTAGCATATAAACATATAGTATGGAACCTTAATAAAACCACAATATAATATATGCAATGACAACCCAATCCATGTCTATAATTCCTTGGTAGCAAGTTTATTATAAACACATCAATCAGTTGAGAACTATTCCCATTATTAGTGCTATCATGATAACTCTTATCAAACACTAATAATATGCCGTATTATCTTTAGCCTCTAAGTAATAATGACATAGCTCCTTTGGGAGGTTAACATTAAACTTAGTCTAGTGTATACCATTATCTAGAATCATGTGTAGCCGCATTTCATCTTCCTTTATGGTGTTTAAACTTGTAGTACCATAGAACAAAACACCCTCCTTTGGGATCGCGAGGCATAGACGCCAAGACGAGGTGCTTGTCTACACTACTTTAAACAGGTAAGTTCAATCTTGTAGTACTATGAAGTAAACACCCTCCTTTGGGATCGCGAGGCATATACGCCAAGATGAGGTGCTTAGCCCACACTACTATGAACCGATAATGGAGGCCGTGAGATCCAACCCTTATATCTCTCTCCCACTAGATGTTTTAAATTAAAGGTTTTTATCTTTTAAACATGCATAAACTAATTATACACGACCTTGCACTTTTTCTTTCTTTCGATCGATCGAATGTGCCCCTCGATCGATCGAAAAAATTAAACAATTTGAACTTAACCTTCTGTCCATTTCGATTGATACTCAATCGCCTCTCGATCGATCGAAAATAAAATTCGATCGATCGACTAGCAATCGAATATTAATCAATTCAAAAGGATAAGTTTCTGTTTTACTCGATTGATCGAAAGTAAATTTCGATCGATCGAAAATCGTAAAACTTGAATTTCCAAAAATTCTTCTAAGGCAGTTTTCAACCGTTTTGCATGAACAAACAGCCATCATACGAAAATGATAGACATAAATTGATATCAAAACTGAAATCTATTGATGCTATAGTCTTAAAGATCAATTTAACATTCTTAAATTCATATTTAAACAACATCATATCATTAATATCAGTTTTTATCAAATCATAGTTTCAACAACCATGCAGAAAATTAAATGTATAATCCTCCATCAACTTGAAACTAATAATCTCTAGATTCCAAAACGCACAAAACATGTTATACAGATTTGAAATGAAGACCGCTCTGATACCAATGTTGGGAAATTATCATGTTTGTCTCGCATACAAAACATACGCAGCGGAAAATAAACGGATCTACTTCATTCGCAATTGATAACATGCACTATATAGGTTTCAGAATATAAGAACAAGAGAGTGTACCTTGATGCGGTGAAATTCAAAACCGAATGAGGAAGTACTCAGGAATACTTTCAATCTTCACTCCAATTCCACTTGATGCTCAAGATGTGTGGTCTCTCAATCAGTTCTATGTTTCTAGAGAGAATATGAAAAAGTGTCTCTCTTTTTTATTTCATATATCTTATCTCTTATTAAACATACAAACCATTTTATTCTATATAAAATTCTGTATGTTTCTCTCCACATAACTGATTATCTAATTGGGCTAGCCTTTTGGGCCTTCCCAATTGGGCTTTAGTGTGTGGCTTGGAGTGGGACCAAAAGGGAACAAATAAGACACTAGCTCCAATGGGCCTTGGGCTTTTCTGTCAACTCTTGACAAGTCCAAAGTTACCATTAATTATATTTAATACCACTATATAAATATAATTGCACTCTAGGCCTTATTAATAAATTATATCCCAAGACTTTATTATACATGCAACCCCTTCATAAAATATTCGTAGTAATACAAAGTCATGAGTAAAGACTGCCACTTTGTAAATTACTACATCTTAATCCTTGAGTACCCGGTTTAATCCTTTTGTGTTATTCACCATATATTTATGAAATCCAATTTCATAAATATATACTTTAGTCTTACTAAAGTGGTTAGGCCTAACTCTCTGAATAATTGTACCCATTAAACTTATCTCAAGGGAATATTTTATATCTCCGTTAAGAGACTATGAATTCCATCTTGAGAATATATGTTCCATCAACACTAAATGTGGCTGCCCAACATACTGAGGTTTTGACCGTTACTTTAGATCTCACTCCTGATATATCAAAGCAACCTACATTTCATGATCAGGTCCATTATTCTCTCAGGATTAAGAGTTCATGTGAATACAAGTCATGAGATTTATTATTCAATTGACAGTCGTTAGGAGAATAATATATCTCACAGCGGTCCAGTTCAATATGTCTTAACTCTTAAAACATATCAACATATAAACTAGAAGTCACCACTTCCATGATCAAGACAAATCATCGTAGTTAATATGTTATAATCTTCGCTGATGAAATGCCCAATTTCATCACCAACTATGAACCAAAATTCTGAGTTTACAAAGAACTTGTGATCTATATCTTCTGTGACTAAATCACATACTATGCATCTCATGGACTATTTGATAATGTTCGAATATTCAGGTTACCATTATTTTAGATAAGAATAAAACAACTTTATTAAACATAATATTAAGTCATACATCATTTCTCAAATAATGTCATAGATAATATCATACATAGCATCATACAATAGGATTTAAGGGCACATATCCTAACAACATCATTATGTTAATACTTTGGTGTGCCCTTGCTTGCCTTAGTATGAACATACTGATGCATACTCTATACACATGGACGAAATCCTGCCAGTGTCCCATGGTGCACCAAACATGAAACTCTACTGGATTTTCTCCTTAAATATGGGCATCCTTTTGCTGTATTGTCACAACAAATGCTTGGTGAGAGTAGTGTTTTGTGTGCTATGTCACACCTGATCTGAAATGCCTAACAACTAATTCCAATAACTTGTTTTTAATTGCCAATGACCGAAAATTAAGATTTTACCAAAACAAATGACTATCTTTGGATAGGTATTGTGGAGTGCCTAACATCTTCCTTATATGTACCTAGACTTCCGAATTCAAGAATCAAGATTTTTTACCATCAGTTTTAGATTAGGAAAAGCGACCATTTTTCTTAGTCTTGGACTGGTAATAAAATTAAATAGAGTCAGGTGACAAATCACATCTTAAAAAAAACCCAATTATTGGTGGCGACTTCACTAACTTCAGTAATAATAGATTAAAATTGACTCAATTCAGTCACACATCCGAGGTTACCATTTTTCACCCTTTTTTACAGCACCTGAGCCTATGCACTGTCCCTCTAGAGGAAGATAAAGCGTGCGCATAGCCACATAGGGTTGTCGACTGTCGCGAGGCATTGACAGACGGTATATTGCACCAAGCAAGCCCATAGAAGCCCACACAAATGATCTTGAAAAATGCCCAACAAAGGAGTATTACTGCCAATGATGCTAGACAATGGTGAGGTGTGAGGTTCCTATGGAAGATAAGAGGCTCATGGTTGATGCACTAGTGATGGAAAAAGCCCATTAGGCAAGGGTGAGCGAGGAAGACTTGTTTATGACCCATGGAGAGGTCTTGAAGCCTACTAAGAGGCAAAGACTCATACATAAGGGTGAGATTGTTAGGTATACATGTGTGAGTGAAGTTCTACATTGAATAGTGATAAAAAGAATAATTGATTAATATAACATAATTGAGCACATACCCATTGGGCTTAGACCTTTTGGTTTAAAGTGTGTTCCAATATGTTATATTAATTAATTATTCAAAAAAGTTGTCCTAGGTGTTTATGTTCCCAACTAGTGGTATCAGAACCCATGGTGGTAAGATTATTAAGGTTCCTTTCGTAGTTGGAGTGGGAGCGGGATGTGTGTACTTAAAACCCTTTCGTAAATGGAGTAGGTGGGTCCCTTTCGCAATGGGAGTGAGGACGATATATTGCACCCAACAAGCCCATAATAGCCCACAAAAATGGTCTTGGAAATGCCTAACAAAGGAGTATTATTGCCATTAGTGCTAGACAACAGTGAGGTGCAAGGTTCCCCTAGAAGATAAAAAAAACGTGCGGGGTTGACACATGGAAGCCCATGGATAATACAATAGTGAAGGAAAAAACCCATTAGGCAAGGGGGAGCGAGTAATACTTGCTTATGATCCATGGAGAAGTCTTGAAGCCTGCTAGGAGGCAGAGACTCTCACGTGAGGGGGAGATTGTTGAGTATAGAAATGTGAGTGAAATCCCACATTGAATAATGATGAGAAGAATAAGTGGTTAATATTACATAATTGAGCACATATCCATTGGGCTTAGACCTTTTAGGTTAAAGTGTATCTCTATATGTTAAATTAATTACTCAAGAAAGCTCTCCAAGATGTTTATTTCCCCAGCACCCACGAAATGTAGTGGCATTGAACCAAATGACATGCACACAATTTGTAAGACTTTTCTTCCTACTTCTGTTTATGAGAATTCAATAATTAAACTTAAATTTCATGGTTAAAATGATGGAAAAACTAGTTTTGTATCTCATAAAAAACACACAGCAGAAACAACAAAGATGGATCTATTTCATTCATGATTGATAACATGCACTATGTAAATTTCAGAATTTAAGAACAAGATAGCGTACCTTGGTGCAGTGAAATTCAAAACAAAAGATTAGAAATACTTGAGAACACTTTTAATCTTCACTCCAATTCCACTTTACGCCCAAGAAGTGCGGTCTCTCAATCAGTTTTCAAGAGAGAATAATTGAGTGACTTCACTCGCACATACACACCACTTCACAATGATATCTCTTTTCTTCTTATACAAAATTCTGTATGTTTCTCCCTTTATAACTAACTGATTATCTAATTGGGTTGGCCTATTGGGCCTTTCCAATCGGGTTTTAGTGTGTGGCTTGGAGTGGGACCAAAAACGAACAATAAGACACTAGCTCCAATGGGCCTTAGGTTTTTCTATCAACTCTTGACAAGTCCAAAATTACAATTAATTATATTTAATACCACTATATAAATATAATTGCACTCTAGGCCTTATTAATAAATTATATCCCAAAACTTTATTATACATGCAACCCCTTCATAAAATATTTATAGTAATACAAAGTCATGAATATAGACTGCTACTTTGAAAATTATTACATCTTAATTCTTGAGTACCTGGTTTAATCCTTCATGTTATTCATCATATATTTATGAAATCCAATTTCATAAATATATACTTTAGTAACTCCTTACTAAAGTGGTTAGGCCCAAGACTCTGAATAACCTAATCCATTAAACTTATCTCGAGGGAATATTTTATATCTCCAGGGAATATTTTATATCTCCGTTAAAAGATTATGAATTCCATCTTGAGAATATATGTTCCATCAACACTAAATGGGGTTGCCTAACATACTGAGGTTTTGATCGTGACTTATAGATCTCACTCCTGATATATCAAAACAACCTACACCTCATGATCAGGTCCATTATTCTCTCAGGATTAAGAATTCATGCAAGTAGAAGTCGTGAGATTTATTATTCACTTGACAGTCGTTAGGAGAATAATAAATCTCATAGCAGTCCAATTCAATATGTTTTAACTCTTAAAACATATCAACATATCAACTAGAAGTCTCCACTTCTATGATCAAGACAAATCATCTTAGTTGATATGTTATAGTCTTCGCAGATGAAATGCTCAATTTCATCACCGACTACGAACTATAATTTTGAGTTTACAAAGAACTTGTGATCTATATTTTCCGTGACTAAATCACATAAATCACATACTATGCATCTCATGGACTAAGATAATGTCCCATTAGTTCATTAATAAATAGTCTCATATAATTAAACAATTTAATCATTTATGACATGCCAATAAATTGGATTTTAGGGCATAAACTCCAACATAAAATTGCCCACTAAAATGACTTGCTAAAGAGAATTTATTCATTCCTACAAAAGTATTCTTTTTTCCTCTCACATGAGATGTGAGTCCTATAGACAACGACCACATCTCTTATAAGAGGTGGAAGGACTCTTCCCATAAAAATGAATAATTTATTGTCGCATGCGGGTCCACGGGAAGAAAAATGACTTCCAAATCATGTCATATGCCTCTTTTAAGCCACAACTAAGAAATAAAGACCATGGAATCCTTGAAATGAGTAATTTATGCCAAACTAACCAGTACGAATTCAATCTTACAGTGGGTTCATTTGGCACCTCAGGTTCTAAGTTTCCGATTAGTATATGGTACTAATCATATAATGTCACATCTGGTATGGAAAGTCGCTTTGAAAAAGGAAAGCATGTGAAACACTACAGTATAATTATATATGATACAATACGAAGGGCAAGGGGTTTAGCGATCAGCTTAATCTCAACTCCACCAAGGTCCCAATAGTATAATCAGCCAAAGGGTTATGTTCATAAAGTGAGAGTGCTAAAATTCTAATCTAGATTGAAAGTGGATCTGGCAATTCATTTAGTCACACAAATTATATTGAACTTGAGGTCATGTACTCAATTTTCATTTCAAGTGGAATATCATAAGTTGGACCATCTTATATTTAATAGACATAAGATGGTATCTTACAAAAACAATGAACATATCACATAACCAAACGGTGCCATGAAAGCTTTACTAGGTCCAACTTATGGCACTTCAAGGTACAACCTATAAAGTAAAATCCCTTCTAAGATATATTAACATTTAACAACCTTCAAAAAGCTTTCAAGTTAGGAAAAGTTCACCAACTCCACCACAATTTATTTATTTTTATATATTTTTTATTTTCACCAAATTATAAAATAAATATATTCTTTATATATATATATATATATATATATATATATATATATTATTTCGATACATTACAATGAGAGAATAGAAATTTGAATTTTAGATGTATTTATTGGAAGCAGTTGAACTACAAGCTACAAGGCCCCTAGCAACATATTAATGTTATTGCTATAATCACAATTAAGGGATGGTCCTATTCCTTCTCCTCTGTCTACGCATTAGGTTTCATTATAAACTTCTATAACGTAGGTCATGTAATCATCCTTATCCTTCTCAATGCCAGCTAGCTTATACCATCATATTGATCATCGTCAACCCTATTTCTTGATCACAAACGAAACACGTCAAGGTGAAATGTTCACCATTTTCATCATGTCTTGTATACAAATAAATTTTGACAAAAATCCATCATAATTAAGCGTGCCAATTATGTATGAACTGTAACTGATACAAATCACTGAAATATAGCATTCGATTCCTCTCTCTAAGAACATAACGAAAGAGTTTGATGATACAACTAGTTGGTCAAGCTCAGTTCTTCAATCTCATTACCTTCTTTCACTTTTGAGTATTTGTTTCCGAGTTCACTCATCATTTCAACAACGCACGAGTAAAGAAAATTTTGATTATTTATAATAACATCCCTCAAATTTAAGCCATCCCATTTGATTTCAGATCTATTTTTCAATCTGGTTCACATTGACCTCTATTGGGGACCAAGTTGAGCAGGGTTAAGAACACATAAGCATGATTATTTTGTGGCAATTTATTGCCAGACAAGTTTCCACCAAATTTAAAGCTTGGGCTTTAGTGTGTGGCTTGGAGTGGGACCAAAAGGGAACAATAAGACACTAGGTCCAATGGGCCTTGGACTTTTCTGTCAACTCTTGACAACTCTAAAGTTACCATAAATTATATTCAATACCACTATAAGAATATAATTGCACTCTACACCTTATTAATAAATTATATCCCAAGACTTTATTATACACGCAACCCCTTCATAAAATATTCGTAGTAATACAAAGTCATGAATGTAGACTACTACTTTGAAAATTACTACATCTTAATCCTTGAGTATCCGGTTTGTTCCTTTAAGTTATTCATCATATATTTATGAAATCTAATTTCATAAATATATACTTTAGTATCTTGTTACTAAAGCGGCTAGGCCTAACACTCTGAATAACCAAATCCATTAAACTTACCTCAAGAGAATATATTATATCTCCGTTAAGAGAGTATGAATTCCATCTTGAGAATATATGTTCCATCAACACTAAATGTGGCTGCCCAACATACTGAGGTTTTGATCGTGATTTTAGATCTTACTCTTGATATATCAAAGCAACCTACACTTCATGACCAGGTCCATTATTCTCTCAGGATTTAGAGTTCATGTAAATAGAAGTTGTGAGATTTATTATTCATTTGACAGTCGTTAGGAGAATAATAAATCTCACAGCGGTCCAGTTCAATATGTCTTAACTCTTAAAACATATCAACATATCAACATATCAACTAGAAGTCTCCACTTCCATAATCAAGACAAATCATCTTAGTTGATATGTTATAGTCTTCGCAGATGAAATACCCAATTTCATCACCGATTACGAATTATAATTTTGAGTTTACAAAGAACTTGTGATCTATATCTTCTGTGACTAAATCACATAAATCACATACTATGCATCTCATGGACTATAGATAATGTCACATTAGTTCATTTATAGACAGTCTCATATAATTAAACAATTTAATTATTTATGACATACCAATAAATTAGATTTTAGGGCATAAACCCCAACGATCTCCCACTTGTCCTCAAAAACAATTTACCATATATCCGACACTTATCTCCCTTTAGAGTAATTCATAGTCACTCTAAGGCAAGGTTTGAAAACAAGTCAGTCAGATTTATTGCACAAATTATCTTTTCTACTACTACTCAAGTACTTATATCTCTCTAATGAGATATTACTTACACTTAATGTGTATCTTCACCACCTACGATGAACACATATCTTGAAATCTAATTTCATGAATCACAATTAAACAACAAGTTAATATTTGTACATCCAGTATCAATCAAAAACTCACTTTTATGGATAAGCATATAATCCATCATTCACCTAAGATATTTGAGTATATGCTTTACTCCTACTAAATTAAGTGATCTTTGATTTAATTGATGTTTGCTTATCATGCCCACTGCAAAATAGATATTTAGCCTAGTATATAGCACAACATAGAGACTTCTTATTGATATGATATAAGGAACCTTCTTGATATGCTCTTCCTTTTATATGTCTCAGGACTTTAGTCCTTTATAAAGGAGCTTCAAACTTAAAAGGAAAGAATCCTTTCTTGAAGTATTACATGCTATACTTGGCTAGAATCTAATCTATTTAAGCAGTTTGAGATAGACTTAACATCCTAATATCTGAATTTTAACCAAAGTTTAATTCTTAGGATATGACCAGTCTTTCCCAAGTACTTTATATCAAACTGGACTAGACAACCAAAACTTCATTGATAACAATAACTCTACATCATTCTAAATGATTAGAATGTCATCAACATACATTAAGAAATATATTATTCTATATAACTTTTACACACTTAAGGCTTTTAAATACTTGATCAAAATCAAACAATTTGATTGCTTGATCAAATATGATATTTTATGATTTAGATGCTTGCTTTAGTCCATAAATGGACTTTAAGCAGCTTGCATACTAAACATTACTGGTTCTTTGCTATGAACAAGTCTAGTTACATCATAAAGATGTTTTCCTCAAGATTGCTACTAAAAGAAGCTTTCTTGATATTCATTGTCATATTTCATCCAAATGAAATATAATGAATAAAAGAATCTAGATAGAGTCAAACTTAACTATTGGTGAAAAAATCTTTTCATAGTCGAATCATTTCTTTCTGAATAAATCTTTTCGCCACTAGTCTTGACTTTGAAGGTTTGTACCTTCAAATCTATCAATCTCATATTCTTGTAGACCTATTTGAAAACAATAGGCTTAATGCCATTAGGCGCCTCTACAAGTTCTAAACTTTAAACAAAATCTAATTCTATTCACATAACATTGATCCAGTAATCCATATTCATATCATCTATTGCCTTTATGTAGAACCAAGAATCAAATTCATATCCTTGTGGAATGACTTCAAAAGTTTATTCCAAAAGTATGAATTTATTTGATAATCCTCCCACTACGATATTGTATCGGTGTAATAGTTATCTATAGAATAATATCTTGTGGTGTATCTAATACAACTATCTCATTTCAAAATGTATTTTAAAGTTGTCTTTTAACAAATTTTAACATTCTTCTTCTAGAAAAATATACCTTTAAAAGAGCCTTATTCCTCCTTTATGTATGCACTAACTTAAAAAAGTCATTGTAACTTCATCCTTTACAAAAAGGAGCCCTAGATCATATTATCCTCTAAATAAAATTCATAGATTGGGAATATAATAAAATAATGGTTATAAAAGCCCATCTTTCACTAATCTTGAATATAATTTAGATTAATAAGATCTAGACAAAAGTGCCAAAACATACAATTACAAAGGATGAAAACTTTCTCTTTAAAAAGTAAAACATGTAAATTTCCATCTAGAAGACAATCATGGACAATGCTTAGCTTTTCCAAAATGGAAACACTTTCCTTTTGTTTATGCTTTTGAGTCTAATTTCCTTTAGGCAACTACTAAGGCATTTAGCCTGTCCAAATGTTTGATATTATAATTCCACTTCTTACCACCCTTACCTTTCAGCTCAGGCTAAGAATTTGAATTAAATAATATTGATCTAGCCTTAGCTTTTAGGATGTCTTCCGTTGCGTAGAACTCACTCATCAATTTAGATAACATAAAAAGAATTTATTTTCAAAAACAAATTGAATTAATCAAATGATTCTAACAAGGACTTATGGATCATATCTATATGAGATTAACATTTAATCTTTATATCCAAGAATTCCAATTCATTTAAAAAAAATATTTTCATAAAAAAATATAGAATTGGAACTCCTTAAGCCTTTCTTAGTACTCAATATGATTCATACCAAACATCTATTTAGACTTAATATAAGTCTAAGTCTAGTATTAACTCTTGCATCTCATGCAGTAGCACAATTGAGATAGAAGCCAATGCAACATTTTAGCATGTCAATGAAAACTATGATTACATCATAAGCTATCTTCCATAAATGCATCATGCATAGGAAATTATGACAATGCTGAATCGAAGCATATTTATTTCTTAGTTAATGTGATTCACTTAAAATAGTAGTTAGAAAACAAAATTATGACAACTTTATTTTGAGACTATGAACATAATTACAGGGACATTATATTTTGCATCCATAACCATATAATATGGAACCCATAAAACATACTATACTAGGTGCAATGACAACCCAATCCATGTATATAATTCCTTAGTAGCAAATTTATTATAAACACATTAATTGATTGAGAACTATTCTCATTATTAGTGTTATCATGATAACTCTTATCATACACTAATAATATGCCGTATTAACTTTAGCCTCTAAGTAATAATGACATAGCTCCTTTGGGAGGTTAACATTACACTTAGTTTAGTGTACGCCATTATCTAGAATCATGTGTAGCCACATTTCATCTCCCTTATAGTGTTTAAACTTGTAGTACCATGAAACAAAACACCCTCTTTTGGGATCACGAGGCATATACGCCAAGACGAAGTGCTTGTTCACACTACTTTAAACAGGTAAGTTTAATCTTGTAGTACTATGAAGTAAACACCCTCCTTTGGGATCGCGAGGCACATACGCCAAGACGAGGTGCTTACCTACACTACTTTGAACTGATAATGGAGGCCGTGAGATTCAACACTTGTATCTCTCTCCCACTAGAAATTTTAAAACAAGTGGATTGTCATGAAATCATTGTGATCTAATCACAAGTGTAACTTTACACATCAGATGTGTTTAGTTGTTAAATTCAATATGATGTTACTAAGTCACGTCACAATAGCATAACGAACATACGCACAATCACAAAGAAGTTTAACATTGTAATCTATGAAGTAAATACCCTCCGCATGGAATGCAAGACTCGAAGTTAAGACAAGGTATCTATTCACATTACAATAAATTTAACAAAAGGGTTATTTCAGTACTCCCACTCATTATTTGGGTTTTTCTTTAAATAATTGTGATCCCATCACAACCAATAACCTTGCACTTATTGAAGACTCTAATCTCATTAGAATCACTAACTAAAATGGAAGTCCTAAACTATTTAGGATTCCTTAAACACTAATGAATCAAAAATTAGTTATATAGAACTTGTAGGGACACGATGTTCAGACCAATCCTAAAATGTATGGAATCTTGGCCCAGTGAGCCCAATACAATAAATTTGTAGAGAGTGGGTCAAAGAGCTAGGCTTTAGTGGATCAAACAGAGATGAACCGAGTGAAAGTGTATCCTCGGCACAATCTGAGGAGCTTTGTTCTAGTAAAATGTTGAATGAGAATAGTTACAGGAGTTCTTGAGATTGCTCCCCTCCTCTCCCTCCATGGTGGGTTTCTGCTATTATATAGTCCTATATTCAAACAATCTGGGCTTCCCCCTTGTTGATCATCCAAGCCTATACTTGAGTGCCTGTCCCATCAGACACCCTCTCTGGTGTTCTGTGAGTTGCGGTAACCGAGGTAGCACTGTTCAGGGGTCCCGTCCACATAAATGCAGCGTTAGCAGCTTTCCCCTAGATATTTTGAGTTCCTATCATTCTTGTACGTCTGTGGCACACGTCCCTATCACTAGAGCTTTCTGGAAGGTCACTTTGATCACTAGGATCCATAGTTGATCTGTGTTTAGCTTACCCGAGGAGGTATTCTTCCTCAGACTCGGACTACTCACGGTCTCGGCTAAGGCCCCACGCTCTCGGCCAAAGCCCAAGACCCAATTGCATGATTTGGGCCTATAACCACACAGAACTCTATCCTTAATTTACTAAATAAAAGATTCTAATCTCATTAGAAACTATATACCTTTTAATTAGAATTTTAATCTCATTAAAAACCTCTAATTAAAATAAATTAAGGACTTTTAATCATAAAACAATTTAAGACTAAGAGTTCTATTCAACTAACATCTTTGATCTCATTAGGTCTTTTACTTAGATAGCGATTAATAAATGTCCTTAACTTTTAAGGACTATAAAATTAATCACATAGCTTTGTTTTTTTATCAAAGTTTTAACACTTAGTCAAAAATAAGTGAAAATTCAAAATTCAGTGCCTTCGATTGGTCGAACCTATTACTTGATCGATCGAATTCACAAAACTGATTTTTTTCAGAATTTTCAGGTAACCGTATTTGACATCTTCATTGTTCTTCCATCAAAAACACCTTTTAATTTTATCAACGAAGATTACAGATCAAACATTAAGGTTTCAAGATCATTATCAAGAACCCTAATAATGCTAGAAATCTTGAAAACATAATCCTAATCTCATTAGGAATAATACTAGCATTAATATACTGTTTGATCTATAAATATATATCACTAGACTAACAACTACATGTTCATCATTCAAGAATGAAAACTATTCATTCATACATGTACGTCTAGCAAAAAACAAAAGCAATTAGCAATATAAATTATAAAGCTTTAACAAATATACAAATGAAAGCATGTAAATGGCAGATGGAATTTGCCACATGGGTTCCACGAAATCATGCATAAACAAAAGCTTTATAATAAACTCATGCCAAGAGATACATCTACATGCAATCGGTGCAAGAAAGTTAATTGCATATATAAAATTTGCATGTATGACCCATATTATATGTATGTATGAAAATTATCACCCCATATATATATATATATATATATATATATATAATATACTGATTGTAGCCTTAATATAAGCCTTTATATATACGGATTGAAGCCTTACATAAGCCTTTATATATAAGCCTTTATCTATACGGATTGAAGCCTTATTATAGCCAAGCGGTGCAATTAAGTCCAATTGGTGCATTAACTTGGTTCACGCACTGGATGGTTACATGCAATAGTCATGTATCCTTGGCCGTAAACTTCTAGATGATCAATACATATGTATGCGCCAAGCCATTACAATAAAGACACGGCACCATTCAAAGAAAGTAGTTATTGTCCATTGACAATAACTACTCTCAACTGCCAATGATATCCAAAATATACATCCTTGGCCTACTACGATTAAACCAAGAGAATATGCATCCTTGGTGTGAACTCGATTTCATCAAGAAACCATTTTTCTTTTATTCTAAAATTCAATCACATGTTATATAAGCATGAGATGAAAACCTAACTCTGATATCAATTGTTGGAAAATCTGGTTTTGTATCTCATACAAAACACAAAGCGGAAGCAACAAACATGAATCTATTTCATTCATGATTGATAACATGCACTATGTCAATTTCAGAATTTAAGAATGAGATAGCGTACCTTGGTGTGATGAAATTAAAAAAAAAAAAAAAGATTAGAAGTACTTGGAAATACTTTTAATCTTCACTCCAATTCCACTTTACGCCCAAGAAATGTGGTCTCTCAATCAGTTTCCAAGGGAAAATAATTGAGTGGCTTCACTCACACATATCACCATTTCACAATGATGTCTTTCTTTCTTCTAAAATAAAATTCTATACGATTCTCTTTTTATAACTAACTGATTATCTAATTGGGCTGGCCTATTGGGCCTTTCCAATTAGGCTTTAGTGTGTGGCTTGGAGTGGGACCAAAAGAGAACAATAAGACACTAACTCCAATGGGCCTTGGACTTTTCTGTCAACTCTTGACAAGTCTAAAGTTACCATTAATTATATTCAATACCAATATAAGAATGTAATTGCACTCTAGACCTATTAATAAATTATATCCCAAGAGAATATGCATCCTTGGTGTGAACTCGATTTCATCAAGAAACCATTTTTCTTTTATTCTAAAATTCAATCACATGTTATATAAGCATGAGATGAAAACCTAACTCTGATATCAATTGTTGGAAAATCTGGTTTTGTATCTCATACAAAACACAAAGCGGAAGCAACAAACATGAATCTATTTCATTCATGATTGATAACATGCACTATGTCAATTTCAGAATTTAAGAATGAGATAGCGTACCTTGGTGTGATGAAATTAAAAAAAAAAAAAAAGATTAGAAGTACTTGGAAATACTTTTAATCTTCACTCCAATTCCACTTTACGCCCAAGAAATGTGGTCTCTCAATCAGTTTCCAAGGGAAAATAATTGAGTGGCTTCACTCACACATATCACCATTTCACAATGATGTCTTTCTTTCTTCTAAAATAAAATTCTATACGATTCTCTTTTTATAACTAACTGATTATCTAATTGGGCTGGCCTATTGGGCCTTTCCAATTAGGCTTTAGTGTGTGGCTTGGAGTGGGACCAAAAGAGAACAATAAGACACTAACTCCAATGGGCCTTGGACTTTTCTGTCAACTCTTGACAAGTCTAAAGTTACCATTAATTATATTCAATACCAATATAAGAATGTAATTGCACTCTAGACCTATTAATAAATTATATCCCAAGACTTTATTATATATGCAACCCCTTCATAAAATATTCGTAGTAATACAAAGTCATGAATGTAGACTGCTACTTTGAAAATTACTACATCTTAATCCTTGAGTACCCGGTTTGTTCCTTTAAGTTATTCATCATATATTTATGAAATCCAATTTCATAAATATATACTTTAGTATCTCTTTACTAAAGTGGTTAGGCCTAACACTTTGAATAACCAAACCCATTAAACTTATCTCAAGGGAATATTTTATATCTCCGTTAAGAGAGTATGAATTCCATCTTGAGAATATATGTTCCATCAACACTAAATATGGCTGCCTAACGTACTGAGGTTTTGATCGTGACTTTAGATCTCACTCCTGATATATCAAGGCAACCTACACTTCATGATCAGGTCCATTATTCTCTTAGGATTAAGAGTTCATGTAAATAGAAGTCGTGAGATTTATTATTCATTTGACAGTCGTTAGGAGAATAATAAATCACACAGCGGTCCAGTTCAATATGTCTTAACTCTTAAAACATATCAATATATCAACTAGAAGTCTCCACTTCCATGATCAAGACAAATCATCTTAGTTGATATGTTATAGTCTTGGCAGATGAAATGCCCAATTTCATCACTGACTACGAACTATAATTCTGAGTTTACAAAGAACTTGTGATATATATCTTCCGTGACTAAATCACATAAATTACATACTATGTTTCTCATGGACTATAGATAATGTCCCATTAGTTCATTTATAGATAGTCTCATATAATTAGACAATTTAATTATTTATGACATACCAATAAATTAGATTTTAGGGCATAAACCCCAATAGCTTGATGCTCATTAGGCACGCAGTGGACTTCTTATACCTGTGCCCTCCAAAAAAGTGTGAGTCAAACTGCGCACTCAGCTCCTTAAAGGTATTGATGGAGTTAGGCATCAACCTGCTGAATCATACCCTTGCAGGACCCTTTAGCATAGTCAGGAAGGCTCGATACATGATTTCGTCCACCATGCCTTGCAAGTGCATAAGGGTTTTGAATGATTCTAGGTGATCTAAGGGTTCCTTTGACTTATTGTAGGCTTCTACTTATGGCATAAAGAACTTCGGTGGAAGGGGGAACGAAGTGACGGGTGCAATAAAAGGCAAGTCCATCCGGTGGACTAACTCATCGAGGTCACTTAACACCTGTCCTCTGAGGGCATACATCATGAAGTCCATCCACTCCTTCATCATCTGCATCTCTGTGACTATTTGTGGTGGTATTATTTCTGTGACGGATGGTCGGCTGGTATCTTGTTGTTCTTGTTTGCTCTGAGCATTGCTGCCTTCTGGTCCTTCTCGGTCCCTCCTTTTTATGCTAGTGCCCGATTGCTCTTCTCTATGACTGTTAGGCCCAGCGTCCCTTTGGCACAACAATTCCTCCAGGTCGTGGTTTTATTTAATAAGGCATTCCACCACCAAAGTTAGGGTCTGTACCTGTCTTTCAAGGGTAGTAATGCGTGGTTCCTCTCCGTTATTATTGGTTGCCATCGAGCGAGTAAGTACCATGCAACTCTTTGTCTGGGAAGCAGTAGTATGGCCTCTAGTCTAATCTTTCCCACAAACGACGCCAACTGATGATGCTGAAAATCGTCAGTAAGTTACACAGTCCTCACGTGCTCTAGACAAAACCTGCATAACAAAGATGAAGAAGAAAACCTTACAGAGAGTATAGTTTGGTATCAGTCAAATACCCTCCAAAGGTTAAGTTAGAGAATGTTCACAACTCAAGAGTGCTAAAGCTAGGGTAAATTATACGTACTTTATTTTCTGAGGGTTTTGGGTTTTTATAGTGATATAGAACCGACCTTTGTTTCTTGGTGAAAAAGATGTTTCCTTGTGGGGGAAGATCCTCATAAATGCACGTATTTTGCGAAATTCATTCCATATAGAGATTTTGTTCACTAGGGTCAGTCGTAGGGTGCAAGACATTTCCATTTGGGGTTTCTTGGAGACCATTTAGGCCATATAGATGCCACCTGGCTTTTCTATCCGTCCCCCTTGTGTCCGTCTAGTTGGGGATTCGTTCACTATAGAGGGTCCGTCTGTCTTACTTCTAGACATAATTCGTCGTCTTGTATGCATGCTTTAACTATCCCTTTTTCTTAATACCGCCGCCTACGACCGGTCTTATTGAACGGACCCATCTACCTTAATTTTATCCTTTCCACCTCTAATCAACATCCCAATTCGACATGGTGCCCGAGAAGAGTGGTCTCTCAATTAGTCTTTTATATACGTTGATTCTCAAATAAAGTTATTCTTTTTCTCATTGTAAAGAAAAATTGTTTTCTTTTCTTTTCATCATACGTACATTCTAACTACCTTGGTAATTACTTTATTTAATAACTCTTATTAAATAAAATTGATTATCTAGTAGGATTGGACTTTTGGGCCTGCCCAATTGGGCTTTAGTTTGTGGCTTGAGATGGGACCGAAGGGAACAAATAAGACTCTAGCTCCAATGGGCCTTGGGCTTAACTGTTAACTCTTGACAAGTCCAAAGTTATCATTAATTATATTTAATACCATTATATAAATGTAATTGCACTCTAGACCTTATTAATAAATTATATCCCAAGACTCTAATGATATCATTTGACCCCTTCATGAAATATCCATAATGAACAAAGTCATAATGAATTGTCACTTTGTAAACAACTATTTTATCCTTGAGTACCCGGTTTAATCTTTTAGTTATTCATATTTATTGAAATCCAATTTCAACAAATATAAACTTTAGTGACTCCTTTACTAAAGTGGGCGCCCTGAATAACCAGTTCCCGTTAAACTTATCTCTTGAGGATATTTCGTGTCTCTATAAAAAAAAAAGATTATGGATTCCATCTTAAGAATATGTTTTCTCTCAACACTACAAATGGTTATCCAACATACTGAGGTTTAGACTGTCAATATTATATCCCACTCCTGATATATCAAAGTAACCTATATTTCATGATTGGTTTCACTATCCTCTCAAGATTGAGAGTCTATAAAATTAGAAATCATGAGATTAATTATTCAGGTAACAGTTGTTAATTGAATAATTAATCTCACAGCGGTCTACTTCAATATATCTTAACACTTAAGACACATCAACACATCAACTAGAAGTTTGCACTTCTATGATCAAGACAAACCATCTTAGTTGATGCGTTATAGTCTTCGCAGATGAAACACCCAATATATTTTGTTACTAAATCACATAAATTACACACAATGCATCTCAAGGATTATGATAATGTCCCGTTAGTTCATTTATAAATAGTTCCATATAATTAAACAATTTAATTATTTATGACACGCCAATAATTGGATTTTAGGGCACAAACTCCAACAATATATAGCATTCTCTCAAGAAAGGACCTTTTGATCTCACTACCAGAGATATGGGTTTAGAGTTTAGGTACATTCTTGGGAAGGTGTTACGCACCCAAGATTGCCTAACTTTAAAGTTGGCCTGCCATCATTGTGTCTTACATTTTAACCTGATTAAAAACATGTTCAACACTTGTATCTACACACACACACACACACACACACACACACACATACACACACTAGCATATATCTAGACATACAACATGGCATCATTCATCCCAAAGCACATACATACCTACCCTTAAACAAAAGAGAGCCAAACCCTAGCATACATCTAAAACAAGGAAGCAACTTAATCATGGTAGCAAAGTATCATGGCAATCAAAAAATTATATAAAGCATAGAATTGGAATCAAAAGACATAAAACAAACATTCAAACAATATACATCATGAAATGCATGTTCATACCAATGGATGACTAACCATTACTTACCTTTCAGTAACATAGCACCTATGGCATCATGTATGGACATGTGAGTGCATGTTCATGGCATTAAGATGAAAGAAAATCCTAATCTAGCATATGAAGGATAAACAACAAATAAAGCATGTGAAACAGAGACTCAGATACGTGTATACATATGAAAAGGGTTTAAACAGAGGCAAGATACGTGAAACAAACAAACCAAACAAAATAGAAATCTGAATTAGAGTTTTTGGGCATTCCTGTGTACGTAGACAGAGGCTTGTGTACGCAGGCCAAATCCCACGTACATAGGAATTGTCCTGCGTACGCATGCTCATGGCATGCGTGCGCAAGGTTGTTCAAAAACCCTAACCCAAAAACACAAAGCTAAAAAATTGATCAGAAAAGAAAACCCTAGTTCTAACCACTAAACATGCTCTGAACATAGAAAGAATTGTAAAACTAACCTAAATAAGCATGCACAAACATAATCTAAGAAAAAAAGGGGCTAAAATAAAGATTAAAAGGCAAAAGAGAAAAAGAAAGGGTTTAAGGGATACCTTAAACAAAAAGCTCTTGAAACTTGATTTTTGACCCTTCCCCTCAGTTCAAACTATCACAATTCAGTAAAATAGTGATTAGAAACGTTAAACTCAAAGGATTGGGGCCAAAAAAGGTCTCAATCAGATAAAAATGACTTGAGGATGTTTTGTGAAAAAAATCTCTTTTAATTTACTATTTTCTAGTGAATCTTAGGTTTTCTCTTAGGATTTTTCGTGTGTTTTGAAAATGTACTATGTAAGGCTTTATATAGTGGAAAAAATAGAGTTTGGAATGGCTTTCAGACAATGTGGGATTCATTCCAAACCTTAGCCATTATTGCAGAAAACTTGCCTTTTTTATATTTTTGAAATCCTAGCTACGTACGCAGGAGTATGCCTATGATCACAGGCTGCTATCCACGTATGCAGGCCGAGGGCCTCTTTGGTCTTTTATTTCCAAAAATATATTTTTGCTCATTTAAAAGGTTATATTTTCCATTCTAACACTCCTCAAGTCAATTTGATATCCGATGGAGCTCTAAACTAGCCTTGGGCATTAGAGTTTAGGCATCACTGGGGAATGGGGGCCGGAGTCGTAAGAGGTACAAAATGCGGTGTTTACATAGGCCCAAAGTCCTCTTTTTCTAAAAGGGATTTTTAATTTGGGATTATGATAGCAATGAGGCTATGATCTTATGAACCTTTCAAGTTAAGATATCCCTTTGGACTTAGGGATAAGCCTCTTATATGTGAGAACTTCTTTTCTTTTATCCCTATTGTCTTAGGGTATGCCATAACTTTTGGATCATCCTTCCAATTTTAAAATCTTTTATTTGTCCTTTAGAATTAGGTGATCACAAGATATATGGTTAAACAAAAAAGAGATATAAAAAAGGTACCATTTTTTGATAGGATCTAGGATCTCTCTAAGTGTGGGTAGGCTCCTTAAAGCTAAAAGAATAGATCAGTAGGCCACTGACAACTAGGTGGGCCATGATTCCAATTGAGGGCCTAAGTGAACCTTTGTGGATTGGTGGCAAACCGTTAACTTACTCAAAGCTCATCATAGGCAATGACACACATTATGAGTCAGTGGGATGAACTTCGAAAGACTTGGGCTCGAATGGTGCCTTCCATCTTCCCGCTCATCACCAACCGAGGTAAAAGGGACAATAGAACTAAGTGATGTGTGTGCAAACAAGTGTTGAATAAGCCTTTATTAAGGTTTATGTCAGGAACCTATATTTCCATTGTAGTGTAATTGTACATGTGGACCTTACTGATTGTAATAGGTAGGTAGTTATTAGTTAGTTACTTTGGGGTTAAGGGTTACCACACTAGTTAATAAGGTGAATAGTGGTTAAGAGGGTAAGTTAGTTGTATTGTGAAGGTGAGTTAGTTGTACTAGAGTTAGTTAGGATTACACCACGGGTAAGGGAAGCACTGTGTAACAGAACAGATTCATTGTCTTATGAATAATACATTGCTCATTCTCTCTCTCTCTCTCTCTCTCACTCTCTTTAATCTTGCATGGAGGTCCGGTCCCCTTGAAGTGACCAATCCATATGTAAGGCTTTATTAGTGCATAGAAAGGGAAATGGATTGGTCCCTTCAAGGGGACCTGACCTCAAGGGAAGATTAGAGAGAGAGAGAGAGAGAGAGAGAGAGAGAGAGAGAGAGAGAGAGAGAGAGAGAGAGAGAGAGAGAGAGAGAGAGAGAGAGAGAGAGAGAGAATGAGCAATGTATTATTCACAAGACAATTAATCTGTTTTGTTACACAGTGCTTCCCTTATACCCGTGGCGTAATCCTAACTAACTCCATTACAACTAACTCACCCTCACAGTACAACTAATTCACCCTTTTAAGCACTCTTCACCTTATTAACTAGTGTGGTAACCTATAACCCCAAAGTAGCTAACTAATAACTACCTACCTGTTACAATTAGTAAGGTCCACATGTACAATTAGCAAATGTTAAGGCCCTGTTAGTGCATAGAAAGGGAAATGGATTGGTGACTTCAAGGGGACCTGACCTCCATGGAAGATTAGAGAGAGAGAGAGAGAGAGAGAGAGAGAGAGAGAGAGAGAGAGAGAGAGAGAATGAGCAATGTATTATTCACAAGATAATGAATCTATTCTATTACATAGTGCTTCCCTTATACTCGTGGTGTAATCCTAACTAACTCCAGTACAACTAACTCACCCTCTTAACCACTCTTCACCTTATTAACTAGTGTGGTAACCCTTAACCCCAAAGTAACTAACTAATAACTACCTACCTGTTACAATTAGTAAGGTCCACATGTACAATTACACTACAATGGTAATATAGATTACAATCAGTAAGTTTTCTTTGACAATTCATGAAGAACATTTAATGCAAGTTTTTGCATTTCTTCACGCATGAAACTTCTTGAATATCATGCATCTTCATGACATGGGCATGCAAGCCATTTAATGGTTTGTTGGCTAATGTCAAGCCACTAAGTTTGACTATTGAAGCCATTTCATCAGAAACAAAAAGTAGAAAAAAAGATAAAATAAAATAAGGTACTCGACTGTACTAAAAGCTCGAGTACTATAAAGAAATACTCGATTTCAGTGAACTCGAGTACCACATTATTTTTTTTTAATTACACAAATTTCAAGTCAGTAGTGCCACGCTGACAACTCACTAGATACTCGAGTTCACTGAATTTGAGTATTATTTAGAACTCGATTTTGTGGAACTCAAGTACTAAAGAAGTAGTAGATTTCTAAATATTTCCGAAACAGTGCTAGTTTGCCCCAATTTTGCCAAAACGTGGTATTTAGCTATTTTCACCTCGAAAAAAACGAACTTTTTTTGTAGTGGGCACCATGATATTAAAGGGAGGGAGGAGGTAAAGGAAAAAAAAATATATTAATTGCATATTAAAGTAGCTAAACATTACTAGAACCTATGCAAGCACACACCACCGCACATTTTCTTTCCAACCAAAATATAAAGCCGTTGAATACATGTCTCCCTTTATCTATAAAACCTACTCAACCACTTTTGTAATTATGTAGCAAGCGGGCAGATAAATGGAATATTCATGATACTCATTTTATTCATGAAAATATTTGAAAAAAAATTAGTGCAAATAGTAGAAGTAATAGGGGTCTCACCTGGTCTAGCCTTTTTTTTTTTTTCTTTTAATGATTTTATGGTGTCCAGTTTCACCCTTATACGTGTCATGATTTGGACCTATATTTCACAATATCTTAGAACCATATTTATTGTAGCATTTTGCTTCCAATATCCTTGGTACACACTACTATATATTACATGATCAATCATACATATCACAACCAAAAATAACACACCATGGGAAGCGTATACCAAGGACCCCCGTCTCTCCTCCAAGATCTCAAGGTCACTGTTCACAAATCGTCTCTAGTTTTTCCATCCCAAGAAACTGAGAAAAAAACCTTGTTCTTATCCAACATAGATCAAGTTCTCAATTTTGACGTTGAAACTGTTCATTTCTTTCCATCCCACAAAGATTTCTCCCCTAAAATTGTAGCTGACAAGCTCAAGAACACACTAGCAAAAATACTAGTCCCCTATGATTTCTTTGCTGGAAGATTGAAGCTAAATTCTGAAACATCTCGTCTTGAGATTGACTGCAATGCTGCTGGAGCTGGCTTTGTGGTAGCTTCTAGTGAGTATACATTGGATGAGATTGGAGATTTGGTTTATCCCAATCCGGCTTTTGCTCAACTGGTTTGTAAGACTTCAAATTTCTTGAAACCAGGTGATCAGCCACTATGCATTTTTCAGGTACAAATCCAATGCCATATAGCTTTCAAATAATTTCTCTACCTTCCTTTTTAAATCAACTCTCAATTGGTAAATAAAGATAGAAATTCTTCGATTTTGTTTCAAATTAAATATTATAAATCTAAAAACATATTCTGTATTATATTATTTAAAATTTTGTTCAAATTAAATATTATAAATCTAGAAATATATTCAGTGTTATATTATTTAAAATTTTAAATAATGTATTACTTTGTATATTGTTAGATATAATAAAAAGAAAAATGCTAACGAATACCTTAGGGCATTGTTTAATAATTCATTTAATGAAAGTTTTTATGAGGATAGAAGAAAAGTAATTAATATTTTGATAGTTTTTTTTCATTTTTCATAAAAGTGATGTTAAAATTTTCTTAAAATAGATCATTAACTAATACCCTAATGGTACTCATTAGCATGAACCATGAAAAATAATCTCTTAATTGTAATACAGGTTTATTCAGTTCCAAGTAAAATTGATAAAATTGAAGGATTTGTAATTCTGTACCTAAACGTGTGTTAATAAAATGCCTTTATCTTCACTTACTACTGCCTTGTGATGGCTTTCCCGCCATTAATTGAAGGAGCCATAAAGACATTTATGACCAACCGATTTTCCACCTCAATTATTAGATCTGCCATCTGGATAAGATCTTATGTTCTGTAATACTCTACTTACTATTTGTGGACAGGTGATGGTTGGCTATCTTTTATTTCCTTCATGCCTTAAAGATGAATTTGTAATGAACTTATAATTAATAAGTCAGTTGGGGAGTCAACCTTCCATCCCGATCAAATAGACCTGAAGTGAGAAGAAAAAGAGACATTAGATTATACAACAAAAATTCGAAAAAGAGACATTAGATTGCATAACAAAAATTCTAACCCCACGTAAAAAAAAAAAAAAAAAAAATTTAAATAAGTAAATTACAATTTTGCCACTGCTATTCACATGATAGACTATGAACTGTAGAGAAAAAATGTTAAGTAAATGTAAAAATAATAAATAATTTATTACAATCTGCCATGTAGAAAACTTACAGCAAAAATTATAACTTTATACTAGAATTATCACTGCATAATTATGGTTTCTAACTTCTCATATCTAGCCCTACACACGTGCTAATGTTTTATTTTATTTATTTATTTATTTATTTTAATTGGATCTAACTACCCAAGCTTTGATTTTATTGATTGTGGACTGTGGACAATAAAAGGATTGAATATACAACATATTACTACCTTAGAAATAAGTGATAAATGTGTACTTGTTTCTGATCTCTCTTTCCTTCCAGGCTTCCAGCCACAATACTTCATTCTTGCTTATGTATAATTTTACATTAAATCAATATTTATGTTGGTCTAATTATTATATTTGATAATCTTTACATATTTGTCATATATGCATGTGAAATTTCATGTCATCGAACATAATTTATTATAATATTAATAATCTCATGCACTTAATATATTTTATTTTATTTTAAAAGAAACTAAAATTTTGTTGATCTCCATCATTTTGATTTGACAACTATTACGTATAAAGAAAAAGCATATAATCTTACAATAATATAATATAAAAATGTCAAAATTACTTATTAAAGATAGATGAAAAATAAGTTTATAAGGTTTATATAATAAAGATTACAATATTAGTATTTTAATAGAAAAGAAAAGAAAAAAAAAATCCTAAACATATTTCGTTCCTAAATCAAATACTAGTAATTAAAATTAACCAGCTTCATAATTCTACTTCATTTGTTACAGTTGACATCATTTAAGTGTGGTGGCTTTGCAATGGGCCTCTCTATAAACCACACAACATTGGATGGCCTAAGCTTCAAACTCTTTTTGGACAATCTGGCTGCCCTAGGTCATAACAAACCCCTGGCTGTCACTCTCAGCCATGACCGTCACCTCCTGGCCTCACGATCACCGCCACATGTGACATTCCCACACCCTGAGCTGGTCCAGCTCAAGATTCCCATAAACAAAGACTCAAACCCCCCCGTCTTTGTAGCCACCCAAGAAGACCTTGCCTTCAATATTTTCCGGCTGACCTCGGACAACATCAACAGCCTTAAAGAAAAGGCCAAAGCTGCCAGTGGGGTCCACCCGAATGCGCGTATCACTTGCTTTAACGTTGTGACGGCTCATATATGGCAGTGCAAGGCATTATCGTGTGATACAGGGATCAACATGGATAGAATGTCCACCATCCTTTACGCTGTTGACATAAGGCCAAGATTGAAACCCCCATTGCCACCATCTTATGCCGGAAACGCGGTCCTCACCGCGTATGCAACAGCCACATGCAAGGAGTTGAATGAAGGGCCATTTGCAAGGCTGGTGGAGATGGTTTCTGAAGGTGCACGGAGAATGACAGATGAGTATGCAAGGTCTGTGATAGACTGGGGCGCGTTGTACAAAGGATTTCCACATGGGGAGTTCTTGGTTTCTTCTTGGTGGAGATTAGGATTTGATGAAGTAGAATATCCATGGGGGAGGCCAAGGTATAGTTGTCCAGTGGTGTATCATAGGAAGGACATCATTTTGTTGTTCCCAGATATCAAAGAAGGTGGTGGAAACAATAGTGGGGTAAATGTTTTGGTAGCTCTCCCTGGCAATGAAATGGAAAAATTTCAAAGCCTCTTTCAGAAGTTCTTGGCTTGAAAAAACCTCTGTCGCTTGGTCGCTTTGATATGTATAATGCATAAGTGTGTTAAGTACTCTAATATGTAGCTGGTCTGTAAGGTTGAAAGTTGTTGAAGAGGACTATGTTGTCGTGTGGATGAAAGCATTGTAAATGACCATATATAGTGTTGGTGTATTATATTTACTAGCATTTAACCCGCGCGATCATTTTATGTAATAGAAAACAATCAACATAATATAAAATTTGTCAAGTGCATGTTATACAGCCCCTCATTTGTCCTATACTTGCAGAAATTCTATCTATAAAATACAATACAAAATCACTCCATATGTTACAATAGTTTTCATCTAGAAACAAAATATCAAGCACATGATATATATATATATATATATATATATATATCAAGCAAACTAACCACAAACTAAAGGTCTTTTATGTTGGTTTTTTTTTTTTCCTTTTAATAAGCCTTGGGTTTATAGAAAAAACATGACCTTAATTCACATCACATACTTCGAAAACATTCTTTTTTTTTTACCCTTCGTTCTCCAATGACAATTGCTCTTTTGGTTTCCACGTTAATATGTGAAGCTTATCACACCAATACTTGTGTGATCCAAGCTCATTTAAGTAAAAACAACTTCAAATTGTTAATTACAATGGACAAATTTAGAATAAATCAATCAATAAATAAACAAAACCAGTAATAAGATTTTAGATGAAAAATCTAAAACAATTCTCACAAAATCTAGAGTTATATATTACAATGTCCTTAAAATAAATTTAAAAAAAAAATTCAGCAAACATACACAAAATAAAATCATAGATGCAAGAAACCATTGTTTGCAAGGGACTAAACTTAATTTTGTGGTGGGTATATATTACAAAGCAATTTGTTGGGAATTTTCTTGCATTCAACTCTATATGCCTGCAAATAAAAATACAACCTAAATAAAATCACATATTTTCATGCAACAATAATTGCACAGTTCCAATGCTACTTAAATATATATATATATATATATATATATATATATATATATATATATAATACACACACACACACACACACACCAAATAGAAAGGAGGAAACCAAAAAATTAAAACAATAATAAATAAAAAACAAATAGACAGTCCCTCACTTCTCCACTTTTTCTGTACTGAATCTAATTTAAGGAGATGATAAACATCATCAACTAATTTGCCACCAATTTCAACTGTTTCAAAGGGGACCCAATCTAGAATTCTTTGAAATTATTTTTAGCATTGCCAATAATCAGCTAACATCAGTCAGTTACTTTCAAACTAACTAAATTCATATGTGCACTAAAGAATTAAACCTAGTATGTAAACATTATAAAATCAAAAATCAATGTGTATATAAATAATCTCAAGGAAAATACCTGTGAACTAAAGTATCTCTTAATTAGGACATAGACACAATTCAAAGAACTCAAAATTCCATTTGTACACTTCTCTGATTATGGGATTTAAACCTAGGGCATGAATGAAAGGGAAAAAAATGATAATTTACATTATCCTTATTAGCTTTAATATGAATATCAAGATCAACATACTCTTGTAAAAGCTCAAGCTCATCAACATTGAGAAACAACAACTTGTCTAAAGGCGTTGCTTGCATTGCTGTGACATAATAAACCACATTTTGGAATAATCAAAATCATCTAACTCAAAATTAACTTTAACATTCTAGATTATTGATTTTTTCCCCTCAATTTATGACAAAGTTCAATGCTAGGGGATAACCACAAGCACCAGCCCCTTTTAAACCCAAGCAGGTTTTTAATAATGTCTGGCCTGCTCTACCAGTTGCACTATTTGGACTTAAACCACAATAGCCAAGTATCAAAATAATCTGGAAAAATACATCTAGGAAAATATTATTCATCCACCAATCTTAGAAAAAAATATACATGTGTCTGATAAGCTCTAGAAGGAACGGCTCGTCCTTTGTTTCTACACAAACAAATAACCCAATTTCTATTATATGAAGCAATAAATTCCGTTTTGAAATCAACCATTGTATAACCTTGGTCTGTCCTATGTAAAAATTAGAGAAAGACAACTATAATATAAGCAGCATGTTTCAACAAACAGTAATATACTATAAGAGCTTGTGCCTTTTAAAATAGGAAAACAATGTCTCAAAAAAAAAGGCAAACGAAATGCAATACTATAACCTTTTTTTCCTAGAAGAACATCCACCTTTATTTGTGTGATATTCGTTAAATAATTAAGACAAAATAGGCTATATATTTTGTCAGTTCGTTTAGACCCCTTAACCCAACAGATTAACCTAGAGAATTAGCCAAGTTATTAACTTAGGTAATTTAATTAAACTAGGTTAACACAAATAAATATAAAAACAATAAAGCAGCGGAAAATAAACAACACAAAGATATGATGACCCAGGAAACCACACCAGTAAAAACCTGGGGAGGATTTGACCTAGCTATCCTCAAGGTAAACTGAATCCACTATGAAAGAATTGAAGTTTACACAATAGACTTAGACCACTAACGTCATATTGCTACCTGCCTGTAGGAAACTTACTACCATGACCCCATGATAGCTCCGAGATCCACGGACTCCTTCTTTCCGAAATTCTTCAGCAAATCCACAAGCGCACCTGCTTGTATATCTTTGTGCTCTTTGATTCTGCAACTGTAACGATCTACACAACTCTTAACATAAATCTCAAGTTTGTAAACCCTAAGTGTATGTGAAGGTAAACACCTCTAGATCTCACAATGAGATTCACAAACACAGCAAAACAGAACTCTCAAAACGTGGCTAGGGTTTTCCCTTTTATACTTAGGGCAAACATAAAACCCTATACATTAAAACGGGCTTGGGCTGAGTTGGAAAATTCTGCAGAAAAACGTTCTGTGTGATTTTCGATCGATCGAGTCTAATTTTCGATCGATCGAGTCTCACAGAAAGTTACAAGTAATTCTGCATAAAAACTCGATTCCAACTTTACAATAAACCCCATACTTTGAGCAAGTCTAACACACGACTCAACATTGTTTTGATCATGGTTTGCCAACATAGAAAATGAAGTTCTAAATACATTAGATCCTAGTCTTTAGAACCTAACAAACTCCCCCTTTGGCAATCCGTGACAAAACACAGACTAAACAAAATGCTCAAAGTTACAAATTGAAAAAGCCCATTACAAAAAAATAGCCACTTAACAATTCAACCTAAACTACTATCCAACAGTTGCAAGGTAGACAGCAGCTCGACTGAAAACAACCTGTATATTCCTGTAACACTTAACAAACACATAAACGCATGTGTGGAACAAAAACAGGAAATACATAAATAAAAATTTCTTAATTTCACATGACACAAAATAAAAAACATATATCATGAATAACATCATCAATATAAGTCAATAAGCACAGTAACATAGTGAAATAAGAAAACATATACATAACAATGTATCTCAACAAAAATATCTCCTAATCAAGAGCTAAAAATGTAAATACACAGTGAAGCACCTAGATACAATCTAATAACTCCACAAGCTCCGCAGTATCACTACTAAGAAAACAAACACTCCCCCTAAAATGTAAATCCCCTCAACACAAAAAACAAGCTACTAATGAACTATGCACTCCCCCTTTTTGTGACGAATTGCCAAAGGGCACTCACTCATCATCAGAAGGAGGTGGAGAAGATCGACGAGAGCTCGCCAAATCCGCTCGCAATGCACGAAGCTCATCGAGGATGTCCACCAAAAGCTGACCATGAGCCGCCTAAACGGTCACGACAGTGTCAAGCGTCCGACGAAGGTCAGAAACCTCATCAAACGGTGGAGGAACATCAGCAGCAGCAGCAGCAACAGCAGGATCCGAAGAAGTCCCAGCTGCAAAAGGATCTGCAGAAGAAGAAGAAGGGGGTGGAGTGACACCGGTAGGCTCTACCCTAGCACGCTTAGAGCTAGCTCGAAGTTGAGCAGCCCTTTGCCTCAAAAAGGTAGCACCTATAGGAGCAATAACATTAACAGGCTCGGAAGCAGGATACTCACCAAAACCAAGAAAGAGAAGAATCCTATGAATAAAAACAGGAAAAAACAAAGCATGAGCCTGAGAACTAGACCTATGAACCTCGTTCAAAGAACGAAGGAACATATGCGGAAAACTGATAGGAGCATCAGTGACCAAAGCATACAGAAACACACATCGCTCAAGAGGGACGGTGTGAACATGAGTAATCGGCCACAAAGAATGACATGCTATCCGAAAGAAAAGATAGTGCAACTCAGACAGCTCAGCAGACGAGATCCGAGGATCAAAACCCCACTGGATAGAAGTACCAGTGATGTATGACAAGACGTCATCAAGGGGAGGAGACTCCTCGTAAGGAAAGACGGGATGGTCCACAATGGGCACCCCAAGAGCATCCGACACCACCGAAGGGGTAATGCGGTACTCGACACCACGTAACCACACCTTGACTAAGGTGTCGTTATCGTAGACATGAATAGAGAGGTTCGAATAGAACTCTCTAATCAAAGAAGCAGGAGGAGGATGCTCAAAGTCTAGAAGAGGTAACCAACCCCGACGCTCAAAGTTCCTACGAACCTCAGGATCTAACTCATCTAAGATAACCCTACGCTCAGCCCAAATCTGACGCCTAAGATTAAGGGTCTCATATGTAATCTGGTTAGACTCACTAGGAAATCTCTCGGTGTCAAAAGATGGAGAAGGATCAACAGTCCTATGGGCTCGAGTTTTCCTAGGCATAGTGCTAAGGAAAAGAGACAGACACAGAAAGAAAAGAGCAAAAACCAAAACCAAGAGCAGACTGCAAGTTAGCACAGCATAAAAAATATAGAAAATATCAAATCTATATGATGCATGAGCATGAACAGAAAATGATGCATGTACTAATGCAGTGACATGTTCAATTTTGATTCAAATTAACAAAATTGGCTTGAGCAAGCAAAGTGTATCAAAAATACCCAATTTGAAAAACCCTAGTTTTCAAAACACAATAAATTGATAAATTGATCAACACAATAGTCAATTAACTCAATATAATGATCAAATTAATCAATCTAACAAGCCAATTTTATCAATTTCAACCCAATTGAACAAAATCCCCAATTTATTCAAATATAAGCCCTAGAATTTCAAATTTTCTTCAAAGCACCAAATAAACCAAATTAAACCACATGAGGTGCTTAGGAAAGGTGTCCCCACAAAAACCCATAAAGAATTTGAGAAAGAATCACTCCAAAACAAACCCAAAAATAGAAAATCCCTAAATGCCGAAATTACCCAAATATGCATGAAAAAATGCATGAAAATAGAAAATAAATGCAAAAGGAAGGGTATAAGGGACTTACCAGCTGAGGGAGAGAGAGATTATGCAAATAAAGTGGAGGAAAACGACAAAAATCCCAAGAATAGTGCTGACCGGTTGGTAGGAAACCAAAAAGAGATTTGAAAAGTTTTGAAAAAGTGAAAAAAAAAACACTTGAGAAACTTTCTTTTAAAAAACAGCCGGCACGATTTTCGATCGATCGAAAATTACATTCGATCGGTCGAAAACTTATTCGATTGATCCAAAAACAGCTTGGATCGATCGAACCAACCAGAGAGTTTTCTGAACAAATTTAAACATTTTCGATCGGTCGAAAATCAGTTTCGATCGATCGAAATTCTGGAAAAATCAGTGTTTTGAAAAACCAAACATTTTAAACCAAAAACTCCTCAAAGCAGCAGATTTTTAAAATCAAATGCATGAGTATGAGATGATATGATTTTCAAAAACACAAGTATTCAACCCAGATTCCTCAACCAAAATTCTCTCTCAATATACCCAAAAAAAATAAACAAGCAAACATGTTCGGCATCAATTTTCAAAGAATTCTCAAACTTGGTTGGTCAGACCAAAAACACACACAATAACATGTACACAATTTTAGCAAAGATTAACTTGTGTAGTGTGTGCAACTAGCATAAGCTTGAGAAACATGTGAGGTGATATACACATAGAGATCAATCACAATTTTTACAAAATCCACCACATGAATTTGAAAGAGACTATCCCTTAAAGAGTTACATCATATAACTCCCACATCTCCTAGAGTAAAAGCTTGCAATCATGTAAGTTTCTTGATTTGCCTCATTATTCAAATTAATTGATTAGAAACTTAATAATAGCCGGGATAATGTACACACCAATTTTATGAATTTGTGAAATTATTATAGCCCAATAATGTACACACCAATTTTAATAGAGGCTACACCTTATGTTCTTTTTGTGCATGTGCTACACTTTCTCGAGCACAAAATCTTATGATATGCACTAAGGTGTTCATGATTGGCTAATACACAGTGGTGAGATAGTTATTTATGCCTTTCTCATTAAGTTCAAGTCCAACAATCAAAGACATACAACTTCAAAATCAAGATCATGTGATCAACAAATATAGCATCTTCCCACACAACATGCACAACAAGACTTTAGCTAGTAAAGTGCAATAAATAAGTGCATCAAAGCTAAACAAGGTACATAAACATGTTATGCAATAATTGATAGACCAACCTTGTCTTCAAATTCAAGGAAAAATAGCAAAACACAATTTGCAACAAATTTTTTTTTTTTTTTTTTTATACAACAAAAAAAACAACCTAGAATGAA
Source organism: Lithocarpus polystachyus (assembly GCA_033629205.1). Taxonomy (NCBI): domain Eukaryota; kingdom Viridiplantae; phylum Streptophyta; class Magnoliopsida; order Fagales; family Fagaceae; genus Lithocarpus; species Lithocarpus polystachyus. The sequence continues at coordinate 68,511,714 of CM066162.1, forward strand.
ATGCATGAATGCAATGCAATGCAAATCCTAGAAACAGAGGTCACAAAAGATATAGCAATAAAGCACAAGGACCATGTCAGACAGACTCAATTAGGTTGAGCCTTTTTGCATCCAAAACTTCTTAGATGCAACTCTTACATTGGAGTTATGATTCATATTTGAATTCTGAGCAACTCCAGGATTGGAAAAAAGGTTTAACGCCTTTACCAATTCACCAATCAGTACCATAGGATCACGTGCTTGAGGCACAGGTACTGTAGTTTTATTTGCTCGCTTCGCAGCTTGCAACTTAAAACAATTTGGACGTATGTGTCCAGGTTTTCCACAAAAATGACAAACCCATGCAGGCTTATCATGCAATTTGCCCTTAGTCGAAGTAGAAGCTCTAGAATGAGAAGCATGAAGATCAACCCTAATTTTTCTAGGTGGAGTAACATTCAAAGGCTTGACAGGTTCACTCACCACGGGTTTGACAATCTCACTCTTAGGAGGTTCAGAAGAAGGAACAAATTTAGTGGAAGAAGGTTCAAGTACAGAAATACTTTCCTCATAACCTAAACCAGATTTATCAGAAGGAGACTTTTGAATACTCAGCATGTGATCAAGTTTGGAGCTTGCAGACCTATTAGTTTGTTCTCTAGCAACAGACAAATCATGTTCCAAACATTTAACTTTCTCAAGCAAGAGCATGTTCTCAGTTTTCACATTATTCAAAAGCTCATTTGCATCAAATAATTTAACAAGTAGATTTTTCTTTTCAAGATCAAGAGATGCGATTTTCTTCAAGCCTAACTCAACATTCATAGCATCCTTTGCAGCAACTTTGCAAAGTTTATTGTAGGCTTCCTGTAGATCTGCATCCTCAGAGAGTTCCCCATCAGAAGGGTTCTCTTCAACAGACAAGCTTTCATTGACTACCGTGGTAGCAGTGAAAGCAATAAAGTTTCCATCCTCATCACTTGCGGATTCATTGTCGGAAACTTCGTCATCACTAAGGGTTACAGCCATAGCTTTACACTTAGACCTCAAATAAGTAGGACATTCAGACTTTAAATGACCATACCCTTGACAACCATAACATTGTTGTCCCAAAGAATTATTAGAAGATTGACCTACTTTTTCCTTAGGTTTTTCAAAGTTATTAACCTTAGTGGGTTCATTCTTCCTAAAATTTCTAGGTTCAATAGTGTTCTTACCTCTTGCCCTTCTATTACTATTTCTCAGAAAGTTTCTAAAGTTCTTGGCAAGATAGGCAATCTCTGTAGCAGAGAGATCATCATCAAATCCACCATCCTCAACATCATCAACAGACTTAAGAGCCATTGATTTGGATTTGTTAGTTTTAGGGAGGTCTAGCTCATAGGACTGAAGAGATCCTACAAGTTCATCAACAGGGATGGAGTCCACATCCTTACTCTCAGTAATGGCAGTCACTTTGGGTCTAAAATCTTCAGTCAAAGATCTAAGAATCTTCCTAACAATTTTAGGTTGATCATAGATTTCACCCAAATTATAAGCAGAATTAACAATATCATTCAACTTAGCATAGAACTCATCAAAAGATTCATCATCATTCATTCTAATGCTTTCAAATTTAGAAGTTAATTGCTGCAGTTTATTTATCTTAACTGCCTTTGTGCCTTCATGCACAGTCTGGAGGATATTCCAAGCAGTATGAGCAACCTCAACATTAGAGATTCTCTTAAATTCCTCCATGGAAACAGCATTAAAAATAGCATTCATTGCTTTGCTATTAAAAGCGGCTGCCTCCTTCTGAGAAGTTTGCCACTCACTCACAGGAGTAGTGGGCTTCTCCCATCCGTATTCAACGGAATTCCACACCCTCTCATCAATGGATTTTAGGAATGCTTTCATCCTTACTTTCCAATAGGCATAGTTGTTTCCATCAAAGTGAGGAGGAACAACTAGAGAGTGTCCGTGTTCCATGACAACAGGGGTCAAGGATCAGCTCAAAGATCAAAGGATCAAACACAAAAGCTACCCGCTCTGATACCACTTGTCAGTTCATTTAGACCCCTTAACCCAACAGATTAACCTAGAGAATTAGCCAAGTTATTAACTTAGGTAATTTAATTAAACTAGGTTAACACAAATAAATATAAAAACAATAAAGCAGCGGAAAATAAACAACACAAAGATATGATGACCCAGGAAACCACACCGGTAAAAACCTGGGGAGGATTTGACCTAGCTATCCTCAAGGTAAACTGAATTCACTATGAAAGAATTGAAGTTTACACAATAGACTTAGACCACTAACGTCATATTGCTACCTGCCTGTAGGAAACTTACTATCATGACCCCATGATAGCTCCGAGATCCACGGACTCCTTCTTTCTGGAATTCTTCAGCAAATCCACAAGTGCACCTGCTTGTATATCTTTGTGCTCTTTGATTCTGCAACTGTAATGATCTACACAACTCTTGACATAAATCTCAAGTTTGTAAACCCTAAGTGTATGTGAAGGTAAACACCTCTAGATCTCACAATGAGATTCACAAACACAGCAAAACAGAACTCTCAAAACGTGGCTAAGGTTTTCCCTTTTATACTTAGGGCAAACATAAAACCCTATACATTAAAACGGGCTTGGGCTGAGTTGGAAAATTCTGCAGAAAAACGTTCTGTGCGATTTTCGATCGATCGAGTCTAATTTTCGATCGATCGAGTCTCACAGAAAGTTACAAGTAATTCTGCATAAAAACTCGATTCCAACTTTACAATAAACCCCATACTTTGAGCAAGTCTAACACACGACTCAACATTGTTTTGATCATGGTTTGCCAACATACAAAATGAAGTTCTAAATACATTAGATCCTAGTCTTTAGAACCTAACATATTTGACTATCTTAGGCATTGCAAAGCTGATCATTGCTTTCAATATAAAAAACTTAGCAATCTCAATTTTCAAAAAAAAAAAATACTAATCCCAATGAATTTCATAAACGATCAGTCAAAACCAAATCCAACACTAATAACTAAATCTGAATCTAAACCAATCCAACCAATAAATTCAAACCTAAATCATATTCAATCCCGAGATTTGAAAACGAAAAAGAAAAAGAAGACAATAACAAAAACAATAACTTTACCAATTATGGGGTAAAAGGTATGCGGCCTGCCTCTCTATGCCTTCCAGACTATATCTTTGTGCATGAAGATTTAAACAATTCTTTACTTCTTTCTCTTTAATTGTACATTAGGATTTCAATCTTAGGAATTCCCAACCTTCATAGGAAATAGTACATTAGTAAATATAAAATATCAATCAAATTAAATTGAAATTAAAATAGGATTCCAATCCTTAACATCTCAGATATCTAATAAATGTTAAAATATCGATTTCTAATAAATGAAAGACATCTGCCTTCAGGTTCTCCATATATCAATTTCTGAAGTTCTACGAAGAAGCATCCAACCTGGTAAAACATTAGATCCTAACTTTAGTGACCATTCCAATAAGAGAAGAAAGAAATTAATAAAATTAAGGACAAGAAAAATCATTAGAATGATAAGAAATGAAATGGAACATTATCCCAGTTCATCAACCACCTAAAAGAACAAAAGATACACCTAAGCAACTCCTTATAACTACCTTTTCAAAAGACATAAGAAAGACGTGGTGAATAACATCCCTTAATTGAAATAATTACTTTCTCAACCTCGGAATATTTGGAAAATGGGTTAATTTGCCAGGCTCACTATTTTGTAAAATAAAACCAAAGACAATCTTTTCTGTCATTGAGTTTTAGGTTCAGTTCAGGGTATGTCTAAGCAATATTCCACCGAAGTACTTGAGTCATATCATCAAATTTTGCAGAACAGAGACATTATCAGCTGCAATAAGTTTTGCTACCTAACATGGACCATTAATTACAAGGGACCCACATGATATGAGGTCCACTTACATGGAAGATCCAGGTTCATGCAATCTCCATGGTAATTGTAGAAAAATATGCACTCTGCAAAGCTAATGTGAAACAGAACCGTTGAAAAACTTTACCTATTTTTTTTACTTCTAACATTTTAAGTACAGATTTAGTTCTGCCAATTTTAAAGCAACTATACCTTTTGTAGGCACAGTCATGGTTGCACATATAAATGCATCTTTATGCAGGAATAATAGTAAGATATTCACGTACTCATACATAATATGGTCAAAGAAAATCTTGTACAAAGAGACATTCATTTTTTGAAATTAGTACACATCCCATATTCACATTAAGGTATTAGATTCACTTAACAACAACAACCAAGCCTGAGTCCTAAATTTTTGGCATCAACTATAAATCCTCAACATATTAGTTACGGTCAACCACATGTATTAAAAATGACCCCAACTATCTAACAATACATTAAAATTCAAAATTCGTCAAGGGCATGTTTTACAGCCCCTCATTTGTCCTACTTGCAGGAATGCTATCTATACAATATCACTCCATTTAAAATCAACTCCAATTATCTTTTATAGAATTTAAAAAATATATATCATATGTTACAATGGTATCCATCTAGAAACAAAATATCAAGCACATGGTGAGTATCATATGTCCTTGAAAACACACAGGCACCAACCCAAAGCAAATTAAACACAAACTAAAGCCCTTATATGTTGGGGTGATTTTTTTTTTTAAATAATAAGTTTTGGGTTTATAAGGACAGAACATAGCCTTAACTCACAGCACATACTTCGAAAACAATTTGTTTTTTCACTCTTCAATTTCCAATGACAATTGCTCTACTGGTTTCCCATGTTAATATCTCAAGCTTACCACAACAATGAGCCAAGCTCATCTACGTAAAACAATTTCAAATTGTTAACTGCATGCTAGATCCAAACGCAATGGACATAGTTAGAGAACTTGGAATTAATGGAGTCAACACCAAAAGTGAACTCTAGAACAAATGTAAACTACCTATGCAAATCAAATAGAGATGTAACTAAGCAAATGAATTAATAGGTGGTTTGAAACTGAAGCATTAGCAACAATTAACTTTAAAAACCAACCCCAAAGAGCAAGCCCACCCAAACACTGAATGCACAATTCAGTATACTTGTATAAAATTTAAAATACAAAAATAAAAATCTATAAACTCACCTAACACCAGCATCACCAATAATATCAATTGGCATACCAATCAAAATGTGCATAACCAAGCATTCTAGCCATAACAACTAGGAAAACGCACTTCATCTTCATTTCAGGCCTCATCATACCCATCAACACCATCTGTCAAAAAGCACTCATCTGTCAAAAAAAAAAAAAAAAAAACAGAATTACTCAGGTTTATAGAGAAACAAAAATCACAGAAAAATGTTTCATTAAGATAAACAAAAGAAAAAACCAAACAAAAGTAGCACTAACAATACCCAACAAAGAAAACCTTAAAAAAAAAAAAATTTAAGTTTACAAAGGGAAGAAAATCGCTTCAAAAAACAAAGCAGAGAAACAAACAAACAAAGATGGTGTAAATCAAATGGTCAATGTTTCTTAGGAAGATACAAAGAGAGGTATTATGCAAGTGTTACTCATCAACATGTCTTATATTTATCTGATTTGGCACCTCTTGAAAGCAAGGGAAAGCTTTTAAATCACCATAGAGAATGTATTATGTTCTTATAACGCAACAAATAACCAAAACAAACAGGGTGAATTGCAATTGTATTCAATTTTCAAAAGTACGAATTCTGCAACCCAAAACTATGAATCTTACATAGCAATCAGTAACTAAAATTATTTGAAACTTACATGAATCAACTTGTTGCTTCCGCATAATACTAACCTTGCACAAAAATAATTTGGGAGATTGACATAACTAAATTGGGAGAGAGAAAAAGGATTATATATCAAAATGGTGTGCAGGTATTCATAATCTTGCAAGTTTAATAAGAATTTGGAAACTTTCCCCTGCGCTCGCCAAGTCAACAAAACATATAAACAGCATAAGAAAGAAGCAAATTTCAATGATACTAAGCATGAGAAAGAAGCAGTAACATTTTCAAAGTACATTCTCATGTCTATCAGCAAAAGAAAGAAGTAGATTTCAATGATACTAAGCAAGGAGGTAAAGAAAAAAAAAATTGGCAAGAAGATAGGTAAGCACCATGTTACTGAACCATTAAACTTGTTATGTCAAGAACTCTTTGCTCTTTTTAGATTATACACAGGATAGGGGGGATTAACAAAAATGACGACATACAATAAGTTGTGTAAAGAAGCATCAAATATAGGGGGGGGGGGGGAAGAACTCATTAAGCATATTGATAACCAAGTACTACGACCAACCACAAAAATCAATAACAGCTCTCTAGGTGTCTCTTATGAAAGAAGAATTTAATTCTATTTTAGGGGGAAAAAATACTGATCAAGCACCAAAAAAGGAAAAAAAAAAAAACTTAAGGAATATTAAGAAGAACAATCTACTTTCTATTCTTCTTAAATTGCATTTAAATTTACAAATCCAAAAATTGGGTTTTATGTAAATACTCTAGAATATGAAAATCCATTGGCATGGGCCATGACATCTTTGAATAAAACCATAGAGGGCCATGCGTGTTACAAACATAGAGTAAGCCGTCACGTAGTTCAACTGACATTTTTTGATTGCCTTAATTTTTTCCTAGACCGCCCTTTCGGGATTTCAATCTAATAGGCTCCTTCACGTTCTCTCTTTCACTCTCCTTTTGCGTAGACTGCCCTTTTAGGTATCTGTCATCTTTACTAAGATCTTCTTTATGTTTTTGTTGGTTACTCCAACCGTGCCATTGATCTGAGGACAATAAGGAACCATATTCTAGTGTTCGATCTTGAACTGTTGGCAGAGTTGCTCAGTCATTTTTCCATTTAGATTTTTCCAGGAGCTCTCCTAGTACACCATAGTGGCAAATGATGTTCTGTTTCAAGAATTGAGCCACCACAGCTTAGGTGATGCTTTTGTAAGAAGCGACTTCAACCCACTTGGTGAAGTAATCAATAGCCACCAAGATATACTCATGCCCATTGGAGGCTTTCAGAATCACGGGTCCAATAACATCCATTCCCTAGGTTAAAAACAGCTATGGCGCTTCTAAAGAATGTCGGGGTTAGGGAGGAACATTGTTTCTATTCTGGTAGACTTGGCAACAGTGGAACATCCTCACATGCTTAATGTAGTCACTTTCCATGGTGAGCCAATAGTATCCGACTCTCTTGATTTTTGGGCCAATAAGGTCCACTGGCATGGGCTCTAAGCAAGTCTTCGTGCTTTTCTTTCGTTAAATGCTCAGCCTCGGGGGCATCTATACATCGAAGCAAAGTTGTATCGTGGTTCTTGTTGATACTGTATTTTTTCCGCCCTCGATTTGTATGCCGGACCACAAAAATTACAAAAATATCATTTTCTCTCCAAGCGCGGGAGCACCCGAAGTGCCTTTTTTAACTAATTTGACCAAAATGCCCCTAGTCAGCCCTAGGTTTAACCAAGGGCCAAACGAGGTCAAAACTCTCACAAAACAATGTTTTTCATAGTTTTTCATCAAACCTGAGCATTTCAGAGATTTTTAACAACTTTGACCAAGTTTGACTCGAAGTCAATCTTAGGTAGGCCTAAAAACCCTAATTTTGATCTGGTAGTTAGAACGGGTTGAAACCAACGCCATTGTGAATATTATCAAATTCTCATTCCAATGACTATTCATGGGTCAAAATCGAAGTTAGAACGGCCAAGACATCATGAAAACCAGGATGATGCACCGATCGATGCACTGCAAACTTCCGAGAGCCATAACTTTTGATTCGACTGTTGGATTTTCAAGTTTCATACCTTTTCTGAAACAGGAAGCCAAGATCTTTCCAAGGGAGTCATGACCAACCACATCAGGGGCCTTTTGAGACCAAAAAGAAGGGAATTTTGCTAAGTTTTGCTCTCAGCCCAACTTTTCTACACGTTTTTTCTCTCTTCCAAGCACAAAAAACACACACAAAATTCCCAAAAAGCACACCAAAGCTTCTTGATTCTTCTCTCTTCACTAAGAACATAAGGTATTGCTTTTGTACCTAATCTTCCTTTCCTTGGTTTTACACTTTGGATTTGGGGTTTAAGGGTGTGGATGTAGCTTTTTTTTTTATAGCTATCATCCACACCCTTAACCTTCTAAATATTTTTCTAGCACTTATCCTTTCTTTTTGCTAGAATAACATGATTTATTGCTTTCTTTAGCATGCTTCTTGCCATGTTTAATGCTTAGATCTACATCCTTACAAGCTTGTATATTTAGATTTACATGCTTAGGGCTTTATGCCATGTATTCCTATGTTTTGTGCCTCTTTTTGTTCTAGGTTGATGTTAGGGTTACATGCTTACATGCTTGTATGATGTTGTTAGCTATGCCTTGCTTGGATCTATGTGTTTATTTCCTTGCTATATGGTTAGATCCTTGTCTTCACATGCTTATATGCTTGGATTCTTGTTCTTCCATGTTTATGTGCTAAGTTCCTATACGTTTACATGCATGTCTCTATGCCTATGCCTATATCTATGCTTCCACATGCTTGTGTGTTTGGATCTATGCTCTCTACATGATTCATGTTATTTTCCATGTGCTTGTGCGCTCTATGCCATGTTCGTGTGCCTAGACTGAGGCTATGTTTGTCATGCCATTTGCTATTGTAGCCCTTTTGTTGCTTTATCTTTCTTTCTTATGTTTTGCCCTGTGGTCTTTGTCATCGTCCATATACCAAGGCCCACATAAAAGGGTTTGGATCATCCTATTCGCATGTATATGCATGCTTGCTTCTATGCTTTATGCTTGTGTTTGCCTCTTTAGTTCTAGGCTTTGCCACACCCTTAGCGGGATTGTGTTTGTGTGGTTACATCTGACGCCCATGAGGCCTTGTTTGGATGTAACCATTTAGGAGGCATCGCCATGATGCCGGTTGCTTTGTGCATACCTTTCCCCTTTTCCACTCCGTGCGATGGTATGCTTACCATGCTTGTTTATGCCACCCGTTGGCTTTCTATGCATCTTTACACGCTTGCTCACTTGTCCATGCATGAGTCTTGCTTGCTAGTGTGTCTTCCATGCTTCAACACAATGAAGTTATGGACATTTGATCTAAATCTACATCTGTCCCTCGTGGACACCTCCTTTTGTTCACTTTCTTGCTTGTTTACCCTTTTGTTTGTTTGCTTGCTTTATTGCTCCTTTGCTTGCCATGCCTATCATGCTTATCCACTTTATGCTTTTGCATATGCTCTTTGCACTTCTTCCTTCCATTTCTTGTCTGCTGGTTTTCTTATCTTTGCCTTTGCATGTAAACACATAGAGCGAGGACGTACAGAGCTAGGCACGGTTTCCCAAGCGCAAGCAAAAAGGGCGCAGGTGCAAGCATGTCGATACATGCCAAGCGGCTATGTTCACTAGGTTTAGGAGTTTAGTTTTTCAATTTGGTTATGTACTCTTTTAAACCCCTCTTTTACTCCTCCCTTTCTCTCTTAAATAGGTTGTATTAGGTATATCATGCCGTGTACCATCCGTCCTCATCTTTAGGGCATGGCGAAATCTATTTGCTTTCCTGCACCTATATTTTGGGCCATGCTCTATGGATGTAGGCATTTACTTTCCTGCTCTGTGCTCTGGCATTGCACATGATGTGTGTATATATATATCTGCACGTCCCCTCCGGTGTGATTGTCACAGTCCGTGTCACCTAAGGCAAGCAATGCCTAATTTCTACCGTGAAAGTAAGGTGACTTGTTGCCAGATTTTCATCGTAGAAATCAAGACTTTGCTTGAATGGCTTAGGAAAAATGCCCTTTTTTTTAACTTAGGACCGGTAATAAAGTCAACTAGAAACAGGTGACCAATCACACCTTAGAAAAACCCAATGATTGTTGGCGACTCCACTCACCTTTGGTAATCACCTAAAATTTGGCCTAGGTTCCTGCCATAACGCCAAAGGTAGACCTACCTTCCTCCACACAAAGAGAGAGAGAGAGAGAGCACCTGAAGTTCCATGCGAACAACACATGCACCACATACCATTTAAGAGGGGCCCTCCAACGGGGCACCGTGCACGTGGGATCTGTCACCACGGTGGGTGGTAGAATGAAGGCATAGTGGCGGCGGTCTTTCCTTTTAGCCCGTCGAGGCCGAACATCGACAAACTAATGACTCTGTTGGGGATCGATGAAAGTTTAGCCTTTAGAGCTTTTGATAAAACCATAATCTTTGGACATTAGCTTTCAAAAACACAGAAATTAGCATTGGCCTTTGGGGCTTTTCCTTTTGAAAAAGGCTTCTACTATATCCTAGTAGATCAATTCAAAAGTGCAAAAATCTTTTTCCAAAAATCCTTTTCTAAAAGGGTGGTTCTAAGGTATTTTCACAAGGGGCTTTATCGCTTTCCTCGCATGCAAACACAGTGTAGCAAAATTTAATTTCTGCTACACCTTCATCCACTTTCCATATATATCTGCTGTGCTTTGGAAAATTCTTTCCCCTTCATTAAGAATTGCTTGACATATACACCTTTTTGAGTTGAACCTGAGCTCCGCACTGCTGGCGTAGTCTCACCTCTTTGGGGATTTCATCACCCCATTTGTAGGTGTATGGACAAAAACATCGTAGTGTTACCTATAGTTAGCTTCGAGGCTAATGTTCTAGGCACTTCTGGGTCTATGGGTGGACAGGAGTAGCTGAAAAGACCCCCTCGATCCTTCCTACCCTACAACTTCCATAAAGGAAGGGGTATGGCGATTGTGTACCCTAGGACAGGAACCACCTGCCAGTTAAGCCTTTGCATATAGTTGGCCTAGTTTTGTCAAACCTATGAGGACTAGATCAAGCCCAAAGCCCATCAGGACTAGGCGAAACCTAACAAGTGAACATCCAAGCCTAGGAAAGGATACCCTTATAAGGCTAGAGGTCAGGGGAAAGTTTCTTGTAACAAGTGCGCCCTTTTTGCTTGCGCCAATGAAATTGTGCTCTACTCCAGGTTCCTTCTATCCAGTTCACATAGCATCCATGATTAAACCTCTAGGATAAGCAGCCCCATTGCTTGTACATGCTAGACCATACCTTATCCCTAAGGGTTTACAACCCTACATGGGCCCTCATGCATACACCAATTGGTTCCGTCACCTAATTGTGCAAAGATAAAATTTGTGGCAAGTAACCGAAACTCCATTCAAGAGGAAGTGCTGCCAGAGAGCTGTCAAGAATCCTAAAGCATCAAGAGTTTAAGAGCTTTTCTAGAAAAGATCCAAATGGATTGCCCAAAAGCTTAAATCACCAAAGAGATCACAAGATGTTAAAGTAGCCAAGAGGGTCCAAAATTCAAATTACCAAGAGGTCCATGATGTCCAAATTGCTAAGAGATCCGAATTGTCAAAATTACTAAAGGTCTTAGATGTCAAGAATCCAAGAGCTCCCCTCAAGAAATTCAAAGATCCAAGAGATCCATACTGTCTAAGTTACCCAGAGGTCCAAGTGTCCAAGAGCTTCTCTTGAGAAGTCCACAGTATTAGAAGCTGAGCTTTTCCTTGCAGTCGTATTTCTTGTATTATAAAAGGCCTATTATTGGAGACGATGAACCCGGCGTTGTAAAAGCAAATCTTGTACAAGCATGTAATCAAAAGAGTGTCCTTCCCGTATCAATGGGCGTATCATGAAAGTTTCGGTTACTTGCCAATCTTGTGCATTAATCTCACATCATAGTAGAAACTTAGCATGATAAATACCCAATCAAGGGTGCAAAGCCAAATTTTTCTGAAAATGGTAGGTGCATGTTAAATAGCAAAAGCATAGACTAACTTGATTTTGGTGTTGTGTTTCCACTTTGTCAAACACACCCCATTTCTTTCACTTCCCACTATTTCTCAAGATCAAAAGAATTGGTAGGCCATGTGCTTGATCAACTTCCTCTCACTGTTCGTGGCTTCGGACGGGTATTCACCATTCTTGATATAAGCCTTGATATCGTGGTACCATGGCTTCCCATTGATTTCAACTTCGACATTCACGCATTCTTCGATCTTCATGCAGTAAGGTGGCACACCATTGACCTCTATGTGCAATTGTCACATCTTATCGTTTTGCCAATTTAACCATGCTAGCCAAGGTGGCTAAAGCATCCACGAACTGGTTGTGTGCTTGGGGAAAATAAGCAAAGGTAATGTTCCGGAACTTTGGAATTAGGCAGCTAACACACTTCTAATATGGAATCAACTTGGTGTCTCAGGCTTGCCACTTTCTCTCTATTCGGGAGATGTTCAACAGGTAATCTCCAAAGACGCTTAGATCGTATGCACTGAACTCTATGGAAACTTGTAGGCCCACTATGCATGCCTTGTACTTTGTGATGTTGTTGGTGCAATCAATGTTATTTGTAGGCTCACTTTCCCACTATCCAGTGCTATTGGCAGCTCCATCAAAATAAAGCTTCCAACATCAAGGTTCTACATTTTTAGTTTCTGGTTCTATTGCCAAAACATCCTCATTTGGGAAGAGAGATTCTATGAAATCTAGATTGTTCAACGGCTGGTCTGCTTAGTAATCGGTTATGGCTTGGCCCTTGATGGCCTTTCACACCATAAACACAATTTTAAACTTGGATAGTAACATCTGCCAATAGGAGATCTTCCCTATAAGGGCAGGCTTTTCAAAGATGTATTTGATGGGGTCCATGTGGGAAATCAACCGCGTGGTGAAGTAAAGCATGTACTACCTCAACTTTTGCAAGGCCTATGCTAGAACACAACACATCTTCTTAATGGCAATGTAATTCATCTCATAATTGATGAACTTCTTACTTAGGTAATAAATCACCTTTTCCTTTTGATTGAGTTCATTTAGCTAGCCTAACATGCAACCCATGGATGCTTTTTGCACTGCTAGATTAAGAATCAACAGATATCTCGTCATTGGGGGAACCAGAATAGGAGGGTTCAACAAATACTGCTTAATCCTATCAAAGGCCGCTTGACACTCATATTACCATTCTATCTTTGTATCCTTTTTCAAGAGCTTGAACAAGGGATCACACATGGCTGTCAACTACACTATGAAGCGAGCTATGTAATTGATCCTTCATAAGAAACTTTGAACTTGTTTCTTGGTTTTGGCATAGGCATGTCCTCTTTGGCTGATTATGAAGCTGAGCAATTTCCCTAAACTGGCTCTGAAGACGCACTGGTTAGGGTCAAACCTCAACTTGTACTTGATGAGGCACTTGAATAGCTTTCTCAAATTTATCAAATGATCTTTAGAAGCGCATGACTTGGTGATCATATCATCCATATAGACTTTGATCTCCTTATGCACCATATCATGGACCAAGGTTACCATGGCTAGCTGGTAGGTTGCCCTAGCATTCTTTAAACCGAATGGCATGACATTGGAGGTATAGGTTCTCCAATGAGTGGTGAACCATGTCTTAGCTTTGTCCTTTTCAGCCTTCTTGATGTAATTATAACCCAAGAATCCATCCATAAAGGAGAAGAACATGTTGGTCGCAGTTGTTATCAATCAAGGTAATTTATGGCAGGGGAAAATTATCCTTCGGGTTGGCCTGATTCAAATCCCTATAATCGACGTACATATGTACTTTCCCATCTTTCTTTGGCTCGAGAACAATGTTGGCAACCCAATTAAAGTAGGCTATGGCGGTAAGAAAACCGGCTTTCAACTGCTTTTCTACTTCTTTGATTTTCAAGATAATCTTTGGCTTCATCCTTTGGAGAGCTTTCCGTACTGGGGGCATTCAAATTTAAATAGAATCCTGTGGACAATGATTTCGGTATCCAGTCCTGGCATATCTTGATAAGACCAAGCAAAGATTTCCTTGAACTCCCTCAGCAAAGCTACGAGCTCATCTTTCATGTCTTTGGGAAAGTTTACCCCGATCTTAACGGGTTTTTTTGTCTCACCTTCGTCAGCTAGATTTATCATCTTTGTCTCTTCTATATTGGACCTAGACTTTTTGCCCTCTCTATTTAGAGCTTCTTAGATGTCTCAAGGTAAGTTCAGTTCCTCTTACATTCCTTTAACATCAATATTTAACTCTATTGTCTCATTCACATCATCTACATCCTCGTCATGGCAAAAGGACGATGTACCCACTTGGGACACAAAACAGATACTATAGAGTGGAACATATAAAGAGAAACATAAGATAATTTGCACACACATATTCATAGGAAAGCAAATAAAAAGAGATGCAAGAATTTCCTGAATAATACACTAAATACTTCATTAATGGATTATGGGTTAGGGGAAAATAAAGTTTATGACTAATAATGATAAAAGGGAAATGCTTTTTTTTTTTTTTGTGGGAAAACAAACTGGGGAAATGAACATGGAATACAAATAAAGTAGAAATTGACATAAGCATGCAAAACAAACTAGATATGCTATTCCAACCCTCTCGGGTGATCGGGAGGCCCAATCACTCGATAATGGAATACTTCTTACTCAGCCGATGCAACCACAAAGCAAGGCGCGATGGTCCAAAGGCTTGCCGTCTCACCTGGCATCCCTAGTCAGATAGTAGAAATCGGATTATCATCAGTAGATATGATAGCATTCACTGAGAACACTTGGGACAGAGCCGGAAAGTGGTTCTGATATGAGGAATAGGCATCCCTGAAGTGGCGCATTTCCTCTTCTTGCCTCTGGAAGCTTGAAAGAGTTCTTCATGAGTGGCTTTGTACCCCAAACTGAATCTTCCTTTGTTATCTGAGAGTTCAACGAGAGAAAGGCTCCCATGTCCTACAGCTCTAAGGCTTTGGCCTAGTTGGTATCAAAACTTGAGCATTTCCTTAGCAGCCATTAGAACTACTACGGGCCAGCTGGACTCAGGCTCTGAAGCATCGTGAATCATGGAAACGAACTCGAAGCTGTGGAAAGATGCTTCTAGAAAAGCATTGGCATCAATGTAAGGGATACATGTCTCTTGGAAGATAGTTATGGGTTCTTCAGCCATAATAGTGATCAACTGATTTCGGAGATGAACTTGAGTCTCCTATGGAGGTAGACGCAACTACACTGTAGACACCACATTTTGTACCCATTACAACACAGGCCCCCATTCCCCAATGATGCTGAGTTCTAAGACCCAACGTTGGTTTAAGGCCCAATCAAAAGTTTCATTGACTTGAGAAGTGTTAAAACGAAAAATATAACTTTTAATGAGCAAATAAATCAATTTTTGAAAAATAAGGCCAAATGAAACCCTCGCTATGCGCACACGAGAATCAGCCTATGCACACAGCTTTTTGCATGCGTGCTTAAGTCTGATCTTGTGCACGCATAGCAATTTCCAGAAAACTATACAAGGAAAGTTTTTTGCATTTACGTTAAGGTTTGGAATGAATCCAACATTGTCTAGGAATCGTTCGAAACCCCTTTTTTCGCACTATAAGTAGCCTTACATGGAAAATTTTCAACACACAGAAATCCCTCGGGAAAACACTAAGATTCACTAGAAATAGTGAATCAAAAAGGTCAAGTTAATTTTCTTTTGATTAAGGCCTTTTTTGGCTTTGATCTTTGAGTTTAATATTACTAGTCACTTTCTTATTGGTTTGTGGATATATTTGACTTAGGAGAACGGTAAAATATCAAGCTTGAAGAGATTTTCTTTGAGGTATTAGTTCAAACTTTTCTTTTTCCTTTTTGTCTTTAATTCCTTCTGTTTTCTTTGTTTGTTTGTTATAACATGCTTTAATATGTTTATCTTGCCTAAGTTTACATTTTTGTATGTTTAAAATGCATGTTAGGGTGTTAGATTTAGTGTTTTAGGCTTAGTTGTGTTTTTAGGGCTGTTTGGGCAAGAACTTGCATACGCATAATCTTGCCTGCGCATGCAGGCTTGGTTATGAGCACGTAGGCTTGTTCTTGCGTGCACAAGCCATTGCCCAGAAACCCTAATTTTTGTTTCATTTGTTTTGCTTCTGCTTTGACATTCCTGTTTTGTTTATCTTCCTTTTCCATTCTGTTATGCTTCCAAAGTCTTTATTTTACATGTTTGTTTGCTTGTTTGCTATCACATGTTTGAATTAGGGTTTATTTTGTGTTTTCCTTGTTTCAATGATATGAACATTCATGCACATGCTTATGCATAATGCCATAGGTGCTGAGTTGCTACAAGGTAAGTAAAGGTAAGTCATACATTTGTATTGTACATGCATTTGTGACATGATATTGTTTGGGTTTGAGGTTATGTTTGTGATCTTGATTCCTTTGGATGATAACATGATATGCTTACCATATCCTTGCTTTGATTTGATGATACATGTGCTACCTTGTTAGAGATGATATGTTATGCCATGACTAGATGAATGCTAGGATGGTGTGATGAGATGTATGTTAGGGAATGATGTAATATGATTTGTGATGAAGCATGTTTAGATGTATGATGGTTAGGGCTTGTGATATGATGAAGTGTGCTAGATGATAAGGGATGCCATGATTAGATGTATGGTAGGCTTTGTTTGCAAGCATGATAGGTGTATGGTTAGGGATGTTTGATGCCATGTTGATTGCTAGATGTATCTCAGTGTATGTGTGAGTTATTTACATTGAGTGTCCCTTTAATAGGGGTAAGATATAAGACATAATGATGGGAAACCAACACTAGGGTTGGGCGGTTTTGGGTGCCTAACACCTTCCCATGACTGTACCTTAACTCCGAACCCATATCTTTGGTAGTAAGATCAAAAGGTCCTTCCTCGAAAGGATGATATATATATGGTTCTTAGGCCATTGCAAAAACTAGGTGGCAACTCCATTTTCCGTTCTATCCACATACACTTACTGTATGGAATCAAGTCCTCCCTAAAAGCATATTGCATTGAAATTCCACTTTAATTACTTGGTAGTTGACCATGAAGGATCTCGGGCCGATTATAATCATTAGCTTAGTTTCATCTTGTACTTCGTGGCGCGTGCCGTTAATGGCTCTAATGATCATAGTGTTAGGCTTAGTAAGAGACATATCCACTTTCAGATGCTTAAGAGTGGCCATTGGGTAGACATTAACGGTTGATCCATTGTCGATTAACACCCTTGCGACAATCATGTCTTCACACTTGACCACGATATGCATGGCCAAGGTATAATCTATACCTTTTGGAGGGAACTCATCATCTGAAAAGGAGACTTGGTTAGTGGCCAACACCAATGATACTATACCCTCAAAGGAGGAGTCTATAATACCTGTAGGAACGTGCATTTCCTTTGACGCCTTCAATAGAGCTTCATGATAGACCATGGAAGATAGCAACAGGGCTAAAATAGAAATCTGAGCTGAAGAATTATTCAACTGCTGAATTATGCTATAATCAGCCTTTTGGGTGGTTTCAAGAATTCCTCAGCTGCTTCAGTGATGACCTTATTCCTGACTTGCTCGGCTGTGCTCTTGCCAATCTTTTTCCTTCTCTTTTCTAGTTCCTCAAGAGTATAATAGTGACCACTCCTGGTAAGTTTGGCTAGGCCTGAAGAGATATTAGAGCAAACCTCTCCCTTCTAATTCCGGTGGAGATCAAAGTCACATCGTACTTCCATAGGACACGATGGCTATCCTTGTAAGGGAAGGGCTTCGGCGTGTGTATTAGAACAACCCTCTCCCTCTCAATTTGGGTGGAGATCAAAGTCACATCGTACTTCCATAGGACACGATGGCTATCTTTGTAAGGGAGGGGCTTCGGCGTGTGGATGACCACACCTTCTTGAGTCTTAAGATTTGGCGCTAGGAAGAACATATTTGGACTGATGATTACTGGGCTAGGCAGAGCAACTTCTAAAGCTTTTGGGCCAGGAGCCCTAAAGATTCCTTGGATAGACCTTGGCAGAGCTAGAAGATCAAAACCTTGAATGGAGGGGATGAAAAGGGTTCCCTTCTAGATAAATCCTAGAGATGGCTTTGCGATTGCAGGTAAATGCTAAGACCAAAGGAGTGACACCTTTAATGGCTAGTATAGTTTGTCCTTTCTTCGGAGCTAGTGCCTCTAAATCCATAGGTGATTCTATGACCTCTTCGATAACGACCAAAGCTGGAGGAGCAGGCATCTCCATCCCTGGAGGAACATTACAAAGGCACTCTTGCAAGTATTCATCCCAGTCTTTCCTTGATCCTATTGATATAGCATTATGGCTAGTTCCTACTTGTGTACTTAGAGGGTATAGGCTGACTGCCATGCAATCACTCTTTCGTACAACTTCTTTTTCGATCCAGATAATACCACGGTTGGCTAGACTCTGAATTTGTGCCCTGAGCACCCTACAATTGAATACGGCATGTCGGTCCCCATTGTGATAGAATAAGTAGACTTCCCAATCAAAACCTGGATCTCCTATGTTCTCTAGAACAATGTGATTCTCTTGGGTTAGAGCCCGTAGCATGGCTTTCTAAGGGAATGAAGGGGAAGAGAAATCTAGAACCTGTTATTCCATTGTGAAAATAACATTCACATTCCCCTCTTGAGGAGGAGGTAAGGGATTAAATATAACATTCGGCCCAGCCGTATTGTCGAACTGTATTAGCTTATTTTCAATGAGGTCTTGGATTTGGTGCCTCAGCTGTGTACTGTCTTCTAAGGTATGCCCTTCGGCCCCAAAATGGTGTTCACATTTCTTGAATGGGTTAAAATCGGGTAGAGGAGGACCATCTCTGGGTCTCGCAAATATTGAAGTCACTAGCTTCTTCTCTAATAGATAAGCATAAAGCTCTGCCATGGGCATGGGTAATGGAGAGAATTTTTATGGTTTCGCCTTGGGATATCGAGGTTGATCGGGCCTTTCCCGTTTATTGAATGCTTGTTAAGGTGCTTGGGCTAGCTAAAACTATTGTTAATAAGGCTAGGCAGTTGGGGCTGTATAAGCAAAAGAAACACCCCTTGGCCCTTTAGGAATTTTGTCAATCATATGAACATCAACTTCCTTCCCTTTATGGCCGGTTGCCTTCTTCACCTGTTTTTCTATCATAGAATTCAAAGCCATAAGATCGACTATTTTCTTGCTCCTAATACCCTCATCAATGCACTTCCCAATAGAAATTAGGCTTGTGAAGTGAATGACTTAGGCACTAATCATCTTCTCGTAGTAAGGAGGCTAAAGGTTATTAATGAACCACTTAATCATCTTGTCTTCCACCATGGGAGGAAGCATTTGGGTGGCTAGCTCGCTCCACCTTTGGGCATACTCTTGGAAAGATTCCTCACTCTTCTTTTCTATCCTCTAAAGAACTGTGCAATCAGGAGCTATCTCAGTATTGAATCGGTAATATTCTAAGAATGCATTGGCCGTCTGTCTCCAACTTAAGGTCTTTTCCAATCTCACATACCATGTGGCTATGGGGCCAGTCAAGCTATCAAGGATAATCTAGTAAAACAAAGGATGATTGTCTCCATAAAGTGCCATCTTCCTACAGAACATGTGCAGATGGGAATAGGGATTTCTAGTGCCGTCATACTTGACGAACTTGAGTGCCTTGAACTCGGGAGGCATAATGACCTAAGGGAAATTGGTCAAACTATCTAGATCGACACTTCCTTAAGCACTAGAGCCCTCTATGATAAAGATTTTCTTAGTTAGGGTCTCCACTTGACTTTTGACTTGACCATAACCAGACTCTGAGGTTTTATCCTTAGAAGAATCTACTTCCTGGTTATTCCCTTGTGGGGTGAATGGCAGTGTGGTGTGGCCCTGATTTGGATCTAGCGGTGGCCGGTTTTCAATTTTAGAATGGGGCACAGAGCCCTCTAGAGTGGGACCAGATGATTCTGATTTCCCTCTTACAACTAGTTGTTGCATCATACACATCATTTCTGCCATTTGCTCTTTCAGGATAGCGATCTCATGAGTTTTTTCTGTTGGAAAATCATCATGTTTGTATCCAATACAAAACATACGTAGCGGAAAATAAACGGATCTACTTCATTCGAAAACGATAACATGCACTATGTAAGTTTCAGAATATAAGAACAAGAGAGTGTACCTTGATGCGGTGAATTTCAAAACCGAATGAAGAAGTACTCGGGAATACTTTCAATCTTCACTCCAATTCCACTCGATGCCCAAGATGTGTGGTCTCTCAATCAGTTCTATGTATCTAGAGAGAATACGAAAGAGTGTCTCTCTTCCTTATTTCATTACCATAATCATTAAACATACAAACCATTTTATTCTATATAAAATTCTGTATGTTTCTCTCCACATAACTGATTATCTAATTGGGCTAGCCTTTTGGGCCTTCCCAATTGGGCTTTAGTGTGTGGCTTGGAGTGGGACCAAAAGGGAACAAATAAGATACTAGCTCCAATGGGCCTTGGGCTTTTCTGTCAACTCTTGACAAGTCCAAAGTTATCATTAATTATATTTAATACCACTATATAAATATAATTGCACTCTAGGCCTTATTAATAAATTATATCCCAAGACTTTATTATACATGCTACCCCTTCATAAAATATTCGTAGTAACACAAAGTCATAAATATAGACTGCCACTTTGTGAATTACTACATCTTAATCCTTGAGTACCCGGTTTAATCCTTTTGAGTTATTCATCATATATTTGTGAAATCCAATTTCATAAATATATACTTTAGTCTTACTAAAGTGGTTAGGCCTAACTCTCTGAATAACTGTACCCATTAAACTTATCTCAAGGGAATATTTTATATCTCCGTTAAGAGACTATGAATTCCATCTTGAGAATCTATGTTCCATCAACACTAAATGTGGCTGCCCAACATACTGAGGTTTTGACCGTTACTTTAGATCTCACTCCTGATATATCAAAGCAACCTACATTTCATGATCAGGTCCACTATTCTCTCAGGATTAAGAGTTCATGTGAATACAAGTCGTGAGATTTATTATTCAATTGACAGTCGTTAGGAGAATAATAAATCTCACAGCGGTCCAGTTCAATATGTCTTAACTCTTAAAGCATATCAACATATTAACTAGAAGTCACCACTTCCATGATCAAGACAAATCATCGTAGTTAATATGTTATAGTCTTCGCAGATGAAATGCCCAATTTCATCACCGACTACGAACCAAAATTCTGAGTTTACAAAGAACTTGTGATTTACATCTTCTGTGACTAAATCACATAAATCACATACTATGCATCTCATGGACTATTTGATAATGTCCGAATATTCATGTGACCATTATTTTAGATAAGAATAAATCAACTTTATTAAACATAATATTAAGTCATACATCATTTCTCAAATAATGTCATACATAATATTATACATAGCATCATTATACAATAGGATTTAAGGGCACATATCCTAACAATCTCCCACTTGCCCTAAAGACTATTGTGCACTAATCTAACTCCCATTCCCTCCAAATGTGACTCGAAGGTCCTTTGAGGCAAGACTTTGGTAAAGGGATCTGCTAGATTATTTGCACTTTCAATCTTTGCCACCACCACATCTCCACGAGCAACAATGTCTCGAATGATGTGGTACTTCCTTTCAATGTGCTTTCCTTTCTTGTGATTCCTTGGATCTTTGGATTGTGCAACCGCTCCACTATTGTCACAAAACAATGTGATAGGAACTTGCTCCATTCTCACTACACCAAGATCAGAAAGGAATTTCTTGAGCCAAACAGCTTCCTTTGCCGCCTCACAAGCAGCAACATATTCAGCTTCCATGGTGGAGTCTGCAATACAAGATTGCTTAACACTCCTCCAACTTATGGCTCCACCTCCCAAGGTGAAAACACATCCTGACGTGGACTTTCTGAAATCTAGATCTGATTGAAAATCTGAATCTGTATAGCCAATGGGAATCAAATCCTCACAACGGTAAACAAGCATATAGTCTCTCGTTCTCCGTAGATACTTGAGAATATGCTTTACAGCTTGCCAATGTTGTGGTCCTGGATTTGATTGATATCGGCTGACCATGCCAACTGAAAAACAGATATCCGGTCTAGTACAAAGCATGGCATACATGAGACTTCCTACTGCAGAAGCATAAGGAACTTGTCTCATCATATTTACTTCCTCTTGAGTCTTAGGCCTTTGGTCATCAGACAGAGGAACTCCATGCCTGAAAGGAAGTAATCCTTCCTTGGAGTTTTGCATGCTAAACCATTCTAGAACCTTATCTATATATCTAGCTTGTGATAAGCCTAACATCTTATTCTTACGATCTCGCCAAAGCTTAATCCCAAGAATAAAGTTAGCCTCACCCAAGTCCTTCATATCAAATTGGCTTGACAACCAAACCTTTACTGATGACATTACACCTACATCGTTTCCAATGAGTAGAATATCATCAACATAAAGCACTAGGAACATTACTACTTTGTCTTGATGTCTTTTATACACACATGGTTCATCAAGATTTTGTTCAAAACCAAATGATTTGATTGCCTGATCAAATCTGATGTTCCATGACCTAGATGTTTGCTTAAGTCCATAAATGGACCTATTTAACTTGCAAACCATATGCTCTTGGTTCTTTGCTATGAAACCTTCTGGTTGCTTCATATAGATTTCCTCTTCAAGATTGCCATTAAGAAATGCAGTCTTGACATCCATTTGCCAAATCTCATAATCATAATGAGCAGCAATGGATAAGAGAATTCTGATAGATTTAAGCATTGCTACTGGTGAAAAGGTTTCCTCATAATCGATACCTTCTTTCTGAGTATACCCTTTTGCCACTAGCCTTGCTTTAAAGGTTTCAACCTTTCCATCTATCCCTCTCTTCCTCTTGTAAACCCATTTGCAACCAACAGGTTTAATGCCGTTAGGCGCCTTTACAAGATCCCAAACTTTATTGGAATACATGGAATCTAATTCTGATTTCATAGCTTGGACCCAATGATGTGCATCTATATCATTCATTGCTTCTTCATAAGTGTAAGGATCAGTTTCGGCCTCCTCTGAGATAGCCTCATAAGTCTCTCCAAGACCTATGAATCTTATAGGTGGCCTAACATTCCTCCCACTACGACAAGGCACCTGTGTACTAGACATCTCATAAGTAGTATCTTGTGGTGTATCCAATACAGCCACATCATCCCTAGTTTGAACTATTGGTTGTTCAATTACAGGTTCATTCATTTCAGCTAAGACAACTCTACTTGTAGGGTTAAAACTATTCACATAATCATCTTCCAAAAATTTGGCATGAGTGCTAACAAACACTTTGTTATCCTTATGATTATAGAATAAATAACCCTTGGTTTCCTTTGAATACCCTAAAAACATGCATACTTCCGTTTTAGCTTCCAACTTATCAGACTTCCCTTTCAACACATGTGCTGGACATCCCCAAATGTGGAGATATTTCATACTAGGCTTGCGCCCACTCCACAATTCCATAGGTGTGTTGGGAACAGATTTTGATGGAACTAAATTCAAAATATGCATTGCAGTTTTTAGTGCATATCCCCAAAAGGAAACTGGTAAAGTTGAGTAACTCATCATGGACCTAACCATTTCTAAAAGAGTCCTATTCCTTCTTTCTGCTACACCATTTTGTTGGGGAGTTCCAGGTGCAGTCAATTGGGATACAATCCCATTTTGAGTTAAGTAATCCTTGAAATCCCCAAGAAGGTATTCGCCACCACGATCAGATCGAATGGCCTTTATGTGTTTACCCAATTGATTCTCAACTTCAGCCCTAAACTCTTTGAACTTATCAAAAGTTTCAGACTTCCGTCTCATTAGGTACACATAACCAAATCTAGAGTAATCATCGGTGAAAGTGATGAAGTACTCATAACCTCCTTTTGCTTGGGTTGACATAGGACCACAAACATCCGTATGAACTAATTCTAGCAACTCTTGGGCTCTTCTACCTTTTGCATTAAAAGGTCGTTTGGTCATTTTACCTTCCAAACAAGATTCACAAACTGGAAATTCATCAAAGTCCAATGGCTCTAAGAGACCATCTGTGATCAGTCTTTGAATTCTATTTGGATTAATATGACCCAAACGCAAGTGCCAAAGATATGCATCATTAGTAGAAGGAAACTTTCTCTTTAATGACTTTACATGAGAGTTATTATCTAATTCAGAATTATACAATTC
Source organism: Lithocarpus polystachyus (assembly GCA_033629205.1). Taxonomy (NCBI): domain Eukaryota; kingdom Viridiplantae; phylum Streptophyta; class Magnoliopsida; order Fagales; family Fagaceae; genus Lithocarpus; species Lithocarpus polystachyus. The sequence continues at coordinate 68,535,790 of CM066162.1, forward strand.
ATGCTTATCCAGAGTTAAAATATAAAGACCATCCACAATATTGCCAGAACAAATAAAGGTTTTACCCTTCTTTATTACAACATTGTCTTTAAGGATAACACAATATCCACTTTTACCTAAATAAGTTGCAGAAATTAAATTCCTACGAACATTAGGTACATACAGACAGTCTTGCAATATTAAAACTCTAGTTTCAAAGCATAAATTAAAAACTCCAATAGCTACAACTGGAATCCTACTCCCATCAGCTAAGGTCAGAAACAACTCTCCTTCTTTAAGTCTTTTGGTCTCCTGGAACCCCTGCAAAGAATTGCATATATGATTAGTACAACCTGAATCCACACACCAGGAATCCGTGGGATTCTGTACCAAACATATTTCAAGGAGAAATGAGCTATTCATACCCTTATTAACGGCAGCCTTGAACTTTGGACAATTCCTCTTCCAATGTCCTTTTTCACCACAATGGAAACATTTTCCTTTCAGCTTCTTTCCTTTGTCGGCAACCCCTAAGACAATTTGTTTACCCTCTTGCTTAGTGAAGTCCTTCTTCTTCTTCTTCTTACCCTTGCCTTTCGACTTAGGTTGAGAAGTAGAAGCTTCACCCACATTGGCTTCAACATTAGAAGTACCAAGGATGCCTTCCGTCGCTACCAACTCATTCAGTAATTCAGAAAAAGTATAAATCTTTTTGTTCATGTTATAGTTAAGTCTGAATTCCTTGAATGACTCCGGTAGTGACTGGAGTATCATATCCACTTGGGATTCTCCATCAATGTCGGCACCCAAAACTTCTAAAGTATTCAGATTAGAGATCATTGTAAGACAATGCTCTCTCACTGAACTACCTTCAGCCATTTTGGTATTATAAATTTGCCTCATGGTTTCTTGCCTTGCAGAACGGCCTTGCTCACCAAACATCTCCTTCAGACTTTGCATAATGTCCGAAGCTAGTTCTACATCCTGCATTTGATGCTGTAGAACATTTGAGATGGACGCTAGGATGTAGCACTTGGCCATTTCATTAGATTTCTGCCAACGATCATATCGTTGTTTTTCCTCAGGAGGAGCATCTAATGAAGGAAAGCTAGGACATGGTTGAGTAAGCACATATTTGTGCTCTTCAGCTGTGAGAACTATGTCCAAGTTTCTTTTCCAGTCAACATAATTGGTTCCAGTCAGTTTGTTTTGATTAAGAATGCTAACAAGTGGGCTAAATGATGCCATGTTCAAATCTGAAATAATAAACATGAATATAATAAGTAAACTGGACATTATCAATTTAGCATATAAGCATATAATATGGAACCTTAATAAAACCATAAAATAATATATGCAACGACAACCCAATCCATGTCTATAATTCCTTGGTAGCAAGTTTATTATAAACACATCAATTAGTTGAGAACTATTCTCATTATTAGTGCTATCATGATAACTCTTATCAAACACTAATAATATGCCGTATTATCTTCAGCCTCTAAGTAATAATGACATAGCTCCTTTGGGAGGTTAACATTAAACTTAGTCTAGTGTATACCATTATCTAGAATCATGTGTAGCCACATTTCATCTTCCTTTATGGTGTTTAAACTTGTAGTACCATAGAACAAAACACCCTCCTTTGGGATCGCGAGGCATATACGCCAAGACGAGGTGCTTGTCTACACTACTTTAAACAGGTAAATTCAATCTTGTAGTACTATGAAGTAAACACCCTCCTTTGGGATCGCGAGGCATATACGCCAAGACGAGGTGCTTAGCCCACACTACTATGAATCGATAATGGAGGCCGTGAGATCCAACCCTTGTATCTCTCTCCCACTAGATGTTTTAAAATAAAGGTTTTTATCTTTAAACATGCATAAACTAATTATACACTAACTTGCACTTTTTCTTTCTTACGATCGATCGAATGTGCCCCTCGATCGATCGAAAAAATTAAATAATTCGACCTAAACCTTCTGTCTGATTCGATTGATACTCGATCGCCTCTCGATCGATCGAAAATAAAATTCGATCGATCGACTAGCAATCGAATATCAATCAATTCAAAAGGATAAGTCTCTGTTTCACTCGATCGATCGAAAGTAAATTTCGATCGATCGAAACTCGTGAAACTCGAATTTCCAGAAAATCTTCTAAGGCAGTTTTCAACCGTTTTGCATGAACAAACAACCATCATACGAAAATGATAGACAGAGATTGATATCAAAACTGAAATCTATTGATGCTATAGCCTTAAAGATCAATTTAACATTCTTAAATTCATATTTAAACAACATCATAACATCAATATCAGTTTTTATCAAATCATAGTTTCAATGACCATGCAGAAATCTATCAACTTGAAACTATAATCTCTAATTCCAAAACAAACAAAACATGTTATATAGATTCGAAATGAAGACCGCTCTGATACCATTGTTGGAAAATCATCATGTTTGTATCCAATACAAAACATACGCAGCGGAAAATAAACGGATCTACTTCATTCGAAAACGATAACATGCACTATGTAAGTTTCAGAATATAAGAACAAGAGAGTGTACCTTGATGCGGTGAATTTCAAAACCGAATGAAGAAGTACTCGGGAATACTTTCAATCTTCACTCCAATTCCACTCGATGCCCAAGATGTGTGGTCTCTCAATCAGTTCTATGTATCTAGAGAGAATACGAAAGAGTGTCTCTCTTCCTTATTTCATTACCATAATCATTAAACATACAAACCATTTTATTCTATATAAAATTCTGTATGTTTCTCTCCACATAACTGATTATCTAATTGGGCTAGCCTTTTGGGCCTTCCCAATTGGGCTTTAGTGTGTGGCTTGGAGTGGGACCAAAAGGGAACAAATAAGACACTAGCTCCAATGGGCCTTGGGCTTTTCTGTCAACTCTTGACAAGTCCAAAGTTACCATTAATTATATTTAATACCACTATATAAATATAATTGCACTCTAGGCCTTATTAATAAATTATATCCCAAGACTTTATTATACATGCTACCCCTTCATAAAATATTCGTAGTAACACAAAGTCATAAATATAGACTGCCACTTTGTGAATTACTACATCTTAATCCTTGAGTACCCGGTTTAATCCTTTTGAGTTATTCATCATATATTTATGAAATCCAATTTCATAAATATATACTTTAGTCTTACTAAAGTGGTTAGGCCTAACTCTCTGAATAACTGTACCCATTAAACTTATCTCAAGGGAATATTTTATATCTCCGTTAAGAGACTATGAATTCCATCTTGAGAATCTATGTTCCATCAACACTAAATGTGGCTGCCCAACATACTGAGGTTTTGACCGTTACTTTAGATCTCACTCCTGATATATCAAAGCAACCTACATTTCATGATCAGGTCCACTATTCTCTCAGGATTAAGAGTTCATGTGAATACAAGTCGTGAGATTTATTATTCAATTGACAGTCGTTAGGAGAATAATAAATCTCACAGCGGTCCAGTTCAATATGTCTTAACTCTTAAAACATATCAACATATTAACTAGAAGTCACCACTTCCATGATCAAGACAAATCATCGTAGTTAATATGTTATAGTCTTCGCAGATGAAATGCCCAATTTCATCACCGACTACGAACCAAAATTTTGAGTTTACAAAGAACTTGTGATTTACATCTTCTGTGACTAAATCACATAAATCACATACTATGCATCTCATGGACTATTTGATAATGTCCGAATATTCATGTGACCATTATTTTAGATAAGAATAAATCAACTTTATTAAACATAATATTAAGTCATACATCATTTCTCAAATAATGTCATACATAATATTATACATAGCATCATTATACAATAGGATTTAAGGGCACATATCCTAACATTTTCCTCGATGGGGGAAGGACCACTAGTAGACATCTCTTTAGCACGAGACCTAGTGATGATAAGATCATGGTGTGATGGTAACTTAGACTGTTTCCTTTGAGCAATCCTTTCCCTTTAGGATCCTAGGAAGGAAAAGAATGGGATGGGAGAGAAATGGGGTACATTTGAAAATTCGACAATGTGGAAACACAAAACAAACACGAAGTTAGTTTAGGTTCTTGCCTATGTAAAATGCATTTATCATTTCTGAAATATTGGCTTGGACCCTTGATCGGGTATTTATCATGGTGAGTTTTTATAGTGATGCAGAATTAATGCAGAAGCTTGGCAAGTAACCGGAACTTTCATATCATGCTTGAAATTGTGAGATGGACCCTTCTCTTTTGATTACATGGAATAGTAATGCCTTTCCAAAATTTGGGTTTTTAGAATGCCCCCAAATTATAAGCTGTAGACCATGGCTCTAGCAGTAGGCCTTTTACGATATAAGGAAATTCAAATTTACAAAGAAGTAGCTTCCTTCTGAATGGTCCTGCTTTCTTAGAGAAGATCTTGAACTCTGGGCAATGTCCTCCTTAGCGTGGATTTCTAGCTACTTGCCACAAATTTTACTAGTACACATATACATGATATGGACATTAGTGTAAGCATGCATGCCCGTGTAGGGTTGGAAACCATTAGGGACCGGGTATGATCTAATGTGCAAGCAATGAGGTGGCTTTTCCCTAGGAGTTAATCACAGATGTTGTGTAAACAAGATGGATAGAACCTGGAGTAGAGCATGACTCTTTGATGCAAGCAAAAAGGCCAAACCTGCAAATGAAACTGGACACTTTCACCTTGACTCATTTTTAAAACAATCCTATAGAGTATATCCTACCCTAGGCTTGGATGTTCACTCGGATTTGGCTCTTCCTAGTCCTCATGGGTTTGACGTAGTTTAGACCAACTATGTGAGACACAACTTAACTGCTAAGTTGGTCCTATTCTTAGGGGGGACCTCGATCATCTTATCCATCCCTTCATAGTAATTGTGGGATAGAGCGGATCAAGGGGGCCTTTTTAGCACAACCTTGTCCACCCATGGACCAAGGAAAAGCCTGCAATTTGGCATCCAATAACTATCTAAGGTATACGCATCCAGCATTACCCTTCAACGCTAGGCCTGGGTTCGGCCCAATATGAGAGGTGATGTCATGCATTTTGAAATGAAAGGGGAAAGACTTTACAAGCACAAGTGATATAAGCATAGATAAAGGTATTGCCGAAATTAAATCTTACTACCCTAGGTTCGCACATGTGAAGGAAAGCTGTAAAGCATGCTTTAGGAAAGCAGGAGAGCCTCACACATACAAAAATACCTCAAAGCCGGTTTTTGAAAAACCATTTGAAAAGCATTTTTGGAAAGTAGTTTTCAAAAGGAAACCAGTTTTCTGGCAGAGTTTTGTGTTTGGTGCGCTATGGCGCACCGACAGGGTTTCACGTCTATGTATACTACGCGCATCAACATACTCATACTGTGATGAGTTAAAGCCCATAAAAGCATCAAGCATGTTGATGCATGTTGCATACACGGGTAAACCAATGTCACTTGGTGACATGGATCAAGACAATCACACCGCGATGATCGTGCACACAATATAGTATGAATATGCACCTACGACAATTGCCTTGAGCACATACCCAAACTACAAGGTTAAGAGCACTCGTGATTAGCGAGGGTCACTCTCATAACCACAAAATTCCATCATACAAAGTGCACGATCACCCACACACACGCAGGCATATATATATATATATATATATACATACATCATGCACAATATTATCACACAGAGCAGTAAAGTAAAATAGATTACCAATGTTCCAAGTGTATGGCCCAGTAAGGTATAGGAAATTTAAAACAGACATTGCCATACCTAGGGAACACGGCCCAAGCAAAGAGCAGGAAAAGTAAATGGGTACAGGGAGAGGGGGATCCCTAATACATTCTCTAGAGAAGAGGCTTAGAGAGGGAGATAGAAAGACATAACCACTCGGGGAGGCTAGGCCTCTATTCTACTGAACATAGTGAAAATCTTTAAGTGTAGGTGATGCTCACCTATGATTGCACCAAATTCTTCAAGAGTGGGGCATAATTCCACACCATTAAATTGAAAAACATGTTGAGTAGGAACCCAAAACTCAGTGGCTGCACACAGAAGAAGCTCATTCACTTTGATTTGATGAAATAAGGGAATACAAGAAAGTCCAAGAGGGATAAGGCTATCTTTGAAGTGAAGATTAAGCTTGTTAATCCATGTTGAGACCTCTAAAAGAGTGAATTTTGCCATTGGGGACCTTACAGAATATTTCCTAGGCTTAAAATACGTTTTATGAGGGTTTGGAAGCCTCTCACGACTGTTTTCCATGCATCAAAGAGGATAAGGAAGTGAAAAGGCTAAGATAACAAAATGCATACATATCCAAAGTTCCCATGAGTTGTAAAATAAGTACATTCAAGTTACGTCCCACAGGACGCTCATGAGCAAAGCCATTAGGACTATAGGTGTAGACCAACCAACTAAGGTAAGCGAGGAGGGTCAATAGGGCCACCTGCTGTAGGTGATGTCAAATATCAGGTAATAAATGCCTCGAATTTGATAGTTGGCGCACCACGCACATGGAACGCCAGCTGTCATGATCGATGGTTAGGATCCTGGGATGCTTCAGTTACTGAGGCGCACGTGTGAAGATGGATACAGGCAATTATCGATCTCTCCGCCTATGCATTTAATACCCCCAACCCTATATATAAGGGTTGACCCCTCTAAGAAAATTTTTCTTTACATTCTCTCAAGCCTTTAACTTCCTCCAAACCCTCATCCTGAGAAGGCAACTCCCCAGTAAGTTCTTTTCCCTGTGTCTTTCCTCATTTTCCCTTTTGTTTGTCTAAGATGGGTTTCTCTCACTTAGTAAATACCAAGGCTACTATAGTAGCCTTTAAGGTTCAGTTTAATATTCCTCGAGATGTAGATATAGACTATTATCCCAAGAAAATACTGAAGATGAAAAGTTGTCGTGGGTGATTTTTGTTCCCTTAGTGGTAGTCCTTGAAGGTGGGGTCAGGCTCCCCTTAGATCCCTTTCTCCTCAGGACCTTTAGCTTTTATGGGATTTGCCCTGACCAGGGTCTTCCTAGTTTTTATAAGGTAGTAAGCTGCGTTAGTCGACTTAACAGGTTGTACAACTTAAACCTCACCCACCATGACATCAATTTGTTATACAATTTTTGTGATAGTCTTGAGAATGGTTATTATCTTAAGGTTCGGGACCCCCGATTTAGGTTGATATCCTGTCTCCTGGACTCCAATAGAAATTCCCAAGGTGAATTTATAAAAGTGAATGGGAACTAGCTTGCTAGTGAGCTCACCTCGAGCTGTAGGTCAGCATTCCCCAAGAACTTGTTCGGTTTACTTATCCTTTGCCCTTTTCCTTTTTTTTTTCTTACTATTAGCTAACATCAGTTTCTCGGTTGTTGTTTCACAAATTCCAGGTGTGTCAAACTGAACCTCGGTCTCATGAAAGCTTGGGACCTTGATTTTGTCCTTCATTCAGAGATATTTGTACACTACGATGGTCAACTCCGGGCACCACACTTGATTTTAGGATACACCCCTCATATACCAGCTACCAAGCTTTGGGGCTAGCCTTTCTTGTTTCGAACTCATTTCTGACCAACATCGATGTCCGTATATTGGGTTTTCTCCCCAATATCTTAGTGAATGCGGCTCTGTGAAAGGGACCCTGTCGAGTGAGGGAAGGATCAAGAAAACTACTAAAGGATGGTTTAGGTGATTTTGTCTTTCACGGGTGATTGCAACATATTCTCGTGAACGATGTCGAAGAAGAAAGGGACCAAAATAGGAGGGTTCAACAAATACCGCTTAATCCTGTCAAAGGCCGTTTGACATTCATTTGTCCATTCTATCTTTATATCCTTCTTTAAGAGCTTGAACAAGGGATTACACGTGGCGATCAACTGTGCTATGAAGCGAGCTATATAATTGAATCCTTCCCAAGGAGCTTCGAACTTGATTCTCAGTTTAAGGTGCAGGCATGTCCCTGATGGCCTAGACTTTTGCTGGGTCCACTTTAATTCCACTTTGCTAGAGCTAAGCCTTAACTTGTACTTGACAAGGCGCATGAGTAGCTTTCTCAAATCTGTTAAATGATCTCTAACAGTGCGTGAGGTGGAAATCATATCATCCACATAGACTTCAATCTCCATATGCATCATATCATGGAACAGGGTTACCATGTCTTGCTAGTAGGTCGCATCTGCATTCTTTAAGCCAAATGGCATGACCTTGTAGGCGTAAGTTCCCCAATGAGTGGTGAACGTTCTTGGTCGCAGTGTTGTCAATCAAGGTATCGATATGTGGCAAGGGAAAATTATCCTTCGGGTTGGCCCGATATGCATACCTTCTCGTCTTTCCTTAGCACGGGAACAATATTTGCAACCTAATCAAAGTAGGCTGTGGTGGTAATAAAATCGGCTTTCAACTGCTTTCTACTTCTTCATTGATTTTCAGGATAATCTCGGACTTCATCCTTTAGAGAGCCTGCCACACTAGGGGGCATTCAGATTTAATTAGAATCCTATGGACAACAATCTCTGTATCTAGTCTAGGCATATCTTGATAAGACCAAGTAAAGATTTCCTTGAATTCCTTTAATAGAGCTATAAGCTTATCTTTCATGTCCTTGGGATGATGGAAAATTACATGTTTGCATCGTATACAAAACATACGCAGCGGAAAATAAACAGATCTACTTCATTCGCAATTGTTAACATTCACTATGTAAGTTTCAGAATATAAGAACAAGAGAGTGTACCTTAGTATGATGAAATTCAAAACCGAATGAAGAAAAGCACTTGGAAACACCTTTGATCTTCACTCCAATTCCACTTGATGCCCAAGATGTGTGGTCTCTCAATCAGTTCTATGTGTTTGTTCTAGAGAGAATATGAAGGAGACTCTCTTTCACATATATCATATCTTATGAACATACAAGCCATTTCATTCTAATATAAAATTATGTATGTCTCTCCACATAACTGATTATCTAATTGGGCTAGCCTTTTGGGCCTTCCCAATTGGGCTATAGTGTGTGGCTTGGAGTGGGACCAAAAGGAAACAAATAAGACACTAGCTCCAATGGGCCTTGGGCTTTTCTGTCAACTCTTGACAAGTCCAAAGTTACCATTAATTATATTTAATACCACTATATAAATATAATTGCACTCTAGGCCTTATTAATAAATTATATCCCAAGACTCTATCATACATGCAACCCCTTCATAAAATATTCGTGTCATGAATATAGACTGCCACTTTGTAAATTACTACATCTTAATCCTTGAGTACCCACTTTAATCCTTTTAAGTTATTCACCATATATTTATAAAATCCAATTTTATAAATATATACTTTAGTCTTACTAAAGTGGTTAGGCCTAACTCTCAGAATAACTGACCCCATTAAACTTATCTCAAGGGAATATTTTATATCTTCGTTAAGAGACTATGAATTCCATCTTGAGAATATATGTTCCATCAACACTAAATGTGGCTGCCCAACATACTGAGGTTTTGACCGTTACTTTAGATCTCACTCCTGATATATCAAAGCAACCTACATTTCATGATCAGGTCCATTATTCTCTCAGGATTAAGAGTTCATGTGAATACAAGTCATGAGATTTATTATTCAATTGACAGTCGTTAGGAGAATAATAAATCTCACAGCAGTCCAGTTCAATATGTCTTAACTCTTAAAACATATCAACATATCAACTAGAAGTCACCACTTCCATGATCAAGACAAATTATCGTAGTTAATATGTTATAGTCTTCGCAGATGAAATGCCCAATTTCATCACCGACTATGAACTATAATTCTGAGTTTACAAAGAACTTGTGATTTATATCTTCTGTGACTTTTCACATAAATCACGTACTATGCATCTCATGGACTATATGATAATGTCCGAATATTTATGTTACCATTATTTTAGATAAGAATAAAGCAACTTTATTTAAACACAATATTAAGTCATACATCATTTCTCACATAATGTCATACATAATATCATACATAGCATCATACAATAGGATTTAAGGGCATTTATCCCAACAATCTCCCACTTGCCCTAAAGACTATTGTGCACTAATCTAACACCTATTCCCTCCAAATGTGACTCGAAGGTCCTTTGAGGCAAGGCTTTGGTAAAGGGATCTGCTAGATTATTTGCACTTTCAATCTTTGCTACCACCACTTCTCCACGAGCAACAATGTCTCGAATGATGTGGTACTTTCTCTCAATGTGCTTTCCTTTCTTGTGATTCCTTGGATCTTTGGATTATGCAACCACTCCACTATTGTCGCAAAACAATGTGATAGGAACTTGCTCCATTCTCATTACACCAAGATTAGAAAGGAATTTCTTGAGCCATACAGCTTCTTTTGCCGCCTCACAAGCAGCAACATATTCAACTTCCATGGTGGAGTCCGCAATACAAGATTGCTTAACACTCCTCCAACTTATGGCTCCACCTCCCAAGGTGAATACACATCCTGATGTAGACTTTCTGAAATCTAGATCTGATTGAAAGTCTGAATCTGTATAGCCAATGGGAATCAAATCCTCACAACAATAAACAAGCATATAATCTCTTGTTCTCCGTAGATAATTGAGAATATGCTTTACAGCTTGCCAATGTTGTGGTCCTGGATTTGATTGATATCGGCTGACCATGCCAACTGAAAAATAGATATCTGGTCTAGTACAAAGCATGGCATACATGAGACTTCCTACTGCAGAAGCATAAAGAACTTGTCTCATCATATCTTCTTCCTCTTGAGTCTTAGGCCTTTGGTCATCAGACAGAGGAACTCCATGTCTGAAAGGAAGTAGTCCTTTCTTGGAGTTTTGCATGCTAAACCGTTCTAGAACCTTATCTATATATCTGGCTTGTGATAAGCCTAACATCTTATTCTTACGATCTCGCCAAAGCTTGATCCCTAGAATAAAGTTAGCCTCACCCAAGTCCTTCATATCAAATTGGCTTGACAACCAAACCTTTACTAATGACATTACACCTACATCATTTCCAATGAGTAGAATATCATCAACATAAAGCACTAGGAACATTACTACTTTGTCTTGATGTCTTTTGTACACACATGGTTCATCAAGATTTTGTTCAAAACCAAATGATTTGATTGCTTAATCAAATATGATGTTCCATGACCTAGATGCTTGCTTAAGTCCATAAATGGACCTATTCAACTTGCATACCATATGCTCTTGGTTCTTTGCTATGAAACCTTCTGGTTACTTCATATAGATTTCCTCTTCAAGATTGCCATTAAGAAATGCAGTCCTGACATCCATTTGCCAAATCTCATAATCATAATGAGCAGCAATGGATAAGAGAATTCTGATAGATTTAAGCATTGCTATTGGTGAAAAGGTTTCTTCATAATCAATACCCTCTTTTTGAGTATACCCTTTCGCCATTAGCCTTGCTTTAAAGGTTTCAACCTTTCCATCTATCCCTCTCTTCCTCTTGTAAACCCATTTGGAACCAACAGGTTTAATGCCGTTAGGCGCCTTTACAAGATCCCAAACTTGATTGGAATACATGGAATCTAATTCAGATTTCATAGCTTGGACCCAATGATGTGCATCTATATCATTCATTGCTTCTTCATAAGTGTAAGGATCAGTTTCGGCCTCCTCTGAGATAGCCTCATAAGTCTCTCCAAGACCTATGAATCTTATAGGTGGCCTAACATTCCTCCCACTACGACGAAACACTTGTGTACTAGACATCTCATGAGTAGTATCTTGTGGTGTATCCAATACAGCCACATCATCCCTAGTTTTAAACATTGGTTGTTCAATTACAGGTTCATTCATTTCAGCCAATACAGCTTTACTTCTAGGAGTAAAATTATTCATATATTCATTTTCCAAGAATTTGGCATTTGTGCTAACAAATACTTTGTTATCTCTATGACTATAGAATAAACCTCAAACAGTTCCTTTTGGATACCCAACAAAGAAAACCACTTCTGTTTTAGATTGTAACTTGTCAGTCTTTCCTTTCAACACATGTGCTAGACAACCCCAAATATGGAGATGTCTCATACTAGGCTTACGCCCATTCCACAACTCTACAGGTGTTTTAGGAACAAACTTTGAAGGTACTAAATTCAGAAGATACATTGCAGTGTTCAAGGCATATCCCCAAAAGGAAGTTGGTAGAGTCGAATAACTCATCATGGACCTAACCATATCTAAAAGAGTCCTATTCCTTCTTTCCGCTACACCATTTTGTTGTGCAGTTCCAGGTGCAGTCAATTGAGATATAATCCCATTTTCAGTTAAGTAATCCTTGAAATCCCCAAGAAGGTATTCGCCACCACGATCTGATCGAATGGCCTTTATGCGTTTACCCAATTGATTCTCAACTTCAGCCCTAAACTCTTTGAACTTTTCAAAGGCTTCAGACTTCCGTTTCATTAGGTACACATAACCAAATCTAGAGTAATCATCAGTGAAAGTAATGAAATACTCATAGCCACCTCTTGCTTGGATTGACATAGGACCACATACATCTGAATGTATTAGTTCTAGCAACTCTTGGGCCTTTCTACTTTTTGCATTAAAAGGTCGTTTGATCATTTTACCTTCCAAACAAGATTCACAAACTGGTAATTCATCAAAATCCAATGGCTCTAGGAGTCCATCTTTGATCAATCTTTGAATCATATTTGAATTAATATGACCTAAATGCAAGTGCCAAAGATATGCATCACTAGTAGAAGGAAACTTTCTCTTTAATGATTTTAAATGTGAGTCATTATCTAATTCAGAATTATGTAATTCATGCTTATCAGGAGTTAAAATATAAAGACCATCCACAATATTGCCAGAACAGATAAATGCTTTACCCTTCTTTATTACAACATTGTCTTTAAGGATAACATAATATCCACTTTTACCCAAATAAATTGCAAAAATTAAATTCCTACGAACATTAGGTACATACAGACAGTCATTTAATATTAAAACTCTTGATTCAAAACATAAATTAAACACTCTAATAGCTTCAACCGGAATCCTACTCCCATCAGCCAAGGTCAGAAACAACTCTCCTTCTTTAAGCTTTCTGGTCTCCTGGAACCCCTGCAAAGAATTGCAGATATGATTAGTACAACCTGAATCCACACACCAGGAATCCGTGGGATTTTGTACTAAACATATTTCAAGAAGGAATGAAATTTTCATACCCTTATTGGCAGCCTTGAACTTTGGACAATTCCTCTTCCAATGTCCTTTCTCACCACAATGGAAACATTTTCTTTTTAGCTTCTTTCCTTTGTCGGCAACCCCTAAGACAATTTGTTTACCCTCTTGCTTAGTGAAGTCCTTCTTCTTCTTCTTCTTACCCTTGCCTTTCGACTTAGGTTAAGAAGTAGAAACTTCACCCACATTGGCTTCAAGACTAGCATTAGAAGTACCAAGGATGCCTTCCGCCGTTACCAACTCATTCATTAATTCAGACAAAGAATAAATCTTTTTGTTCATATTATAATTAAGTTTGAATTCCTTGAATGATTCCGATAGTGACTGGAGTATCATATCCACTTGGGATTCTCCATCAATATTGGCACCTAAAACCTCTAATGTATTCAGATTAGAGATCATTGTAAGACAATGCTCTCTCACTGAACTACCTTCAGCCATTTTGGTATTATAAATTTGTCTCATGGTTTCTTGCCTTGCAGAACAGCCTTGCTTACCAAACATCTCCTTCAGACTCAGCATAATGTCCGAAGCTAGTTCTACATCCTACATTTGATGCTGTAGAATATTTGAGATGGATGCTAGGATATAGCACTTGGCCATTTCATTAGATTTCTGCCAACGATTATATCGTTGTTTTTCCTCAGGAGGAGCATCTAATGAAGGAAAGCTAGGACATGGTTGAGTAAGCACATATTCGTGCTCTTCAGTTGTGAGAACTATGTCCAAGTTTCTTTTCCAATCAACATAATTGGATCCAGTCACTTTGTTTTGATTAAGAATGGTAACAAGTGGGCTAAATGATGCCATGTTCAAATCTGAAATAATAAACATGAATATAATAAGTAAACTGGACATTATCAATTTAGCATATAAACATATAGTATGGAACCTTAATAAAACCATAATATAATATATGCAACGACAACCCAATCCCATATTCAATATCCCTCAACATAGAGTGAACATTAAATACTATGATTGATTGAGAACTATTCTCATTATTAGTGCTATCATGATAACTCTTATCAAACACTTAATAATATGCCGTTATACATTTGGCCTCTAATTAATTATAGCAAGAACTTAGCATAGAGGATACTATAATATTTAGTCTAGTGTATACCATTGTCTAGAATCATGTGTAGCCACATTTCATCCCCTTAACAGGCTTATCATGTAGTACCATGATACAAAACACCCTCCGCATGGAATGCAAAGCTCGAAGCTAAGACAAGGTGTTTGATCAAACCACTATAAACCAAGAAATTCAATCTTGTAGGACTATGAAATACATACTCTCCGCATGGAATGCAAAGCTCGAAGCTAAGACAAAGTATATATTTCATACCACTATGAACCAACAATGGAGCCCGTGAGATCCAACCCTTATATCTCTCTCCCACTAGATGTTTTAAATTAAAGGTTTTTATTTTAAACATGCATAAACTAATTACACATAGCCTTGCACGTTATACATGTGAAAACATTTTGAAAAACCTTCAAAAATCTTTTTATAAGCATTTTCGCGAGAATACTGCGACTAAGAACTTCCCGCGAAAAAATAAGACATAACTGATTATCTAATTAGGCTAGCCTTTTGGGACTTCCCAATTGGGCTTTAGTGTGTGGCTTGGAGTAGGACCAAAAGGGAACAAATAAGACACTAGCTCCAATGGGCCTTGGGCTTTTTTGTCAACTCTTGACAAGTCCAAAGTTACCATTAATTATATTTAATACCACTATATAAATATAATTGCGCTCTATGCCTCATTTATAAATTATATCCCAAGACTCTATCATACATGCAACCCCTTCATAAAATATTCGTAGTAATACAAAGTCATGAATATAGACTGCTACTTTGTAAATTACTACATCTTAATTCTTGAGTACCCGGTTTAATCCTTTTAAGTTATTCACCATATATTTATAAATTCCAATTTCGTAAATATATACTTTAGTTTTACTAAAGTGGTTAGGCCTAACTCTCAGAATAACTGAACCCATTAAACTTATCTCAAGTGAATATTTTATATCTCCGTTAAGAGACTATGAATTTCATCTTGAGAATATATGTCCCATCAACACTAAATGTGGTTTCCCAACATACTGAGGTTTTGACCGTTACTCTAGATCTCACTCCTGATATATCAAAGCAACCTACATTTCATGATCAGGTCCATTATTCTCTCAGGATTAAGAGTTCATGTGAATACAAGTCGTGAGATTTATTATTCAATTGACAGTCGTTAGGAGAATAATAAATCTCACAGCAGTCTAGTTCAATATGTCTTAACTCTTAAAACATATCAACATATCAACTAGAAGTCACCACTTCCATGATCAAGACAAATCATCGTAGTTAATATGTTATAGTCTTCGCAGATGAAATGCCCAATTTCATCACCGACTACGAACTATAATTCTGAGTTTACAAAGAACTTGTAATTTATATCTTCTATAACTTTTCACATAAATCACATACTATGCATCTCATGGACTATATGATAATGTCCGAATGTTCATGTTACCATTATTTTAGATAAGAATAAAGCAACTTTATTTAGACACAATATTAAGTCATACATCATTTCTCACATAATGTCATACATAATATCATACATAGAATCATACAATAGGATTTAAGGGCACTTATCCCAACATGGGAAAGTTTACACTAATCTTGACGAGTTTTTCCTTTTCACCTTCGTTGGCTAGGTTTATCACCTCTGTCTCTTCTATGTTGGGCGTGGACCCTTCACTTTCTCTGCTCAAAGCTTCTAAGATGTCTTGAGGTAAGTTCGGGACCTCTTCCAACCCTTCAACATCATAATCCAAATCTATTGTTTCATTCATATCATCCACACCCTCGTGATGGCAAAGAGATGACGCACCCACTTGGGAATCAGAATAGATCCTATAGAGCAGAACATATACAGAGAAACATAAGATAATTTGCACACACATTTTCATAGGATAGAAAATAAAGAGAGATGCAAGAATTTTCCATAATAGTACGCTAAATATTTCATTAATGGATTATGGGGAGGGGGGGAAACAAAGTTCACGCCTGATAATGATAAAAGGTAAATACTCTTTTTGTTGTTTCTGGGAAAACAAACTGCGGGAAATGAACAAGGAATACAAATAAAGTAGGAAAATGACATAAGCATGCAAAACAATCTAAATATGCTATTCCAACCCTCTCGGGTGATCGGGAGGGCCAATCATTCGATGATGGAATACTCTTTACTTAACTGCTGCAACCATAAAGCAAGGCTCGATGGTCTAGAGGCTTGCCGTCTCGCTTGGCGTTCCTAATCAGATAGTAGAAGTCATATTATCTTTGGAAGATGTGATAGAGTTCTCGGAGAAATCTTCGGCACAGAGCCGAATGATGCAAGTCAGATCAGGCTCATCCTCTTCTAATTCCTTGAAAGGTTCTACCATAATGACCTCGACCGGAGTTAGAAAAGTGGCCTTGATGGAGGGTAGACCCGACTGCACTTGCTGTATGCAACCAGGGCCTCCCTAAAAGCATGTTGCATGGAGAGTCCACTTTAATCACTTGGAAGTTGACCATGAAGGATCTTGGGCTAATCTCAATCTTTAGCTCAATTTTTCCTTGCACTTCGTGGAGTGTTCCGTCAAAAGCTCTAATGATCATGCTGCTAAGTTGAGATGGAGATTTGTTCCACTACTGAATCACACTATAATTGGCCTTCCCGATAGTTTCAAGAATTTCTCGGCTTCCTTAGTGGTGAACCTATTCTTGACTAGCTCAGTTGTGCCCTTGCCAATCTCTTTCCTCCTTTTTTCTTGTTCCTCAAGAGTATAACATCAACCACTCCTAGTGAGTCCAGATAAACCTAAATAGACATTAGAGCAAACTTCTTCCTTTCAAGTTCTTGTGGAGATCAAAGTCACATCGTACTTCCATGGGTCACGATGGCTATCTTTATAAGGGAAGAACTTTGGCGTACGGATGATGCAGAATTAATGCATAAGTTTGGCAAGTAACCAGAACTTTCATATCATGCTTAAAATTGCGGGATAGACCCTTCTCTTTTGATTACATAGAAAGCAATGCTTTTACAAAACTTTGACTTTTACAATGCCCCCAGGACATGGGCTATGCACAATGGCTCCAACAGCGGGCCTTTTACAATATAAGGAAATTCAAATTTACAATGAAGCGACTTCATTTTGGATGCTCGGAGAAGATCTTGAACTCTGGGCAATGTCCTCCTTGGTGTGGGGTTTTGGCTACTTGCCACAAATTTTATTTGTACACATTTACATGACAGAACCATTAGTGTATGTATGCATGTCCTTGTAGGGTTGGAAACCCTTAAGGATTGGGTATGATCTAATGTGCAAGCAACGAGATGCTTTTCCCTTGGGGTTAATCACAGATGCTGTGTAAATAGGATTGATAGAAACTAGAGAAGAGCACAACTCTTGGACACAAGCAAAAAGGGCAAACCTGCAAATGGAAACTAGACACTTTCCCCTTGACACATTTTGAAAGCAATCCTATGAAGGATATCCCACCCTAGGCTTCGTTGTTTACTCAGCTTCGGCTCTTCCTAGTCCTCACAAGTTTTGACTTAGTCTAGGCCAACTATTTGAGACACGACTTAACTGGTAAGTTGGTCCTATTCTTAGGGGGGACCTCAATCATCTAATCCTTCCTTTCAATGAAGTTGTGGGATAGAGCGGATCAAGGGGGCCTTTTCAGCATAATCTTGTCCATTTATGGACCTAGGAAAAGCCTACAATTTAGCATTCAGTAACTATCTAAGGTATACACATACAACATTTGCAATCAACAATGAGTCTAGGTTCGACCCAATATGAGGGGTGATGTCATGCGTTTTGAAATGAAATGGGAAAGACTTTCCATGCACAACAAATATATGCACAGATAAAGGTGTAGTAGAAATTAAATCTACTACCCTAGGTTCGCACATGTGAAGGAAAGCTGTAAAGCATGCTTTAGGAAAGCAGTAAGGCTTCACACATACAAAAATACCTCAAAGCCGACTTTTAGAAAAACATTTTAAAAAATTTTTTGGAAAAAATTTTTGAGTTTTGAAAATAGTTTACTAGGATATAGTAAAAGCATTTTTCAAGAGGAAAGCCGTAGCGGCTAATGCAAATTTCAATGTTTTAGAAAGCCAATGTCCAAAGATTAAAATCTTATCAAAAGTTCTAAAGGGTAAACTCTCTAAGTGTCCCCAGTGGAGTTGCCAGTCTGTTGATGACTCACAACGATTTAACCACCCATCACAACGACGCTCGAACGCTTCCCTTTGGAAGGATATGCGCGTGCATATGAAGCTTGGAGCTCGTGTGTAGTGGAGGAAGGTTGTACCTCAGGTGTGTGACTGGAATATGAGTCAATTTTAAGGAAATTACCAAGGGTAAGTGAAGTCGTTACCAGTCATTGGGTTTTCTGTGACTGGTCACCTGACTTTATTTGATTTTATTACAGATCCTAGGCTAAGAAAAAGGTCATTTTTCCTAATCTAATGTGGAGTAAAAAAAATCTTGATCCTTGAGTTCGGAAGTCTGGTTACGTGTGCAGAAGGTATTAGGTACCACACAATGCTTGTTCGTAGACAGTCCTCTATTTTGGTAAAACCTTAATGTTTGGACATTGGCAATTGGAAACAAAAAATTGGCATTAGGTTTTGGGGCTTTAAGCGATTTGGTCTTTGAGGTTTGGTTTTGGAAAGGGCGTGGTCTCAATTGATGTTTCCATAGTGTGTTTAGAATAGGTGCCAAATTCCCACGACAAAAATCTAGTAGCATTTCGTCTAATTTTCGTGGCAGAAATCCTGTAGTGCTTCACCTTAGATGCGTCATAGCACGCAAAATGCTATCCTAAGCAAGTTTTCGCCATGAGAATACGGTAATGGGGATGCCCTATTTTCACGGCAAAAAAATGGTAGAGTTTTACGTTTGGTGTGCTATGGCGCACCGACAAGGTTTCATGTGTGTGTATACGGCGCGTACTAGCATGCTCATGCTAGGATGAGCTGGAGCCCCTCAAAGAATTAAGCACATTGATACGTGTCGCATACACGGGGAAAACGATGTCACTTGGTGGCATGGATCGGGACGGTCACACCGTAGTGAATATGCACACAGTATGATATGAATATGCACTTGCAACAAATGCCTTGAGCACATACTTATGCCACAAGGTCAAAAGCACTCATTGCTATAGAGGGCCGCTCACGTAGACACGAGGGTCCATCATACAATGTGCACGATCACCCACACAAACGCAGGCACATATATATGTATATATATACATGCATCATGAACAATGCTATCATAGAGAGTAGGAAAGCAAACACACATTGCCAATGTCCCAAGGGTATGGCCAAGTAAGGTACAGGAAATGTAAAACAGACATTGCCATACACAGGGAATGTGGCCCAAGCAAGGAGAAAGAAAGATAAAGGGTAAAAGGGGAGGGGGAACCCTTGTACATGCTCTAGAGAAGAAGCTAAGAGAGAGAGGGAAAGAGAAAACCACTCGGGAAGGGCTAGGCCCCCTAGTCTATTAAACATTGTCCTTTGTGGCTTGCTTCTTCCTGCTTGCATCCTTGCCCTTTTTGCTTGTGCCTAGGAGGTCGTGTCCTTGCTCCTAGTGTCCATGCTCCATGCAGGTATATGCAATGACAAAAGAAATAAGCCAACAAATAAGCAAAGAAATAAGTAGAAGGAAAGCATACTAAAAGACAAGCTATCAAAAGGAGACAAATGGGGGGCAAACAAACATGCTATCAATTAAAAGAAGGTGTCCTAGCACGCCGGGTGGTTGGGGTTCTTTTGCTCAGGCCCCGGGGCCTTACCAGGGTCCAGGGTACTCTACTAGCACTTCAGATGGTATGGGTCCTTCTACTGGCCCTTTTACATGCATCAATGATAATGATGGTGTTGATACAGAAACGGACTTGCTTATTGGCGGTGATGATTCCCGTTAGGATTAGCCACTTGTTGTGTCACATTGTAGCCCCTGCGCAAGCATGTATTTTCCATGTATTCTGTAGGCATTGCCCCATGATGGGCCAGCTATGTATGTATATTATGTATCGCCTCTTGGTGGGCCTGGACATGTATGTATTGTATTGCCCCACAGTGGGCATTGATGTATGATATTATCTCTTTCTAGCATGATGTATGTAAGGAACAATGCCTCTTGCTAGGACTTATATGTATAATTCTAGGGACAGGCCTTTAAAAGGGCAGCTGATGTGTATGAAAACAATGCCTCTAATTAGGACTTATATGTATGGCTCTGGTAAGCGCCTTTGAGAGGGCCGCTAATGTGTATGAAATCCAATGCCTCTAATTAGGACTTATATTTATAAAGCGCCTTTAAGAGGGTGGCTGAAGTGTGAAAAGCAATGCCTTTGATTAGGACTTATATCTATAAAGTACCTTTGAGAGGACCGCTGATGTGTATGAAACCCAATGCCTCTAATTAGGACTTATATGTATAAAGTGCCTTTAAGAGGGCGGCAGATGTGTGAAAAATAAATGCCCCTGATTAGGCCTTATATGCATAACCATGTATAATTCTGGAAAATGCCTCCGAGAGGACTGCCAACACGTATGCACACACTATCGCATTTTCGTTGTGAATGGTGGTCTTGAACCAGCTTATGTCGCACCCACTCATTTTGCACTGTAGTTTTCCAGGTTTTCCAGCGGCCTGTAAATGAAAATCATTTTGCTGGGGAAATGGAAAGGATAGATTGCGTGAAATAAATTGCCCAAGTTTAGGGTTTCATGCAATTATTGATAAGAGAGACACATCCTCAGTAGGGCGGACCCATCCTTGTATATTAGACAAAGGGGGAGAGAACCGCGCAAAATAAACTACCCCAATTTAGGGTTTTGCGAGGTTCTGAGCTTGTAGACTGGCTGCAGGTTGCCTCGGCTTCGCAGGCTATGCCATAATGCTGATGACAAGTACTGACAGTCTAAACGAGATAATTTTAGACATGCCACAAGGTAGTATGCACTGATTGCTCCTATTATTATCCAAGTAGGCTAGAAATCCGAGAACGAGACTCTTAAGGTACTGCTATGGGAAATGAGTCCCTCCATCCTCTAAATAAGCCAGAAAAGCCATCGGGTAGCTAAGATTGGGCTCTAGCATTTTTTGCTGCAGATTCTGATTGCCAGGGCTAAACTGACCCTTGAACCGGCGAACCAGGTTTTGAAAACAAGGATCAAAACATCTGAAGGTGTTGAACGAGATGCACAAATATAAACTGCCCCAGTGTAGGATTTATGCAGCCTCGGATATGTGAGTGAGAGTTTCTGAAAATCCAATTCACTGTTGGGTTAATCACTTACGGTGAGCACTAAAACGAGGGAATCATTGCTTTAAAGTGCTCAAAAACATGTCAAATAGGAGGGGGAGTGTCAGCACACCTCTAGGTTTATGCCTAGGGGGCTGAAAAGCCTTGGCATACTTCCCAAGGTCTGGCGGCAGATGTGTGTATAAAAGCTAGGCATCAGCCTAACCCCAGCTCATTCGATTTCGCGATTTTTTTTCGGTCTTCTCTTACCCTTTCTTCACTCAAAACACTTAGAAAACACCATTCTTCATCATTTTTTTGCATGGATCTTCATCAGACTATCAGATCAAGTAGGGCTTGCTCATGGAGGTTCTTAGCGCTCATTCTTATGACACCTTGGTTGAGCTTGAGAGGGAGGAGTACCATGTAAGGAAGCTTAAGAAATGGTGGGTCTCTTTTTCTTATGGTGACCAGGCCCTCATCCGTCAGCTTATTGGTGACGCCACTGCTTTTCTTCACATCGTACTAGATTGGCACTTGTTAGAGGTCATCACTTCTTGTTAGGACCCTACTCTAAGATGCGTCACTTCTTGTACTCAGTCTTGAACTGTTGGCAGAGCTGCTGGATCATTTTTCCATTTAAGTTTGTCCCATTATCTGTAATGAGCTCTTCTGGCACGCCAATGCGGCAAATAATGCAATGCTTCAGGAATCGGGCTACCGCGGCGTGAGTGACACTCTAGTATAAAGCGGCTTCCACCCACTTTGTGAAACAATCGATGGCCACTAAGATGTACTCATGACCATTTGAAGCCTTTGGAATCACAGGTCTGATGACATCCATACCCCAGGCTAAGAAGAGCCACGGTGCTGCTAAAGAGTGCAAAGACTGAGGTGGAGCATTCTTCCTATCTTGATATGCTTGGCAACGGTGGCATATCCTCACATATTTAATGCAATCATTCTCCATGGTGAGCCAGTAGTATCCGACTCTCATGATCTTGCAGGCCAATAGGGGTCCACTGGCCTGGGTAGGCCTTCATGCATCTCTTCCATCAGATGATTAGCCTTAGAGGCATCTACGCATAGGAGCAAGGTAGAATCATGGTTCCTTTTATGCAGGACTTCTCCACTCAGGACTAATTGGCATGCCATGCACCAGATAAACTTCCTTTCACTGTCCGTGGCACCAGGCGGGTATGCCCTGTTCTTGGTATAAGCCTTGATATCATGGTACCATGGCTTTCCGTCTATGTCAACTTCGACACTCATGTATTCTTCGATGTTCATGCAATAGGCTAGAATGCCTCAGACTTCTATGCATAATTGCTGCACATCAACAGGGATTCTCCAAAGACGCTCAAGTCATAGGCTCCAAACTCTAGGACAACTTGTAGGCTGACTATGTACGCTTCGTACTCTGTGACGTTGTTGGTGCAACTAAAATTCAACTTAACTAAAACTGGGATTTGCTAGCCCTAAAGGGAAACTAAGACTGCTCCCACTCCATTTCTAGTAGAATTGACAGCTCCATCAAAATAAAGCTTCCAATGCCACAGTTCCACACTGTCTGGTTCTAGCTCTTGTGCCATGACATCCCCGTTAGGGAAGAGGGATTCTGAAAGTTCTGGATCATTTAGCAGCTGATCCGCTAGGTAATCGGCTATGGCCTGGCCCCTGAGGGCCTTTCTTGTTACAAACACAATGTCGAACTCAAAGAGCAACATTTTCCAATAGAAGATCTTCCCTGTAAGAGCTGGCTTTTCAAAGATGTACTTAAGGGGATCTATGTGGGAAATAAGCTGCATTGTGAAGTAGGGTGTAACATGTCTTCTCAATGGTGATGTAGTTGATCTCACAGCTAGTGAACTTCTTGCTTAAGTTGTAAATCACCCTTTCTTTCCGGTCGGGTTCAGCCACCTGGCCTAATATGTAACCCATGGAGGTTTCTTGTACCTCTAAATAGAGGATCAATGGATATCCCAGTGTTGGGGGAACTAGAACAGGAGTGTTCAACAAATACTGCTTGATCTTGTCAAAGGCCGCTTGGCACTTATCTGTCCATTCTATCTTTGTGTCCTTCTTCAAGAGCTTAAACAATGGATCACATGTGGAGGTCAACTGCGCTAAGAAGCAAGCTATGTAATTGACTTTTCCTAAGAAGCTGCAAATCTGTTTCTTAGTTTGCAGTGTTAGCTTATCTCGGATGGCTTGGACTTTTGCTAGGTCCACTTCAATTCCTCTTTGACTGACTATGAAGCCTAGCAATTTCCTTAAACTAGCTTTGAAGACACACTTGTTAGGGTTTAGTCTTAACTTGTACTTGATAAGGTGCTTGATTAGCTTTCTCGAATCTACCAAATGATCCTTGGATGTGCGAGAATTGGAAATCATGTCATCTACGTAGACTTCAATTTCTTTATGCATCCTATCATGGAACAGGGTTACCATGGCTCGCTGATAGGTAGCACCAGCATTCTTTAGGCCGAATGGAATGACATCATATGCATAAGTACCCAATGAGTGGTGAATGCTGTCTTGGCTTTGTCTTCCTCAGCCATTTTGATCTGATTGTAGCCTGAGAAACCGTCGATGAAGGAGAAGAACCTATTGGTAGAAGTATTATCGACCAGGGTATTGATGTGTGGCAATGGGAAATTATCCTTAGGGTTGGCCCAATTTAAATCCCTGTAATCAACATACATGCATAATTTCCCATCCTTCTTAGGCACAAGAACAATGTTGGCGACCCAATCTGAGTAGGCTATTGCAGTAAGGAAACCGGCTTTCAATTGCTTTTCTAATTCTTCCTTGATCTTCAAAATGATCTTAGATTTCATTCTCCAAAGGGCTTGTCACACTAGAGGGCACTTGGGCTTAACTGGAATTTTGTGTATGACAATCTCGGTATCTAACCTTGGCATATCTTGGTTGGAACAAGCAAAGATCTCTTTGAACTCTTTCAGTAGTGCTATAAGCTCAAGCTTCATGTCTCTAGGAAATTTTACCCCAATTTTGACAGGTTTTTCATTCTTGCCTTTGTCGACAAGGTTAACCATTTCTGTCTTTTCTATGTTGGGCTTAGACCTTTCGCTCTCCCCGTTTAGAGCTTCCAAAATATCACGAGGCAAACTCAAAATTTCCTCTAATCCTTCGATGTCATGTTCCAACTTTATTGTCCCATTCATGTCATCAAATCCTCGTTATAGCAACTGGACAATGTACCCGCTTGGGAATTAGACAATTTGCATACACACATATTCATAAGAAAGCAAATAAAGAGATAAATGCAAGGATTTCCTGAATAATATACTGGATAATTTCATTAGTGGATTATAGATAAAGGGATAACAAAGTTCATGCCTGATAATGATAAAAAGGAAACATATTTTTTGGAAAATGAATTAGAAAATGCAAACAAGGAATGCAGGAAATAGGAAATAAACATGCAAAAAAAACTAGGTATGCTATGCCAACTCTTTCGAGCAATTAGAGGACCCAACCACACGATAATGGAATACTCCTTTATTAGCCGGTGCAACCACAAAGTAGGGCTTGACGGTCCAATGGCCTACTGTCTCGCATGGCACATATGGCCTGATAGTAGTAGTTAGATCATCCCCTAGGTCGTCCAAGTGCTTCCTCTCATCTAGACTTTTCACCAGCATATCATCAACATAGACTTCTACATTTCGCCCGATCTGCGGTCGAAACATATGGTTGACCGACCTTTGGTATGTTGCCCCTGCGTTCTTCAAACCAAAGGGCATCACCTTGTAGCAAAACAAGCCTTGACTAGTGACGAAGGATGTTTTCTCTTGGTCTGCTTCATCCATTCTTATCTGATTATGTCCGGAGAAGGCATCCATGAAACTTAGCAACTTATGACCTGCAGTCAAATCCACGAATTGATCAATACGCGACAATAGGTAACTATCCTTGGGGCAGACTTTGTTTAAATCGGTAAAATCCACACACATTCTCCATTTGCCATTAGCCTTCTTGACCATTACTACATTGGCCAACCAATCTGGATAATAAACCTCTCGAATAAATTTCGCTGTAGTCAACTTTTGAACCTCTTCTCTAATGGCACTGTCTCTCTCAGGAGCAAACACTCTTTTCTTCTGTCATACAGGTTTAAAGGATGGATATACATTTAAACGGTGGGTAATAACAGCGGTGTCTATGCCTGGCATATCCTCATGACTCCACGTAAACACATCAATGCTCTTTTTTAAGAACTGGACAAGATCTTGCTTCATCTTTTCTTCCATACCCACCCTAACTCTTGTACACCTTTCGTGGTTATTCTCGTCTAAAGAGATGTTCTCCAATACTT
Source organism: Lithocarpus polystachyus (assembly GCA_033629205.1). NCBI lineage: Eukaryota > Viridiplantae > Streptophyta > Magnoliopsida > Fagales > Fagaceae > Lithocarpus > Lithocarpus polystachyus. The sequence goes on from CM066162.1 coordinate 68,561,691, forward strand.
CAGTGGGCTCTGCCACAACCCTTCTCTCCTTAATGTTCATCATCTGGACTTATTCGTCCATGGTTAGCATGGCCAAACAGCATTCTCTTGCTGCTAGCTGATCTACTTACACTTGTCCCACCCCATGCTCTATAGGGAACTTGACTGACAGGTGGTAAGTAAACGTGACTGCCTTCCAACTATTTAAAGTAGGCCTTTCAATGATAGCATTATAAGAAGATGAATAGTCTACCATAAGAAAATTCACGTCCTTGGTTATTTGCTGTGGGTATGATCCCACCACCACTAGTAACGTAATAATGCCAACGGGTTGCACTTTCATTCCTCCAAACCCTACCAAGGGTGAATTCATTGGACGGAGTTGATCTCGTCCAAGCCTTATTTTCTGAAAAGCAAGATAATACAAAATGTTTGCTGAACTTCTATTATCCACCAACACCCTTCTGGTCGTATAGCCAGCAATAAGCAAGGTAATGGCAATGGCATCGTCATGAGGGTGGTGAACCCTTTCAGAATCCTCATCCGTGAACGTGATGGGTTGTTTGTTCGATGCCCTTATCCTTGGTGATCGTCCAGATAGTTGGACATTTTGCACTACCTTCAGGTATGTCTTTCTGGACCTGGAAGATTGCCCAGTTGAAGCTCCTCCTATAATTACTCTTATCTCTACGAGTAGAGGCCGCAACGACTCTTCTACTTTGCCCTTTAACTTTTCGTCTTTGTGATCCCGTCCTAGGAAACTTCTCAACTTTCCATGCCTTATGAGGTTTTCAATTTGCTGCTTCAAGTCGAAACACTCATCCGTGTCATGCCCATGGTCTCTATGGAAATAGTAATACTTGTTCCTATTGCGCTTGTTGAGATCTCCCTTAATTTTCTTTGGCCATTTCAAAGAAGGATCATCCTTGATTTTCATGAGAACCTGCTCAAGTGGCACGTTCAATGGTGAGTATTGTTGGCTCCGTGCTGAAGGACTTGCCTTCTTGTTGTCTCGATCTTTCTTATCTTCCATTCGTCCGTTCTTTGGATGAAGGCCTTGCTCAGAGTGCCGCGTGGGGTTTGCTTCCATTTTATCAGCTCTCTTCCTCTTCCTAGCTATGATTGCGTCTTTTGCATTCATAAAATTTTGGGCCGAATGGATGAGTTTAGCCATGGTCTGAGACTCTTGCTCATAAAGCTTGTTGATGAACAAATCAGAATTAACCCCATTATGGAAGGCTACCAGTAGTAGCTTGTCGTCCATCTCATCCACTGTCAGGGCTTTCCTATTAAAACGAGCGATGAAGGACCGCAAGCTCTCATTTTCTCCTTGTTCTATAGTTAATAAACTGGATGAGGAACGTTTGTGTCTTTGCCCTCCAATGAAATTATTGATAAACAACTTACTCAATTCTTCAAAGGAACCCACCGTATTCGGGGGTATTTTACTGAACCATACTCGCGTTGGTCCTTTGAGGGTAGTAGGGAAGGCCCTGCACATAATCTCGTCTGGAACCCCCTGAAGATAAATCGTGGTCTTAAAAGTAGCAATATGATCAAAAGGGTCGCGCATCCCATCGTATGAGTCTATGGAAGGCATCTTGAACTTCGGGGGTAGGGGGTGACCGTTGATGGAAGCTGTGAAGGGGGAATCTGTTCGATGAACCAAATCCTCCACGAGATTTGTCCTTCACATGTTCTCTCTCATCTCGTCCATGGCCTTTCTCATCTAGTCCATCTCCCTTTCCAAGTGCGGCACCCTTCGCAAAGTTGTACCCCTTGATTGGCTCTCGGGCTCAGGATTTCTCCTTTCTTCTTGACTTTGTGCTTGTCCTTCTGTATATCCTTCATGACGCTACCTCAGATTAATCTCCCTAGTTAATTCCTAGTTCTGGCGAGTTAACTCCGCCATGGCAGCTACCATAGATTGTATGTGTTGGATGGAAGGAGGCTGTGTGTCAGGCACTAACTGTCAATCACAGTAAGGGTTGCTAGAAGCATCCCTACTCTCTTGATGACCTAGGCTAGTGGCCCTTGATCTTGTCTGAACTATACAGCCTTTTGTCGGAGGAAGATAGTGCAAAAATACACAAATTATTTTCCCATAGATGGTGCCAACTGATGATGCATGGACAATCAGTAGGTTGAATGTTTCGGGTTTCAATGATCTGTGAGGCTTGAAAAGAACAACCAATCAAAGGAGACTGGGCTTGATCGGCCGAAAATCCTCCGATGATGAAATTAGATCCTTTCTTCAAAATCTAGAATCTAATTTTAGAGAATTCAATAAAAAATGAAGAACTTGTCTTTATCTGTTGGAGATCAGTGTTTTTATAGCTATGGAAGTGATTATTTGTCTTGTAACTTCCCTCACATTTGTGGGGGTGAGTTGGTTTCTTCTAACTTCTTATAACCGTTATAGAAGTTAAGCATTTTCTCTCATCTTTCGTAACTGTTTTGGGGAGTTAAATGTTTTGACAGGTGGTTGCAATCCATGTGGTTCGGTTCATAAATTCATGTAAACGGATTTTTCGATGAGGGTTGTCCATGTCTAGATGACCCTATGTGGATGAACTCCACTCAGAATCCTAGATGACAATGGGTTAATAGGCTTAGTTACCATGGTTCCTTGAATTTGACGAACGACTACTCAAGGATGAATCAGCATTCCATGGACGAGCCACACTGACCCCCATCAAGGCTTATTTTAAAGACCATAATATAATAGAGAACACATGCAGAAAGTGACCTAGTTCAATATTCTCTCTGAAGAAGCTGCTGCGTTGTTACGCCAAAGGTTTTGTAACCAAGGAGCTTCTTGATCTTCATTGTTGGTGAACTGAAGAACTTTGTAGCCAACATCTTCTTCAAGTTGTTAGTGTTAGTCACGTACTTGGATCCGTGCATCATTGGTTAGTCACGTACGGGATTCGTGCATTGAACTGGAAGATTGCCGCTAAAATACAAGTCCAATTGGTTATTGGGGTAGGGGTTCAACTGTAGGTTGGTATTTCGGGATAGGCCAAAGGGTTTGGGAAGATTCCTTACACTTATAACCGCTTATGATTGATAATAGTGGATTCTTGTGAGTGGTGACATGAAATTCACCTGGTGGGGTTTTGCCTCAATGGTTTTTCCCATTCGTAAACAAATCACCTATGTCAAATTTAATTTCTGTTGTACTTGGATAATTTGGTGATTTGTTTGTGCTCTCACACTATTGCATGAAATTTGATCTAATTATTTAACTTGGGTAATTAATTAATTGATTACAAGTGGTCAATTCATTTTAACCCAACACACAGAAATAAAATAGATATTTATTGAACATTAGACTTGTGTGTTGTTTGTGAGTATTAAGAATGAATTAGTCTATAGTCTAGCATGCAGCTTCAATGATCAATTCAGTCAAGGTATACGCAAATGACACCAAGTCAAGAGACCTATCTCATGAATAGTAATGAACGTTTATGACTCCTCAAGAAAAGAGTTTACATTGATAGAAAGCTTTTTATTTGGCTTCCTTTTTCATACTTTTAACAATATATCTCAACATTTTTTTTGCAATGATGCTTGAAATTTTTTATATTTCTTTGAAGAAAATGCCTTTTGTTTTGGCATCATAATTTTGAATACATTTTGCTCTACCTTTTCCTAGTCTAATTAGTTTTTGAAGTAAGGTGTTTTGCAGTTCTTTCTCTTTCAAGAGATTGATGTTTAAAAAGCTTTTTGAGACAACTAAATGTGAGGAGATATATAAGAACAAGTCTAGGAATGTGTCAAGGTCAATCAAGAATATTGGTCAAACATGCATGACAAGCTTAAAGTTCTATTTAAAACAATCAGACATAGATTTCTAGATTTTACTCATATTCAATATATATGCATACATAACAAGACTAAGCTTGTAAATACACTACGCCAATACTACGAAGGTACTAGGCCAAACTTTAATAAAATATGTGCTTAAACTTTTTAGATTTTAAACTCTTTATATGATTTTGGATTTTTGCACACACTAAACAAATGCAAGAAAGTAAGATAAGAAACATAAACAATGCATATAAAGAAATGCATGATGCACAAATGCATGAGAATGAAGCATCTAATGCATGAAGAGTCCAACTATGATCGAAAGAATTAGATCTAGGATGAAAAGAGCACAAGCTCAATCATAAGAACCCTTCCTCACCTAAACGGAACAAGTGTTTGGAGTGAGTGTCTCATAAGAAGTGAAACGAGGATGGGAAGAAGTAGAGCTAGAGGTGCACATTGTCAAGGAGTTAAGTGCATTAACCACATGCTTCAACAACATACCATTTTCACCCAAATCCAATTTTGCTTTCTTAGCACAACTTCCAAGAAGCTCAAGTTTCTCTTTTCTTTTGATTCTTTTAAGAGCTTGAAATTTAGAGTAATGAGTTCTTAAATTTCCAATAAGTTGAGGTCTTAAATTCTTTTTGTGTGTCTTTCCTCATTTCTTAGGTAATGTTTTTAGATTGAAACTTAGAGCAATGAGGTCTTAAATTTCTTTTGTGTCTTTCCTCATTTCTTTACTCACACTATATAAGCCAACATTACCCATGAAATTGTAAGGAGAGTTTTAAAGAGAAAACCCTAGAATCCATTTGAGAGTTAGAGATTGCAAACCAACAATCCACGACAAATTTATCTTAGTTTTCTTCACACTCTTCCCTCTCTAAATTCCATATCCTTTGAGAGGTGTTTGGCCCAAACACAAACCTCACACCCATTTTGAGTGTTGTGAGTTGCTTTGGAGCTTTTAGGAAGCATTGGGTCATCCCATTCTATAGTGGATGCAATTGGCGATAATTGTAGGATCCAGAAAACTAGTCAAGACAAAGCTGTGTGAAGTTCGTTGGTAGCTGAGACTCAGAGGGTCTAAGTACAGAGGGTAGTCTAGACTTGGATGGTCTAAATTGTAATCCTTCTACTCCAACTTGTTTACTAGTTGATCGATTTGGCTGGAGGGTCATGTCGAGCACTTCGGTTTTCCTCTTCGATAATACATCCCTGTGTTATCTTTGGTTTATTTCCTCTTCCCTTACTCCTTTTGTTTTATAATTAATTGTCAATTATGTATGCCCATGCACAAGGTCCTGGTTAATTGCATATTGATTACTCTTATTCCGCATCTAGTTGAGTAGATTAAAAGCAATTAAGCCCTAATTTAGGAATTAGGGGTCTTAATTAGCTCTAGTATTTTTACTAGTGAGCTTTCATTTTCAAAAGAATGTTTAGCAAGTTTCTTATACTTTCCAACCAATTTGATGGATTAATTGTGCTTAGCAATCAAATCATCATTTTCATACAAAAAAATTGCTAAATTTCTCTTGAAATTTTAAGCTGTTTTTTTTTCAGGAGTTTGTCATTTGCAATTTTAACAACACCAAAAGAGTCATGCAACATATCATCACAAGCATGAGGATAAACACTCATAGAGGCGTTTTCACAAACATGTGGCATGTTACATTCAATATCATCCAGAACATGCAATGAGCATACATAGCATTATCCATGGCAATTAACATAAAAGGTCAAGGATCACACTTAAGTAATTTAACTGGAACAAGTGTAGTCTCTTTGATACCAACTGAAAGCTCGATAGTATAATTACTAGAGCTAATTAAGACAATCAAATTTTAATTACAGCTTGATCAATTTTAAGCTTTACACACTTAATGTAGAATATACGTGATTAGAAAATTAATTGAAGCATTCAAAAATTGCATGGATGAACTTATAGTATGGGTGAAGGATAGGAGAGTTACACTTAAAATCCTAGTATTCAAAGTGTCTCGCTAGTCACTCGCGGGTTGGCCAAGGCGCGAATTACTCATGGGACATCTTGACTATTGAACTTTCTCATGTGCTCCTCACATAGCTTCTTGCAGGTTTTGCAATCCCGAGCCAGTGGTGAGCTAGTCGTGAATTCAACTATCTTGAGCAATTTTCACCAACTTAATACTAAACCCATTACAATTAAATCTCATAAAATACAAGAAAATAAATTAATGAAATTACAACACTTTTGTCATGAAATACAATCAATAAAAATGTTATGTAAAAAACATAACTTAGCAAAATTAATGTCTAATATTGTATTTAATGCATGACACATAAAAGATATCCAACTTTAGTCATCAATTAACGTATCAGTATGTCGGTTGGGCGATGTTGGTTGGGCACACAGTAGATTAATTAAAGATTGTATGTAAATTGCTAAAAACATTGTAGATACTTTTTGAGGCATTTGGAGTTCAAAATTCTTTTTTATCTATTGTAACTATTGAATTTTCAATTGGGAAAAAAAATCATATGTAAATTACGTGGTAAACGAATACAGTATATAAGACTTAATTGTTATCATGTAATACGCGGTTGATGTAACTAGAATAATTAACAAAAACTTATATTGAATTTTTTGAAACTTTTAATTTTCTGGAACTATAATAAGAGAGTTCTAGTTATAGAAGATTATTTTAAAAAGTTTATAGATTCCCACATATATATAACAAAAGCGGGTCGTATGGCATCATTTACATGACATAAGCTTGTTAATTATTTACCAATTCATGTGGAGTTCAAACTTTAAATATAATGCTTGAAAGCGTACTTGCTGAAATCACATAAGCTGCATGTTTCTAGTGTTGTTTTATTCAATCCTTTACTGTAAGATTTATATTATGCTGGGGTCCCTTAGTTATTATAGCTAATACTAATTAAATACTTCTGCCTACTTTTTGTTTTTGAGTTTATTAAATGCCACTCTATTTCTTTGGTTTTAAAATAGAGCACAACTTCTAAACAACTGTGGGCACAGGGGCCCAGGATCATGTACTAGGCCACGCAACACTTGGAATCCCAAGATCTCACGTTGGGCCTTACAAGGGTAAAGGCCCAAAGACGCCCATTAGGCCCAATCATGTCCGAGGATGGAGCCAGATCCGAGGAGACGAAAAGTAAATGCACGGACTCCCCGAACATATTAGTACGTTCTGGAACGAATAAGGACGTCCGAGGAGTAGACCTAACCCCTAATGAGTGGAACTCCCTAAAATATCTAAGGAAAAGGCTGCCACCACTGCATTAAATGTGCTGCACCTACTCTCCTGGCCACATTTATGTGGAGAAGACCCCTAAACAGTGTAATCTCGGTCACCGTAACTCTCAGGAGACCAAAAAAGATACATAATGGGACAGGTACTCAAGTGGAAGCTTAAACAATCGACAAGTGTAAGGTGTAGATGATTTAGAAAGAGCTATATAATGTAGAGGTCTCCTTCAGGGAAAGGGGAGAAAAAGGACGAAAAAAAAATCTTGTGTAAAAACTAAGGATAACTAAATCGAACATAATCTCCTCGGACCATAGCCGAGGACGTTTTATTGAATTACACCCTGCATTCTACCCTTTCTTGGGCCCAAAATCTACTTGGTTGTTTGTTCATTCCATTCTAGCCCAGTTCTCGTTTCCCATTTTTTCTCTAAAAATTCATTATTGTTGGGCCTTTGGGCTGGTCCATTATCCTTTGGGCTGGTACGCCGAAGTCGTGTCCTTACAATTGGCGCCGTCTGTGGGAAGCTGGTGGTTTAAAATGTTGGACAGTCAGTCATGGTAGGGTCAGGTCCACACTAATCCAAATCTATGGCATCACGTGGGCAATGCCATTCTCGAGAGGGTCAAGAAGGAAGCGTGCATACCATCCACTCCGATGAAAGTCATTCCAAGGGTGATAGCCATATTTCCCAGGAGGAGCGCGCCAGGACCATGCAGAAAGATATTGATTACTTAAAGAAAAAGTTACGCCAAGAACGTAGGAAGCGAAGTCCCTCAATCTCTAACCTTTCTACAAGTGGCGAGGACAGTAATGAATACAGGCGCAGATCAAGGACACCCCCGAGCGAGACCGTCTCATACGAGTCGGGTGATCACCGAGGGCGCAGAAGGGAAGGTACGTCTTCTAGGGGCATGGGAAATGACGCCATGAGTAAAGCACTCAACAGAATATCTAAATCTCCTTTTACGCGCAAGATTGACGGGGGACGACTCCCCAAGCGATTCACTCAGCCTACGTTCACTCTCTACAACGGCCGTACTAACCCAGTTGAACATGTTAGTTACTTCAACCAGAGAATGGCGGTGTACTCCAGTAATGAGACCCTTATGTGCAAATTCTTCTCCTCTAGTTTGGGACCAGTAGCGATGAGATGGTTCGACGGTCTGAGAGCGGGTACAATTAACTCTTTCAAGGAGCTCACACAGGCATTTGGATCCCGCTTCATCACCTGCAGCAGAGTCCCTCGGCCACTGGATTCCTTGTCCATGAGGGAGGGGGAAACTTTGAAAACATACTCAGACCGATATTGGGAGATGTTCAACGAGATAGAGGGCGATTTTGACGACGTGCCCGTCAGGACTTTTAAAGTCGGCCTGCCAGCCGAGCACGGCCTGAGAAGATCTTTGACTGGAAAACCAGTCACCAGCGTGCCCCAACTCATGAACCGAATTGACAAGTATAAAAGGGTCGAAGAGGACCAACAACAGGAAAAGGGCAAAGGTAAGGTTATCCCTTACGAGAGGAGGGATTTTAGGTCGGATCGTTTCAACAACAATCGCCTTAGGAGAGATTCTGGAGCCCCAGCTGCTCAGGCTGTTAATACACTATTCCGGGAACCGATACATCAAATCCTAGAAAAAATTAAAGATAAGCCATATTTCCGATGGCCGAGCAAAATGATTGGAGACCCGGCAAAGCGCAATCAAAGTCTTCATTGCGAGTACCACAAGGAGCGGGGTCATACGACCGAGGATTGCAGAACCTTATGGGGTCATTTACAGCAATTGATCCAAGAGGGCAAACTCAAGCAGTTTCTGACCCAGCCCGACTGGCAGGCCAATTAGGCAACTCCCGGGGCTCAAAGTGGTGCATATTCTAGGCCCCCTTTGGGAGTCATCCAAGTCATTCTGGCCGTGCCAGGCAGAATAGGATCTTACCCCTCCCGGGTAATGTCAATCACAGGTTCACAGGCCGAGACCTACGAACCCGAACCCAAAAGGACCAAAACAGAAGCTCACCCAGCATTTAGGTTCTCGGACGAGGATAAGGTCGAAACCATACAGCCACACGACGACGCCCTAGTCGTAACTCTCAGAATCGGTGGCTACGACGTTAGAAGAGTATTGGTGGACCAAGGCAGCGGAGCCGAGATCATGTATCCAGATCTCTACAAGGGGCTTAATCTCAGGCAAGAGGACTTGGCAAGCTATGATTTGCCTTTGGTTGGCTTTGACGGAAAGGTCGTTGTTCCGCGTGGACAGATCAGGTTGCCAGTTCAAGCTGGCTCCAAGGTAGTGGAAGTGGACTTCATCGTGGTGGATGCCTACTCCCCCTACACCGCCATCATGGCACGGCCTTGGCTCCACGCTCTCGGGGCTGTCTCGTCTACCCTTCACCTTAAGGTGAAATACCCTTCCGGGGATCAGGTTGAGGAGCTGGTCGGAAGTCAATCTGTGGCCAGGCAGTGTCTGGTGGCCGCTATAACACGCCGATTGGAGCCAGAATCCTCGGCCTCTCCCATTAAAACATTATAGCAATCAGAGATCATGGCCTCCTTCCCTGGGGTGAAAGCCGAGGAGGTAGAGTGTGAGGAATTGGAGAAGGTCATCATCGACGATGACCTGGAAAGGTTCTTTCAGGTCGGCGCTCAATTGCCTCCCCAGGAGAAGGTAGAGTTAGTGCACTTCCTGAAGCAGAACATAGACGTATTTGCGTGGAGCACCTATGAAGCTTCTGGAATAGATTCGAGCTTCATTTGCCATCACCTTAACATCAACCCATCTGTTATCCCCAAAAGGCAGCCTCCTCGGCGCTCGTCAAAAGATCACTCTGACGCCGTCAAAGAGGAGGTCGCAAAACTTAAAAAGGCAGGAGCAATCAAGGAAATTTTCTATCCGGACTGGCTAGCCAACACGGTGGTAGTGAAGAAGAAGAATTGCAAATGGCGGGTGTGCGTAGACTACACAGACTTGAACAAGGCCTGCCCAAAGGATCCTTTCCCCATACCTCGAATTGATCAGCTGGTAGATGCGACTGTAGGGCACCTCAGGATGAGTTTCCTGGACGCTTTCCAAGGATATCACCAGATACCTTTGGCCCTGGAGGACCAGGAGAAAACGGCTTTCGTCACCCCCATCGGAAACTACCATTACAAGGTAATGCCGTTCGGACTGAAAAATGCAGGTTCCACTTACCAGCGAATGATGACGCAGATGTTTGAACCGCATCTGGGCAAATGCGTCGAAGTCTATATCGACGACATGGTAGTCAAGAGCAAGAAAGAAGCCGAGCACGTCGAGGACCTCGGGAATGTCTTCGAAATCCTAAGAAGCCACAAACTACGACTTAACGCTTCCAAATGTTCCTTCGGAGTGGGATCTGAAAAATTTTTGGGCTATATGATCACTCACCGCGGAATTAAGGTGAACCCAAGTCAGGTCAAAGCAATTAATAGCCTGCAACCTCCTCGGAATCCCAAGGAAGTACAGAGACTCACGGGAATGATTACTGCCCTCAACCGGTTTATATCCCGATTAGCAGATAGGTGCAGACCCTTCTATCGACTATTGAACAAGTGGAAGGACTATGAGTGGACCGAGGAGTGTGCCCTGGCCTTCCAGCAATTGAAGGAATATCTTTCTCGGCCACCTATTATGTCGAGACTCGAGGCAGACGAGGTCTTGTTTGCCTACATCGCGGTTGCTGCCCATGTCGTGAGCCTAGTGCTGTTAAGAGTTGATAATGGCATACAGAGGTCTGTATATTATGTCAGCAAGTCCCTACATGACGCCGAGATCAGATATTTGCCACTAGAAAAGGCTATTCTGGCCTTGGTCCATGCCACACGCAAGCTGCCTCATTATTTCCAATCCCACACTGTCGTTGTCCTAACACAGCTACCAGTTAAAGCCTTACTTCGAAGCGCTGATTATACGGGAAGGGTTGCTAAATGGGGGACGAAGTTGGGGGCGTATGAAATCAAGTACATGCCCCGCACCTCGGTGAAGGGGCAAGTCTTAGCCGATTTTGTCGCCGAATTCACTGAAACACCAGTAGAGACGGACATGGAGATGCTGCACATGGATGAAAATTCAGTTGGGGTAACCTCTATACTAGGAACCCCATCTTGGAAGGTTTATTTCGACGGCGCCTCAAACTTTAAAGGATCTGGAGTGGGGCTAGTCCTGATCTCCCCCGAAAACGTCACAATCGAAAAGTCGTTAAGACTCGGGTTCTCGGCCACCAACAACGAAACCGAATATGAAGCCCTCCTGGTTGGAATGACCATGATCCAGAAGCTGGGTGGAAAGGTCGTGGACATATTCTTGGACTCCAGACTGGTCGTGGGTCAAGTCCGAGGAGATATGGAGGCTCGTGACCCCAGAATGCAAGAATATCTGGACCAGGTAAGGCACTTACAGACCAGCTTCGACTCTTTCAACCTATTGCATATCCCCAGAAGCAAGAACACACATGCGGATTCCCTCGCTATGCTGGCAACCTCGTCGACGCAGGGTTTGCCGAGGACAATCTTGGTTGAAGACCTTGTAAAGCCCCACAGGTCGGGGACAGGGGTATCCACCATCCATCAAATAACGGTAAGCACTAGCTGGATGGACCCCATTGTTCAGTTCCTTAAAGATGACACCCTACCTGAAAGCAAGCTAGAAGCAGACAAGATACGGAGGAAGGCCCCTCGTTTCTGGCTGTCTGAGGATCATAAACTATACAAAAGGTCCTTCTCGGGCCCCTACCTGCTGTGTATTCATCCCGAAGCAGTGGAAATTCTCCTGGAAGAATTGCACGAAGGAATTTTTGGCAGCCACACGGGGGGAAGATCTTTATCTCATCGTGCCCTCACCCAAGGATATTGGTGGCCCAACATGCACAGGGAAGCCCAAGACTACGTAAAGAGATGTGATCAATGCCAGAGGTTCGCCCCGAACATACACCAACCCAGAGGGAAACTTAACCCCTTATCCAGCCCCTGGCCTTTCGCCCAGTGGGGCTTGTACATTGTCGTCCCTTTCCCCAAGGCTGCAGGGAACAGGAGATATCTAGTGGTCGGCACGGACTACTTCACCAAATGGGTCGAAGCTGAGCCATTGGCCAACATCCGAGATGCCGACATGAAGAAGTTCATCTGGAAAAACATTATCACTCGATTTGGAGTCCCCCATACTCTCATCTCGGACAATGGTCTTCAATTTAACAGCAAATCTTTCCGAAGATATTGCTGCGGGCTAGGAATAACCAACCGCTACTCTACCCCGACCTACCCTCAAGGGAACGGGCAAGCCGAGACCACTAATAAGGTCATTGTGGGCGGACTCAAAAAAAGGTTAGAAGATGCCAAAGGAAAATGGGTCGAGGAATTACCACACGTGTTGTGGACGTATCGGACCAACCCGTGAAAATCCACTGGAGAGACCCCTTTTTTGCTAACTTACGGGGCCGAGGCGGTCATTCCGTTAGAAACTGGATTTCCTACACTAAGAACAAGCTCTTTCATTCCTGATCATAACAACAATCAACTGGAAAGGGATCTGGATTTAATTGACGAACGAAGGGAAACCGCAGCGGTCCGACTAGCCTATTATCAGCATAAACTAAAAAGAGGTTACAATGCCAACGTGAAGCTAAGGCCTTTGGCGCCAGGAGATCTGGTACTGAGGAAGGTGGTTGGAACTGCGAAGAACCCCGCCGGGGACAAGCTAGGACCAAACTGGGAAGGGCCATACTGAATCACGTTTGTAGGTGGAATAGGTGCATATTACTTGGAGGATCTGCAAAATCAAGCAATGCTCCATTCATGAAATGTAAATAACCTAAAAAGATATTTTTATTAATAAAAATGTACTTCATTACGAATTTCACATTTCCTTACAATATGAATAATGTTTAACTTCTCCGAATTAGAAGAATCAATGGAGCCTTGGTCATACCTGGTCCCTCGGACCATATGCCTTGCGCCACCAAGTGTTAAACAGATCCTAAGCTACGCCAGGCCCCTCGGACCACCTGCTTTGGAAAAATTAACACGCTGCTAAATTTTTCTAAGTGTTAAACAGATCCTAAGCTACTCCTGGCCCCTCGGACCACCTGCTTTGGAAAAATTAACACGCTGCTAAATTTTTCTACGTGTTAAACAGATCCTAAGCTATGCCTGGCCCCTCGGACCACCTGCTTTGGAAAAATTAACACGCTGCTAAATTTTTCGAAGTGTTAAACAGATCCTAAGCTAAGCCTGGCCCCTCGGACCACCTGCTTTGGAAAAATTAACATGCTGCTAAATTTTTCTAAGTGTTAAACAGATCATAAGCTACGCCTGGCCCCTCAAACCACCTGCTTTGGAAAAATTAACACGCTGCTAAATTTTTCTAAGTGTTAAACAGATCCTAAGCTACGCCTGGCCCCTCAAACCACCGGCTTCGGAAAAATTAACACGCTGCTAAATTTTTCTAAGTGTTAAATAGATCCTAAGCTAAGCCTGGCCCGTCGGACCACCTGCTTTGGAAAAATTAACACGCTGCTAAATTTTTCTAAGTGTTAAACAGATCCTAAGCTAAGCCTGACCCCTCGGATCACCTGCTTTGGAAAAATTAACACGCTGCTAAATTTTTCTAAGTGTTAAAAAGATCCTAAGCTACACCTGGCCCCTCGGACCACCTGCTATGGAAAAATTAACACGCTGCTAAATTTTTCTAAGTGTTAAACAGATCCTAAGCTAAGCCTGGCCCCTCGGACCACCTGCTTTGGAAAAATTAACACGCTGCTAAATTTTTCTAAGTGTTAAACATAGCCTAAGCTAAGCCTGGCCCCTCGGATCACCTGCTTTGGAAAAATTAACACTCTGCTAAATTTTTCTAAGTGTTAAACAAATCCTAAGCTACACCTGGCCCCTCGGACCACCTGCTTTGGAAAAATTAACACGCTGCTAAATTTTTCTAAGTGTTAAACATACCCTAAGCTAAGCCTGGCCCCTCGGATCACCTTCTTTGGAAAAATTAACACGCTGCTAAATTTTTCTAAGTGTTAAACAGATCCTAAGCTAAGCATGGCCCCTCGGACCACCTGCTTTGGAAAAATTAACACGCTGCTAAATTTTTCTAAGTGTTAAACAGATCCTAAGCTAAGCCTGGCCCCTCGGACCACCTGCTTTGGAAAAATTAACAAGCTGCTAAATTTTTCTAAGTGTTAAACAGATCCAAAGCTAAGCCTGGCCCCTCGGATCACCTGCTTTGGAAAAATTAACACGCTGCTAAATTTTTCTAAGTGTTAAACAGATCCTAAGCTAAGCCTGACCCCTCGGACCACCTGCTTTGGAAAAATTAACACGCTGCTAAATTTTTCTAAGTGTTAAACAGATCCTAAGCTAAGCCTGGCCCCTCGGACCACCTGCTTTGGAAAAATTAACAAGCTGCTAAATTTTTCTACGTGTTAAACAGATCCTAAGCTAAGCATGGCCCCTCGGATCACCTGCTTTGGAAAAATTAACAAGCTGCTAAATTTTTCTAAGTGTTAAACAGATCCTAAGCTAAGCCTGACCCCTCGGACCACCTGCTTTGGAAAAATTAACACGCTGCTAAATTTTTCTAAGTGTTAAACAGATCCTAAGCTAAGCCTGACCCCTCGGACCACCTGCTTTGGAAAAATTAACACGCTGCTAAATTTTTCTAGGTGTTAAACAGATCCTAAGCTAAGCCTGGCCCCTCGGACCACCTGCTTTGGAAAAATTAACAAGCTGCTAAATTTTTCGAAGTGTTAAACAGATCCTAAGCTACTCCTGGCCCCTCGGACCACCTGCTTTGGAAAAATTAACACGCTGCTAAATTTTTCTACGTGTTAAACAGATCCTAAGCTATGCCTGGCCCCTCGGACCACCTGCTTTGGAAAAATTAACACGCTGCTAAATTTTTCGAAGTGTTAAACAGATCCTAAGCTAAGCCTGACCCCTCGGACCACCTGCTTTGGAAAAATTAACACGCTGCTAAATTTTTCTAAGTGTTAAACAGATCCTAAGCTAAGCCTGGCCCCTCGGACCACCTGCTTTGGAAAAATTAACACGCTGCTAAATTTTTCTACGTGTTAAACAGATCCTAAGCTAAGCATGGCCCCTCGGACCACCTGCTTTGGAAAAATTAACAAGCTGCTAAATTTTTCTAAGTGTTAAACAGATCCAAAGCTAAGCCTGGACCCTCGGATCACCTGCTTTGGAAAAATTAACATGCTGCTAAATTTTTCTAAGTGTTAAACAGATCCTAAGCTAAGCCTGACCCCTCGGACCACCTGCTTTGGAAAAATTAACACGCTGCTAAATTTTTCTAAGTGTTAAACAGATCCTAAGCTAAGCCTGGCCCCTCGGACCACCTGCTTTGGAAAAATTAACACGCTGCTAAATTTTTCTACGTGTTAAACAGATCCTAAGCTACACCTGGCCCCTCGGACCACCTGTTTTGGAAAAATTAATACGCTGCAAAATTTTTCTAAGTGTTAAACAGATCCTAAGCTAAGCCTGGCCCCTCGGACCACCTGCTTTGGAAAAATTAACAAGCTGCTAAATTTTTCTAAGTGTTAAACAGATCCAAAGCTAAGCCTGGCCCCTCGGATCACCTGCTTTGGAAAAATTAACACGCTGCTAAATTTTTCTAAGTGTTAAACAGATCCTAAGCTAAGCCTGACCCCTCGGACCACCTGCTTTGGAAAAATTAACACGCTGCTAAATTTTTCTAAGTGTTAAACAGATCCTAAGCTAAGCCTGGCCCCTCGGACCACCTGCTTTGGAAAAATTAACAAGCTGCTAAATTTTTCTACGTGTTAAACAGATCCTAAGCTAAGCATGGCCCCTCGGATCACCTGCTTTGGAAAAATTAACAAGCTGCTAAATTTTTCTAAGTGTTAAACAGATCCTAAGCTAAGCCTGACCCCTCGGACCACCTGCTTTGGAAAAATTAACACGCTGCTAAATTTTTCTAAGTGTTAAACAGATCCTAAGCTAAGCCTGACCCCTCGGACCACCTGCTTTGGAAAAATTAACACGCTGCTAAATTTTTCTAGGTGTTAAACAGATCCTAAGCTAAGCCTGGCCCCTCGGACCACCTGCTTTGGAAAAATTAACAAGCTGCTAAATTTTTCTAAGTGTTAAACAGATCCAAAGCTAAGCCTGGCCCCTCGGATCACCTGCTTTGGAAAAATTAACACGCTGCTAAATTTTTCTAAGTGTTAAACAGATCCTAAGCTAAGCCTGACCCCTCGGACCACCTGCTTTGGAAAAATTAACACGCTGCTAAATTTTTCTAAGTGTTAAACAGATCCTAAGCTAAGCCTGGCCCCTCGGACCACCTGCTTTGGAAAAATTAACACGCTGCTAAATTTTTCTAAGTGTTAAACAGATCCTAAGCTACTCCTGGCCCCTCGGACCACCTGCTTTGGAAAAATTAACACGCTGCTAAATTTTTCTACGTGTTAAACAGATCCTAAGCTATGCCTGGCCCCTCGGACCACCTGCTTTGGAAAAATTAACACGCTGCTAAATTTTTCGAAGTGTTAAACAGATCCTAAGCTAAGCCTGACCCCTCGGACCACCTGCTTTGGAAAAATTAACACGCTGCTAAATTTTTCTAAGTGTTAAACAGATCCTAAGCTAAGCCTGGCCCCTCGGACCACCTGCTTTGGAAAAATTAACACGCTGCTAAATTTTTCTACGTGTTAAACAGATCCTAAGCTAAGCATGGCCCCTCGGACCACCTGCTTTGGAAAAATTAACAAGCTGCTAAATTTTTCTAAGTGTTAAACAGATCCAAAGCTAAGCCTGGACCCTCGGATCACCTGCTTTGGAAAAATTAACATGCTGCTAAATTTTTCTAAGTGTTAAACAGATCCTAAGCTAAGCCTGACCCCTCGGACCACCTGCTTTGGAAAAATTAACACGCTGCTAAATTTTTCTAAGTGTTAAACAGATCCTAAGCTAAGCCTGGCCCCTCGGACCACCTGCTTTGGAAAAATTAACACGCTGCTAAATTTTTCTACGTGTTAAACAGATCCTAAGCTACACCTGGCCCCTCGGACCACCTGTTTTGGAAAAATTAATACGCTGCAAAATTTTTCTAAGTGTTAAACAGATCCTAAGCTAAGCCTGGCCCGTCGGACCACTTGCTTTGGAAAAATTAACACGCTGCTAAATTTTTCTAAGTGTTAAACAGATCCTAAGCTAAGCCTGGCCCCTCGGATCACCTGCTTTGGAAAAATTCACACGCTGCTAAATTTTTCTAAGTGTTAAGCAGATCCTAAGCTAAGCCCGGCCCCTCGGACCACCTGCTTTGGAAAAATTAACATGCTGCAAAATTTTTTTAAGTGTTAAACAGATCCTAAGCTACACCTGGCCCCTCAAACCACCTGCTTCGGAAAAATTAACACGCTGCTAAACTTTTCTAAGTGTTAAACAGATCCTAAGTTAAACCTGGCCCCTCGGACCACCTGCTTTGGAAAAATTAACACGCTGCTAAATTTTTCTAAGTGGTAAACATATCCTAAGCTAAGCCTGGCCCCTCGGATCACCTGCTTTGGAAAAATTAACACGCTGCTAAATTTTTCTAAGTGTTAAACTGATCCTAAGCTACACCTGGCCCCTCGGACCACCTTCTTTGGAAAAATTAACACGCAGCTAAAATTTTCTAAGTGTTAAACATACCCCATGCTAAGCCTGGCCCCTCGGATCACCTGCTTTGGAAAAATTAACACGCTGCTAAATTTTTCTAAGTGTTAAACAGATCCTAAGCTACACCTGGCCCCTCGGACCACCTGCTTTGGAAAAATTAACACGCTACTAAATTTTTCAAAGTGTTAAATATATCCTAAACTAAGCCTGGCCCCTCGGATCACCTGCGTTGGAAAAATTAACACGCTGCTAAATTTTTCTAAGCGTTAAACAGATCCTAAGCTAAGCCTGGCCCCTCGGACCACCTGCTTTGGAAAAATTAACACACTGCTAAATTTTTCTAAGTGTTAAACAGATCCTAAAGCTACACCTGGCCCCTCGGACCACCTGCTTGGGAAAAATTAACACGCTGCTAAATTTTTCGAAGTGTTAAACAGATCCTAAGCTAAGCCTGGCCCCTCGGACCACCTGCTTTGGAAAAATTAACACGCTGCTAAATTTTTCTAAATGTTAAACAGATCCTAAGCTACGCCTGGCTCCTCAAACCACCTGCTTTGGAAAAATTAACACGCTGCTAAATTTTTCTAAGTGTTAAACAGATCCGAAGCTACGCCTGGCCCCTCAAACCACCGGCTTCGGAAAAATTAACACGCTGCTAAATTTTTCTAAGTGTTAAATAGATCCAAAGCTAAGCCTGGCCCGTCGGACCACCTGCTTTGGAAAAATTAACACGCTGCTAAATTTTTCTAAGTGTTAAACAGATCCTAAGCTAAGCCTGGCCCCTCGGATCACCTGCTTTGGAAAAATTCACTCGCTGCTAAATTTTTCTAAGTGTTAAGCAGATCCTAAGCTAAGCCCGGCCCCTCGGACCACCTGCTTTGGAAAAATTAACATGCTGCAAAATTTTTTTAAGTGTTAAACAGATCCTAAGCTACACCTGGCCCCTCAAACCACCTGCTTCGGAAAAATTAACATGCTGCTAAACTTTTCTAAGTGTTAAACAGATCCTAAGTTAAACCTGGCCCCTCGGACCACCTGCTTTGGAAAAATTAACACGCTGCTAAATTTTTCTAAGTGTTAAACATATCCTAAGCTAAGCCTGGCCCCTTGGATCACCTTCTTTGGAAAAATTAACACGCTGCTAAATTTTTCTAAGTGTTAAACTGATCCTAAGCTACACCTGGCCCCTCGGACCACCTTCTTTGGAAAAATTAACACGCAGCTAAAATTTTCTAAGTGTTAAACATACCCCAAGCTAAGCCTGGCCCCTCGGATCACCTGCTTTGGAAAAATTAACACGTTGCTAAATTTTTCTAAGTGTTAAACAGATCCTAAGCTACACCTGGCCCCTCGGACCACCTGCTTTGGAAAAATTAACACGCTACTAAATTTTTCTAAGTGTTAAATATATCCTAAACTAAGCCTGGCCCCTCGGATCACCTGCGTTGGAAAAATTAACACGCTGCTAAATTTTTCTAAGTGTTAAACAGATCCTAAGCTAAGCCTGGCCCCTCGGACCACCTGCTTTGGAAAAATTAACACACTGCTAAATTTTTCTTAGTGTTAAACAGATCCTAAAGCTACACCTGGCCCCTCGGACCACCTGCTTGGGAAAAATTAACACGCTGCTAAATTTTTCGAAGTGTTAAACAGATCCTAAGCTAAGCCTGGCCCCTCGGACCACCTGCTTTGGAAAAATTAACACGCTGCTAAATTTTTCTAAATGTTAAACAGATCCTAAGCTACGCCTGGCTCCTCAAACCACCTGCTTTGGAAAAATTAACACGCTGCTAAATTTTTCTAAGTGTTAAACAGATCCGAAGCTACGCCTGGCCCCTCAAACCACCGGCTTCGGAAAAATTAACACGCTGCTAAATTTTTCTAAGTGTTAAATAGATCCTAAGCTAAGCCTGGCCCGTCGGACCACCTGCTTTGGAAAAATTAACACGCTGCTAAATTTTTCTAAGTGTTAAACAGATCCTAAGCTAAGCCTGACCCCTCGGATCACCTGCTTTGGAAAAATTAACACGCTGCTAAATTTTTCTAAGTGTTAAACAGATCCTAAGCTAAGCCTGGCCCCTCGGATCACCTGCTTTGGAAAAATTAACACGCTGCTAAATTTTTCTAAGTGTTAAACAGATCCTAAGCTAAGCCTGGCCCCTCGGACCACCTGCTTTGGAAAAATTAACACGCTGCTAAATTTTTCTAAGTGTTAAACATACCCTAAGCTAAGCCTGGCCCCTCGGATCACCTGCTTTGGAAAAATTAACACGCTGCTAAATTTTTCTAAGTGTTAAACAGATCCTAAGCTACACCTGGCCCCTCGGACCACCTGCTTTGGAAAAATTAACACGCTACTAAATTTTTCTAAGTGTTAAATATATCCTAAACTAAGCCTGGCCCCTCGGATCACCTGCTTTGGAAAAATTAACACGCTGCTAAATTTTTCTAAGTGTTAAACAGATCCTAAGCTAAGCCTGGCCCCTCGGATCACCTGCTTTGGAAAAATTTACACGCTGCTAAATTTTTCTAAGTGTTAAGCAGATCCTAAGCTAAGCCCGGCCCCTCGGACCACCTGCTTTGGAAAAATTAACATGCTGCAAAATTTTTTTAAGTGTTAAACAGATCCTAAGCTACACCTGGCCCCTCAAACCACCTGCTTCGGAAAAATTAACACGCTGCTAAACTTTTCTAAGTGTTAAACAGATCCTAAGTTAAACCTGGCCCCTCGGACCACCTGCTTTGGAAAAATTAACACGCTGCTAAATTTTTCTAAGTGTTAAACATATCCTAAGCTAACCCTGGCCCCTCGGATCACCTGCTTTGGAAAAATTAACACGCTGCTAAATTTTTCTAAGTGTTAAACTGATCCTAAGCTACACCTGGCCCCTCGGACCACCTTCTTTGGAAAAATTAACACGCAGCTAAAATTTTCTAAGTGTTAAACATACCCTAAGCTAAGCCTGGCCCCTCGGATCACCTGCTTTGGAAAAATTAACACGCTGCTAAATTTTTCTAAGTGTTAAACAGATCCTAAGCTAAGGCTGACCCCTCGGACCACCTGCTTTGGAAAAATTAACACGCTGCTAAATTTTTCTAAGTGTTAAACAGATCCTAAGCTAAGCCTGGCCCCTCGGACCACCTGCTTTGGAAAAATTAACAAGCTGCTAAATTTTTCTAAGTGTTAAACAGATCCAAAGCTAAGCCTGGCCCCTCGGATCACCTGCTTTGGAAAAATTAACACGCTGCTAAATTTTTCTAAGTGTTAAACAGATCCTAAGCTAAGCCTGACCCCTCGGACCACCTGCTTTGGAAAAATTAACACGCTGCTAAATTTTTCTAAGTGTTAAACAGATCCTAAGCTAAGCCTGGCCCCTCGGACCACCTGCTTTGGAAAAATTAACACGCTGCTAAATTTTTCTACGTGTTAAACAGATCCTAAGCTAAGCATGGCCCCTCGGACCACCTGCTTTGGAAAAATTAACAAGCTGCTAAATTTTTCTAAGTGTTAAACAGATCCAAAGCTAAGCCTGGCCCCTCGGATCACCTGCTTTGGAAAAATTAACATGCTGCTAAATTTTTCTAAGTGTTAAACAGATCCTAAGCTAAGCCTGACACCTCGGACCACCTGCTTTGGAAAAATTAACACGCTGCTAAATTTTTCTAAGTGTTAAACAGATCCTAAGCTAAGCCTGGCCCCTCGGACCACCTGCTTTGGAAAAATTAACACGCTGCTAAATTTTTCTACGTGTTAAACAGATCCTAAGCTACACCTGGCCCCTCGGACCACCTGTTTTGGAAAAATTAATACGCTGCAAAATTTTTCTAAGTGTTAAACAGATCCTAAGCTAAGCCTGGCCCGTCGGACCACTTGCTTTTAAAAAAATTAACACGCTGCTAAATTTTTCTAAGTGTTAAACAGATCCTAAGCTAAGCCTGGCCCCTCGGATCACCTGCTTTGGAAAAATTCACACGCTGCTAAATTTTTCTAAGTGTGAAGCAGATCCTAAGCTAAGCCCGGCCCCTCGGACCACCTGCTTTGGAAAAATTAACATGCTGCAAAATTTTTTTAAGTGTTAAACAGATCCTAAGCTACACCTGGCCCCTCAAACCACCTGCTTCGGAAAAATTAACACGCTGCTAAACTTTTCTAAGTGTTAAACAGATCCTAAGTTAAACCTGGCCCCTCGGACCACCTGCTTTGGAAAAATTAACACGCTGCTAAATTTTTCTAAGTGTTAAACATATCCTAAGCTAAGCCTGGCCCCTCGGATCACCTGCTTTGGAAAAATTAACACGCTGCTAAATTTTTCTAAGTGTTAAACTGATCCTAAGCTACACCTGGCCCCTCGGACCACCTTCTTTGGAAAAATTAACACGCAGCTAAAATTTTCTAAGTGTTAAACATACCCTAAGCTAAGCCTGGCCCCTCGGATCACCTGCTTTGGAAAAATTAACACGCTGCTAAATTTTTCTAAGTGTTAAACAGATCCTAAGCTACACCTGGCCCCTCGGATCACCTGCGTTGGAAAAATTAACACGCTGCTAAATTTTTCTAAGTGTTAAACAGATCCTAAGCTAAGCCTGGCCCCTCGGACCACCTGCTTTGGAAAAATTAACACACTGCTAAATTTTTCTAAGTGTTAAACAGATCCTAAAGCTACACCTGGCCCCTCGGACCACCTGCTTGGGAAAAATTAACACGCTGCTAAATTTTTCGAAGTGTTAAACAGATCCTAAGCTAAGCCTGGCCCCTCGGACCACCTGCTTTGGAAAAATTAAAACGCTGCAGAATTTTTCTAAATGTTAAACAGATCCTAAGCTACGCCTGGCTCCTCAAACCACCTGCTTTGGAAAAATTAACACGCTGCTAAATTTTTCTAAGTGTTAAACAGATCCGAAGCTACGCCTGGCCCCTCAAACCACCGGCTTCGGAAAAATTAACACGCTGCTAAATTTTTCTAAGTGTTAAATAGATCCTAAGCTAAGCCTGGCCCGTCGGACCACCTGCTTTGGAAAAATTAACACGCTGCTAAATTTTTCTAAGTGTTAAACAGATCCTAAGCTAAGCCTGACCCCTCGGATCACCTGCTTTGGAAAAATTAACACGCTGCTAAATTTTTCTAAGTGTTAAACAGATCCTAAGCTAAGCCTGGCCCCTCGGATCACCTGCTTTGGAAAAATTAACACGCTGCTAAATTTTTCTAAGTGTTAAACAGATCCTAAGCTAAGCCTGGCCCCTCGGACCACCTGCTTTGGAAAAATTAACACGCTGCTAAATTTTTCTAAGTGTTAAACATACCCTAAGCTAAGCCTGGCCCCTCGGATCACCTGCTTTGGAAAAATTAACACGCTGCTAAATTTTTCTAAGTGTTAAACAGATCCTAAGCTACACCTGGCCCCTCGGACCACCTGCTTTGGAAAAATTAACACGCTACTAAATTTTTCTAAGTGTTAAATATATCCTAAACTAAGCCTGGCCCCTCGGATCACCTGCTTTGGAAAAATTAACACGCTGCTAAATTTTTCTAAGTGTTAAACAGATCCTAAGCTAAGCCTGGCCCCTCGGATCACCTGCTTTGGAAAAATTCACACGCTGCTAAATTTTTCTAAGTGTTAAGCAGATCCTAAGCTAAGCCCGGCCCCTCGGACCACCTGCTTTGGAAAAATTAACATGCTGCAAAATTTTTTTAAGTGTTAAACAGATCCTAAGCTACACCTGGCCCCTCAAACCACCTGCTTCGGAAAAATTACCACGCTGCTAAACTTTTCTAAGTGTTAAACAGATCCTAAGTTAAACCTGGCCCCTCGGACCACCTGCTTTGGAAAAATTAACACGCTGCTAAATTTTTCTAAGTGTTAAACATATCCTAAGCTAAGCCTGGCCCCTCGGATCACCTGCTTTGGAAAAATTAACACGCTGCTAAATTTTTCTAAGTGTTAAACTGATCCTAAGCTACACCTGGCCCCTCGGACCACCTTCTTTGGAAAAATTAACACGCAGCTAAAATTTTCTAAGTGTTAAACATACCCTAAGCTAAGCCTGGCCCCTCGGATCACCTGCTTTGGAAAAATTAACACGCTGCTAAATTTTTCTAAGTGTTAAACAGATCCTAAGCTACACCTGGCCCCTCGGACCACCTGCTTTGGAAAAATTAACACGCTACTAAATTTTTCTAAGTGTTAAATATATCCTAAACTAAGCCTGGCCCCTCGGATCACCTGCGTTGGAAAAATTAACACGCTGCTAAATTTTTCTAAGTGTTAAACAGATCCTAAGCTAAGCCTGGCCCCTCGGACCACCTGCTTTGGAAAAATTAACACACTGCTAAATTTTTCTAAGTGTTAAACAGATCCTAAAGCTACACCTGGCCCCTCGGACCACCTGCTTGGGAAAAATTAACACGCTGCTAAATTTTTCGAAGTGTTAAACAGATCCTAAGCTAAGCCTGGCCCCTCGGACCACCTGCTTTGGAAAAATTAAAACGCTGCAGAATTTTTCTAAATGTTAAACAGATCCTAAGCTACGCCTGGCTCCTCAAACCACCTGCTTTGGAAAAATTAACACGCTGCTAAATTTTTCTAAGTGTTAAACAGATCCGAAGCTACGCCTGGCCCCTCAAACCACCGGCTTCGGAAAAATTAACACGCTGCTAAATTTTTCTAAGTGTTAAATAGATCCTAAGCTAAGCCTGGCCCGTCGGACCACCTGCTTTGGAAAAATTAACACGCTGCTAAATTTTTCTAAGTGTTAAACAGATCCTAAGCTAAGCCTGACCCCTCGGATCACCTGCTTTGGAAAAATTAACACGCTGCTAAATTTTTCTAAGTGTTAAACAGATCCTAAGCTAAGCCTGGCCCCTCGGATCACCTGCTTTGGAAAAATTAACACGCTGCTAAATTTTTCTAAGTGTTAAACAGATCCTAAGCTAAGCCTGGCCCCTCGGACCACCTGCTTTGGAAAAATTAACACGCTGCTAAATTTTTCTAAGTGTTAAACATACCCTAAGCTAAGCCTGGCCCCTCGGATCACCTGCTTTGGAAAAATTAACACGCTGCTAAATTTTTCTAAGTGTTAAACAGATCCTAAGCTAAGCCTGGCCCCTCGGACCACCTGCTTTGGAAAAATTAACACGCTGCTAAATTTTTCTAAGTGTTAAACATACCCTAAGCTAAGCCTGGCCCCTCGGATCACCTGCTTTGGAAAAATTAACACGCTGCTAAATTTTTCTAAGTGTTAAACAGATCCTAAGCTACACCTGGCCCCTCGGACCACCTGCTTTGGAAAAATTAACACGCTACTAAATTTTTCTAAGTGTTAAATATATCCTAAACTAAGCCTGGCCCCTCGGATCACCTGCTTTGGAAAAATTAACACGCTGCTAAATTTTTCTAAGTGTTAAACAGATCCTAAGCTAAGCCTGGCCCCTCGGATCACCTGCTTTGGAAAAATTCACACGCTGCTAAATTTTTCTAAGTGTTAAGCAGATCCTAAGCTAAGCCCGGCCCCTCGGACCACCTGCTTTGGAAAAATTAACATGCTGCAAAATTTTTTTAAGTGTTAAACAGATCCTAAGCTACACCTGGCCCCTCAAACCACCTGCTTCGGAAAAATTACCACGCTGCTAAACTTTTCTAAGTGTTAAACAGATCCTAAGTTAAACCTGGCCCCTCGGACCACCTGCTTTGGAAAAATTAACACGCTGCTAAATTTTTCTAAGTGTTAAACATATCCTAAGCTAAGCCTGGCCCCTCGGATCACCTGCTTTGGAAAAATTAACACGCTGCTAAATTTTTCTAAGTGTTAAACTGATCCTAAGCTACACCTGGCCCCTCGGACCACCTTCTTTGGAAAAATTAACACGCAGCTAAAATTTTCTAAGTGTTAAACATACCCTAAGCTAAGCCTGGCCCCTCGGATCACCTGCTTTGGAAAAATTAACACGCTGCTAAATTTTTCTAAGTGTTAAACAGATCCTAAGCTACACCTGGCCCCTCGGACCACCTGCTTTGGAAAAATTAACACGCTACTAAATTTTTCTAAGTGTTAAATATATCCTAAACTAAGCCTGGCCCCTCGGATCACCTGCGTTGGAAAAATTAACACGCTGCTAAATTTTTCTAAGTGTTAAACAGATCCTAAGCTAAGCCTGGCCCCTCGGACCACCTGCTTTGGAAAAATTAACACACTGCTAAATTTTTCTAAGTGTTAAACAGATCCTAAAGCTACACCTGGCCCCTCGGACCACCTGCTTGGGAAAAATTAACACGCTGCTAAATTTTTCGAAGTGTTAAACAGATCCTAAGCTAAGCCTGGCCCCTCGGACCACCTGCTTTGGAAAAATTAAAACGCTGCAGAATTTTTCTAAATGTTAAACAGATCCTAAGCTACGCCTGGCTCCTCAAACCACCTGCTTTGGAAAAATTAACACGCTGCTAAATTTTTCTAAGTGTTAAACAGATCCGAAGCTACGCCTGGCCCCTCAAACCACCGGCTTCGGAAAAATTAACACGCTGCTAAATTTTTCTAAGTGTTAAATAGATCCTAAGCTAAGCCTGGCCCGTCGGACCACCTGCTTTGGAAAAATTAACACGCTGCTAAATTTTTCTAAGTGTTAAACAGATCCTAAGCTAAGCCTGACCCCTCGGATCACCTGCTTTGGAAAAATTAACACGCTGCTAAATTTTTCTAAGTGTTAAACAGATCCTAAGCTAAGCCTGGCCCCTCGGATCACCTGCTTTGGAAAAATTAACACGCTGCTAAATTTTTCTAAGTGTTAAACAGATCCTAAGCTAAGCCTGGCCCCTCGGACCACCTGCTTTGGAAAAATTAACACGCTGCTAAATTTTTCTAAGTGTTAAACATACCCTAAGCTAAGCCTGGCCCCTCGGATCACCTGCTTTGGAAAAATTAACACGCTGCTAAATTTTTCTAAGTGTTAAACAGATCCTAAGCTACACCTGGCCCCTCGGACCACCTGCTTTGGAAAAATTAACACGCTACTAAATTTTTCTAAGTGTTAAATATATCCTAAACTAAGCCTGGCCCCTCGGATCACCTGCTTTGGAAAAATTAACACGCTGCTAAATTTTTCTAAGTGTTAAACAGATCCTAAGCTAAGCCTGGCCCCTCGGATCACCTGCTTTGGAAAAATTAACACGCTGCTAAATTTTTCTAAGTGTTAAACTGATCCTAAGCTACACCTGGCCCCTCGGACCACCTTCTTTGGAAAAATTAACACGCAGCTAAAATTTTCTAAGTGTTAAACATACCCTAAGCTAAGCCTGGCCCCTCGGATCACCTGCTTTGG
Source organism: Lithocarpus polystachyus (assembly GCA_033629205.1). NCBI lineage: Eukaryota > Viridiplantae > Streptophyta > Magnoliopsida > Fagales > Fagaceae > Lithocarpus > Lithocarpus polystachyus. The sequence goes on from CM066162.1 coordinate 68,588,717, forward strand.
AAAAATTAACACGCTGCTAAATTTTTCTAAGTGTTAAACAGATCCTAAGCTACACCTGGCCCCTCGGACCACCTGCTTTGGAAAAATTAACACGCTACTAAATTTTTCTAAGTGTTAAATATATCCTAAACTAAGCCTGGCCCCTCGGATCACCTGCGTTGGAAAAATTAACACGCTGCTAAATTTTTCTAAGTGTTAAACAGATCCTAAGCTAAGCCTGGCCCCTCGGACCACCTGCTTTGGAAAAATTAACACACTGCTAAATTTTTCTTAGTGTTAAACTGATCCTAAAGCTACACCTGGCCCCTCGGACCACCTGCTTGGGAAAAATTAACACGCTGCTAAATTTTTCGAAGTGTTAAACAGATCCTAAGCTAAGCCTGGCCCCTCGGACCACCTGCTTTGGAAAAATTAACACGCTGCTAAATTTTTCTAAATGTTAAACAGATCCTAAGCTACGCCTGGCTCCTCAAACCACCTGCTTTGGAAAAATTAACACGCTGCTAAATTTTTCTAAGTGTTAAACAGATCCGAAGCTACGCCTGGCCCCTCAAACCACCGGCTTCGGAAAAATTAACACGCTGCTAAATTTTTCTAAGTGTTAAATAGATCCTAAGCTAAGCCTGGCCCGTCGGACCACCTGCTTTGGAAAAATTAACACGCTGCTAAATTTTTCTAAGTGTTAAACAGATCCTAAGCTAAGCCTGACCCCTCGGATCACCTGCTTTGGAAAAATTAACACGCTGCTAAATTTTTCTAAGTGTTAAACAGATCCTAAGCTAAGCCTGGCCCCACGGATCACCTGCTTTGGAAAAATTAACACGCTGCTAAATTTTTGTAAGTGTTAAACAGATCCTAAGCTAAGCCTGGCCCCTCGGACCACCTGCTTTGGAAAAATTAACACGCTGCTAAATTTTTCTAAGTGTTAAACATACCCTAAGCTAAGCCTGGCCCCTCGGATCACCTGCTTTGGAAAAATTAACACGCTGCTAAATTTTTCTAAGTGTTAAACAGATCCTAAGCTACACCTGGCCCCTCGGACCACCTGCTTTGGAAAAATTAACACGCTACTAAATTTTTCTAAGTGTTAAATATATCCTAAACTAAGCCTGGCCCCTCGGATCACCTGCTTTGGAAAAATTAACACGCTGCTAAATTTTTCTAAGTGTTAAACAGATCCTAAGCTAAGCCTGGCCTCTCGGACCACCTGCTTTGGAAAAATTAACACACTGCTAAATTTTTCAAAGTGTTAAACAGATCCTAAAGCTACACCTGGCCCCTCGGACCACCTGCTTGGGAAAAATTAACACGCTGCTAAATTTTTCGAAGTGTTAAACAGATCCTAAGCTAAGCCTGACCCCTCGGATCACCTGCGTTGGAAAAATTAACACGCTGCTAAATTTTTTTAAATGTTAAAAAGATCCTAAGCTACACCTGGCCCCTCGGACCACCTGCTTTGGAAAAATTAACAAGCTGCTAAATTTTTTTAAGTGTTATACAGATCCTAAGCTAAGCCTGGCCCCTCGGATCACCTGCTTTGGAAAAATTAACACGCTGCTAAATTTTTCTAAGTGTTAAACAGATCCTAAGCTAAGCCTGGCCCCTCGGACCACCTGCTTTGGAAAAATTAACACGCTGCTAAATTTTTCTAAGTGTTAAACATACCCTAAGCTAAGCCTGGCCCCTCGGATCACCTGCTTTGGAAAAATTAACACGCTGCTAAATTTTTCTAAGTGTTAAACAGATCCTAAGCTACACCTGGCCCCTCGGACCACCTGCTTTGGAAAAATTAACACGCTACTAAATTTTTCTAAGTGTTAAATATATCCTAAACTAAGCCTGGCCCCTCGGATCACCTGCTTTGGAAAAATTAACACGCTGCTAAATTTTTCTAAGTGTTAAACAGATCCTAAGCTAAGCCTGGCCCCTTGGATCACCTGCTTTGGAAAAATTCACACGCTGCTAAATTTTTCTAAGTGTTAAGCAGATCCTAAGCTAAGCCCGGCCCCTCGGACCACCTGCTTTGGAAACATTAACATGCTGCAAAATTTTTTTAAGTGTTAAACAGATCCTAAGCTACACCTGGCCCCTCAAACCACCTGCTTCGGAAAAATTACCACGCTGCTAAACTTTTCTAAGTGTTAAACAGATCCTAAGTTAAACCTGGCCCCTCGGACCACCTGCTTTGGAAAAATTAACACGCTGCTAAATTTTTCTAAGTGTTAAACATATCCTAGGCTAAGCCTGGCCCCTCGGATCACCTGCTTTGGAAAAATTAACACGCTGCTAAATTTTTCTAAGTGTTAAACTGATCCTAAGCTACACCTGGCCCCTCGGACCACCTTCTTTGGAAAAATTAACACGCAGCTAAAATTTTCTAAGTGTTAAACATACCCTAAGCTAAGCCTGGCCCCTCGGATCACCTGCTTTGGAAAAATTAACACGCTGCTAAATTTTTCTAAGTGTTAAACAGATCCTAAGCTACACCTGGCCCCTCGGACCACCTGCTTTGGAAAAATTAACACGCTACTAAATTTTTCTAAGTGTTAAATATATCCTAAACTAAGCCTGGCCCCTCGGATCACCTGCGTTGGAAAAATTAACACGCTGCTAAATTTTTCTAAGTGTTAAACAGATCCTAAGCTAAGCCTGGCCCCTCGGACCACCTGCTTTGGAAAAATTAACACACTGCTAAATTTTTCTTAGTGTTAAACTGATCCTAAAGCTACACCTGGCCCCTCGGACCACCTGCTTGGGAAAAATTAACACGCTGCTAAATTTTTCGAAGTGTTAAACAGATCCTAAGCTAAGCCTAGCCCCTCGGACCACCTGCTTTGGAAAAATTAAAACGCTGCAGAATTTTTCTAAATGTTAAACAGATCCTAAGCTACGCCTGGCTCCTCAAACCACCTGCTTTGGAAAAATTAACACGCTGCTAAATTTTTCTAAGTGTTAAACAGATCCGAAGCTACGCCTGGCCCCTCAAACCACCGGCTTCGGAAAAATTAACACGCAGCTAAATTTTTCTAAGTGTTAAATAGATCCTAAGCTAAGCCTGGCCCGTCGGACCACCTGCTTTGGAAAAATTAACACGCTGCTAAATTTTTCTAAGTGTTAAACAGATCCTAAGCTAAGCCTGACCCCTCGGATCACCTGCTTTGGAAAAATTAACACGCTGCTAAATTTTTCTAAGTGTTAAACAGATCCTAAGCTAAGCCTGGCCCCTCGGATCACCTGCTTTGGAAAAATTAACACGCTGCTAAATTTTTCTAAGTGTTAAACAGATCCTAAGCTAAGCCTGGCCCCTCGGACCACCTGCTTTGGAAAAATTAACACGCTGCTAAATTTTTCTAAGTGTTAAACATACCCTAAGCTAAGCCTGGCCCCTCGGATCACCTGCTTTGGAAAAATTAACACGCTGCTAAATTTTTCTAAGTGTTAAACAGATCCTAAGCTACACCTGGCCCCTCGGACCACCTGCTTTGGAAAAATTAACACGCTACTAAATTTTTCTAAGTGTTAAATATATCCTAAACTAAGCCTGGCCCCTCGGATCACCTGCTTTGGAAAAATTAACACCCTGCTAAATTTTTCTAAGTGTTAAACAGATCCTAAGCTAAGCCTGGCCCCTCGGATCACCTGCTTTGGAAAAATTCACACGCTGCTAAATTTTTTTAAGTGTTAAGCAGATCCTAAGCTAAGCCCGGCCCCTCGGACCACCTGCTTTGGAAAAATTAACATGCTGCAAAATTTTTTTAAGTGTTAAACAGATCCTAAGCTACACCTGGCCCCTCAAACCACCTGCTTCGGAAAAATTACCACGCTGCTAAACTTTTCTAAGTGTTAAACAGATCCTAAGTTAAACCTGGCCCCTCGGACCACCTGCTTTGGAAAAATTAACACGCTGCTAAATTTTTCTAAGTGTTAAACATATCCTAAGCTAAGCCTGGCCCCTCGGATCACCTGCTTTGGAAAAATTAACACGCTGCTAAATTTTTCTAAGTGTTAAACTGATCCTAAGCTACACCTGGCCCCTCGGACCACCTTCTTTGGAAAAATTAACACGCAGCTAAAATTTTCTAAGTGTTAAACATACCCTAAGCTAAGCCTGGCCCCTCGGATCACCTGCTTTGGAAAAATTAACACGCTGCTAAATTTTTCTAAGTGTTAAACAGATCCTAAGCTACACCTGGCCCCTCGGACCACCTGCTTTGGAAAAATTAACACGCTACTAAATTTTTCTAAGTGTTAAATATATCCTAAACTAAGCCTGGCCCCTCGGATCACCTGCGTTGGAAAAATTAACACGCTGCTAAATTTTTCTAAGTGTTAAACAGATCCTAAGCTAAGCCTGGCCCCTCGGACCACCTGCTTTGGAAAAATTAACACACTGCTAAATTTTTCTTAGTGTTAAACTGATCCTAAAGCTACACCTGGCCCCTCGGACCACCTGCTTGGGAAAAATTAACACGCTGCTAAATTTTTCGAAGTGTTAAACAGATCCTAAGCTAAGCCTGGCCCCTCGGACCACCTGCTTTGGAAAAATTAACACGCTGCTAAATTTTTCTAAATGTTAAACAGATCCTAAGCTACGCCTGGCTCCTCAAACCACCTGCTTTGGAAAAATTAACACGCTGCTAAATTTTTCTAAGTGTTAAACAGATCCGAAGCTACGCCTGGCCCCTCAAACCACCGGCTTCGGAAAAATTAACACGCTGCTAAATTTTTCTAAGTGTTAAATAGATCCTAAGCTAAGCCTGGCCCGTCGGACCACCTGCTTTGGAAAAATTAACACGCTGCTAAATTTTTCTAAGTGTTAAACAGATCCTAAGCTAAGCCTGACCCCTCGGATCACCTGCTTTGGAAAAATTAACACGCTGCTAAATTTTTCTAAGTGTTAAACAGATCCTAAGCTAAGCCTGGCCCCACGGATCACCTGCTTTGGAAAAATTAACACGCTGCTAAATTTTTGTAAGTGTTAAACAGATCCTAAGCTAAGCCTGGCCCCTCGGACCACCTGCTTTGGAAAAATTAACACGCTGCTAAATTTTTCTAAGTGTTAAACATACCCTAAGCTAAGCCTGGCCCCTCGGATCACCTGCTTTGGAAAAATTAACACGCTGCTAAATTTTTCTAAGTGTTAAACAGATCCTAAGCTACACCTGGCCCCTCGGACCACCTGCTTTGGAAAAATTAACACGCTACTAAATTTTTCTAAGTGTTAAATATATCCTAAACTAAGCCTGGCCCCTCGGATCACCTGCTTTGGAAAAATTAACACGCTGCTAAATTTTTCTAAGTGTTAAACAGATCCTAAGCTAAGCCTGGCCTCTCGGACCACCTGCTTTGGAAAAATTAACACACTGCTAAATTTTTCAAAGTGTTAAACAGATCCTAAAGCTACACCTGGCCCCTCGGACCACCTGCTTGGGAAAAATTAACACGCTGCTAAATTTTTCGAAGTGTTAAACAGATCCTAAGCTAAGCCTGACCCCTCGGATCACCTGCGTTGGAAAAATTAACACGCTGCTAAATTTTTTTAAATGTTAAAAAGATCCTAAGCTACACCTGGCCCCTCGGACCACCTGCTTTGGAAAAATTAACAAGCTGCTAAATTTTTTTAAGTGTTATACAGATCCTAAGCTAAGCCTGGCCCCTCGGATCACCTGCTTTGGAAAAATTAACACGCTGCTAAATTTTTCTAAGTGTTAAACAGATCCTAAGCTAAGCCTGGCCCCTCGGACCACCTGCTTTGGAAAAATTAACACGCTGCTAAATTTTTCTAAGTGTTAAACATACCCTAAGCTAAGCCTGGCCCCTCGGATCACCTGCTTTGGAAAAATTAACACGCTGCTAAATTTTTCTAAGTGTTAAACAGATCCTAAGCTACACCTGGCCCCTCGGACCACCTGCTTTGGAAAAATTAACACGCTACTAAATTTTTCTAAGTGTTAAATATATCCTAAACTAAGCCTGGCCCCTCGGATCACCTGCTTTGGAAAAATTAACACGCTGCTAAATTTTTCTAAGTGTTAAACAGATCCTAAGCTAAGCCTGGCCCCTTGGATCACCTGCTTTGGAAAAATTCACACGCTTCTAAATTTTTCTAAGTGTTAAGCAGATCCTAAGCTAAGCCCGGCCCCTCGGACCACCTGCTTTGGAAAAATTAACATGCTGCAAAATTTTTTTAAGTGTTAAACAGATCCTAAGCTACACCTGGCCCCTCAAACCACCTGCTTCGGAAAAATTACCACGCTGCTAAACTTTTCTAAGTGTTAAACAGATCCTAAGTTAAACCTGGCCCCTCGGACCACCTGCTTTGGAAAAATTAACACGCTGCTAAATTTTTCTAAGTGTTAAACATATCCTAAGCTAAGCCTGGCCCCTCGGATCACCTGCTTTGGAAAAATTAACACGCTGCTAAATTTTTCTAAGTGTTAAACTGATCCTAAGCTACACCTGGCCCCTCGGACCACCTTCTTTTGAAAAATTAACACGCAGCTAAAATTTTCTAAGTGTTAAACATACCCTAAGCTAAGCCTGGCCCCTCGGATCACCTGCTTTGGAAAAATTAACACGCTGCTAAATTTTTCTAAGTGTTAAACAGATCCTAAGCTACACCTGGCCCCTCGGACCACCTGCTTTGGAAAAATTAACACGCTACTAAATTTTTCTAAGTGTTAAATATATCCTAAACTAAGCCTGGCCCCTCGGATCACCTGCGTTGGAAAAATTAACACGCTGCTAAATTTTTCTAAGTGTTAAACAGATCCTAAGCTAAGCCTGGCCCCTCGGACCACCTGCTTTGGAAAAATTAACACACTGCTAAATTTTTCTTAGTGTTAAACTGATCCTAAAGCTACACCTGGCCCCTCGGACCACCTGCTTGGGAAAAATTAACACGCTGCTAAATTTTTCGAAGTGTTAAACAGATCCTAAGCTAAGCCTGGCCCCTCGGACCACCTGCTTTGGAAAAATTAACACGCTGCTAAATTTTTCTAAATGTTAAACAGATCCTAAGCTACGCCTGGCTCCTCAAACCACCTGCTTTGGAAAAATTAACACGCTGCTAAATTTTTCTAAATGTTAAACAGATCCGAAGCTACGCCTGGCCCCTCAAACCACCGGCTTCGGAAAAATTAACACGCTGCTAAATTTTTCTAAGTGTTAAATAGATCCTAAGCTAAGCCTGGCCCGTCGGACCACCTGCTTTGGAAAAATTAACACGCTGCTAAATTTTTCTAAGTGTTAAACAGATCCTAAGCTAAGCCTGACCCCTCGGATCACCTGCTTTGGAAAAATTAACACGCTGCTAAATTTTTCTAAGTGTTAAACAGATCCTAAGCTAAGCCTGGCCCCTCGGATCACCTGCTTTGGAAAAATTAACACGCTGCTAAATTTTTCTAAGTGTTAAACAGATCCTAAGCTAAGCCTGGCCCCTCGGACCACCTGCTTTGGAAAAATTAACACGCTGCTAAATTTTTCTAAGTGTTAAACATACCCTAAGCTAAGCCTGGCCCCTCGGATCACCTGCTTTGGAAAAATTAACACGCTGCTAAATTTTTCTAAGTGTTAAACAGATCCTAAGCTACACCTGGCCCCTCGGACCACCTGCTTTGGAAAAATTAACACGCTACTAAATTTTTCTAAGTGTTAAATATATCCTAAACTAAGCCTGGCCCCTCGGATCACCTGCTTTGGAAAAATTAACACGCTGCTAAATTTTTCTAAGTGTTAAACAGATCCTAAGCTAAGCCTGGCCTCTCGGACCACCTGCTTTGGAAAAATTAACACACTGCTAAATTTTTCAAAGTGTTAAACAGATCCTAAAGCTACACCTGGCCCCTCGGACCACCTGCTTGGGAAAAATTAACACGCTGCTAAATTTTTCTAAGTGTTAAACAGATCCTAAGCTACGCCTGGCCCCTCAAACCACCTGCTTTGGAAAAATTAACACGCTGCTAAATTTTTCTAAGTGTTAAACAGATCCGAAGCTACGCCTGGCCCCTCAAACCACCGGCTTCGGAAAAATTAACACGCTGCTAAATTTTTCTAAGTGTTAAATAGATCCTAAGCAAAGCCTGGCCCGTCGGACCACCTGCTTTGGAAAAATTAACACGCTGCTAAATTTTTCTAAGTGTTAAACAGATCCTAAGCTACACCTGGCCCCTCGGACCACCTGCTTTGGAAAAATTAACACGCTACTAAATTTTTCTAAGTGTTAAATATATCCTAAACTAAGCCTGGCCCCTCGGATCACCTGCTTTGGAAAAATTAACACGCTGCTAAATTTTTCTAAGTGTTAAACAGATCCTAAGCTAAGCCTGGCCTCTCGGACCACCTGCTTTGGAAAAATTAACACACTGCTAAATTTTTCAAAGTGTTAAACAGATCCTAAAGCTACACCTGGCCCCTCGGACCACCTGCTTGGGAAAAATTAACACGCTGCTAAATTTTTCTAAGTGTTAAACAGATCCTAAGCTACGCCTGGCCCCTCAAACCACCTGCTTTGGAAAAATTAACACGCTGCTAAATTTTTCTAAGTGTTAAACAGATCCGAAGCTACGCCTGGCCCCTCAAACCACCGGCTTCGGAAAAATTAACACGCTGCTAAATTTTTCTAAGTGTTAAATAGATCCTAAGCTAAGCCTGGCCCGTCGGACCACCTGCTTTGGAAAAATTAACACGCTGCTAAATTTTTCTAAGTGTTAAACAGATCCTAAGCTACACCTGGCCCCTCGGACCACCTGCTATGGAAAAATTAACACGCTGCTAAATTTTTCTAAGTGTTAAACAGATCCTAAGCTAAGCCTGGCCCCTCGGACCACCTGCTTGGGAAAAATTAACACGCTGCTAAATTTTTCTAAGTGTTAAACAGATCCAAAGCTAAGCCTGGCCCCTCGGATCACCTGCTTTGGAAAAATTAACACGCTGCTAAATTTTTCTAAGTGTTAAACAGATCCTAAGCTAAGCCTGGCCCCTCGGACCACCTGCTTTGGAAAAATTAACACGCTGCTAAATTTTTCTAAGTGTTAAACAGATCCTAAGCTAAGCCTGGCCCCTCGGACCACCTGCTTTGGAAAAATTAACACGCTGCTAAATTTTTCTACGTGTTAAACAGATCCTAAGCTACACCTGGCCCCTCGGACCACCTGTTTTGGAAAAATTAACACGCTGCTAAATTTTTCTAAGTGTTAAACAGATCCTAAGCTAAGCCTGGCCCGTCGGACCACTTGCTTTGGAAAAATTAACACGCTGCTAAATTTTTCTAAGTGTTAAACAGATCCTAAGCTAAGCCTGGCCCCTCGGATCACCTGCTTTGGAAAAATTCACACGCTGCTATATTTTTCTAAGTGTTAAGCAGATCCTAAGCTAAGCCTGGCCCCTCGGACCACCTGCTTTGGAAAAATTAACATGCTGCTAAATTTTTCAAAGTGTTAAACAGATCCTAAGCTACACCTGGCCCCTCAAACCACCTGCTTCGGAAAAATTAACACGTTGCTAAACTTTTCTAAGTGTTAAACAGATCCTAAGTTAAACTTGGCCCCTCGGACCACCTGCTTTGGAAATATTAACACGCTGCTAAATTTTTCTAAGTGTTAAACATATCCTAAGTTCAGCCTGGCCCCTCGGATCACCTGCTTTGGAAAAATTAACACGCTGCTAAATTTTTCTAAGTGTTAAACAAATCCTAAGCTAAGCCTGGCCCCTCGGATCACCTGCTTTTGAAAAATTCACACGCTGCTAAATTTTTCTAAGTGTTGAGCAGATCCTAAGCTAAGCCTGGCCCCTCGGACCACCTGCTTTGGAAAAAATAACAAGCTGCTAAATTTTTCTAAGTGTTAAACATATCCTAAGCTAAGCCTGGGCCCTAGGATCACCTGCTTTGGAAAAATTAACACGCTGCTAAATTTTTCTTAGTGTTAAATAGATCCTAAGCTACACCTGGCCCCTCGGACCACCTGCTTTGGAAAAATTAACACGCTGCTAAGTTTTTCTAAGTGTTAAACATACCCTAAGCTAAGCCTGGCCCCTCGGATCACCTGCTTTGGAAAAATTAACACTCTGCTAAATTTTTCTAAGTGTTAAACAAATCCTAAGCCACACCTGGCCCCGCGAACCACCTGCTTTGGAAAAAATAACACGCTGCTAAATTTTTCTAAGTGTTAAACATACCCTAAACTAAGCCTGGCCCCTCGGATCACCTTCTTTGGAAAAATTAACACTCTGCTAAATTTTTCTAAGTGTTAAACAAATCCTAAGCCACACCTGGCCCCGCGAACCACCTGCTTTGGAAAAAATAACACGCTGCTAAATTTTTCTAAGTGTTAAATATATCCTAAACTAAGCCTGGCCCCTCGGATCACCTGCTTTGGAAAAATTAACACGCTGCTAAATTTTTCTAAGTGTTAAACAGATCCTAAGCTAAGCCTGGCCTCTCGGACCACCTGCTTTGGAAAAATTAACACACTGCTAAATTTTTCAAAGTGTTAAACAGATCCTAAAGCTACACCTGGCCCCTCGGACCACCTGCTTGGGAAAAATTAACACGCTGCTAAATTTTTCTAAGTGTTAAACAGATCCTAAGCTACGCCTGGCCCCTCAAACCACCTGCTTTGGAAAAATTAACACGCTGCTAAATTTTTCTAAGTGTTAAACAGATCCGAAGCTACGCCTGGCCCCTCAAACCACCGGCTTCGGAAAAATTAACACGCTGCTAAATTTTTCTAAGTGTTAAATAGATCCTAAGCTAAGCCTGGCCCGTCGGACCACCTGCTTTGGAAAAATTAACACGCTGCTAAATTTTTCTAAGTGTTAAACAGATCCTAAGCTACACCTGGCCCCTCAGACCACCTGCTATGGAAAAATTAACACGCTGCTAAATTTTTCTAAGTGTTAAACAGATCCTAAGCTAAGCCTGGCCCCTCGGACCACCTGCTTGGGAAAAATTAACACGCTGCTAAATTTTTCTAAGTGTTAAACAGATCCAAAGCTAAGCCTGGCCCCTCGGATCACCTGCTTTGGAAAAATTAACACGCTGCTAAATTTTTCTAAGTGTTAAACAGATCCTAAGCTAAGCCTGGCCCCTCGGACCACCTGCTTTGGAAAAATTAACACGCTGCTAAATTTTTCTAAGTGTTAAACAGATCCTAAGCTAAGCCTGGCCCCTCGGACCACCTGCTTTGGAAAAATTAACACGCTGCTAAATTTTTCTACGTGTTAAACAGATCCTAAGCTACACCTGGCCCCTCGGACCACCTGTTTTGGAAAAATTAACACGCTGCTAAATTTTTCTAAGTGTTAAACAGATCCTAAGCTAAGCCTGGCCCGTCGGACCACTTGCTTTGGAAAAATTAACACGCTGCTAAATTTTTCTAAGTGTTAAACAGATCCTAAGCTAAGCCTGGCCCCTCGGATCACCTGCTTTGGAAAAATTCACACGCTGCTATATTTTTCTAAGTGTTAAGCAGATCCTAAGCTAAGCCTGGCCCCTCGGACCACCTGCTTTGGAAAAATTAACATGCTGCTAAATTTTTCAAAGTGTTAAACAGATCCTAAGCTACACCTGGCCCCTCAAACCACCTGCTTCGGAAAAATTAACACGTTGCTAAACTTTTCTAAGTGTTAAACAGATCCTAAGTTAAACTTGGCCCCTCGGACCACCTGCTTTGGAAATATTAACACGCTGCTAAATTTTTCTAAGTGTTAAACATATCCTAAGTTAAGCCTGGCCCCTCGGATCACCTGCTTTGGAAAAATTAACACGCTGCTAAATTTTTCTAAGTGTTAAACAAATCCTAAGCTAAGCCTGGCCCCTCGGATCACCTGCTTTTGAAAAATTCACACGTTGCTAAGTTTTTCTAAGTGTTGAGCAGATCCTAAGCTAAGCCTGGCCCCTCGGACCACCTGCTTTGGAAAAAATAACAAGCTGCTAAATTTTTCTAAGTGTTAAACATATCCTAAGCTAAGCCTGGGCCCTAGGATCACCTGCTTTGGAAAAATTAACACGCTGCTAAATTTTTCTTAGTGTTAAATAGATCCTAAGCTACACCTGGCCCCTCGGACCACCTGCTTTGGAAAAATTAACACGCTGCTAAGTTTTTCTAAGTGTTAAACATACCCTAAGCTAAGCCTGGCCCCTCGGATCACCTGCTTTGGAAAAATTAACACTCTGCTAAATTTTTCTAAGTGTTAAACAAATCCTAAGCCACACCTGGCCCCGCGAACCACCTGCTTTGGAAAAAATAACACGCTGCTAAATTTTTCTAAGTGTTAAACATACCCTAAACTAAGCCTGGCCCCTCGGATCACCTTCTTTGGAAAAATTAACACGCTGCTAAATTTTTCTAAGTGTTAAACAGATCCTAAGCTACACCTGGCCCCTCGGACCACCTGCTTTGGAAAAATTAACACGCTGCTAAATTTTTCGAAGTGTTAAACAAATCCTAAGCAAAGCCTGGCCCCTCGGACCACCTGCTTTGGAAAAAATAACACGCTGCTAAATTTTTCTAAGTGTTAAACATACCCTAAACTAAGCCTGGCCCCTCGGATCACCTTCTTTGGAAAAATTAACACGCTGCTAAATTTTTCTAAGTGTTAAACAGATCCTAAGCTACACCTGGCCCCTCGGACCACCTGCTTTGGAAAAATTAACACGCTGCTAAATTTTTCTAAGTGTTAAACAGATCCTAAGCTACGCCTGGCCCCTCAAAGCACCTGCTTTGGAAAAATTAACACGCTGCTAAAATTTTCTAAGTGTTAAACAGATCCGAAGCTACGCCTGGCCCCTCAAACCAACGGCTTCGGAAAAATTAACACGCTGCTAAATTTTTCTAAGTGTTAAATAGATCCTAAGCTAAGCCTGGCCCGTCGGACCACCTGCTTTGGAAATATTAACACGCTGCTAAATTTTTCTAAGTGTTAATAAGATCCTAAGCTAAGCCTGGCCTCCTCGGACCACCTGCTTTGGAAAAATTAACATGCCGCAAAATTTTTCTAACTGTTAAACAGATCCTAAGCTACACCTGGCCTCTCGGACCACCTGCTATGGAAAAATTAACACGCTGCTAAATTTTTCTAAGTGTTAAACAGATCCTAAGCTAAGCCTGGCCCCTCGGACCACCTGCTTTGGAAAAATTAACACGCTGCTAAATTTTTCTAAGTGTTAAACAGATCCAAAGCTAAGCCTGGCCCCTCGGATCACCTGCTTTGGAAAAATTAACACGCTGCTAAATTTTTCTAATTGTTAAACAGATCCTAAGCTAAGCCTGGCCCCTCGGACCACCTGCTTTGCAAAAATTAACACGCTGCAAAATTTTTCTACGTGTTAAACAGATCCTAAGCTACACCTGGCCCCTCGGACCACCTGTTTTGGAAAAATTAACACGCTGCTAAATTTTTCTGAGTGTTAAACATTTCCTAAGCTAAGCCTGGCCCGTCGGACCAATTGCTTTGGAAAAATTAACACGCTGCTAAATTTTTCTAAGTGTTAAACAGATCCTAAGCTAAGCCTGGCCCCTCGAATCACCTGCTTTGGAAAAATTCACACGCTGCTAAATTTTTCTAAGTGTTAAGCAGATCCAAAGCTAAGCCTGGCCCCTCGGACCACCTGCTTTGGAAAAAATAACACGCAGCTAAATTTTTCTAAGTGTTAAACATATCCTAAGCTAAGCCTGGCCCCTAGGATCACCTGCTTTGGAAAAATTAACACGCTGCTAAATTTTTCTTAGTGTTAAATAGATCCTAAGCTACACCTGGCCCCTCGGACCACCTGCTTGGGAAAAATTAACACGCTGCTAAATTTTTCGAAGTGTTAAACAGATCCTAAGCTAAGCCTGACCCCTCGGATCACCTGCGTTGGAAAAATTAACACGCTGCTAAATTTTTTTAAATGTTAAAAAGATCCTAAGCTACACCTGGCCCCTCGGACCACCTGCTTTGGAAAAATTAACAAGCTGCTAAATTTTTTTAAGTGTTATACAGATCCTAAGCTAAGCCTGGCCCCTCGGATCACCTGCTTTGGAAAAATTAACACGCTGCTAAATTTTTCTAAGTGTTAAACAGATCCTAAGCTAAGCCTGGCCCCTCGGACCACCTGCTTTGGAAAAATTAACACGCTGCTAAATTTTTCTAAGTGTTAAACATACCCTAAGCTAAGCCTGGCCCCTCGGATCACCTGCTTTGGAAAAATTAACACGCTGCTAAATTTTTCTAAGTGTTAAACAGATCCTAAGCTACACCTGGCCCCTCGGACCACCTGCTTTGGAAAAATTAACACGCTACTAAATTTTTCTAAGTGTTAAATATATCCTAAACTAAGCCTGGCCCCTCGGATCACCTGCTTTGGAAAAATTAACACGCTGCTAAATTTTTCTAAGTGTTAAACAGATCCTAAGCTAAGCCTGGCCCCTTGGATCACCTGCTTTGGAAAAATTCACACGCTGCTAAATTTTTCTAAGTGTTAAGCAGATCCTAAGCTAAGCCCGGCCCCTCGGACCACCTGCTTTGGAAAAATTAACATGCTGCAAAATTTTTTTAAGTGTTAAACAGATCCTAAGCTACACCTGGCCCCTCAAACCACCTGCTTCGGAAAAATTACCACGCTGCTAAACTTTTCTAAGTGTTAAACAGATCCTAAGTTAAACCTGGCCCCTCGGACCACCTGCTTTGGAAAAATTAACACGCTGCTAAATTTTTCTAAGTGTTAAACATATCCTAAGCTAAGCCTGGCCCCTCGGATCACCTGCTTTGGAAAAATTAACACGCTGCTAAATTTTTCTAAGTGTTAAACTGATCCTAAGCTACACCTGGCCCCTCGGACCACCTTCTTTGGAAAAATTAACACGCAGCTAAAATTTTCTAAGTGTTAAACATACCCTAAGCTAAGCCTGGCCCCTCGGATCACCTGCTTTGGAAAAATTAACACGCTGCTAAATTTTTCTAAGTGTTAAACAGATCCTAAGCTACACCTGGCCCCTCGGACCACCTGCTTTGGAAAAATTAACACGCTACTAAATTTTTCTAAGTGTTAAATATATCCTAAACTAAGCCTGGCCCCTCGGATCACCTGCGTTGGAAAAATTAACATGCTGCTAAATTTTCTAAGTGTTAAACAGATCCTAAGCTAAGCCTGGCCCCTCGGACCACCTGCTTTGGAAAAATTAACACACTGCTAAATTTTTCTTAGTGTTAAACTGATCCTAAAGCTACACCTGGCCCCTCGGACCACCTGCTTGGGAAAAATTAACACGCTGCTAAATTTTTCGAAGTGTTAAACAGATCCTAAGCTAAGCCTGGCCCCTCGGACCACCTGCTTTGGAAAAATTAACACGCTGCTAAATTTTTCTAAATGTTAAACAGATCCTAAGCTACGCCTGGCTCCTCAAACCACCTGCTTTGGAAAAATTAACACGCTGCTAAATTTTTCTAAATGTTAAACAGATCCGAAGCTACGCCTGGCCCCTCAAACCACCGGCTTCGGAAAAATTAACACGCTGCTAAATTTTTCTAAGTGTTAAATAGATCCTAAGCTAAGCCTGGCCCGTCGGACCACCTGCTTTGGAAAAATTAACACGCTGCTAAATTTTTCTAAGTGTTAAACAGATCCTAAGCTAAGCCTGACCCCTCGGATCACCTGCTTTGGAAAAATTAACACGCTGCTAAATTTTTCTAAGTGTTAAACAGATCCTAAGCTAAGCCTGGCCCCTCGGATCACCTGCTTTGGAAAAATTAAAACGCTGCTAAATTTTTCTAAGTGTTAAACAGATCCTAAGCTAAGCCTGGCCCCTCGGACCACCTGCTTTGGAAAAATTAACACGCTGCTAAATTTTTCTAAGTGTTAAACATACCCTAAGCTAAGCCTGGCCCCTCGGATCACCTGCTTTGGAAAAATTAACACGCTGCTAAATTTTTCTAAGTGTTAAACAGATCCTAAGCTACACCTGGCCCCTCGGACCACCTGCTTTGGAAAAATTAACACGCTACTAAATTTTTCTAAGTGTTAAATATATCCTAAACTAAGCCTGGCCCCTCGGATCACCTGCTTTGGAAAAATTAACACGCTGCTAAATTTTTCTAAGTGTTAAACAGATCCTAAGCTAAGCCTGGCCTCTCGGACCACCTGCTTTGGAAAAATTAACACACTGCTAAATTTTTCAAAGTGTTAAACAGATCCTAAAGCTACACCTGGCCCCTCGGACCACCTGCTTGGGAAAAATTAACACGCTGCTAAATTTTTCTAAGTGTTAAACAGATCCTAAGCTACGCCTGGCCCCTCAAACCACCTGCTTTGGAAAAATTAACACGCTGCTAAATTTTTCTAAGTGTTAAACAGATCCGAAGCTACGCCTGGCCCCTCAAACCACCGGCTTCGGAAAAATTAACACGCTGCTAAATTTTTCTAAGTGTTAAATAGATCCTAAGCTAAGCCTGGCCCGTCGGACCACCTGCTTTGGAAAAATTAACACGCTGCTAAATTTTTCTAAGTGTTAAACAGATCCTAAGCTAAGCCTGACCCCTCGGATCACCTGCTTTGGAAAAATTAACACGCTGCTAAATTTTTCTAAGTGTTATACAGATCCTAAGCTAAGCCTGGCCCCTCGGATCACCTGCTTTGGAAAAATTAACACGCTGCTAAATTTTTCTAAGTGTTAAACAGATCCTAAGCTAAGCCTGGCCCCTCGGACCACCTGCTTTGGAAAAATTAACACGCTGCTAAATTTTTCTAAGTGTTAAACATACCCTAAGCTAAGCCTGGCCCCTCGGATCACCTGCTTTGGAAAAATTAACACGCTGCTAAATTTTTCTAAGTGTTAAACAGATCCTAAGCTACACCTGGCCCCTCGGACCACCTGCTTTGGAAAAATTAACACGCTACTAAATTTTTCTAAGTGTTAAATATATCCTAAACTAAGCCTGGCCCCTCGGATCACCTGCTTTGGAAAAATTAACACGCTGCTAAATTTTTCTAAGTGTTAAACAGATCCTAAGCTAAGCCTGGCCTCTCGGACCACCTGCTTTGGAAAAATTAACACACTGCTAAATTTTTCAAAGTGTTAAACAGATCCTAAAGCTACACCTGGCCCCTCGGACCACCTGCTTGGGAAAAATTAACACGCTGCTAAATTTTTCTAAGTGTTAAACAGATCCTAAGCTACGCCTGGCCCCTCAAACCACCTGCTTTGGAAAAATTAACACGCTGCTAAATTTTTCTAAGTGTTAAACAGATCCGAAGCTACGCCTGGCCCCTCAAACCACCGGCTTCGGAAAAATTAACACGCTGCTAAAATTTTCTAAG
This sequence comes from Lithocarpus polystachyus, assembly GCA_033629205.1. Lineage (NCBI taxonomy): Eukaryota > Viridiplantae > Streptophyta > Magnoliopsida > Fagales > Fagaceae > Lithocarpus > Lithocarpus polystachyus. The sequence goes on from CM066162.1 coordinate 68,606,013, forward strand.
TGTTAAATAGATCCTAAGCTAAGCCTGGCCCGTCGGACCACCTGCTTTGGAAAAATTAACACGCTGCTAAATTTTTCTAAGTGTTAAACAGATCCTAAGCTACACCTGGCCCCTCGGACCACCTGCTATGGAAAAATTAACACGCTGCTAAATTTTTCTAAGTGTTAAACAGATCCGAAGCTACGCCTGGCCCCTCAAACCACCGGCTTCGGAAAAATTAACACGCTGCTAAATTTTTCTAAGTGTTAAACAGATCCTAAGCTAAGCCTGGCCCCTCGGACCACCTGCTTGGGAAAAATTAACACGCTGCTAAATTTTTCTAAGTGTTAAACAGATCCAAAGCTAAGCCTGGCCCCTCGGATCACCTGCTTTGGAAAAATTAACACGCTGCTAAATTTTTCTAAGTGTTAAACAGATCCTAAGCTAAGCCTGGCCCCTCGGACCACCTGCTTTGGAAAAATTAACACGCTGCTAAATTTTTCTAAGTGTTAAACAGATCCTAAGCTAAGCCTGGCCCCTCGGACCACCTGCTTTGGAAAAATTAACACGCTGCTAAATTTTTCTACGTGTTAAACAGATCCTAAGCTACACCTGGCCCCTCGGACCACCTGTTTTGGAAAAATTAACACGCTGCTAAATTTTTCTAAGTGTTAAACAGATCCTAAGCTAAGCCTGGCCCGTCGGACCACTTGCTTTGGAAAAATTAACACGCTGCTAAATTTTTCTAAGTGTTAAACAGATCCTAAGCTAAGCCTGGCCCCTCGGATCACCTGCTTTGGAAAAATTCACACGCTGCTATATTTTTCTAAGTGTTAAGCAGATCCTAAGCTAAGCCTGGCCCCTCGGACCACCTGCTTTGGAAAAATTAACATGCTGCTAAATTTTTCAAAGTGTTAAACAGATCCTAAGCTACACCTGGCCCCTCAAACCACCTGCTTCGGAAAAATTAACACGTTGCTAAACTTTTCTAAGTGTTAAACAGATCCTAAGTTAAACTTGGCCCCTCGGACCACCTGCTTTGGAAATATTAACACGCTGCTAAATTTTTCTAAGTGTTAAACATATCCTAAGTTAAGCCTGGCCCCTCGGATCACCTGCTTTGGAAAAATTAACACGCTGCTAAATTTTTCTAAGTGTTAAACAAATCCTAAGCTAAGCCTGGCCCCTCGGATCACCTGCTTTTGAAAAATTCACACGCTGCTAAATTTTTCTAAGTGTTGAGCAGATCCTAAGCTAAGCCTGGCCCCTCGGACCACCTGCTTTGGAAAAAATAACACGCTGCTAAATTTTTCTAAGTGTTAAACATATCCTAAGCTAAGCCTGGGCCCTAGGATCACCTGCTTTGGAAAAATTAACACGCTGCTAAATTTTTCTTAGTGTTAAATAGATCCTAAGCTACACCTGGCCCCTCGGACCACCTGCTTTGGAAAAATTAACACGCTGCTAAGTTTTTCTAAGTGTTAAACATACCCTAAGCTAAGCCTGGCCCCTCGGATCACCTGCTTTGGAAAAATTAACACTCTGCTAAATTTTTCTAAGTGTTAAACAAATCCTAAGCCACACCTGGCCCCGCGAACCACCTGCTTTGGAAAAAATAACACGCTGCTAAATTTTTCTAAGTGTTAAACATACCCTAAACTAAGCCTGGCTCCTCGGATCACCTTCTTTGGAAAAATTAACACGCTGCTAAATTTTTCTAAGTGTTAAACAGATCCTAAGCTACACCTGGCCCCTCAAACCACCTGCTTTGGAAAAATTAACACGCTGCTAAATTTTTCTAAGTGTTAAACAGATCCGAAGCTACGCCTGGCCCCTCAAACCACCGGCTTCGGAAAAATTAACACGCTGCTAAATTTTTCTAAGTGTTAAATAGATCCTAAGCTAAGCCTGGCCCGTCGGACCACCTGCTTTGGAAAAATTAACACGCTGCTAAATTTTTCTAAGTGTTAAACAGATCCTAAGCTACACCTGGCCCCTCGGACCACCTGCTTTGGAAAAATTAACACGCTGCTAAATTTTTCTAAGTGTTAAACAGATCCTAAGCTACGCCTGGCCCCTCAAAGCACCTGCTTTGGAAAAATTAACACGCTGCTAAAATTTTCTAAGTGTTAAACAGATCCGAAGCTACGCCTGGCCCCTCAAAACAACGGCTTCGGAAAAATTAACACGCTGCTAAATTTTTCTAAGTGTTAAATAGATCCTAAGCTAAGCCTGGCCCGTCGGACCACCTGCTTTGGAAATATTAACACGCTGCTAAATTTTTCTAAGTGTTAATAAGATCCTAAGCTAAGCCTGGCCTCCTCGGACCACCTGCTTTGGAAAAATTAACATGCCGCAAAATTTTTCTAACTGTTAAACAGATCCTAAGCTACACCTGGCCTCTCGGACCACCTGCTATGGAAAAATTAACACGCTGCTAAATTTTTCTAAGTGTTAAACAGATCCTAAGCTAAGCCTGGCCCCTCGGACCACCTGCTTTGGAAAAATTAACACGCTGCTAAATTTTTCTAAGTGTTAAACAGATCCAAAGCTAAGCCTGGCCCCTCGGATCACCTGCTTTGGAAAAATTAACACGCTGCAAAATTTTTCTAACTGTTAAACAGATCCTAAGCTACACCTGGCCTCTCGGACCACCTGCTATGGAAAAATTAACACGCTGCTAAATTTTTCTAAGTGTTAAACAGATCCTAAGCTAAGCCTGGCCCCTCGGACCACCTGCTTTGGAAAAATTAACACGCTGCTAAATTTTTCTAAGTGTTAAATAGATCCTAAGCTAAGCCTGGCCCGTCGGACCACCTGCTTTGGAAATATTAACACGCTGCTAAATTTTTCTAAGTGTTAATAAGATCCTAAGCTAAGCCTGGCCTCCTCGGACCACCTGCTTTGGAAAAATTAACACGCTGCTAAATTTTTCGAAGTGTTAAACAAATCCTAAGCAAAGCCTGGCCCCTCGGACCACCTGCTTTGGAAAAAATAACACGCTGCTAAATTTTTCTAAGTGTTAAACATACCCTAAACTAAGCCTGGCCCCTCGGATCACCTTCTTTGGAAAAATTAACACGCTGCTAAATTTTTCTAAGTGTTAAACAGATCCTAAGCTACACCTGGCCCCTCGGACCACCTGCTTTGGAAAAATTAACACGCTGCTAAATTTTTCTAAGTGTTAAACAGATCCTAAGCTACGCCTGGCCCCTCAAAGCACCTGCTTTGGAAAAATTAACACGCTGCTAAAATTTTCTAAGTGTTAAACAGATCCGAAGCTACGCCTGGCCCCTCAAACCAACGGCTTCGGAAAAATTAACACGCTGCTAAATTTTTCTAAGTGTTAAATAGATCCTAAGCTAAGCCTGGCCCGTCGGACCACCTGCTTTGGAAATATTAACACGCTGCTAAATTTTTCTAAGTGTTAATAAGATCCTAAGCTAAGCCTGGCCTCCTCGGACCACCTGCTTTGGAAAAATTAACATGCCGCAAAATTTTTCTAACTGTTAAACAGATCCTAAGCTACACCTGGCCTCTCGGACCACCTGCTATGGAAAAATTAACACGCTGCTAAATTTTTCTAAGTGTTAAACAGATCCTAAGCTAAGCCTGGCCCCTCGGACCACCTGCTTTGGAAAAATTAACACGCTGCTAAATTTTTCTAAGTGTTAAACAGATCCAAAGCTAAGCCTGGCCCCTCGGATCACCTGCTTTGGAAAAATTAACACGCTGCTAAATTTTTCTAAGTGTTAAACAGATCCTAAGCTAAGCCTGGCCCCTCGGACCACCTGCTTTGGAAAAATTAACACGCTGCAAAATTTTTCTACGTGTTAAACAGATCCTAAGCTACACCTGGCCCCTCGGACCACCTGTTTTGGAAAATTAACACGCTGCTAAATTTTTCTGAGTGTTAAACATTTCCTAAGCTAAGCCTGGCCCGTCGGACAACTTGCTTTGGAAAAATTAACACGCTGCTAAATTTTTCTAAGTGTTAAACAGATCCTAAGCTAAGCCTGGCCCCTCGAATCACCTGCTTTGGAAAAATTCACACGCTGCTAAATTTTTCTAAGTGTTAAGCAGATCCTAAGCTAAGCCTGGCCCCTCGGACCACCTGCTTTGGAAAAAATAACACGCAGCTAAATTTTTCTAAGTGTTAAACATATCCTAAGCTAAGCCTGGCCCCTCGGATCACCTGCTTTGGAAAAATTAACACGCTGCTAAATTTTTCTTAGTGTTAAATAGATCCTAAGCTACACCTGGCCCCTCGGACCACCTGCTTGGGAAAAATTAACACGCTGCTAAATTTTTCGAAGTGTTAAACAGATCCTAAGCTAAGCCTGACCCCTCGGATCACCTGCGTTGGAAAAATTAACACGCTGCTAAATTTTTTTAAATGTTAAAAAGATCCTAAGCTACACCTGGCCCCTCGGACCACCTGCTTTGGAAAAATTAACAAGCTGCTAAATTTTTTTAAGTGTTATACAGATCCTAAGCTAAGCCTGGCCCCTCGGATCACCTGCTTTGGAAAAATTAACACGCTGCTAAATTTTTCTAAGTGTTAAACAGATCCTAAGCTAAGCCTGGCCCCTCGGACCACCTGCTTTGGAAAAATTAACACGCTGCTAAATTTTTCTAAGTGTTAAACATACCCTAAGCTAAGCCTGGCCCCTCGGATCACCTGCTTTGGAAAAATTAACACGCTGCTAAATTTTTCTAAGTGTTAAACAGATCCTAAGCTACACCTGGCCCCTCGGACCACCTGCTTTGGAAAAATTAACACGCTCCTAAATTTTTCTAAGTGTTAAATATATCCTAAACTAAGCCTGGCCCCTCGGATCACCTGCTTTGGAAAAATTAACACGCTGCTAAATTTTTCTAAGTGTTAAACAGATCCTAAGCTAAGCCTGGCCCCTTGGATCACCTGCTTTGGAAAAATTCACACGCTGCTAAATTTTTCTAAGTGTTAAGCAGATCCTAAGCTAAGCCCGGCCCCTCGGACCACCTGCTTTGGAAAAATTAACATGCTGCAAAATTTTTTTAAGTGTTAAACAGATCCTAAGCTACACCTGGCCCCTCAAACCACCTGCTTCGGAAAAATTACCACGCTGCTAAACTTTTCTAAGTGTTAAACAGATCCTAAGTTAAACCTGGCCCCTCGGACCACCTGCTTTGGAAAAATTAACACGCTGCTAAATTTTTCTAAGTGTTAAACATATCCTAAGCTAAGCCTGGCCCCTCGGATCACCTGCTTTGGAAAAATTAACACGCTGCTAAATTTTTCTAAGTGTTAAACTGATCCTAAGCTACACCTGGCCCCTCGGACCACCTTCTTTGGAAAAATTAACACGCAGCTAAAATTTTCTAAGTGTTAAACATACCCTAAGCTAAGCCTGGCCCCTCGGATCACCTGCTTTGGAAAAATTAACACGCTGCTAAATTTTTCTAAGTGTTAAACAGATCCTAAGCTACACCTGGCCCCTCGGACCACCTGCTTTGGAAAAATTAACACGCTACTAAATTTTTCTAAGTGTTAAATATATCCTAAACTAAGCCTGGCCCCTCGGATCACCTGCGTTGGAAAAATTAACACGCTGCTAAATTTTTCTAAGTGTTAAACAGATCCTAAGCTAAGCCTGGCCCCTCGGACCACCTGCTTTGGAAAAATTAACACACTGCTAAATTTTTCTTAGTGTTAAACTGATCCTAAAGCTACACCTGGCCCCTCGGACCACCTGCTTGGGAAAAATTAACACGCAGCTAAATTTTTCGAAGTGTTAAACAGATCCTAAGCTAAGCCTGGCCCCTCGGACCACCTGCTTTGGAAAAATTAACACGCTGCTAAATTTTTCTAAATGTTAAACAGATCCTAAGCTACGCCTGGCTCCTCAAACCACCTGCTTTGGAAAAATTAACACGCTGCTAAATTTTTCTAAATGTTAAACAGATCCGAAGCTACGCCTGGCCCCTCAAACCACCGGCTTCGGAAAAATTAACACGCTGCTAAATTTTTCTAAGTGTTAAATAGATCCTAAGCTAAGCCTGGCCCGTCGGACCACCTGCTTTGGAAAAATTAACACGCTGCTAAATTTTTCTAAGTGTTAAACAGATCCTAAGCTAAGCCTGACCCCTCGGATCACCTGATTTGGAAAAATTAACACGCTGCTAAATTTTTCTAAGTGTTAAACAGATCCTAAGCTAAGCCTGGCCCCTCGGATCACCTGCTTTGGAAAAATTAACACGCTGCTAAATTTTTCTAAGTGTTAAACAGATCCTAAGCTAAGCCTGGCCCCTCGGACCACCTGCTTTGGAAAAATTAACACGCTGCTAAATTTTTCTAAGTGTTAAACATACCCTAAGCTAAGCCTGGCCCCTCGGATCACCTGCTTTGGAAAAATTAACACGCTGCTAAATTTTTCTAAGTGTTAAACAGATCCTAAGCTACACCTGGCCCCTCGGACCACCTGCTTTGGAAAAATTAACACGCTACTAAATTTTTCTAAGTGTTAAATATATCCTAAACTAAGCCTGGCCCCTCGGATCACCTGCTTTGGAAAAATTAACACGCTGCTAAATTTTTCTAAGTGTTAAACAGATCCTAAGCTAAGCCTGGCCTCTCGGACCACCTGCTTTGGAAAAATTAACACACTGCTAAATTTTTCAAAGTGTTAAACAGATCCTAAGCTAAGCCTGGCCCGTCGGACCACTTGCTTTGGAAAAATTAACACGCTGCTAAATTTTTCTAAGTGTTAAACAGATCCTAAGCTAAGCCTGGCCCCTCGGATCACCTGCTTTGGAAAAATTCACACGCTGCTATATTTTTCTAAGTGTTAAGCAGATCCTAAGCTAAGCCTGGCCCCTCGGACCACCTGCTTTGGAAAAATTAACATGCTGCTAAATTTTTCAAAGTGTTAAACAGATCCTAAGCTACACCTGGCCCCTCAAACCACCTGCTTCGGAAAAATTAACACGTTGCTAAACTTTTCTAAGTGTTAAACAGATCCTAAGTTAAACTTGGCCCCTCGGACCACCTGCTTTGGAAATATTAACACGCTGCTAAATTTTTCTAAGTGTTAAACATATCCTAAGTTAAGCCTGGCCCCTCGGATCACCTGCTTTGGAAAAATTAACACGCTGCTAAATTTTTCTAAGTGTTAAACAAATCCTAAGCTAAGCCTGGCCCCTCGGATCACCTGCTTTTGAAAAATTCACACGCTGCTAAATTTTTCTAAGTGTTGAGCAGATCCTAAGCTAAGCCTGGCCCCTCGGACCACATGCTTTGGAAAAAATAACACGCTGCTAAATTTTTCTAAGTGTTAAACATATCCTAAGCTAAGCCTGGGCCCTAGGATCACCTGCTTTGGAAAAATTAACACGCTGCTAAATTTTTCTTAGTGTTAAATAGATCCTAAACTACACCTGGCCCCTCGGACCACCTGCTTTGGAAAAATTAACACGCTGCTAAGTTTTTCTAAGTGTTAAACATACCCTAAGCTAAGCCTGGCCCCTCGGATCACCTGCTTTGGAAAAATTAACACTCTGCTAAATTTTTCTAAGTGTTAAACAAATCCTAAGCCACACCTGGCCCCGCGAACCACCTGCTTTGGAAAAAATAACACGCTGCTAAATTTTTCTAAGTGTTAAACATACCCTAAACTAAGCCTGGCCCCTCGGATCACCTTCTTTGGAAAAATTAACACGCTGCTAAATTTTTCTAAGTGTTAAACAGATCCTAAGCTACACCTGGCCCCTCGGACCACCTGCTTTGGAAAAATTAACACGCTGCTAAATTTTTCGAAGTGTTAAACAAATCCTAAGCAAAGCCTGGCCCCTCGGACCACCTGCTTTGGAAAAAATAACACGCTGCTAAATTTTTCTAAGTGTTAAACATACCCTAAACTAAGCCTGGCCCCTCGGATCACCTTCTTTGGAAAAATTAACACGCTGCTAAATTTTTCTAAGTGTTAAACAGATCCTAAGCTACACCTGGCCCCTCGGACCACCTGCTTTGGAAAAATTAACACGCTGCTAAATTTTTCTAAGTGTTAAACAGATCCTAAGCTACGCCTGGCCCCTCAAAGCACCTGCTTTGGAAAAATTAACACGCTGCTAAAATTTTCTAAGTGTTAAACAGATCCGAAGCTACGCCTGGCCCCTCAAACCAACGGCTTCGGAAAAATTAACACGCTGCTAAATTTTTCTAAGTGTTAAATAGATCCTAAGCTAAGCCTGGCCCGTCGGACCACCTGCTTTGGAAAAATTAACACGCTGCTAAATTTTTCTAAGTGTTAATAAGATCCTAAGCTAAGCCTGGCCCCTCGGACCACCTGCTTTGGAAAAATTAACATGCCGCAAAATTTTTCTAACTGTTAAACAGATCCTAAGCTACACCTGGCCTCTCGGACCACCTGCTATGGAAAAATTAACACGCTGCTAAATTTTTCTAAGTGTTAAACAGATCCTAAGCTAAGCCTGGCCCCTCGGACCACCTGCTTTGGAAAAATTAACACGCTGCTAAATTTTTCTAAGTGTTAAATAGATCCAAAGCTAAGCCTGGCCCCTCGGATCACCTGCTTTGGAAAAATTAACACGCTGCTAAATTTTTCTAAGTGTTAAACAGATCCTAAGCTAAGCCTGGCCCCTCGGACCACCTGCTTTGGAAAAATTAACACGCTGCAAAATTTTTCTACGTGTTAAACAGATCCTAAGCTACACCTGGCCCCTCGGACCACCTGTTTTGGAAAAATTAACACGCTGCTAAATTTTTCTGAGTGTTAAACATTTCCTAAGCTAAGCCTGGCCCGTCGGACCACTTGCTTTGGAAAAATTAACACGCTGCTAAATTTTTCTAAGTGTTAAACAGATCCTAAGCTAAGCCTGGCCCCTCGAATCACCTGCTTTGGAAAAATTCACACGCTGCTAAATTTTTCTAAGTGTTAAGCAGATCCTAAGCTAAGCCTGGCCCCTCGGACCACCTGCTTTGGAAAAAATAACACGCAGCTAAATTTTTCTAAGTGTTAAACATATACTAAGCTAAGCCTGGCCCCTAGGATCACCTGCTTTGGAAAAATTAACACGCTGCTAAATTTTTCTTAGTGTTAAATAGATCCTAAGCTACACCTGGCCCCTCGGACCACCTGCTTTGGAAAAATTAACACGCTGCTAAATTTTTCTAAGTGTTAAACATACCCTAAGCTAAGCCTGGCCCCTCGGATCACCTGCTTTGGAAAAATTAACACTCTGCTAAATTTTTCTAAGTGTTAAACAAATCCTAAGCTACACCTGGCCCCTCGGACCACCTGCTTTGGAAAAAATAACACGCAGCTAAATTTTTCTAAGTGTTAAACATACCCTAAACTAAGCCTGGCCCCTCGAATCACCTTCTTTGGAAAAATTAACACGCTGCTAAATTTTTCTAAGTGTTAAACAGATCCTAAGCTACACCTGGCCCCTCGGACCGCCTGCTTTGGAAAAATTAACACGCTGCTAAATTTTTCGAAGTGTTAAACAGATCCTAAGCAAAGCCTGGCCCCTCGGACCACCTGCTTTGGAAAAATTAACACGCTGCTAAATTTTTCTAAGTGTTAAACATATCCTAAGCTACGCCTGGCCCCTCAAACCACCTGCTTTGGAAAAATTAACACGCTGCTAAATTTTTCTAAGTGTTAAACAGATCCGAAGCTACGCCTGGCCCCTCAAACCACCGGCTTCGGAAAAATTAACACGCTGCTAAATTTTTCTAAGTGTTAAATAGATCCTAAGCTAAGCCTGGCCCGTCGGACCACCTGCTTTGGAAAAATTAACACGCTGCTAAATTTTTCTAAGTGTTAATAAGATCCTAAGCTAAGCCTGGCCCCTCGGACCACCTGCTTTGGAAAAATTAACATGCTGCAAAATTTTTCTAAGTGTTAAACAGATCCTAAGCTACACCTGGCCCCTCGGACCACATGCTATGGAAAAATTAACACGCTGCTAAATTTTTCTAAGTGTTAAACAGATCCTAAGCTAAGCCTGGCCCCTCGGACCACCTGCTTTGGAAAAATTAACACGCTGCTAAATTTTTCTAAGTGTTAATAAGATCCTAAGCTAAGCCTGGCCCCTCGGACCACCTGCATTGGAAAAATTAACATGCTGCAAAATTTTTCTAAGTGTTAAACAGATCCTAAGCTACACCTGGCCCCTCGGACCACCTGCTTTGGAAAAAATAACACGCTGCTAAATTTTTCTAAGTGTTAAACATACCCTAAACTAAGCCTGGCCCCTCGGATCACCTTCTTTGGAAAAATTAAAACGCTGCTAAATTTTTCTTAGTGTTAAACAGATCCTAAGCTACACCTGGCCCCTCGGACCACCTGCTTTGGAAAAAATAACACGCTGCTAAATTTTTCTAAGTGTTAAACATACCCTAAACTAAGCCTGGCCCCTCGGATCAACTTCTTTGGAAAAATTAACACGCTGCTAAATTTTTCTTAGTGTTAAACAGATCCTAAGCTACACCTGGCCCCTCGGACCACCTGCTTTGGAAAAATTAACACGCTGCTAAATTTTCCGAAGTGTTAAACAGATCCTAAGTAATGCCTGGCCCCTCGGACCACCTGCTTTGGAAAAATTAACGCGCTGCTAAATTTTTCTAAGTGTTAAACAGATCCTAAGCTACGCCTGGCCCCTCAAAGCACCTGCTTTGGAAAAATTAACACGCTGCTAAAATTTTCTAAGTGTTAAACAGATCCGAAGCTACGCCTGGCCCCTCAAACCAACGGCTTCGGAAAAATTAACACGCTGCTAAATTTTTCTAAGTGTTAAATAGATCCTAAGCTAAGCCTGGCCCGTCGGACCACCTGCTTTGGAAAAATTAACACGCTGCTAAATTTTTCTAAGTGTTAATAAGATCCTAAGCTAAGCCTGGCCCCTCGGACCACCTGCTTTGGAAAAATTAACATGCCGCAAAATTTTTCTAACTGTTAAAAAGATCCTAAGCTACACCTGGCCTCTCGGACCACCTGCTATGGAAAAATTAACACGCTGCTAAATTTTTCTAAGTGTTAAACAGATCCTAAGCTAAGCCTGGCCCCTCGGACCACCTGATTTTGAAAAATTAACACGCTGCTAAATTTTTCTAAGTGTTAAACAGATCCAAAGCTAAGCTTGGCCCCTCGGATCACCTGCTTTGGAAAAATTAACACGCTGCTAAATTTTTCTAAGTGTTAAACAGATCCTAAGCTAAGCCTGGCCCCTCGGACCACCTGCTTTGGAAAAATTAACACGCTGCTAAATTTTTCTACGTGTTAAACAGATCCTAAGCTACACCTGGCCCCTCGGACCACCTGTTTTGGAAAAATTAACACGCTGCTAAATTTTTCTGAGTGTTAAACAGATCCTAAGCTAAGCCTGGCCCATCGAATCACCTGCTTTGGAAAAATTAACACGCTGCTAAATTTTTCGAAGTGTTAAACAAATCCTAAGCAAAGCCTGGCCCATCGAATCACCTGCTTTGGAAAAATTAACACGCTGCTAAATTTTTCGAAGTGTTAAACAAATCCTAAGCAAAGCCTGGCCCCTCGGACCACCTGCTTTGGAAAAATTAACACGCTGCTAAATTTTTCTAAGTGTTAAACATATCCTAAGCTACGCCTGGCCCCTCAAACCACCTGCTTTGGAAAAATTAACACGCTGCTAAATTTTTCTAAGTGTTAAACAGATCCGAAGCTACGCCTGGCCCCTCAAACCACCGGCTTCGGAAAAATTAACACGCTGCTAAATTTTTCTAAGTGTTAAATAGATCCTAAGCTAAGCCTGGCCCGTCGGACCACCTGCTTTGGAAAAATTAACACGCTGCTAAATTTTTCTAAGTGTTAATAAGATCCTAAGCTAAGCCTGGCCCCTCGGACCACCTGCTTTGGAAAAATTAACATGCTGCAAAATTTTTCTAAGTGTTAAACAGATCCTAAGCTACACCTGGCCCCTCGGACCACATGCTATGGAAAAATTAACACGCTGCTAAATTTTTCTAAGTGTTAAACAGATCCTAAGCTAAGCCTGGCCCCTCGGACCACCTGCTTTGGAAAAATTAACACGCTGCTAAATTTTTCTAAGTGTTAATAAGATCCTAAGCTAAGCCTGGCCCCTCGGACCACCTGCATTGGAAAAATTAACATGCTGCAAAATTTTTCTAAGTGTTAAACAGATCCTAAGCTACACCTGGCCCCTCGGACCACCTGCTTTGGAAAAAATAACACGCTGCTAAATTTTTCTAAGTGTTAAACATACCCTAAACTAAGCCTGGCCCCTCGGATCACCTTCTTTGGAAAAATTAAAACGCTGCTAAATTTTTCTTAGTGTTAAACAGATCCTAAGCTACACCTGGCCCCTCGGACCACCTGCTTTGGAAAAAATAACACGCTGCTAAATTTTTCTAAGTGTTAAACATACCCTAAACTAAGCCTGGCCCCTCGGATCACCTTCTTTGGAAAAATTAAAACGCTGCTAAATTTTTCTTAGTGTTAAACAGATCCTAAGCTACACCTGGCCCCTCGGACCACCTGCTTTGGAAAAAATAACACGCTGCTAAATTTTTCTAAGTGTTAAACATACCCTAAACTAAGCCTGGCCCCTCGGATCAACTTCTTTGGAAAAATTAACACGCTGCTAAATTTTTCTTAGTGTTAAACAGATCCTAAGCTACACCTGGCCCCTCGGACCACCTGCTTTGGAAAAATTAACACGCTGCTAAATTTTCCGAAGTGTTAAACAGATCCTAAGTAATGCCTGGCCCCTCGGACCACCTGCTTTGGAAAAATTAACGCGCTGCTAAATTTTTCTAAGTGTTAAACAGATCCTAAGCTACGCCTGGCCCCTCAAAGCACCTGCTTTGGAAAAATTAACACGCTGCTAAAATTTTCTAAGTGTTAAACAGATCCGAAGCTACGCCTGGCCCCTCAAACCAACGGCTTCGGAAAAATTAACACGCTGCTAAATTTTTCTAAGTGTTAAATAGATCCTAAGCTAAGCCTGGCCCGTCGGACCACCTGCTTTGGAAAAATTAACACGCTGCTAAATTTTTCTAAGTGTTAATAAGATCCTAAGCTAAGCCTGGCCCCTCGGACCACCTGCTTTGGAAAAATTAACATGCCGCAAAATTTTTCTAACTGTTAAAAAGATCCTAAGCTACACCTGGCCTCTCGGACCACCTGCTATGGAAAAATTAACACGCTGCTAAATTTTTCTAAGTGTTAAACAGATCCTAAGCTAAGCCTGGCCCCTCGGACCACCTGATTTTGAAAAATTAACACGCTGCTAAATTTTTCTAAGTGTTAAACAGATCCAAAGCTAAGCTTGGCCCCTCGGATCACCTGCTTTGGAAAAATTAACACGCTGCTAAATTTTTCTAAGTGTTAAACAGATCCTAAGCTAAGCCTGGCCCCTCGGACCACCTGCTTTGGAAAAATTAACACGCTGCTAAATTTTTCTACGTGTTAAACAGATCCTAAGCTACACCTGGCCCCTCGGACCACCTGTTTTGGAAAAATTAACACGCTGCTAAATTTTTCTGAGTGTTAAACAGATCCTAAGCTAAGCCTGGCCCATCGAATCACCTGCTTTGGAAAAATTAACACGCTGCTAAATTTTTCGAAGTGTTAAACAAATCCTAAGCAAAGCCTGGCCCATCGAATCACCTGCTTTGGAAAAATTAACACGCTGCTAAATTTTTCGAAGTGTTAAACAAATCCTAAGCAAAGCCTGGCCCCTCGGACCACCTGCTTTGGAAAAATTAACACGCTGCTAAATTTTTCTAAGTGTTAAACATATCCTAAGCTACGCCTGGCCCCTCAAACCACCTGCTTTGGAAAAATTAACACGCTGCTAAATTTTTCTAAGTGTTAAACAGATCCGAAGCTACGCCTGGCCCCTCAAACCACCGGCTTCGGAAAAATTAACACGCTGCTAAATTTTTCTAAGTGTTAAATAGATCCTAAGCTAAGCCTGGCCCGTCGGACCACCTGCTTTGGAAAAATTAACACGCTGCTAAATTTTTCTAAGTGTTAATAAGATCCTAAGCTAAGCCTGGCCCCTCGGACCACCTGCTTTGGAAAAATTAACATGCTGCAAAATTTTTCTAAGTGTTAAACAGATCCTAAGCTACACCTGGCCCCTCGGACCACATGCTATGGAAAAATTAACACGCTGCTAAATTTTTCTAAGTGTTAAACAGATCCTAAGCTAAGCCTGGCCCCTCGGACCACCTGCTTTGGAAAAATTAACACGCTGCTAAATTTTTCTAAGTGTTAATAAGATCCTAAGCTAAGCCTGGCCCCTCGGACCACCTGCATTGGAAAAATTAACATGCTGCAAAATTTTTCTAAGTGTTAAACAGATCCTAAGCTACACCTGGCCCCTCGGACCACCTGCTTTGGAAAAAATAACACGCTGCTAAATTTTTCTAAGTGTTAAACATACCCTAAACTAAGCCTGGCCCCTCGGATCACCTTCTTTGGAAAAATTAAAACGCTGCTAAATTTTTCTTAGTGTTAAACAGATCCTAAGCTACACCTGGCCCCTCGGACCACCTGCTTTGGAAAAAATAACACGCTGCTAAATTTTTCTAAGTGTTAAACATACCCTAAACTAAGCCTGGCCCCTCGGATCAACTTCTTTGGAAAAATTAACACGCTGCTAAATTTTTCTTAGTGTTAAACAGATCCTAAGCTACACCTGGCCCCTCGGACCACCTGCTTTGGAAAAATTAACACGCTGCTAAATTTTCCGAAGTGTTAAACAGATCCTAAGTAATGCCTGGCCCCTCGGACCACCTGCTTTGGAAAAATTAACGCGCTGCTAAATTTTTCTAAGTGTTAAACAGATCCTAAGCTACGCCTGGCCCCTCAAAGCACCTGCTTTGGAAAAATTAACACGCTGCTAAAATTTTCTAAGTGTTAAACAGATCCGAAGCTACGCCTGGCCCCTCAAACCAACGGCTTCGGAAAAATTAACACGCTGCTAAATTTTTCTAAGTGTTAAATAGATCCTAAGCTAAGCCTGGCCCGTCGGACCACCTGCTTTGGAAAAATTAACACGCTGCTAAATTTTTCTAAGTGTTAATAAGATCCTAAGCTAAGCCTGGCCCCTCGGACCACCTGCTTTGGAAAAATTAACATGCCGCAAAATTTTTCTAACTGTTAAAAAGATCCTAAGCTACACCTGGCCTCTCGGACCACCTGCTATGGAAAAATTAACACGCTGCTAAATTTTTCTAAGTGTTAAACAGATCCTAAGCTAAGCCTGGCCCCTCGGACCACCTGATTTGGAAAAATTAACACGCTGCTAAATTTTTCTAAGTGTTAAACAGATCCAAAGCTAAGCTTGGCCCCTCGGATCACCTGCTTTGGAAAAATTAACACGCTGCTAAATTTTTCTAAGTGTTAAACAGATCCTAAGCTAAGCCTGGCCCCTCGGACCACCTGCTTTGGAAAAATTAACACGCTGCTAAATTTTTCTACGTGTTAAACAGATCCTAAGCTACACCTGGCCCCTCGGACCACCTGTTTTGGAAAAATTAACACGCTGCTAAATTTTTCTGAGTGTTAAACAGTTCCTAAGCTAAGCCTGGCCCGTCGGACCACTTGCTTTGGAAAAATTAACACGCTGCTAAATTTTTCTAAGTGTTAAACAGATCCTAAGCTAAGCCTGGCCCATCGAATCACCTGCTTTGGAAAAATTCACACGCTGCTAAATTTTTCTAAGTGTTAAGCAGATCCTAAGCTAGGCCTGGCCCCTCGGACCACCTGCTTTGGAAAAAATAACACGCAGCTAAATTTTTCTAAGTG
Source organism: Lithocarpus polystachyus (assembly GCA_033629205.1). Lineage (NCBI taxonomy): Eukaryota > Viridiplantae > Streptophyta > Magnoliopsida > Fagales > Fagaceae > Lithocarpus > Lithocarpus polystachyus. The sequence goes on from CM066162.1 coordinate 68,621,813, forward strand.
TTAAACATATCCTAAGCTAAGCCTGGCCCCTAGGATCACCTGCTTTGGAAAAATTAACACGCTGCTAAATTTTTCTTAGTGTTAAATAGATCCTAAGCTACACCTGGCCCCTCGGACCACCTGCTTTGGAAAAATTAACACGCTGCTAAATTTTTCTAAGTGTTAAACATACCCTAAGCTAAGCCTGGCCCCTCGGATCACCTGCTTTGGAAAAATTAACACTCTGCTAAATTTTTCTAAGTGTTAAACAAATCCTAAGCTACACCTGGCCCCTCGGACCACCTGCTTTGGAAAAAATAACACGCTGCTAAATTTTTCTAAGAGTTAAACATACCCTAAACTAAGCCTGGCCCCTCGGATCACCTTCTTTGGAAAAATTAACACGCTGCTAAATTTTTCTAAGTGTTAAACATACCCTAAGCTAAGCCTGGCCCCTTGGATCACCTCCTTTGGAAAAATTAACACTCTGCTAAATTTTTCTAAGTGTTAAACAAATCCTAAGCTACACCTGGCCCCTCGGACCACCTGCTTTGGAAAAAATAACACGCTGCTAAATTTTTCTAAGTGTTAAACATACCCTAATCTAAGCTTGGCCCCTCGGATCACCTTCTTTGGAAAAATTAACACGCTGCTAAATTTTTCTAAGTGTTAAACAGATCCTAAGCTACACCTGGCCCCTCGGACCACCTGCTTTGGAAAAATTAACACGCTGCTAAATTTTTCGAAGTGTTAAACAGATCCTAAGCAAAGCCTGGCCCCTCGGACCACCTGCTTTGGAAAAATTAACACGCTGCTAAATTTTTCTAAGTGTTAAACATATCCTAAGCTACGCCTGGCCCCTCAAACCACCTGCCTTGGAAAAATTAACACGCTGCTAAATTTTTCTAAGTGTTAAACAGATCCGAAGCTACGCCTGGCCCCTCAAACCACCGGCTTCGGAAAAATTAACACGCTGCTAAATTTTTCTAAGTGTTAAATAGATCCTAAGCTAAGCCTGGCCCGTCGGACCACCTGCTTTGGAAAAATTAATACGCTGCTAAATTTTTCTAAGTGTTAATAAGATCCTAAGCTAAGCCTGGCCCCTCGGACCACCTGCTTTGGAAAAATTAACATGCTGCAAAATTTTTCTAAGTGTTAAACAGATCCTAAGCTACACCTGGCCCCTCGGACCACATGCTATGGAAAAATTAACACGCTGCTAAATTTTTCTAAGTGTTAAACAGATCCTAAGCTAAGCCTGGCCCCTCGGACCACCTGCTTTGGAAAAATTAACACGCTGCTAAATTTTTCTAAGTGTTAATAAGATCCTAAGCTAAGCCTGGCCCCTCGGACCACCTGCTTTGGAAAAATTAACATGCTGCAAAATTTTTCTAAGTGTTAAACAGATCCTAAGCTACACCTGGCCCCTCGGACCACCTGCTTTGGAAAAAATAACACGCTGCTAAATTTTTCTAAGTGTTAAACATACCCTAAACTAAGCCTGGCCCCTCGGATCACCTTCTTTGGAAAAATTAACACGCTGCTAAATTTTTCTTAGTGTTAAACAGATCCTAAGCTACACCTGGCCCCTCGGACCACCTGCTTTGGAAAAAATAACACGCTGCTAAATTTTTCTAAGTGTTAAACATACCCTAAACTAAGCCTGGCCCCTCGGATCAACTTCTTTGGAAAAATTAACACGCTGCTAAATTTTTCTTAGTGTTAAACAGATCCTAAGCTACACCTGGCCCCTCGGACCACCTGCTTTGGAAAAATTAACACGCTGCTAAATTTTTCGAAGTGTTAAACAGATCCTAAGCAATGCCTGGCCCCTCGGACCACCTGCTTTGGAAAAATTAACACGCTGCTAAATTTTTCTAAGTGTTAAACATATCCTAAGCTACGCCTGGCCCCTCAAACCACCTGCTTTGGAAAAATTAACACGCTGCTAAATTTTTCTAAGTGTTAAACAGATCCTAAGCTGAGCCTGGCCCCTCGGACCACCTGCTTTGGAAAAATTAACACGCTGCTAAATTTTTCTAAGTGTTAAACAGATCCGAAGCTACGCCTGGCCCCTCAAACCACCGGCTTCGGAAAAATTAACACGCTGCTAAATTTTTCTAAGTGTTAAATAGATCCTAAGCTAAGCCTGGCCCGTCGGACCACCTGCTTTGGAAAAATTAACACGCTGCTAAATTTTTCTAAGTGTTAATAAGATCCTAAGCTAAGCCTGGCCCCTCGGACCACCTGCTTTGGAAAAATTAACATGCTGCAAAATTTTTCTAAGTGTTAAACAGATCCTAAGCTAAGCCTGGCCCCTCGGACCACCTGCTTTGGAAAAATTAACACGCTGCTAAATTTTTCTAAGTGTTAAACAGATCCAAAGCTAAGCCTGGCCCCTCGGATCACCTGCTTTGGAAAAATTAACACGCTGCTAAATTTTTCTAAGTGTTAAACAGATCCTAAACTAAGCCTGGCCCCTCGGACCACCTGCTTTGGAAAAATTAACACGCTGCTAAATTTTTCTAAGTGTTAAACAGATCCTAAGCTAAGCCTGGCCCCTCGGACCACCTGCTTTGGAAAAATTAACACGCTGCTAAATTTTTCTAAGTGTTAAACAGATCCTAAGCTAAGCCTGGCCCCTCGGATCTCCTGCTTTGGAAAAATTCACACGCTGCTAAATTTTTCTAAGTGTTAAGCAGATCCTAAGCTAAGCCTGGCCCCTCGGACCACCTGCTTTGGAAAAAATAACACGCTGCTAAATTTTTCTAAGTGTTAAACATACCCTAAACTAAGCCTGGCCCTTCGGATCACCTTCTTTGGAAAAATTAACACGCTGCTAAATTTTTCGAAGTGTTAAACAGATCCTAAGCAAAGCCTGGCCCTTCGGACCACCTGCTTTGGAAAAATTAACACGCTGCTAAATTTTTCTAAGTGTTAAACAGATCCAAAGCTACGCCTGGGCCCTCAAACCACCTGCTTTGGAAAAATTTACACGCTGCTAAATTTTTCTAAGTGTTAAACAGATCCGAAGCTACGCCTGGCCCCTCAAACCACCGGCTTCGGAAAAATTAACACGCTGCTAAATTTTTCTAAGTGTTAAATAGATCCTAAGCTATGCCTGGCCCGTCGGACCACCTGCTTTGGAAAAATTAACACGCTGCTAAATTTTTCTAAGTGTTAATAAGATCCTAAGCTAAGCCTGGCCCCTCGGACCACCTGCTTTGGAAAAATTAACAAGCTGCTAAATTTTTCTAAGTGTTAAACAGATCCTAAGCTACACCTGGCCCCTCGGACCACCTGCTATGGAAAAATTAACACGCTGCTAAATTTTTCTAAGTGTTAAACAGATCCTAGGCTAAGCCTGGCCCCTAGGACCACCTGCTTTGGAAAAATTAACACGCTGCTAAATTTTTCTAAGTGTTAAACAGATCCTAAGCTAAGCCTGGCCCCTCGGACCACCTGCTTTGGAAAAATTAACACGCTGCTAAATTTTTCTAAGTGTTAAACAGATCCTAAGCTAAGCCTGGCCCCTCGGACCACCTGCTTTGGAAAAATTAACACGCTGCTAAATTTTTCTACTTGTTAAACAGATCCTAAGCTAAGCCTGGCCCCTCGGACCACCTGCTTTGGAAAAATTAACAAGCTGCTAAATTTTTCTACTTGTTAAACAGATCCTAAGCTACACCTGGCCCCTCGGACCACCTGTTTCTGAAAAATTAACACGCTGCTAAATTTTTCTAAGTGTTAAACAGATCCTAAGCTAAGCCTGGCCCCTCGGATCACCTGCTTTGGAAAAATTCACACGCTGCTAAATTTTTCTAAGTGTTAAGCAGATCCTAAGGTAAGCCTGGCCCCTCGGACCACCTGCTTTGGAAAAATTAACATGCTGCTAAATTTTTCTAAGTGTTAAACAGATCCTAAGCTAAACCTGGCCCCTCGGACCACCTGCTTTGGAAAAAATAACACGCAGCTAAATTTTTCTAAGTGTTAAACATATCCTAAGCTAAGCCTGGCCCCTAGGATCACCTGCTTTGGAAAAATTAACACGCTGCTAAATTTTTCTTAGTGTTAAATAGATCCTAAGCTACACCTGGCACCTCGGACCACCTGCTTTGGAAAAATTAACACGCTGCTAAATTTTTCTAAGTGTTAATAAGATCCTAAGCTAAGCCTGGCCCCACGGACCACCTGCTTTGGAAAAATTAACAAGCTGCTAAATTTTTCTAAGTGTTAAACAGATCCTAAGCTACACCTGGCCCCTCGGACCACCTGCTATGGAAAAATTAACACGCTGTTAAATTTTTCTAAGTGTTAAACAGATCCTAGGCTAAGCCTGGCCCCTCGGACCACCTGCTTTGGAAAAATTAACACGCTGCTAAATTTTTCTAAGTGTTAAACAGATCCTAAGCTAAGCCTGGCCCCTCGGACCACCTGCTTTGGAAAAATTAACACGCTGCTAAATTTTTCTAAGTGTTAAACAGATCCTAAGCTAAGCCTGGCCCCTCGGACCACCTGCTTTGGAAAAATTAACACGCTGCTAAATTTTTCTACGTGTTAAACAGATCCTAAGCTACACCTGGCCCCTCGGACCACCTGTTTCTGAAAAATTAACACGCTGCTAAATTTTTCTAAGTGTTCAACAGATCCTAAGCTAAGCCTGGCCCGTCGGACCACTTGCTTTGGAAAAATTAACATGCTGCAAAATTTTTCTAAGTGTTAAACAGATCCTAAGCTAAGCCTGGCCCCTCGGATCACCTGCTTTGGAAAAATTCACACGCTGCTAAATTTTTCTAAGTGTTAAGCAGATCCTAAGGTAAGCCTGGCCCCTCGGACCACCTGCTTTGGAAAAATTAACATGCTGCTAAATTTTTCTAAGTGTTAAACAGATCCTAAGCTAAACCTGGCCCCTCGGACCACCTGCTTTGGAAAAAATAACACGCAGCTAAATTTTTCTAAGTGTTAAACATATCCTAAGCTAAGCCTGGCCCCTAGGATCTCCTGCTTTGGAAAAATTAACACGCTGCTAAATTTTTCTTAGTGTTAAATAGATCCTAAGCTACACCTGGCCCCTCGGACCACCTGCTTTGGAAAAATTAACACGCTGCTAAATTTTTCTAAGTATTAAACATACCCTAAGCTAAGCCTTGCCCCTCGGATCACCTGCTTTGGAAAAATTAACACTCTGCTAAATTTTTCTAAGTGTTAAACAAATCCTAAGCTACACCTGGCCCCTCGGACCACCTGCTTTGGAAAAAATAACACGCTGCTAAATTTTTCTAAGTGTTAAACTTACCATAAACTAAGCCTGGCCCCTCGGATCACCTTCTTTGGAAAAATTAACACGCTGCTAAATTTTTCTAAGTGTTAAACAGATCCTAAGCTACACCTGGCCCCTCGGACCACCTGCTTTGGAAAAATTAACACGCTGCTAAATTTTTCTAAGTGTTAAACAGATCCTAAGCTAAGCCTGGCCCGTCGGACCCCTTGCTTTGGAAAAATTAACATGCTGCTAAATTTTTCTAAGTGTTAAACAGATCCTAAGCTAAGCCTGGCCCCTCGGATCACCTGCTTTGGAAAAATTCACACGCTGCTAAATTTTTCTAAGTGTTAAGCAGATCCTAAGCTAAGCATGGCCCCTCGGACCACCTGCTTTGGAAAAATTAACAGGCTGCTAAATTTTTCTAAGTGTTAAACAGATCCTAAGCTAAACCTGGCCCCTCGGACCACCTGCTTTGGAAAAATTAACACGCTGCTAAATTTTTCTAAGTGTTAAACATATCCTAAGGTAAGCCTGGCCCCTCGGATCACCTGCTTTGGAAAAATTAACACGCTGCTAAATTTTTCGAAGTGTTAAACAGATCCTAAGCTAAGCCTGGCCCCTCGGACCTCCTGCTTTGGAAAAATTAACACGCTGCTAAATTTTTCTACGTGTTAAACAGATCCTAAGCTACACCTGGCCCCTCGGACCACCTGCTTTGGAAAAAATAACACACTGCTAAATTTTTCGAAGTGTTAAACAGATCCTAAGCAAAGCCTGGCCCCTCGGACCACCTGCTTTGGAAAAATTAACACGCTGCTAAATTTTTCTAAGTGTTAAACATATCCTAAGCTACGCCTGGCCCCTCAAACCACCTGCTTTGGAAAAATTAACACGCTGCTAAATTTTTCTAAGTGTTAAACAGATCCGAAGCTACGCCTGGCCCCTCAAACCACCGGCTTCGGAAAAATTAACACGCTGCTAAATTTTTCTAAGTGTTAAATAGATCCTAAGCTAAGCCTGACCCCTCGGAGCACCTGCTTTGGAAAAATTAACACGCTGTTAAATTTTTCTAAGTGTTAAACAGATCCTAAGCTAAGCGTGGCCCCTCGGACCACCTGCTTTGGAAAAATTAACATGCTGCTAAATTTTTCTAAGTGTTAAACAGATCCGAAGCTACGCCTGGCCCCTCAAACCACCGGCTTCGGAAAAATTAACACGCTGCTAAATTTTTCTAAGTGTTAAATAGATCCTAAGCTAAGCCTGGCCCGTCGGACCACCTGCTTTGGAAAAATTAACACGCTGCTAAATTTTTCTAAGTGGTAATAAGATCCTAAGCTAAGCCTGGCCCCTCGGACCACCGGCTTTGGAAAAATTAACATGCTGCAAAATTTTTCTAAGTGTTAAACAGATCCTAAGCTACACCGGGCCCCTCGGACCATCTGCTATGGAAAAATTAACACGCTGCTAAATTTTTCTAAGTGTTAAACAGATCCTAAGCTACACCTGGCCCCTCGGACCACCTGCTTTGGAAAAAATAACACGCTGCTAAATTTTTCTAAGTGTTAAACTTACCATAAACTAAGCCTGGCCCCTCGGATCACCTTCTTTGGAAAAATTAACACGCTGCTAAATTTTTCTAAGTGTTAAACAGATCCTAAGCTACACCTGGCCCCTCGGACCACCTGCTTTGGAAAAATTAACACGCTGCTAAATTTTTCTAAGTGTTAAACAGATCCTAAGCTAAGCCTGGCCCGTCGGACCCCTTGCTTTGGAAAAATTAACATGCTGCTAAATTTTTCTAAGTGTTAAACAGATCCTAAGCTAAGCCTGGCCCCTCGGATCACCTGCTTTGGAAAAATTCACACGCTGCTAAATTTTTCTAAGTGTTAAGCAGATCCTAAGCTAAGCATGGCCCCTCGGACCACCTGCTTTGGAAAAATTAACATGCTGCTAAATTTTTCTAAGTGTTAAACAGATCCTAAGCTAAACCTGGCCCCTCGGACCACCTGCTTTGGAAAAATTAACACGCTGCTAAATTTTTCTAAGTGTTAAACATATCCTAAGGTAAGCCTGGCCCCTCGGATCACCTGCTTTGGAAAAATTAACACGCTGCTAAATTTTTCGAAGTGTTAAACAGATCCTAAGCTAAGCCTGGCCCCTCGGACCTCCTGCTTTGGAAAAATTAACATGCTGCTAAATTTTTCTACGTGTTAAACAGATCCTAAGCTACACCTGGCCCCTCGGACCACCTGCTTTGGAAAAATTAACACGCTGCTAAATTTTTCTAAGTGTTAAACAGATCCTAAGCTGAGCCTGTCCCCTCGGACCACCTGCTTTGGAAAAATTAACACGCTGCTAAATTTTTCTAAGTGTTAAACAGATCCTATGCTAAACCTGGCCCCTCAGACCACCTGCTTTGGAAAAATTAACACGCTTCAAAATTTTTCTAAGTGTTAAACAGATCCTATGCTAAACCTGGCCCCTCAAACCACCTGCTTCGGAAAAATTAACACGCTGCTAAATTTTTCTAAGTGTTAAACAGATCCTAAGCTAAGCCTGGCCCCTCGGACCACCTGTTTTGAAAAAATTAACAAGCTGCTAAATTTTTCTAAGTGTTAAACAGATCCTAATCTAAGCCTGGCCCCTCGGACCACCTGCTTTGGAAAAATTAACACACTGCTAAATTTTTCTAAGTGTTAAACAGATCCTAAGGTAAGCCTGACCCCTCGGATCACCTGTTTGGAAAAATTTACACGCTACTAAATTTTTCTAAGTGTTAAACTGATCCTAAGCTACACCTGGCCCCTCGGACCACCTGCTTTGAAAAAATTAACACGCTGCTAAATTTTTCTAAGTGTTAAACAGATCCTAAGCTAAGCCTGGCCCCTCGGACCAACTACTTTGGAAAAATTAACACGCTGCGAAATTTTCTATGTGTTAAACAGATCCTAAGCTAAGCCTGACCCCTCGGATCACCTGTTTGGAAAAATTAACACGCTGCTAAATTTTTCTAAGTGTTAAACAGATCCTAAGCTAAGCCTGGCCCCTCGGACCACCTGCTTTGGAAAAATTAACACGCTACTAAATTTTTCTAAGTGTTAAAAAGATCCTAAGCTAAGCCTGGCCCCTCGGACCACCTGCTTTGGTAAAATTAACGCGCTGCTAAATTTTTCTAAGTGTTAAACAGATCCTAAGCTAAGCCTGACCCCTCGGAGCACCTGCTTTGGAAAAATTAACACGCTGTTAAATTTTTCTAAGTGTTAAACAGATCCTAAGCTAAGCGTGGCCCCTCGGACCACCTGCTTTGGAAAATTTAACATGCTGCTAAATTTTTCTAACTGTTAAACAGATCCTAAGCTAAGCCTGGCCCCTCGGACCACCTGCTTTGGAAAAATTAACACGCTGCTAAATTTTTCTAAGTGTTAAACAGATCCTAAGCTAAGCCTGGCCCCTCGGACCACCTGCTTTGGAAAAATTAACACGCTGCAAAATTTTTCTAAGTGTTAAACAGATCCTAAGCTACACCTGGCCCCTCGGACCACCTGATTTGGAAAAAATAACACACTGCTAAATTTTTCGAAGTGTTAAACAGATCCTAAGCAAAGCCTGGCCCCTCGGACCACCTGCTTTGGAAAAATTAACACGCTGCTAAATTTTTCTAAGTGTTAAACATATCCTAAGCTACGCCTGGCCCCTCAAACCACCTGCTTTGGAAAAATTAACACGCTGCTAAATTTTTCTAAGTGTTAAACAGATCCGAAGCTACGCCTGGCCCCTCAAACCACCGGCTTCGGAAAAATTAACACGCTGCTAAATTTTTCTAAGTGTTAAATAGATCCTAAGCTAAGCCTGACCCCTCGGAGCACCTGCTTTGGAAAAATTAACACGCTGTTAAATTTTTCTAAGTGTTAAACAGATCCTAAGCTAAGCGTGGCCCCTCGGACCACCTGCTTTGGAAAAATTAACACGCTGCTAAATTTTTCTAAGTGTTAAACAGATCCTAAGCTACGCCTGGCCCCTCAAACCACCGGCTTCGGAAAAATTAACACGCTGCTAAATTTTTCTAAGTGTTAAATAGATCCTAAGCTAAGCCTGGCCCGTCGGACCACCTGCTTTGGAAAAATTAACACGCTGCTAAATTTTTCTAAGTGTTAATAAGATCCTAAGCTAAGCCTGGCCCCTCGGACCACCGGCTTTGGAAAAATTAACATGCTGCAAAATTTTTCTAAGTGTTAAACAGATCCTAAGCTACACCTGGCCCCTCGGACCACCTGCTATGGAAAAATTAACACGCTGCTAAATTTTTCTAAGTGTTAAACAGATCCTAAGCTAAGCCTGGCCCCTCGGACCACCTGCTTTGGAAAAATTAACACGCTGCTAAATTTTTCTAAGTGTTAAACAGATCCTAAGCTAAGCCTGGCCCCTCGGACCACCTGCTTTGGAAAAATTAACACGCTGCTAAATTTTTCTAAGTGTTAAACAGATCCTAAGCTAAGCCTGGCCCCTCGGATCACCTGCTTTGGAAAAATTCACACGCTGCTAAATTTTTCTAAGTGTTAAGCAGATCCTAAGCTAAGCCTGGCCCCTCGGACCACCTGCTTTGGAAAAAATAACACGCTGCTAAATTTTTCTAAGTGTTAAACATACCCTAAACTAAGCCTGGCCCTTCGGATCACCTTCTTTGGAAAAATTAACACGCTGCCAAATTTTTCGAAGTGTTAAACAGATCCTAAGCAAAGCCTGGCCCCTCGGACCACCTGCTTTGGAAAAATTAACACGCTGCTAAATTTTTCTAAGTGTTAAACAGATCCAAAGCTACGCCTGGCCCCTCAAACCACCTGCTTTGGAAAAATTAACACGCTGCTAAATTTTTCTAAGTGTTAAACAGATCCGAAGCTACGCCTGGCCCCTCAAACCACCGGCTTCGGAAAAATTAACACGCTGCTAAATTTTTCTAAGTGTTAAATAGATCCTAAGCTATGCCTGGCCCGTCGGACCACCTGCTTTGGAAAAATTAACACGCTGCTAAATTTTTCTAAGTGTTAATAAGATCCTAAGCTAAGCCTGGCCCCTCGGACCACCTGCTTTGGAAAAATTAACAAGCTGCTAAATTTTTCTAAGTGTTAAACAGATCCTAAGCTACACCTGGCCCCTCGGACCACCTGCTATGGAAAAATTAACACGCTGCTAAATTTTTCTAAGTGTTAAACAGATCCTAGGCTAAGCCTGGCCCCTCGGACCACCTGCTTTGGAAAAATTGACACGCTGCTAAATTTTTCTAAGTGTTAAACAGATCCTAAGCTAAGCCTGGCCCCTCGGACCACCTGCTTTGGAAAAATTAACACGCTGCTAAATTTTTCTAAGTGTTAAACAGATCCTAAGCTAAGCCTGGCCCCTCGGACCACCTGCTTTGGAAAAATTAACACGCTGCTAAATTTTTCTACGTGTTAAACAGATCCTAAGCTACACCTGGCCCCTCGGACCACCTGTTTTGGAAAAATTAACACGCTGCTAAATTTTTCTAAGTGTTCAACAGATCCTAAGCTAAGCCTGGCCCGTCGGACCACTTGCTTTGGAAAAATTAACATGCTGCTAAATTTTTCTAAGTGTTAAACAGATCCTAAGCTAAACCTGGCCCCTCGGACCACCTGCTTTTGAAAAAATAACACGCAGCTAAATTTTTCTAAGTGTTAAACATATCCTAAGCTAAGCCTGGCCCCTAGGATCTCCTGCTTTGGAAAAATTAACACGCTGCTAAATTTTTCTTAGTGTTAAATAGATCCTAAGCTACACCTGGCCCCTCGGACCACCTGCTTTGGAAAAATTAACACGCTGCTAAATTTTTCTAAGTATTAAACATACCCTAAGCTAAGCCTTGCCCCTCGGATCACCTGCTTTGGAAAAATTAACACTCTGCTAAATTTTTCTAAGTGTTAAACAAATCCTAAGCTACACCTGGCCCCTCGGACCACCTGCTTTGGAAAAAATAACACGCTGCTAAATTTTTCTAAGTGTTAAACATACCATAAACTAAGCCTGGCCCCTCGGATCACCTTCTTTGGAAAAATTAACACGCTGCTAAATTTTTCTAAGTGTTAAACAGATCCTAAGCTACACCTGGCCCCTCGGACCACCTGCTTTGGAAAAATTAACACGCTGCTAAATTTTTCTAAGTGTTAAGCAGATCCTAAGCTAAGCCTGGCCCCTCGGACCACCTGCTTTGGAAAAATTAACACGCTGCTAAATTTTTCTAAGTGTTAAACAGATCCTAAGCTACACCTGGCCCCTCGGACCACCTGCTTTGGAAAAATTAACATGCTGCTAAATTTTTCTAAGTGTTAAACAGATCCTAAGCTAAACCTGGCCCCTCGGACCACCTGCTTTGGAAAAATTAACACGCTGCTAAATTTTTCTAAGTGTTAAACATATCCTAAGGTAAGCCTGGCCCCTCGGATCACCTGCTTTGGAAAAATTAACACGCTGCTAAATTTTTCGAAGTGTTAAACAGATCCTAAGCTAAGCCTGGCCCCTCGGACCTCCTGCTTTGGAAAAATTAACACGCTGCTAAATTTTTCGAAGTGTTAAACAGATCCTAAGCTACACCTGGCCCCTCGGACCACCTGCTTTGGAAAAATTAACACGCTGCTAAATTTTTCTAAGTGTTAAACAGATCCTAAGCTAAGCCTGTCCCCTCGGACCACCTGCTTTGGAAAAATTAACACGCTGCTAAATTTTTCTAAGTGTTAAACAGATCCTATGCTAAACCTGGCCCCTCAGACCACCTGCTTTGGAAAAATTAACACGCTGCAAAATTTTTCTAAGTGTTAAACAGATCCTATGCTAAACCTGGCCCCTCAAACCACCTGCTTCGGAAAAATTAACACGCTGCTAAATTTTTCTAAGTGTTAAACAGATCCTAAGCTAAGCCTGGCCCCTCGGACCACCTGTTTTGAAAAAATTAACAAGCTGCTAAATTTTTCTAAGTGTTAAACAGATCCTAATCTAAGCCTGGCCCCTCGGACCACCTGCTTTGGAAAAATTAACACACTGCTAAATTTTTCTAAGTGTTAAACAGATCCTAGGCTAAGCCTGGCCCCTCGGACCACCTGCTTTGGAAAAATTAACACGCTGCTAAATTTTTCTAAGTGTTAAACAGATCCTAAGCTAAGCCTGGCCCCTCGGACCACCTGCTTTGGAAAAATTAAAACGCTGCTAAATTTTTCTAAGTGTTAAACAGATCCTAAGCTAAGCCTGGCCCCTCGGACCACCTGCTTTGGAAAAATTAACACGCTGCTAAATTTTTCTACGTGTTAAACAGATCCTAAGCTACACCTGGCCCCTCGGACCACCTGTTTTGGAAAAATTAACACGCTGCTAAATTTTTCTAAGTGTTCAACAGATCCTAAGCTAAGCCTGGCCCGTCGGACCACTTGCTTTGGAAAAATTAACATGCTGCTAAATTTTTCTAAGTGTTAAACAGATCCTAAGCTAAGCCTGGCCCCTCGGATCACCTGCTTTGGAAAAATTCACACGCTGCTAATTTTTTCTAAGTGTTAAGCAGATCCTAAGGTAAGCCTGGCCCCTCGGACCACCTGCTTTGGAAAAATTAACAGGCTGCTAAATTTTTCTAAGTGTTAAACAGATCCTAAGCTAAACCTGGCCCCTCGGACCACCTGCTTTGGAAAAAATAACAGGCTGCTAAATTTTTCTAAGTGTTAAACAGATCCAAAGCTAAGCCTGGCCCCTCGGATCACCTGCTTTGGAAAAATTAACATGCTGCTAAATTTTTCTAAGTGTTAAGCAGATCCTAAGCTAAGCCTGGCCCCTCGGACCACCTGCTTTGGAAAAATTAACAGGCTGCTAAATTTTTCTAAGTGTTAAACAGATCCTAAGCTAAACCTGGCCCCTCGGATCACCTGCTTTGGAAAAATTAACACGCTGCTAAATTTTTCTAAGTGTTAAACATATCCTAAGGTAAGCCTGGCCCCTCGGATCACCTGCTTTGGAAAAATTAACACGCTGCTAAATTTTTCGAAGTGTTAAACAGATCCTAAGCTAAGCCTGGCCCCTCGGACCACCTGCTTTGGAAAAATTAACACGCTGCTAAATTTTTCTAAGTGTTAAACAGATCCTAAGCTAAGCCTGGCCCCTCGGACCACCTGCTTTGGAAAAATTAACACGCTGCAAAATTTTTCTAAGTGTTAAACAGATCCTAAGCTACACCTGGCCCCTCGGACCACCTGCTTTGGAAAAAATAACACGCTGCTAAATTTTTCGAAGTGTTAAACAGATCCTAAGCAAAGCCTGGCCCCTCGGACCACCTGCTTTGGAAAAATTAACACGCTGCTAAATTTTTCTAAGTGTTAAACATATCCTAAGCTACGCCTGGCCCCTCAAACCACCTGCTTTGGAAAAATTAACACGCTGCTAAATTTTTCTAAGTGTTAAACAGATCCGAAGCTACGCCTGGCCCCTCAAACCACCGGCTTCGGAAAAATTAACACGCTGCTAAATTTTTCTAAGTGTTAAATAGATACTAAGCTAAGCCTGACCCCTCGGAGCACCTGCTTTGGAAAAATTAACACGCTGTTAAATTTTTCTAAGTGTTAAACAGATCCTAAGCTAAGCGTGGCCCCTCGGACCACCTGCTTTGGAAAAATTAACACGCTGCTAAATTTTTCTAAGTGTTAAACAGATCCGAAGCTACGCCTGGCCCCTCAAACCACCGGCTTCGGAAAAATTAACACGCTGCTAAATTTTTCTAAGTGTTAAATAGATCCTAAGCTAAGCCTGGCCCGTCGGACCACCTGCTTTGGAAAAATTAACACGCTGCTAAATTTTTCTAAGTGTTAATAAGATCCTAAGGTAAGCCTGACCCCTCGGATCACCTGTTTGGAAAAATTTACACGCTACTAAATTTTTCTAAGTGTTAAACTGATCCTAAGCTACACCTGGCCCCTCGGACCACCTGCTTTGAAAAAATTAACACGCTGCTAAATTTTTCTAAGTGTTAAACAGATCCTAAGCTAAGCCTGGCCCCTCGGACCAACTACTTTGGAAAAATTAACACGCTGCGAAATTTTCTATGTGTTAAACAGATCCTAAGCTAAGCCTGACCCCTCGGATCACCTGTTTGGAAAAATTAACACGCTGCTAAATTTTTCTAAGTCTGAAACAGATCCTAAGCTAAGCCTGGCCCCTCGGACCACCTGCTTTGGAAAAATTAACACGCTACTAAATTTTTCTAAGTGTTAAAAAGATCCTAAGCTAAGCCTGGCCCCTCGGACCACCTGCTTTGGTAAAATTAACGCGCTGCTAAATTTTTCTAAGTGTTAAACATATCCTAAGCTACGCCTGGCCCCTCAAACCACCTGCTTTGGAAAAATTAACACGCTGCTAAATTTTTCTAAGTGTTAAACAGATCCGAAGCTACGCCTGGCCCCTCAAACCACCGGCTTCAGAAAAATTAACACGCTGCTAAATTTTTCTAAGTGTTAAATAGATCCTAAGCTAAGCCTGACCCCTCGGAGCACCTGCTTTGGAAAAATTAACACGCTGTTAAATTTTTCTAAGTGTTAAACAGATCCTAAGCTAAGCGTGGCCCCTCGGACCACCTGCTTTGGAAAAATTAACACGCTGCTAAATTTTTCTAAGTGTTAAACAGATCCGAAGCTACGCCTGGCCCCTCAAACCACCTTCTTTGGAAAAATTAACACGCTGCTAAATTTTTCGAAGTGTTAAACAGATCCTAAGCTAAGCCTGGCCCGTTGGACCACTCGCTTTGGAAAAATTAACATGCTGCTAAATTTTTCTAAGTGTTAAACAGATCCTAAGCTAAGCCTGGCCCCTCGGATCACCTGCTTTGGAAAAATTCACACGCTGCTAAATTTTTCTAAGTGTTAAGCAGATCCTAAGCTAAGCCTGGCCCCTCGGACCACCTGCTTTGGAAAAATTAACAGGCTGCTAAATTTTTCTAAGTGTTAAACAGATCCTAAGCTAAACCTGGCCCCTCGGATCACCTGCTTTGGAAAAATTAACACGCTGCTAAATTTTTCTAAGTGTTAAACATATCCTAAGGTAAGCCTGGCCCCTCGGATCACCTGCTTTGGAAAAATTAACACGCTGCTAAATTTTTCGAAGTGTTAAACAGATCCTAAGCTAAGCCTGGCCCCTCGGACCACCTGCTTTGGAAAAATTAACACGCTGCTAAATTTTTCTAAGTGTTAAACAGATCCTAAGCTAAGCCTGGCCCCTCGGACCACCTGCTTTGGAAAAATTAACACGCTGCAAAATTTTTCTAAGTGTTAAACAGATCCTAAGCTACACCTGGCCCCTCGGACCACCTGCTTTGGAAAAAATAACACGCTGCTAAATTTTTCGAAGTGTTAAACAGATCCTAAGCAAAGCCTGGCCCCTCGGACCACCTGCTTTGGAAAAATTAACACGCTGCTAAATTTTTCTAAGTGTTAAACATATCCTAAGCTACGCCTGGCCCCTCAAACCACCTGCTTTGGAAAAATTAACACGCTGCTAAATTTTTCTAAGTGTTAAACAGATCCGAAGCTACGCCTGGCCCCTCAAACCACCGGCTTCGGAAAAATTAACACGCTGCTAAATTTTTCTAAGTGTTAAATAGATCCTAAGCTAAGCCTGACCCCTCGGAGCACCTGCTTTGGAAAAATTAACACGCTGTTAAATTTTTCTAAGTGTTAAACAGATCCTAAGCTAAGCGTGGCCCCTCGGACCACCTGCTTTGGAAAAATTAACACGCTGCTAAATTTTTCTAAGTGTTAAACAGATCCGAAGCTACGCCTGGCCCCTCAAACCACCGGCTTCGGAAAAATTAACACGCTGCTAAATTTTTCTAAGTGTTAAATAGATCCTAAGCTAAGCCTGGCCCGTCGGACCACCTGCTTTGGAAAAATTAACACGCTGCTAAATTTTTCTAAGTGTTAATAAGATCCTAAGCTAAGCCTGGCCCCTCGGACCACCGGCTTTGGAAAAATTAACATGCTGCAAAATTTTTCTAAGTGTTAAACAGATCCTAAGCTACACCTGGCCCCTCGGACCACCTGCTATGGAAAAATTAACACGCTGCTAAATTTTTCTAAGTGTTAAACAGATCCTAAGCTAAGCCTGGCCCCTCGGACCACCTGCTTTGGAAAAATTAACACCCTGCTAAATTTTTCTAAGTGTTAAACAGATCCAAAGCTAAGCCTGGCCCCTTGGATCACCTGCTTTGGAAAAATTAACACGCTGCTAAATTTTTCTAAGTGTTAAACAGATCCTAAGCTAAGCCTGGCCCCTCGGACCACCTGCTTTGGAAAAATTAACACGCTGCTAAATTTTTCGAAGTGTTAAACAGATCCTAAGCTAAGCCTGGCCCCTCGGACCACCTGCTTTGGAAAAATTAACACGCTGCTAAATTTTTCTAAGTGTTAAACAGATCCTAAGCTAAGCCTGGCCCCTCGGATCACCTGCTTTGGAAAAATTCACACGCTGCTAAATTTTTCTAAGTGTTAAGCAGATCCTAAGCTAAGCCTGGCCCCTCGGACCACCTGCTTTGGAAAAAATAACACGCTGCTAAATTTTTCTAAGTGTTAAACATACCCTAAACTAAGCCTGGCCCTTCGGATCACCTTCTTTGGAAAAATTAACACGCTGCTAAATTTTTCGAAGTGTTAAACAGATCCTAAGCAAAGCCTGGCCCCTCGGACTACCTGCTTTGGAAAAATTAACACGCTGCTAAATTTTTCTAAGTGTTAAACAGATCCAAAGCTACGCCTGGCCCCTCAAACCACCTGCTTTGGAAAAATTAACACGCTGCTAAATTTTTCTAAGTGTTAAACAGATCCGAAGCTACGCCTGGCCCCTCAAACCACCGGCTTCGGAAAAATTAACACGCTGCTAAATTTTTCTAAGTGTTAAATAGATCCTAAGCTATGCCTGGCCCGTCGGACCACCTGCTTTGGAAAAATTAACACGCTGCTAAATTTTTCTAAGTGTTAATAAGATCCTAAGCTAAGCCTGGCCCCTCGGACCACCTGCTTTGGAAAAATTAACAAGCTGCTAAATTTTTCTAAGTGTTAAACAGATCCTAAGCTACACCTGGCCCCTCGGACCACCTGCTATGGAAAAATTAACACGCTGCAAAATTTTTCTAAGTGTTAAACAGATCCTAGGCTAAGCCTGGCCCCTCGGACCACCTGCTTTGGAAAAATTAACACGCTGCTAAATTTTTCTAAGTGTTAAACAGATCCTAAGCTAAGCCTGGCCCCTCGGACCACCTGCTTTGGAAAAATTAACACGCTGCTAAATTTTTCTAAGTGTTAAACAGATCCTAAGCTAAGCCTGGCCCCTCGGACCACCTGCTTTGGAAAAATTAACACGCTGCTAAATTTTTCTACGTGTTAAACAGATCCTAAGCTACACCTGGCCCCTCGGACCACCTGTTTTGGAAAAATTAACACGCTGCTAAATTTTTCTAAGTGTTCAACAGATCCTAAGCTAAGCCTGGCCCGTCGGACCACTTGCTTTGGAAAAATTAACATGCTGCTAAATTTTTCTAAGTGTTAAACAGATCCTAAGCTAAGCCTGGCCCCTCGGATCACCTGCTTTGGAAAAATTCACACGCTGCTAAATTTTTCTAAGTGTTAAGCAGATCCTAAGGTAAGCCTGGCCCCTCGGACCACCTGCTTTGGAAAAATTAACATGCTGCTAAATTTTTCTAAGTGTTAAACAGATCCTAAGCTAAACCTGGCCCCTCGGACCACCTGCTTTGGAAAAAATAACACGCAGCTAAATTTTTCTAAGTGTTAAACATATCCTAAGCTAAGCCTGGCCCCTAGGATCACCTGCTTTGGAAAAATTAACCCGCTGCTAAATTTTTCTTAGTGTTAAATAGATCCTAAGCTACACCTGGCCCCTCGGACCACCTGCTTTGGAAAAATTAACACGCTGCTAAATTTTTCGAAGTGTTAAACAGATCCTAAGCTAAGCCTGGCCCGTCGGACCACTCGCTTTGGAAAAATTAACATGCTGCTAAATTTTTCTAAGTGTTAAACAGATCCTAAGCTAAGCCTGGCCCCTCGGATCACCTGCTTTGGAAAAATTCACACGCTGCTAAATTTTTCTAAGTGTTAAGCAGATCCTAAGCTAAGCCTGGCCCCTCGGACCACCTGCTTTGGAAAAATTAACAGGCTGCTAAATTTTTCTAAGTGTTAAACAGATCCTAAGCTAAACCTGGCCCCTCGGATCACCTGCTTTGGAAAAATTAACACGCTGCTAAATTTTTCTAAGTGTTAAACATATCCTAAGGTAAGCCTGGCCCCTCGGATCACCTGCTTTGGAAAAATTAACACGCTGCTAAATTTTTCGAAGTGTTAAACAGATCCTAAGCTAAGCCTGGCCCCTCGGACCTCCTGCTTTGGAAAAATTAACACGCTGCTAAATTTTTCTACGTGTTAAACAGATCCTAAGCTACACCTGGCCCCTCGGACCACCTGCTTTGGAAAAATTAACACGCTGCTAAATTTTTCTAAGTGTTAAACAGATCCTAAGCTAAGCCTGGCCCCTCGGACCACCTGCTTTGGAAAAATTAACACGCTGCTAAATTTTTCTAAGAGTTAAACAGATCCTATGCTAAACCTGGCCCCTCAGACCACCTGCTTTGGAAAAATTAACACGCTGCTAAATTTTTCTAAGTGTTAAACAGATCCTATGCCAATCCTGGCCCCTCAAACCACCTGCTTCGGAAAAATTAACACGCTGCTAAATTTTTCTAAGTGTTAAACAGATCCTAAGCTAAGCCTGGCCCCTCGGACCACCTGTTTTGAAAAAATTAACAAGCTGCTAAATTTTTCTAAGTGTTAAACAGATCCTAATCTAAGCCTGGCCCCTCGGACCACCTGCTTTGGAAAAATTAACACGCTGCTAAATTTTTCTAAGTGTTAAACAGATCCTAAGGTAAGCCTGACCCCTCGGATCACTTGTTTGTAAAAATTTGCACGCTGCTAAATTTTTCTAAGTGTTAAACTGATCCTAAGCTACACCTGGCCCCTCGGACCACCTGCTTTGAAAAAATTAACACGCTGCTAAATTTTTCTAAGTGTTAAACAGATCCTAAGCTAAGCCTGGCCCCTCGGACCAACTACTTTGGAAAAATTAACACGCTGCGAAATTTTCTATGTGTTAAACAGATCCTAAGCTAAGCCTGACCCCTCGGATCACCTGTTTGGAAAAATTAACACGCTGCTAAATTTTTCTAAGTGTTAAACAGATCCTAAGCTAAGCCTGGCCCCTCGGACCACCTGCTTTGGAAAAATTAACACGCTACTAAATTTTTCTAAGTGTTAAACAGATCCTAAGCTAAGCCTGGCCCCTCGGACCACCTGCTTTGGTAAAATTAACGCGCTGCTAAATTTTTCTAAGTGTTAAACAGATCCTAAGCTAAGCCTGACCCCTCGGAGCACCTGCTTTGGAAAAATTAACACGCTGTTAAATTTTTCTAAGTGTTAAACAGATCCTAAGCTAAGCGTGGCCCCTCGGACCACCTGCTTTGGAAAATTTAACATGCTGCTAAATTTTTCTAACTGTTAAACAGATCCTAAGCTAAGCCTGGCCCCTCGGACCACCTGCTTTGGAAAAATTATCACGCTGCTAAATTTTTCTAAGTGTTAAACAGATCCGAAGCTACGCCTGGCCCCTCAAACCACCGGCTTCGGAAAAATTAACACGCTGCTAAATTTTTCTAAGTGTTAAATAGATCCTAAGCTAAGCCTGGGCCGTCGGACCACCTGCTTTGGAAAAATTAACACGCTGCAAAATTTTTCTAAGTGTTAATAAGATCCTAAGCTAAGCCTGGCCCCTCGGACCACTTGCTTTGGAAAAATTAACATGCTGCAAAATTTTTCTAAGTGTTAAACAGATCCTAAGCTACACCTGGCCCCTCGGACCACCTGCTATGGAAAAATTAACACGCTGCTAAATTTTTCTAAGTGTTAAACAGATCCTAAGATAAGCCTGGCCCCTCGGACCACCTGCTTTGGAAAAATTAACACGCTGCTAAATTTTTCTAAGTGTTAAACAGATCCAAAGCTAAGCCTGGCCCCTCGGATCACCTGCTTTGAAAAAATTAACACGCTGCTAAATTTTTCTAAGTGTTAAACAGATCCTAAGCTGAGCCTGGCCCCTCGGACCACCTGCTTTGGAAAAATTAACACGCTGCTAAATTTTTCTAAGTGTTAAACAGTTCCTAAGCTACACCTGGCCCCTCGGATCACCTGCTTTGGAAAAATTAACACGCTGCTAAATTTTTCTACGTGTTAAACAGATCCTAAGCTACACCTGGCCCCTCGGACCGCCTGCTTTGGAAAAATTAACACGCTGCTAAATTTTTCTAAGTGTTAAACAGATCCTAAGTTAAGCCTGGCCCCTCGGACCACCTGCTTTGGAAAAATTAACACGCTGCTAAATTTTTCTAAGTGTTAAACAGATCCTATGCTAAACCTGGCCCCTCATATCACCTGCTTTGGAAAAATTAACACGCTGCTAAATTTTTCTAAGTTTTAAACAGATCCTAGGCTAAGCCTGGCCCCTCGGACCACCTGCTTTGGAAAAATTAACAAGCTGCTAAATTTTTCTAAGTGTTAAACAGATCCTAAGCTAAGCCTGGCCCCTCGGACCACCTGCTTTGGAAAAATTAACACGCTGCTAAATTTTTCTAAGTGTTAAACAGATCCTAAGCTAAGCCTGGCCCCTCGGACCACCTGCTTTGGAAAAATTAACACGCTGCTAAATTTTTCTACGTGTTAAACAGATCCTGAGCTACACCTGGCCCCTCGGACCACCTGTTTTGGAAAAATTAACACGCTGCTAAATTTTTCAAAGTGTTAAACAGATCCTAAGCTAAGCCTGGCCCGTCGGACCACTTGCTTTGGAAAAATTAACACGCTGCTAAATTTTTCTAAGTGTTAAACAGATCCTAAGCAAAGCCTGGCCCCTCGGATCACCTGCTTTGGAAAAATTCACACGCTGCTAAATTTTTCTAAGTGTTAAACAGATCCTAAGCTAAGCCTGGCCCCTCGGACCACCTGCTTTGGAAAAATTAACATGCTTCTAAATTTTTCAAAGTGTTAAACAGATCCTAAGCTACACCTGGCCCCTCAAACCACCTGCTTCGGAAAAATTAACACGTTGCTAAACTTTTCTAAGTGTTAAACAGATCCTAGGCTAAGCCTGGCCCCTCGGACCACCTGCTTTGGAAAAATTAACACGCTGCTAAATTTTTCTAAGTGTTAAACAGATCCTAAGCTAAGCCTGGCCCCTCGGACCACCTGCTTTGGAAAAATTAACACGCTGCTAAATTTTTCTAAGTGTTAAACAGATCCTAAGCTAAGCCTGGCCCCTCGGACCACCTGCTTTGGAAAAATTAACACGCTGCTAAATTTTTCTACGTGTTAAACAGATCCTAAGCTACACCTGGCCCCTCGGACCACCTGTTTTGGAAAAATTAACACGCTGCTAAATTTTTCTAAGTGTTAAACAGATCCTAAGCTAAGCCTGGCCCGTCGGACCACTTGCTTTGGAAAAATTAACACGCTGCTAAATTTTTCTAAGTGTTAAACAGATCCTAAGCTAAGCCTGGCCCCTCGGATCACCTGCTTTGGAAAAATTAACATGCTGCTAAATTTTTCAAAGTGTTAAACAGATCCTAAGCTACACCTGGCCCCTCAAACCACCTGCTTCGGAAAAATTAACACGTTGCTAAACTTTTCTAAGTGTTAAACAGATCCTAAGTTAAACCTGGCCCCTCGGACCACCTGCTTTGGAAATATTAACACGCTGCTAAATTTTTCTAAGTGTTAAACAGATCCTAAGCTAAGCCTGGCCCCTCGGACCACCTGCTTTGGAAAAATTAACACGCCGCTAAATTTTTGTAATTGTTAAACATATCCTAAGCTAAGCCTGGCCCCTAGGATCACCTGCTTTGGAAAAATTAACACGCTGCTAAATTTTTCTTAGTGTTAAATAGATCCTAAGCTACACCTGGCCCCTCGGACCACCTGCTTTGGAAAAAATAACACGCTGCTAAATTTTTCTAAGTGTTAAACATACCCTAAACTAAGCCTGGCCCCTCGGATCACCTTCTTTGGAAAAATTAACACGCTGCTAAATCTTTCTAAGTGTTAAACAGATCCTATGCTACACCTGGCCCCTCGGACCACCTGCTTTGGAAAAATTAACACGCTGCTAAATTTTTCGAAGTGTTAAACAGATCCTAAGCAAAGCCTGGCCCCTCGGACCACCTGCTTTGGAAAAATTAACACGCTGCTAAATTTTTCTAAGTGTTAAACAGATCCTAAGCTACGCCTGGCCCCTCAAACCACCTGCTTTGGAAAAATTAACACGCTGCTAAATTTTTCTAAGTGTTAAACAGATCCGAAGCTACGCTTGGCCCCTCAAACCACTGGCTTCGGAAAAATTAACACGCTGCTAAATTTTTCTAAGTGTTAATAAGATCCTAAGCTAAGCCTGGCCCCTCAGACCACCTGCTTTGGAAAAATTAACATGCTGCAAAATTTTTCTAAGTGTTAAACAGATCCTAAGCTACACCAGGCCCCTCGGACCACCTGCTCTGGAAAAATTAACACGATGCTAAATTTTTCTAAGTGTTAAACAGATTCTAAGCTAAGCCTGGCCCCTCGGACCACCTGCTTGGGAAAAATTAACACGCTGCTAAATTTTTCTAAGTGTTAAACAGATCCAAAGCTAAGCCTGGCCCCTCGGATCACCTGCTTTGGAAAAATTAACACGCTGCTAAATTTTTCTAAGTGTTAAACTGATCCTGAGCTACACCTGGCCCCTCGGACCTCCTTCTTTGGAAAAATTAACACGCTGCTAAATTTTTCTAAGTCTTAAACAGATCCTAAGCTAAGCCTGGCCCCTCGGACCACCTGCTTTGGAAAAATTAACACGCCGCTAAATTTTTGTAATTGTTAAACATATCCTAAGCTAAGCCTGGCCCCTAGGATCACCTGCTTTGGAAAAATTAACACGCTGCTAAATTTTTCTTAGTGTTAAATAGATCCTAAGCTACACCTGGCCCCTCGGACCACCTGCTTTGGAAAAAATAACACGCTGCTAAATTTTTCTAAGTGTTAAACATACCCTAAACTAAGCCTGGCCCCTCGGATCACCTTCTTTGGAAAAATTAGCACGCTGCTAAATTTTTCTAAGTGTTAAACAGATCCTAAGCTACACCTGGCCCCTCGGACCACCTGCTTTGGAAAAATTAACACGCTGCTAAATTTTTCGAAATGTTAAACAGATCCTAAGCAAAGCCTGGCCCCTCGGACCACCTGCTTTGGAAAAATTAACACGCTGCTAAATTTTTCTAAGTGTTAAACAGATCCTAAGCTAAGCCTGGCCCCTCGGACCACCTGCTTTGGAAAAATTAACACGCTGCTAAATTTTTCTACGTGTTAAACAGATCCTAAGCTACACCTGGCCCCTCGGACCACCTGTTTTGGAAAAATTAACACGCTGCTAAATTTTTCTAAGTGTTAAACAGATCCTAAGCTAAGCCTGGCCCGTCGGACCACTTGCTTTGGAAAAATTAACACGCTGCTAAATTTTTCTAAGTGTTAAACAGATCCTAAGCTAAGCCTGGCCCCTCGGATCACCTGCTTTGGAAAAATTAACATGCTGCTAAATTTTTCAAAGTGTTAAACAGATCCTAAGCTACACCTGGCCCCTCAAACCACCTGCTTCGGAAAAATTAACACGTTGCTAAACTTTTCTAAGTGTTAAACAGATCCTAAGTTAAACCTGGCCCCTCGGACCACCTGCTTTGGAAATATTAACACGCTGCTAAATTTTTCTAAGTGCTAAACAGATCCTAAGCTAAGCCTGGCCCCTCGGACCACCTGCTTTGGAAAAATTAACACGCCGCTAAATTTTTGTAATTGTTAAACATATCCTAAGCTAAGCCTGGCCCCTAGGATCACCTGCTTTGGAAAAATTAACACGCTGCTAAATTTTTCTTAGTGTTAAATAGATCCTAAGCTACACCTTGCCCCTCGGACCACCTGCTTTGGAAAAAATAACACGCTGCTAAATTTTTCTAAGTGTTAAACATACCCTAAACTAAGCCTGGCCCCTCGGATCACCTTCTTTGGAAAAATTAACACGCTGCTAAATTTTTCTAAGTGTTAAACAGATCCTATGCTACACCTGGCCCCTCGGACCACCTGCTTTGGAAAAATTAACACGCTGCTAAATTTTTCGAAGTGTTAAACAGATCCTAAGCAAAGCCTGGCCCCTCGGACCACCTGCTTTGGAAAAATTAACACGCTGCTAAATTTTTCTAAGTGTTAAACAGATCCTAAGCTACGCCTGGCCCCTCAAACCACCTGCTTTGGAAAAATTAACACGCTGCTAAATTTTTCTAAGTGTTAAACAGATCCGAAGCTACGCTTGGCCCCTCAAACCACTGGCTTCGGAAAAATTAACACGCTACTAAATTTTTCTAAGTGTTAATAAGATCCTAAGCTAAGCCTGGCCCCTCAGACCACCTGCTTTGGAAAAATTAACATGCTGCAAAATTTTTCTAAGTGTTAAACAGATCCTAAGCTACACCAGGCCCCTCGGACCACCTGCTCTGGAAAAATTAACACGATGCTAAATTTTTCTAAGTGTTAAACAGATTCTAAGCTAAGCCTGGCCCCTCGGACCACCTGCTTGGGAAAAATTAACACGCTGCTAAATTTTTCTAAGTGTTAAACAGATCCAAAGCTAAGCCTGGCCCCTCGGATCACCTGCTTTGGAAAAATTAACACGCTGCTAAATTTTTCTAAGTGTTAAACTGATCCTGAGCTACACCTGGCCCCTCGGACCTCCTTCTTTGGAAAAATTAACACGCTGCTAAATTTTTCTAAGTCTTAAACAGATCCTAAGCTAAGCCTGGCCCCTCGGACCACCTGCTTTGGAAAAATTAACACGCCGCTAAATTTTTGTAATTGTTAAACATATCCTAAGCTAAGCCTGGCCCCTAGGATCACCTGCTTTGGAAAAATTAACACGCTGCTAAATTTTTCTTAGTGTTAAATAGATCCTAAGCTACACCTGGCCCCTCGGACCACCTGCTTTGGAAAAAATAACACGCTGCTAAATTTTTCTAAGTGTTAAACATACCCTAAACTAAGCCTGGCCCCTCGGATCACCTTCTTTGGAAAAATTAGCACGCTGCTAAATTTTTCTAAGTGTTAAACAGATCCTAAGCTACACCTGGCCCCTCGGACCACCTGCTTTGGAAAAATTAACACGCTGCTAAATTTTTCGAAATGTTAAACAGATCCTAAGCAAAGCCTGGCCCCTCGGACCACCTGCTTTGGAAAAATTAACACGCTGCTAAATTTTTCTAAGTGTTAAACAGATCCTAAGCTACGCCTGGCCCCTCAAACCACCTGCTTTGGAAAAATTAACACGCTGCTAAATTTTTCTAAGTGTTAAACAGATCCGAAGCTATGCCTGGCCCCTCAAACCACCGGCTTCGGAAAAATTAACACGCTGCTAAATTTTTCTAAGTGTTAAACAGATCCAAAGCTAAGCCTGGCCCCTCGGATCACCTGCTTTGGAAAAATTAACACGCTGCTAAATTTTTCTAAGTGTTAAACAGATCCTAAGCTAAGCCTGGCCCCTCGGACCACCTGCTTTGGAAAAATTAACACGCTGCTAAATTTTTCTAAGTGTTAAACAGATCCTAAGCTAAGCCTGGCCCCTCGGACCACCTGCTTTGGAAAAATTAACACGCTGCTAAATTTTTCTAAGTGTTAAACAGTTCCTAAGCTACACCTGGCCCCTCGGACCACCTGCTTTGGAAAAATTAACACGCTGCTAAATTTTTCTACGTGTTAAACAGATCCTATCCTAAGCTACACCTGGCCCCTCGGACCACCTGCTTTGGAAAAATTAACACGCTGCTAAATTTTTCTAAGTGTTAAACAGATCCTAAGCTAAGCCTGGCCCCTCGGCCCACCTGCTTTGGAAAAATTAACACGCTGCTAAATTTTTCTAAGTGTTAAACAGGTCCTATGCTAAACCTAGCCCCTCAGACCACCTGCTTTGGAAAAATTAACACGCTGCTAAATTTTTCTAAGTGTTAAACAGATCCTAGGCTAAGCCTGGCCCCTCGGACCACCTGCTTTGGAAAAATTAACACGCTGCAAAATTTTTCTAAGTGTTAAACAGATCCTAAGCTAAGCCTGGCCCCTCGGACCACCTGCTTTGGAAAAATTAACACGCTGCTAAATTTTTCTAAGTGTTAAACAGATCCTAAGCTAAGCCTGGCCCCTCGGACCACCTGATTTGGAAAAATTAACACGCTGCTAAATTTTTCTACGTGTTAAACAGATCCTAAGCTACACCTGGCCCCTCGGACCACCTGTTTTGGAAAAATTAACACGCTGCTAAATTTTTCTAAGTGTTAAACAGATCCTAAGCTAAGCCTAGCCCGTCGGACCACTTGCTTTGGAAAAATTAACACGCTGCTAAATTTTTCTAAGTGTTAAACAGATCCTAAGCTAAGCCTGGCCCCTCGGATCACCTGCTTTGGAAAAATTCACACGCTGCTAAATTTTTCTAAGTGTTAAGCAGATCCTAAGCTAAGCCTGGCCCCTCGGACCACCTGCTTTGGAAAAATTAACATGCTGCTAAATTTTTCAAAGTGTTAAACAGATCCTAAGCTACACCTGGCCCCTCAAACCACCTGCTTCGGAAAAATTAACACGTTGCTAAACTTTTTTAAGTGTTAAACAGATCCTAGGCTAAGCCTGGCCCCTCGGACCACCTGCTTTGGAAAAATTAACACGCTGCTAAATTTTTCTAAGTGTTAAACAGATCCTAAGCTAAGCCTGGCCCCTCGGACCACCTGCTTTGGAAAAATTAACACGCTGCTAAATTTTTCTAAGTGTTAAACAAATCCTAAGCTAAGCCTGGCCCCTCGGACCACCTGCTTTGGAAAAATTAACACGCTGCTAAATTTTTCTACGTGTTAAACAGATCCTAAGCTACACCTGGCCCCTCGGACCACCTGTTTTGGAAAAATTAACACGCTGCTAAATTTTTCTAAGTGTTAAACAGATCCTAAGCTAAGCCTGGCCCGTCGGACCACTTGCTTTGGAAAAATTAACACGCTGCTAAATTTTTCTAAGTGTTAAACAGATCCTAAGCTAAGCCTGGCCCCTCGGATCACCTGCTTTGGAAAAATTAACATGCTGCTAAATTTTTCAAAGTGTTAAACAGATCCTAAGCTACACCTGGCCCCTCAAACCACCTGCTTCGGAAAAATTAACACGTTGCTAAACTTTTCTAAGTGTTAAACAGATCCTAAGTTAAACCTGGCCCCTCGGACCACCTGCTTTGGAAATATTAACACGCTGCTAAATTTTTCTAAGTGTTAAACAGATCCTAAGCTAAGCCTGGCCCCTCGGACCACCTGCTTTGGAAAAATTAACACGCCGCTAAATTTTTGTAATTGTTAAACATATCCTAAGCTAAGCCTGGCCCCTAGGATCACCTGCTTTGGAAAAATTAACACGCTGCAAAATTTTTCTTAGTGTTAAATAGATCCTAAGCTACACCTGGCCCCTCGGACCACCTGCTTTGGAAAAAATAACACGCTGCTAAATTTTTCTAAGTGTTAAACATACCCTAAACTAAGCCTGGCCCCTCGGATCACCTTCTTTGGAAAAATTAACACGCTGCTAAATTTTTCTAAGTGTTAAACAGATCCTATGCTACACCTGGCCCCTCGGACCACCTGCTTTGGAAAAATTAACACGCTGCTAAATTTTTCGAAGTGTTAAACAGATCCTAAGCAAAGCCTGGCCCCTCGGACCACCTGCTTTGGAAAAATTAACACGCTGCTAAATTTTTCTAAGTGTTAAACAGATCCTAAGCTACGCCTGGCCCCTCAAACCACCTGCTTTGGAAAAATTAACACGCAGCTAAATTTTTCTAAGTGTTAAACAGATCCGAAGCTACGCTTGGCCCCTCAAACCACTGGCTTCGGAAAAATTAACACGCTGCTAAATTTTTCTAAGTGTTAATAAGATCCTAAGCTAAGCCTGGCCCCTCAGACCACCTGCTTTGGAAAAATTAACATGCTGCAAAATTTTTCTAAGTGTTAAACAGATCCTAAGCTACACCAGGCCCCTCGGACCACCTGCTCTGGAAAAATTAACACGATGCTAAATTTTTCTAAGTGTTAAACAGATTCTAAGCTAAGCCTGGCCCCTCGGACCACCTGCTTGGGAAAAATTAACACGCTGCTAAATTTTTCTAAGTGTTAAACAGATCCAAAGCTAAGCCTGGCCCCTCGGATCACCTGCTTTGGAAAAATTAACACGCTGCTAAATTTTTCTAAGTGTTAAACTGATCCTGAGCTACACCTGGCCCCTCGGACCTCCTTCTTTGGAAAAATTAACACGCTGCTAAATTTTTCTAAGTCTTAAACAAATCCTAAGCTAAGCCTGGCCCCTCGGACCACCTGCTTTGGAAAAATTAACACGCCGCTAAATTTTTGTAATTGTTAAACATATCCTAAGCTAAGCCTGGCCCCTAGGATCACCTGCTTTGGAAAAATTAACACGCTGCTAAATTTTTCTTAGTGTTAAATAGATCCTAAGCTACACCTGGCCCCTCGGACCACCTGCTTTGGAAAAAATAACACGCTGCTAAATTTTTCTAAGTGTTAAACATACCCTAAACTAAGCCTGGCCCCTCGGATCACCTTCTTTGGAAAAATTAGCACGCTGCTAAATTTTTCTAAGTGTTAAACAGATCCTAAGCTACACCTGGCCCCTCGGACCACCTGCTTTGGAAAAATTAACACGCTGCTAAATTTTTCGAAATGTTAAACAGATCCTAAGCAAAGCCTGGCCCCTCGGACCACCTGCTTTGGAAAAATTAACACGCTGCTAAATTTTTCTAAGTGTTAAACAGATCCTAAGCTACGCCTGGCCCCTCAAACCACCTGCTTTGGAAAAATTAACACGCTGCTAAATTTTTCTAAGTGTTAAACAGATCCGAAGCTATGCCTGGCCCCTCAAACCACCGGCTTCGGAAAAATTAACACGCTGCTAAATTTTTCTAAGTGTTAAACAGATCCAAAGCTAAGCCTGGCCCCTCGGATCACCTGCTTTGGAAAAATTAACACGCTGCTAAATTTTTCTAAGTGTTAAACAGATCCTAAGCTAAGCCTGGCCCCTCGGACCACCTGCTTTGGAAAAATTAACACGCTGCTAAATTTTTCTAAGTGTTAAACAGATCCTAAGCTAAGCCTGGCCCCTCGGACCACCTGCTTTGGAAAAATTAACACGCTGCTAAATTTTTCTAAGTGTTAAACAGTTCCTAAGCTACACCTGGCCCCTCGGACCACCTGCTTTGGAAAAATTAACACGCTGCTAAATTTTTCTACGTGTTAAACAGATCCTATCCTAAGCTACACATGGCCCCTCGGACCACCTGCTTTGGAAAAATTAACACGCTGCTAAAATTTTCTAAGTGTTAAACAGATCCTAAGCTAAGCCTGGCCCCTCGGCCCACCTGCTTTGGAAAAATTAACACGCTGCTAAATTTTTCTAAGCGTTAAACAGGTCCTATGCTAAACCTGGCCCCTCAGACCACCTGCTTTGGAAAAATTAACACGCTGCTAAATTTTTCTAAGTGTTAAACAGATCCTAGGCTAAGCCTGGCCCCTCGGACCACCTGCTTTGGAAAAATTAACACGCTGCTAAATTTTTCTAAGTGTTAAACAGATCCTAAGCTAAGCCTGGCCCCTCGGACCACCTGCTTTGGAAAAATTAACACGCTGCTAAATTTTTCTAAGTGTTAAACAGATCCTAAGCTAAGCCTGGCCCCTCGGACCACCTGCTTTGGAAAAATTAACACGCTGCTAAATTTTTCTACGTGTTAAACAGATCCTAAGCTACACCTGGCCCCTCGGACCACCTGTTTTGGAAAAATTAACACGCTGCTAAATTTTTCTAAGTGTTAAACAGATCCTAAGCTAAGCCTAGCCCGTCGGACCACTTGCTTTGGAAAAATTAACACGCTGCTAAATTTTTCTAAGTGTTAAACAGATCCTAAGCTAAGCCTGGCCCCTCGGATCACCTGCTTTGGAAAAATTCACACGCTGCTAAATTTTTCTAAGTGTTAAGCAGATCCTAAGCTAAGCCT
The DNA here is from genome assembly GCA_033629205.1 of Lithocarpus polystachyus. Lineage (NCBI taxonomy): Eukaryota > Viridiplantae > Streptophyta > Magnoliopsida > Fagales > Fagaceae > Lithocarpus > Lithocarpus polystachyus. The sequence goes on from CM066162.1 coordinate 68,652,294, forward strand.
GGCCCCTCGGACCACCTGCTTTGGAAAAATTAACATGCTGCTAAATTTTTCAAAGTGTTAAACAGATCCTAAGCTACACCTGGCCCCTCAAACCACCTGCTTCGGAAAAATTAACACGTTGCTAAACTTTTCTAAGTGTTAAACAGATCCTAAGTTAAACCTGGCCCCTCGGACCACCTGCTTTGGAAATATTAACACGCTGCTAAATTTTTCTAAGTGTTAAACATATCCTAAGCTAAGCCTGGCCCCTCGGATCACCTGCTTTGGAAAAATTAACACGCTGCTAAATTTTTCTAAGTGTTAAACTGATCCTGAGCTACACCTGGCCCCTCGGACCTCCTTCTTTGGAAAAATTAACACGCTGCTAAATTTTTGTAATTGTTAAACATATCCTAAGCTAAGCCTGGCCCCTAGGATCACCTGCTTTGGAAAAATTAACACGCTGCTAAATTTTTCTTAGTGTTAAATAGATCCTAAGCAACACCTGGCCCCTCGGACCACCTGCTTTGGAAAAATTAACACGCTGCTAAGTTTTTCTAAGTGTTAAACATACCCTAAGCTAAGCCTGGCCCCTCGGATCACCTGCTTTGGAAAAATTAACACTCTGCTAAATTTTTCTAAGTGTTAAACAAATCCTAAGCCACACCTGGCCCGCGGACCACCTGCTTTGGAAAAAATAACACGCTGCTAAATTTTTCTAAGTGTTAAACATACCCTAAACTAAGCCTGGCCCCTCGGATCACCTTCTTTGGAAAAATTAACACGCTGCTAAATTTTTCTTAGTGTTAAATAGATCCTAAGCTACACCTGGCCCCTCGGACCACCTGCTTTGGAAAAAATAACACGCTGCTAAATTTTTCTATGTGTTAAACATACCCTAAACTAAGCCTGGCCCCTCGGATCACCTTCTTTGGAAAAATTAGCACGCTGCTAAATTTTTCTAAGTGTTAAACAGATCCTAAGCTACACCTGGCCCCTCGGACCACCTGCTTTGGAAAAATTAACACGCTGCTAAATTTTTCGAAATGTTAAACAGATCCTAAGCAAAGCCTGGCCCCTCGGACCACCTGCTTTGGAAAAATTAACACGCTGCTAAATTTTTCTAAGTGTTAAACAGATCCTAAGCTACGCCTGGCCCCTCAAACCACCTGCTTTGGAAAAATTAACACGCAGCTAAATTTTTCTAAGTGTTAAACAGATCCGAAGCTACGCTTGGCCCCTCAAACCACTGGCTTCGGAAAAATTAACACGCTGCTAAATTTTTCTAAGTGTTAATAAGATCCTAAGCTAAGCCTGGCCCCTCAGACCACCTGCTTTGGAAAAATTAACATGCTGCAAAATTTTTCTAAGTGCTAAACAGATCCTAAGCTACACCAGGCCCCTCGGACCACCTGCTCTGGAAAAATTAACACGATGCTAAATTTTTCTAAGTGTTAAACAGATTCTAAGCTAAGCCTGGCCCCTCGGACCACCTGCTTGGGAAAAATTAACACGCTGCTAAATTTTTCTAAGTGTTAAACAGATCCAAAGCTAAGCCTGGCCCCTCGGATCACCTGCTTTGGAAAAATTAACACGCTGCTAAATTTTTCTAAGTGTTAAACTGATCCTGAGCTACACCTGGCCCCTCGGACCTCCTTCTTTGGAAAAATTAACACGCTGCTAAATTTTTCTAAGTCTTAAACAGATCCTAAGCTAAGCCTGGCCCCTCGGACCACCTGCTTTGGAAAAATTAACACGCCGCTAAATTTTTGTAATTGTTAAACATATCCTAAGCTAAGCCTGGCCCCTAGGATCACCTGCTTTGGAAAAATTAACACGCTGCTAAATTTTTCTTAGTGTTAAATAGATCCTAAGCTACACCTGGCCCCTCGGACCACCTGCTTTGGAAAAAATAACACGCTGCTAAATTTTTCTAAGTGTTAAACATACCCTAAACTAAGCCTGGCCCCTCGGATCACCTTCTTTGGAAAAATTAGCACGCTGCTAAATTTTTCTAAGTGTTAAACAGATCCTAAGCTACACCTGGCCCCTCGGACCACCTGCTTTGGAAAAATTAACACGCTGCTAAATTTTTCGAAATGTTAAACAGATCCTAAGCAAAGCCTGGCCCCTCGGACCACCTGCTTTGGAAAAATTAACACGCTGCTAAATTTTTCTAAGTGTTAAACAGATCCTAAGCTACGCCTGGCCCCTCAAACCACCTGCTTTGGAAAAATTAACACGCTGCTAAATTTTTCTAAGTGTTAAACAGATCCGAAGCTATGCCTGGCCCCTCAAACCACCGGCTTCGGAAAAATTAACACGCTGCTAAATTTTTCTAAGTGTTAAACAGATCCAAAGCTAAGCCTGGCCCCTCGGATCACCTGCTTTGGAAAAATTAACACGCTGCTAAATTTTTCTAAGTGTTAAACAGATCCTAAGCTAAGCCTGGCCCCTCGGACCACCTGCTTTGGAAAAATTAACACGCTGCTAAATTTTTCTAAGTGTTAAACAGATCCTAAGCTAAGCCTGGCCCCTCGGACCACCTGCTTTGGAAAAATTAACACGCTGCTAAATTTTTCTAAGTGTTAAACAGTTCCTAAGCTACACCTGGCCCCTCGGACCACCTGCTTTGGAAAAATTAACACGCTGCTAAATTTTTCTACGTGTTAAACAGATCCTATCCTAAGCTACACCTGGCCCCTCGGACCACCTGCTTTGGAAAAATTAACACGCTGCTAAAATTTTCTAAGTGTTAAACAGATCCTAAGCTAAGCCTGGCCCCTCGGCCCACCTGCTTTGGAAAAATTAACACGCTGCTAAATTTTTCTAAGCGTTAAACAGGTCCTATGCTAAACCTGGCCCCTCAGACCACCTGCTTTGGAAAAATTAACACGCTGCTAAATTTTTCTAAGTGTTAAACAGATCCTAAGCTAAGCCTGGCCCCTCGGACCACCTGCTTTGGAAAAATTAACACGCTGCTAAATTTTTCTAAGTGTTAAACAGATCCTAAGCTAAGCCTGGCCCCTCGGACCACCTGCTTTGGAAAAATTAACACGCTGCTAAATTTTTCTAAGTGTTAAACAGTTCCTAAGCTACACCTGGCCCCTCGGACCACCTGCTTTGGAAAAATTAACACGCTGCTAAATTTTTCTACGTGTTAAACAGATCCTATCCTAAGCTACACCTGGCCCCTCGGACCACCTGCTTTGGAAAAATTAACACGCTGCTAAAATTTTCTAAGTGTTAAACAGATCCTAAGCTAAGCCTGGCCCCTCGGCCCACCTGCTTTGGAAAAATTAACACGCTGCTAAATTTTTCTAAGCGTTAAACAGGTCCTATGCTAAACCTGGCCCCTCAGACCACCTGCTTTGGAAAAATTAACACGCTGCTAAATTTTTCTAAGTGTTAAACAGATCCTAGGCTAAGCCTGGCCCCTCGGACCACCTGCTTTGGAAAAATTAACACGCTGCTAAATTTTTCTAAGTGTTAAACAGATCCTAAGCTAAGCCTGGCCCCTCGGACCACCTGCTTTGGAAAAATTAACACGCTGCTAAATTTTTCTAAGTGTTAAACAGATCCTAAGCTAAGCCTGGCCCCTCGGACCACCTGCTTTGGAAAAATTAACACGCTGCTAAATTTTTCTACGTGTTAAACAGATCCTAAGCTACACCTGGCCCCTCGGACCACCTGTTTTGGAAAAATTAACACGCTGCTAAATTTTTCTAAGTGTTAAACAGATCCTAAGCTAAGCCTAGCCCGTCGGACCACTTGCTTTGGAAAAATTAACACGCTGCTAAATTTTTCTAAGTGTTAAACAGATCCTAAGCTAAGCCTGGCCCCTCGGATCACCTGCTTTGGAAAAATTCACACGCTGCTAAATTTTTCTAAGTGTTAAGCAGATCCTAAGCTAAGCCTGGCCCCTCGGACCACCTGCTTTGGAAAAATTAACATGCTGCTAAATTTTTCAAAGTGTTAAACAGATCCTAAGCTACACCTGGCCCCTCAAACCACCTGCTTCGGAAAAATTAACACGTTGCTAAACTTTTCTAAGTGTTAAACAGATCCTAAGTTAAACCTGGCCCCTCGGACCACCTGCTTTGGAAATATTAACACGCTGCTAAATTTTTCTAAGTGTTAAACATATCCTAAGCTAAGCCTGGCCCCTCGGATCACCTGCTTTGGAAAAATTAACACGCTGCTAAATTTTTCTAAGTGTTAAACTGATCCTGAGCTACACCTGGCCCCTCGGACCTCCTTCTTTGGAAAAATTAACACGCTGCTAAATTTTTGTAATTGTTAAACATATCCTAAGCTAAGCCTGGCCCCTAGGATCACCTGCTTTGGAAAAATTAACACGCTGCTAAATTTTTCTTAGTGTTAAATAGATCCTAAGCAACACCTGGCCCCTCGGACCACCTGCTTTGGAAAAATTAACACGCTGCTAAGTTTTTCTAAGTGTTAAACATACCCTAAGCTAAGCCTGGCCCCTCGGATCACCTGCTTTGGAAAAATTAACACTCTGCTAAATTTTTCTAAGTGTTAAACAAATCCTAAGCCACACCTGGCCCGCGGACCACCTGCTTTGGAAAAAATAACACGCTGCTAAATTTTTCTAAGTGTTAAACATACCCTAAACTAAGCCTGGCCCCTCGGATCACCTTCTTTGGAAAAATTAACACGCTGCTAAATTTTTCTTAGTGTTAAATAGATCCTAAGCTACACCTGGCCCCTCGGACCACCTGCTTTGGAAAAAATAACACGCTGCTAAATTTTTCTAAGTGTTAAACATACCCTAAACTAAGCCTGGCCCCTCGGATCACCTTCTTTGGAAAAATTAGCACGCTGCTAAATTTTTCTAAGTGTTAAACAGATCCTAAGCTACACCTGGCCCCTCGGACCACCTGCTTTGGAAAAATTAACACGCTGCTAAATTTTTCGAAATGTTAAACAGATCCTAAGCAAAGCCTGGCCCCTCGGACCACCTGCTTTGGAAAAATTAACACGCTGCTAAATTTTTCTAAGTGTTAAACAGATCCTAAGCTACGCCTGGCCCCTCAAACCACCTGCTTTGGAAAAATTAACACGCTGCTAAATTTTTCTAAGTGTTAAACAGATCCGAAGCTATGCCTGGCCCCTCAAACCACCGGCTTCGGAAAAATTAACGCGCTGCTAAATTTTTCTAAGTGTTAAATAGATCCTAAGCTAAGCCTGGCCCGTCGGACCACCTGCTTTGGAAAAATTAACACGCTGCTAAATTTTTCTAAGTGTTAATAAGATCCTAAGCTAAGCCTGGCCCCTCGGACCACCTGCTTTGGAAAAATTAACATGCTGCAAAATTTTTCTAAGTGTTAAACAGATCGTAAGCTACACCTGGCCCCTCGGACCACCTGCTCTGGAAAAATTAACACGCTGCTAAATTTTTCTAAGTGTTAAACAGATCCTAAGCTAAGCCTGGCCCCTCGGACCACCTGCTTGGGAAAAATTAACACGCTGCTAAATTTTTCTAAGTGTTAAACAGATCCAAAGCTAAGCCTGGCCCCTCGGACCACCTGCTTTAGAAAAATTAACACGCTGCTAAATATTTCTACGTGTTAAACAGATCCTAAGCTATACCTGGCCCCTCGGATCACCTGCTTTGGAAAAATTAACACTCTGCTAAATTTTTCTAAGTGTTAAACAAATCCTAAGCCACACCTGGCCCGCGGACCACCTGCTTTGGAAAAAATAACACGCTGCTAAATTTTTCTAAGTGTTAAACATACCCTAAACTAATCCTGGCCCCTCGGATCACCTTCTTTGGAAAAATTAACACGCTGCTAAATTTTTCTAAGTGTTAAACAGATCCTAAGCTACACCTGGCCCCTCGGACCACCTGCTTTGGAAAAATTAACACGCTGCTAAATTTTTCGAAGTGTTAAACAGATCCTAAGCAAAGCCTGGCCCCTCGGACCACCTGCTTTGGAAAAAATAACACGCCGCAAAATTTTTCTAACTGTTAAACAGAGCCTAAGCTACACCTGGCCTCTCGGACCACCTGCTATGGAAAAATTAACATGCTGCTAAATTTTTCTAAGTGTTAAACAGATCTTAAGCTAAGCCTGGCCCCTCGGACCACCTGCTTTGGAAAAATTAACACGCTGCTAAATTTTTCTAAGTGTTAAACAGATCCTAAGCTAAGCCTGGCCCCTCGGACCACCTGCTTTGGAAAAATTAACACGCTGCAAAATTTTTCTAAGTGTTAAACAGATCCTAAGCTAAGCCTGGCCCGTCGGACCACTTGCTTTGGAAAAATTAACACGCTGCTAAATTTTTCTAAGTGTTAAACAGATCCTAAGCTAAGCCTGGCCCCTCGGATCACCTGCTTTTGAAAAATTCACACGCTGCTAAATTTTTCTAAGTGTTGAGCAGATCCTAAGCTAAGCCTGGCCCCTCGGACCACCTGCTTTGGAAAAAATAACACGCTGCTAAATTTTTCTAAGTGTTAAACATACCGTAAACTAAGCCTGGCCCCTCGGATCACCTTCTTTGGAAAAATTAACACGCTGCTAAATTTTTCTTAGTGTTAAATAGATCCTAAGCTACACCTGGCCCCTCGGACCACCTGCTTTGGAAAAAATAACACGCTGCTAAATTTTTCTAAGTGTTAAACATACCCTAAACTAAGCCTGGCCCCTCGGATCACCTTCTTTGGAAAAATTAACACGCTGCTAAATTTTTCTAAGTGTTAAACAGATCCTAAGCTAAGCCTGGCCCCTCGGATCACCTGCTTTTGAAAAATTCACACGCTGCTAAATTTTTCTAAGTGTTGAGCAGATCCTAAGCTAAGCCTGGCCCCTCGGACCACCTGCTTTGGAAAAAATAACACGCTGCTAAATTTTTCTAAGTGTTAAACATACCCTAAACTAAGCCTGGCCCCTCGGATCACCTTCTTTGGAAAAATTAACACGCTGCTAAATTTTTCTAAGTGTTAAACAGATCCTAAGCTACACCTGGCCCCTCGGACCACCTGCTTTGGAAAAATTAACACGCTGCTAAATTTTTAGAAGTGTTAAACAGATCCTAAGCAAAGCCTGGCCCCTCGGACCACCTGCTTTGGAAAAATTAACACGCTGCTATATTTTTCTAAGTGTTAAACATATCCTAAGCTACGCCTGACCCCTCAAACCACCTGCTTTGGAAAAATTAACACGCTGCTAAATTTTTCTAAGTGTTAAACAGATCCGAAGCTACGCCTGGCCCCTCAAACCCCCGGCTTCGGAAAAATTAACACGCTGCTAAATTTTTCTAAGTGTTAAATAGATCCTAAGCTAAGCCTGGCCCGTCGGACCACCTGCTTTGGAAAAATTAACACGCTGCTAAATTTTTCTAAGTGTTAATAAGATCCTAAGCTAAGCCTGGCCCCTCGGACCACCTGCTTTGGAAAAATTAACACGCTGCTAAATTTTTCTAAGTGTTAAACAGATCCTAAGCTACACCTGGCCCCTCGGACCACCTGCAATGGAAAAATTAACACGCTGCTAAATTTTTCTAAGTGTTAAACAGATCCTAAGCTAAGCCTGGCCCCTCGGACCACCTGCTTTGGTGAAATTAACGCGCTGCTAAATTTTTCTATGTGTTAAACAGATCCTAAGCTAAGCCTGACCCCTCGGAGCACCTGCTTTGGAAAAATTAACACGCTGTTAAATTTTTCTAAGTGTTAAACAGATCCTAAGCTAAGCGTGGCCCCTCGGACCACCTGCTTTGGAAAATTTAACATGCTGCTAAATTTTTCTATGTGTTAAATAGATCCTAAGCTAAGCCTGGCCCCTCGGACCACCTGCTTTGGAAAAATTAACACGCTGCTAAATTTTTCTAAGTGTTAAACAGATCCGAAGCTACGCTTGGCCCCTCAAACCACCGGCTTCGGAAAAATTAACACGCTGCTAAATTTTTCTAAGTGTTAAATAGATCCTAAGCTAAGCCTGGCCCGTCGGACCACCTGCTTTGGAAAAATTAACACGCTGCTAAATTTTTCTAAGTGTTAAACAAATCCTAAGCCACACCTGGCCCCGCGGACCACCTGCTTTGGAAAAAATAACACGCTGCTAAATTTTTCTAAGTGTTAAACATACCCTAAACTAAGCCTGGCCCCTCGGATCACCTTCTTTGGAAAAATTAACATGCTGCTAAATTTTTCTAAGTGTTAAACAGATCCTAAGCTACACCTGGCCCCTCGGACCACCTGCTTTGGAAAAATTAACACGCTGCAAAATTTTTCTAAGTGTTAAACAGATCCTATGCTACACCTGGCCCCTCGGACCACCTGCTTTGGAAAAAAAAACACGCTGCTAAATTTTTCTAAGTGTTAAACTTACCCTAAACTAAGCCTGGCCCCTCGGATCACCTTCTTTGGAAAAATTAACACGCTGCTAAATTTTTCTAAGTGTTAAACAGATCCTAAGCTACACCTGGCCCCTCGGACCACCTGCTTTGGAAAAATTAACACGCTGCTAAATTTTTCGAAGTGTTAAACAGATCCTAAGCAAAGCCTGGCCCCTCGGACCACCTGCTTTGGAAAAATTAACACGCTGCTAAATTTTTCTAAGTGTTAAACATATCCTAAGCTGCGCCTGGCCCCTCAAACCACCTGCTTTGGAAAAATTAACACGCTGCTAAATTTTTCTAAGTGTTAAATAGATCCTAAGCTAAGCCTGCCCCGTCGGACCACCTGCTTTGGAAAAATTAACACGCTGCTAAATTTTTCTAAGTGTTAATAACATCCTAAGCTAAGCCTGGCCCCTCGGACCACCTGCTTTGGAAAAATTAACATGCTGCAAAATTTTTCTAAGTGTTAAACAGATCCTAAGCTACACCTGGCCCCTCGGACCACCTGCTATGGAAAAATTAACACGCTGGTAAATTTTTCTAAGTGTTAAACAGATCCTAAGCTAAGCCTGGCCCCTCGGACCACCTGCTTTGAAAAAATTAACACGCTGCTAAATTTTTCTAAGTGTTAATAAGATCCTAAGCTAAGCCTGGCCCCTCGGACCACCTACTTTGGAAAAATTAACATGCTGCAAAATTTTTCTAAGTGTTAAACAGATCCTATGCTACACCTGGCCCCTCGGACCACCTGCTTTGGAAAAAATAACACGCTGCTAAATTTTTCTAAGTGTTAAACATACCCTAAACTAAGCCTGGCCCCTCGGATCACCTTCTTTGGAAAAATTAACACGCTGCTAAATTTTTCTAAGTGTTAAACAGATCCTAAGCTACACCTGGCCCCTCGGACCACCTGCTTTGGAAAAATTAACACGCTGCTAAATTTTTCGAAGTGTTAAACAGATCCTAAGCAAAGCCTGGCCCCTCGGACCACCTGCTTTGGAAAAATTAACACGCTGCTAAATTTTTCTAAGTGTTAAACATATCCTAAGCTACGCCTGACCCCTCAAACCACCTGCTTTGGAAAAATTAACACGCTGCTAAATTTTTCTAAGTGTTAAACAGATCCGAAGCTACGCCTGGCCCCTCAAACCACCGGCTTCAGAAAAATTAACATGCTGCAAAATTTTTCTAAGTGTTAAATAGATCCTAAGCTATGCCTGGCCCGTCGGACCACCTGCTTTGGAAAAATTAACACGCTGCTGAATTTTTCTAAGTGTTAATAAGATCCTAAGCTAAGCCTGGCCCCTCGGACCACCTGCTTTGGAAAAATTAACAAGCTGCTAAATTTTTCTAAGTGTTAAACAGATCCTAAGCTACACCTGGCCCCTCGGACCACCTGCTATGGAAAAATTAACACGCTGCTAAATTTTTCTAAGTGTTAAACAGATCCTAGGCTAAGCCTGGCCCCTCGGACCACCTGCTTTGGAAAAATTAACACGCTGCTAAATTTTTCTAAGTGTTAAACAGATCCTAAGCTAAGCCTGGCCCCTCGGACCACCTGCTTTGGTAAAATTAACGCGCTGCTAAATTTTTCTAAGTGTTAAACAGATCCTAAGCTAAGCCTGACCCCTCGGAGCACCTGCTTTGGAAAAATTAACACGCTGTTAAATTTTTCTAAGTGTTAAACAGATCCTAAGCTAAGCGTGGCCCCTCGGACCACCTGCTTTGGAAAATTTAACATGCTGCTAAATTTTTCTAAGTGTTAAATAGATCCTAAGCTAAGCCTGGCCCCTCGGACCACCTGCTTTGGAAAAATTAACACGCTGCTAAATTTTTCTAAGTGTTAAACAGATCCGAAGCTACGCCTGGCCCCTCAAACCACCGGCTTCGGAAAAATTAACACGCTGCTAAATTTTTCTAAGTGTTAAATAGATCCTAAGCTAAGCCTGGCCCGTCGGACCACCTGCTTTGGAAAAATTAACACGCTGCTAAATTTTTCTAAGTGTTAATAAGATCCTAAGCTAAGCCTGGCCCCTCGGACCACCTGCTTTGGAAAAATTAACATGCTGCAAAATTTTTCTAAGTGTTAAACAGATCCTAAGCTACACCTGGCCCCTCGGACCACCTGCTTTGGAAAAATTAACACGCTGCTAAATTTTTCTAAGTGTTAAACAGATCCTAAGCTAAGCCTGGCCCCTCGGATCACCTGCTTTGGAAAAATTCACACGCTGCTAAATTTTTCTAAGTGTTAAGCAGATCCTAAGCTAAGCCTGGCCCCTCGGACCACCTGCTTTGGAAAAAATAACACGCTGCTAAATTTTTCTAAGTGTTAAACATACCCTAAACTAAGCCTGGCCCTTCGGATCACCTTCTTTGGAAAAATTAACACGCTGCTAAATTTTTCGAAGTGTTAAACAGATCCTAAGCAAAGCCTGGCCCCTCGGACCACCTGCTTTGGAAAAATTAACACGCTGCTAAATTTTTCTAAATGTTAAACAGATCCAAAGCTACGCCTGGCCCCTCAAACCACCTTCTTTGGAAAAATTAACACGCTGCTAAATTTTTCTAAGTGTTAAACAGATCCGAAGCTACGCCTGGCCCCTCAAACCACCGGCTTCAGAAAAATTAACACGCTGCAAAATTTTTCTAAGTGTTAAATAGATCCTAAGCTATGCCTGGCCCGTCGGACCACCTGCTTTGGAAAAATTAACACGCTGCTGAATTTTTCTAAGTGTTAATAAGATCCTAAGCTAAGCCTGGCCCCTCGGACCACCTGCTTTGGAAAAATTAACAAGCTGCTAAATTTTTCTAAGTGTTAAACAGATCCTAAGCTAAACCTGGCCCCTCGGACCACCTGCTATGGAAAAATTAACACGCTGCTAAATTTTTCTAAGTGTTAAACAGATCCTAGGCTAAGCCTGGCCCCTCGGACCACCTGCTTTGGAAAAATTAACACGCTGCTAAATTTTTCTAAGTGTTAAACAGATCCTAAGCTAAGCCTGGCCCCTCGGACCACCTGCTTTGGTAAAATTAACGCGCTGCTAAATTTTTCTAAGTGTTAAACAGATCCTAAGCTAAGCCTGACCCCTCGGAGCACCTGCTTTGGAAAAATTAACACGCTGTTAAATTTTTCTAAGTGTTAAACAGATCCTAAGCTAAGCGTGGCCCCTCGGACCACCTGCTTTGGAAAATTTAACATGCTGCTAAATTTTTCTAAGTGTTAAATAGATCCTAAGCTAAGCCTGGCCCCTCGGACCACCTGCTTTGGAAAAATTAACACGCTGCTAAATTTTTCTAAGTGTTAAACAGATCCGAAGCTACGCCTGGCCCCTCAAACCACCGGCTTCGGAAAAATTAACACGCTGCTAAATTTTTCTAAGTGTTAAATAGATCCTAAGCTAAGCCTGGCCCGTCGGACCACCTGCTTTGGAAAAATTAACACGCTGCTAAATTTTTCTAAGTGTTAAACAGATCCTAAGCTAAGCCTGGCCCCTCGGATCACCTGCTTTGGAAAAATTCACACGCTGCTAAATTTTTCTAAGTGTTAAGCAGATCCTAAGCTAAGCCTGGCCCCTCGGACCACCTGCTTTGGAAAAAATAACACGCTGCTAAATTTTTCTAAGTGTTAAACATACCCTAAACTAAGCCTGGCCCTTCGGATCACCTTCTTTGGAAAAATTAACACGCTGCTAAATTTTTCGAAGTGTTAAACAGATCCTAAGCAAAGCCTGGCCCCTCGGACCACCTGCTTTGGAAAAATTAACACGCTGCTAAATTTTTCTAAATGTTAAACAGATCCAAAGCTACGCCTGGCCCCTCAAACCACCTTCTTTGGAAAAATTAACACGCTGCTAAATTTTTCTAAGTGTTAAACAGATCCGAAGCTACGCCTGGCCCCTCAAACCACCGGCTTTAGAAAAATTAACACGCTGCAAAATTTTTCTAAGTGTTAAATAGATCCTAAGCTATGCCTGGCCCGTCGGACCACCTGCTTTGGAAAAATTAACACGCTGCTGAATTTTTCTAAGTGTTAATAAGATCCTAAGCTAAGCCTGGCCCCTCGGACCACCTGCTTTGGAAAAATTAACAAGCTGCTAAATTTTTCTAAGTGTTAAACAGATCCTAAGCTACACCTGGCCCCTCGGACCACCTGCTATGGAAAAATTAACACGCTGCTAAATTTTTCTAAGTGTTAAACAGATCCTAGGCTAAGCCTGGCCCCTCGGACCACCTGCTTTGGAAAAATTAACACGCTGCTAAATTTTTCTAAGTGTTAAACAGATCCTAAGCTAAGCCTGGCCCCTCGGACCACCTGCTTTGGTAAAATTAACGCGCTGCTAAATTTTTCTAAGTGTTAAACAGATCCTAAGCTAAGCCTGACCCCTCGGAGCACCTGCTTTGGAAAAATTAACACGCTGTTAAATTTTTCTAAGTGTTAAACAGATCCTAAGCTAAGCGTGGCCCCTCGGACCACCTGCTTTGGAAAATTTAACATGCTGCTAAATTTTTCTAAGTGTTAAATAGATCCTAAGCTAAGCCTGGCCCCTCGGACCACCTGCTTTGGAAAAATTAACACGCTGCTAAATTTTTCTAAGTGTTAAACAGATCCGAAGCTACGCCTGGCCCCTCAAACCACCGGCTTCGGAAAAATTAACACGCTGCTAAATTTTTCTAAGTGTTAAATAGATCCTAAGCTAAGCCTGGCCCGTCGGACCACCTGCTTTGGAAAAATTAACACGCTGCTAAATTTTTCTAAGTGTTAAACAAATCCTAAGCCACACCTGGCCCCGCGGACCACCTGCTTTGGAAAAAATAACACGCTGCTAAATTTTTCTAAGTGTTAAACATACCCTAAACTAAGCCTGGCCCCTCGGATCACCTTCTTTGGAAAAATTAACACGCTGCTAAATTTTTCTAAGTGTTAAACAGATCCTAAGCTACACCTGGCCCCTCGGACCACCTGCTTTGGAAAAATTAACACGCTGCTAAATTTTTCGAAGTGTTAAACAGATTCTAAGCAAAGCCTGGCCCCTCGGACCACCTGCTTTGGAAAAAATAACACGCTGCTAAATTTTTCTAAGTGTTAAACATACCCTAAACTAAGCCTGGCCCCTCGGATCACCTTCTTTGGAAAAATTAACACGCTGCTAAATTTTTCTAAGTGTTAAACAGATCCTAAGCTACACCTGGCCCCTCGGACCACCTGCTTTGGAAAAATTAACACGCTGCTAAATTTTTCTAAGTGTTAAACAGATCCTAAGCTAAGCCTGGCCCCTCGGACCACCTGCTTTGGAAAAATTAACACGCTGCTAAATTTTTCTAAGTGTTAAACTGATCCTAAGCTAAGCCTGGCCCCTCGGACCACCTGCTTTGGAAAAATTAACACGCTGCTAAATTTTTCTAAGTGTTAAACAGATCCTAAGCTAAGCCTGGCCCCTCGGATCACCTGCTTTGGAAAATTCACACGCTGCTAAATTTTTCTAAGTGTTAAGCAGATCCTAAGCTAAGCCTGGCCCCTCGGACCACCTGCTTTGGAAAAAATAACACGCTGCTAAATTTTTCTAAGTGTTAAACATACCCTAAACTAAGCCTGGCCCTTCGGATCACCTTCTTTGGAAAAATTAACACGCTGCTAAATTTTTCGAAGTGTTAAACAGATCCTAAGCAAAGCCTGGCCCCTCGGACCACCTGCTTTGGAAAAATTAACACGCTGCTAAATTTTTCTAAATGTTAAACAGATCCAAAGCTACGCCTGGCCCCTCAAACCACCTTCTTTGGAAAAATTAACACGCTGCTAAATTTTTCTATTGTTAAACAGATCCGAAGCTACGCCTGGCCCCTCAAACCACCGGCTTCAGAAAAATTAACACGCTGCAAAATTTTTCTAAGTGTTAAATAGATCCTAAGCTATGCCTGGCCCGTCGGACCACCTGCTTTGGAAAAATTAACACGCTGCTGAATTTTTCTAAGTGTTAATAAGATCCTAAGCTAAGCCTGGCCCCTCGGACCACCTGCTTTGGAAAAATTAACAAGCTGCTAAATTTTTCTAAGTGTTAAACAGATCCTAAGCTACACCTGGCCCCTCGGACCACCTGCTATGGAAAAATTAACACGCTGCTAAATTTTTCTAAGTGTTAAACAGATCCTAGGCAAAGCCTGGCCCCTCGGACCACCTGCTTTGGAAAAATTAACACGCTGCTAAATTTTTCTAAGTGTTAAACAGATCCTAAGCTAAGCCTGGCCCCTCGGACCACCTGCTTTGGAAAAATTAACACGCTGCTAAATTTTTCTAAGTGTTAAACAGATCCTAAGCTAAGCCTGGCCCCTCGGACCACCTGCTTTGGAAAAATTAACACGCTGCTAAATTTTTCTACGTGTTAAACAGATCCTAAGCTACACCTGGCCCCTCGGACCACCTGTTTTGGAAAAATTAACACGCTGCTAAATTTTTCTAAGTGTTCAACAGATCCTAAGCTAAGCCTGGCCCATCGGACCACTTGCTTTGGAAAAATTAACATGCTGCTAAATTTTTCTAAGTGTTAAGCAGATCCTAAGCTAAGCCTGGCCCCTCGGCCCACCTGCTTTGGAAAAATTAACATGCTGCTAAATTTTTCTAAGTGTTAAACAGATCCTAAGCTAAACCTGGCCCCTCGGACCACCTGCTTTGGAAAAAATAACACGCAGCTAAATTTTTCTAAGTGTTAAACATATCCTAAGCTAAGCCTGGCCCCTAGGATCACCTGCTTTGGAAAAATTAACACGCTGCTAAATTTTTCTTAGTGTTAAATAGATCCTAAGCTACACCTGGCCCCTCGGACCACCTGCTTTGGAAAAATTAACACGCTGCTGAATTTTTCTAAGTGTTAATAAGATCCTAAGCTAAGCCTGGCCCCTCGGACCACCTGCTTTGGAAAAATTAACAAGCTGCTAAATTTTTCTAAGTGTTAAACAGATCCTAAGCTACACCTGGCCCCTCGGACCACCTGCTATGGAAAAATTAACACGCTGCTAAATTTTTCTAAGTGTTAAACAGATCCTAGGCTAAGCCTGGCCCCTCGGACCACCTGCTTTGGAAAAATTAACACGCTGCTAAATTTTTCTAAGTGTTAAACAGATCCTAAGCTAAGCCTGGCCCCTCGGACCACCTGCTTTGGAAAAATTAACACGCTGCTAAATTTTTCTAAGTGTTAAACAGATCCTAAGCTAAGCCTGGCCCCTCGGACCACCTGCTTTGGAAAAATTAACACGCTGCTAAATTTTTCTACGTGTTAAACAGATCCTAAGCTACACCTGGCCCCTCGGACCACCTGTTTTGGAAAAATTAACACGCTGCTAAATTTTTCTAAGTGTTCAACAGATCCTAAGCTAAGCCTGGCCCATCGGACCACTTGCTTTGGAAAAATTAACATGCTGCTAAATTTTTCTAAGTGTTATGCAGATCCTAAGCTAAGCCTGGCCCCTCGGCCCACCTGCTTTGGAAAAATTAACAAGCTGCTAAATTTTTCTAAGTGTTAAACAGATCCTAAGCTACACCTGGCCCCTCGGACCACCTTCTATGGAAAAATTAACACGCTGCTAAATTTTTCTAAGTGTTAAACAGATCCTAGGCTAAGCCTGGCCCCTCGGACCACCTGCTTTGGAAAAATTAACACGCTGCTAAATTTTTCTAAGTGTTAAACAGATCCTAAGCTAAGCCTGGCCCCTCGGACCACCTGCTTTGGTAAAATTAACGCGCTGCTAAATTTTTCTAAGTGTTAAACAGATCCTAAGCTAAGCCTGACCCCTCGGAGCACCTGCTTTGGAAAAATTAACACGCTGTTAAATTTTTCTAAGTGTTAAACAGATCCTAAGCTAAGCGTGGCCCCTCGGACCACCTGCTTTGGAAAATTTAACATGCTGCTAAATTTTTCTAAGTGTTAAATAGATCCTAAGCTAAGCCTGGCCCCTCGGACCACCTGCTTTGGAAAAATTAACACGCTGCTAAATTTTTCTAAGTGTTAAACAGATCCGAAGCTACGCCTGGCCCCTCAAACCACCGGCTTCGGAAAAATTAACACGCTGCTAAATTTTTCTAAGTGTTAAATAGATCCTAAGCTAAGCCTGGCCCGTCGGACCACCTGCTTTGGAAAAATTAACACGCTGCTAAATTTTTCTAAGTGTTAAACAAATCCTAAGCCACACCTGGCCCCGCGGACCACCTGCTTTGGAAAAAATAACACGCTGCTAAATTTTTCTAAGTGTTAAACATACCCTAAACTAAGCCTGGCCCCTCGGATCACCTTCTTTGGAAAAATTAACACGCTGCTAAATTTTTCTAAGTGTTAAACAGATCCTAAGCTACACCTGGCCCCTCGGACCACCTGCTTTGGAAAAATTAACACGCTGCTAAATTTTTCGAAGTGTTAAACAGATTCTAAGCAAAGCCTGGCCCCTCGGACCACCTGCTTTGGAAAAAATAACACGCTGCTAAATTTTTCTAAGTGTTAAACATACCCTAAACTAAGCCTGGCCCCTCGGATCACCTTCTTTGGAAAAATTAACACGCTGCTAAATTTTTCTAAGTGTTAAACAGATCCTAAGCTACACCTGGCCCCTCGGACCACCTGCTTTGGAAAAATTAACACGCTGCTAAATTTTTCTAAGTGTTAAACAGATCCTAAGCTAAGCCTGGCCCCTCGGACCACCTGCTTTGGAAAAATTAACACGCTGCTAAATTTTTCTAAGTGTTAAACAGATCCTAAGCTAAGCCTGGCCCATCGGACCACTTGCTTTGGAAAAATTAACATGCTGCTAAATTTTTCTAAGTGTTAAGCAGATCCTAAGCTAAGCCTGGCCCCTCGGCCCACCTGCTTTGGAAAAATTAACATGCTGCTAAATTTTTCTAAGTGTTAAACAGATCCTAAGCTAAACCTGGCCCCTCGGACCACCTGCTTTGGAAAAAATAACACGCAGCTAAATTTTTCTAAGTGTTAAACATATCCTAAGCTAAGCCTGGCCCCTAGGATCACCTGCTTTGGAAAAATTAACACGCTGCTAAATTTTTCTTAGTGTTAAATAGATCCTAAGCTACACCTGGCCCCTCGGACCACCTGCTTTGGAAAAATTAACACGCTGCTGAATTTTTCTAAGTGTTAATAAGATCCTAAGCTAAGCCTGGCCCCTCGGACCACCTGCTTTGGAAAAATTAACAAGCTGCTAAATTTTTCTAAGTGTTAAACAGATCCTAAGCTACACCTGGCCCCTCGGACCACCTGCTATGGAAAAATTAACACGCTGCTAAATTTTTCTAAGTGTTAAACAGATCCTAGGCTAAGCCTGGCCCCTCGGACCACCTGCTTTGGAAAAATTAACACGCTGCTAAATTTTTCTAAGTGTTAAACAGATCCTAAGCTAAGCCTGGCCCCTCGGACCACCTGCTTTGGAAAAATTAACACGCTGCTAAATTTTTCTAAGTGTTAAACAGATCCTAAGCTAAGCCTGGCCCCTCGGACCACCTGCTTTGGAAAAATTAACACGCTGCTAAATTTTTCTACGTGTTAAACAGATCCTAAGCTACACCTGGCCCCTCGGACCACCTGTTTTGGAAAAATTAACACGCTGCTAAATTTTTCTAAGTGTTCAACAGATCCTAAGCTAAGCCTGGCCCATCGGACCACTTGCTTTGGAAAAATTAACATGCTGCTAAATTTTTCTAAGTGTTATGCAGATCCTAAGCTAAGCCTGGCCCCTCGGCCCACCTGCTTTGGAAAAATTAACAAGCTGCTAAATTTTTCTAAGTGTTAAACAGATCCTAAGCTACACCTGGCCCCTCGGACCACCTGCTATGGAAAAATTAACACGCTGCTAAATTTTTCTAAGTGTTAAACAGATCCTAGGCTAAGCCTGGCCCCTCGGACCACCTGCTTTGGAAAAATTAACACGCTGCTAAATTTTTCTAAGTGTTAAACAGATCCTAAGCTAAGCCTGGCCCCTCGGACCACCTGCTTTGGTAAAATTAACGCGCTGCTAAATTTTTCTAAGTGTTAAACAGATCCTAAGCTAAGCCTGACCCCTCGGAGCACCTGCTTTGGAAAAATTAACACGCTGTTAAATTTTTCTAAGTGTTAAACAGATCCTAAGCTAAGCGTGGCCCCTCGGACCACCTGCTTTGGAAAATTTAACATGCTGCTAAATTTTTCTAAGTGTTAAATAGATCCTAAGCTAAGCCTGGCCCCTCGGACCACCTGCTTTGGAAAAATTAACACGCTGCTAAATTTTTCTAAGTGTTAAACAGATCCGAAGCTACGCCTGGCCCCTCAAACCACCGGCTTCGGAAAAATTAACACGCTGCTAAATTTTTCTAAGTGTTAAATAGATCCTAAGCTAAGCCTGGCCCGTCGGACCACCTGCTTTGGAAAAATTAACACGCTGCTAAATTTTTCTAAGTGTTAAACAAATCCTAAGCCACACCTGGCCCCGCGGACCACCTGCTTTGGAAAAAATAACACGCTGCTAAATTTTTCTAAGTGTTAAACATACCCTAAACTAAGCCTGGCCCCTCGGATCACCTTCTTTGGAAAAATTAACACGCTGCTAAATTTTTCTAAGTGTTAAACAGATCCTAAGCTACACCTGGCCCCTCGGACCACCTGCTTTGGAAAAATTAACACGCTGCTAAATTTTTCGAAGTGTTAAACAGATTCTAAGCAAAGCCTGGCCCCTCGGACCACCTGCTTTGGAAAAAATAACACGCTGCTAAATTTTTCTAAGTGTTAAACATACCCTAAACTAAGCCTGGCCCCTCGGATCACCTTCTTTGGAAAAATTAACACGCTGCTAAATTTTTCTAAGTGTTAAACAGATCCTAAGCTACACCTGGCCCCTCGGACCACCTGCTTTGGAAAAATTAACACGCTGCTAAATTTTTCTAAGTGTTAAACAGATCCTAAGCTAAGCCTGGCCCCTCGGACCACCTGCTTTGGAAAAATTAACACGCTGCTAAATTTTTCTAAGTGTTAAACAGATCCTAAGCTAAGCCTGCCCCTCGGACCACCTGCTTTGGAAAAATTAACACGCTGCTAAATTTTTCTAAGTGTTAAACAGATCCTAAGCTAAGCCTGGCCCCTCGGATCACCTGCTTTGGAAAAATTCACACGCTGCTAAATTTTTCTAAGTGTTAAGCAGATCCTAAGCTAAGCCTGGCCCCTCGGACCACCTGCTTTGGAAAAAATAACACGCTGCTAAATTTTTCTAAGTGTTAAACATACCCTAAACTAAGCCTGGCCCTTCGGATCACCTTCTTTGGAAAAATTAACACGCTGCTAAATTTTTCGAAGTGTTAAACAGATCCTAAGCAAAGCCTGGCCCCTCGGACCACCTGCTTTGGAAAAATTAACACGCTGCTAAATTTTTCTAAATGTTAAACAGATCCAAAGCTACGCCTGGCCCCTCAAACCACCTTCTTTGGAAAAATTAACACGCTGCTAAATTTTTCTAAGTGTTAAACAGATCCGAAGCTACGCCTGGCCCCTCAAACCACCGGCTTCAGAAAAATTAACACGCTGCAAAATTTTTCTAAGTGTTAAATAGATCCTAAGCTATGCCTGGCCCGTCGGACCACCTGCTTTGGAAAAATTAACACGCTGCTGAATTTTTCTAAGTGTTAATAAGATCCTACGCTAAGCCTGGCCCCTCGGACCACCTGCTTTGGAAAAATTAACAAGCTGCTAAATTTTTCTAAGTGTTAAACAGATCCTAAGCTACACCTGGCCCCTCGGACCACCTGCTATGGAAAAATTAACACGCTGCTAAATTTTTCTAAGTGTTAAACAGATCCTAGGCAAAGCCTGGCCCCTCGGACCACCTGCTTTGGAAAAATTAACACGCTGCTAAATTTTTCTAAGTGTTAAACAGATCCTAAGCTAAGCCTGGCCCCTCGGACCACCTGCTTTGGAAAAATTAACACGCTGCTAAATTTTTCTAAGTGTTAAACAGATCCTAAGCTAAGCCTGGCCCCTCGGACCACCTGCTTTGGAAAAATTAACACGCTGCTAAATTTTTCTACGTGTTAAACAGATCCTAAGCTACACCTGGCCCCTCGGACCACCTGTTTTGGAAAAATTAACACGCTGCTAAATTTTTCTAAGTGTTCAACAGATCCTAAGCTAAGCCTGGCCCATCGGACCACTTGCTTTGGAAAAATTAACATGCTGTTAAATTTTTCTAAGTGTTAAGCAGATCCTAAGCTAAGCCTGGCCCCTCGGCCCACCTGCTTTGGAAAAATTAACATGCTGCTAAATTTTTCTAAGTGTTAAACAGATCCTAAGCTAAACCTGGCCCCTCGGACCACCTGCTTTGGAAAAAATAACACGCAGCTAAATTTTTCTAAGTGTTAAACATATCCTAAGCTAAGCCTGGCCCCTAGGATCACCTGCTTTGGAAAAATTAACACGCTGCTAAATTTTTCTTAGTGTTAAATAGATCCTAAGCTACACCTGGCCCCTCGGACCACCTGCTTTGGAAAAATTAACACGCTGCTAAATTTTTCTAAGTGTTAAACAGATCCTAAGCTACACCTGGCCCCTCGGACCACCTGCTATGGAAAAATTAACACGCTGCTAAATTTTTCTAAGTGTTAAACAGATCCTAGGCTAAGCCTGGCCCCTCGGACCACCTGCTTTGGAAAAATTAACACGCTGCTAAATTTTTCTAAGTGTTAAACAGATCCTAAGCTAAGCCTGGCCCCTCGGACCACCTGCTTTGGAAAAATTAACACGCTGCTAAATTTTTCTAAGTGTTAAACAGATCCTAAGCTAAGCCTGGCCCCTCGGACCACCTGCTTTGGAAAAATTAACACGCTGCTAAATTTTTCTACGTGTTAAACAGATCCTAAGCTACACCTGGCCCCTCGGACCACCTGTTTTGGAAAAATTAACACGCTGCTAAATTTTTCTAATTGTTCAACAGATCCTAAGCTAAGCCTGGCCCATCGGACCACTTGCTTTGGAAAAATTAACATGCTGCTAAATTTTTCTAAGTGTTAAGCAGATCCTAAGCTAAGCCTGGCCCCTCGGCCCACCTGCTTTGGAAAAATTAACATGCTGCTAAATTTTTCTAAGTGTTAAACAGATCCGAAGCTAAACCTGGCCCCTCGGACCACCTGCTTTGGAAAAAATAACACGCAGCTAAATTTTTCTAAGTGTTAAACATATCCTAAGCTAAGCCTGGCCCCTAGGATCACCTGCTTTGGAAAAATTAACACGCTGCTAAATTTTTCTTAGTGTTAAATAGATCCTAAGCTACACCTGGCCCCTCGGACCACCTGCTTTGGAAAAATTAACACGCTGCTAAATTTTTCTAAGTGTTAAACATACCCTAAGCTAAGCCTGGCCCCTCGGATCACCTGCTTTGGAAAAATTAATACTCTGCTAAATTTTTCTAAGTGTTAAACAAATCCTAAGCTACACCTGGCCCCTCGGACCACCTGCTTTGGAAAAAATAACACGCTGCTAAATTTTTCTAAGTGTTAAACATACCCTAAACTAAGCCTGGCCCCTCGGATCACCTTCTTTGGAAAAATTAACACGCTGCTAAATTTTTCTAAGTGTTAAACAGATCCTAAGCTACACCTGGCCCCTCGGACCACCTGCTTTGGAAAAATTAACACGCTGCTAAATTTTTCGAAGTGTTAAACAGATCCTAAGCAAAGCCTGGCCCCTCGGACCACCTGCTTTGGAAAAATTAACACGCTGCTAAATTTTTCTAAGTGTTAAACAGATCCTAAGCTAAGCCTGGCCCCTCGGATCACCTGCTTTGGAAAAATTCACACGCTGCTAAATATTTCTAAGTGTTAAGCAGATCCTAAGCTAAGCCTGGCCCCTCGGACCACCTGCTTTGGAAAAATTAACATGCTGCTAAATTTTTCTATGTGTTAAACAGATCCAAAGCTAAACCTGGCCCCTCGGACCACCTGCTTTGGAAAAATTAACACGCTGCTAAATTTTTCTAAGTGTTAAACATATCCTAAGGTAAGCCTGGCCCCTCGGATCACCTGCTTTGGAAAAATTCACACACTGCTAAATATTTCTAAGTGTTAAACATATCCTAAGGTAAGCCTGGCCCCTCGGACCTCCTGCTTTGGAAAAATTAACACGCTGCTAAATTTTTCTACGTGTTAAACAGATCCTAAGCTACACCTGGCCCCTCGGACCACCTGCTTTGGAAAAATTAACACGCTGCTAAATTTTTCTAAGTGTTAAACAGATCCCAAGCTAAGCCTGGCCCCTCGGACCACCTGCTTTGGAAAAATTAACACGCTGCTAAATTTTTCTAAGTGTTAAACATATCCTAAGGTAAGCCTGGCCCCTCGGATCACCTGCTTTGGAAAAATTAACACGCTGCTAAATTTTTCGAAGTGTTAAACAGATCCTAAGCTAAGCCTGGCCCCTCGGACCTCCTGCTTTGGAAAAATAAACACGCTGCTAAATTTTTCTACGTGTTAAACAGATCCTAAGCTACACCTGGCCCCTCGGACCACCTGCTTTGGAAAAATTAACACGCTGCTAAATTTTTCTATGTGTTAAACAGATCCTAAACTAAGCCTGGCCCCTCGGACCACCTGCTTTGGAAAAATTAACACGCTACTAAATTTTTCTTAGTGTTAAACAGATCCTAAGGTAAGCCTGACCCCTCGGATCACCTGTTTGGAAAAATTTACACGCTGCTAAATTTTTCTAAGTGTTAAACTGATCCTAAGCTACACCTGGCCCCTCGGACCACCTGCTTTGAAAAAATTAACACGCTGCTAAATTTTTCTAAGTGTTAAACAGATCCTAAGGTAAGCCTGACCCCTCGGATCACCTGTTTGGAAAAATTTACACGCTGCTAAATTTTTCTAAGTGTTAAACTGATCCTAAGCTACACCTGGCCCCTCGGACCACCTGCTTTGAAAAAATTAACACGCTGCTAAATTTTTCTAAGTGTTAAACAGATCCTAAACTAAGCCTGACCCCTCGGATCACCTGTTTGGAAAAATTAACACGCTGCTAAATTTTTCTAAGTGTTAAACAGATCCTAAGCTAAGCCTGGCCCCTCGGACCACCTGCTTTGGAAAAATTAACACGCTACTAAATTTTTCTAAGTGTTAAACAGATCCTAAGCTAAGCCTGGCCCCTCGGACCACCTGCTTTGGTAAAATTAACGCGCTGCTAAATTTTTCTAAGTGTTAAACAGATCCTAAGCTAAGCCTGACCCCTCGGAGCACCTGCTTTGGAAAAATTAACACGCTGTTAAATTTTTCTAAGTGTTAGACAGATCCTAAGCTAAGCGTGGCCCCTCGGACCACCTGCATTGGAAAATTTAACATGCTGCTAAATTTTTCTAACTGTTAAACAGATCCTAAGCTAAGCCTGGCCCCTCGGACCACCTGCTTTGGAAAAATTAACACGCTGCTAAATTTTTCTAAGTGTTAAACAGATCCTAAGGTAAGCCTGACCCCTCGGATCACCTGTTTGGAAAAATTTACACGCTGCTAAATTTTTCTAAGTGTTAAACAGATCCTAAGCTAAGCCTGGCCCCTCGGACCACCTGCTTTGGAAAAATTAACACGCTACTAAATTTTTCTAAGTGTTAAACAGATCCTAAGCTAAGCCTGGCCCCTCGGACCACCTGCTTTGGTAAAATTAACGCGCTGCTAAATTTTTCTAAGTGTTAAACAGATCCTAAGCTAAGCCTGACCCCTCGGAGCACCTGCTTTGGAAAAATTAACACGCTGTTAAATTTTTCTAAGTGTTAAACAGATCCTAAGCTAAGCGTGGCCCCTCGGACCACCTGCTTTGGAAAATTTAACATGCTGCTAAATTTTTCTAAGTGTTAAATAGATCCTAAGCTAAGCCTGGCCCCTCGGACCACCTGCTTTGGAAAAATTAACACGCTGCTAAATTTTTCTAAGTGTTAAACAGATCCGAAGCTACGCCTGGCCCCTCAAACCACCGGCTTCGGAAAAATTAACACGCTGCTAAATTTTTCTAAGTGTTAAATAGATCCTAAGCTAAGCCTGGCCCGTCGGACCACCTGCTTTGGAAAAATTAACACGCTGCTAAATTTTTCTAAGTGTTAAACAAATCCTAAGCCACACCTGGCCCCGCGGACCACCTGCTTTGGAAAAAATAACACGCTGCTAAATTTTTCTAAGTGTTAAACATACCCTAAACTAAGCCTGGCCCCTCGGATCACCTTCTTTGGAAAAATTAACACGCTGCTAAATTTTTCTAAGTGTTAAACAGATCCTAAGCTACACCTGGCCCCTCGGACCACCTGCTTTGGAAAAATTAACACGCTGCTAAATTTTTCGAAGTGTTAAACAGATTCTAAGCAAAGCCTGGCCCCTCGGACCACCTGCTTTGGAAAAAATAACACGCTGCTAAATTTTTCTAAGTGTTAAACATACCCTAAACTAAGCCTGGCCCCTCGGATCACCTTCTTTGGAAAAATTAACACGCTGCTAAATTTTTCTAAGTGTTAAACAGATCCTAAGCTACACCTGGCCCCTCGGACCACCTGCTTTGGAAAAATTAACACGCTGCTAAATTTTTCTAAGTGTTAAACAGATCCTAAGCTAAGCCTGGCCCCTCGGACCACCTGCTTTGGAAAAATTAACACGCTGCTAAATTTTTCTAAGTGTTAAACAGATCCTAAGCTAAGCCTGCCCCTCGGACCACCTGCTTTGGAAAAATTAACACGCTGCTAAATTTTTCTAAGTGTTAAACAGATCCTAAGCTAAGCCTGGCCCCTCGGATCACCTGCTTTGGAAAAATTCACACGCTGCTAAATTTTTCTAAGTGTTAAGCAGATCCTAAGCTAAGCCTGGCCCCTCGGACCACCTGCTTTGGAAAAAATAACACGCTGCTAAATTTTTCTAAGTGTTAAACATACCCTAAACTAAGCCTGGCCCTTCGGATCACCTTCTTTGGAAAAATTAACACGCTGCTAAATTTTTCGAAGTGTTAAACAGATCCTAAGCAAAGCCTGGCCCCTCGGACCACCTGCTTTGGAAAAATTAACACGCTGCTAAATTTTTCTAAATGTTAAACAGATCCAAAGCTACGCCTGGCCCCTCAAACCACCTTCTTTGGAAAAATTAACACGCTGCTAAATTTTTCTAAGTGTTAAACAGATCCGAAGCTACGCCTGGCCCCTCAAACCACCGGCTTCAGAAAAATTAACACGCTGCAAAATTTTTCTAAGTGTTAAATAGATCCTAAGCTATGCCTGGCCCGTCGGACCACCTGCTTTGGAAAAATTAACACGCTGCTGAATTTTTCTAAGTGTTAATAAGATCCTAAGCTAAGCCTGGCCCCTCGGACCACCTGCTTTGGAAAAATTAACAAGCTGCTAAATTTTTCTAAGTGTTAAACAGATCCTAAGCTACACCTGGCCCCTCGGACCACCTGCTATGGAAAAATTAACACGCTGCTAAATTTTTCTAAGTGTTAAACAGATCCTAGGCAAAGCCTGGCCCCTCGGACCACCTGCTTTGGAAAAATTAACACGCTGCTAAATTTTTCTAAGTGTTAAACAGATCCTAAGCTAAGCCTGGCCCCTCGGACCACCTGCTTTGGAAAAATTAACACGCTGCTAAATTTTTCTAAGTGTTAAACAGATCCTAAGCTAAGCCTGGCCCCTCGGACCACCTGCTTTGGAAAAATTAACACGCTGCTAAATTTTTCTACGTGTTAAACAGATCCTAAGCTACACCTGGCCCCTCGGACCACCTGTTTTGGAAAAATTAACACGCTGCTAAATTTTTCTAAGTGTTCAACAGATCCTAAGCTAAGCCTGGCCCATCGGACCACTTGCTTTGGAAAAATTAACATGCTGCTAAATTTTTCTAAGTGTTAAGCAGATCCTAAGCTAAGCCTGGCCCCTCGGCCCACCTGCTTTGGAAAAATTAACATGCTGCTAAATTTTTCTAAGTGTTAAACAGATCCTAAGCTAAACCTGGCCCCTCGGACCACCTGCTTTGGAAAAAATAACACGCAGCTAAATTTTTCTAAGTGTTAAACATATCCTAAGCTAAGCCTGGCCCCTAGGATCACCTGCTTTGGAAAAATTAACACGCTGCTAAATTTTTCTTAGTGTTAAATAGATCCTAAGCTACACCTGGCCCCTCGGACCACCTGCTTTGGAAAAATTAACACGCTGCTGAATTTTTCTAAGTGTTAATAAGATCCTAAGCTAAGCCTGGCCCCTCGGACCACCTGCTTTGGAAAAATTAACAAGCTGCTAAATTTTTCTAAGTGTTAAACAGATCCTAAGCTACACCTGGCCCCTCGGACCACCTGCTATGGAAAAATTAACACGCTGCTAAATTTTTCTAAGTGTTAAACAGATCCTAGGCTAAGCCTGGCCCCTCGGACCACCTGCTTTGGAAAAATTAACACGCTGCTAAATTTTTCTAAGTGTTAAACAGATCCTAAGCTAAGCCTGGCCCCTCGGACCACCTGCTTTGGAAAAATTAACACGCTGCTAAATTTTTCTAAGTGTTAAACAGATCCTAAGCTAAGCCTGGCCCCTCGGACCACCTGCTTTGGAAAAATTAACACGCTGCTAAATTTTTCTACGTGTTAAACAGATCCTAAGCTACACCTGGCCCCTCGGACCACCTGTTTTGGAAAAATTAACACGCTGCTAAATTTTTCTAAGTGTTCAACAGATCCTAAGCTAAGCCTGGCCCATCGGACCACTTGCTTTGGAAAAATTAACATGCTGCTAAATTTTTCTAAGTGTTAAGCAGATCCTAAGCTAAGCCTGGCCCCTCGGCCCACCTGCTTTGGAAAAATTAACATGCTGCTAAATTTTTCTAAGTGTTAAACAGATCCGAAGCTAAACCTGGCCCCTCGGACCACCTGCTTTGGAAAAAATAACACGCAGCTAAATTTTTCTAAGTGTTAAACATATCCTAAGCTAAGCCTGGCCCCTAGGATCACCTGCTTTGGAAAAATTAACACGCTGCTAAATTTTTCTTAGTGTTAAATAGATCCTAAGCTACACCTGGCCCCTCGGACCACCTGCTTTGGAAAAATTAACACGCTGCTAAATTTTTCTAAGTGTTAAACATACCCTAAGCTAAGCCTGGCCCCTCGGATCACCTGCTTTGGAAAAATTAATACTCTGCTAAATTTTTCTAAGTGTTAAACAAATCCTAAGCTACACCTAGCCCCTCGGACCACCTGCTTTGGAAAAAATAACACGCTGCTAAATTTTTCTAAGTGTTAAACATACCCTAAACTAAGCCTGGCCCCTCGGATCACCTTCTTTGGAAAAATTAACACGCTGCTAAATTTTTCTAAGTGTTAAACAGATCCTAAGCTACACCTGGCCCCTCGGACCACCTGCTTTGGAAAAATTAACACGCTGCTAAATTTTTTGAAGTGTTAAACAGATCCTAAGCAAAGCCTGGCCCCTCGGACCACCTGCTTTGGAAAAATTAACACGCTGCTAAATTTTTCTAAGTGTTAAACAGATCCTAAGCTAAGCCTGGCCCCTCGGACCACCTGCTTTGGAAAAATTAACACGCTGCTAAATTTTTCTAAGTGTTAAACAGATCCTAAGCTAAGCCTGCCCCTCGGACCACCTGCTTTGGAAAAATTAACACGCTGCTAAATTTTTCTAAGTGTTAAACAGATCCTAAGCTAAGCCTGGCCCCTCGGATCACCTGCTTTGGAAAAATTCACACGCTGCTAAATTTTTCTAAGTGTTAAGCAGATCCTAAGCTAAGCCTGGCCCCTCGGACCACCTGCTTTGGAAAAAATAACACGCTGCTAAATTTTTCTAAGTGTTAAACATACCCTAAACTAAGCCTGGCCCTTCGGATCACCTTCTTTGGAAAAATTAACACGCTGCTAAATTTTTCGAAGTGTTAAACAGATCCTAAGCAAAGCCTGGCCCCTCGGACCACCTGCTTTGGAAAAATTAACACGCTGCTAAATTTTTCTAAATGTTAAACAGATCCAAAGCTACGCCTGGCCCCTCAAACCACCTTCTTTGGAAAAATTAACACGCTGCTAAATTTTTCTAAGTGTTAAACAGATCCGAAGCTACGCCTGGCCCCTCAAACCACCGGCTTCAGAAAAATTAACACGCTGCAAAATTTTTCTAAGTGTTAAATAGATCCTAAGCTATGCCTGGCCCGTCGGACCACCTGCTTTGGAAAAATTAACACGCTGCTGAATTTTTCTAAGTGTTAATAAGATCCTAAGCTAAGCCTGGCCCCTCGGACCACCTGCTTTGGAAAAATTAACAAGCTGCTAAATTTTTCTAAGTGTTAAACAGATCCTAAGCTACACCTGGCCCCTCGGACCACCTGCTATGGAAAAATTAACACGCTGCTAAATTTTTCTAAGTGTTAAACAGATCCTAGGCAAAGCCTGGCCCCTCGGACCACCTGCTTTGGAAAAATTAACACGCTGCTAAATTTTTCTAAGTGTTAAACAGATCCTAAGCTAAGCCTGGCCCCTCGGACCACCTGCTTTGGAAAAATTAACACGCTGCTAAATTTTTCTAAGTGTTAAACAGATCCTAAGCTAAGCCTGGCCCCTCGGACCACCTGCTTTGGAAAAATTAACACGCTGCTAAATTTTTCTACGTGTTAAACAGATCCTAAGCTACACCTGGCCCCTCGGACCACCTGTTTTGGAAAAATTAACACGCTGCTAAATTTTTCTAAGTGTTCAACAGATCCTAAGCTAAGCCTGGCCCATCGGACCACTTGCTTTGGAAAAATTAACATGCTGCTAAATTTTTCTAAGTGTTAAGCAGATCCTAAGCTAAGCCTGGCCCCTCGGCCCACCTGCTTTGGAAAAATTAACATGCTGCTAAATTTTTCTAAGTGTTAAACAGATCCTAAGCTAAACCTGGCCCCTCGGACCACCTGCTTTGGAAAAAATAACACGCAGCTAAATTTTTCTAAGTGTTAAACATATCCTAAGCTAAGCCTGGCCCCTAGGATCACCTGCTTTGGAAAAATTAACACGCTGCTAAATTTTTCTTAGTGTTAAATAGATCCTAAGCTACACCTGGCCCCTCGGACCACCTGCTTTGGAAAAATTAACACGCTGCTGAATTTTTCTAAGTGTTAATAAGATCCTAAGCTAAGCCTGGCCCCTCGGACCACCTGCTTTGGAAAAATTAACAAGCTGCTAAATTTTTCTAAGTGTTAAACAGATCCTAAGCTACACCTGGCCCCTCGGACCACCTGCTATGGAAAAATTAACACGCTGCTAAATTTTTCTAAGTGTTAAACAGATCCTAGGCTAAGCCTGGCCCCTCGGACCACCTGCTTTGGAAAAATTAACACGCTGCTAAATTTTTCTAAGTGTTAAACAGATCCTAAGCTAAGCCTGGCCCCTCGGACCACCTGCTTTGGAAAAATTAACACGCTGCTAAATTTTTCTAAGTGTTAAACAGATCCTAAGCTAAGCCTGGCCCCTCGGACCACCTGCTTTGGAAAAATTAACACGCTGCTAAATTTTTCTACGTGTTAAACAGATCCTAAGCTACACCTGGCCCCTCGGACCACCTGTTTTGGAAAAATTAACACGCTGCTAAATTTTTCTAAGTGTTCAACAGATCCTAAGCTAAGCCTGGCCCATCGGACCACTTGCTTTGGAAAAATTAACATGCTGCTAAATTTTTCTAAGTGTTAAGCAGATCCTAAGCTAAGCCTGGCCCCTCGGCCCACCTGCTTTGGAAAAATTAACATGCTGCTAAATTTTTCTAAGTGTTAAACAGATCCGAAGCTAAACCTGGCCCCTCGGACCACCTGCTTTGGAAAAAATAACACGCAGCTAAATTTTTCTAAGTGTTAAACATATCCTAAGCTAAGCCTGGCCCCTAGGATCACCTGCTTTGGAAAAATTAACACGCTGCTAAATTTTTCTTAGTGTTAAATAGATCCTAAGCTACACCTGGCCCCTCGGACCACCTGCTTTGGAAAAATTAACACGCTGCTAAATTTTTCTAAGTGTTAAACATACCCTAAGCTAAGCCTGGCCCCTCGGATCACCTGCTTTGGAAAAATTAATACTCTGCTAAATTTTTCTAAGTGTTAAACAAATCCTAAGCTACACCTAGCCCCTCGGACCACCTGCTTTGGAAAAAATAACACGCTGCTAAATTTTTCTAAGTGTTAAACATACCCTAAACTAAGCCTGGCCCCTCGGATCACCTTCTTTGGAAAAATTAACACGCTGCTAAATTTTTCTAAGTGTTAAACAGATCCTAAGCTACACCTGGCCCCTCGGACCACCTGCTTTGGAAAAATTAACACGCTGCTAAATTTTTTGAAGTGTTAAACAGATCCTAAGCAAAGCCTGGCCCCTCGGACCACCTGCTTTGGAAAAATTAACACGCTGCTAAATTTTTCTAAGTGTTAAACAGATCCTAAGCAAAGCCTGGCCCGTCGGACCACTTGCTTTGGAAAAATTAACATGCTGCTAAATTTTTCTAAGTGTTAAACAGATCCTAAGCTAAGCCTGGCCCCTCGGATCACCTGCTTTGGAAAAATTCACACGCTGCTAAATATTTCTAAGTGTTAAGCAGATCCTAAGCTAAGCCTGGCCCCTCGGACCACCTGCTTTGGAAAAATTAACATGCTGCTAAATTTTTCTATGTGTTAAACAGATCCAAAGCTAAACCTGGCCCCTCGGACCACCTGCTTTGGAAAAATTAACACGCTGCTAAATTTTTCTAAGTGTTAAACATATCCTAAGGTAAGCCTGGCCCCTCGGATCACCTGCTTTGGAAAAATTCACACACTGCTAAATATTTCTAAGTGTTAAACATATCCTAAGGTAAGCCTGGCCCCTCGGACCTCCAGCTTTGGAAAAATTAACACGCTGCTAAATTTTTCTACGTGTTAAACAGATCCTAAGCTACACCTGGCCCCTCGGACCACCTGCTTTGGAAAAATTAACACGCTGCTAAATTTTTCTAAGTGTTAAACAGATCCCAAGCTAAGCCTGGCCCCTCGGACCACCTGCTTTGGAAAAATTAACACGCTGCTAAATTTTTCTAAGTGTTAAACATATCCTAAGGTAAGCCTGGCCCCTCGGATCACCTGCTTTGGAAAAATTAACACGCTGCTAAATTTTTCGAAGTGTTAAACAGATCCTAAGCTAAGCCTGGCCCCTCGGACCTCCTGCTTTGGAAAAATAAACACGCTGCTAAATTTTTCTACGTGTTAAACAGATCCTAAGCTACACCTGGCCCCTTGGACCACCTGCTTTGGAAAAATTAACACGCTGCTAAATTTTTCTATGTGTTAAACAGATCCTAAACTAAGCCTGGCCCCTCGGACCACCTGCTTTGGAAAAATTAACACGCTACTAAATTTTTCTTAGTGTTAAACAGATCCTAAGGTAAGCCTGACCCCTCGGATCACCTGTTTGGAAAAATTTACACGCTGCTAAATTTTTCTAAGTGTTAAACTGATCCTAAGCTACACCTGGCCCCTCGGACCACCTGCTTTGAAAAAATTAACACGCTGCTAAATTTTTCTAAGTGTTAAACAGATCCTAAGGTAAGCCTGACCCCTCGGATCACCTGTTTGGAAAAATTTACACGCTGCTAAATTTTTCTAAGTGTTAAACTGATCCTAAGCTACACCTGGCCCCTCGGACCACCTGCTTTGAAAAAATTAACACGCTGCTAAATTTTTCTAAGTGTTAAACAGATCCTAAACTAAGCCTGACCCCTCGGATCACCTGTTTGGAAAAATTAACACGCTGCTAAATTTTTCTAAGTGTTAAACAGATCCTAAGCTAAGCCTGGCCCCTCGGACCACCTGCTTTGGAAAAATTAACACGCTACTAAATTTTTCTAAGTGTTAAACAGATCCTAAGCTAAGCCTGGCCCCTCGGACCACCTGCTTTGGTAAAATTAACGCGCTGCTAAATTTTTCTAAGTGTTAAACAGATCCTAAGCTAAGCCTGACCCCTCGGAGCACCTGCTTTGGAAAAATTAACACGCTGTTAAATTTTTCTAAGTGTTAGACAGATCCAAAGCTAAGCGTGGCCCCTCGGACCACCTGCATTGGAAAATTTAATATGCTGCTAAATTTTTCTAACTGTTAAACAGATCCTAAGCTAAGCCTGGCCCCTCGGACCACCTGCTTTGGAAAAATTAACACGCTGCTAAATTTTTCTAAGTGTTAAACAGATCCGAAGCTACGCCTGGCCCCTCAAACCACCGGCTTCGGAAAAATTAACACGCTGCTAAATTTTTCTAAGTGTTAAATAGATCCTAAGCTAAGCCTGGCCCGTCGGACCACCTGCTTTGGAAAAATTAACACGCTGCTAAATTTTTCTAAGTGTTAATAAGATCCTAAGCTAAGCCTGGCCCCTCGGACCACCTGCTTTGGAAAAATTAACATGCTGCAAAATTTTTCTAAGTGTTAAACAGATCCTAAGCTACACCTGGCCCCTCGGACCACCTGCTATGGAAAAATTAACACGCTGCTAAATTTTTCTAAGTGTTAAACAGATCCTAAGCTAAGCCTGGCCCCTCGGACCACCTGCTTTGGAAAAATTAACACGCTGCTAAATTTTTCTAAGTGTTAAACAGATCCAAAGCTAAGCCTGGCCCCTCGGATCACCTGCTTTGGAAAAATTAACACGCTGCTAAATTTTTCTAAGTGTTAAACAGATCCTAAGCTAAGCCTGGCCCCTCGGACCACCTGCTTTGGAAAAATTAACACGCTGCTAAATTTTTCTAAGTGTTAAACAGATCCTAAGCTAAGCCTGTCCCCTCGGACCACCTGCTTTGGAAAAATTAACACGCTGCTAAATTTTTCTAAGTGTTAAACAGATCCTAAGCTAAGCCTGGCCCCTCGGATCACCAGCTTTGGAAAAATTCACACGCTGCTAAATTTTTCTAAGTGTTAAGCAGATCCTAAGCTAAGCCTGGCCCCTCGGACCATCTGCTTTGGAAAAAATAACACGCTGCTAAATTTTTCTAAGTGTTAAACAGATCCTAAGCAAAGCCTGGCCCCTCGGACCACCTGCTTTGGAAAAATTAACACGCTGCTAAATTTTTCTAAGTGTTAAACAGATCCAAAGCTACGCCTGGCCCCTCAAACCACCTGCTTTGGAAAAATTAACACGCTGCTAAATTTTTCTAAGTGTTAAACAGATCCGAAGCTACGCCTGGCCCCTCAAACCACCGGCTTCGGAAAAATTAACACGCTGCTAAATTTTTCTAAGTGTTAAACAGATCCTAAGCTAAGCCTGGCCCCTCGGACCACCTGCTTTGGTAAAATTAACGCGCTGCTAAATTTTTCTAAGTGTTAAACAGATCCTAAGCTAAGCCTGACCCCTCGGAGCACCTGCTTTGGAAAAATTAACACGCTGTTAAATTTTTCTAAGTGTTAGACAGATCCTAAGCTAAGCGTGGCCCCTCGGACCACCTGCATTGGAAAATTTAACATGCTGCGAAATTTTTCTAACTGTTAAACAGATCCTAAGCTAAGCCTGGCCCCTCGGACCACCTGCTTTGGAAAAATTAACACGCTGCTAAATTTTTCTAAGTGTTAAACAGATCCGAAGCTACGCCTGGCCCCTCAAACCACCGGCTTCGGAAAAATTAACACGCTGCTAAATTTTTCTAAGTGTTAAATAGATCCTAAGCTAAGCCTGGCCTGTCGGACCACCTGCTTTGGAAAAATTAACACGCTGCTAAATTTTTCAAAGTGTTAATAAGATCCTAAGCTAAGCCTAGCCCCTCGGACCACCTGCTTTGGAAAAATTAACATGCTGCAAAATTTTTCTAAGTGTTAAACAGATCCTAAGCTACACCTGGCCCCTCGGACCACCTGCTATGGAAAAATTAACACGCTGCTAAATTTTTCTAAGTTTTAAACAGATCCTAAGCTAAGCCTGGCCCCTCGGACCACCTGCTTTGGAAAAATTAACACGCTGCTAAATTTTTCTAAGTGTTAAACAGATCCAAAGCTAAGCCTGGCCCCTCGGATCACCTGCTTTGGAAAAATTAACACGCTGCTAAATTTTTCTAAGTGTTAAACAGATCCTAAGCTAAGCCTGGCCCCTCGGACCACCTGCTTTGGAAAAATTAACACGCTGCTAAATTTTTCTAAGTGTTAAACAGATCCTAAGCTAAGCCTGGCCCCTCGGACCACCTGCTTTGGTAAAATTAACGCGCTGCTAAATTTTTCTAAGTGTTAAACAGATCCTAAGCTAAGCCTGACCCCTCGGAGCACCTGCTTTGGAAAAATTAACACGCTGTTAAATTTTTCTAAGTGGTAAACAGATCCTAAGCTAAGCGTGGCCCCTCGGACCACCTGCTTTGGAAAATTTAACATGCTGCTAAATTTTTCTAACTGTTAAACAGATCCTAAGCTAAGCCTGGCCCCTCGGACCACCTGCTTTGGAAAAATTAACACGCTGCTAAATTTTTCTAAGTGTTAAACAGATCCGAAGCTACGCCTGGCCCCTCAAACCACCGGCTTCGGAAAAATTAACACGCTGCTAAATTTTTCTAAGTGTTAAATAGATCCTAAGCTAAGCCTGGCCCGTCGGACCACCTGCTTTGGAAAAATTAACACGCTGCTAAATTTTTCTAAGTGTTAATAAGATCCTAAGCTAAGCCTGGCCCCTCGGACCACCTGCTTTGGAAAAATTAACATGCTGCAAAATTTTTCTAAGTGTTAAACAGATCCTAAGCTACACCTGGCCCCTCGGACCACCTGCTATGGAAAAATTAACACGCTGCTAAATTTTTCTAAGTGTTAAACAGATCCTAAGCTAAGCCTGGCCCCTCGGACCACCTGCTTTGGAAAAATTAACACGCTGCTAAATTTTTCTAAGTGTTAAACAGATCCAAAGCTAAGCCTGGCCCCTCGGATCACCTGCTTTGGAAAAATTAACACGCTGCTAAATTTTTCTAAGTGTTAAACAGATCCTAAGCTAAGCCTGGCCCCTCGGACCACCTGCTTTGGAAAAATTAACACGCTGCTAAATTTTTCTAAGTGTTAAACAGATCCTAAGCTAAGCCTGGCCCCTCGGACCACCTGCTTTGGAAAAATTAACACGCTGCTAAATTTTTCTAAGTGTTAAACAGATCCTAAGCTAAGCCTGGCCCCTCGGATCACCAGCTTTGGAAAAATTCACACGCTGCTAAATTTTTCTAAGTGTTAAGCAGATCCTAAGCTAAGCCTGGCCCCTCGGACCATCTGCTTTGGAAAAAATAACACGCTGCTAAATTTTTCTAAGTGTTAAACAGATCCTAAGCAAAGCCTGGCCCCTCGGACCACCTGCTTTGGAAAAATTAACACGCTGCTAAATTTTTCTAAGTGTTAAACAGATCCAAAGCTACGCCTGGCCCCTCAAACCACCTGCTTTGGAAAAATTAACACGCTGCTAAATTTTTCTAAGTGTTAAACAGATCCGAAGCTACGCCTGGCCCCTCAAACCACCGGCTTCGGAAAAATTAACACGCTGCTAAATTTTTCTAAGTGTTAAATAGATCCTAAGCTATGCCTGGCCCGTCGGACCACCTGCTTTGGAAAAATTAACACGCTGCTAAATTTTTCTAAGTGTTAAGCAGATCCTAAGCTAAGCCTGGCCCCTCGGACCACCTGCTTTGGAAAAAATAACACGCTGCTAAATTTTTCTAAGTGTTAAACAGATCCTAAGCAAAGCCTGGCCCCTCGGACCACCTGCTTTGGAAAAATTAACACGCTGCTAAATTTTTCTAAGTTTTAAACAGATCCAAAGCTACGCCTGGCCCCTCAAACCACCTGCTTTGGAAAAATTAACACGCTGCTAAATTTTTCTAAGTGTTAAACAGATCCGAAGCTACGCCTGGCCCCTCAAACCACCGGCTTCGGAAAAATTAACACGCTGCTAAATTTTTCTAAGTGTTAAATAGATCCTAAGCTAAGCCTGGCCCGTCGGACCACCTGCTTTGGAAAAATTAACACGCTGCTAAATTTTTCTAAGTGTTAATAAGATCCTAAGCTAAGCCTGGCCCCTCGGACCACCTGCTTTGGAAAAATTAACATGCTGCAAAATTTTTCTAAGTGTTAAACAGATCCTAAGCTACACCTGGCCCCTCGGACCACCTGCTATGGAAAAATTAACACGCTGCTAAATTTTTCTAAGTGTTAAACAGATCCTAAGCTAAGCCTGGCCCCTCGGACCACCTGCTTTGGAAAAATTAACACGCTGCTAAATTTTTCTAAGTGTTAAACAGATCCAAAGCTAAGCCTGGCCCCTCGGATCACCTGCTTTGGAAAAATTAACACGCTGCTAAATTTTTCTAAGTGTTAAACAGATCCTAAGCTAAGCCTGGCCCCTCGGACCACTTGCTTTGGAAAAATTAACACGCTGCTAAATTTTTCTAAGTGTTAAACAGATCCTAAGCTAAGCCTGGCCCCTCGGACCACCTGCTTTGGAAAAATTAACACGCTGCTAAATTTTTCTAAGTGTTAAACAGATCCTAAGCTAAGCCTGGCCCCTCGGATCACCAGCTTTGGAAAAATTCACACGCTGCTAAATTTTTCTAAGTGTTAAGCAGATCCTAAGCTAAGCCTGGCCCCTCGGACCATCTGCTTTGGAAAAAATAACACGCTGCTAAATTTTTCTAAGTGTTAAACAGATCCTAAGCAAAGCCTGGCCCCTCGGACCACCTGCTTTGGAAAAATTAACACGCCGCTAAATTTTTCTAAGTGTTAAACAGATCCAAAGCTACGCCTGGCCCCTCAAACCACCTGCTTTGGAAAAATTAACACGCTGCTAAATTTTTCTAAGTGTTAAACAGATCCGAAGCTACGCCTGGCCCCTCAAACCACCGGCTTCGGAAAAATTAACACGCTGCTAAATTTTTCTAAGTGTTAAATAGATCCTAAGCTATGCCTGGCCCGTCGGACCACCTGCTTTGGAAAAATTAACACGCTGCTAAATTTTTCTAAGTGTTAAGCAGATCCTAAGCTAAGCCTGGCCCCTCGGACCACCTGCTTTGGAAAAAATAACACGCTGCTAAATTTTTCTAAGTGTTAAACAGATCCTAAGCAAAGCCTGGCCCCTCGGACCACCTGCTTTGGAAAAATTAACACGCTGCTAAATTTTTCTAAGTTTTAAACAGATCCAAAGCTACGCCTGGCCCCTCAAACCACCTGCTTTGGAAAAATTAACACGCTGCTAAATTTTTCTAAGTGTTAAACAGATCCGAAGCTACGCCTGGCCCCTCAAACCACCGGCTTCGGAAAAATTAACACGCTGCTAAATTTTTCTAAGTGTTAAATAGATCCTAAGCTATGCCTGGCCCGTCGGACCACCTGCTTTGGAAAAATTAACACGCTGCTAAATTTTTCTAAGTGTTAATAAGATCCTAAGCTAAGCCTGGCCCCTCGGACCACCTGCTTTGGAAAAATTAACAAGCTGCTAAATTTTTCTAAGTGTTAAACAGATCCAAAGCTAAGCCTGGCCCCTCGGATCACCTGCTTTGGAAAAATTAACACGCTGCTAAATTTTTCTAAGTGTTAAACAGATCCTAGGCTAAGCCTGGCCCCTCAGACCACCTGCTTTGGAAAAATTAACACGCTGCTAAAATTTTCTAAGTGTTAAACAGATCCTAAGCTAAGCCTGGCCCCTCGGACCACCTGCTTTGGAAAAATTAACACGCTGCTAAATTTTTCTACGTGTTAAACAGATCCTAAGCTACACCTGGCCCCTCGGACCACCTGTTTTGGAAAAATTAACACGCTGCTAAATTTTTCTAAGTGTTAAACAGATCCTAAGCTAAGCCTGGCCCGTCGGACCACGTGCTTTGGAAAAATTAACACGCTGCTAAATTTTTCAAAGTGTTAAACAGATCCTAAGCTAAGCCTGGCCCCTCGGACCACCTGCTTTGGAAAAATTAACACGCTGCTAAATTTTTCTAAGTGTTAAACAGATCCAAAGCTAAGCCTGGCCCCTCGGATCACCTGCTTTGGAAAAATTAACACGCTGCTAAATTTTTCTAAGTGTTAAACAGATCCTAAGCTAAGCCTGGCCCCTCGGACCACCTGCTTTGGAAAAATTAACACGCTGCTAAATTTTTCTAAGTGTTAAACAGATCCTAAGCTAAGCCTGGCCCCTCGGATCACCTGCTTTGGAAAAATTAACACGCTGCTAAATTTTTCTAAGTGTTAAACAGATCCTAAGCTAAGCCTGGCCCCTCGGACCACCTGCTTTGGAAAAATTAACACGCTGCTAAATTTTTCTAAGTGTTAAACAGATCCTAAGCTAAGCCTGGCCCCTCGGACCACCTGCTTTGGAAAAATTAACACGCTGCTAAATTTTTCTAAGTGTTAAACAGATCCTAAGCTAAGCCTGGCCCCTCGGATCACCTGCTTTGGAAAAATTAACACTCTGCTAAATTTTTCTAAGTGTTAAACATACCCTAAACTAAGCCTGGCCCTTCGGATCACCTTCTTTGGAAAAATTAACAGGCTGCTAAATTTTTCGAAGTGTTAAACAGATCCTAAGCAAAGCCTGGCCCCTCGGATCACCTGCTTTGGAAAAATTAACAAGCTGCTAAATTTTTCTAAGTGTTAAACAGATCCTAAGCTAAGCCTGGCCCCTCGGACCACCTGCTTTGGAAAAATTAACACGCTGCTAAATTTTTCTAAGTGTTAAACAGATCCTAAGCTAAGCCTGGCCCCTCGGACCACCTGCTTTGGAAAAATTAACACGCTGCTAAATTTTTCCAAGTGTTAATAAGATCCTAAGCTAAGCCTGGCCCCTCGGACCACCTGCTTTGGAAAAATTAACAAGCTGCTAAATTTTTCTAAGTGTTAAACAGATCCAAAGCTAAGCCTGGCCCCTCGGATCACCTGCTTTGGAAAAATTGACACGCTGCTAAATTTTTCTAAGTGTTAAACAGATCCTAGGCTAAGCCTGGCCCCTCAGACCACCTGCTTTGGAAAAATTAACACGCTGCTAAATTTTTCTAAGTGTTAAACAGATCCTAAGCTAAGCCTGGCCCCTCGGACCACCTGCTTTGGAAAAATTAACACGCTGCTAAATTTTTCTACGTGTTAAACAGATCCTAAGCTACACCTGGCCCCTCGGACCACCTGTTTTGGAAAAATTAACACGCTGCTAAATTTTTCTAAGTGTTAAACAGATCCTAAGCTAAGCCTGGCCCGTCGGACCACGTGCTTTGGAAAAATTAACACGCTGCTAAATTTTTCTAAGTGTTAAACAGATCCTAAGCTAAGCCTGGCCCCTCGGACCACCTGCTTTGGAAAAATTAACACGCTGCTAAATTTTTCTAAGTGTTAAACAGATCCAAAGCTAAGCCTGGCCCCTCGGATCACCTGCTTTGGAAAAATTAACACGCTGCTAAATTTTTCTAAGTGTTAAACAGATCCTAAGCTAAGCCTGGCCCCTCGGACCACCTGCTTTGGAAAAATTAACACGCTGCTAAATTTTTCTAAGTGTTAAACAGATCCTAAGCTAAGCCTGGCCCCTCGGATCACCTGCTTTGGAAAAATTAACACGCTGCTAAATTTTTCTAAGTGTTAAACAGATCCTAAGCTAAGCCTGGCCCCTCGGACCACCTGCTTTGGAAAAATTAACACGCTGCTAAATTTTTCTAAGTGTTAAACAGATCCTAAGCTAAGCCTGGCCCCTCGGACCACCTGCTTTGGAAAAATTAACACGCTGCTAAATTTTTCTAAGTGTTAAACAGATCCTAAGCTAA
The DNA here is from genome assembly GCA_033629205.1 of Lithocarpus polystachyus. Taxonomy (NCBI): domain Eukaryota; kingdom Viridiplantae; phylum Streptophyta; class Magnoliopsida; order Fagales; family Fagaceae; genus Lithocarpus; species Lithocarpus polystachyus. The sequence continues at coordinate 68,692,380 of CM066162.1, forward strand.
GCCTGGCCCCTCGGATCACCTGCTTTGGAAAAATTAACACTCTGCTAAATTTTTCTAAGTGTTAAACATACCCTAAACTAAGCCTGGCCCTTCGGATCACCTTCTTTGGAAAAATTAACAGGCTGCTAAATTTTTCGAAGTGTTAAACAGATCCTAAGCAAAGCCTGGCCCCTCGGATCACCTGCTTTGGAAAAATTAACAAGCTGCTAAATTTTTCTAAGTGTTAAACAGATCCTAAGCTAAGCCTGGCCCCTCGGACCACCTGCTTTGGAAAAATTAACACGCTGCTAAATTTTTCTAAGTGTTAAACAGATCCTAAGCTAAGCCTGGCCCCTCGGACCACCTGCTTTGGAAAAATTAACACGCTGCTAAATTTTTCCAAGTGTTAATAAGATCCTAAGCTAAGCCTGGCCCCTCGGACCACCTGCTTTGGAAAAATTAACAAGCTGCTAAATTTTTCTAAGTGTTAAACAGATCCAAAGCTAAGCCTGGCCCCTCGGATCACCTGCTTTGGAAAAATTGACACGCTGCTAAATTTTTCTAAGTGTTAAACAGATCCTAGGCTAAGCCTGGCCCCTCAGACCTCCTGCTTTGGAAAAATTAACACGCTGCTAAATTTTTCTAAGTGTTAAACAGATCCTAAGCTAAGCCTGGCCCCTCGGACCACCTGCTTTGGAAAAATTAACACGCTGCTAAATTTTTCTACGTGTTAAACAGATCCTAAGCTACACCTGGCCCCTCGGACCACCTGTTTTGGAAAAATTAACACGCTGCTAAATTTTTCTAAGTGTTAAACAGATCCTAAGCTAAGCCTGGCCCGTCGGACCACGTGCTTTGGAAAAATTAACACGCTGCTAAATTTTTCTAAGTGTTAAACAGATCCTAAGCTAAGCCTGGCCCCTCGGACCACCTGCTTTGGAAAAATTAACACGCTGCTAAATTTTTCTAAGTGTTAAACAGATCCAAAGCTAAGCCTGGCCCCTCGGATCACCTGCTTTGGAAAAATTAACACGCTGCTAAATTTTTCTAAGTGTTAAACAGATCCTAAGCTAAGCCTGGCCCCTCGGACCACCTGCTTTGGAAAAATTAACACGCTGCTAAATTTTTCTAAGTGTTAAACATACCCTAAACTAAGCCTGGCCCTTCGGATCACCTTCTTTGGAAAAATTAACAGGCTGCTAAATTTTTCGAAGTGTTAAACAGATCCTAAGCAAAGCCTGGCCCCTCGGATCACCTGCTTTGGAAAAATTAACAAGCTGCTAAATTTTTCTAAGTGTTAAACAGATCCTAAGCTAAGCCTGGCCCCTCGGACCACCTGCTTTGGAAAAATTAACACGCTGCTAAATTTTTCTAAGTGTTAAACAGATCCTAAGCTAAGCCTGGCCCCTCGGACCACCTGCTTTGGAAAAATTAACACGCTGCTAAATTTTTCCAAGTGTTAATAAGATCCTAAGCTAAGCCTGGCCCCTCGGACCACCTGCTTTGGAAAAATTAACAAGCTGCTAAATTTTTCTAAGTGTTAAACAGATCCAAAGCTAAGCCTGGCCCCTCGGATCACCTGCTTTGGAAAAATTGACACGCTGCTAAATTTTTCTAAGTGTTAAACAGATCCTAGGCTAAGCCTGGCCCCTCAGACCACCTGCTTTGGAAAAATTAACACGCTGCTAAATTTTTCTAAGTGTTAAACAGATCCTAAGCTAAGCCTGGCCCCTCGGACCACCTGCTTTGGAAAAATTAACACGCTGCTAAATTTTTCTACGTGTTAAACAGATCCTAAGCTACACCTGGCCCCTCGGACCACCTGTTTTGGAAAAATTAACACGCTGCTAAATTTTTCTAAGTGTTAAACAGATCCTAAGCTAAGCCTGGCCCGTCGGACCACGTGCTTTGGAAAAATTAACACGCTGCTAAATTTTTCTAAGTGTTAAACAGATCCTAAGCTAAGCCTGGCCCCTCGGACCACCTGCTTTGGAAAAATTAACACGCTGCTAAATTTTTCTAAGTGTTAAACAGATCCAAAGCTAAGCCTGGCCCCTCGGATCACCTGCTTTGGAAAAATTAACACGCTGCTAAATTTTTCTAAGTGTTAAACAGATCCTAAGCTAAGCCTGGCCCCTCGGACCACCTGCTTTGGAAAAATTAACACGCTGCTAAATTTTTCTAAGTGTTAAACAGATCCTAAGCTAAGCCTGGCCCCTCGGATCACCTGCTTTGGAAAAATTAACACGCAGCTAAATTTTTCTAAGTGTTAAACAGATCCTAAGCTAAGCCTGGCCCCTCGGACCACCTGCTTTGGAAAAATTAACACGCTGCTAAATTTTTCTAAGTGTTAAACAGATCCTAAGCTAAGCCTGGCCCCTCGGACCACCTGCTTTGGAAAAATTAACACGCTGCTAAATTTTTCTAAGTGTTAAACAGATCCTAAGCTAAGCCTGGCCCCTCGGATCACCTGCTTTGGAAAAATTAACACTCTGCTAAATTTTTTTAAGTGTTAAACATACCCTAAACTAAGCCTGGCCCTTCGGATCACCTACTTTGGAAAAATTAACACGCTGCTAAATTTTTCTAAGTGTTAAACAGATCCTAAGCTAAGCCTGGCCCCTCGGACCACCTGCTTTGGAAAAATTAACACGCTGCTAAATTTTTCTAAGTGTTAAACAGATCCTAAGCTAAGCCTGGCCCCTCGGACCACCTGCTTTGGAAAAATTAACACGCTGCTAAATTTTTCTAAGTGTTAAACAGATCCTAAGCTAAGCCTGGCCCCTCGGACCACCTGCTTTGGAAAAATTAACACGCTGCTAAATTTTTCTAAGTGTTAAACAGATCCTAAGCTAAGCCTGGCCCCTCGGATCACCTGCTTTGGAAAAATTAACACTCTGCTAAATTTTTCTAAGTGTTAAACATACCCTAAACTAAGCCTGGCCCTTCGGATCACCTTCTTTGGAAAAATTAACACGCTGCTAAATTTTTCGAAGTGTTAAACAGATCCTAAGCAAAGCCTGGCCCCTCGGATCACCTGCTTTGGAAAAATTAACAAGCTGCTAAATTTTTCTAAGTGTTAAACAGATCCTAAGCTAAGCCTGGCCCCTCGGACCACCTGCTTTGGAAAAATTAACACGCTGCTAAATTTTTCTAAGTGTTAAACAGATCCTAAGCTAAGCCTGGCCCCTCGGACCACCTGCTTTGGAAAAATTAACACGCTGCTAAATTTTTCTAAGTGTTAATAAGATCCTAAGCTAAGCCTGGCCCCTCGGACCACCTGCTTTGGAAAAATTAACAAGCTGCTAAATTTTTCTAAGTGTTAAACAGATCCAAAGCTAAGCCTGGCCCCTCGGATCACCTGCTTTGGAAAAATTGACACGCTGCTAAATTTTTCTAAGTGTTAAACAGATCCTAGGCTAAGCCTGGCCCCTCAGACCACCTGCTTTGGAAAAATTAACACGCTGCTAAATTTTTCTAAGTGTTAAACAGATCCTAAGCTAAGCCTGGCCCCTCGGACCACCTGCTTTGGAAAAATTAACACGCTGCTAAAATTTTCTAAGTGTTAAACAGATCCTACGCTAAGCCTGGCCCCACGGACCACCTGCTTTGGAAAAATTAACACGCTGCTAAATTTTTCTAAGTGTTAAACAGATCCTAAGCTAAGCCTGGCCCCTCGGACCACCTGCTTTGGAAAAATTAACACATTGCTAAATTTTTCTAAGTGTTAAACAGATCCTAAGCTAAGCCTGGCCCCTCGGACCACCTGCTTTGGAAAAATTAACACGCTGCTAAATTTTTCTAAGTGTTAAACAGATCCTAAGCTAAGCCTGGCCCCTCGGATCACCTGCTTTGGAAAAATTAACACTCTGCTAAATTTTTTTAAGTGTTAAACATACCCTAAACTAAGCCTGGCCCTTCGGATCACCTCCTTTGGAAAAATTAACACGCTGCTAAATTTTTCTTAGTGTTAAACAGATCCTAAGCTAAGCCTGGCCCCTCGGACCACCTGCTTTGGAAAAATTAACACGCTGCTAAATTTTCCTAAGTGTTAAACAGATCCTAAGCTAAGCCTGGCCCCTCGGACCACCTGCTTTGGAAAAATTAACACGCTGCTAAAATTTTCTAAGTGTTAAACAGATCCTACGCTAAGCCTGGCCCCACGGACCACCTGCTTTGGAAAAATTAACACGCTGCTAAATTTTTCTAAGTGTTAAACAGATCCTAAGCTAAGCCTGGCCCCTCGGACCACCTGCTTTGGAAAAATTAACACGCTGCTAAATTTTTCTAAGTGTTAAACAGATCCTAAGCTAAGCCTGGCCCCTCGGACCACCTGCTTTGGAAAAATTAACACGCTGCTAAATTTTTCTAAGTGTTAAACAGATCCTAAGCTAAGCCTGGCCCCTCGGATCACCTGCTTTGGAAAAATTAACACGCTGCTAAATTTTTCTAAGTGTTAAACATACCCTAAACTAAGCCTGGCCCTTCGGATCACCTTCTTTGGAAAAATTAACACGCTGCTAAATTTTTCGAAGTGTTAAACAGATCCTAAGCAAAGCCTGGCCCCTCGGATCACCTGCTTTGGAAAAATTAACAAGCTGCTAAATTTTTCTAAGTGTTAAACAGATCCTAAGCTAAGCCTGGCCCCTCGGACCACCTGCTTTGGAAAAATTAACACGCTGCTAAATTTTTCTAAGTGTTAAACAGATCCTAAGCTAAGCCTGGCCCCTCGGACCACCTGCTTTGGAAAAATTAACACGCTGCTAAATTTTTCTAAGTGTTAAACAGATCCTAAGCTAAGCCTGGCCCCTCGGACCACCTGCTTTGGAAAAATTAACACGCTGCTAAAATTTTCTAAGTGTTAAACAGATCCTACGCTAAGCCTGGCCCCACGGACCACCTGCTTTGGAAAAATTAACACGCTGCTAAATTTTTCTAAGTGTTAAACAGATCCTAAGCTAAGCCTGGCCCCTCGGATCACCTGCTTTGGAAAAATTCACACGCTGCTAAATTTTTCTAAGTGTTAAGCAGATCCTAAGCTAAGCCTGGCCCCTCGGACCACCTGCTTTGGAAAAAATAACACGCTGCTAAATTTTTCTAAGTGTTAAACATACCCTAAACTAAGCCTGGCCCTTCGGATCACCTTCATTGGAAAAATTAACACGCTGCTAAATTTTTCGAAGTGTTAAACAGATCCTAAGCTACGCCTGGCCCCTTAAACCACCTGCTTTGGAAAAATTAACACGCTGCTAAATTTTTCTAAGTGTTAAAAAGATCCGAAGCTACGCCTGGCCCCTCAAACCACCGGCTTCGGAAAAATTAACACGCTGCTAAATTTTTCTAAGTATTAAATAGATCCTAAGCTATGCCTGGCCCGTCGGACCACCTGCTTTGGAAAAATTAACACGCTGCTAAATTTTTCTAAGTGTTAATAAGATCCTAAGCTAAGCCTGGCCCCTCGGACCACCTGCTTTGGAAAAATTAACAAGCTGCTAAATTTTTCTAACTGTTAAACAGATCCTAAGCTACACCTGGCCCCTCGGACCACCTGCTATGGATAAATTAACACGCTGCTAAATTTTTTAAGTGTTAAACAGATCCTAGGCTAAGCCTGGCCCCTCGGACCACCAGCTTTGGAAAAATTAACACGCTGCTAAATTTTTCTAAGTGTTAAACAGATCCTAAGCTAAGCCTGGCCCCTCGGACCACCTGCTTTGGAAAAATTAACACGCTGCTAAATTTTTCTACGTGTTAAACAGATCCTAAGCTACACCTGGCCCCTCGGACCACCTGTTTTGGAAAAATTAACACGCTGCTAAATTTTTCTAAGTGTTAAACAGATCCTAAGCTAAGCCTGGCCCGTCGGACCACGTGCTTTGGAAAAATTAACATGCTGCTAAATTTTTCTAAGTGTTAAACAGATCCTAAGCTAAGCCTGGCCCCTCGGATCACCTGCTTTGGAAAAATTCACACGCTGCTAAATTTTTCTAAGTGTTAAGCAGATCCTAAGCTAAGCCTGGCCCCTCGGACCACCTGCTTTGGAAAAATTAACATGCTGCTAAATTTTTCTAAGTGTTAAACAGATCCTAAGCTAAACCTAGCCCCTCGGACCACCTGCTTTGGAAAAATTAACACGCTGCTAAATTTTTCTAAGTGTTAAACATATCCTAAGGTAAGCCTGGCCCCTCGGATCACCTGCTTTGGAAAAATTAACACGCTGCTAAATTTTTCGAAGTGTTAAACAGATCCTAAGCTAAGCCTGGCCCCTCGGACCTCCTGCATTGGAAAAATTAACACGCTGCTAAATTTTTCTACGTGTTAAACAGATCCTAAGCTACACCTGGCCCCTCGGACCACCTGCTTTGGAAAAATTAACACGCTGCTAAATTTTTCTAAGTGTTAAACAGATCCTAAGCTAAGCCTGGCCCCTCGGACCACCTGCTTTGGAAAAATTAACATGCTGCTAAATTTTTCTAAGTGTTAAACAGATCCTAAGCTAAACCTGGCCCCTCGGACCACCTGCTTTGGAAAAATTAACACGCTGCTAAATTTTTCTAAGTGTTAAACATATCCTAAGGTAAGCCTGGCCCCTCGGATCACCTGCTTTGGAAAAATTAACACGCTGCTAAATTTTTCGAAGTGTTAAACAGATCCTAAGCTAAGCCTGGCCCCTCGGACCACCTGCTTTGGAAAAATTAACACGCTGCTAAATTTTTCTACGTGTTAAACAGATCCTAAGCTACACCTGGCCCCTCGGACCACCTGTTTTGGAAAAATTAACACGCTGCTAAATTTTTCTAAGTGTTAAACAGATCCTAAGCTAAGCCTGGCCCGTCGGACCACGTGCTTTGGAAAAATTAACATGCTGCTAAATTTTTCTAAGTGTTAAACAAATCCTAAGCTAAGCCTGGCCCCTCGGATCACCTGCTTTGGAAAAATTCACACGCTGCTAAATTTTTCTAAGTGTTAAGCAGATCCTAAGCTAAGCCTGGCCCCTCGGACCACCTGCTTTGGAAAAATTAACATGCTGCTAAATTTTTCTAAGTGTTAAACAGATCCTAAGCTAAACCTGGCCCCTCGGACCACCTGCTTTGGAAAAATTAACACGCTGCAAAATTTTTCTAAGTGTTAAACATATCCTAAGGTAAGCCTGCCCCTCGGATCACCTGCTTTGGAAAAATTAACACGCTGCTAAATTTTTCGAAGTGTTAAACAGATCCTAAGCTAAGCCTGGCCCCTCGGACCTCCTGCATTGGAAAAATTAACACGCTGCTAAATTTTTCTACGTGTTAAACAGATCCTAAGCTACACCTGGCCCCTCGGACCACCTGCTTTGGAAAAATTAACACGCTGCTAAATTTTTCTAAGTGTTAAACAGATCCTAAGCTAAGCCTGGCCCCTCGGACCACCTGCTTTGGAAAAATTAACACCCTGCTAAATTTTTCTAAGTGTTAAACAGATCCTATGCTAAACCTGGCCCCTCAGACCACCTGCTTTGGAAAAATTAACACGCTGCTAAATTTTTCTAAGTGTTAAACAGATCCTACGCTAAACCTGGCCCCTCAAACCACCTGCTTCGGAAAAATTAACACGCTGCTAAATTTTTCTAAGTGTTAAACAGATCCTACGCTAAACCTGGCCCCTCAAACCACCTGCTTCGGAAAAATTAACACGCTGCTAAATTTTTCTAAGTGTTAAACAGATCCAAAGCTAAGCCTGGCCCCTCGGACCACCTGTTTTGAAAAAATTAACAAGCTGCTAAATTTTTCGAAGTGTTAAACAGATCTTAAGCAAAGCCTGGCCCCTCGGACCACCTGCTTTGGAAAAATTAACACGCTGCTAAATTTTTCTAAGTGTTAAACAGATCCAAAGCTACGCCTGGCCCCTCGGATCACCTGTTTTGGAAAAATTAACACGCTGCTAAATTTTTCTAAGTGTTAAACAGATCCTAAGCTAAGCCTGGCCCCTCGGACCACCTGCTTTGGAAAAATTAACACGCTGCTAAAGTTTTCTAAGTGTTAAACAGATCCTAAGCTAAGCCTGGCCCCTCGGACCACCTGCTTTGGAAAAATTAACATGCTGCTAAATTTTTCAAAGTGTTAAACAGATCCTAAGCTAAGCCTGGCCCGTCGGACCACCTGCTTTGGAAAAATTAAAACGCTGCTAAATTTTTCTAAGTGTTAAACAGATCCTAAGCTAAGCCTGGCCCCTCGGACCACCTGCTTTGGAAAAATTAACACGCTGCTAAATTTTTCTACGTGTTAAACAGATCCTAAGCTACACCTGGCCCCTCGGACCACCTGCTTTGGAAAAATTAACACGCTGCTAAATTTTTGTAAGTGTTAAACAGATCCTAAGCAAAGCCTGGCCCCTCGGATCACCTGCTTTGGTAAAATTAACACGCTGCTAAATTTTTCTAAGTGTTAAACAGATCCTAAGCTAAGCCTGGCCACTCGGATCACCTGCTTTGGAAAAATTAACACGCTGCTAAATTTTTCTAAGTGTTAAACAGATCCTAAGCTAAGCCTGGCCCCTCGGACCACCTGCTTTAGAAAAATTAACACGCTGCTAAATTTTTCTATGTGTTAAACAGATCCTAAGCTAAGCCTGGCCCCTCGGACCACCTGCTTTGGAAAAATTAACACGCCGCTAAATTTTTCTAAGTGTTAAACAGATCCTAAGCTAAGCCTGGCCCCTCGGACCACCTGCTTTGGAAAAATTAACACGCTGCTAAATTTTTCTAAGTGTTAAACAGATCCTAAGCTATGCCTGGCCCGTCGGACCACCTGCTTTGGAAAAATTAACACGCTGCTAAATTTTTCTAAGTTTTAAACAGTTCCTAAGCTACACCTGGCCCCTTGGACCACCTGCTTTTGAAAAATTAACACGCTGCTAAATTTTTCTAAGTGTTAAACAGATCCTAAGCTAAGCCTGGCCCCTCGGACCACCTGCTTAGGAAAAATTAACACGCTGCTATATTTTTCTAACTGTTAAACAGATCCTAAGCTATGCCTGGCCCCTCGGACCACCTGCTTTGGAAAAATTAACATGCTGCTAAATTTTTCTAAGTGTTAAACAGATCCTAAGCTACACCTGGCCCCTCAAACCACCTGCTTCGGAAAAATTAACAGGCTGCTAAATTTTTCTAAGTGTTAAACAGATCCTAAGCTAAACCTGGCCCCTCGGACCACCTGCTTTGGAAAAATTAACACGCTGCTAAATTTTTCGAAGTGTTAAACAGATCCTAAGCTAAGCCTGGCCCATCGGACCACCTGCTTTGGAAAAATTAACACGCTGCTAAATTTTTCTACGTGTTAAACAGATCCTAAGCTACACCTGGCCCCTCGGACCACCTGTTTTGGAAAAATTAACAGGCTGCTAAATTTTTCTAAGTGTTAAACAGATCCTAAGCTAAGCCTGGCCCGTCGGACCACGTGCTTTGGAAAAATTAACATGCTGCTAAATTTTTCTAAGTGTTAAACAAATCCTAAGCTAAGCCTGGCCCCTCGGATCACCTGCTTTGGAAAAATTCACACGCTGCTAAATTTTTCTAAGTGTTAAGCAGATCCTAAGCTAAGCCTGGCCCCTCGGACCACCTGCTTTGGAAAAATTAACATGCTGCTAAATTTTTCTAAGTGTTAAACAGATCCTAAGCTAAACCTGGCCCCTCGGACCACCTGCTTTGGAAAAATTAACACGCTGCTAAATTTTTCTAAGTGTTAAACATATCCTAAGGTAAGCCTGGCCCCTCGGATCACCTGCTTTGGAAAAATTAACACGCTGCTAAATTTTTCGAAGTGTTAAACAGATCCTAAGCTAAGCCTGGCCCCTCGGACCTCCTGCATTGGAAAAATTAACACGCTGCTAAATTTTTCTACGTGTTAAACAGATCCTAAGCTACACCTGGCCCCTCGGACCACCTGCTTTGGAAAAATTAACACGCTGCTAAATTTTTCTAAGTGTTAAACAGATCCTAAGCTAAGCCTGGCCCCTCGGACCACCTGCTTTGGAAAAATTAACACCCTGCTAAATTTTTCTAAGTGTTAAACAGATCCTATGCTAAACCTGGCCCCTCAGACCACCTGCTTTGGAAAAATTAACACGCTGCTAAATTTTTCTAAGTGTTAAACAGATCCTACGCTAAACCTGGCCCCTCAAACCACCTGCTTCGGAAAAATTAACACGCTGCTAAATTTTTCTAAGTGTTAAACAGATCCTAAGCTAAGCCTGGCCCCTCGGACCACCTGTTTTGAAAAAATTAACAAGCTGCTAAATTTTTCGAAGTGTTAAACAGATCCTAAGCAAAGCCTGGCCCCTCGGACCACCTGCTTTGGAAAAATTAACACGCTGCTAAATTTTTCTAAGTGTTAAACAGATCCAAAGCTACGCCTGGCCCCTCGGATCACCTGTTTTGGAAAAATTAACACGCTGCTAAATTTTTCTAAGTGTTAAACAGATCCTAAGCTAAGCCTGGCCCCTCGGACCACCTGCTTTGGAAAAATTAACACGCTGCTAAAGTTTTCTAAGTGTTGAACAGATCCTAAGCTAAGCCTGGCCCCTCGGACCACCTGCTTTGGAAAAATTAACAAGCTGCTAAATTTTTCAAAGTGTTAAACAGATCCTAAGCTAAGCCTGGCCCGTCGGACCACCTGCTTTGGAAAAATTAAAACGCTGCTAAATTTTTCTAAGTGTTAAACAGATCCTAAGCTAAGCCTGGCCCCTCGGACCACCTGCTTTGGAAAAATTAACACGCTGCTAAATTTTTCTACGTGTTAAACAGATCCTAAGCTACACCTGGCCCCTCGGACCACCTGCTTTGGAAAAATTAACACGCTGCTAAATTTTTGTAAGTGTTAAACAGATCCTAAGCTAAGCCTGGCCCCTCGGATCACCTGCTTTGGTAAAATTAACACCCTGCTAAATTTTTCTAAGTGTTAAACAGATCCTAAGCTAAGCCTGGCCACTCGGATCACCTGCTTTGGAAAAATTAACACGCTGCTAAATTTTTCTAAGTGTTAAACAGATCCTAAGCTAAGCCTGGCCCCTCGGACCACCTGCTTTGGAAAAATTAACACGCTGCTAAATTTTTCTATGTGTTAAACAGATCCTAAGCTAAGCCTGGCCCCTCGGACCACCTGCTTTGGAAAAATTAACACGCCGCTAAATTTTTCTAAGTGTTAAACAGATCCTAAGCTAAGCCTGGCCCCTCGGACCACCTGCTTTGGAAAAATTAACACGCTGCTAAATTTTTCTAAGTGTTAAACAGATCCTAAGCTATGCCTGGCCCGTCGGACCACCTGCTTTGGAAAAATTAACACGCTGCTAAATTTTTCTAAGTTTTAAACAGTTCCTAAGCTACACCTGGCCCCTTGGACCACCTGCTTTGGAAAAATTAACACGCTGCTAAATTTTTCTAAGTGTTAAACAGATCCTAAGCTAAGCCTGGCCCCTCGGACCACCTGCTTAGGAAAAATTAACACGCTGCTATATTTTTCTAACTGTTAAACAGATCCTAAGCTATGCCTGGCCCCTCGGACCACCTGCTTTGGAAAAATTAACATGCTGCTAAATTTTTCTAAGTGTTAAACAGATCCTAACCTACACCTGGCCCCTCAAACCACCTGCTTCGGAAAAATTAACAGGCTGCTAAATTTTTCTAAGTGTTAAACAGATCCTAACCTACACCTGGCCCCTCAAACCACCTGCTTTGGAAAAATTAACACGCTGCTAAATTTTTCGAAGTGTTAAAAAGATCCTAAGCTAAGCCTGGCCCATCGGACCACCTGCTTTGGAAAAATTAACACGCTGCTAAATTTTTCTACGTGTTAAACAGATCCTAAGCTACACCTGGCCCCTCGGACCACCTGTTTTGGAAAAATTAACAGGCTGCTAAATTTTTCTAAGTGTTAAACAGATCCTAAGCTAAGCCTGGCCCGTCGGACCACGTGCTTTGGAAAAATTAACATGCTGCTAAATTTTTCTAAGTGTTAAACAAATCCTAAGCTAAGCCTGGCCCCTCGGATCACCTGCTTTGGAAAAATTCACACGCTGCTAAATTTTTCTAAGTGTTAAGCAGATCCTAAGCTAAGCCTGGCCCCTCGGACCACCTGCTTTGGAAAAATTAACATGCTGCTAAATTTTTCTAAGTGTTAAACAGATCCTAAGCTAAACCTGGCCCCTCGGACCACCTGCTTTGGAAAAATTAACACGCTGCTAAATTTTTCTAAGTGTTAAACATATCCTAAGGTAAGCCTGGCCCCTCGGATCACCTGCTTTGGAAAAATTAACACGCTGCTAAATTTTTCGAAGTGTTAAACAGATCCTAAGCTAAGCCTGGCCCCTCGGACCTCCTGCATTGGAAAAATTAACACGCTGCTAAATTTTTCTACGTGTTAAACAGATCCTAAGCTACACCTGGCCCCTCGGACCACCTGCTTTGGAAAAATTAACACGCTGCTAAATTTTTCTAAGTGTTAAAGAGATCCTAAGCTAAGCCTGGCCCCACGGACCACCTGCTTTGGAAAAATTAACACCCTGCTAAATTTTTCTAAGTGTTAAACAGATCCTATGCTAAACCTGGCCCCTCAGACCACCTGCTTTGGAAAAATTAACACGCTGCTAAATTTTTCTAAGTGTTAAACAGATCCTACGCTAAACCTGGCCCCTCAAACCACCTGCTTCGGAAAAATTAACACGCTGCTAAATTTTTCTAAGTGTTAAACAGATCCTAAGCTAAGCCTGGCCCCTCGGACCACCTGTTTTGAAAAAATTAACAAGCTGCTAAATTTTTCGAAGTGTTAAACAGATCCTAAGCAAAGCCTGGCCCCTCGGACCACCTGCTTTGGAAAAATTAACCCGCTGCTAAATTTTTCTAAGTGTTAAACAGATCCAAAGCTACGCCTGGCCCCTCGGATCACCTGTTTTGGAAAAATTAACACGCTGCTAAATTTTTCTAAGTGTTAAACAGATCCTAAGCTAAGCCTGGCCCCTCGGACCACCTGCTTTGGAAAAATTAATACGCTGCTAAAGTTTTCTAAGTGTTAAACAGATCCTAAGCTAAGCCTGGCCCCTCGGACCACCTGCTTTGGAAAAATTAACATGCTGCTAAATTTTTCAAAGTGTTAAACAGATCCTAAGCTAAGCCTGGCCCGTCGGACCACCTGCTTTGGAAAAATTAAAACGCTGCTAAATTTTTCTAAGTGTTAAACAGATCCTAAGCTAAGCCTGGCCCCTCGGACCACCTGCTTTGGAAAAATTAACACGCTGCTAAATTTTTCTACGTGTTAAACAGATCCTAAGCTACACCTGGCCCCTCGGACCACCTGCTTTGGAAAAATTAACACGCTGCTAAATTTTTGTAAGTGTTAAACAGATCCTAAGCTAAGCCTGGCCCCTCGGATCACCTGCTTTGGTAAAATTAACACGCTGCTAAATTTTTCTAAGTGTTAAACAGATCCTAAGCTAAGCCTGGCCACTCGGATCACCTGCTTTGGAAAAATTAACACGCTGCTAAATTTTTCTAAGTGTTAAACAGATCCTAAGCTAAGCCTGGCCCCTCGGACCACCTGCTTTAGAAAAATTAACACGCTGCTAAATTTTTCTATGTGTTAAACAGATCCTAAGCTAAGCCTGGCCCCTCGGACCACCTTCTTTGGAAAAATTAACACGCCGCTAAATTTTTCTAAGTGTTAAACAGATCCTAAGCTAAGCCTGGCCCCTCGGACCACCTGCTTTGGAAAAATTAACACGCTGCTAAATTTTTCTAAGTGTTAAACAGATCCTAAGCTATGCCTGGCCCGTCGGACCACCTGCTTTGGAAAAATTAACACGCTGCTAAATTTTTCTAAGTTTTAAACAGTTCCTAAGCTACACCTGGCCCCTTGGACCACCTGCTTTGGAAAAATTAACACGCTGCTAAATTTTTCTAAGTGTTAAACAGATCCTAAGCTAAGCCTGGCCCCTCGGACCACCTGCTTAGGAAAAATTAACACGCTGCTATATTTTTCTAACTGTTAAACAGATCCTAAGCTATGCCTGGCCCCTCGGACCACCTGCTTTGGAAAAATTAACATGCTGCTAAATTTTTCTAAGTGTTAAACAGATCCTAAGCTACACCTGGCCCCTCAAACCACCTGCTTCGGAAAAATTAACAGGCTGCTAAATTTTTCTAAGTGTTAAACAGATCCTAAGCTAAACCTGGCCCCTCGGACCACCTGCTTTGGAAAAATTAACACGCTGCTAAATTTTTCTAAGTGTTAAACAGATCCTAAGCTAAGCCTGGCCCCTCGGACCACCTGCTTTGGAAAAATTAACACGCTGCTAAATTTTTCTAAGTGTTAAACAGATCCTAAGCTACACCTGGCCCCTCGGACCACCTGTTTTGGAAAAATTAACACGCTGCTAAATTTTTCTAAGTGTTAAACAGATCCTTAGCTAAGCCTGGCCCGTCGGACCACTTGCTTTGGAAAAATTAACACGCTGCTAAATTTTTCTAAGTGTTAAACAGATCCTAAGCTAAGCCTGGCCCCTCGGATCACCTGCTTTGGAAAAATTCACACGCTGCTAAATTTTTCTAAGTGTTAAGCAGATCCTAAGCTAAGCCTGGCCCGTCGGACCACCTGCTTTGGAAAAATTAACACGCTGCTAAATTTTTCTAAGTGTTAATAAGATCCTAAGCTAAGCCTGGCCCCTCGGACCACCTGCTTTGGAAAAATTAACAAGCTGCTAAATTTTTCTAAGTGTTAAACAGATCCTAAGCTACACCTGGCCCCTGGGACCACCTGCTAGGGAAAAATTAACACGCTGCTAAATTTTTCTAAGTGTTAAACAGATCCTAAGCTAAGCCTGGCCCCTCGAACCACCTGCTTTGGAAAAATTAACACGCTGCTAAATTTTTCTAAGTGTTAAACAGATCCAAAGCTAAGCCTGGCCCCTCGGATCACCTGCTTTGGAAAAATTAACACGCTGCTAAATTTTTCTAAGTGTTAAACAGATCCTAAGCTAAGCCTGGCCCCTCGGACCACCTGCTTTGGAAAAATTAACACGCTGCTAAATTTTTCTACGTGTTAAACAGATCCTAAGCTAAGCCTGGCCCTTCGGACCACCTGTTTTGGAAAAATTAACACGCTGCTAAATTTTTCTAAGTGTTAAACAGATCCTAAGCTAAGCCTGGCCCCTCGGACCACTTGCTTTGTAAAAATTAACACGCTGCTAAATTTTTCTAAGTGTTAAACAGATCCTAAGCTAAGCCTGGCCCCTCGGACCACCTGCTTTAGAAAAATTAACACGCTGCTAAATTTTTCTATGTGTTAAACAGATCCTAAGCTAAGCCTGGCCCCTCGGACCACCTGCTTTGGAAAAATTAACACGCTGCTAAATTTTTCTAAGTGTTAAACAGATCCTAAGCTAAGCCTGGCCCCTCGAACCACCTGCTTTGGAAAAATTAACACGCTGCTAAATTTTTCTAAGTGTTAAACAAATCCTAAGCTATGCCTGGCCCGTCGGACCACCTGCTTTGGAAAAATTAACACGCTGCTAAATTTTTCTAAGTGTTAAACAGTTCATAAGCTACACCTGGCCCCTTGGACCACCTGCTTTGGAAAAATTAACACGCTGCTAAATTTTTCTAAGTGTTAAACAGATCCTAAGCTAAGCCTGGCCCCTCGGACCACCTGCTTAGGAAAAATTAACACGCTGCTATATTTTTCTAACTGTTAAACAGATCCTAAGCTATGCCTGGCCCCTCGGACCACCTGCTTTGGAAAAATTAACATGCTGCTAAATTTGTCTGAGTGTTAAACTGATCCTAAGCTACACCTGGCCCCTCAAACCACCTGCTTCGGAAAAATTAACAGGCTGCTAAATTTTTCTAAGTGTTGAACAGATCCTAAGCTAAACCTGGCCCCTCGGACCACCTGCTTTGGAAAAATTAACACGCTGCTAAATTTTTCTAAGTGTTAAACATATCCTAAGGTAAGCCTGGCCCCTCGGATCACCTGCTTTGGAAAAATTAACACGCTGCTAAATTTTTCTAAGTGTTAAACAGATCCTATGCTAAACCTGGCCCCTCAAACCACCTGCTTCGGAAAAATTAACACGCTGCTAAATTTTTCTAAGTGTTAAACAGATCCTAAGCTAAGCCTGGCCCCTCGGACCACCTGTTTTGAAAAAATTAACAAGCTGCTAAATTTTTCGAAGTGTTAAACAGATCCTAAGCAAAGCCTGGCCCCTCGGACCACCTGCTTTGGAAAAATTAACACGCTGCTAAATTTTTCTAAGTGTTAAACAGATCCAAAGCTACGCCTGGCCCCTCGGATCACCTGTTTTGGAAAAATTAACACGCTGCTAAATTTTTCTAAGTGTTAAACAGATCCTAAGCTAAGCCTGGCCCCTCGGACCACCTGCTTTGGAAAAATTAACACGCTGCTAAAGTTTTCTAAGTGTTAAACAGATCCCAAGCTAAGCCTGGCCCCTCGGACCACCTGCTTTGGAAAAATTAACATGCTGCTAAATTTTTCAAAGTGTTAAACAGATCCTAAGCTAAGCCTGGCCCGTCGGACCACCTGCTTTGGAAAAATTAAAACGCTGCTAAATTTTTCTAAGTGTTAAACAGATCCTAAGCTAAGCCTGGCCCCTCGGACCACCTGCTTTGGAAAAATTAACACGCTGCTAAATTTTTCTACGTGTTAAACAGATCCTAAGCTACACCTGGCCCCTCGGACCACCTGCTTTAGAAAAATTAACACGCTGCTAAATTTTTCTAAGTGTTAAACAGATCCTAAGCTAAGCCTGGCCCCTCGGATCACCTGCTTTGGTAAAATTAACACGCTGCTAAATTTTTCTAAGTGTTAAACAGATCCTAAGCTAAGCCTGGCCACTCGGATCACCTGCTTTGGAAAAATTAACACGCTGCTAAATTTTTCTAAGTGTTAAACAGATCCTAAGCTAAGCCTGGCCCCTCGGACCACCTGCTTTAGAAAAATTAACACGCTGCTAAATTTTTCTATGTGTTAAACAGATCCTAAGCTAAGCCTGGCCCCTCGGACCACCTGCTTTAGAAAAATTAACACGCTGCTAAATTTTTCTATGTGTTAAACAGATCCTAAGCTAAGCCTGGCCCCTCGGACCACCTGCTTTGGAAAAATTAACACGCCGCTAAATTTTTCTAAGTGTTAAACAGATCCTAAGCTAAGCCTGGCCCCTCGGACCACCTGCTTTGGAAAAATTAACACGCCGCTAAATTTTTCTAAGTGTTAAACAGATCCTAAGCTAAGCCTGGCCCCTCGGACCACCTGCTTTGGAAAAATTAACACGCTGCTAAATTTTTCTAAGTGTCAAACAGATCCTAAGCTAAGCCTGGCCCCTCGGACCACCTGCTTTGGAAAAATTAACACGCTGCTAAATTTTTCTAAGTGTTAAACAGATCCTAAGCTATGCCTGGCCCGTCGGACCACCTGCTTTGGAAAAATTAACGCGCTGCTAAATTTTTCTAAGTGTTAAACAGTTCCTAAGCTACACCTGGCCCCTCGGACCACCTGCTTTGGAAAAATTAACACGCTGCTAAATTTTTCTAAGTGTTAAACAGATCCTATGCTACACCTGGCCCCTCGGACCACCTGCTTTGGAAAAATTAACACGCTGCTAAATTTTTCTAAGTGTTAAACAGATCCTATGCTACACCTGGCCCCTCGGACCACCTGCTTTGGAAAAATTAACACGCTGCTAAATTTTTCTATGTGTTAAACAGATCCTAAGCTAAGCCTGGCCCCTCGGACCACCTGTTTTGAAAAAATTAACAAGCTGCTAAATTTTTCGAAGTGTTAAACAGATCCTAAGCAAAGCCTGGCCCCTCGGACCACCTGCTTTGGAAAAATTAACACGCTGCTAAATTTTTCTAAGTGTTAAACAGATCCAAAGCTACGCCTGGCCCCTCGGATCACCTGTTTTGGAAAAATTAACACGCTGCTAAATTTTTCTAAGTGTTAAACAGATCCTAAGCTAAGCCTGGCCCCTCGGACCACCTGCTTTGGAAAAATTAACACGCTGCTAAAGTTTTCTAAGTGTTAAACAGATCCTAAGCTAAGCCTGGCCCCTCGGACCACCTGCTTTGGAAAAATTAACATGCTGCTAAATTTTTCAAAGTGTTAAACAGATCCTAAGCTAAGCCTGGCCCGTCGGACCACCTGCTTTGGAAAAATTAAAACGCTGCTAAATTTTTCTAAGTGTTAAACAGATCCTAAGCTAAGCCTGGCCCCTCGGACCACCTGCTTTGGAAAAATTAACACGCTGCTAAATTTTTCTACGTGTTAAACAGTTCCTAAGCTACACCTGGCCCCTCGGACCACCTGCTTTGGAAAAATTAACACGCTGCTAAATTTTTCTAAGTGTTAAACAGATCCTATGCTACACCTGGCCCCTCGGACCACCTGCTTTGGAAAAATTAACACGCTGCTAAATTTTTCTAAGTGTTAAACAGATCCTATGCTACACCTGGCCCCTCGGACCACCTGCTTTGGAAAAATTAACACGCTGCTAAATTTTTCTATGTGTTAAACAGATCCTAAGCTAAGCCTGGCCCCTCGGACCACCTGTTTTGAAAAAATTAACAAGCTGCTAAATTTTTCGAAGTGTTAAACAGATCCTAAGCAAAGCCTGGCCCCTCGGACCACCTGCTTTGGAAAAATTAACACGCCGCTAAATTTTTCTAAGTGTTAAACAGATCCTAAGCTACACCTGGCCCCTCGGACCACCTGTTTTGGAAAAATTAACACGCTGCTAAATTTTTCTAAGTGTTAAACAGATCCTTAGCTAAGCCTGGCCCGTCGGACCACTTGCTTTGGAAAAATTAACACGCTGCTAAATTTTTCTAAGTGTTAAACAGATCCTAAGCTAAGCCTGGCCCCTCGGATCACCTGCTTTGGAAAAATTCACACGCTGCTAAATTTTTCTAAGTGTTAAGCAGATCCTAAGCTAAGCCTGGCCCGTCGGACCACCTGCTTTGGAAAAATTAACACGCTGCTAAATTTTTCTAAGTGTTAATAAGATCCTAAGCTAAGCCTGGCCCCTCGGACCACCTGCTTTGGAAAAATTAACAAGCTGCTAAATTTTTCTAAGTGTTAAACAGATCCTAAGCTACACCTGGCCCCTGGGACCACCTGCTAGGGAAAAATTAACACGCTGCTAAATTTTTCTAAGTGTTAAACAGATCCTAAGCTAAGCCTGGCCCCTCGAACCACCTGCTTTGGAAAAATTAACACGCTGCTAAATTTTTCTAAGTGTTAAACAGATCCAAAGCTAAGCCTGGCCCCTCGGATCACCTGCTTTGGAAAAATTAACACGCTGCTAAATTTTTCTAAGTGTTAAACAGATCCTAAGCTAAGCCTGGCCCCTCGGACCACCTGCTTTGGAAAAATTAACACGCTGCTAAATTTTTCTACGTGTTAAACAGATCCTAAGCTAAGCCTGGCCCCTCGGACCACCTGTTTTGGAAAAATTAACACGCTGCTAAATTTTTCTAAGTGTTAAACAGATCCTAAGCTAAGCCTGGCCCCTCGGACCACTTGCTTTGTAAAAATTAACACGCTGCTAAATTTTTCTAAGTGTTAAACAGATCCTAAGCTAAGCCTGGCCCCTCGGACCACCTGCTTTAGAAAAATTAACACGCTGCTAAATTTTTCTATGTGTTAAACAGATCCTAAGCTAAGCCTGGCCCCTCGGACCACCTGCTTTGGAAAAATTAACACGCTGCTAAATTTTTCTAAGTGTTAAACAGATCCTAAGCTAAGCCTGGCCCCTCGAACCACCTGCTTTGGAAAAATTAACACGCTGCTAAATTTTTCTAAGTGTTAAACAAATCCTAAGCTATGCCTGGCCCGTCGGACCACCTGCTTTGGAAAAATTAACACGCTGCTAAATTTTTCTAAGTGTTAAACAGTTCATAAGCTACACCTGGCCCCTTGGACCACCTGCTTTGGAAAAATTAACACGCTGCTAAATTTTTCTAAGTGTTAAACAGATCCTAAGCTAAGCCTGGCCCCTCGGACCACCTGCTTAGGAAAAATTAACACGCTGCTATATTTTTCTAACTGTTAAACAGATCCTAAGCTATGCCTGGCCCCTCGGACCACCTGCTTTGGAAAAATTAACATGCTGCTAAATTTGTCTGAGTGTTAAACTGATCCTAAGCTACACCTGGCCCCTCAAACCACCTGCTTCGGAAAAATTAACAGGCTGCTAAATTTTTCTAAGTGTTGAACAGATCCTAAGCTAAACCTGGCCCCTCGGACCACCTGCTTTGGAAAAATTAACACGCTGCTAAATTTTTCTAAGTGTTAAACATATCCTAAGGTAAGCCTGGCCCCTCGGATCACCTGCTTTGGAAAAATTAACACGCTGCTAAATTTTTCTAAGTGTTAAACAGATCCTATGCTAAACCTGGCCCCTCAAACCACCTGCTTCGGAAAAATTAACACGCTGCTAAATTTTTCTAAGTGTTAAACAGATCCTAAGCTAAGCCTGGCCCCTCGGACCACCTGTTTTGAAAAAATTAACAAGCTGCTAAATTTTTCGAAGTGTTAAACAGATCCTAAGCAAAGCCTGGCCCCTCGGACCACCTGCTTTGGAAAAATTAACACGCTGCTAAATTTTTCTAAGTGTTAAACAGATCCAAAGCTACGCCTGGCCCCTCGGATCACCTGTTTTGGAAAAATTAACACGCTGCTAAATTTTTCTAAGTGTTAAACAGATCCTAAGCTAAGCCTGGCCCCTCGGACCACCTGCTTTGGAAAAATTAACACGCTGCTAAAGTTTTCTAAGTGTTAAACAGATCCCAAGCTAAGCCTGGCCCCTCGGACCACCTGCTTTGGAAAAATTAACATGCTGCTAAATTTTTCAAAGTGTTAAACAGATCCTAAGCTAAGCCTGGCCCGTCGGACCACCTGCTTTGGAAAAATTAAAACGCTGCTAAATTTTTCTAAGTGTTAAACAGATCCTAAGCTAAGCCTGGCCCCTCGGACCACCTGCTTTGGAAAAATTAACACGCTGCTAAATTTTTCTACGTGTTAAACAGATCCTAAGCTACACCTGGCCCCTCGGACCACCTGCTTTAGAAAAATTAACACGCTGCTAAATTTTTCTAAGTGTTAAACAGATCCTAAGCTAAGCCTGGCCCCTCGGATCACCTGCTTTGGTAAAATTAACACGCTGCTAAATTTTTCTAAGTGTTAAACAGATCCTAAGCTAAGCCTGGCCACTCGGATCACCTGCTTTGGAAAAATTAACACGCTGCTAAATTTTTCTAAGTGTTAAACAGATCCTAAGCTAAGCCTGGCCCCTCGGACCACCTGCTTTAGAAAAATTAACACGCTGCTAAATTTTTCTATGTGTTAAACAGATCCTAAGCTAAGCCTGGCCCCTCGGACCACCTGCTTTAGAAAAATTAACACGCTGCTAAATTTTTCTATGTGTTAAACAGATCCTAAGCTAAGCCTGGCCCCTCGGACCACCTGCTTTGGAAAAATTAACACGCCGCTAAATTTTTCTAAGTGTTAAACAGATCCTAAGCTAAGCCTGGCCCCTCGGACCACCTGCTTTGGAAAAATTAACACGCCGCTAAATTTTTCTAAGTGTTAAACAGATCCTAAGCTAAGCCTGGCCCCTCGGACCACCTGCTTTGGAAAAATTAACACGCTGCTAAATTTTTCTAAGTGTCAAACAGATCCTAAGCTAAGCCTGGCCCCTCGAACCACCTGCTTTGGAAAAATTAACACGCTGCTAAATTTTTCTAAGTGTTAAACAGATCCTAAGCTATGCCTGGCCCGTCGGACCACCTGCTTTGGAAAAATTAACGCGCTGCTAAATTTTTCTAAGTGTTAAACAGTTCCTAAGCTACACCTGGCCCCTCGGACCACCTGCTTTGGAAAAATTAACACGCTGCTAAATTTTTCTAAGTGTTAAACAGATCCTATGCTACACCTGGCCCCTCGGACCACCTGCTTTGGAAAAATTAACACGCTGCTAAATTTTTCTAAGTGTTAAACAGATCCTATGCTACACCTGGCCCCTCGGACCACCTGCTTTGGAAAAATTAACACGCTGCTAAATTTTTCTATGTGTTAAACAGATCCTAAGCTAAGCCTGGCCCCTCGGACCACCTGTTTTGAAAAAATTAACAAGCTGCTAAATTTTTCGAAGTGTTAAACAGATCCTAAGCAAAGCCTGGCCCCTCGGACCACCTGCTTTGGAAAAATTAACACGCTGCTAAATTTTTCTAAGTGTTAAACAGATCCAAAGCTACGCCTGGCCCCTCGGATCACCTGTTTTGGAAAAATTAACACGCTGCTAAATTTTTCTAAGTGTTAAACAGATCCTAAGCTAAGCCTGGCCCCTCGGACCACCTGCTTTGGAAAAATTAACACGCTGCTAAAGTTTTCTAAGTGTTAAACAGATCCTAAGCTAAGCCTGGCCCCTCGGACCACCTGCTTTGGAAAAATTAACATGCTGCTAAATTTTTCAAAGTGTTAAACAGATCCTAAGCTAAGCCTGGCCCGTCGGACCACCTGCTTTGGAAAAATTAAAACGCTGCTAAATTTTTCTAAGTGTTAAACAGATCCTAAGCTAAGCCTGGCCCCTCGGACCACCTGCTTTGGAAAAATTAACACGCTGCTAAATTTTTCTACGTGTTAAACAGTTCCTAAGCTACACCTGGCCCCTCGGACCACCTGCTTTGGAAAAATTAACACGCTGCTAAATTTTTCTAAGTGTTAAACAGATCCTATGCTACACCTGGCCCCTCGGACCACCTGCTTTGGAAAAATTAACACGCTGCTAAATTTTTCTAAGTGTTAAACAGATCCTATGCTACACCTGGCCCCTCGGACCACCTGCTTTGGAAAAATTAACACGCTGCTAAATTTTTCTATGTGTTAAACAGATCCTAAGCTAAGCCTGGCCCCTCGGACCACCTGTTTTGAAAAAATTAACAAGCTGCTAAATTTTTCGAAGTGTTAAACAGATCCTAAGCAAAGCCTGGCCCCTCGGACCACCTGCTTTGGAAAAATTAACACGCTGCTAAATTTTTCTAAGTGTTAAACAGATCCAAAGCTACGCCTGGCCCCTCGGATCACCTGTTTTGGAAAAATTAACACGCTGCTAAATTTTTCTAAGTGTTAAACAGATCCTAAGCTAAGCCTGGCCCCTCGGACCACCTGCTTTGGAAAAATTAACACGCTGCTAAAGTTTTCTAAGTGTTAAACAGATCCTAAGCTAAGCCTGGCCCCTCGGACCACCTGCTTTGGAAAAATTAACACGCTGCTAAATTTTTCTAAGTGTTAAACAGATCCTATGCTACACCTGGCCCCTCGGACCACCTGCTTTGGAAAAATTAACACGCTGCTAAATTTTTCTAAGTGTTAAACAGATCCTATGCTACACCTGGCCCCTCGGACCACCTGCTTTGGAAAAATTAACACGCTGCTAAATTTTTCTATGTGTTAAACAGATCCTAAGCTAAGCCTGGCCCCTCGGACCACCTGTTTTGAAAAAATTAACAAGCTGCTAAATTTTTCGAAGTGTTAAACAGATCCTAAGCAAAGCCTGGCCCCTCGGACCACCTGCTTTGGAAAAATTAACACGCTGCTAAATTTTTCTAAGTGTTAAACAGATCCAAAGCTACGCCTGGCCCCTCGGATCACCTGTTTTGGAAAAATTAACACGCTGCTAAATTTTTCTAAGTGTTAAACAGATCCTAAGCTAAGCCTGGCCCCTCGGACCACCTGCTTTGGAAAAATTAACACGCTGCTAAAGTTTTCTAAGTGTTAAACAGATCCTAAGCTAAGCCTGGCCCCTCGGACCACCTGCTTTGGAAAAATTAACATGCTGCTAAATTTTTCAAAGTGTTAAACAGATCCTAAGCTAAGCCTGGCCCGTCGGACCACCTGCTTTGGAAAAATTAAAACGCTGCTAAATTTTTCTAAGTGTTAAACAGATCCTAAGCTACACCTGGCCCCTCGGACCACCTGCTTTGGAAAAATTAACACGCTGCTAAATTTTTCTAAGTGTTAAACAGATCCTATGCTACACCTGGCCCCTCGGACCACCTGGTTTGGAAAAATTAACACGCTGCTAAATTTTTCTAAGTGTTAAACAGATCCTATGCTACACCTGGCCCCTCGGACCACCTGCTTTGGAAAAATTAACACGCTGCTAAATTTTTCTAAGTGTTAAACTGATCCTAAGCTAAGCCTGGCCCCTCGGACCACCTCCTTTGGAAAAATTAACCCGCTGCTAAATTTTTCTAAGTGTTAAACAGATCCTAAGCTAGGCCTGGCTCCTCGGACCACCTGCTTTGGAGAAATTAACACGCTGCTAAGTTTTTCTAAGTGTTAAACAGATCCTAAGCTAAGCCTGGCCACTCGGATCACCTGCTTTGGAAAAATTAACACGCTGCTAAATTTTTCTAAGTGTTAAACAGATCCTAAGCTAAGCCTGGCCCCTCAGACCACCTGCTTTAGAAAAATTAACACGCTGCTAAATTTTTCTATGTGTTAAACAGATCCTAAGCTAAGCCTGGCCCCTCGGACCACCTGCTTTGGAAAAATTAAGACGCTGCTAAGTTTTTCTAAGTGTTAAACAGATCCTAAGCTAAGCCTGGCCCCTCGGATCACCTGCTTTAAAAAAATTAACACACTGTTAAATTTTTCTAAGTGTTAAACAGATCCTAAGCTAAGCCTGCCCCTCGGACCACCTGCTTTGGAAAAATTAACACGCTGCTAAATTTTTCTAACTGTTAAATCGATCCTAAGCTACGCCTGGCCCCTCAAACCACCTGCTTCGGAAATATTAACACGCTGCTAAATTTTTCTAAGTGTTAAACAGATCCTAAGCTACACCTGGCCCCTCGGACCACCTGCTTTGGAAAAATTAACACGCTGCTAAATTTTTCTAACTGTTAAATCGATCCTAAGCTACGCCTGGCCCTTCAAACCACCTGCTTCGGAAATATTAACACGCTGCTAAATTTTTCTAAGTGTTAAACAGATCCTAAGCTAAGCCTGGCCCCTCGGACCACCTGCTTTGGAAAAATTAACACGCTGCTAAATTTTTCTAAGTGTCAAACAGATCCTAAGCTAAGCCTGGCCCCTCGGACCACCTGCTTTGGAAAAATTAACACGCTGCTAAATTTTTCTAAGTGTTAAACAGATCCTAAGCTATGCCTGGCCCGTCGGACCACCTGCTTTGGAAAAATTAACGCGCTGCTAAATTTTTCTAAGTGTTAAACAGTTCCTAAGCTACACCTGGCCCCTCGGACCACCTGCTTTGGAAAAATTAACACGCTGCTAAATTTTTCTAAGTGTTAAACAGATCCTATGCTACACCTGGCCCCTCGGACCACCTGCTTTGGAAAAATTAACACGCTGCTAAATTTTTCTAAGTGTTAAACAGATCCTATGCTACACCTGGCCCCTCGGACCACCTGCTTTGGAAAAATTAACACGCTGCTAAATTTTTCTATGTGTTAAACAGATCCTAAGCTAAGCCTGGCCCCTCGGACCACCTGTTTTGAAAAAATTAACAAGCTGCTAAATTTTTCGAAGTGTTAAACAGATCCTAAGCAAAGCCTGGCCCCTCGGACCACCTGCTTTGGAAAAATTAACACGCTGCTAAATTTTTCTAAGTGTTAAACAGATCCAAAGCTACGCCTGGCCCCTCGGATCACCTGTTTTGGAAAAATTAACACGCTGCTAAATTTTTCTAAGTGTTAAACAGATCCTAAGCTAAGCCTGGCCCCTCGGACCACCTGCTTTGGAAAAATTAACACGCTGCTAAAGTTTTCTAAGTGTTAAACAGATCCTAAGCTAAGCCTGGCCCCTCGGACCACCTGCTTTGGAAAAATTAACATGCTGCTAAATTTTTCAAAGTGTTAAACAGATCCTAAGCTAAGCCTGGCCCGTCGGACCACCTGCTTTGGAAAAATTAAAACGCTGCTAAATTTTTCTAAGTGTTAAACAGATCCTAAGCTAAGCCTGGCCCCTCAGACCACCTGTTTTGGAAAAATTAACACGCTGCTAAATTTTTCTAAGTGTTAAACAGATCCTAAGCTAAGCCTGGCCACTCGGAT
Organism: Lithocarpus polystachyus; assembly: GCA_033629205.1. Lineage (NCBI taxonomy): Eukaryota > Viridiplantae > Streptophyta > Magnoliopsida > Fagales > Fagaceae > Lithocarpus > Lithocarpus polystachyus. The sequence goes on from CM066162.1 coordinate 68,718,475, forward strand.
CACCTGCTTTGGAAAAATTAACACGCTGCTAAATTTTTCTAAGTGTTAAACAGATCCTAAGCTAAGCCTGGCCCCTCGGACCACCTGCTTTAGAAAAATTAACACGCTGCTAAATTTTTCTATGTGTTAAACAGATCCTAAGCTAAGCCTGGCCCCTCGGACCACCTGCTTTAGAAAAATTAACACGCTGCTAAATTTTTCTATGTGTTAAACAGATCCTAAGCTAAGCCTGGCCCCTCGGACCACCTGCTTTGGAAAAATTAACACGCCGCTAAATTTTTCTAAGTGTTAAACAGATCTAAGCTAAGCCTGGCCCCTCGGACCACCTGCTTTGGAAAAATTAACACGCTGCTAAATTTTTCTAAGTGTCAAACAGATCCTAAGCTAAGCCTGGCCCCTCGGACCACCTGCTTTGGAAAAATTAACACGCTGCTAAATTTTTCTAAGTGTTAAACAGATCCTAAGCTATGCCTGGCCCGTCGGACCACCTGCTTTGGAAAAATTAACAAGCTGCTAAATTTTTCTAAGTGTTAAACAGTTCCTAAGCTACACCTGGCCCCTCGGACCACCTGCTTTGGAAAAATTAACACGCTGCTAAATTTTTCTAAGTGTTAAACAGATCCTATGCTACACCTGGCCCCTCGGACCACCTGGTTTGGAAAAATTAACACGCTGCTAAATTTTTCTAAGTGTTAAACAGATCCTATGCTACACCTGGCCCCTCGGACCACCTGCTTTGGAAAAATTAACACGCTGCTAAATTTTTCTAAGTGTTAAACTGATCCTAAGCTAAGCCTGGCCCCTCGGACCACCTGCTTTGGAAAAATTAACCCGCTGCTAAATTTTTCTAAGTGTTAAACAGATCCTAAGCTAGGCCTGGCTCCTCGGACCACCTGCTTTGGAGAAATTAACACGCTGCTAAGTTTTTCTAAGTGTTAAACAGATCCTAAGCTAAGCCTGGCCACTCGGATCACCTGCTTTGGAAAAATTAACACGCTGCTAAATTTTTCTAAGTGTTAAACAGATCCTAAGCTAAGCCTGGCCCCTCGGACCACCTGCTTTAGAAAAATTAACACGCTGCTAAATTTTTCTATGTGTTAAACAGATCCTAAGCTAAGCCTGGCCCCTCGGACCACCTGCTTTGGAAAAATTAACACGCCGCTAAATTTTTCTAAGTGTTAAACAGATCCTAAGCTAAGCCTGGCCCCTCGGACCACCTGCTTTGGAAAAATTAACACGCTGCTAAATTTTTCTAAGTGTCAAACTGATCCTAAGCTAAGCCTGGCCCCTCGGACCACCTGCTTTGGAAAAATTAACACGCTGCTAAGTTTTTCTAAGTGTTAAACAGATCCTAAGCTAGGCCTGGCTCCTCGGACCACCTGCTTTGGAAAAATTAACACGCTGCTAAATTTTTCTAAGTGTTAAACAGATCCTAAGCTAAGCCTGGCCCCTCGGACCACCTGCTTTAGAAAAATTAACACGCTGCTAAATTTTTCTATGTGTTAAACAGATCCTAAGCTAAGCCTGGCCCCTCGGACCACCTTCTTTGGAAAAATTAACACGCCGCTAAATTTTTCTAAGTGTTAAACAGATCCTAAGCTAAGCCTGGCCCCTCGGACCACCTGCTTTGGAAAAATTAACACGCTGCTAAATTTTTCTAAGTGTTAAACAGATCCTAAGCTATGCCTGGCCCGTCGGACCACCTGCTTTGGAAAAATTAACACGCTGCTAAATTTTTCTAAGTTTTAAACAGTTCCTAAGCTACACCTGGCCCCTTGGACCACCTGCTTTGGAAAAATTAACACGCTGCTAAATTTTTCTAAGTGTTAAACAGATCCTAAGCTAAGCCTGGCCCCTCGGACCACCTGCTTAGGAAAAATTAACACGCTGCTATATTTTTCTAACTGTTAAACAGATCCTAAGCTATGCCTGGCCCCTCGGACCACCTGCTTTGGAAAAATTAACATGCTGCTAAATTTTTCTAAGTGTTAAACAGATCCTAAGCTACACCTGGCCCCTCAAACCACCTGCTTCGGAAAAATTAACAGGCAGCTAAATTTTTCTAAGTGTTAAACAGATCCTAAGCTAAACCTGGCCCCTCGGACCACCTGCTTTGGAAAAATTAACACGCTGCTAAATTTTTCTAAGTGTTAAACAGATCCTAAGCTAAGCCTGGCCCCTCGGACCACCTGCTTTGGAAAAATTAACACGCTGCTAAATTTTTCTAAGTGTTAAACAGATCCTAAGCTACACCTGGCCCCTCGGACCACCTGTTTTGGAAAAATTAACACGCTGCTAAATTTTTCTAAGTGTTAAACAGATCCTTAGCTAAGCCTGGCCCGTCGGACCACTTGCTTTGGAAAAATTAACACGCTGCTAAATTTTTCTAAGTGTTAAACAGATCCTAAGCTAAGCCTGGCCCCTCGGATCACCTGCTTTGGAAAAATTCACACGCTGCTAAATTTTTCTAAGTGTTAAGCAGATCCTAAGCTAAGCCTGGCCCGTCGGACCACCTGCTTTGGAAAAATTAACACGCTGCTAAATTTTTCTAAGTGTTAATAAGATCCTAAGCTAAGCCTGGCCCCTCGGACCACCTGCTTTGGAAAAATTAACAAGCTGCTAAATTTTTCTAAGTGTTAAACAGATCCTAAGCTACACCTGGCCCCTGGGACCACCTGCTAGGGAAAAATTAACACGCTGCTAAATTTTTCTAAGTGTTAAACAGATCCTAAGCTAAGCCTGGCCCCTCGAACCACCTGCTTTGGAAAAATTAACACGCTGCTAAATTTTTCTAAGTGTTAAACAGATCCAAAGCTAAGCCTGGCCCCTCGGATCACCTGCTTTGGAAAAATTAACACGCTGCTAAATTTTTCTAAGTGTTAAACAGATCCTAAGCTAAGCCTGGCCCCTCGGACCACCTGCTTTGGAAAAATTAACACGCTGCTAAATTTTTCTACGTGTTAAACAGATCCTAAGCTAAGCCTGGCCCCTCGGACCACCTGTTTTGGAAAAATTAACACGCTGCTAAATTTTTCTAAGTGTTAAACAGATCCTAAGCTAAGCCTGGCCCCTCGGACCACTTGCTTTGTAAAAATTAACACGCTGCTAAATTTTTCTATGTGTTAAACAGATCCTAAGCTAAGCCTGGCCCCTCGGACCACCTGCTTTGGAAAAATTAACACGCTGCTAAATTTTTCTAAGTGTTAAACAGATCCTAAGCTAAGCCTGGCCCCTCGAACCACCTGCTTTGGAAAAATTAACACGCTGCTAAATTTTTCTAAGTGTTAAACAAATCCTAAGCTATGCCTGGCCCGTCGGACCACCTGCTTTGGAAAAATTAACACGCTGCTAAATTTTTCTAAGTGTTAAACAGTTCATAAGCTACACCTGGCCCCTTGGACCACCTGCTTTGGAAAAATTAACACGCTGCTAAATTTTTCTAAGTGTTAAACAGATCCTAAGCTAAGCCTGGCCCCTCGGACCACCTGCTTAGGAAAAATTAACACGCTGCTATATTTTTCTAACTGTTAAACAGATCCTAAGCTATGCCTGGCCCCTCGGACCACCTGCTTTGGAAAAATTAACACGCTGCTAAATTTTTCTAAGTGTTAAACATATCCTAAGGTAAGCCTGGCCCCTCGGATCACCTGCTTTGGAAAAATTAACACGCTGCTAAATTTTTCTAAGTGTTAAACAGATCCTATGCTAAACCTGGCCCCTCAAACCACCTGCTTCGGAAAAATTAACACGCTGCTAAATTTTTCTAAGTGTTAAACAGATCCTAAGCTAAGACTGGCCCCTCGGACCACCTGTTTTGAAAAAATTAACAAGCTGCTAAATTTTTCGAAGTGTTAAACAGATCCTAAGCAAAGCCTGGCCCCTCGGACCACCTGCTTTGGAAAAATTAACACGCTGCTAAATTTTTCTAAGTGTTAAACAGATCCAAAGCTACGCCTGGCCCCTCGGATCACCTGTTTTGGAAAAATTAACACGCTGCTAAATTTTTCTAAGTGTTAAACAGATCCTAAGCTAAGCCTGGCCCCTCGGACCACCTGCTTTGGAAAAATTAACACGCTGCTAAAGTTTTCTAAGTGTTAAACAGATCCCAAGCTAAGCCTGGCCCCTCGGACCACCTGCTTTGGAAAAATTAACATGCTGCTAAATTTTTCAAAGTGTTAAACAGATCCTAAGCTAAGCCTGGCCCGTCGGACCACCTGCTTTGGAAAAATTAAAACGCTGCTAAATTTTTCTAAGTGTTAAACAGATCCTAAGCTAAGCCTGGCCCCTCGGACCACCTGCTTTGGAAAAATTAACACGCTGCTAAATTTTTCTACGTGTTAAACAGATCCTAAGCTACACCTGGCCCCTCGGACCACCTGCTTTAGAAAAATTAACACGCTGCTAAATTTTTCTAAGTGTTAAACAGATCCTAAGCTAAGCCTGGCCCCTCGGATCACCTGCTTTGGTAAAATTAACACGCTGCTAAATTTTTCTAAGTGTTAAACAGATCCTAAGCTAAGCCTGGCCACTCGGATCACCTGCTTTGGAAAAATTAACACGCTGCTAAATTTTTCTAAGTGTTAAACAGATCCTAAGCTAAGCCTGGCCCCTCGGACCACCTGCTTTAGAAAAATTAACACGCTGCTAAATTTTTCTATGTGTTAAACAGATCCTAAGCTAAGCCTGGCCCCTCGGACCACCTGCTTTAGAAAAATTAACACGCTGCTAAATTTTTCTATGTGTTAAACAGATCCTAAGCTAAGCCTGGCCCCTCGGACCACCTGCTTTGGAAAAATTAACACGCCGCTAAATTTTTCTAAGTGTTAAACAGATCCTAAGCTAAGCCTGGCCCCTCGGACCACCTGCTTTGGAAAAATTAACACGCCGCTAAATTTTTCTAAGTGTTAAACAGATCCTAAGCTAAGCCTGGCCCCTCGGACCACCTGCTTTGGAAAAATTAACACGCTGCTAAATTTTTCTAAGTGTCAAACAGATCCTAAGCTAAGCCTGGCCCCTCGGACCACCTGCTTTGGAAAAATTAACACGCTGCTAAATTTTTCTAAGTGTTAAACAGATCCTAAGCTATGCCTGGCCCGTCGGACCACCTGCTTTGGAAAAATTAACGCGCTGCTAAATTTTTCTAAGTGTTAAACAGTTCCTAAGCTACACCTGGCCCCTCGGACCACCTGCTTTGGAAAAATTAACACGCTGCTAAATTTTTCTAAGTGTTAAACAGATCCTATGCTACACCTGGCCCCTCGGACCACCTGCTTTGGAAAAATTAACACGCTGCTAAATTTTTCTAAGTGTTAAACAGATCCTATGCTACACCTGGCCCCTCGGACCACCTGCTTTGGAAAAATTAACACGCTGCTAAATTTTTCTATGTGTTAAACAGATCCTAAGCTAAGCCTGGCCCCTCGGACCACCTGTTTTGAAAAAATTAACAAGCTGCTAAATTTTTCGAAGTGTTAAACAGATCCTAAGCAAAGCCTGGCCCCTCGGACCACCTGCTTTGGAAAAATTAACACGCTGCTAAATTTTTCTAAGTGTTAAACAGATCCAAAGCTACGCCTGGCCCCTCGGATCACCTGTTTTGGAAAAATTAACACGCTGCTAAATTTTTCTAAGTGTTAAACAGATCCTAAGCTAAGCCTGGCCCCTCGGACCACCTGCTTTGGAAAAATTAACACGCTGCTAAAGTTTTCTAAGTGTTAAACAGATCCTAAGCTAAGCCTGGCCCCTCGGACCACCTGCTTTGGAAAAATTAACATGCTGCTAAATTTTTCAAAGTGTTAAACAGATCCTAAGCTAAGCCTGGCCCGTCGGACCACCTGCTTTGGAAAAATTAAAACGCTGCTAAATTTTTCTAAGTGTTAAACAGATCCTAAGCTAAGCCTGGCCCCTCGGACCACCTGCTTTGGAAAAATTAACACGCTGCTAAATTTTTCTACGTGTTAAACAGATCCTAAGCTACACCTGGTCCCTCGGACCACCTGCTTTGGAAAAATTAACACGCTGCTAAATTTTTCTAAGTGTTAAACAGATCCTAAGCTAAGCCTGGCCCCTCGGATCACCTGCTTTGGTAAAATTAACATGCTGCTAAATTTTTCTAAGTGTTAAACAGATCCTAAGCTAAGCCTGGCCACTCGGATCACCTGCTTTGGAAAAATTAACACGCTGCTAAATTTTTCTAAGTGTTAAACAGATCCTAAGCTAAGCCTGGCCCCTCGGACCACCTGCTTTAGAAAAATTAACACGCTGCTAAATTTTTCTATGTGTTAAACAGATCCTAAGCTAAGCCTGGCCCCTCGGACCACCTGCTTTAGAAAAATTAACACGCTGCTAAATTTTTCTATGTGTTAAACAGATCCTAAGCTAAGCCTGGCCCCTCGGACCACCTGCTTTGGAAAAATTAACACGCCGCTAAATTTTTCTAAGTGTTAAACAGATCTAAGCTAAGCCTGGCCCCTCGGACCACCTGCTTTGGAAAAATTAACACGCTGCTAAATTTTTCTAAGTGTCAAACAGATCCTAAGCTAAGCCTGGCCCCTCGGACCACCTGCTTTGGAAAAATTAACACGCTGCTAAATTTTTCTAAGTGTTAAACAGATCCTAAGCTATGCCTGGCCCGTCGGACCACCTGCTTTGGAAAAATTAACACGCTGCTAAATTTTTCTAAGTGTTAAACAGTTCCTAAGCTACACCTGGCCCCTCGGACCACCTGCTTTGGAAAAATTAACACGCTGCTAAATTTTTCTAAGTGTTAAACAGATCCTATGCTACACCTGGCCCCTCGGACCACCTGGTTTGGAAAAATTAACACGCTGCTAAATTTTTCTAAGTGTTAAACAGATCCTATGCTACACCTGGCCCCTCGGACCACCTGCTTTGGAAAAATTAACACGCTGCTAAATTTTTCTAAGTGTTAAACTGATCCTAAGCTAAGCCTGGCCCCTCGGACCACCTGCTTTGGAAAAATTAACCCGCTGCTAAATTTTTCTAAGTGTTAAACAGATCCTAAGCTAGGCCTGGCTCCTCGGACCACCTGCTTTGGAGAAATTAACACGCTGCTAAGTTTTTCTAAGTGTTAAACAGATCCTAAGCTAAGCCTGGCCACTCGGATCACCTGCTTTGGAAAAATTAACACGCTGCTAAATTTTTCTAAGTGTTAAACAGATCCTAAGCTAAGCCTGGCCCCTCAGACCACCTGCTTTAGAAAAATTAACACGCTGCTAAATTTTTCTATGTGTTAAACAGATCCTAAGCTAAGCCTGGCCCCTCGGACCACCTGCTTTGGAAAAATTAAGACGCTGCTAAGTTTTTCTAAGTGTTAAACAGATCCTAAGCTAAGCCTGGCCCCTCGGATCACCTGCTTTAAAAAAATTAACACACTGCTAAATTTTTCTAAGTGTTAAACAGATCCTAAGCTAAGCCTGGCCCCTCGGACCACCTGCTTTGGAAAAATTAACACGCTGCTAAATTTTTCTAACTGTTAAATCGATCCTAAGCTACGCCTGGCCCCTCAAACCACCTGCTTCGGAAATATTAACACGCTGCTAAATTTTTCTAAGTGTTAAACAGATCCTAAGCTACACCTGGCCCCTCGGACCACCTGCTTTGGAAAAATTAACACGCTGCTAAATTTTTCTAACTGTTAAATCGATCCTAAGCTACGCCTGGCCCTTCAAACCACCTGCTTCGGAAATATTAACACGCTGCTAAATTTTTCTAAGTGTTAAACAGATCCTAAGCTACATCTGGCCCCTCGGACCACCTGCTTTGGAAAAATTAACACGCTGCTAAATTTTTCTAAGTGTTAAACAGATCCTAAGCTAAGCCTGGCCCCTCGGACCACTTGCTTTGGAAAAATTAACACGCTGCTAAATTTTTCTAAGTGTTAAACAGATCCTAAGCTAAGCCTGGCTCCTCGGCCCACCTGCTTTGGAAAAATTAACACGCTGCTAAATTTTTCTAAGTGTTAAACAGATCCTAAGCTAGGCCTGGCTCCTCGGACCACCTGCTTTGGAAAAATTAACACGCTGCTAAATTTGTCTAAGTGTTAAACAGATCCTATGCTACACCTGGCCCCTCGAAGCACCTGCTTTGGAAAAATTAACACGCTGCTAAATTTTTCTATGTGTTAAACAGATCCTAAGCTAAGCCTGGCCCCTCGGACCACCTGCTTTGGAAAAATTAACACGCTGCTAAGTTTTTCTAAGTGTTAAACAGATCCTAAGCTAAGCCTGGCCCCTCGGACCACCTGCTTTAGAAAAATTAACACGCTGCTAAATTTTTCTATGTGTTAAACAGATCCTAAGCTAAGCCTGGCCCCTCGGACCACCTGCTTTGGAAAAATTAACACGCCGCTAAATTTTTCTAAGTGTTAAACAGATCTAAGCTAAGCCTGGCCCCTCGGACCACCTGCTTTGGAAAAATTAACACGCTGCTAAATTTTTCTAAGTGTCAAACAGATCCTAAGCTAAGCCTGGCCCCTCGGACCACCTGCTTTGGAAAAATTAACACGCTGCTAAAATTTTCTAAGTGTTAAACAGATCCTAAGCTATGCCTGGCCCGTCGGACCACCTGCTTTGGAAAAATTAACACGCTGCTAAATTTTTCTAAGTGTTAAACAGTTCCTAAGCTACACCTGGCCCCTCGGACCACCTGCTTTGGAAAAATTAACACGCTGCTAAATTTTTCTAAGTGTTAAACAGATCCTATGCTACACCTGGCCCCTCGGACCACCTGGTTTGGAAAAATTAACACGCTGCTAAATTTTTCTAAGTGTTAAACAGATGCTATGCTACACCTGGCCCCTCGGACCACCTGCTTTGGAAAAATTAACACGCTGCTAAATTTTTCTAAGTGTTAAACTGATCCTAAGCTAAGCCTGGCCCCTCGGACCACCTGCTTTGGAAAAATTAACCCGCTGCTAAATTTTTCTAAGTGTTAAACAGATCCTAAGCTAGGCCTGGCTCCTCGGACCACCTGCTTTGGAGAAATTAACACGCTGCTAAGTTTTTCTAAGTGTTAAACAGATCCTAAGCTAAGCCTGGCCACTCGGATCACCTGCTTTGGAAAAATTAACACGCTGCTAAATTTTTCTAAGTGTTAAACAGATCCTAAGCTAAGCCTGGCCCCTCAGACCACCTGCTTTAGAAAAATTAACACGCTGCTAAATTTTTCTATGTGTTAAACAGATCCTAAGCTAAGCCTGGCCCCTCGGACCACCTGCTTTGGAAAAATTAACACGCCGCTAAATTTTTCTAAGTGTTAAACAGATCCTAAGCTAAGCCTGGCCCCTCGGACGACCTGCTTTGGAAAAATTAACACGCTGCTAAATTTTTCTAAGTGTCAAACTGATCCTAAGCTAAGCCTGGCCCCTCGGACCACCTGCTTTGGAAAAATTAACACGCTGCTAAGTTTTTCTAAGTGTTAAACAGATCCTAAGCTAGGCCTGGCTCCTCGGACCACCTGCTTTGGAAAAATTAACACGCTGCTAAATTTTTCTAAGTGTTAAACAGATCCTATGCTACACCTGGCCCCTCGGACCACCTGCTTTGGAAAAATTAACACGCTGCTAAATTTTTCTAACTGTTAAACAGATCCTAAGCTAAGCCTGGCCCCTCGGACCACCTGCTTTGGAAAAATTAACACGCTGCTAAGTTTTTCTAAGTGTTAAACAGATCCTAAGCTAAGCCTGGCCCCTCGGATCACCTGCTTTAAAAAAATTAACACACTGCTAAATTTTTCTAAGTGTTAAACAGATCCTAAGCTAAGCCTGGCCCCTCGGACCACCTGCTTTGGAAAAATTAACACGCTGCTAAATTTTTCTAACTGTTAAATCGATCCTAAGCTACGCCTGGCCCCTCAAACCACCTGCTTCGGAAATATTAACACGCTGCTAAATTTTTCTAAGTGTTAAACAGATCCTAAGCTACACCTGGCCCCTCGGACCACCTGCTTTGGAAAAATTAACACGCTGCTAAATTTTTCTAACTGTTAAATCGATCCTAAGCTACGCCTGGCCCTTCAAACCACCTGCTTCGGAAATATTAACACGCTGCTAAATTTTTCTAAGTGTTAAACAGATCCTAAGCTACATCTGGCCCCTCGGACCACCTGCTTTGGAAAAATTAACACGCTGCTAAATTTTTCTAAGTGTTAAACAGATCCTAAGCTAAGCCTGGCCCCTCGGACCACTTGCTTTGGAAAAATTAACACGCTGCTAAATTTTTCTAAGTGTTAAACAGATCCTAAGCTAAGCCTGGCTCCTCGGCCCACCTGCTTTGGAAAAATTAACACGCTGCTAAATTTTTCTAAGTGTTAAACAGATCCTAAGCTAGGCCTGGCTCCTCGGACCACCTGCTTTGGAAAAATTAACACGCTGCTAAATTTGTCTAAGTGTTAAACAGATCCTATGCTACACCTGGCCCCTCGAACCACCTGCTTTGGAAAAATTAACACGCTGCTAAATTTTTCTATGTGTTAAACAGATCCTAAGCTAAGCCTGGCCCCTCGGACCACCTGCTTTGGAAAAATTAACACGCTGCTAAGTTTTTCTAAGTGTTAAACAGATCCTAAGCTAAGCCTGGCCCCTCGGATCACCTGCTTTGGAAAAATTAACACGCTGCTAAATTTTTCTAAGTGTTAAACAGATCCTAAGCTAAGCCTGGCCCCTCGGACCACCTGCTTTGGAAAAATTAACCCGCTGCTAAATTTTTCTAAGTGTTAAACAGATCCTAAGCTAGGCCTGGCTCCTCGGACCACCTGCTTTGGAGAAATTAACACGCTGCTAAGTTTTTCTAAGTGTTAAACAGATCCTAAGCTAAGCCTGGCCACTCGGATCACCTGCTTTGGAAAAATTAACACGCTGCTAAATTTTTCTAAGTGTTAAACAGATCCTAAGCTAAGCCTGGCCCCTCAGACCACCTGCTTTAGAAAAATTAACACGCTGCTAAATTTTTCTATGTGTTAAACAGATCCTAAGCTAAGCCTGGCCCCTCGGACCACCTGCTTTGGAAAAATTAACACGCCGCTAAATTTTTCTAAGTGTTAAACAGATCCTAAGCTAAGCCTGGCCCCTCGGACGACCTGCTTTGGAAAAATTAACACGCTGCTAAATTTTTCTAACTGTTAAATCGATCCTAAGCTACGCCTGGCCCTTCAAACCACCTGCTTCGGAAATATTAACACGCTGCTAAATTTTTCTAAGTGTTAAACAGATCCTAAGCTACATCTGGCCCCTCGGACCACCTGCTTTGGAAAAATTAACACGCTGCTAAATTTTTCTAAGTGTTAAACAGATCCTAAGCTAAGCCTGGCCCCTCGGACCACTTGCTTTGGAAAAATTAACACGCTGCTAAATTTTTCTAAGTGTTAAACAGATCCTAAGCTAAGCCTGGCTCCTCGGCCCACCTGCTTTGGAAAAATTAACACGCTGCTAAATTTTTCTAAGTGTTAAACAGATCCTAAGCTAGGCCTGGCTCCTCGGACCACCTGCTTTGGAAAAATTAACACGCTGCTAAATTTGTCTAAGTGTTAAACAGATCCTATGCTACACCTGGCCCCTCGAACCACCTGCTTTGGAAAAATTAACACGCTGCTAAATTTTTCTATGTGTTAAACAGATCCTAAGCTAAGCCTGGCCCCTCGGACCACCTGCTTTGGAAAAATTAACACGCTGCTAAGTTTTTCTAAGTGTTAAACAGATCCTAAGCTAAGCCTGGCCCCTCGGATCACCTGCTTTGGAAAAATTAACACGCTGCTAAATTTTTCTAAGTGTTAAACAGATCCTAAGCTAAGCCTGGCCCCTCGGACCACCTGCTTTGGAAAAATTAACCCGCTGCTAAATTTTTCTAAGTGTTAAACAGATCCTAAGCTAGGCCTGGCTCCTCGGACCACCTGCTTTGGAGAAATTAACACGCTGCTAAGTTTTTCTAAGTGTTAAACAGATCCTAAGCTAAGCCTGGCCACTCGGATCACCTGCTTTGGAAAAATTAACACGCTGCTAAATTTTTCTAAGTGTTAAACAGATCCTAAGCTAAGCCTGGCCCCTCAGACCACCTGCTTTAGAAAAATTAACACGCTGCTAAATTTTTCTATGTGTTAAACAGATCCTAAGCTAAGCCTGGCCCCTCGGACCACCTGCTTTGGAAAAATTAACACGCCGCTAAATTTTTCTAAGTGTTAAACAGATCCTAAGCTAAGCCTGGCCCCTCGGACGACCTGCTTTGGAAAAATTAACACGCTGCTAAATTTTTCTAAGTGTCAAACTGATCCTAAGCTAAGCCTGGCCCCTCGGACCACCTGCTTTGGAAAAATTAACACGCTGCTAAGTTTTTCTAAGTGTTAAACAGATCCTAAGCTAGGCCTGGCTCCTCGGACCACCTGCTTTGGAAAAATTAACACGCTGCTAAATTTTTCTAAGTGTTAAACAGATCCTATGCTACACCTGGCCCCTCGGACCACCTGCTTTGGAAAAATTAACACGCTGCTAAATTTTTCTAACTGTTAAACAGATCCTAAGCTAAGCCTGGCCCCTCGGACCACCTGCTTTGGAAAAATTAACACGCTGCTAAGTTTTTCTAAGTGTTAAACAGATCCTAAGCTAAGCCTGGCCCCTCGGATCACCTGCTTTAAAAAAATTAACACACTGCTAAATTTTTCTAAGTGTTAAACAGATCCTAAGCTAAGCCTGGCCCCTCGGACCACCTGCTTTGGAAAAATTAACACGCTGCTAAGTTTTTCTAAGTGTTAAACAGATCCTAAGCTAAGCCTGGCCCCTCGGACCACCTGCTTTAGAAAAATTAACACGCTGCTAAATTTTTCTATGTGTTAAACAGATCCTAAGCTACGCCTGGCCCCTCGGACCACCTGCTTTGGAAAAATTAACACGCCGCTAAATTTTTCTAAGTGTTAAACAGATCTAAGCTAAGCCTGGCCCCTCGGACCACCTGCTTTGGAAAAATTAACACGCTGCTAAATTTTTCTAAGTGTCAAACAGATCCTAAGCTAAGCCTGGCCCCTCGGACCACCTGCTTTGGAAAAATTAACACGCTGCTAAAATTTTCTAAGTGTTAAACAGATCCTAAGCTATGCCTGGCCCGTCGGACCACCTGCTTTGGAAAAATTAACACGCTGCTAAATTTTTCTAAGTGTTAAACAGTTCCTAAGCTACACCTGGCCCCTCGGACCACCTGCTTTGGAAAAATTAACACGCTGCTAAATTTTTCTAAGTGTTAAACAGATCCTATGCTACACCTGGCCCCTCGGACCACCTGGTTTGGAAAAATTAACACGCTGCTAAATTTTTCTAAGTGTTAAACAGATGCTATGCTACACCTGGCCCCTCGGACCACCTGCTTTGGAAAAATTAACACGCTGCTAAATTTTTCTAAGTGTTAAACTGATCCTAAGCTAAGCCTGGCCCCTCGGACCACCTGCTTTGGAAAAATTAACCCGCTGCTAAATTTTTCTAAGTGTTAAACAGATCCTAAGCTAGGCCTGGCTCCTCGGACCACCTGCTTTGGAGAAATTAACACGCTGCTAAGTTTTTCTAAGTGTTAAACAGATCCTAAGCTAAGCCTGGCCACTCGGATCACCTGCTTTGGAAAAATTAACACGCTGCTAAATTTTTCTAAGTGTTAAACAGATCCTAAGCTAAGCCTGGCCCCTCAGACCACCTGCTTTAGAAAAATTAACACGCTGCTAAATTTTTCTATGTGTTAAACAGATCCTAAGCTAAGCCTGGCCCCTCGGACCACCTGCTTTGGAAAAATTAACACGCCGCTAAATTTTTCTAAGTGTTAAACAGATCCTAAGCTAAGCCTGGCCCCTCGGACGACCTGCTTTGGAAAAATTAACACGCTGCTAAATTTTTCTAAGTGTCAAACTGATCCTAAGCTAAGCCTGGCCCCTCGGACCACCTGCTTTGGAAAAATTAACACGCTGCTAAGTTTTTCTAAGTGTTAAACAGATCCTAAGCTAGGCCTGGCTCCTCGGACCACCTGCTTTGGAAAAATTAACACGCTGCTAAATTTTTCTAAGTGTTAAACAGATCCTATGCTACACCTGGCCCCTCGGACCACCTGCTTTGGAAAAATTAACACGCTGCTAAATTTTTCTAACTGTTAAACAGATCCTAAGCTAAGCCTGGCCCCTCGGACCACCTGCTTTGGAAAAATTAACACGCTGCTAAGTTTTTCTAAGTGTTAAACAGATCCTAAGCTAAGCCTGGCCCCTCGGATCACCTGCTTTAAAAAAATTAACACACTGCTAAATTTTTCTAAGTGTTAAACAGATCCTAAGCTAAGCCTGGCCCCTCGGACCACCTGCTTTGGAAAAATTAACACGCTGCTAAATTTTTCTAACTGTTAAATCGATCCTAAGCTACGCCTGGCCCCTCAAACCACCTGCTTCGGAAATATTAACACGCTGCTAAATTTTTCTAAGTGTTAAACAGATCCTAAGCTACACCTGGCCCCTCGGACCACCTGCTTTGGAAAAATTAACACGCTGCTAAATTTTTCTAACTGTTAAATCGATCCTAAGCTACGCCTGGCCCTTCAAACCACCTGCTTCGGAAATATTAACACGCTGCTAAATTTTTCTAAGTGTTAAACAGATCCTAAGCTACATCTGGCCCCTCGGACCACCTGCTTTGGAAAAATTAACACGCTGCTAAATTTTTCTAAGTGTTAAACAGATCCTAAGCTAAGCCTGGCCCCTCGGACCACTTGCTTTGGAAAAATTAACACGCTGCTAAATTTTTCTAAGTGTTAAACAGATCCTAAGCTAAGCCTGGCTCCTCGGCCCACCTGCTTTGGAAAAATTAACACGCTGCTAAATTTTTCTAAGTGTTAAACAGATCCTAAGCTAGGCCTGGCTCCTCGGACCACCTGCTTTGGAAAAATTAACACGCTGCTAAATTTGTCTAAGTGTTAAACAGATCCTATGCTACACCTGGCCCCTCGAACCACCTGCTTTGGAAAAATTAACACGCTGCTAAATTTTTCTATGTGTTAAACAGATCCTAAGCTAAGCCTGGCCCCTCGGACCACCTGCTTTGGAAAAATTAACACGCTGCTAAGTTTTTCTAAGTGTTAAACAGATCCTAAGCTAAGCCTGGCCCCTCGGATCACCTGCTTTGGAAAAATTAACACGCTGCTAAATTTTTCTAAGTGTTAAACAGATCCTAAGCTAAGCCTGGCCCCTCGGACCACCTGCTTTGGAAAAATTAACACGCTGCTAAATTTTTCTAACTGTTAAATCGATCCTAAGCTACGCCTGGCCCCTCAAACCACCTGCTTCGGAAATATTAACACGCTGCTAAATTTTTCTAAGTGTTAAACAGATCCTAAGCTACACCTGGCCCCTCGGACCACCTGCTTTGGAAAAATTAACACGCTGCTAAATTTTTCTAACTGTTAAATCGATCCTAAGCTACGCCTGGCCCTTCAAACCACCTGCTTCGGAAATATTAACACGCTGCTAAATTTTTCTAAGTGTTAAACAGATCCTAAGCTACATCTGGCCCCTCGGACCACCTGCTTTGGAAAAATTAACACGCTGCTAAATTTTTCTACGTGTTAAACAGATCCTAAGCTAAGCCTGGCCCCTCGGACCACCTGTTTTGGAAAAATTAACACGCTGCTAAGTTTTTCTAACTGTTAAACAGATCCTAAGCTAAGCCTGGCCCCTCGGACCACCTGCTTTGGAAAAATTAACACGCTGCTAAGTTTTTCTAAGTGTTAAACAGATCCTAAGCTAAGCCTGGCCCCTCGGATCACCTGCTTTAAAAAAATTAACACACTGCTAAATTTTTCTAAGTGTTAAACAGATCCTAAGCTAAGCCTGGCCCCTCGGACCACCTGCTTTGGAAAAATTAACACGCTGCTAAATTTTTCTAACTGTTAAATCGATCCTAAGCTACGCCTGGCCCCTCAAACCACCTGCTTCGGAAATATTAACACGCTGCTAAATTTTTCTAAGTGTTAAACAGATCCTAAGCTACACCTGGCCCCTCGGACCACCTGCTTTGGAAAAATTAACACGCTGCTAAATTTTTCTAACTGTTAAATCGATCCTAAGCTACGCCTGGCCCTTCAAACCACCTGCTTCGGAAATATTAACACGCTGCTAAATTTTTCTAAGTGTTAAACAGATCCTAAGCTACATCTGGCCCCTCGGACCACCTGCTTTGGAAAAATTAACACGCTGCTAAATTTTTCTAAGTGTTAAACAGATCCTAAGCTAAGCCTGGCCCCTCGGACCACTTGCTTTGGAAAAATTAACACGCTGCTAAATTTTTCTAAGTGTTAAACAGATCCTAAGCTAAGCCTGGCTCCTCGGCCCACCTGCTTTGGAAAAATTAACACGCTGCTAAATTTTTCTAAGTGTTAAACAGATCCTAAGCTAGGCCTGGCTCCTCGGACCACCTGCTTTGGAAAAATTAACACGCTGCTAAATTTGTCTAAGTGTTAAACAGATCCTATGCTACACCTGGCCCCTCGAACCACCTGCTTTGGAAAAATTAACACGCTGCTAAATTTTTCTATGTGTTAAACAGATCCTAAGCTAAGCCTGGCCCCTCGGACCACCTGCTTTGGAAAAATTAACACGCTGCTAAGTTTTTCTAAGTGTTAAACAGATCCTAAGCTAAGCCTGGCCCCTCGGATCACCTGCTTTGGAAAAATTAACACGCTGCTAAATTTTTCTAAGTGTTAAACAGATCCTAAGCTAAGCCTGGCCCCTCGGACCACCTGCTTTGGAAAAATTAACACGCTGCTAAATTTTTCTAAGTGTTAAACAGATCCTAAGCTAAGCCTGGCTCCTCGGCCCACCTGCTTTGGAAAAATTAACACGCTGCTAAATTTTTCTAAGTGTTAAACAGATCCTATGCTACACCTGGCCCCTCGGACCACCTTCTTTGGAAAAATTAACACGCTGCTAAATTTTTCTAAGTGTTAAACAGATCCTAAGCTAAGCCTGGCGCCTCGGACCACCTGCTTTGGAAAAATTAACACGCTGCTAAATTTTTCTAAATGTTAAACAGATCCTAAGCTAGGCCTGGCTCCTCGGACCACCTGCTTTGGAAATATTAACACGCTGCTAAATTTTTCTAAGTGTTAAACAGATCCTAAGCTACATCTGGCCCCTCGGACCACCTGCTTTGGAAAAATTAACACGCTGCTAAATTTTTCTAAGTGTTAAACAGATCCTAAGCTAAGCCTGGCCCCTCGGACCACCTGTTTTGGAAAAATTAACACGCTGCTAAGTTTTTCTAACTGTTAAACAGATCCTAAGCTAAGCCTGGCCCCTCGGACCACCTGCTTTGGAAAAATTAACACGCTGCTAAGTTTTTCTAAGTGTTAAACAGATCCTAAGCTAAGCCTGGCCCCTCGGATCACCTGCTTTAAAAAAATTAACACACTGCTAAATTTTTCTAAGTGTTAAACAGATCCTAAGCTACACCTGGCCCCTCGGACCACCTGCTTTGGAAAAATTAACACGCTGCTAAATTTTCTAACTGTTAAATCGATCCTAAGCTACGCCTGGCCCTTCAAACCACCTGCTTCGGAAATATTAACACGCTGCTAAATTTTTCTAAGTGTTAAACAGATCCTAAGCTACATCTGGCCCCTCGGACCACCTGCTTTGGAAAAATTAACACGCTGCTAAATTTTTCTACGTGTTAAACAGATCCTAAGCTAAGCCTGGCCCCTCGGACCACCTGTTTTGGAAAAATTAACACGCTGCTAAGTTTTTCTAACTGTTAAACAGATCCTAAGCTAAGCCTGGCCCCTCGGACCACCTGCTTTGGAAAAATTAACACGCTGCTAAGTTTTTCTAAGTGTTAAACAGATCCTAAGCTAAGCCTGGCCCCTCGGATCACCTGCTTTAAAAAAATTAACACACTGCTAAATTTTTCTAAGTGTTAAACAGATCCTAAGCTAAGCCTGGCCCCTCGGACCACCTGCTTTGGAAAAATTAACACGCTGCTAAATTTTTCTAACTGTTAAATCGATCCTAAGCTACGCCTGGCCCCTCAAACCACCTGCTTCGGAAATATTAACACGCTGCTAAATTTTTCTAAGTGTTAAACAGATCCTAAGCTACACCTGGCCCCTCGGACCACCTGCTTTGGAAAAATTAACACGCTGCTAAATTTTTCTAACTGTTAAATCGATCCTAAGCTACGCCTGGCCCTTCAAACCACCTGCTTCGGAAATATTAACACGCTGCTAAATTTTTCTAAGTGTTAAACAGATCCTAAGCTACATCTGGCCCCTCGGACCACCTGCTTTGGAAAAATTAACACGCTGCTAAATTTTTCTAAGTGTTAAACAGATCCTAAGCTAAGCCAGGCCCCTCGGACCACTTGCTTTGGAAAAATTAACACGCTGCTAAATTTTTCTAAGTGTTAAACAGATCCTAAGCTAAGCCTGGCTCCTCGGCCCACCTGCTTTGGAAAAATTAACACGCTGCTAAATTTTTCTAAGTGTTAAACAGATCCTAAGCTAGGCCTGGCTCCTCGGACCACCTGCTTTGGAAAAATTAACACGCTGCTAAATTTGTCTAAGTGTTAAACAGATCCTATGCTACACCTGGCCCCTCGAACCACCTGCTTTGGAAAAATTAACACGCTGCTAAATTTTTCTATGTGTTAAACAGATCCTAAGCTAAGCCTGGCCCCTCGGACCACCTGCTTTGGAAAAATTAACACGCTGCTAAGTTTTTCTAAGTGTTAAACAGATCCTAAGCTAAGCCTGGCCCCTCGGATCACCTGCTTTGGAAAAATTAACACGCTGCTAAATTTTTCTAAGTGTTAAACAGATCCTAAGCTAAGCCTGGCCCCTCGGACCACCTGCTTTGGAAAAATTAACACGCTGCTAAATTTTTCTAAGTGTTAAACAGATCCTAAGCTAAGCCTGGCTCCTCGGCCCACCTGCTTTGGAAAAATTAACACGCTGCTAAATTTTTCTAAGTGTTAAACAGATCCTATGCTACACCTGGCCCCTCGGACCACCTTCTTTGGAAAAATTAACACGCTGCTAAATTTTTCTAAGTGTTAAACAGATCCTAAGCTAAGCCTGGCGCCTCGGACCACCTGCTTTGGAAAAATTAACACGCTGCTAAATTTTTCTAAATGTTAAACAGATCCTAAGCTAGGCCTGGCTCCTCGGACCACCTGCTTTGGAAAAATTAACACGCTGCTAAATTTTTCTAAGTGTTAAACAGATCCTAAGCTAAGCCTGGCCCCTCGGACCACCTGCTTTGGAAAAATTAACACGCTGCTAAATTTTTCTAACTGTTAAATCGATCCTAAGCTACGCCTGGCCCCTCAAACCACCTGCTTCGGAAATATTAACACGCTGCTAAATTTTTCTAAGTGTTAAACAGATCCTAAGCTACACCTGGCCCCTCGGACCACCTGCTTTGGAAAAATTAACACGCTGCTAAGTTTTTCTAAGTGTTAAACAGATCCTAAGCTAAGCCTGGCCCCTCGGATCACCTGCTTTAAAAAAATTAACACACTGCTAAATTTTTCTAAGTGTTAAACAGATCCTAAGCTACACCTGGCCCCTCGGACCACCTGCTTTGGAAAAATTAACACGCTGCTAAATTTTTCTAACTGTTAAATCGATCCTAAGCTACGCCTGGCCCTTCAAACCACCTGCTTCGGAAATATTAACACGCTGCTAAATTTTTCTAAGTGTTAAACAGATCCTAAGCTACATCTGGCCCCTCGGACCACCTGCTTTGGAAAAATTAACACGCTGCTAAATTTTTCTACGTGTTAAACAGATCCTAAGCTAAGCCTGGCCCCTCGGACCACCTGTTTTGGAAAAATTAACACGCTGCTAAGTTTTTCTAACTGTTAAACAGATCCTAAGCTAAGCCTGGCCCCTCGGACCACCTGCTTTGGAAAAATTAACACGCTGCTAAGTTTTTCTAAGTGTTAAACAGATCCTAAGCTAAGCCTGGCCCCTCGGATCACCTGCTTTAAAAAAATTAACACACTGCTAAATTTTTCTAAGTGTTAAACAGATCCTAAGCTAAGCCTGGCCCCTCGGACCACCTGCTTTGGAAAAATTAACACGCTGCTAAATTTTTCTAACTGTTAAATCGATCCTAAGCTACGCCTGGCCCCTCAAACCACCTGCTTCGGAAATATTAACACGCTGCTAAATTTTTCTAAGTGTTAAACAGATCCTAAGCTACACCTGGCCCCTCGGACCACCTGCTTTGGAAAAATTAACACGCTGCTAAATTTTTCTAACTGTGAAATCGATCCTAAGCTACGCCTGGCCCTTCAAACCACCTGCTTCGGAAATATTAACACGCTGCTAAATTTTTCTAAGTGTTAAACAGATCCTAAGCTACATCTGGCCCCTCGGACCACCTGCTTTGGAAAAATTAACACGCTGCTAAATTTTTCTAAGTGTTAAACAGATCCTAAGCTAAGCCTGGCCCCTCGGACCACTTGCTTTGGAAAAATTAACACGCTGCTAAATTTTTCTAAGTGTTAAACAGATCCTAAGCTAAGCCTGGCTCCTCGGCCCACCTGCTTTGGAAAAATTAACACGCTGCTAAATTTTTCTAAGTGTTAAACAGATCCTAAGCTAGGCCTGGCTCCTCGGACCACCTGCTTTGGAAAAATTAACACGCTGCTAAATTTGTCTAAGTGTTAAACAGATCCTATGCTACACCTGGCCCCTCGAACCACCTGCTTTGGAAAAATTAACACGCTGCTAAATTTTTCTATGTGTTAAACAGATCCTAAGCTAAGCCTGGCCCCTCGGACCACCTGCTTTGGAAAAATTAACACGCTGCTAAGTTTTTCTAAGTGTTAAACAGATCCTAAGCTAAGCCTGGCCCCTCGGATCACCTGCTTTGGAAAAATTAACACGCTGCTAAATTTTTCTAAGTGTTAAACAGATCCTAAGCTAAGCCTGGCCCCTCGGACCACCTGCTTTGGAAAAATTAACACGCTGCTAAATTTTTCTAAGTGTTAAACAGATCCTAAGCTAAGCCTGGCTCCTCGGCCCACCTGCTTTGGAAAAATTAACACGCTGCTAAATTTTTCTAAGTGTTAAACAGATCCTATGCTACACCTGGCCCCTCGGACCACCTTCTTTGGAAAAATTAACACGCTGCTAAATTTTTCTAAGTGTTAAACAGATCCTAAGCTAAGCCTGGCGCCTCGGACCACCTGCTTTGGAAAAATTAACACGCTGCTAAATTTTTCTAAATGTTAAACAGATCCTAAGCTAGGCCTGGCTCCTCGGACCACCTGCTTTGGAAAAATTAACACGCTGCTAAATTTTTCTAAGTGTTAAACAGATCCTAAGCTAAGCCTGGCCCCTCGGACCACCTGCTTTGGAAAAATTAACACGCTGCTAAATTTTTCTAACTGTTAAATCGATCCTAAGCTACGCCTGGCCCCTCAAACCACCTGCTTCGGAAATATTAACACGCTGCTAAATTTTTCTAAGTGTTAAACAGATCCTAAGCTACATCTGGCCCCTCGGACCACCTGCTTTGGAAAAATTAACACGCTGCTAAATTTTTCTAAGTGTTAAACAGATCCTAAGCTAAGCCTGGCCCCTCGGACCACCTGCTTTGGAAAAATTAACACGCTGCTAAATTTTTCTAAGTGTTAAACAGATCCTAAGCTAAGCCTGGCTCCTCGGCCCACCTGCTTTGGAAAAATTAACACGCTGCTAAATTTTTCTAAGTGTTAAACAGATCCTAAGCTACATCTGGCCCCTCGGACCACCTGCTTTGGAAAAATTAACACGCTGCTAAATTTTTCTAAGTGTTAAACAGATCCTAAGCTAAGCCTGGCCCCTCGGACCACCTGCTTTGGAAAAATTAACACGCTGCTAAATTTTTCTAAGTGTTAAACAGATCCTAAGCTAAGCCTGGCTCCTCGGCCCACCTGCTTTGGAAAAATTAACACGCTGCTAAATTTTTCTAAGTGTTAAACAGATCCTAAGCTAGGCCTGGCTCCTCGGACCACCTGCTTTGGAAAAATTAACACGCTGCTAAATTTTTCTAAGTGTTAAACAGATCCTATGCTACACCTGGCCCCTCGGACCACCTGCTTTGGAAAAATTAACACGCTGCTAAATTTTTCTATGTGTTAAACAGATCCTAAGCTAAGCCTGGCCCCTCGGACCACCTGCTTTGGAAAAATTAACACGCTGCTAAGTTTTTCTAAGTGTTAAACAGATCCTAAGCTAAGCCTGGCCCCTCGGAGCACCTGCTTTGGAAAAATTAACACGCTGCTAAATTTTTCTAAGTGTTAAGCAGATCCTAAGCTAAGCCTGGCCCCTCGGACCACCTGCTTTGGAAAAATTAACACGCTGCTAAATTTTTCTAAGTGTTAAACAGATCCTAAGCTAAGCCTGGCTCCTCGGCCCACCGGCTTTGGAAAAATTAACACGCTGCTAAATTTTTCTAAGTGTTAAACAGATCCTATGCTACACCTGGCCCCTCGGACCACCTGCTTTGGAAAAATTAACACGCTGCTAAATTTTTCTAACTGTTAAACAGATCCTAAGCTAAGCCTGGCCCCTCGGACCACCTGCTTTGGAAAAATTAACACGCTGCTAAGTTTTTCTAAGTGTTAAACAGATCCTAAGCTAAGCCTGGCCCCTCGGATCACCTGCTTTGGAAAAATTAACACGCTGCTAAATTTTTCTAAGTGTTAAACAGATCCTAAGCTAAGCCTGGCCCCTCGGACCACCTGCTTTGGAAAAATTAACACGCTGCTAAATTTTTCTAACTGTTATTTCGATCCTAAGCTACGCCTGGCCCCTCAAACCACCTGCTTCGGAAATATTAACACGCTGCTAAATTTTTCTAAGTGTTAAACAGATCCTAAGCTACACCTGGCCCCTCGGACCACCTGCTTTGGAAAAATTAACACGCTGCTAAATTTTTCTAAGTGTTAAACAGATCCTAAGCTAAGCCTGGCCCCTCGGACCACCTGCTTTGGAAAAATTAACACGCTGCTAAATTTTTCTAAGTGTTAAACAGATCCTAAGCTAAGCCTGGCTCCTCGGCCCACCTGCTTTGGAAAAATTAACACGCTGCTAAATTTTTCTAAGTGTTAAACAGATCCTATGCGACACCTGGCCCCTCGGACCACCTGCTTTGGAAAAATTAACACGCTGCTAAATTTTTCTATGTGTTAAACAGATCCTAAGCTAAGCCTGGCGCCTCGGACCTCCTGCTTTGGAAAAATTAACACGCTGCTAAATTTTTCTAAGTGTTAAACAGATCCTAAGCTAGGCCTGGCTCCTCGGACCACCTGCTTTGGAAAAATTAACACGCTGCTAAATTTTTCTAAGTGTTAAACAGATCCTATGCTACACCTGGACCCTCGGACCACCTGCTTTAGAAAAATTAACACGCTTCTAAATTTTTCTAAGTGTTAAACAGATCCTATGCTACACCTGGACCCTCGGACCACCTGCTTTAGAAAAATTAACACGCTTCTAAATTTTTCTAAGTGTTAAACAGATCCTAAGCTAGGCCTGGCCCCTCGGACCACCTGCTTTGGAAAAATTAACACGCTGCTAAATTTTTCTAAGTGTTAAACAGATCCTATGCTAGGCCTGGCTCCTCGGACCACCTGCTTTGGAAAAATTAACACGCTGCTAAATTTTTCTAAGTGTTAAACAGATCCTATGCTACACCTGGCCCCTTGGACCACCTGCTTTGGAAAAATTAACACGCTGCTAAATTTTTCTAAGTGTTAAACAGATCCTAAGCTAAGCCTGGCCCCTCGGACCACCTGCTTTGGAAAAATTAACCCGCTGCTAAATTTTTCTAAGTGTTAAACAGATCCTAAGCTAGGCCTGGCTCCTCGGACCACCTGCTTTGGAAAAATTAACACGCTGCTAAATTTTTCTAAGTGTTAAACAGATCCTATGCTACACCTGGCCCCTCGGACCACCTGCTTTGGAAAAATTAACAAGCAGCTAAATTTTTCTAAGTGTTAAACAGATCCTAAGCTAAGCCTGGCCCCTCGGACCACCTGCTTTGGAAAAATTAACACGCTGCTAAGTTTTTCTAAGTGTTAAACAGATCCTAAGCTAAGCCTGGCCCCTCGGATCACCTGCTTTGGAAAAATTAACACGCTGGTAAATTTTTCTAAGTGTTAAACAGATCCTAAGCTAAGCTTGGCCCCTCGGACCACCTGCTTTGGAAAAATTAACACGCTGCTAAATTTTTCTAACTGTTAAATCGATCCTAAGCTACGCCTGGCCCCTCAAACCACCTGCTTCGGAAATATTAACACGCTGCTAAATTTTTCTAAGTGTTAAACAGATCCTAAGCTACACCTGGCCCCTCGGACCACCTGCTTTGGAAAAATTAACACGCTGCTAAAATTTTCTAAGTGTTAAATAGATCCTAAGCTAAGCTTGGCCCCTCGGACCACCTGCTTTGGAAAAATTAACACGCTGCTAAATTTTTCTAACTGTTAAATAGATCCTAAGCTACGCCTGGCCCCTCAAACCACCTGCTTCGAAAATATTAACACGCTGCTAAATTTTTCTAAGTGTTAAACAGATCCTAAGCTAAGCCTGGCCCCTCGGACTACCTGCTTTGGAAAAATTAACACGCTGCTAAATTTTTCTAAGTGTTAAACAGATCCTATGCTACACCTGGCCCCTCGGACCACCTGCTTTGGAAAAATTAACACGCTGCTAAATTTTTCTAAGTGTTAAACAGATCCTAAGCTAAGCCTGGCGCCTCGGACCACCTGCTTTGGAAAAATTAACACGCTGCTAAATTTTTCTAAGTGTTAAACAAATCCTAAGCTAGGCCTGGCGCCTCGGACCACCTGCTTCGGAAAAATTAACACGCTGCTAAATTTTTCTAAGTGTTAAACAGATCCTAAGCTAAGCCTGGCTCCTCGGACCACCAGCTTTGGAAAAATTAACACGCTGTTAAATTTTTCTAAGTGTTAAACAGATCCTATGCTACACCTAGCCCCCCGAACCACCTGCCTTGGAAAATTTAACACGCTGCTAAATTTTTCTAAGTGTTAAACAGATCCTATGCTACACCTGGCCCCTCGGACCACCTGCTTTGGAAAAATTAACACGCTGCTAAATTTTTCTAAGTGTTAAACAGATCCTAAGCTAAGCCTGGCTCCTCGGACCACCTGCTTTGGAAAAATTAACACGCTGCTAAATTTTTCTAAGTGTTAAACAGATCCTATGCTATACCTGGCCCCTCGGACCACCTGCTTTGGAAAAATTAACACGCTGCTAAATTTTTCTAAGTGTTAAACAGATCCTAAGCTAAGCCTGGCCCCTCGGACCACCTGCTTTGGAAAAATTAACACGCTGCTAAGTTTTTCTAAGTGTTAAACAGATCCTAAGCTAAGCCTGGCCCCTCGGATCACCTGCTTTGGAAAAATTAACACGCTGCTAAATTTTTCTAAGTGTTAAACAGATCCTAAGCTAAGCCTGGCTCCTCGGACCACCTGCTTTGGAAAAATTAACACGCTGCTAAATTTTTCTAAGTGTTAAACAGATCCTATGCTACACCGGGCCCCTCGGACCACCTGCTTTGGAAAAATTAACACGCTGCTAAATTTTTCTAAGTGTTAAACAGATCCTAAGCTAAGCCTGGCCCCTCGGACCACCTGCTTTGGAAAAATTAACACGCTGCTAAATTTTTCTAAGTGTTAAACAGATCCTAAGCTAAGCCTGGCCCCTCGGACCACCTGCTTTGGAAAAATTAACACGCTGCTAAATTTTTCTAAGTGTTAAACAGATCCTAAGCTAAGCCTGGCTCCTCGGCCCACCTGCTTTGGAAAAATTAACACGCTGCTAAATTTTTCTAAGTGTTAAACAGATCCTAAGCTAAGCCTGGCCCCTCGGACCACCTGCTTTGGTAAAATTAACACGCTACTAAATTTTTCTAAGTGTTAAACAGATCCTAAGCTAAGCCTGACCCCTCGGAGCACCTGCTTTGGAAAAATTAACACGCTGCTAAATTTTTCTAAGTGTTAAACAGATCCTATGCTACACCTGGCCCCTCGGACCACCTGCTTTGGAAAAATTAACACGCTGCTAAATTTTTCTAAGTGTTAAACAGATCCTAAGCTATACCTGGCCCCTCGGACCACCTGCTTTGGAAAAATTAACGCGCTGCTAAACTTTTCTAAGTGTTAAATAGGTCCTAAGCTACACCTGGCCCCTCGGACCACCTGCTTTGGAAAAATTAACACGCTGCTAAATTTTTCTAAGTGTTAAACAGATCCTAAGCTAAGCCTGGCCCCTCGGACCACGTGCTTTGGAAAAATTAACACGCTGCTAAATTTTTCTAAGTGTTAAATAGATCCTAAGCTAAGCCTGGCCCCTCGGACCACCTGCTTTGGTAAAATTAACACGCTACTAAATTTTTCTAAGTGTTAAACAGATCCTAAGCTAAGCCTGACCCCTCGGATCACCTGCTTTGGAAAAATTAACACGCTGGTCAATTTTTCTAAGTGTTAAACAGATCCTAAGCTAAGCCTGCCCCCTCGGACCACCTGGTTTGGAAAATTTAACACGCTGCAAAATTTTTCTAAGTGTTAAACAGATCATAAGCTAAGCCTGACCCCTCGGATCACCTGCTTTGGAAAAATTAACACGCTGCTAAATTTTTCTAAGTGTTAAACAGATCCTAAGCTAAGCCTGGCCCCTCGGACCACCTTCTTCGGGGAAATTAACACGCTGCTAAATTTTTCTAAGTGTTAAACAGATCCTAAGCTAAGCCTGGCCCCTCGGACCACCTGCTTTGGAAAAATTAACACGCTGCTAAATTTTTCTAAGTGTTAAACAGATCCTAAGCTAAGCCTGGCCCCTCGGACCACCTGCTTTAGAAAATTTAACACGCTGCTAAATTTTTCTAAGTGTTAAACAGATCCTAAGCTAAGTTTGACCCCTCGGATCACCTGCTTTGGAAAAATTAACACGCTGCTAAATTTTTCTAAGTGTTAAACAGATCATAAGCTAAGCCTGGCCCCTCGGACCACCAGCTTTGGAAAAATTAACACGCTGCTAAATTTTTCTAAGTGTTAAACAGATCCTAAGCTAAGCCTGGCCCCTCGGACCACCTGCTTTGAAAAATTAACACGCAGCTAAATTTTTCTAAGTGTTAAACATATCCGAAGGTAAGCCTGGCCCCTCGGATCACCTGCTTTGGAAAAATTAACACGCTGCTAAATTTTTCTAAGTGTTAAACAGATCCTAAGCTAAGCTTGGCCCCTCGGACCACCTGCTTTGGAAAAATTAACACGCTGCTAAATTTTTCTAAGTGTTAAACAGATCCTAAGCTAAGCCTGGCTCCTCGGACCACCTGCTTTGGAAAAATTAACACGCTGCTAAATTTTTCTAAGTGTTAAACAGATCCTATGCTACACCTGGCCCCTCGGACCACCTGCTTTGGAAAAATTAACACGCTGCTAAATTTTTCTAAGTGTTAAACAGATCCTAAGCTAAGCCTGGCCCCTCGGACCACTTGCTTTGGAAAAATTAACACGCTGCTAAATTTTTCTAAGTGTTAAATAGATCCTAAGCTAAGCCTGGCCCCTCGGACCACCTGCTTTGGTAAAATTAACACGCTACTAAATTTTTCTAAGTGTTAAACAGATCCTAAGCTAAGCCTGACCCCTCGGATCACCTGCTTTGGAAAAATTAACACGCTGCTCAATTTTTCTAAGTGTTAAACAGATCCTAAGCTAAGCCTGCCCCCTCGGACCACCTGGTTTGGAAAATTTAACACGCTGCAAAATTTTTCTAAGTGTTAAACAGATCATAAGCTAAGCCTGACCCCTCGGATCACCTGCTTTGGAAAAATTAACACGCTGCTAAATTTTTCTAAGTGTTAAACAGATCCTAAGCTAAGCCTGGCCCCTCGGACCACCTTCTTCGGGGAAATTAACACGCTGCTAAATTTTTCTAAGTGTTAAACAGATCCTAAGCTAAGCCTAGCCCCTCGGACCACCTACTTTGGAAAAATTAACACGCTGCTAAATTTTTCTAAGTGTTAAACAGATCCTAAGCTAAGCCTGGCCCCTCGGACCACCTGCTTTAGAAAATTTAACACGCTGCTAAATTTTTCTAAGTGTTAAACAGATCCTAAGCTAAGTTTGACCCCTCGGATCACCTGCTTTGGAAAAATTAACACGCTGCTAAATTTTTCTAAGTGTTAAACAGATCATAAGCTAAGCTTGGCCCCTCGGACCACCAGCTTTGGAAAAATTAACATGCTGCTAAATTTTTCTAAGTGTTAAACAGATCATAAGCTAAGCCTGGCCCCTCGGACCACCTGCTTTGAAAAATTAACACGCTGCTAAATTTTTCTAAGTGTTAAACATATCCGAAGGTAAGCCTGGCCCCTCGGATCACCTGCTTTGGAAAAATTAACACGCTGCTAAAATTTTCTAAGTGTTAAACAGATCCTAAGCTAAGCTTGGCCCCTCGGACCACCTGCTTTGGAAAAATTAACACGCTGCTAAATTTTTCTAAGTGTTAAACAGATCCTAAGCTAAGCCTGGCTCCTCGGACCACCTGCTTTGGAAAAATTAACACGCTGCTAAATTTTTCTAACTGTTAAATCGATCCTAAGCTACGCCTGGCCCCTCAAACCACCTGCTTTGGAAATATTAACACGCTGCTAAATTTTTCTAAGTGTTAAACAGATCCTAAGCTACACCTGGCCCCTCGGACCTCCTGCTTTGGAAAAATTAACACGCTGCTAAATTTTTCTAAGTGTTAAACAGATCCTAAGCTAAGCCTGGCCCCTCGGACCACCTGCTTTGGAAAAATTAACAAGCTGCTAAATTTTTCTAAGTGTTAAACAGATCCTATGCTACACCTGGCCCCTCGGACCACCTGCTTTGGAAAAATTAACACGCTGCTAAATTTTTCTAAGTGTTAAATAGATCCTAAGCTAAGCCTGGCCCCTCGGACCACCTGCTTTGGAAAAATTAACACGCTGCTAAATTTTTCTAAGTGTTAAACAGATCCTAAGCTAAGCCTGGCTCCTCGGACCACCTGCTTTGGAAAAATTAACACGCTGCTAAATTTTTCAAAGTGTTAAACAGATCCTATGCTACACCTGGCCCCTCGAACCACCTGCTTTGGAAAAATTAACATGCTGCTAAATTTTTCTAATTGTTAGACAGATCCTAAGCTAAGCCTGGCCCCTCGGACCACCTGCTTTGGAAAAATTAACACGCTGCTAAGTTTTTCTAAGTGTTAAACAGATCCTAAGCTAAGCCTGGCCCCTCGGATCACCTGCTTTGGAAAAATTAACACGATGCTAAATTTTTCTAAGTGTTAAACAGATCCTAAGCTAAGCCTGGCCCCTCGGACCACCTGCTTTGGAAAAATTAACACGCTGCTAAATTTTTCTAACTGTTAAATCGATCCTAAGCTACGCTTGGCCCCTCAAACCACCTGCTTCGGAAATATTAACACGCTGCTAAATTTTTCTAAGTGTTAAACAGATCCTAAGCTACACCTGGCCCCTCGGACCACCTGCTTTGGAAAAATTAACACGCTGCTAAATTTTTCTAAGTGTTAAACAGATCCTAAGCTAAGCCTGGCCCCTCGGACCACCTGCTTTGGAAAAATTAACACGCTGCTAAATTTTTCTAAGTGTTAAACATATCCTAAGGTAAGCCTGGCCCCTCGGATCACCTGCTTTGGAAAAATTAACACGCTGCTAAATTTTTCTAAGTGTTAAACAGATCCTAAGCTACACCTGGCCCCTCGGACCACCTGCTTTGGAAAAATTAACACGCTGCTAAATTTTCCTAAGTGTTAAACAGATCCTAAGCTACACCTGGTCCCTCGGACCACCTGCTTTGGAAAAATTAACTCGCTGCTAAATTTTTCTAAGTGTTAAAGAGATCCTAAGCTAAGCCTGGCCCCTCGGACCACCTGCTTTGGAAAAATTAACACGCTGCTAAATTTTTCTAAGTGTTAAACAGATCCTAAGCTAAGCCTGGCTCCTCGGACCACCTGCTTTGGAAAAATTAACACGCTGCTAAATTTTTCTAAGTGTTAAACAGATCCTATGCTACACCTGGCCCCTCGGACCACCTGCTTTGGAAAAATTAACACGCTGCTAAATTTTTCTAAGTGTTAAACAGATCCTAAGCTAAGCCTGGCCCCTCGGACCACTTGCTTTGGAAAAATTAACACGCTGCTAAATTTTTCTAAGTGTTAAATAGATCCTAAGCTAAGCCTGGCCCCTCGGACCACCTGCTTTGGTAAAATTAACACGCTACTAAATTTTTCTAAGTGTTAAACAGATCCTAAGCTAAGCCTGACCCCTCGGATCACCTGCTTTGGAAAAATTAACACGCTGCTCAATTTTTCTAAGTGTTAAACAGATCCTAAGCTAAGCCTGCCCCCTCGGACCACCTGGTTTGGAAAATTTAACACGCTGCAAAATTTTTCTAAGTGTTAAACAGATCATAAGCTAAGCCTGACCCCTCGGATCACCTGCTTTGGAAAAATTAACACGCTGCTAAATTTTTCTAAGTGTTAAACAGATCCTAAGCTAAGCCTGGCCCCTCGGACCACCTTCTTCGGGGAAATTAACACGCTGCTAAATTTTTCTAAGTGTTAAACAGATCCTAAGCTAAGCCTAGCCCCTCGGACCACCTACTTTGGAAAAATTAACACGCTGCTAAATTTTTCTAAGTGTTAAACAGATCCTAAGCTAAGCCTGGCCCCTCGGACCACCTGCTTTAGAAAATTTAACACGCTGCTAAATTTTTCTAAGTGTTAAACAGATCCTAAGCTAAGTTTGACCCCTCGGATCACCTGCTTTGGAAAAATTAACACGCTGCTAAATTTTTCTAAGTGTTAAACAGATCATAAGCTAAGCTTGGCCCCTCGGACCACCAGCTTTGGAAAAATTAACATGCTGCTAAATTTTTCTAAGTGTTAAACAGATCATAAGCTAAGCCTGGCCCCTCGGACCACCTGCTTTGAAAAATTAACACGCTGCTAAATTTTTCTAAGTGTTAAACATATCCGAAGGTAAGCCTGGCCCCTCGGATCACCTGCTTTGGAAAAATTAACACGCTGCTAAAATTTTCTAAGTGTTAAACAGATCCTAAGCTAAGCTTGGCCCCTCGGACCACCTGCTTTGGAAAAATTAACACGCTGCTAAATTTTTCTAAGTGTTAAACAGATCCTAAGCTAAGCCTGGCTCCTCGGACCACCTGCTTTGGAAAAATTAACACGCTGCTAAATTTTTCTAACTGTTAAATCGATCCTAAGCTACGCCTGGCCCCTCAAACCACCTGCTTTGGAAATATTAACACGCTGCTAAATTTTTCTAAGTGTTAAACAGATCCTAAGCTACACCTGGCCCCTCGGACCTCCTGCTTTGGAAAAATTAACACGCTGCTAAATTTTTCTAAGTGTTAAACAGATCCTAAGCTAAGCCTGGCCCCTCGGACCACCTGCTTTGGAAAAATTAACAAGCTGCTAAATTTTTCTAAGTGTTAAACAGATCCTATGCTACACCTGGCCCCTCGGACCACCTGCTTTGGAAAAATTAACACGCTGCTAAATTTTTCTAAGTGTTAAACAGATCCTAAGCTAAGCCTGGCCCCTCGGACCACCTGCTTTGGAAAAATTAACACGCTGCTAAATTTTTCTAAGTGTTAAACAGATCCTAAGCTAAGCCTGGCTCCTCGGACCACCTGCTTTGGAAAAATTAACACGCTGCTAAATTTTTC
This sequence comes from Lithocarpus polystachyus, assembly GCA_033629205.1. Classification (NCBI taxonomy): domain Eukaryota; kingdom Viridiplantae; phylum Streptophyta; class Magnoliopsida; order Fagales; family Fagaceae; genus Lithocarpus; species Lithocarpus polystachyus. Next base: position 68,750,258 of record CM066162.1, read on the forward strand.
AAAGTGTTAAACAGATCCTATGCTACACCTGGCCCCTCGAACCACCTGCTTTGGAAAAATTAACATGCTGCTAAATTTTTCTAATTGTTAGACAGATCCTAAGCTAAGCCTGGCCCCTCGGACCACCTGCTTTGGAAAAATTAACACGCTGCTAAGTTTTTCTAAGTGTTAAACAGATCCTAAGCTAAGCCTGGCCCCTCGGATCACCTGCTTTGGAAAAATTAACACGATGCTAAATTTTTCTAAGTGTTAAACAGATCCTAAGCTAAGCCTGGCCCCTCGGACCACCTGCTTTGGAAAAATTAACACGCTGCTAAATTTTTCTAACTGTTAAATCGATCCTAAGCTACGCTTGGCCCCTCAAACCACCTGCTTCGGAAATATTAACACGCTGCTAAATTTTTCTAAGTGTTAAACAGATCCTAAGCTACACCTGGCCCCTCGGACCACCTGCTTTGGAAAAATTAACACGCTGCTAAATTTTTCTAAGTGTTAAACAGATCCTAAGCTAAGCCTGGCCCCTCGGACCACCTGCTTTGGAAAAATTAACACGCTGCTAAATTTTTCTAAGTGTTAAACATATCCTAAGGTAAGCCTGGCCCCTCGGATCACCTGCTTTGGAAAAATTAACACGCTGCTAAATTTTTCTAAGTGTTAAACAGATCCTAAGCTACACCTGGCCCCTCGGACCACCTGCTTTGGAAAAATTAACACGCTGCTAAATTTTCCTAAGTGTTAAACAGATCCTAAGCTACACCTGGTCCCTCGGACCACCTGCTTTGGAAAAATTAACTCGCTGCTAAATTTTTCTAAGTGTTAAAGAGATCCTAAGCTAAGCCTGGCCCCTCGGACCACCTGCTTTGGAAAAATTAACACGCTGCTAAATTTTTCTAAGTGTTAAACAGATCCTAAGCTAAGCCTGGCCCCTCGGACCACCTTCTTCGGGGAAATTAACACGCTGCTAAATTTTTCTAAGTGTTAAACAGATCCTAAGCTAAGCCTAGCCCCTCGGACCACCTGCTTTGGAAAAATTAACACGCTGCTAAATTTTTCTAAGTGTTAAACAGATCCTAAGCTAAGCCTGGCCCCTCGGACCACCTGCTTTAGAAAATTTAACACGCTGCTAAATTTTTCTAAGTGTTAAACAGATCCTAAGCTAAGTTTGACCCCTCGGATCACCTGCTTTGGAAAAATTAACACGCTGCTAAATTTTTCTAAGTGTTAAACAGATCATAAGCTAAGCTTGGCCCCTCGGACCACCAGCTTTGGAAAAATTAACACGCTGCTAAATTTTTCTAAGTGTTAAACAGATCCTAAGCTAAGCCTGGCCCCTCGGACCACCTGCTTTGAAAAATTAACACGCTGCTAAAATTTTCTAAGTGTTAAACATATCCGAAGGTAAGCCTGGCCCCTCGGATCACCTGCTTTGGAAAAATTAACACGCTGCTAAATTTTTCTAAGTGTTAAACAGATCCTAAGCTAAGCTTGGCCCCTCGGACCACCTGCTTTGGAAAAATTAACACGCTGCTAAATTTTTCTAAGTGTTAAACAGATCCTAAGCTAAGCCTGGCTCCTCGGACCACCTGCTTTGGAAAAATTAACACGCTGCTAAATTTTTCTAAGTGTTAAACAGATCCTAAGCTAAGCCTGGCCCCTCGGACCACCTGCTTTGGAAAAATTAACACGCTGCTAAATTTTTCTAAGTGTTAAACATATCCGAAGGTAAGCCTGGCCCCTCGGATCACCTGCTTTGGAAAAATTAACACGCTGCAAAATTTTTCTAAGTGTTAAACAGATCCTAAGCTAAGCATGGCCCCTCGGACCACCTGCTTTGGAAAAATTAACACGCTGCTAAATTTTTCTAAGTGTTAAACAGATCCTATGCTACACCTGGCCCCTCGGACCACCTGCTTTGGAAAAATTAACACGCTGCTAAATTTTTCTAAGTGTTAAACAGATCCTAAGCTAAGCCTGGCCCCTCGGACCACCTGCTTTGGAAAAATTAACACGCTGCTAAATTTTTCTAAGTGTTAAACATATCCGAAGGTAAGCCTGGCCCCTCGGATCACCTGCTTTGGAAAAATTAACACGCTGCAAAATTTTTCTAAGTGTTAAACAGATCCTAAGCTAAGCATGGCCCCTCAAACCACCTGCTTCGGAAATATTAACACGCTGCTAAATTTTTCTAAGTGTTAAACAGATCCTAAGCTAAGCTTGGCCCCTCGGACCACCTGCTTTGGAAAAATTAACACGCTGCTAAATTTTTCTAAGTGTTAAACAGATCCTATGCTACACCTGGCCCCTCGGACCACCTGCTTTGGAAAAATTAACACGCTGCTAAATTTTTCTAAGTGTTAAACAGATCCTAAGCTAAGCCTGGCCCCTCGGACCACCTGCTTTGGAAAAATTAACACGCTGCTAAATTTTTCTAAGTGTTAAACATATCCGAAGGTAAGCCTGGCCCCTCGGATCACCTGCTTTGGAAAAATTAACACGCTGCAAAATTTTTCTAAGTGTTAAACAGATCCTAAGCTAAGCATGGCCCCTCGGACCACCTGCTTTGGAAAAATTAACACGCTGCTAAATTTTTCTAAGTGTTAAACAGATCCTAAGCTAAGCCTGGCCCCTCGGACCACCTGCTTTGGAAAAATTAACAAGCTGCTAAATTTTTCTAAGTGTTAAACAGATCCTATGCTACACCTGGCCCCTCGGACCACCTGCTTTGGAAAAATTAACACGCTGCTAAATTTTTCTAAGTGTTAAACAGATCCTAAGCTAAGCCTGGCCCCTCGGACCACCTGCTTTGGAAAAATTAACACGCTGCTAAATTTTTCTAAGTGTTAAACAGATCCTAAGCTAAGCCTGGCTCCTCGGACCACCTGCTTTGGAAAAATTAACACGCTGCTAAATTTTTCAAAGTGTTAAACAGATCCTATGCTACACCTGGCCCCTCGAACCACCTGCTTTGGAAAAATTAACATGCTGCTAAATTTTTCTAATTGTTAGACAGATCCTAAGCTAAGCCTGGCCCCTCGGACCACCTGCTTTGGAAAAATTAACACGCTGCTAAGTTTTTCTAAGTGTTAAACAGATCCTAAGCTAAGCCTGGCCCCTCGGACCACTTGCTTTGGAAAAATTAACACGCTGCTAAATTTTTCTAAGTGTTAAATAGATCCTAAGCTAAGCCTGGCCCCTCGGACCACCTGCTTTGGTAAAATTAACACGCTACTAAATTTTTCTAAGTGTTAAACAGATCCTAAGCTAAGCCTGACCCCTCGGATCACCTGCTTTGGAAAAATTAACACGCTGCTCAATTTTTCTAAGTGTTAAACAGATCCTAAGCTAAGCCTGCCCCCTCGGACCACCTGGTTTGGAAAATTTAACACGCTGCAAAATTTTTCTAAGTGTTAAACAGATCATAAGCTAAGCCTGACCCCTCGGATCACCTGCTTTGGAAAAATTAACACGCTGCTAAATTTTTCTAAGTGTTAAACAGATCCTAAGCTAAGCCTGGCCCCTCGGACCACCTTCTTCGGGGAAATTAACACGCTGCTAAATTTTTCTAAGTGTTAAACAGATCCTAAGCTAAGCCTAGCCCCTCGGACCACCTGCTTTGGAAAAATTAACACGCTGCTAAATTTTTCTAAGTGTTAAACAGATCCTAAGCTAAGCCTGGCCCCTCGGACCACCTGCTTTAGAAAATTTAACACGCTGCTAAATTTTTCTAAGTGTTAAACAGATCCTAAGCTAAGTTTGACCCCTCGGATCACCTGCTTTGGAAAAATTAACACGCTGCTAAATTTTTCTAAGTGTTAAACAGATCATAAGCTAAGCTTGGCCCCTCGGACCACCAGCTTTGGAAAAATTAACACGCTGCTAAATTTTTCTAAGTGTTAAACAGATCCTAAGCTAAGCCTGGCTCCTCGGACCACCTGCTTTGGAAAAATTAACACGCTGCTAAATTTTTCTAAGTGTTAAACAGATCCTAAGCTAAGCCTGGCCCCTCGGACCACCTGCTTTGGAAAAATTAACACGCTGCTAAATTTTTCTAAGTGTTAAACATATCCGAAGGAAAGCCTGGCCCCTCGGATCACCTGCTTTGGAAAAATTAACACGCTGCAAAATTTTTCTAAGTGTTAAACAGATCCTAAGCTAAGCATGGCCCCTCGGACCACCTGCTTTGGAAAAATTAACACGCTGCTAAATTTTTCTAAGTGTTAAACAGATCCTATGCTACACCTGGCCCCTCGGACCACCTGCTTTGGAAAAATTAACACGCTGCTAAATTTTTCTAAGTGTTAAACAGATCCTAAGCTAAGCCTGGCCCCTCGGACCACCTGCTTTGGAAAAATTAACACGCTGCTAAATTTTTCTAAGTGTTAAACATATCCGAAGGTAAGCCTGGCCCCTCGGATCACCTGCTTTGGAAAAATTAACACGCTGCAAAATTTTTCTAAGTGTTAAACAGATCCTAAGCTAAGCATGGCCCCTCAAACCACCTGCTTCGGAAATATTAACACGCTGCTAAATTTTTCTAAGTGTTAAACAGATCCTAAGCTAAGCTTGGCCCCTCGGACCACCTGCTTTGGAAAAATTAACACGCTGCTAAATTTTTCTAAGTGTTAAACAGATCCTATGCTACACCTGGCCCCTCGGACCACCTGCTTTGGAAAAATTAACACGCTGCTAAATTTTTCTAAGTGTTAAACAGATCCTAAGCTAAGCCTGGCCCCTCGGACCACCTGCTTTGGAAAAATTAACACGCTGCTAAATTTTTCTAAGTGTTAAACATATCCGAAGGTAAGCCTGGCCCCTCGGATCACCTGCTTTGGAAAAATTAACACGCTGCAAAATTTTTCTAAGTGTTAAACAGATCCTAAGCTAAGCATGGCCCCTCGGACCACCTGCTTTGGAAAAATTAACACGCTGCTAAATTTTTCTAAGTGTTAAACAGATCCTAAGCTAAGCCTGGCCCCTCGGACCACCTGCTTTGGAAAAATTAACAAGCTGCTAAATTTTTCTAAGTGTTAAACAGATCCTATGCTACACCTGGCCCCTCGGACCACCTGCTTTGGAAAAATTAACACGCTGCTAAATTTTTCTAAGTGTTAAACAGATCCTAAGCTAAGCCTGGCCCCACGGACCACCTGCTTTGGAAAAATTAACACGCTGCTAAATTTTTCTAAGTGTTAAACAGATCCTAAGCTAAGCCTGGCTCCTCGGACCACCTGCTTTGGAAAAATTAACACGCTTCTAAATTTTTCAAAGTGTTAAACAGATCCTATGCTACACCTGGCCCCTCGAACCACCTGCTTTGGAAAAATTAACATGCTGCTAAATTTTTCTAATTGTTAGACAGATCCTAAGCTAAGCCTGGCCCCTCGGACCACCTGCTTTGGAAAAATTAACACGCTGCTAAGTTTTTCTAAGTGTTAAACAGATCCTAAGCTAAGCCTGGCCCCTCGGACCACTTGCTTTGGAAAAATTAACACGCTGCTAAATTTTTCTAAGTGTTAAATAGATCCTAAGCTAAGCCTGGCCCCTCGGACCACCTGCTTTGGTAAAATTAACACGCTACTAAATTTTTCTAAGTGTTAAACAGATCCTAAGCTAAGCCTGACCCCTCGGATCACCTGCTTTGGAAAAATTAACACGCTGCTCAATTTTTCTAAGTGTTAAACAGATCCTAAGCTAAGCCTGCCCCCTCGGACCACCTGGTTTGGAAAATTTAACAAGCTGCAAAATTTTTCTAAGTGTTAAACAGATCATAAGCTAAGCCTGACCCCTCGGATCACCTGCTTTGGAAAAATTAACACGCTGCTAAATTTTTCTAAGTGTTAAACAGATCCTAAGCTAAGCCTGGCCCCTCGGACCACCTTCTTCGGGGAAATTAACACGCTGCTAAATTTTTCTAAGTGTTAAACAGATCCTAAGCTAAGCCTAGCCCCTCGGACCACCTGCTTTGGAAAAATTAACACGCTGCTAAATTTTTCTAAGTGTTAAACAGATCCTAAGCTAAGCCTGGCCCCTCGGACCACCTGCTTTAGAAAATTTAACACGCTGCTAAATTTTTCTAAGTGTTAAACAGATCCTAAGCTAAGTTTGACCCCTCGGATCACTTGCTTTGGAAAAATTAACACGCTGCTAAATTTTTCTAAGTGTTAAACAGATCATAAGCTAAGCTTGGCCCCTCGGACCACCAGCTTTGGAAAAATTAACACGCTGCTAAATTTTTCTAAGTGTTAAACAGATCCTAAGCTAAGCCTGGCCCCTCGGACCACCTGCTTTGAAAAATTAACACGCTGCTAAATTTTTCTAAGTGTTAAACAGATCCTAAGCTAAGCATGGCCCCTCGGACCACCTGCTTTGGAAAAATTAACACGCTGCTAAATTTTTCTAAGTGTTAAACAGATCCTAAGCTAAGCCTGGCCCCTCGGACCACCTGCTTTGGAAAAATTAACAAGCTGCTAAATTTTTCTAAGTGTTAAACAGATCCTATGCTACACCTGGCCCCTCGGACCACCTGCTTTGGAAAAATTAACACGCTGCTAAATTTTTCTAAGTGTTAAACAGATCCTAAGCTAAGCCTGGCCCCTCGGACCACCTGCTTTGGAAAAATTAACACGCTGCTAAATTTTTCTAAGTGTTAAACAGATCCTAAGCTAAGCATGGCCCCTCGGACCACCTGCTTTGGAAAAATTAACACGCTGCTAAATTTTTCTAAGTGTTAAACAGATCCTAAGCTAAGCCTGGCCCCTCGGACCACCTGCTTTGGAAAAATTAACAAGCTGCTAAATTTTTCTAAGTGTTAAACAGATCCTATGCTACACCTGGCCCCTCGGACCACCTGCTTTGGAAAAATTAACACGCTGCTAAATTTTTCTAAGTGTTAAACAGATCCTAAGCTAAGCCTGGCCCCTCGGATCACCTGCTTTGGAAAAATTAACACGCTGCAAAATTTTTCTAAGTGTTAAACAGATCCTAAGCTAAGCATGGCCCCTCGGACCACCTGCTTTGGAAAAATTAACACGCTGCTAAATTTTTCTAAGTGTTAAACAGATCCTAAGCTAAGCCTGGCCCCTCGGACCACCTGCTTTGGAAAAATTAACAAGCTGCTAAATTTTTCTAAGTGTTAAACAGATCCTATGCTACACCTGGCCCCTCGGACCACCTGCTTTGGAAAAATTAACACGCTGCTAAATTTTTCTAAGTGTTAAACAGATCCTAAGCTAAGCCTGGCCCCTCGGACCACCTGCTTTGGAAAAATTAACACGCTGCTAAATTTTTCTAAGTGTTAAACAGATCCTAAGCTAAGCCTGGCTCCTCGGACCACCGGCTTTGGAAAAATTAACACGCTGCTAAATTTTTCAAAGTGTTAAACAGATCCTATGCTACACCTGGCCCCTCGAACCACCTGCTTTGGAAAAATTAACATGCTGCTAAATTTTTCTAATTGTTAGACAGATCCTAAGCTAAGCCTGGCCCCTCGGACCACCTGCTTTGGAAAAATTAACACGCTGCTAAGTTTTTCTAAGTGTTAAACAGATCCTAAGCTAAGCCTGGCCCCTCGGATCACCTGCTTTGGAAAAATTAACACGATGCTAAATTTTTCTAAGTGTTAAACAGATCCTAAGCTAAGCCTGGCCCCTCGGACCACCTGCTTTGGAAAAATTAACACGCTGCTGAATTTTTCTAAGTGTTAAACAGATCCTAAGCTAAGCCTGGCCCCTCGGATCACCTGCTTTGGAAAAATTAACACGCTGCTAAATTTTTCTAAGTGTTAAACAGATCCTAAGCTCAGACTGGCCCCTCGGACCACCTGCTTTGGAAAAATTAACACGCTGCTAAATTTTTCTAAGTGTTAAACAGATCCTAAGCTAAGCCTGGCCCCTCGGACCACCTGCTTTGGAAAAATTAACACGCTGCTAAATTTTTCTAAGTGTTAAACAGATCCTAAGCTAAGCCTGGCCCCTCAGACCACCTGCTTTGGAAAAATTAACACGCTGCTAAATTTTTCTAAGTGTTAAACAGATCCTATGCTACACCTGGCCCCTCGGACCACCTACTTTGGAAAAATTAACACGCTGCTAAATTTTTCTAAGTGTTAAACAGATCCTAAGCTAAGCCTGGCCCCTCGGACCACCTGCTTCGGAAAAATTAACACGCTGCTAAATTTTTCTAAGTGTTAAACATATCCGAAGGTAAGCCTGGCCCCTCGGATCACCTGCTTTGGAAAAATTAACACGCTGCAAAATTTTTCTAAGTGTTAAACTGATCCTAAGCTAAGCATGGCCCCTCGGACCACCTGCTTTGGAAAAATTAACACGCTGCTAAATTTTTCTAAGTGTTAAACAGATCCTAAGCTAAGTCTGGCCCCTCGGACCACCTGCTTTGGAAAAATTAACAAGCTGCTAAATTTTTCTAAGTGTTAAACAGATCCTATGCTACACCTGGCCCCTCGGACCACCTGCTTTGGAAAAATTAACACGCTGCTAAATTTTTCTAAGTGTTAAACAGATCCTAAGCTAAGCCTGGCCCCTCGGACCACCTGCTTTGGAAAAATTAACACGCTGCTAAATTTTTCTATGTGTTAAACAGATCCTAAGCTAAGCCTGGCTCCTCGGACCACCTGCTTTGGAAAAATTAACACGCTGCTAAATTTTTCAAAGTGTTAAACAGATCCTAAGCTCAGCCTGGCCCCTCGGACCACCTGCTTTGGAAAAATTAACACGCTGCTAAATTTTTCTAAGTGTTAGACAGATCCTAAGCTAAGCCTGGCCCCTCGGACCACCTGCTTTGGAAAAATTAACACGCTGCTAAATTTTTCTAAGTGTTAAACAGATCCTAAGCTCAGCCTGGCCCCTCGGATCACCTGCTTTGGAAAAATTAACACGATGCTAAATTTTTCTAAGTGTTAAACAGATCCTAAGCTAAGCCTGGCCCCTCGGACCACCTGCTTTGGAAAAATTAACACGCTGCTGAATTTTTCTAAGTGTTAAACAGATCCTAAGCTAAGCCTGGCCCCTCGGATCACCTGCTTTGGAAAAATTAACACGCTGCTAAATTTTTCTAAGTGTTAAACAGATCCTAAGCTCAGCCTGGCCCCTCGGACCACCTGCTTTGGAAAAATTAACACGCTGCTAAATTTTTCTAAGTGTTAAACAGATCCTAAGCTAAGCCTGGCCCCTCGGACCACCTGCTTTGGAAAAATTAACACGCTGCTAAATTTTTCTAAGTGTTAAACAGATCCTAAGCTAAGCCTGGCCCCTCGGACCACCTGCTTTGGAAAAATTAACACGCTGCTAAATTTTTCTAAGTGTTAAACATATGCGAAGGTAAGCCTGGCCCCTCGGATCACCTGCTTTGGAAAAATTAACACGCTGCTAAATTTTTCTAAGTGTTAAACAGATCCTAAGCTAAGCCTGGCCCCTCGGATCACCTGCTTTGGAAAAATTAACACGCTGCTGAATTTTTCTAAGTGTTAAACAGATCCTAAGCTAAGCCTGGCCCCTCGGATCACCTGCTTTGGAAAAATTAACACGCTGCTAAATTTTTCTAAGTGTTAAACAGATCCTAAGCTCAGCCTTGCACCTCGGACCACCTGCTTTGGAAAAATTAACACGCTGCTAAATTTTTCTAAGTGTTAAACAGATCCTAAGCTAAGCCTGGCCCCTCGGACCACCTGCTTTGGAAAAATTAACACGCTGCTAAATTTTTCTAAGTGTTAAACAGATCCTAAGCTAAGCCTGGCCCCTCGGACCACCTGCTTTGGAAAAATTAACACGCTGCTAAATTTTTCTAAGTGTTAAACAGATCCTAAGCTAAGCCTGGCCCCTCGGACCACCTGCTTTGGAAAAATTAACACGCTGCTAAATTTTTCTAAGTGTTAAACATATCCGAAGGTAAGCCTGGCCCCTCGGATCACCTGCTTTGGAAAAATTAACACGCTGCTAAATTTTTCTAAGTGTTAAACAGATCCTAAGCTAAGCTTGGCCCCTCGGACCACCTGCTTTGGAAAAATTAACACGCTGCTAAATTTTTCTAAGTGTTAAACAGATCCTAAGCTAAGCCTGGCTCCTCGGACCACCTGCTTTGGAAAAATTAACACGCTGCTAAATTTTTCTAAGTGTTAAACAGATCCTATGCTACACCCGGCCCCTCGGACCACCTGCTTTGGAAAAATTAACACGCTGCTAAATTTTTCTAAGTGTTAAACAGATCCTAAGCTAAGCCTGGCCCCTCGGACCACCTGCTTTGGAAAAATTAACACGCTGCTAAATTTTTCTAAGTGTTAAACAGATCCTAAGCTAAGCCTGGCTCCTCGGACCACCTGCTTTGGAAAAATTAACACGCTGCTAAATTTTTCTAAGTGTTATACAGATCCTATGCTAAGCCTGGCCCCTCGGACCACCTGCTTTGGAAAAATTAACACGCTGCTAAATTTTTCTAAGTGTTAAAAAGATCCTAAGCTGCACGTGGCCCCTCGGACCACCTGCTTTGGAAAAATTAACACGCTGCTAAATTTTTCTAAGTGTTAAACAGATCCTAAGCTAAGCCTGGCCCCTTGGACCACCTGCTTTGGAAAAATTGACACGCTGCTAAATTTTTCTAAGTGTTAAACAGATCCTAAGCTAAGCCTGGCCCCTCGGATCACCTGCTTTGGAAAAATTAACACGCTGCTAAATTTTTCTAAGTGTTAAACAGATCCTAAGCTAAGCCTGGCCCCTCGGACCACCTGCTTTGGAAAAATTAACACGCTGCTGAATTTTTCTAAGTGTTAAACAGATCCTAAGCTAAGCCTGGCCCCTCGGATCACCTGCTTTGGAAAAATTAACACGCTGCTAAATTTTTCTAAGTGTTAAACAGATCCTAAGCTCAGCCTGGCCCCTCGGACCACCTGCTTTGGAAAAATTAACACGCTGCTAAATTTTTCTAAGTGTTAAACAGATCCTAAGCTAAGCCTGGCCCCTCGGACCACCTGCTTTGGAAAAATTAACACGCTGCTAAATTTTTCTAAGTGTTAAACAGATCCTAAGCTAAGCCTGGCCCCTCGGACCACCTGCTTTGGAAAAATTATCACGCTGCTAAATTTTTCTAAGTGTTAAACATATCCGAAGGTAAGCCTGGCCCCTCGGATCACCTGCTTTGGAAAAATTAACACGCTGCTAAATTTTTCTAAGTGTTAAACAGATCCTAAGCTAAGCTTGGCCCCTCGGACCACCTGCTTTGGAAAAATTAACACGCTGCTAAATTTTTCTAAGAGTTAAACAGATCCTAAGCTAAGCCTGGCTCCTCGGACCACCTGCTTTGGAAAAATTAACACGCTGCTAAATTTTTCTAAGTGTTAAACAGATCCTATGCTACACCTGGCCCCTCGGACCACCTGCTTTGGAAAAATTAACACGCTGCTAAATTTTTCTAAGTGTTAAACAGATCCTAAGCTCAGCCTGGCCCCTCGGACCACCTGCTTTGGAAAAATTAACACGCTGCTAAATTTTTCTAAGTGTTAAACAGATCCTAAGCTAAGCCTGGCCCCTCGGACCACCTGCTTTGGAAAAATTAACACGCTGCTGAATTTTTCTAAGTGTTAAACAGATCCTAAGCTAAGCCTGGCCCCTCGGATCACCTGCTTTGGAAATATTAACAAGCTGCTAAATTTTTCTAAGTGTTAAACAGAACCTAAGCTCAGCCTGGCCCCTCGGACCACCTGCTTTGGAAAAATTAACACGCTGCTAAATTTTTCTAAGTGTTAAACAGATCCTAAGCTAAGCCTGGCCCCTCGGACCACCTCCTTTGGAAAAATTAACACGCTGCTAAATTTTTCTAAGTGTTAAACAGATCCTAAGCTCAGCCTGGCCCCTCGGACCACCTGCTTTGGAAAAATTAACACGCTGCTAAATTTTTCTAAGTGTTAAACAGATCCTAAGCTAAGCCTGGCCCCTCGGACCACCTGCTTTGGAAAAATTAACACGCTGCTGAATTTTTCTAAGTGTTAAACAGATCCTAAGCTAAGCCTGGCCCCTCGGATCACCTGCTTTGGAAAAATTAACACGCTGCTAAATTTTTCTAAGTGTTAAACAGATCCTAAGCTCAGCCTGGCCCCTCGGACCACCTGCTTTGGAAAAATTAACACGCTGCTAAATTTTTCTAAGTGTTAAACAGATCCTAAGCTAAGCCTGGCCCCTCGGACCACCTGCTTTGGAAAAATTAACACGCTGCTAAATTTTTCTAAGTGTTAAACAGATCCTAAGCTAAGCCTGGCCCCTCGGACCACCTGCTTTGGAAAAATTAACACGCTGCTAAATTTTTCTAAGTGTTAAACAGATTCTAAGCTAAGCCTGGCCCCTCGGACCACCTGCTTTGGAAAAATTAACACGCTGCTAAATTTTTCTAAGTGTTAAACATATCCGAAGGTAAGCCTGGCCCCTCGGATCACCTGCTTTGGAAAAATTAACACGCTGCTAAATTTTTCTAAGTGTTAAACAGATCCTAAGCTAAGCCTGGCCCCTCGGACCACCTGCTTTGGAAAAATTAACACGCTGCTAAATTTTTTTAAGTGTTAAACAGATCCTAAGCTAAGCCTGGCCCCTCGGACCACCTGCTTTGGAAAAATTAACACGCTGCTAAATTTTTCTAAGTGTTAAACATATCCGAAGGTAAGCCTGGCCCCTCGGATCACCTGCTTTGGAAAAATTAACACGCTGCTAAATTTTTCTAAGTGTTAAACAGATCCTAAGCTAAGCTTGGCCCCTCGGACCACCTGCTTTGGAAAAATTAACACGCTGCTAAATTTTTCTAAGTGTTAAACAGATCCTAAGCTAAGCCTGGCTCCTCGGACCACCTGCTTTGGAAAAATTAACACGTTGCTAAATTTTTCTAAGTGTTAAACAGATCCTATGCTACACCTGGCCCCTCGGACCACCTGCTTTGGAAAAATTAACACGCTGCTAAATTTTTCTAAGTGTTAAACAGATCCTAAGCTCAGCCTGGCCCCTCGGACCACCTGCTTTGGAAAAATTAACACGCTGCTAAATTTTTCTAAGTGTTAAACAGATCCTAAGCTAAGCCTGGCCCCTCGGACCACCTGCTTTGGAAAAATTAACACGCTGCTGAATTTTTCTAAGTGTTAAACAGATCCTAAGCTAAGCCTGGCCCCTCGGATCACCTGCTTTGGAAAAATTAACACGCTGCTAAATTTTTCTAAGTGTTAAACAGAACCTAAGCTCAGCCTGGCCCCTCGGACCACCTGCTTTGGAAAAATTAACACGCTGCTAAATTTTTCTAAGTGTTAAACAGATCCTAAGCTAAGCCTGGCCCCTCAGACCACCTGCTTTGGAAAAATTAACACGCTGCTAAATTTTTCTAAGTGTTAAACAGATCCTAAGCTCAGCCTGGCCCCTCGGACCACCTGCTTTGGAAAAATTAACACGCTGCTAAATTTTTCTAAGTGTTAAACAGATCCTAAGCTAAGCCTGGCCCCTCGGACCACCTGCTTTGGAAAAATTAACACGCTGCTGAATTTTTCTAAGTGTTAAACAGATCCTAAGCTAAGCCTGGCCCCTCGGATCACCTGCTTTGGAAAAATTAACACGCTGCTAAATTTTTCTAAGTGTTAAACAGATCCTAAGCTCAGCCTGGCCCCTCGGACCACCTGCTTTGGAAAAATTAACACGCTGCTAAATTTTTCTAAGTGTTAAACAGATCCTAAGCTAAGCCTGGCCCCTCGGACTACCTGCTTTGGAAAAATTAACACGCTGCTAAATTTTTCTAAGTGTTAAACAGATCCTAAGCTAAGCCTGGCCCCTCGGACCACCTGCTTTGGAAAAATTAACACGCTGCTAAATTTTTCTAAGTGTTAAACAGATCCTAAGCTAAGCTTGGCCCCTCGGACCACCTGCTTTGGAAAAATTAACACGCTGCTAAATTTTTCTAAGTGTTATACAGATCCTAAGCTAAGCCTGGCTCCTCGGACCACCTGCTTTGGAAAAATTAACACGCTGCTAAATTTTTCTAAGTGTTAAACAGATCCTATGCTACACCTGGCCCCTCGGACCACCTGCTTTGGAAAAATTAACACGCTGCTAAATTTTTCTAAGTGTTAAACAGATCCTAAGCTAAGCCTGGCCCCTCGGACCACCTGCTTTGGAAAAATTAACACGCTGCTAAATTTTTCTAAGTGTTAAACAGATCCTAAGCTAAGCCTGGCTCCTCGGACCACCTGCTTTGGAAAAATTAACACGCTGCTAAATTTTTCTAAGTGTTAAACAGATCCTAAGCTAAGCCTGGCCCCTTGGACCACCTGCTTTGGAAAAATTGACATGCTGCTAAATTTTTCTAAGTGTTAACCAGATCCTAAGCTAAGCCTGGCCCCTCGGATCACCTGCTTTGGAAAAATTAACACGCTGCTAAATTTTTCTAAGTGTTAAACAGATCCTAAGCTAAGCCTGGCCCCTCGGACCACCTGCTTTGGAAAAATTAACACGCTGCTGAATTTTTCTAAGTGTTAAACAGATCCTAAGCTAAGCCTGGCCCCTCGGATCACCTGCTTTGGAAAAATTAACACGCTGCTAAATTTTTCTAAGTGTTAAACAGATCCTAAGCTCAGCCTGGCCCCTCGGACCACCTGCTTTGGAAAAATTAACACGCTGCTAAATTTTTCTAAGTGTTAAACAGATCCTAAGCTAAGCCTGGCCCCTCGGACCACCTGCTTTGGAAAAATTAACACGCTGCTAAATTTTTCTAAGTGTTAAACAGATCCTAAGCTAAGCCTGGCCCCTCGGACCACCTGCTTTGGAAAAATTAACACGCTGCTAAATTTTTCTAAGTGTTAAACATATCCGAAGGTAAGCCTGGCCCCTCGGATCACCTGCTTTGGAAAAATTAACACGCTGCTAAATTTTTCTAAGTGTTAAACAGATCCTAAGCTCAGCCTGGCCCCTCGGACCACCTGCTTTGGAAAAATTAACACGCTGCTAAATTTTTCTAAGTGTTAAACAGATCCTAAGCTAAGCCTGGCCCCTCGGACTACCTGCTTTGGAAAAATTAACACGCTGCTAAATTTTTCTAAGTGTTAAACAGATCCTAAGCTAAGCCTGGCCCCTCGGACCACCTGCTTTGGAAAAATTAACACGCTGTTAAATTTTTCTAAGTGTTAAACAGATCCTAAGCTAAGCCTGGCCCCTCGGACCACCTGCTTTGGAAAAATTAACACGCTGCTAAATTTTTCTAAGTGTTAAACATATCCGAAGGTAAGCCTGGCCCCTCGGATCACCTGCTTTGGAAAAATTAACACGCTGCTAAATTTTTCTAAGTGTTAAACAGATCCTAAGCTAAGCTTGGCCCCTCGGACCACCTGCTTTGGAAAAATTAACACGCTGCTAAATTTTTCTAAGTGTTATACAGATCCTAAGCTAAGCCTGGCTCCTCGGACCACCTGCTTTGGAAAAATTAACACGCTGCTAAATTTTTCTAAGTGTTAAACAGATCCTATGCTACACCTGGCCCCTCGGACCACCTGCTTTGGAAAAATTAACACGCTGCTAAATTTTTCTAAGTGTTAAACAGATCCTAAGCTAAGCCTGGCCCCTCGGACCACCTGCTTTGGAAAAATTAACACGCTGCTAAATTTTTCTAAGTGTTAAACAGATCCTAAGCTAAGCCTGGCTCCTCGGACCACCTGCTTTGGAAAAATTAACACGCTGCTAAATTTTTCTAAGTGTTAAACAGATCCTAAGCTAAGCCTGGCCCCTTGGACCACCTGCTTTGGAAAAATTGACATGCTGCTAAATTTTTCTAAGTGTTAACCAGATCCTAAGCTAAGCCTGGCCCCTCGGATCACCTGCTTTGGAAAAATTAACACGCTGCTAAATTTTTCTAAGTGTTAAACAGATCCTAAGCTAAGCCTGGCCCCTCGGACCACCTGCTTTGGAAAAATTAACACGCTGCTGAATTTTTCTAAGTGTTAAACAGATCCTAAGCTAAGCCTGGCCCCTCGGATCACCTGCTTTGGAAAAATTAACACGCTGCTAAATTTTTCTAAGTGTTAAACAGATCCTAAGCTCAGCCTGGCCCCTCGGACCACCTGCTTTGGAAAAATTAACACGCTGCTAAATTTTTCTAAGTGTTAAACAGATCCTAAGCTAAGCCTGGCCCCTCGGACCACCTGCTTTGGAAAAATTAACACGCTGCTAAATTTTTCTAAGTGTTAAACAGATCCTAAGCTAAGCCTGGCCCCTCGGACCACCTGCTTTGGAAAAATTAACACGCTGCTAAATTTTTCTAAGTGTTAAACATATCCGAAGGTAAGCCTGGCCCCTCGGATCACCTGCTTTGGAAAAATTAACACGCTGCTAAATTTTTCTAAGTGTTAAACAGATCCTAAGCTAAGCTTGGCCCCTCGGACCACCTGCTTTGGAAAAATTAACACGCTGCTAAATTTTTCTAAGTGTTAAACAGATCCTAAGCTAAGCCTGGCTCCTCGGACCACCTGCTTTGGAAAAATTAACACGCTGCTAAATTTTTCTAAGTGTTAAACAGATCCTAAGCTAAGCGTGGCCCCTCGGACCACCTGCTTTGGAAAAATTAACACGCTGCTAAATTTTTCTAAGTGTTAAACAGATCCTAAGCTAAGCCTGGCTCCTCGGACCACCTGCTTTGGAAAAATTAACACGCTGCTAAATTTTTCTAAGTGTTAAACAGATCCTATGCTACACCTGGCCCCTCGGACCACCTGCTTTGGAAAAATTAACACGCTGCTAAATTTTTCTAAGTGTTAAACAGATCCTAAGCTCAGCCTGGCCCCTCGGACCACCTGCTTTGGAAAAATTAACACGCTGCTAAATTTTTCTAAGTGTTAAACAGATCCTAAGCTAAGCCTGGCCCCTCGGACCACCTCCTTTGGAAAAATTAACACGCTGCTAAATTTTTCTAAGTGTTAAACAGATCCTAAGCTCAGCCTGGCCCCTCGGACCACCTGCTTTGGAAAAATTAACACGCTGCTAAATTTTTCTAAGTGTTAAACAGATCCTAAGCTAAGCTTGGCCCCTCGGACCACCTGCTTTGGAAAAATTAACACGCTGCTAAATTTTTCTAAGTGTTAAACAGATCCTCTGCTAAGCCTGGCCCCTCGGACCACCTGCTTTGGAAAAATTAACACGCTGCTAAATTTTTCTAAGTGTTAAACAGATCCTAAGCTGCACGTGGCCCCTCGGACCACCTGCTTTGGAAAAATTAACACGCTGCTAAATTTTTCTAAGTGTTAAACAGATCCTAAGCTAAGCCTGGCCCCTCGGACCACCTGCTTTGGAAAAATTGACACGCTGCTAAATTTTTCTAAGTGTTAAACATATCCGAAGGTAAGCCTGGCCCCTCGGATCACCTGCTTTGGAAAAATTAACACGCTGCTAAATTTTTCTAAGTGTTAAACAGATCCTAAGCTAAGCTTGGCCCCTCGGACCACCTGCTTTGGAAAAATTAACACGCTGCTAAATTTTTCTAAGTGTTATACAGATCCTAAGCTAAGCCTGGCTCCTCGGACCACCTGCTTTGGAAAAATTAACACGCTGCTAACTTTTTCTAAGTGTTAAACAGATCCTATGCTACACCTGGCCCCTCGGACCACCTGCTTTGGAAAAATTAACACGCTGCTAAATTTTTCTAAGTGTTAAACAGATCCTAAGCTAAGCCTGGCCCCTCGGACCACCTGCTTTGGAAAAATTAACACGCTGCTAAATTTTTCTAAGTGTTAAACAGATCCTAAGCTAAGCCTGGCTCCTCGGACCACCTGCTTTGGAAAAATTAACACGCTGCTAAATTTTTCTAAGTGTTAAACAGATCCTCTGCTAAGCCTGGCCCCTCGGACCACCTGCTTTGGAAAAATTAACACGCTGCTAAATTTTTCTAAGTGTTAAACAGATCCTAAGCTGCACGTGGCCCCTCGGACCACCTGCTTTGGAAAAATTAACACGCTGCTAAATTTTTCTAAGTGTTAAACAGATCCTAAGCTAAGCCTGGCCCCTCGGACCACCTGCTTTGGAAAAATTAACACGCTGCTGAATTTTTCTAAGTGTTAAACAGATCCTAAGCTAAGCCTGGCCCCTCGGATCACCTGCTTTGGAAAAATTAACACGCTGCTAAATTTTTCTAAGTGTTAAACAGATCCTAAGCTCAGCCTGGCCCCTCGGACCACCTGCTTTGGAAAAATTAACACGCTGCTAAATTTTTCTAAGTGTTAAACAGATCCTAAGCTAAGCCTGGCCCCTCGGACCACCTGCTTCGGAAAAATTAACACGCTGCTAAATTTTTCTAAGTGTTAAACAGATCCTAAGCTAAGCCTGGCCCCTCGGACCACCTGCTTTGGAAAAATTAACACGCTGCTAAATTTTTCTAAGTGTTAAACAGATCCTAAGCTAAGCCTGGCCCCTCGGACCACCTGCTTTGGAAAAATTAACACGCTGCTAAATTTTTCTAAGTGTTAAACAGATCCTAAGCTAAGCCTGGCTCCTCGGACCACCTGCTTTGGAAAAATTAACACGCTGCTAAATTTTTCTAAGTGTTAAACAGATCCTCTGCTAAGCCTGGCCCCTCGGACCACCTGCTTTGGAAAAATTAACACGCTGCTAAATTTTTCTAAGTGTTAAACAGATCCTAAGCTGCACGTGGCCCCTCGGACCACCAGCTTTGGAAAAATTAACACGCTGCTAAATTTTTCTAAGTGTTAAACAGATCCTAAGCTAAGCCTGGCCCCTCGGACCACCTGCTTTGGAAAAATTAACACGCTGCTGAATTTTTCTAAGTGTTAAACAGATCCTAAGCTAAGCCTGGCCCCTCGGATCACCTGCTTTGGAAAAATTAACACGCTGCTAAATTTTTCTAAGTGTTAAACAGATCCTAAGCTCAGCCTGGCCCCTCGGACCACCTGCTTTGGAAAAATTAACACGCTGCTAAATTTTTCTAAGTGTTAAACAGATCCTAAGCTAAGCCTGGCCCCTCGGACCACCTGCTTTGGAAAAATTAACACGCTGCTAAATTTTTCTAAGTGTTAAACAGATCCTATGCTACACCTGGCCCCTCGGACCACCTGCTTTGGAAAAATTAACACGCTGCTAAATTTTTCTAAGTGTTAAACAGATCCTAAGCTCAGCCTGGCCCCTCGGACCACCTGCTTTGGAAAAATTAACACGCTGCTAAATTTTTCTAAGTGTTAAACAGATCCTAAGCTAAGCCTGGCCCCTCGGACCACCTCCTTTGGAAAAATTAACACGCTGCTAAATTTTTCTAAGTGTTAAACAGATCCTAAGCTCAGCCTGGCCCCTCGGACCACCTGCTTTGGAAAAATTAACACGCTGCTAAATTTTTCTAAGTGTTAAACAGATCCTAAGCTAAGCTTGGCCCCTCGGACCACCTGCTTTGGAAAAATTAACACGCTGCTAAATTTTTCTAAGTGTTAAACAGATCCTCTGCTAAGCCTGGCCCCTCGGACCACCTGCTTTGGAAAAATTAACACGCTGCTAAATTTTTCTAAGTGTTAAACAGATCCTAAGCTGCACGTGGCCCCTCGGACCACCTGCTTTGGAAAAATTAACACGCTGCTAAATTTTTCTAAGTGTTAAACAGATCCTAAGCTAAGCCTGGCCCCTCGGACCACCTGCTTTGGAAAAATTAACACGCTGCTAAATTTTTCTAAGTGTTAAACAGATCCTAAGCTAAGCTTGGCCCCTCGGACCACCTGCTTTGGAAAAATTAACACGCTGCTAAATTTTTCTAAGTGTTATACAGATCCTAAGCTAAGCCTGGCTCCTCGGACCACCTGCTTTGGAAAAATTAACACGCTGCTAAATTTTTCTAAGTGTTAAACAGATCCTATGCTACACCTGGCCCCTCGGACCACCTGCTTTGGAAAAATTAACACGCTGCTAAATTTTTCTAAGTGTTAAACAGATCCTAAGCTAAGCCTGGCCCCTCGGACCACCTGCTTTGGAAAAATTAACACGCTGCTAAATTTTTCTAAGTGTTAAACAGATCCTAAGCTAAGCCTGGCTCCTCGGACCACCTGCTTTGGAAAAATTAACACGCTGCTAAATTTTTCTAAGTGTTAAACAGATCCTCTGCTAAGCCTGGCCCCTCGGACCACCTGCTTTGGAAAAATTAACACGCTGCTAAATTT
This sequence comes from Lithocarpus polystachyus, assembly GCA_033629205.1. NCBI lineage: Eukaryota > Viridiplantae > Streptophyta > Magnoliopsida > Fagales > Fagaceae > Lithocarpus > Lithocarpus polystachyus. The sequence goes on from CM066162.1 coordinate 68,770,422, forward strand.
TTCTAAGTGTTAAACAGATCCTAAGCTGCACGTGGCCCCTCGGACCACCTGCTTTGGAAAAATTAACACGCTGCTAAATTTTTCTAAGTGTTAAACAGATCCTAAGCTAAGCCTGGCCCCTCGGACCACCTGCTTTGGAAAAATTAACACGCTGCTGAATTTTTCTAAGTGTTAAACAGATCCTAAGCTAAGCCTGGCCCCTCGGATCACCTGCTTTGGAAAAATTAACACGCTGCTAAATTTTTCTAAGTGTTAAACAGATCCTAAGCTCAGCCTGGCCCCTCGGACCACCTGCTTTGGAAAAATTAACACGCTGCTAAATTTTTCTAAGTGTTAAACAGATCCTAAGCTAAGCCTGGCCCCTCGGACCACCTGCTTTGGAAAAATTAACACGCTGCTAAATTTTTCTAAGTGTTAAACAGATCCTAAGCTAAGCCTGGCCCCTCGGACCACCTGCTTTGGAAAAATTAACACGCTGCTAAATTTTTCTAAGTGTTAAACATATCCGAAGGTAAGCCTGGCCCCTCGGATCACCTGCTTTGGAAAAATTAACACGCTGATAAATTTTTCTAAGTGTTAAACAGATCCTAAGCTAAGCTTGGCCCCTCGGACCACCTGCTTTGGAAAAATTAACACGCTGCTAAATTTTTCTAAGTGTTAAACAGAACCTAAGCTCAGCCTGGCCCCTCGGACCACCTGCTTTGGAAAAATTAACACGCTGCTGAATTTTTCTAAGTGTTAAACAGATCCTAAGCTAAGCCTGGCCCCTCGGATCACCTGCTTTGGAAAAATTAACACGCTGCTAAATTTTTCTAAGTGTTAAACAGATCCTAAGCTCAGCCTGGCCCCTCGGACCACCTGCTTTGGAAAAATTAACACGCTGCTAAATTTTTCTAAGTGTTAAACAGATCCTAAGCTAAGCCTGGCCCCTCGGACCACCTGCTTTGGAAAAATTAACACGCTGCTAAATTTTTCTAAGTGTTAAACAGATCCTAAGCTAAGCCTGGCCCCTCGGACCACCTGCTTTGGAAAAATTAACACGCTGCTAAATTTTTCTAAGTGTTAAACATATCCGAAGGTAAGCCTGGCCCCTCGGATCACCTGCTTTGGAAAAATTAACACGCTGCTAAATTTTTCTAAGTGTTAAACAGATCCTCTGCTAAGCCTGGCCCCTCGGACCACCTGCTTTGGAAAAATTAACACGCTGCTAAATTTTTCTAAGTGTTAAACAGATCCTAAGCTGCACGTGGCCCCTCGGACCACCTGCTTTGGAAAAATTAACACGCTGCTAAATTTTTCTAAGTGTTAAACAGATCCTAAGCTAAGCCTGGCCCCTCGGACCACCTGCTTTGGAAAAATTAACACGCTGCTAAATTTTTCTAAGTGTTAAACATATCCGAAGGTAAGCCTGGCCCCTCGGATCACCTGCTTTGGAAAAATTAACACGCTGCTAAATTTTTCTAAGTGTTAAACAGATCCTAAGCTAAGCTTGGCCCCTCGGACCACCTGCTTTGGAAAAATTAACACGCTGCTAAATTTTTCTAAGTGTTATACAGATCCTAAGCTAAGCCTGGCTCCTCGGACCACCTGCTTTGGAAAAATTAACACGCTGCTAAATTTTTCTAAGTGTTAAACAGATCCTATGCTACACCTGGCCCCTCGGACCACCTGCTTTGGAAAAATTAACACGCTGCTAAATTTTTCTAAGTGTTAAACAGATCCTAAGCTAAGCCTGGCCCCTCGGACCACCTGCTTTGGAAAAATTAACACGCTGCTAAATTTTTCTAAGTGTTAAACAGATCCTAAGCTAAGCCTGGCTCCTCGGACCACCTGCTTTGGAAAAATTAACACGCTGCTAAATTTTTCTAAGTGTTAAACAGATCCTCTGCTAAGCCTGGCCCCTCGGACCACCTGCTTTGGAAAAATTAACACGCTGCTAAATTTTTCTAAGTGTTAAACAGATCCTAAGCTGCACGTGGCCCCTCGGACCACCTGCTTTGGAAAAATTAACACGCTGCTAAATTTTTCTAAGTGTTAAACAGATCCTAAGCTAAGCCTGGCCCCTCGGACCACCTGCTTTGGAAAAATTAACACGCTGCTGAATTTTTCTAAGTGTTAAACAGATCCTAAGCTAAGCCTGGCCCCTCGGATCACCTGCTTTGGAAAAATTAACACGCTGCTAAATTTTTCTAAGTGTTAAACAGATCCTAAGCTCAGCCTGGCCCCTCGGACCACCTGCTTTGGAAAAATTAACACGCTGCTAAATTTTTCTAAGTGTTAAACAGATCCTAAGCTAAGCCTGGCCCCTCGGACCACCTGCTTTGGAAAAATTAACACGCTGCTAAATTTTTCTAAGTGTTAAACAGATCCTAAGCTAAGCCTGGCCCCTCGGACCACCTGCTTTGGAAAAATTAACACGCTGCTAAATTTTTCTAAGTGTTAAACATATACGAAGGTAAGCCTGGCCCCTCGGATCACCTGCTTTGGAAAAATTAACACGCTGATAAATTTTTCTAAGTGTTAAACAGATCCTAAGCTAAGCTTGGCCCCTCGGACCACCTGCTTTGGAAAAATTAACACGCTGCTAAATTTTTCTAAGTGTTAAACAGAACCTAAGCTCAGCCTGGCCCCTCGGACCACCTGCTTTGGAAAAATTAACACGCTGCTGAATTTTTCTAAGTGTTAAACAGATCCTAAGCTAAGCCTGGCCCCTCGGATCACCTGCTTTGGAAAAATTAACACGCTGCTAAATTTTTCTAAGTGTTAAACAGATCCTAAGCTCAGCCTGGCCCCTCGGACCACCTGCTTTGGAAAAATTAACACGCTGCTAAATTTTTCTAAGTGTTAAACAGATCCTAAGCTAAGCCTGGCCCCTCGGACCACCTGCTTTGGAAAAATTAACACGCTGCTAAATTTTTCTAAGTGTTAAACAGATCCTAAGCTAAGCCTGGCCCCTCGGACCACCTGCTTTGGAAAAATTAACACGCTGCTAAATTTTTCTAAGTGTTAAACATATCCGAAGGTAAGCCTGGCCCCTCGGATCACCTGCTTTGGAAAAATTAACACGCTGCTAAATTTTTCTAAGTGTTAAACAGATCCTAAGCTAAGCTTGGCCCCTCGGACCACCTGCTTTGGAAAAATTAACACGCTGCTAAATTTTTCTAAGTGTTAAACAGATCCTAAGCTAAGCCTGGCTCCTCGGACCACCTGCTTTGGAAAAATTAACACGCTGCTAAATTTTTCTAAGTGTTAAACAGATCCTATGCTACACCTGGCCCCTCGGACCACCTGCTTTGGAAAAATTAACACGCTGCTAAATTTTTCTAAGTGTTAAACAGATCCTAAGCTCAGCCTGGCCCCTCGGACCACCTGCTTTGGAAAAATTAACACGCTGCTAAATTTTTCTAAGTGTTAAACAGATCCTAAGCTAAGCCTGGCCCCTCGGACCACCTGCTTTGGAAATATTAACACGCTGCTGAATTTTTCTAAGTGTTAAAAAGATCCAAAGCTAAGCCTGGCCCCTCGGATCACCTGCTTTGGAAAAATTAACACGCTGCTAAATTTTTCTAAGTGTTAAACAGAACCTAAGCTCAGCCTGGCCCCTCGGACCACCTGCTTTGGAAAAATTAACACGCTGCTAAATTTTTCTAAGTGTTAAACAGATCCTAAGCTAAGCCTGGCCCCTCGGACCACCTGCTTTGGAAAAATTAACACGCTGCTAAATTTTTCTAAGTGTTAAACAGATCCTAAGCTAAGCCTGGCCCCTCGGACCACCTGCTTTGGAAAAATTAACACGCTGCTAAATTTTTCTAAGTGTTAAACATATCCGAAGGTAAGCCTGGCCCCTCGGATCACCTGCTTTGGAAAAATTAACACGCTGCTAAATTTTTCTAAGTGTTAAACAGATCCTAAGCTAAGCTTGGCCCCTCGGACCACCTGCTTTGGAAAAATTAACACGCTGCTAAATTTTTCTAAGTGTTAAACAGATCCTAAGCTAAGCCTGGCTCCTCGGACCACCTGCTTTGGAAAAATTAACACGCTGCTAAATTTTTCTAAGTGTTAAACAGATCCTATGCTACACCTGGCCCCTCGGACCACCTGCTTTGGAAAAATTAACACGCTGCTAAATTTTTCTAAGTGTTAAACAGATCCTAAGCTAAGCCTGGCCCCTCGGACCACCTGCTTTGGAAAAATTAACACGCTGCTAAATTTTTCTAAGTGTTAAACAGATCCTAAGCTAAGCCTGGCTCCTCGGACCACCTGCTTTGGAAAAATTAACACGCTGCTAAATTTTTCTAAGTGTTAAACAGATCCTATGCTACACCTGGCCCCTCGGACCACCTGCTTTGGAAAAATTAACACGCTGCTGAATTTTTCTAAGTGTTAAACAGATCCTAAGCTAAGCCTGGCCCCTCGGATCACCTGCTTTGGAAAAATTAACACGCTGCTAAATTTTTCTAAGTGTTAAACAGATCCTATGCTACACCTGGCCCCTCGGACCACCTGCTTTGGAGAAATTAACACGTTGCTAAATTTTTCTAAGTGTTAAACAGATCCTAAGCAAAGCCTGGCCCCTCGGACCCCCTGCTTTGGTAAAATTAACGCGCTGCTAAATTTTTCTAAGTGTTAAACAGTAACTAAGCTAAGCCTGACCCCTCGGATCGCCTGTTTGGAAAAATTAACACTCTGCTAAATTTTTCTAAGTGTTAAACAGATCCTAAGCTAAGCCTGGCCCCTCGGACCACCTGCTTTGGTAAAATTAACACGCTACTAAATTTTTCTAAGTGTTAAATAGATCCTAAGCTAAGCCTGACCCCTCGGATCACCTGCTATGGAAAAATTAACACGCTGCTAAATTTTTCTAAGTGCTAAACAGATCCTAAGCTAAGCCTGGCCCCTCGGACCACCTAGTTTGGAAAATTTAACACACTGCTTAATTTTTCTAAGTGTTAAACAGATCCTAAGGGAAGCCTGACCCCTCGGATCACCTGCTTTGGAAAAATTAACACGCTGCTAAATTTTTCTAAGTGTTAAACAGATCCTAAGCTAAGCCTGGCCCCTCGGACCACCTGCTTTGGAAAAATTAACACGCTGCTAAAATTTCCTAAGTGTTAAACATATCCTAAGGTAAGCCTGGCCCCTCGGATCACCTGCTTTGGAAAAATTAACACGCTGCTAAATTTTTCTAAGTGTTAAACAGATCCTAAGCTAAGCCTGGCCCCTCGGACCACCTGCTTTGGAAAAATTAACACGCTGCTAAATTTTTCTAAGTGTTAAAAAGATCCTAAGCTAAGCCTGGCCCCTCGGACCACCTGCTTTGGAAAAATTAACACGCTGCTAAATTTTTCTAAGTGTTAAACAGATCCTAAGCTAAGCCTGGCCCCTCGGACCACCTGCTTTGGTAAAATTAACACGCTACTAAATTTTTCTAAGTGTTAAATAGATCCTAAGCTAAGCCTGACCCCTCGGATCACCTGCTTTGGAAAAATTAACACGCTGCTAAATTTTTCTAAGTGCTAAACAGATCCTAAGCTAAGCCTGGCCCCTCGGACCACCTAGTTTGGAAAATTTAACACACTGCTTAATTTTTCTAAGTGTTAAACAGATCCTAAGGGAAGCCTGACCCCTCGGATCACCTGCTTTGGAAAAATTAACAGGCTGCTAAATTTTTCTAAGTGTTAAACAGATCCTAAGCTAAGCCTGGCCCCTCGGACCACCTGCTTTGGAAAAATTAACACGCTGCTAAAATTTCCTAAGTGTTAAACATATCCTAAGGTAAGCCTGGCCCCTCGGATCACCTGCTTTGGAAAAATTAACACGCTGCTAAATTTTTCTAGGTGTTAAACAGATCCTAAGCTAAGCCTGGCCCCTCGGACCACCTGCTTTGGAAAAATTAACACGCTGCTAAATTTTTCTAAGTGTTAAACAGATCCTAAGCTGCACGTGGCCCCTCGGACCACCTGCTTTGGAAAAATTAACACGCTGCTAAATTTTTCTAAGTGTTAAACAGATCCTAAGCTAAGCCTGGCCCCTTGGACCACCTCCTTTGGAAAAATTGACACGCTGCTAAATTTTTCTAAGTGTTAAACAGATCCTAAGCTAAGCCTGGCCCCTCGGATCACCTGCTTTGGAAAAATTAACACGCTGCTAAATTTTTCTAAGTGTTAAACAGATCCTAAGCTAAGCCTGGCCCCTCGGACCACCTGCTTTGGAAAAATTAACACGCTGCTGAATTTTTCTAAGTGTTAAACAGATCCTAAGCTAAGCCTGGCCCCTCGGATCACCTGCTTTGGAAAAATTAACACGCTGCTAAATTTTTCTAAGTGTTAAACAGATCCTAAGCTAAGCCTGGCCCCTCGGACCACCTGCTTTGGAAAAATTAACACGCTGCTAAATTTTTCTAACTGTTAAATAGATCCTAAGCTAAGCCTGGCCCCTCGGACCACCTGCTTTGGAAAAATTAACACGCTGCTGAATTTTTCAAAGTGTTAAACAGATCCTAAGCTAAGCCTGGCCCCTCGGATCACCTGCTTTGGAAAAATTAACACGCTGCTAAATTTTTCTAACTGTTAAACAGATCCTAAGCTCAGCCTGGCCCCTCGAACCACCTGCTTCGAAAATATTAACACGCTGCTAATTTTTTCGAAGTGTTAAACAGATACTAAGCTACACCTGGCCCCTCGGACCACCTGCATTGGAAAAATTAACACGCTGCTAAATTTTTCTAAGTGTTAAACAGATCCTAAGCTCAGCCTGGCCCCTCGAACCACCTGCTTTGGTAAAATTAACACGCTGCTAAATTTTTCTAAGTGTTAAACAGATCCTAAGCTAAGCCTGACCCCTCGGATCACCTATTTGGAAAAATTAACATGCTGCTAAATTTTTCTAAGTGTTAAACAGATCCTATGCTACACCTGGCCCCTCGGACCACCTGCTTTGGAGAAATTAACACGTTGCTAAATTTTTCTAAGTGTTAAACAGATCCTAAGCAAAGCCTGGCCCCTCGGACCCCCTGCTTTGGTAAAATTAACGCGCTGCTAAATTTTTCTAAGTGTTAAACAGTAACTAAGCTAAGCCTGACCCCTCGGATCACCTGTTTGGAAAAATTAACACTCTGCTAAATTTTTCTAAGTGTTAAACAGATCCTAAGCTAAGCATGACCCCTCGGATCACCTGCTTTGGAAAAATTAACACGCTGCTAAATTTTTCTAAGTGTTAAACAGATCCTAAGCTAAGCCTGGCCCCTCGGACCACCTGCTTTGGAAAATTTAACACCCTGCTAAATTTTTCTAAGTGTTAAACAGATCCTAAGGTAAGCCTGACCCCTCGGATCACCTGCTTTGGAAAAATTAACACGCTGCTAAATTTTTCTAAGTGTTAAACAGATCCTAAGGGAAGCCTGACCCCTCGGATCACCTGCTTTGGAAAAATTAACACGCTGCTAAATTTTTCTAAGTGTTAAACAGATCCTAAGCTAAGCCTGGCCCCTCGGACCACCTGCTTTGGAAAAATTAACACGCTGCTAAAATTTCCTAAGTGTTAAACATATCCTAAGGTAAGCCTGGCCCCTCGGATCACCTGCTTTGGAAAAATTAACACGCTGCTAAATTTTTCTAAGTGTTAAACAGATCCTAAGCTGCACGTGGCCCCTCGGACCACCTGCTTTGGAAAAATTAACACGCTGCTAAATTTTTCTAAGTGTTAAACAGATCCTAAGCTAAGCCTGGCCCCTTGGACCACCTGCTTTGGAAAAATTAACACGCTGCTAAATTTTTCTAAGTGTTAAACAGATCCTAAGCTCAGCCTGGCCCCTCGGACCACCTGCTTTGGAAAAATTAACACGCTGCTAAATTTTTCTAAGTGTTAAACAGATCCTAAGCTAAGCCTGGCCCCTCGGACCACCTGCTTTGGAAAAATTAACACGCTGCTAAAATTTCCTAAGTGTTAAACATATCCTAAGGTAAGCCTGGCCCCTCGAATCACCTGCTTTGGAAAAATTAACACGCTGCTAAATTTTTCTAAGTGTTAAACAGATCCTAAGCTAAGCCTGGCCCCTCGGACCACCTGCTTTTGAAAAATTAACACGCTGCTAAATTTTTCTAAGTGTTAAACAGATCCTAAGCTAAGCCTGGCCCCTTGGACCACCTGCTTTGGAAAAATTAACACGCTGCAAAATTTTTCTAAGTGTTAAACAGATCCTAAGCTCAGCCTGGCCCCTCGGACCACCTGCTTTGGAAAAATTAACACGCTGCTAAATTTTTCTAAGTGTTAAACAGATCCTAAGCTAAGCCTGGCCCCTCGGACCACCTGCTTTGGAAAAATTAACACGCTGCTAAAATTTCCTAAGTGTTAAACATATCCTAAGGTAAGCCTGGCCCCTCGAATCACCTGCTTTGGAAAAATTAACACGCTGCTAAATTTTTCTAAGTGTTAAACAGATCCTAAGCTAAGCCTGGCCCCTCGGACCACCTGCTTTGGAAAAATTAACACGCTGCTAAATTTTTCTAAGTGTTAAACAGATCCTAAGCTGCACGTGGCCCCTCGGACCACCTGCTTTGGAAAAATTAACACGCTGCTAAATTTTTCTAAGTGTTAAACAGATCCTAAGCTAAGCCTGGCCCCTTGGACCACCTGCTTTGGAAAAATTAACACGCTGCTAAATTTTTCTAAGTGTTAAACAGATCCTAAGCTCAGCCTGGCCCCTCGGACCACCTGCTTTGGAAAAATTAACACGCTGCTAAATTTTTCTAAGTGTTAAACAGATCCTAAGCTAAGCCTGGCCCCTCGGACCACCTGCTTTGGAAAAATTAACACGCTGCTAAAATTTCCTAAGTGTTAAACATATCCTAAGGTAAGCCTGGCCCCTCGAATCACCTGCTTTGGAAAAATTAACACGCTGCTAAATTTTTCTAAGTGTTAAACAGATCCTAAGCTAAGCCTGGCCCCTCGGACCACCTGCTTTTGAAAAATTAACACGCTGCTAAATTTTTCTAAGTGTTAAACAGATCCTAAGCTGCACGTAGCCCCTCGGACCACCTGCTTTGGAAAAATTAACACGCTGCTAAATTTTTCTAAGTGTTAAACAGATCCTAAGCTAAGCCTGGCCCCTTGGACCACCTGCTTTGGAAAAATTAACACGCTGCTAAATTTTTCTAAGTGTTAAACAGATCCTAAGCTAAGCCTGGCCCCTCGGATCACCTGCTTTGGAAAAATTAACACGCTGCTAAATTTTTCTAAGTGTTAAATAGATCCTAAGCTAAGCCTGGCCCCTCGGACCACCTGCTTTGGAAAAATTAACACGCTGCTGAATTTTTCTAAGTGTTAAACAGATCCTAAGCTAAGCCTGGCCCCTCGGATCACCTGCTTTGGAAAAATTAACACGCTGCTAAATTTTTCTAAGTGTTAAACAGATCCTAAGCTCAGCCTGGCCCCTCGAACCACCTGCTTTGGTAAAATTAACACGCTGCTAAATTTTTCTAAGTGTTAAACAGATCCTAAGCTAAGCCTGACCCCTCGGATCACCTATTTGGAAAAATTAACATGCTGCTAAATTTTTCTAAGTGTTAAACAGATCCTATGCTACACCTGGCCCCTCGGACCACCTGCTTTGGAGAAATTAACACGTTGCTAAATTTTTCTAAGTGTTAAACAGATCCTAAGCAAAGCCTGGCCCCTCGGACCCCCTGCTTTGGTAAAATTAACGCGCTGCTAAATTTTTCTAAGTGTTAAACAGTAACTAAGCTAAGCCTGACCCCTCGGATCACCTGTTTGGAAAAATTAACACTCTGCTAAATTTTTCTAAGTGTTAAACAGATCCTAAGCTAAGCATGACCCCTCGGATCACCTGCTTTGGAAAAATTAACACGCTGCTAAATTTTTCTAAGTGTTAAACAGATCCTAAGCTAAGCCTGGCCCCTCGGACCACCTGCTTTGGAAAAATTAACACGCTGCTAAATTTTTCTAAGTGTTAAACAGATCCTAAGCTGCACGTGGCCCCTCGGACCACCTGCTTTGGAAAAATTAACACGCTGCTAAATTTTTCTAAGTGTTAAACAGATCCTAAGCTAAGCCTGGCCCCTTGGACCACCTGCTTTGGAAAAATTAACACGCTGCTAAATTTTTCTAAGTGTTAAACAGATCCTAAGCTCAGCCTGGCCCCTCGGACCACCTGCTTTGGAAAAATTAACACGCTGCTAAATTTTTCTAAGTGTTAAACAGATCCTAAGCTAAGCCTGGCCCCTCGGACCACCTGCTTTGGAAAAATTAACACGCTGCTAAAATTTCCTAAGTGTTAAACATATCCTAAGGTAAGCCTGGCCCCTCGAATCACCTGCTTTGGAAAAATTAACACGCTGCTAAATTTTTCTAAGTGTTAAACAGATCCTAAGCTAAGCCTGGCCCCTCGGACCACCTGCTTTTGAAAAATTAACACGCTGCTAAATTTTTCTAAGTGTTAAACAGATCCTAAGCTGCACGTAGCCCCTCGGACCACCTGCTTTGGAAAAATTAACACGCTGCTAAATTTTTCTAAGTGTTAAACAGATCCTAAGCTAAGCCTGGCCCCTTGGACCACCTGCTTTGGAAAAATTAACACGCTGCTAAATTTTTCTAAGTGTTAAACAGATCCTAAGCTAAGCCTGGCCCCTCGGATCACCTGCTTTGGAAAAATTAACACGCTGCTAAATTTTTCTAAGTGTTAAATAGATCCTAAGCTAAGCCTGGCCCCTCGGACCACCTGCTTTGGAAAAATTAACACGCTGCTGAATTTTTCTAAGTGTTAAACAGATCCTAAGCTAAGCCTGGCCCCTCGGATCACCTGCTTTGGAAAAATTAACACGCTGCTAAATTTTTCTAAGTGTTAAACAGATCCTAAGCTCAGCCTGGCCCCTCGAACCACCTGCTTTGGTAAAATTAACACGCTGCTAAATTTTTCTAAGTGTTAAACAGATCCTAAGCTAAGCCTGACCCCTCGGATCACCTATTTGGAAAAATTAACATGCTGCTAAATTTTTCTAAGTGTTAAACAGATCCTATGCTACACCTGGCCCCTCGGACCACCTGCTTTGGAGAAATTAACACGTTGCTAAATTTTTCTAAGTGTTAAACAGATCCTAAGCAAAGCCTGGCCCCTCGGACCCCCTGCTTTGGTAAAATTAACGCGCTGCTAAATTTTTCTAAGTGTTAAACAGTAACTAAGCTAAGCCTGACCCCTCGGATCACCTGTTTGGAAAAATTAACACTCTGCTAAATTTTTCTAAGTGTTAAACAGATCCTAAGCTAAGCATGACCCCTCGGATCACCTGCTTTGGAAAAATTAACACGCTGCTAAATTTTTCTAAGTGTTAAACAGATCCTAAGCTAAGCCTGGCCCCTCGGACCACCTGCTTTGGAAAATTTAACACCCTGCTAAATTTTTCTAAGTGTTAAACAGATCCTAAGGTAAGCCTGACCCCTCGGATCACCTGCTTTGGAAAAATTAACACGCTGCTAAATTTTTCTAAGTGTTAAACAGATCCTAAGGGAAGCCTGACCCCTCGGATCACCTGCTTTGGAAAAATTAACACGCTGCTAAATTTTTCTAAGTGTTAAACAGATCCTAAGCTAAGCCTGGCCCCTCGGACCACCTGCTTTGGAAAAATTAACACGCTGCTAAAATTTCCTAAGTGTTAAACATATCCTAAGGTAAGCCTGGCCCCTCGGATCACCTGCTTTGGAAAAATTAACACGCTGCTAAATTTTTCTAAGTGTTAAACAGATCCTAAGCTGCACGTGGCCCCTCGGACCACCTGCTTTGGAAAAATTAACACGCTGCTAAATTTTTCTAAGTGTTAAACAGATCCTAAGCTAAGCCTGGCCCCTTGGACCACCTGCTTTGGAAAAATTAACACGCTGCTAAATTTTTCTAAGTGTTAAACAGATCCTAAGCTCAGCCTGGCCCCTCGGACCACCTGCTTTGGAAAAATTAACACGCTGCTAAATTTTTCTAAGTGTTAAACAGATCCTAAGCTAAGCCTGGCCCCTCGGACCACCTGCTTTGGAAAAATTAACACGCTGCTAAAATTTCCTAAGTGTTAAACATATCCTAAGGTAAGCCTGGCCCCTCGAATCACCTGCTTTGGAAAAATTAACACGCTGCTAAATTTTTCTAAGTGTTAAACAGATCCTAAGCTAAGCCTGGCCCCTCGGACCACCTGCTTTTGAAAAATTAACACGCTGCTAAATTTTTCTAAGTGTTAAACAGATCCTAAGCTAAGCCTGGCCCCTTGGACCACCTGCTTTGGAAAAATTAACACGCTGCAAAATTTTTCTAAGTGTTAAACAGATCCTAAGCTCAGCCTGGCCCCTCGGACCACCTGCTTTGGAAAAATTAACACGCTGCTAAATTTTTCTAAGTGTTAAACAGATCCTAAGCTAAGCCTGGCCCCTCGGACCACCTGCTTTGGAAAAATTAACACGCTGCTAAAATTTCCTAAGTGTTAAACATATCCTAAGGTAAGCCTGGCCCCTCGAATCACCTGCTTTGGAAAAATTAACACGCTGCTAAATTTTTCTAAGTGTTAAACAGATCCTAAGCTAAGCCTGGCCCCTCGGACCACCTGCTTTGGAAAAATTAACACGCTGCTAAATTTTTCTAAGTGTTAAACAGATCCTAAGCTGCACGTGGCCCCTCGGACCACCTGCTTTGGAAAAATTAACACGCTGCTAAATTTTTCTAAGTGTTAAACAGATCCTAAGCTAAGCCTGGCCCCTTGGACCACCTGCTTTGGAAAAATTAACACGCTGCTAAATTTTTGTAAGTGTTAAACAGATCCTAAGCTCAGCCTGGCCCCTCGGACCACCTGCTTTGGAAAAATTAACACGCTGCTAAATTTTTCTAAGTGTTAAACAGATCCTAAGCTAAGCCTGGCCCCTCGGACCACCTGCTTTGGAAAAATTAACACGCTGCTAAAATTTCCTAAGTGTTAAACATATCCTAAGGTAAGCCTGGCCCCTCGAATCACCTGCTTTGGAAAAATTAACACGCTGCTAAATTTTTCTAAGTGTTAAACAGATCCTAAGCTAAGCCTGGCCCCTCGGACCACCTGCTTTTGAAAAATTAACACGCTGCTAAATTTTTCTAAGTGTTAAACAGATCCTAAGCTGCACGTAGCCCCTCGGACCACCTGCTTTGGAAAAATTAACACGCTGCTAAATTTTTCTAAGTGTTAAACAGATCCTAAGCTAAGCCTGGCCCCTTGGACCACCTGCTTTGGAAAAATTAACACGCTGCTAAATTTTTCTAAGTGTTAAACAGATCCTAAGCTAAGCCTGGCCCCTCGGATCACCTGCTTTGGAAAAATTAACACGCTGCTAAATTTTTCTAAGTGTTAAATAGATCCTAAGCTAAGCCTGGCCCCTCGGACCACCTGCTTTGGAAAAATTAACACGCTGCTGAATTTTTCTAAGTGTTAAACAGATCCTAAGCTAAGCCTGGCCCCTCGGATCACCTGCTTTGGAAAAATTAACACGCTGCTAAATTTTTCTAAGTGTTAAACAGATCCTAAGCTCAGCCTGGCCCCTCGGACCACCTGCTTTGGAAAAATTAACAGGCTGCTAAATTTTTCTAAGTGTTAAACAGATCCTAAGCTAAGCCTGGCCCCTCGGACCACCTGCTTTGGAAAAATTAACACGCTGCTAAAATTTCCTAAGTGTTAAACATATCCTAAGGTAAGCCTGGCCCCTCGGATCACCTGCTTTGGAAAAATTAACACGCTGCTAAATTTTTCTAAGTGTTAAACAGATCCTAAGCTAAGCCTGGCCCCTCGGACCACCTGCTTTTGAAAAATTAACACGCTGCTAAATTTTTCTAAGTGTTAAACAGATCCTAAGCTGCACGTGGCCCCTCGGACCACCTGCTTTGGAAAAATTAACACGCTGCTAAATTTTTCTAAGTGTTAAACAGATCCTAAGCTAAGCCTGGCCCCTTGGACCACCTGCTTTGGAAAAATTAACACGCTGCTAAATTTTTCTAAGTGTTAAACAGATCCTAAGCTAAGCCTGGCCCCTCGGATCACCTGCTTTGGAAAAATTAACACGCTGCTAAATTTTTCTAAGTGTTAAACAGATCCTAAGCTAAGCCTGGCCCCTCGGACCACCTGCTTTGGAAAAATTAACACGCTGCTGAATTTTTCTAAGTGTTAAACAGATCCTAAGCTAAGCCTGGCCCCTCGGATCACCTGCTTTGGAAAAATTAACACGCTGCTAAATTTTTCTAAGTGTTAAACAGATCCTAAGGGAAGCCTGACCCCTCGGATCACCTGCTTTGGAAAAATTAACACGCTGCTAAATTTTTCTAAGTGTTAAACAGATCCTAAGCTAAGCCTGGCCCCTCGGACCACCTGCTTTGGAAAAATTAACACGCTGCTAAAATTTCCTAAGTGTTAAACATATCCTAAGGTAAGCCTGGCCCCTCGAATCACCTGCTTTGGAAAAATTAACACGCTGCTAAATTTTTCTAAGTGTTAAACAGATCCTAAGCTAAGCCTGGCCCCTCGGACCACCTGCTTTGGAAAAATTAACACGCTGCTAAATTTTTCTAAGTGTTAAACAGATCCTAAGCTGCACGTGGCCCCTCGGACCACCTGCTTTGGAAAAATTAACACGCTGCTAAATTTTTCTAAGTGTTAAACAGATCCTAAGCTAAGCCTGGCCCCTTGGACCACCTGCTTTGGAAAAATTAACACGCTGCTAAATTTTTCTAAGTGTTAAACAGATCCTAAGCTCAGCCTGGCCCCTCGGACCACCTGCTTTGGAAAAATTAACACGCTGCTAAATTTTTCTAAGTGTTAAACAGATCCTAAGCTAAGCCTGGCCCCTCGGACCACCTGCTTTGGAAAAATTAACACGCTGCTGAATTTTTCTAAGTGTTAAACAGATCCTAAGCTAAGCCTGGCCCCTCGGATCACCTGCTTTGGAAAAATTAACACGCTGCTAAATTTTTCTAAGTGTTAAACAGATCCTATGCTACACCTGGCCCCTCGGACCACCTGCTTTGGAGAAATTAACACGTTGCTAAATTTTTCTAAGTGTTAAACAGATCCTAAGCAAAGCCTGGCCCCTCGGACCCCCTGCTTTGGTAAAATTAACGCGCTGCTAAATTTTTCTAAGTGTTAAACAGTAACTAAGCTAAGCCTGACCCCTCGGATCGCCTGTTTGGAAAAATTAACACTCTGCTAAATTTTTCTAAGTGTTAAACAGATCCTAAGCTAAGCCTGGCCCCTCGGACCACCTGCTTTGGTAAAATTAACACGCTACTAAATTTTTCTAAGTGTTAAATAGATCCTAAGCTAAGCCTGACCCCTCGGATCACCTGCTATGGAAAAATTAACACGCTGCTAAATTTTTCTAAGTGCTAAACAGATCCTAAGCTAAGCCTGGCCCCTCGGACCACCTAGTTTGGAAAATTTAACACACTGCTTAATTTTTCTAAGTGTTAAACAGATCCTAAGGGAAGCCTGACCCCTCGGATCACCTGCTTTGGAAAAATTAACACGCTGCTAAATTTTTCTAAGTGTTAAACAGATCCTAAGCTAAGCCTGGCCCCTCGGACCACCTGCTTTGGAAAAATTAACACGCTGCTAAAATTTCCTAAGTGTTAAACATATCCTAAGGTAAGCCTGGCCCCTCGGATCACCTGCTTTGGAAAAATTAACACGCTGCTAAATTTTTCTAAGTGTTAAACAGATCCTAAGCTAAGCCTGGCCCCTCGGACCACCTGCTTTGGAAAAATTAACACGCTGCTAAATTTTTCTAAGTGTTAAAAAGATCCTAAGCTAAGCCTGGCCCCTCGGACCACCTGCTTTGGAAAAATTAACACGCTGCTAAATTTTTCTAAGTGTTAAACAGATCCTAAGCTAAGCCTGGCCCCTCGGACCACCTGCTTTGGTAAAATTAACACGCTACTAAATTTTTCTAAGTGTTAAATAGATCCTAAGCTAAGCCTGACCCCTCGGATCACCTGCTTTGGAAAAATTAACACGCTGCTAAATTTTTCTAAGTGCTAAACAGATCCTAAGCTAAGCCTGGCCCCTCGGACCACCTAGTTTGGAAAATTTAACACACTGCTTAATTTTTCTAAGTGTTAAACAGATCCTAAGGGAAGCCTGACCCCTCGGATCACCTGCTTTGGAAAAATTAACAGGCTGCTAAATTTTTCTAAGTGTTAAACAGATCCTAAGCTAAGCCTGGCCCCTCGGACCACCTGCTTTGGAAAAATTAACACGCTGCTAAAATTTCCTAAGTGTTAAACATATCCTAAGGTAAGCCTGGCCCCTCGGATCACCTGCTTTGGAAAAATTAACACGCTGCTAAATTTTTCTAGGTGTTAAACAGATCCTAAGCTAAGCCTGGCCCCTCGGACCACCTGCTTTGGAAAAATTAACACGCTGCTAAATTTTTCTAAGTGTTAAACAGATCCTAAGCTGCACGTGGCCCCTCGGACCACCTGCTTTGGAAAAATTAACACGCTGCTAAATTTTTCTAAGTGTTAAACAGATCCTAAGCTAAGCCTGGCCCCTTGGACCACCTCCTTTGGAAAAATTGACACGCTGCTAAATTTTTCTAAGTGTTAAACAGATCCTAAGCTAAGCCTGGCCCCTCGGATCACCTGCTTTGGAAAAATTAACACGCTGCTAAATTTTTCTAAGTGTTAAACAGATCCTAAGCTAAGCCTGGCCCCTCGGACCACCTGCTTTGGAAAAATTAACACGCTGCTGAATTTTTCTAAGTGTTAAACAGATCCTAAGCTAAGCCTGGCCCCTCGGATCACCTGCTTTGGAAAAATTAACACGCTGCTAAATTTTTCTAAGTGTTAAACAGATCCTAAGCTAAGCCTGGCCCCTCGGACCACCTGCTTTGGAAAAATTAACACGCTGCTAAATTTTTCTAACTGTTAAATAGATCCTAAGCTAAGCCTGGCCCCTCGGACCACCTGCTTTGGAAAAATTAACACGCTGCTGAATTTTTCAAAGTGTTAAACAGATCCTAAGCTAAGCCTGGCCCCTCGGATCACCTGCTTTGGAAAAATTAACACGCTGCTAAATTTTTCTAACTGTTAAACAGATCCTAAGCTCAGCCTGGCCCCTCGAACCACCTGCTTCGAAAATATTAACACGCTGCTAATTTTTTCGAAGTGTTAAACAGATACTAAGCTACACCTGGCCCCTCGGACCACCTGCATTGGAAAAATTAACACGCTGCTAAATTTTTCTAAGTGTTAAACAGATCCTAAGCTCAGCCTGGCCCCTCGAACCACCTGCTTTGGTAAAATTAACACGCTGCTAAATTTTTCTAAGTGTTAAACAGATCCTAAGCTAAGCCTGACCCCTCGGATCACCTATTTGGAAAAATTAACATGCTGCTAAATTTTTCTAAGTGTTAAACAGATCCTATGCTACACCTGGCCCCTCGGACCACCTGCTTTGGAGAAATTAACACGTTGCTAAATTTTTCTAAGTGTTAAACAGATCCTAAGCAAAGCCTGGCCCCTCGGACCCCCTGCTTTGGTAAAATTAACGCGCTGCTAAATTTTTCTAAGTGTTAAACAGTAACTAAGCTAAGCCTGACCCCTCGGATCACCTGTTTGGAAAAATTAACACTCTGCTAAATTTTTCTAAGTGTTAAACAGATCCTAAGCTAAGCATGACCCCTCGGATCACCTGCTTTGGAAAAATTAACACGCTGCTAAATTTTTCTAAGTGTTAAACAGATCCTAAGCTAAGCCTGGCCCCTCGGACCACCTGCTTTGGAAAATTTAACACCCTGCTAAATTTTTCTAAGTGTTAAACAGATCCTAAGGTAAGCCTGACCCCTCGGATCACCTGCTTTGGAAAAATTAACACGCTGCTAAATTTTTCTAAGTGTTAAACAGATCCTAAGGGAAGCCTGACCCCTCGGATCACCTGCTTTGGAAAAATTAACACGCTGCTAAATTTTTCTAAGTGTTAAACAGATCCTAAGCTAAGCCTGGCCCCTCGGACCACCTGCTTTGGAAAAATTAACACGCTGCTAAAATTTCCTAAGTGTTAAACATATCCTAAGGTAAGCCTGGCCCCTCGGATCACCTGCTTTGGAAAAATTAACACGCTGCTAAATTTTTCTAAGTGTTAAACAGATCCTAAGCTGCACGTGGCCCCTCGGACCACCTGCTTTGGAAAAATTAACACGCTGCTAAATTTTTCTAAGTGTTAAACAGATCCTAAGCTAAGCCTGGCCCCTTGGACCACCTGCTTTGGAAAAATTAACACGCTGCTAAATTTTTCTAAGTGTTAAACAGATCCTAAGCTCAGCCTGGCCCCTCGGACCACCTGCTTTGGAAAAATTAACACGCTGCTAAATTTTTCTAAGTGTTAAACAGATCCTAAGCTAAGCCTGGCCCCTCGGACCACCTGCTTTGGAAAAATTAACACGCTGCTAAAATTTCCTAAGTGTTAAACATATCCTAAGGTAAGCCTGGCCCCTCGAATCACCTGCTTTGGAAAAATTAACACGCTGCTAAATTTTTCTAAGTGTTAAACAGATCCTAAGCTAAGCCTGGCCCCTCGGACCACCTGCTTTTGAAAAATTAACACGCTGCTAAATTTTTCTAAGTGTTAAACAGATCCTAAGCTAAGCCTGGCCCCTTGGACCACCTGCTTTGGAAAAATTAACACGCTGCAAAATTTTTCTAAGTGTTAAACAGATCCTAAGCTCAGCCTGGCCCCTCGGACCACCTGCTTTGGAAAAATTAACACGCTGCTAAATTTTTCTAAGTGTTAAACAGATCCTAAGCTAAGCCTGGCCCCTCGGACCACCTGCTTTGGAAAAATTAACACGCTGCTAAAATTTCCTAAGTGTTAAACATATCCTAAGGTAAGCCTGGCCCCTCGAATCACCTGCTTTGGAAAAATTAACACGCTGCTAAATTTTTCTAAGTGTTAAACAGATCCTAAGCTAAGCCTGGCCCCTCGGACCACCTGCTTTGGAAAAATTAACACGCTGCTAAATTTTTCTAAGTGTTAAACAGATCCTAAGCTGCACGTGGCCCCTCGGACCACCTGCTTTGGAAAAATTAACACGCTGCTAAATTTTTCTAAGTGTTAAACAGATCCTAAGCTAAGCCTGGCCCCTTGGACCACCTGCTTTGGAAAAATTAACACGCTGCTAAATTTTTCTAAGTGTTAAACAGATCCTAAGCTCAGCCTGGCCCCTCGGACCACCTGCTTTGGAAAAATTAACACGCTGCTAAATTTTTCTAAGTGTTAAACAGATCCTAAGCTAAGCCTGGCCCCTCGGACCACCTGCTTTGGAAAAATTAACACGCTGCTAAAATTTCCTAAGTGTTAAACATATCCTAAGGTAAGCCTGGCCCCTCGAATCACCTGCTTTGGAAAAATTAACACGCTGCTAAATTTTTCTAAGTGTTAAACAGATCCTAAGCTAAGCCTGGCCCCTCGGACCACCTGCTTTTGAAAAATTAACACGCTGCTAAATTTTTCTAAGTGTTAAACAGATCCTAAGCTGCACGTGGCCCCTCGGACCACCTGCTTTGGAAAAATTAACACGCTGCTAAATTTTTCTAAGTGTTAAACAGATCCTAAGCTAAGCCTGGCCCCTTGGACCACCTGCTTTGGAAAAATTAACACGCTGCTAAATTTTTCTAAGTGTTAAACAGATCCTAAGCTAAGCCTGGCCCCTCGGATCACCTGCTTTGGAAAAATTAACACGCTGCTAAATTTTTCTAAGTGTTAAATAGATCCTAAGCTAAGCCTGGCCCCTCGGACCACCTGCTTTGGAAAAATTAACACGCTGCTGAATTTTTCTAAGTGTTAAACAGATCCTAAGCTAAGCCTGGCCCCTCGGATCACCTGCTTTGGAAAAATTAACACGCTGCTAAATTTTTCTAAGTGTTAAACAGATCCTAAGCTCAGCCTGGCCCCTCGGACCACCTGCTTTGGAAAAATTAACAGGCTGCTAAATTTTTCTAAGTGTTAAACAGATCCTAAGCTAAGCCTGGCCCCTCGGACCACCTGCTTTGGAAAAATTAACACGCTGCTAAAATTTCCTAAGTGTTAAACATATCCTAAGGTAAGCCTGGCCCCTCGGATCACCTGCTTTGGAAAAATTAACACGCTGCTAAATTTTTCTAAGTGTTAAACAGATCCTAAGCTAAGCCTGGCCCCTCGGACCACCTGCTTTTGAAAAATTAACACGCTGCTAAATTTTTCTAAGTGTTAAACAGATCCTAAGCTAAGCCTGGCCCCTCGGACCACCTGCTTTGGAAAAATTAACACGCTGCTAAATTTTTCTAAGTGTTAAACAGATCCTAAGCTGCACGTGGCCCCTCGGACCACCTGCTTTGGAAAAATTAACACGCTGCTAAATTTTTCTAAGTGTTAAACAGATCCTAAGCTAAGCCTGGCCCCTTGGACCACCTGCTTTGGAAAAATTAACACGCTGCTAAATTTTTCTAAGTGTTAAACAGATCCTAAGCTCAGCCTGGCCCCTCGGACCACCTGCTTTGGAAAAATTAACACGCTGCTAAATTTTTCTAAGTGTTAAACAGATCCTAAGCTAAGCCTGGCCCCTCGGACCACCTGCTTTGGAAAAATTAACACGCTGCTAAAATTTCCTAAGTGTTAAACATATCCTAAGGTAAGCCTGGCCCCTCGAATCACCTGCTTTGGAAAAATTAACACGCTGCTAAATTTTTCTAAGTGTTAAACAGATCCTAAGCTAAGCCTGGCCCCTCGGACCACCTGCTTTTGAAAAATTAACACGCTGCTAAATTTTTCTAAGTGTTAAACAGATCCTAAGCTGCACGTGGCCCCTCGGACCACCTGCTTTGGAAAAATTAACACGCTGCTAAATTTTTCTAAGTGTTAAACAGATCCTAAGCTAAGCCTGGCCCCTTGGACCACCTGCTTTGGAAAAATTAACACGCTGCTAAATTTTTCTAAGTGTTAAACAGATCCTAAGCTAAGCCTGGCCCCTCGGATCACCTGCTTTGGAAAAATTAACACGCTGCTAAATTTTTCTAAGTGTTAAATAGATCCTAAGCTAAGCCTGGCCCCTCGGACCACCTGCTTTGGAAAAATTAACACGCTGCTGAATTTTTCTAAGTGTTAAACAGATCCTAAGCTAAGCCTGGCCCCTCGGATCACCTGCTTTGGAAAAATTAACACGCTGCTAAATTTTTCTAAGTGTTAAACAGATCCTAAGCTCAGCCTGGCCCCTCGGACCACCTGCTTTGGAAAAATTAACAGGCTGCTAAATTTTTCTAAGTGTTAAACAGATCCTAAGCTAAGCCTGGCCCCTCGGACCACCTGCTTTGGAAAAATTAACACGCTGCTAAAATTTCCTAAGTGTTAAACATATCCTAAGGTAAGCCTGGCCCCTCGGATCACCTGCTTTGGAAAAATTAACACGCTGCTAAATTTTTCTAAGTGTTAAACAGATCCTAAGCTAAGCCTGGCCCCTCGGACCACCTGCTTTTGAAAAATTAACACGCTGCTAAATTTTTCTAAGTGTTAAACAGATCCTAAGCTGCACGTGGCCCCTCGGACCACCTGCTTTGGAAAAATTAACACGCTGCTAAATTTTTCTAAGTGTTAAACAGATCCTAAGCTAAGCCTGGCCCCTTGGACCACCTGCTTTGGAAAAATTAACACGCTGCTAAATTTTTCTAAGTGTTAAACAGATCCTAAGCTAAGCCTGGCCCCTCGGATCACCTGCTTTGGAAAAATTAACACGCTGCTAAATTTTTCTAAGTGTTAAACAGATCCTAAGCTAAGCCTGGCCCCTCGGACCACCTGCTTTGGAAAAATTAACACGCTGCTGAATTTTTCTAAGTGTTAAACAGATCCTAAGCTAAGCCTGGCCCCTCGGATCACCTGCTTTGGAAAAATTAACACGCTGCTAAATTTTTCTAAGTGTTAAACAGATCCTAAGCTCAGCCTGGCCCCTCGGACCATCTGCTTTGGAAAAATTAACACGCTGCTAAATTTTTCTAAGTGTTAAACAGATCCTAAGCTAAGCCTGGCCCCTCGGACCACCTGCTTTGGAAAAATTAAGACGCTGCTAAATTTTTCTAAGTGTTAAACAGATCCTAAGCTAAGCCTGGCCCCTCGGATCACCTGTTTGGAAAAATTAACACGCTGCTAAATTTTTCTAAGTGTTAAACAGATCCTAAGCTAAGCCTGGCCCCTCGGTCCACCTGCTTTGGAAAAATTAACACGCTGTTAAATTTTTCTAAGTGTTAAACATATCCTAAGCTATGCCTGGCCCCTCGGACCACCTGCTTTGGAAAAATTAACACGCTACTAAATTTTCCTAATGGAGTCAAGTCAACACCTATTTATGATTCAAAAGCCATACGTTGAAATTGCATGATTAACCCTATGAATTGACACGCCATGTTGGTACGGATTTGTTTAGAATAATTAGAAGAATCATAGCATGAAGTGCAATAAACAAACACGTAGTACATAAAAAAAAAAGGGGGTCCTCTTCGTTTATAAAGTCAAAGATACACCGAGAGCTTGCAACGATACGCGTACATTAAAAAAGAAACAAAAAAACAACAACCAAGAGATGAAAGGGCTAAGCCCTAAGCCTCGGGAGCGGGAGGATTATCTGTTTGGCTCGGCTCACCCTTGGCCGTCCTTTCATCGCCTTCAACCATGGCTGCGCTTGGAACCTCAGAGACTGCCTCCTTGGCCTCAGCTTCCTTAGCTGCGGCAGCACCTGGAGCATCCAAAAAGGAATCATCCGGAATCTCGCAAATGTTGGGATGATAGTACACCTTCTCGGATCCCCTTAAGGCCGAGTTTGCAGGAACCCTGGCCGCATTAAGGGCTTCGGCCTATGTCGCGTCACAGAATTCCCTGCAGGCCTCGGCCAGTTCTTCAGTGAGCCTGGCTTCTGTTTCTTCCACGCCCAGCTGATAAGATGCCTGCTTCTCAGCTTCGAAGGCCTCCTTGGCCAGTTGAGCAGCCTCATTGGCTCTTTGAAGCTCGGCCTTCAGATCCAACACAAGCTGCCTCGACGTTGCCAACTCCAGCTCAGTCTTGTACAGCAACTTGCGCTGGTCCTCGGCCTGGGCTTCAGCAGACTTCAGCCCAGCTTCAGCGCTTTTTCGCTCCCGCTTGGCAACCACTAGCTTTGCCTAGAGCTTTTGGCTTTCAGCCTTCGCAGCCCTAGTGGCCTTCTCAGCTTCGCGGCGGAGGAGTATTTCATTCTTCGCTTCCCCTCGGGCCTCTTTAACCCATTCCTCTACCACAAAGACTTCTTGCGTTATCTGATCAAAATAATATAATTATGTAAGTAAAAGAAAAACAAAGAAGATAAACGTGAGCGTAATACAAGGAGCTCGGGGCTCACCATAGCAAGATCCCTCTTCAAGCATAGGAAGAGGTCCTGCTGCTTTAGATTCCTCACTGCCTCCATGTCTTTAGGCAGGAGGAGTGGCTGCTCCATAGCCTTAGCCACGTATGCGGCTTGGCCTCTTCGGTACTCCCTGACCGAGGAGTCCCACGGAATGGGAGCACCGTCCACCTCAAGCCGAGGAGACCAGGCACGTGGCGGCACGCGCACATCCGCCCTATTCTGGTCACCCTGGCTATCGATAGAGGTAGATCTTTTATCCTGGGGCTCTATGGCCGTCTTTTGCTGCTTGGCCCCCTTTCTCTGTATGATCTCCCCCTTCTTTTGCTCTGCGATCGGCCTCTTTTTCTTCAAATCAGGAATGGGCTTCAGGCCTAAGTCAGTTGGAGGGGGAGGGAGCACGGAAGGAACCTAAGATTTTTGGCTCTCCTTTGAAGTTCCCCCTTTTGCCCTCCCATTCAGCAGCTCTTTCAAACCCTTGCCTTTCTGGTTCGTCAGACGAGCTGTCCAGGCAGGTTACCACAGCAACGGGGGCATGTGTACTCAAGCGGTCACCAATCTCCCCGCCGAGGTTAGGAGGACAAGCTATGCTGGGTGCCGGGTCACTCTCCTCCTCGAATTGAAACCGGTCTACCTCCTCCTCCAGAGACAGACGTGATGATGCGGTCCCTTCCTCGGCCGCTTCGGCTGCTCCTATCGGGACTTGTTGTAGAGGAGCTATAGGAAGCGGAACACCTTGGGGTATCGGGAGCGAAACAGGAGGGAGATCAAGATTGGCAAGAAAGCCCGGCTTTGACACGTCAATCCTGCGAAGCCGAGGATCACCAGCTCTTATACTACTACCGATCTCCTAGAACGACCTCGAAATCGGTTCGAAATCCAAGATCTTGTGGACGGCCCGCAGCTACCAGTCCTCGTTCACAAAAATCTCCGCTCGGAGCAGGAAATTCAAGGCAGGGACATTTGTGTGGCTCAGCCGAGGAGCTACTATGTTTTTGTCTGCAAAACTGAAGCGAAATGAATTGTTAGGAAATCTAGGCATAGCACCAAGAGACAACAAAAATGACAAGGAAACAATGGTATAGTTAGCACTGAAGAATCTACAATCTAAAAAAAGGAAAACTGACTTAAAGGTTTCCCACCTGGGTCCCCCTTTTTAACGGGGCAGTGGACGCCATCATGCCACGCTCCGGAGGCTATCAGGTAATCGTCCTTCATGTTCTTATTGGACCTAGGGAGGCAGGAGATGGGTCTAACGATGGGCGAGCGGGATTTAAGGTAAAATCCCCCATCAGATTGCGTGTGACCCTCATACAGGTGCACCACGTCATACCAAGTGAGCCCTAGTCCGAGGTGCCTATTCAGCGCGTCAATGCTACCTAGGATCTTGAAGACGTTCGGCGCACACTGCTGAAGGCACAATCTATGGTGGAAAACGTAGTCGCGGGTGATCCTACCCATGGGAAGCGTCATCCCTCCTTCCAAAAAGGCTATCACTGGGATAACGACCTCCCCCTCCCTCCTATCCAAGTCTATTCGGTCTGGATGACAATATCGCAGACCTACCTCTTCGGGAATATGGTATTTACTCTTAAAAACCTCTATTTTTACAGGGGAGTCCACTAACTCCATGAACTTGCCCATATTGACTAACTAAAGGAAGGGTGATGTAATCGACTTCCTATAAATTGAGATCTACAAGGCCGAGAGGTTTGGCCGAGGAGGAAATTAACTACAGAAGGCAAACCCACACTTTGGCGTTTGTGAAAACAAAATAAAAAGGAACACTAACCTTCGGAATGTTAAAAGGGTAAACTGGGTTTTGTTGCAAAGAATAAGGAGAGCTTGAGGAGTCTGTGTTAGTAGGAGATCTCAGGGAATGCGAGTTGGAGAAGTTGAAAATACGAAAAGTGAGGAAATGATTTCCCCTGGGTGGCTATTTATAGAAGGAGAGGAAGTTATCCCGCTCAAATCTTTAAATAAAATTTCCATCGTTGGATCCATCCCTTACCGTTCAATGGACACGACATAACGCGCCGCCTAGAGTAATCAATGCTGGTTCGCGATTTTCGAAGCATCGATATTACTCACGAAGCGCACGAAGTGGCAATCTGGTACAAGCAAGCCCACGAACAAACTGGTGCACTTTCAGCAAATCAAAACTCTCATTTTTTCCTCGGACAGGAGGGAAAAAGTCAGAGTTTTGAGGGGCTATTGTGGGCACAAGGGCCCAGGATCATGTACTAGGCCACGCAACACTTGGAATCCCAAGATCTCATGTTGGGCCTTACAAGGGTAAAGGCCCAAAGACGCCCATTAGGCCCAATCATGTCCGAGGATGGAGCCAGATCTGAGGAGACGAAAAGTAAATGCACGGACTCCCCGAACATATTAGTACGTTCTGGAACGAATAAGGACATCCGAGGAGTAGACCTAACCCCTAATGAGTGGAACTCCCTAAAATATCTAAGGAAAAGGCTGCCACCACCGCATTAAATGTGCTGCACCTACTCTCCTGGCCACATTTATGTGGAGAAGACCCCTGAATAGTGTAATCTCGGTCACCGTAACTCTCAGGAGACCAAAAAAGATACATGATGGGACAGGTACTCAAGTGGAAGCCTAAACAATCAACAACTGTAAGGTGTAGATGATTTAGAAAGAGCTATATAATGTAGAGGTCTCCTTCAGGGAAAGGGGAGAAAAAGGATGAAAAAAAAAGCTTGTGTAAAAACTAAGGATAACTAAATCGAACATAATCTCCTCGGACCATAGCTGAGGACGTTTTATTGAATTACACCCTGCAGTCTACCCTTTCTTGGGCCCAAAATCTACCTGGTTGTTTGTTTATTCCATTCTAGCCCAGTTCTCATTTCCCATTTTTTCTCTACAAATTCATTATTGTTGGGCCTTTGGGCTGGTCCATTCTCCTTTGGGCTGTTACGCTGAAGTCGTGTCCTTACAACAACCATTGAGGAACCTTAAATCCTTCACTAGCATGCCTTGCACTGAATTTTTTAGTTTGTCCCTATCATATTATAATTTGAAACTTTTATGGGTCGGGTGTGGGTTATCTCTAGTACTTTTTTAACTAGAATCTCCTTTTGTTTTAATGAAAGATTGACACGTCACCTACTAACTAAGTAAGAGGTGGAGATTAAAACGCACTACCACTTGTCATTGTATATTTAAAACAAAAAGACATGTCTAGTTAAAAAAGTACTGGAGGTAAGTCAAACCCTTATAGGTTCACATTAACCAAAATAATAGAAATTCACATATATTACACTTAGTATTTATCTAACTACTAATAGTTTCATTCATAAATTGAGTTTTGGCACTAAAAAAAAAATTAAAAATAGATCATTCATGTGAGAAATATCTCAATAGATAAATAAAATATTATGAATAAGCATTTTTTTTATAGAGTTTTTTTTTTTTTTGGTATAATTACATTAAATATCACTTAGTATTTAAATGAATAGCTTTTAATTTTTCAAATTGGTCTCAAATATTATATATTCACATAATGTGTGTAAGTGCGTGTATCATATATAAAATTCCCCCCTCCCCCCTCCCCCTCAACACAAATCCTAGCTCCGTCACTGGCTGGGGACCTAAAAGGCTGGTGGGTAAACTTGATCAATGATCCGAAAGAATATAAAAACATAGGTCCAGTTTTGAAAGGGGAAAATGATAGCATGTCATCTTGAAATGGTAAGAATATAGTTTGACGAATGACAAAAGGAAAAGGAATACTTATAAAAGCAACATAGAAAAAGTTAGAATACAACGTCAAAGATAGATAGATACCTCCTAACAATATATAAAATTGTCATCCCGAATTTTGTCAACAGAGCTATCAAAGTATATACTTGTGATTATGGATAGGGATAGATATTCTTTAGCTGTTAGATTCTTCGCTTTCTTCTTAAAGTTTCTACATTCATGTTGTTTTCCATATTCCCATAAATTCTCGATCAGTAAGGTTCTTAATATCTAGTGAGCAGGTAAAGGTGGATCCTGACGCACCAAGTCCAAGTGATTCCAACCTCAGAGAGTACATCCATTTGTGAGTAGCCTCTCTCTCTCTCTCTCCGTACGCATATGCCTCTTGCAATGGTACCCACTAACTATGAATTCCTACACTTGGTAATTGGGGTATACTTTTATCAGTCAAGACTTGCTAAGTTGATTCTTTCTCACACACAAACTTAAGATAAGGTTTGGGTTGGTGAAAATTATGGAAGTCGAAAAGGTTATGCTACAACTAAAAAGGTTATCTCTAGGGAAATTGAGATAAGATGAGGAAGTTGATCAGCTTTTACCCATGGTTTTCAGACCCCGGACCGTTCAAAGAACCGGTAAAGGGAGAGGTTTAAGGTTTTTAAGATCGGACCGAGGTTCAACCAAGGTCGAACCGCGATAACGTCATAATTACTTTAATAATTAATTAAAGCCTAAATATAGATATTAAATCTATAAAACTAGCAAAATTGACTGATATATCTATATATGTGAGGGAAATTTAATGATTTTCAAGCATATATTTAATAATTAAATAAAAAAGTTAATAAAATAAAATAATAACCATCAAAACATTAAAATTTATGATTAATTTTGAAGTAAAGTTGAATATCTTTAAGGATTTTATTATAATTTTTTTTATTCCTTGTAAGAGATGGATAATTTAATTAAGTAGAATAGAATTGTGCTAAGTTGTTTTATTAAAAAAAAATTGCGCTAAGTTTACTTCAAATATTTTTTTTTTTAGCATCAACTTGCAAGCTTAGCTCAGTGGTTAGGCTCTAGCTCCAACTTTGACTGTGCCTAGGTTCTAAACCTGGTAAGCGCACTTTTTTTATTTTTTCTTAATTAACAAGCACAACTGAACCGAGGTTGGACCGCACGGTTCATGGAATTAACAATAAATCCGATTCTCTATTCTTAAAAAACCAGATTTCAATCTGATTCCCAATTAACTTAATCAGGCCGCCCGGTCTGGTCCGAGTCTGATAACTTTGCTTTTACCATCATATAGTAGCTGAAAGGCCAAAGGAAGTTGTACAGTTTTGATAGGTACACAAATTTTTGGCCAGGAAAATATAAATATTTAGAGAAGAGGAGATAAAATTTTGGTTGATTCTGATGAAACACTTAATACGTAATAAAAACAAAAAATAATAAAGGGATAAAGTTTGGATTTACTGAGGAAATTCTGACTTCTGGAAACCAATTAGAATCCAATTTGATTAAACTTATCTAATATCTTTTATTAAAAATAACTTCAGATATTTAAATACAATAAAGTAAAGTAACGTTAAAGACCTAAAACGATGGAGCACATCTCCCCCTAAACCTTTGGCCACAATAGCCGTACTCCTAAAACTAGGACACCACTAACACTAACAACTTCCTACTCGCACAAATCCCTATATTAACCAATACCAATAAACATGGTAATTCTCTATAAACATGAAACAACTAATAAATAAACATTAATATTATTTCCTAACAAATTAATATACATAACATTCCTTCGCCCTTGAAATCAGCCCTTCTCCTCAAGGGCTTAATCTGAAAATTATTGTTTGATCTTTCCGCGTTGCTTCTCACACGCTAGATCACTTCTTGGATGAGAAAAGACAAGGTGGTACACCTTTTGGTTCAACAAAAATGTCTTCAACCTGATCAAAATGTTGCTGCATGAAAACTAAAACTCCAACAATTAGCCCAATGGACCCACAATTCCAAATACATGTACGTCTCATTCCTCCCCCCTTAAAGTAGACCCTTGTCCTCAAGCGGATAATCCGAAGTTCCATGTTGCGCTAAACTTGAGGTCTTGCATACCATGGGTCATAAGCATGTGACCCTGAATATGACAAACCCTAATCTAAACGTCTTTAACCTGATCTAAAACTTGTTGCATGCTTGGGTTGTTTGAAGCTAAAACTTTTGATCTTAAGGAGCTTCAATGGCCATTCTATCTCCAATTTACATTGTTCATCACCCTCGATGGTTGGTTTGTCTTATTCATAACTAGACAAATTCTGATCTTCCAATTTACATTGCTTATCACCCTCCATTGTTGGCCCCTCATGTTCATCGCTAGACAAACACAAACACTAGGATTTGCAATTCAATTTCATTTCCTTGATTATATACATTTGATCAACCACTAGAGACTGTATCTCTTTTTGATTCTCCATGCATTCCAACAACTGTTTCTTCATGCCTGACTCTGAAATGTCGGGCTTGATAGCAATTTTTATGTACACAATTTTTAGGGAGGGAAAATATGAATATTTAGAGAAGAGGAGATAAAATTTTGGTTGTTTCTAATGAAATACTTGATATGTAGTAAAAAAAAAATAACAAAGGTGTGATGTTTGGATTTGACTGAGAAAATCCTGACCTCTGGAAACCAATTAGAATCCAATTTGATTAAACTTATCTGATATCTTTTACTGAAGATAATTTCAGCTATTTAAATACAATAAAGTAACATTAAAGACCTAAAACAAAAACTTTTGGTCACAATAGCTATGCTCCTAAAACTAAGACACCACTAACAATAACAATACAATCCAAATACAACTCAAATATTAACAACTTCCTACTCAAACTAATCCCTATTTTAACTAATACTAATGAACATGGTAATTCCCTACAAACATGAAACAACTAACAAATAAAAATTAATAATATTCCCTAACAAATTAATATACGTAACATTCCTTCCTCCTTGAAATCAACCTTGTCCACAAGGGTTAAATCTGAAATTATTGTTTGAACTTTCAGGGTCCCTTCTCCCACTCTACATTACTTCTTGAATGATGCAAGTAGAGATGGTACAACTTTTGCAAGTCTCACCTCCCTTTTTAGTCAAGTGTAGCACTAGTCACGTATTTTCTTGGTACAGGGCCTTGGCCGATGACACAAAGGCCTTGGTGCGCACAGCCGGTTTCGAGCCCATCCTTCATTTGCTTTCAGAGAGTCATGCCAATGGCATCTTAGTGCAGTCACTAGCCGAGAGGTGGTGGGATACTACCCACACCTTCCATATTACTGAAAGGGAGATGGCTGTGACTCCCCATGATTTCCATCAAATGACCGGCCTTCAATGTGGTAGGTCAATCATTAATCTGGAGGGTGAATTGGGCATACAGATGGGCATTGTGTTGCTAGGGCGGAGGCATATGACTGAAACCAACTACTACTTCAACCTCGAGAAAATTTGCAAGCCTCTTCCTCAGGAGACGCCTAAGGACTATGCCAAGATGGCTAGGGCATTCTTGCTTTACATACTGGGGCCATACCTCTTCGCAAATGAAGGGCCAACAGTGTCTTTGAGGTGGTTGGCTCTCTTTCATGACTTTGAGGATGCTTAAGGGGCCAATTGGGGTTAGGCTTGCCTTGCCTACCTTTATACCTTCTTAGACATGCTCAACCGTGGGACTTTGCATCAGCTGGTGGGGCCTTGGAAGCTCCTTGAGGGCAGTTCTTTCTTCCTTTCCTTTTATAGCTCCTTACCCATGTGTATCTTGTGCCTTTGCAAACTATGTGCTCATGTCATTCACCTTGCATACTGTCATCTTGCAAACTATACCTTGTTTATCTTGTAAACTGTCATCTTGTAAACTGTGCGTTCTTATTTCAACGTTGGGCTGTGAAATACGGGCTCATTGCGCATGGAGCAGAGGTGGATTTGAGGAGCTTCTCCTTCGTTAGGGCTCACTTCGATAGACTTTTTTCTGAGGATGTGAGTAGGAATTCCATCTTTTCTCATCACAATCTTTTGCATGTTTTCTGGGTTCCTCCTTCTAACCCTATGTATTGTCACAGGTCATATGGAGTCTTTGGGCCGATGCACCTCCTATTGTAGAGCCTGCCTGGGAACTAGCTACCCTAATTACTTCCAAGATCACCCAGCCTCTGAGGGTGCTCGTTTGGGAGTCTTCTACCTAGCTAAGAGTATTTGCTGCTAGTTGGTGGGTGCGGACACACTACAAGTTCCAATGGATCCTCCACAGTTCATGCTTGCCCCACTTTCCATGACTGATGCTAAGTACCGGCTTTGGAGGAACTGCATTCCCTATGCCCGGCGGCTTATGGATGATTTGGACTATACCAATTTCAGTAAGACTCGTCTCTTGCCTTCCCTCATCACAATCCTCCCTTTCATCCTCATCATGTATCTTCACATGTATGGGCTTTTTGTTCTTGCTCTCCTCTAGCTTGGTGAGACGATCCCCTATTTTCTTAAGAGTATCACATTGTTCTTCTATTGCCTTGAATTTCTTATGTGTGGTCGTGTCATTAATTGGAGCAACCATTCCTTCTTGAGATATTTCCTCTTGAATGTCTCTTTTTGAGATACCTCTTCTTGATATGTTTCCTCAATCTTGACCAAATGCCTTCCATTCTTTTCTCAGACCCAAATTGGAGTAGGGACGTTCTTTCTTGATCTTGGTGGTGCAATAGTGCATGAAAAGAAGTCCCATTTTATTAAGCCCATGTCCCACTTAAAAAGTTCTTTTCATTAACTTAGATGTTCCTAGAAAGTCTTTAAGTCCATTTTAATGAAGGCCCAATTACAAAATCACTCCTTTCCTTTTATGAACCTTGTCCCTTGTTTCATTGGGCTTTAGTCCATTTACAACAAAGTTATCATCTTTACTCTCATGGGCTTTCATTAGAATGTGCTTAAAGATTTTCAACATTTTGACTCAAGCACAGGCTTACAACATATCCATCACCTTTTGGCTCTTTTCTTTTTTTTTTTTTTGCATTCATTATCATCATCTTTTTTTTTCAAGTAGCCCTCTAGTTAGGATATATTGAAGCCTTCCCTTCAAAGTCCATGAATTTCTTATCATTTTAGGCCTTGGCATACAATAAAGAGGCCCAAGATTAGAGAATTTCATATTGGCTTTGTAGGATGTTGGATGCTAAGTCCATAGCATATTTGTTACCTTAGGTCCAAGGTTCTCCCTTTCAATAGGCCTTTTGATTTGGGCTTATGATAGCAACTAGGCTATGATCTTATGAACCTTTCAAGTTAAGAAATACTTTTGGACTTTGGGATAAGCCGCTTACATGTGAGAACTTTTTTTCTTTTATCCCAACATCTTTGGGCATGCCATAACTTTTGGGTCATCCTTAAATATTTACATCTTTTAGTTCTCCTTTAGAATTTAGGTGAACACGAGATATATTGTTGAACAAAAAAGAGATATAAAAGGGTACCCTTTTATTGATAAGGTCTAGGATCTCTCTAAGTGTGGGTAGGTTCCTTAGAGCTAAAGGGATACATCGGTTGGTCACTCACAACTAGGTGGGCCATGATTCCAACCTTGGGCCTAAATGGACTGTTGTGGATTGGTAGCAAACCGTTAATGTACTCAAAGCCCATCATAGGCAATGACACAAATTGTGAGTTGGTGGGATGAACTTCGAAAGACTTTAGCTTGACTTGAACACACTCATCTTCCCACTCATCACCAACTTGAGTGAAAGGGATAAAAGAACCAAGTGAAGTTTGTGCAAACAAATATTGAACATGCCTTTATAAAGATTTAGAAATAAGACACATTGGAATCAAACTCTGTATCCCCAGCAGAGTTGCCACTATGGGCACAACGGGAGGGGCGTACGCCTCGGCCGAGTGGACTAGGGTGGAGAGAAGAAAGGGAGTCCCAATCTAGATTAGGTCTAGGAACCATATATATAGCACCCTTTATGGAAGGATTGATCTTACTACTAAATTATGAGTTTGGAGTTTATGTATGGTTTAAGAAGGTGTTAGGCATCCAATACCACCCAACCCATGGGTTGGCTTCCACTCATTGTGTCTTACATCTTAATCTTGTTAAAGGCATATTCAATATTGACATTCTAGACTCACACACACAAACACTAACAACATCTAGCAAACAAACATGACATTTCTTCCCAAACCCTAACATACATTTATCATGCATCTTATATCATATCCTAGCATGCATCTATCACACATAGCATTATATTACTTCCGAGGCAGAAATCTATATATATCAAAACAAGGTAGAAACATAGGCATGCTAAGATTGAAGCAAACATGTGATTGCATCTAAACATCATCCTAATAAACATATTCATACTCATCATCAACACGTGTATTCCAAATGCATGTTCATATGAATGCATGACTTATCTCACTTCACCACTACACCTATGCATCAATGCATGATCATTCATATGCATGTTCATGGCAAAACAAGGAAGGGATTAAAGGAACTCTAATCTAGCTTGTGAAGAACAATCAAACAAACAAACTGAGAAACAGAGAGTTACAAGCATAAAAGAGGAGCAAGGCAGAGGCATATTAAATAAGGGAAATAAAGAAATAGAAACAGAAAGGATTGGATTAGGGTTTTTGGGCATGAGTATGCGTGTGCATACATAGAGCATGCGTGTGCAGCTTAACTATATGCGTACGCATACACGCTTCAAAATCCTAACCTAGAAACACAAAATAGGGTAGAAGTAAAACAATAAATCTAACAACCTAATATGCTTCAAAACATAAAACAGAGAAAACATAAACTTAAACAGACATGTTATAACATAACTAAATAAGAAAAACACAAGGAAAACAAGAAAAAAAAAATGCCAAGAAAAGAAAACGAAAGTTTAGAACTTATACCTTAAAAATGCAAAGCTCCTTAGCTTGATTTTGACCATTTCCCTAAGTCAAATCTATTCACAGTCGAACAAGGAAGTGATTAGTAATCTTAATTCTCCAAGATCAAGGCCATAAAAGGCCTCAATCAGAAAAATATTGACTTAAGGATGTTGTGTGAAAAACTCATTCTTTAATTCACTATTCCTAGTGAATCTTGTGCTTTCCCTTAGGATTTTCTGTGTGTTTTGAAAACCTTCTATGTATGGCTTTATATAGTGAGA
The DNA here is from genome assembly GCA_033629205.1 of Lithocarpus polystachyus. Taxonomy (NCBI): domain Eukaryota; kingdom Viridiplantae; phylum Streptophyta; class Magnoliopsida; order Fagales; family Fagaceae; genus Lithocarpus; species Lithocarpus polystachyus. Next base: position 68,804,772 of record CM066162.1, read on the forward strand.
AAATTAGGGTTTAGAATTACTCCAAGACGATATGGGATTCGTTCTAAAATCCATCTTTAATGCAGAAAAACTTGCCATATATAGTTTTTGGAAACCTAATATGCATACGCATGGCCGTGTATATGTACGCATGTATGAAGCATTCATACGCAAAGCTTGAGCATGTGTGCAGATACGCCTGTATGCGTACGCATGCCCTAGGGTTTCCATAGTCTTTATTTTCCAAAAATAGCTTATTTTATTCATAAAAAGAGTTATCTTTTTCCCAAAACATTTTCCTCAAGTCAATTTCAATATGATTGGACCCTAAAATGACCTTAGGCTTTAGAATTTCAACATCATTGAGGAACGGGGGCCCAAGTTGTAAGGGGTATAAAATGTGGTGTCTACACCCCTTGAATCATCCCTTGTCCACAAAGGCTTAATTTGAAAATTATTTTTTAACTTTCCCAGTTGTTTCACACACACTAGATTACTTCTTGGATAAAGCAAGTCAAGGTGGTACACCTTTTGGTCCAACAAAAATGTCTTCAACCAGATCAAAATGTTGCTACATGAAAACTAACACTCCTACAATTAATCTAAAGGGCCCACAACTCCAAATTTGTGTATGAATCATTCCTCCTCCCTTGAGGTAGACCCTTGTCCTCTAGGGCATAATCCGAAGTTTCTTGTTGCACCAAACTCGAGGTCTTGCTTTTCATGGGTCATAATCATGTGACCTGAATATGATAAACCTTTGATTTCTACAAAAATGTCTTCAACCTAGTCTAAAACTTGTTGCATGCCTGGGTTGTTTGAAGCTAATTTCTTTTGAACTTGTGGAGCTTCTATGGCCTTGCTATGTTATAGTTTACGTTGTTCATCACCCTCTATGGTTGGTTTGTATTGTTCATTTCTAGGAAAATTCTTATCTACTTATTTGCATTGCTTATCACCCTCCTTAATTAGCGCTTCATGTTTATAGCTAGACAAACACAAACAAAAGTGTCGACGCCTTGCGGTTGTTTGACCACCCATCATGGCAACGCTCAAGCGGAGGGCTTCCTCCGGGAGCTTTTGTGGGTGCTTATGTGAAGGAGGGTAGCTACCTTTAGGTGTGTGACTGGAATCTGAGTCAATTTTTAGGAATTACTGAGGATAAGTGAAGTCGCCACCGATCATTAGATTTTCCTAAAGTGTGATTGGTCACTTGACTCTATTTGATTTTATTACCGATCATATGCTAAGAAATAGATCATTTTTCCTAATCTAATATGGATGGATTAAAAATCTTGATTCTTAAGTTTAGAAGACTAGTTATGTGTGGGGAAGGTGTCAGGCACCCTACAATGCCTATCCAAGGACAGTCATTTATTTTGGTAAAATCGTAATTTTTAGACATTAGCAATTGAAAACAAGCTATTGGCATTAGCTTACGGGGCTTTAAATGTGTTGGGCTTTGAGGTTTGATTTTAGAATGGGTATGGTCCCAGTCGATGCTTTCTTAGTGCATTTGGAATTGATGCCAAATTTCCACGGCGAAAATTCGGCAGCATTTCGCCTTATTTTTGTGGTGGAAATCCTTCAACGCTTCGCCTCAAGTGCATCATAGCACATAAAACACTATTCTTACCAAGCTTTTGCTATGAGAATATGACAACAAGGTGTCTCATTTTCACAGCAAAAATTTGGCAGAGTTTCGCGTTTGATACGCTGTGGCGCACCAATAGGGTTTCATGTCTGTGTATAACGCTCGTATCAACATGCTCGTACTGAGACGAGATGAAGCTCTTCAAAGTCTCAAGCATGTTGATGCGTGTTGCATACATAGGGAAACCAGTGTTACTGGGTGACATGGATTGGGACAATCACACCCCGATGATCGTGCACACAATATAGCATGAATATACACCTATGGCAATTGCCTTGAGCACATACCCACACTACAAGGTTAAGAGCTTCCATGACTAGAGCATTTTGCCTAGTCATGAAAGCAAACTGGCATACATGTGCAAAGAAGGGTATGCATTAAGAATACCCTTGAGCATCAAACAGGGCGGAGAAGGGTGTGCATTAAGCAAACTGGCATCACGGGGATGCATCTCACAAGTGGTTACACCCCAATAGGCCACGAGGGGGATGGATGTAACCACACAAGAAAAAGCTCACAAGGGGCACAAAGCATGGAAAAGCCTAGATCTAAAGAGGCAAGCATAGGCATAAAGTATAGAAGCAAGCAAACATACATGTGCATATAGGGAAATGATCCAAACTCTTTGATATAGGCCTAGGTGTGTGGATGTAGGCCTAGACCACGGGATCTAGATCTACACGCCACCAATAAGGGCCAAAAAACAAGAAAGAGAGACATCAAGGGACAAGAGGGCTATAGAATCACATGGCATTAGCAAACAACATATAGATCTAAGCATAAACATGGCATGAAGCACATAAACACATAGGTCTAAATATAGGCATGACACGGGGCCCAAAGAGACAGAGATCTAAACATAGACACATAGATCTAAGCATAAACATGGCACGAAGCACATAAACACATAGGTCTAAATATAAGCATGACACAAGGCCCAAAGAGACAGAGATCTAAACATAGGCACATAGATCTAAGCATAAACATGGCAAAGAAAGCATATACATGTAGATTTAAGCACAAGCATGGAACTTAGGCATATCCTAGCCCAAGAAGGCTAGGCCAACAAAATCAAAGCAATATATCATGGGAAAAAAAACAAGGAAACATGCTAGAAAAACCATAAAACATGCTAGGAAGCAAAAAAAAAAAAAAAAAAGCAAGAACATGCTAAGAAAAGTAATAAAGGACGTTATTGAGCAAGAAAAAGGTAGAAAAATCTATGAAAAGAAAATGGTGTGGATTGTAGCTAAAAAGCTACATCCACACCCTTAAACCTCAAATCCAAGATATGGAACCAAGGAGAGGAGGATTGAGTGCAAGAACACTACCTTGTAATTATGAAGAAAAAAGAAGAATCAAAGGTGTTTGGATGTGTTTGAGAGAGAAATTAGAGAAGAAAAGAGAGAGGATCTGCCCAAAAATCTGCCAAAAATTTTTTTTTATTACAAAATGAGGTGTATTTATAGCTAAAATCTGAGCCTTCGGCTTCCAGTGGCCCTTGAGTGGTAACCGACCACCTCTGCTTACATCAGAAGTTTTGGCTTTTTCTGGTCTAGCTTCAGATGTGTATTTGATGGTCTTCCCAGACTTGGATTGAGCTGATCTTGGTGTCCCTAGAAAGCACTAGATGTCTAGTTTCTAGAATACTAAAGAAATTGGAAATACTATGGTTAGATCAAAAGTTATGGCCTTAGGAAGCGTGCTAACGTGCTTTGTATGATTTTCTTGATATCTCAACTGTTTTAACTCTGCTTTTCAACCCATGAATAGTTGTTGGACAGGGCATTTGATAATCTTCGCAATGGAACTAGTCCTAACCCATTCTAACGGTCGGATCAAAATTAGGGTTTCTAGTGCCCTCGAGAGTCAACGTCGGGTCAAACTTGACAAAAATCTCTGAGTGGCTTGGGTTTGATGTAAAAGCATGAAATATGTCATTTCAGGAGGACTTGGACCTCATTTGACTTTTGGTCAAGTCAGAGTTGACTAGAGGCATTTCGGTCAATTTGACAGGAAAATGCACTTCGAGTGCTCTAATGCTTGAACAGGTTGCGCCATGTCAATCTAGATGTTTCCATGGCCCCATGGAGAACAGGTAATATTTTTGGAATTTTCGTAGTCCGGCACACAAAACAAGGGTAGACAAAATATGGTATCTACAACAAGGATTTGCAATTCAATTACATGTCCTTAATTATATCTATTTGATTATATTAATTACAGTTCCTTGATTATACATCTTCATGATGTTTGGCTTGCTTGCTGCTTGCCTTCTTCCCCTTTTGTTTAGCTTTGCATGTTAAGGTTGCTCATGTTAGCCTTTTCTATGTGCCTTGTAACATGATTACCCTTCCCCTTTGTATGAAAACATGCTTGTTATGCTTGCTTTGCACCCTTGTTTATATGTCCATACATGTGTCTTTATATGCTTGTTTGTGTCATCAAGCTAAGTTACCTTTTAGCAACTTTGCTTGATTGCGCATGTGTCATCCGTACTCCAATATAATGGAACTACTGACACCAAATCCAAATCTTTACAATGGAACTAGTCCCAACCCATTCTAACGGTCGGATCAAAATTAGGGTTTCTAGTGCCCTTGAGAGTCAACGTCGGTCAAACTTGACAAAAATCTCCGAGTGGCTTGGGTTTGATGTAAAAACATGAAAAATGTCGTTTCAGGAGGACTTGGACCTCATTTGACTTTCGATCAACTCGGGGTTGACTAGAGGCATTTCGGTCAATTTGATAGGAAAAGGCACTTCAAGTGCTTCGATGCCTGAATGGGTTGTGCCCTGTCAATCTAAATGTTTCCATGGCCCCATGGAGAAAAGGTAATATTTTTGAAATTTTCGTAGTCCGGCACACAAATCAAGGGCAGACAAAATAAGGTATCTATTACAAAGATTTGCAATTCAATTACATTTCCTTGATTATATCTATTTGCTTATATCAATTACAGTTCCTTGATTATACATCTTCATGGTGTTTGGCTTGCTTGCCGCTTGCCTTCTCCCCTTCTGTTTAGCTTTGCTTGTTAGGGTTGCTCATGTTAGCCTTTTCTATGTGACTTGTAACATGATTACCCTTCCCTTTTGTGTGAAAACATTCTTGTTATACTTGCTTTGCACCCTTGTTTATATGTCCATGCATGTGTCTTTATATGCTTGTTTGTGTCATCAAGCTTAGTTACCTTTTAGGAACTTTGCTTAATGGCGCATGTGTCATCCGTACTCTAATATAATGGAACTACGGACACCAAATACAAATCTAAATTTTTCCTTCTAGGACACCCTTTTTTGCTTGATAACTTCTTTGTTTGATAACATGCTAGTTTGCCCCTTTGTGTGATTTCTTCGTTTCTTTATTATCTCTTTGCTTGTCTGCTAGCTTTGTTTTCTTTACTATTGCATGTACATGCTTGGAGCGAGGGCATAACTTCCAAAATGCAAGCTAAAAACGGCAAGAATGCAAGCAAGAAGAGCAAGCCCAAAAAGGGCAATGTTTATTTGATTAAGAGGTTAAGCCTCCCCATGTGGTTATTTCTTTCTCTCCTAGCCTCTTCCTTAGAAACCCTGTATCCAGGCTAGGGTCACTTTTCCCTTGTATCTTGCTTGGGTCGCTTCCTTAGGGTATGGCAATGTTTGTTTTACTTTTCCTATACCATATTGGGCCATACCCATTGGATGTAGGCAACATGTGTGTGTATGTGTGTGTGTGTGTCTGTTTATTTATGATGGTTATGCTCTTTGTATGATGGACTCACATGGTTAAGAGAGCAACCCTCTCGTGATCATGGGTGATCTTGACCTTGGAGTATGGGTATGCACTCAAGGTGACTGCTGTAGGTGTAGACACAATGCGATGTTGCCACCTAGTTTTGGAAACGGTCTTGGAACTATATATATAGCATCCTCTCAAGGAAGGACCATTGATCTTACTACCAGAGATATGGGTTTGGAGTTAAGGTACAGTATTGGGAAGGTGTTAGGCACCCAAAACCGCCCAACCATAAGGTTGGCTTCCTCTCATTAAGTCTTATGTCTTAACCCTACTAAAGGCACACTCAAAATTTTTTAGCCTTCCCCTAGAGGTCCATAACGTTCTCATCATTTTGGGCCTAAGCATACAACAAGGAGGCCCAACATTAGGGAAATTCATATTGACTTTGTAAGATTTTGGATGCTAGGTCCATAGCATACTTGTCATCTTAGGCCCAAAATCCTATTTTCTAATAGGGCATTTTGATTTAGGCTTATGACGGCAATTAGGCTATGGTCTTATGAACCTTTTAAGTTAAGATATACCATTGGATTTAGGGATATGCCTCTTATATGTGAGAACTTCTTTTCTTTTATCCCAATTGTCTTAGGCTATGCCATAACTTTAGGGTCATCTTTCCATTTTTTATATCTTTATTTGTCCTTTAGAATTAGGTGATCACAAGATACATTGTTGAGCAAACAAGCGATATATAAAAGGTACCCTCTTTCGATAGGATCAGGATATCTTTAAGTGTGGGTAAGCTTTCCTAGGGCTAAAGGGATAGATAAGTAGGTCACTCATAACTAGGTGGGTCATGATTCCAACCGAGGACCTAAGTGGACTTTTGTGGATTTTTGGCAAACCTTTAACATACTCAAAGCCCATTATAGGCAATGGCATTGATTATGAGTTGGTGGGATGAACTTCAAAAGACTTGATCCCGAATGGAGCCTTTCATCTTCCCACTCATTACCAACCGAGGCAAAAGGACAATAAAACCAAGTGATGTGTGTGCAAACAAGTATTGAGTAAGCCTTTATTAAGGTTAACATATAACACATAGGAATTAAACTTATTATCCTTAGTGAAGTCACCATTGTGGACACCATGGGGAGTCGCCACCTAGTTTTTGCAATGGTCTAGGAACCGTATATATGGAGTCCTCTCGAGAAAGGACCATTGATCTTACTACCAGAGATATGGCTTCAAAGTTAAGGTACAGTCTTAGGAAGGTGTTAAGCACCCGAAATCGTCCAACCTTAAGGTTGGCTTCTTCTTTTTGTGTCTTATGTCTTAATCCTTTTAATGGCACACTCAATGTTGCATCTATACTCACACACACACTAGCATACATCTAAACACACAACATGACATCAATCATCCCAAAAGATCTAATTATACATCTATCATGGCAATCAAACAAAGCCAAACATTCATCTAATCATGCATATCATCACATCATAGACCCTAACATTCATCTAGCATGGAATCTCCTAATATTCATCTAACATACATGTCACATCATTCTAGCATTCATTTAGCATGACATAACATAAACCCTAGCTTACTACTATTATCATGTCATCATATCTCATCCAAGGTAGCAGCATGTGAACATTAAATCAAGGTAGAAACAAGAAAAATCATGTTATCACCCAAAGCATTAAGAACAAAATCATATCATCAAACCTAAGGAAGATCATATCACAAATAATATGCATCTACATTGCGAATGAATGACTTACCTCACTTACCTTGCAGCAACTCAACACCTATGGCATTTATGCATGAGCATGTGAATGGGTGATCATGACATTAAAAAAAAGACAACACAAAACAAACCCTAATTCTAAAGTTTGAGAGACAAACAAACAATTAAACATATGAAACAAAAAATTAAAAGTATGAAACCATGGAAGAGAGTCTAAACAAAAGTATTACATGTGAAAACAGAAGTAGAAACTGATAAAATAAAATTAGGGTTTCTAGGCTAGTTCACGCACACGCACAAACAACCTTGTGTGCACATAATCAATCTTGCATGCGCATAATCAAGCTTGAGTGCGCATGCAAGATTATGTGCACGTGGGTTTCAACCCTAAAACCATAGAAACACAGCAATAGAGCAGAACTCCTAAACACAAATTCTAACAACCTAACATGCTTTCAAAATATATGACTACATAAACTTAAGCTATATAAACATATTAAAGCATAAAATAACAAACAACTAAAGCAAATAGAAAGATTAAAGTGCAGAAAGGAAAAGAAGACAAAAAGAAAAGTTTAGACTAGATACCTCAAACAAAAGCTCTTCAAGCTTAATTTTTGACCATTCCCCTTAGTCAAATCTATTCACAATTCAATATAAAGGTGATTAGTAATCTTAAACTCAAAGATCAAGGCTAGAAAAGGCACTGATCAAAAGAAAATTGACTTAAGGATGTTTTGAGAAAAAAAAATCCCTCTTTGATTCACTATTTCTATTGAATCTTAGTATTTTCCTGTGGGATTTTTGTGTCTTGAAAATATACCATGTAAGGCTACTTATAGTGTGAAAATAGGGTTTGGAACTACTCCCAAACGATGTAGGATTCGTTCCAAACCTCAGCATTAATGCCGAAAACTTGTCTTATTTATGTTTTTGGAATTCGCTATGTATGCATAAGATCGTGCCTGTGTGTGCATACAGAAAGATGCGTGCGCCGGCCGATTCTTGCGTGCGCATAGCGAGGGTTTCCTTAGATCAACTTTTCCAAAATTAGATTTATTTGCTCATTAAAGTTATATTTTTCATTTTAACATTTCTCAAGTCATTTAACATCTGATTAGGCCCTAAACCAACCTTGGGTCTTGGAATTTAGCATCATTAGGGAACGATGGCCCAAGTCGTAAGGGGTACAAAATGTGGTGTCTATAGATGCCCCTCGTTTGATTGGTTAGCTTTGCTAATGGAATCAACAGAATAAGAGACAAAACAGTTTGTTTCGATGTATGGCTCGGGCCCAACCTACACACATGACACACATCACGCATACATCGGGAGGGGTGTAACTTCGAAGAGTTGAGTGGGATTCGTATGTCCTAATTCCCACCTTTGTTGCTTAGGAAATGAGCAATGATAGGTTCATTATCCTAGAACTTATTTTGCCAATTGTAAGCAAAAGGCAAGTGACTCACTATCCTAGAGTCATTAAAAAGAAAAAAGAAAAAAACAAAAAACAAACAAACAAACAAAGGTGCTCTTACGTGCTCAAACAAACAAACAAGGGTGCTCTTATGAGCTTAAAGGATATATATTTGTGGTGTCTATCTGAGGCTTTTGCCTTAAACTTCTCCAGGTGGCTTGCACCCTTGGGTAATACTCGTCTTCTCCATCTCTATCTCAACCTTTTCTAGTGAGGCTCTTGCTTCGGGGTGACTTTGGTCTCTATCTCTATCTCTACCTCTTCTACCGTGCCTACATGTTCAATTCCCATAGGATATGTGCGTGAATTCTAACTTGTATAGGATTTGTGCCAGTTGAAAAAATACATGTTTGTATTGCATACAAAACATACGCAGTGTAAAAATAACGGATCTACTTCATTCGCAATTGATAACATGTACTATGTAAATTTCAGAATATAAGAACAAGAGAATGTACCTTGGTGCGGTGAAATTCAAAACAAAAATTAGATGTACTTGGGAATACTTTTAATCTTTACTCCAATTCCACTTGATACCCAAGAAGTGTGGTTTCTCAATCAGTTTATATGCATATGTTCAAGGGAGAATAAGAGAGTGTCTAACACTCACATACAAACCATTTCATTCACTTATAAAATTTTGTATGCGTTAGTCTGCTTCTATGGCACCCAAACGCAAATCTACTCCGTCTCGGAACCCTCTTCATTTTGGGGCATCCACTTCATCCTATCCTACTCCTTCTACTGTTTGGTTTCATGATGAGTAAGCCCAAAAGGACTTCTCGGAGAACTCCTCTCGACGAGGTGTTCATTCGGAACGCCAAGTCATTTTGTCAGACTTCTCCGACACTGGCTTACCCACTGTCATTCACAGTAGGGGTTAGGAGTCACTGTGTGACATCCCGGTCACTTGTCCATCTGTGTTGATCCAGGAGTTTTACTCCAACATTCATGGATTCAATTATTTTGTACCTCTTTTTGTTACTCGCGTTTGAGGTATGCGCATTGTTGTCACACCGGATATTGTATCTGATGTGCTCCATGTCCTAAGGATAGAGCATCCTGACTACCCCGGTTGTGAGCGTCTAAAGACTGTGTCTAAAGACTAGCTTATGTCTGCTTTCTATGAGCGTCCCTCTGATTGGGGCGAGTGTCAATTCACTCCATGTTCGGCCTTTGCTAAAGGCCCTAGGATCATGAACATGGTTATGACTATTGTTTTGCATCCTCTTTCTTATTATAACTCTATTACCAAGCCCCATGCTCGATTTTTGCTTTCTCTTTTAGGGCATCTCACTATAGATTTTCCCTTTCATTTCATTCTTTCTATCATAGATGTGAATAAGGATTCGGCGACCCGTGATAAGTTCATCTTCCCTTCGGCTATCACGAGGATTTTACGCCATTTTTCTGTTCCCTTTCTTGCTTCTAACCACTTCTCGTAATGAGTGCCATAGACGCCGCTACCTTTAAACAGAGTGAGGTGCAATTACGATCGAGGTAGTCTGGTACAGTAGCTTCTCCCACTTCTTCAACTCCATCCACATCTGCTCCCTCTTCTTCTTCGAGCGGTATGACTCTCAAAGACATCATGATGTAGCTTCAGCCCATAAATGCTCACCTCAATACTCTCAGTGATGAGTTGTGTCAGGTGAACACCCGTGTTGGTCGTATTGCATAATGCCAGGCGGTCATAAGTGGCTTTGTTACTTTCCTCCACCTACTCCAAAGGCTTCTAACGATGAGGATGATATAGATGCTAGCTCTTCCAGTGTTGACGAGATGTCTACTTGATACTCTTACCCTTTGTCACTTGGGACAAAAATGGGGAGTAGTTTTGGTTATATGAGAGTAGTCATAGTTAGGGGGAGGGTTAGTATAGGAGATTTTTGTTAGGGGGAGTGTTGATATTGAGGGATATAGTGACGATTTTATGTATTTTTTTAGTGAGGATTTTGTGTATCTTTTCTTTTCTCTCCTTTAAAGATACATTTATCTCTTGTACACGGGTCTTGTGACCATTTTGACATACATTGTACTTATATTCTTTATATATTGTTGTATGTTTTTCACCTACTTTTACATATGTTGTTTCTTTTCTCTCTTTATGCATATGCTTCTTATACATTGTATGCAATCTATTATTTTTGTTTCACACTAAAATTCCTTGATGAGTTTTGTTTAAAGTGTTTCAAAAATACAAGTTGTCAAAGTCTTCTTGCCATAAACTCTCTTCTTGCAAAGTTTTTCAAGAGTTTGTATTGGGATAGATTTTATTGTATTCAACAAATAAGTATGAGTTAAGTGATTTATGACTTCTCTCATATGTTCATTTGTGTGTTGTGATTTTGTCATGGATTGCCAAAAGGGGGATTGTTAGGACATATGTGTTTCACATGTTAGGAACATATGTCACTATTTTATGTAATTGACTAATCCTTTAACAAAACACACTTTACTTGTATTTGGGTAGATCTAGGATGTGTTTCATACTTCAAGAAACCTTGTTTCAAGATCAAGTGTTAAAGCCATGCAAGTCTATCCAAGAATCAAGTGTGAAAATGCTGCTCATTAAAGCTCGACAACTAGCATCTATAGAGATTTCAAGAGAGCTGTTTCAGCTCGAGGCTCGACAGCTTCTCAACAGATAGGGTATTTGTCGAGGTTTATGAAGTTCAATTTTTCAGGATTGTTTTTCATCGATTCCGTGATTATATGTTTGGGCTTTCTTTTCTCACAACCCTAGACATATATAAGGATGATTTTAAGGGCTGTCAAAGGTGGACACAAGTTGCACAAGTGTGGAGCAAAGTTTGTTCATGCAAATTGTGACCGGAAACAGAATTTGCCCTAGTTCATCTTTCTTGTGAAGAAGCTGCTGTGTTTATACACCATAGGGTTTTATGACCAAGCAACTTCATGATCTTCATCGTCTGGATGAACTAAAGAACTTTGCAGCCAACAAAAGTACGATAGGTGCACAAGGCAAATGGAAAGAACTCATGCCAATCCTTAAAGGTGTATGTCATCTTCGCTAAGATCTTTTTTTATGTTTTTGTTGGCTGCTCCCACTGAGCCATTCATCTAAGGTCTATAAGGAACCGAATTCCAATGTTTGATCTTAAACTGGTGGTAATGTTGCTCGATCATTTTTCCATTTAGGTTTTTCCCATTATCAATAATGAGCTCTCCTAGTATGCTGTAACGGCAAATGATGTCCAATTTCAAGAATCGGGCCACCACAGCTTAGGTGACGCTTTTGTAGGAAGCGGGTTCCATCCACTTGGTGAAGTAATCGATAGCCACGAAAATATACGCATGCCCATTGGAGGCTTTTGAAATCACGGGTCCGATAACATCCATTCCCTAGGCTAAAAAAGGCCATGGCACTGCTAGAAAGTGCAGGGGTTAGGGAGGAACATTGTTTCTATTCTGGTAGACTTGGCAACAATGGCACGTCCTCACATGCTTAATGTAGTCGCTTTCCATGGTGAGCCAATAGTAGCCAGCTCTCTTGATTTTTCGAGCCAATAAGGTCCACTGGCATGGGCTCCAAGCAAGCCTTCATGCATCTCTTCCATTAAATGGTCAACGTTGGGGGCATCTATGCATCAAAGAAAAGATATATCGTGGTTCCTCTTATACAAGACTTCCCTGCTCAAAAAGAATTGGTAGGCCATCTGCTTGATGAACTTCCTCTCACTGTCTGTGGCTCCAGATGGGTATTCACCATTCTTGATATAAGCCTTGATATCGTGGTACCATGGCTTCCCACTGATTTCAACTTCGACGTTCATGCATTCTTTGATGTTCATACAGTTGGCCGACACACCACAAACCTTTATGTGCTAACCATGCTAGCCAAGGTGGCTAAAGTATCCATGAATTGGCTGTTTGCTTGAGGCAAATACAAAAAGGTAATGTTCTAAAACTTTGGAATTAAGGAGCTGACGCACCTTTGATATGGAATTGACTTGGTGTCTCAGGCTTGCCACTTTCCCTTTATTTGTGAGATGATCAACAAGGAATCTCTAAAGACGCTTAGATGATATATGTCAAACTCTGTGGCAACTTGTGGGCCCACTATGCGTGCCTCATACTCTGTGACGTTATTAGTGCAAATCAAAATTCAGTTTGACTAAAACAAGGATTTGTTGGCCCTTTGAGGATAGTACAACTGCTCCCACTCCATTTCTAGTGCTATTGGCAACTCCATCAAAATAAAGCTTCCAATGCCAAGGTTCTACATTGCCAGGTTCTAGCACTATTGCCAAAACATCCTCATCTGGGAAGAGGGATTCTGAGAAATCTGGATTGTTCAACGGCTGGTCTGCATGGTAATCGGCTATGGTTTGGCCCTTGATGGCCTTTCACACCCCAAACACAATATAGAACTCGGATTGCAACATCTGCCAATGGAATATCTTCCCTATAAGGGCAAGCTTTTCAAAGATGTATTTGATGAGGTCCATATGGGAAATCAGCTGGGGTCCATGCGGGAAATCAGCCGCGTGGTGAAGTAGAGCATGTACTGCCTAAACTTGCGTGAGGCCTATGCTAGGGCGCAACACGTCTTCTCAATGATGATGTAATTGATCTCACAACTGGTGAACTTCTTACTCAGGTAATAAATCACCTTCTCCTTTTGATTGGGTTCATTTAGCTGGCCTAACATGCAACCTATGGATTCTCCTTAAACTGCTAGATAGAGAATCAACGGATGTTCTTGTTGGGGTTTATGTCCTAAAATCCTATTTATTGGCATGTGATTTGATGTTAGGAACATATGTCAATATTCTATGTAATTGGCTAATCCTTTGACAAAACGCACTTTACTTGTAATTGGGTAGATCTAGGATGTGTTTAATAATTTAAGAAACAAGGTTTCAAGTTCAAATATTAGAGCCATGCAAGTTTGTCCAAGAAACAAGTGAGAAAGTGCTGCATTTTAAAGCTCAAAAGCTAGCTCGACAACTGGCATCTATCTAGGTTTAAAAGCTGTTAAAGCCCGTGGCTCGACAGCTAGCTCGATAGATGACTATCTATCGAGGTTTATGAAATTCAGTTTTTCAGAGCTGATTTCATTCCAATCGGTGAATATGTGTTTGAGCTTTCTTTTCTCACAACCCCAGACATATATAAGGATTGTTTTAAGGGCTGTCACAGGTTACACACTTGCCCAAGTTCATGCAAATTGTGACCGGAGGCAGAGTTTGCCCTAATTCATCTTTCTTTTGACGAAGCTGCTTTGTTTGTGCACTGTAGGGTTTTGTGACCAAGAAACTTCTTGATCTTCATCATTTGGATGAATTGATGAACTTTATAGCCAACATCAATCTCAAGTTGGTGATTAAGTCGAGTACTGGGATCCATGCAATTGGTTAGTCACGTACTTGGAGCTGTGCAATAAAAAGGAGAGATTGTCACTACAGAACAAGTCCAATTGGGTATTGGGGTAAGGGTTCAACTGCAAGTTGGTATAAGGTACTGGGATAAGTTGTGTACTAAGATCCCCGCAATTGGTTAGTCATATACTTGTAACCGCTTGTTGTGATAATAGTGAATTCTCGGGAGTGGTGACCTTAAAATCACCGGATGGGGTTTTTTTCGTGTAGGTTGTCCCCATTCGCAAACAAATCACCATATCAATTTATTTTCCGCTACATACTTTAGTTAATTGGTGATTTGTTTGTGCTACCACGTGCTTTGCATGTTAATTTGATCAATTAATAAACTTGGGTAATTAATCAATTAATTCATCACAAGGGGTCAGTACATTCTTGGCTATCAAGTGGTATCAGAGCAGGCATGGACAGAGGACAGTCTCTTATTATACCTCCTTTATTTGATGGCACTAACTATGCATACTGGAAAGTACACATGAGAGCTTTCTTGCAGTCTTTAGATAAGAAAGTGTGGCAAACTATGGGGATAGGCTGGACCAAGCCTGCGGAAGTGCTAGCCGACTAGGATGATGCAAAGATCAAGGTAGCAAACTTCAACAGCAGGGCATTGAATGCTTTATTTAGTGTAGTCATGAATGAGGAATTCAAGAAAATATCCTCTACTGAAATTGCTAAGGAAGTATGGACCATCCTCTAGACAACCTATGAGGGAACCAAAGCTGTCAAGGATTCGAAGCTATAGAGGCTCACTACAAGCTTCGAAGAGATCAAGATAGGAGATGATGAGTCGTTTGATGAGTTCTATGCCAAGCTTAAGGACATAGTGAACTCAGCTTTTAATCTTGATGAAACCATTTCTGAACCCAAGATTGTGAGAAAGGTTCTCAGATCTCTACCTGAGAGATTCCATGCCAAGATCACCACGATTGAGGAATCAAAGGATATTGACAAAATGCCTTTGACAGAGCTGGTTGGCAATCTGCAGACCTATGAGTTGGGTTGGTCTAAGATCGGGAAATCGAGCAAGAGCAAGAGCATGACACTAAAGGCCAAAAGCAGTGACACAGATGAGTCTTCTGATGATGAAGATTCTAAGATGAAGTCCTACATCACCAGGCAATTCAAGAAGTTCATGAAGAATGCCAACCCAAAGGGCTTTGACAAGGATCGTAAATAGTCAAATTCTTCTCAGTCTAAGTGTCAAGACAAAGGGAAGAAGGATGCTTATGAAGGCGATCAGTACACTGTACCCTCAGGACCAAAGTGCTTTGGGTGTCAAGGTTTCGGTCATATGAAACACGAGTGCCCTACCTATCTCAAGAGCATTGGAAAATGCAAGGCACTTGCTGCTACCTTGAGTGACACCAAGCCTGAGGATGATTCCAACAATGAGGATGGCAGAATCCTGAATGCCTTCACTGCCACTATCAATCCTACTGAGGGGATTATAGAAGATGTGGATGAAGAAGAGGAATTGGTGGAGTCAAAGTTTGAAAGGATGGATGAACAAGATGACATCCACACTGCCTATGCAAAGTTATACAAGATCTCCAAAAACCATGAGAAGTTGTATAGGCTGGCCACCAAGATGCTTAGTGATGTGGAGCTTGAACGTGAAGAACTTTCCGTAAAGTTTGATAAAGCCAGTCAGACCATTGGAGCACTGAGATTTGAGAATAATTTCTTGGCTGAGAAGACCAAGAAGCTTGAGGCAAAATTGTTCCAAGTCAAAGCTCAACTGGAAAGTACTTTAAGCGCTAAGCTCGATGAGATGCTCAGTCTTCAGAAATCTGCTTCCGATTGAACCGGTTTAGGGTATGATTTCTCTTCTCCTAGTATTACTTCTACTAGTACTACTATAGTTGTTCTTGCTATTAATAATGTTGAAACTGAGAACAATGATGTTAAGAATGAATTAGCTAGTGAGAACATAGATAAGAGTAAATCTATCTTAGGAGCACCCTCTAAATATGCTAAGAATGAGACTAAAAATCCTAGGGCTAAGAAGAGAAATAATGAAAAGCCTAAACAGAAGAAGTAGCATCTCTGTCATCATTGTGGAGTAGCTGGACATACTCGACCTAATTGCTATAAGTGGTTAACTACTCAATAGAGCAACAGCATGAATGCGTCCAGAAACCAGAATTAGTTTCCATCCTCCTTTGCTCCTCTTGGAGATCTTCTCAATGCCCTCATGATCCTTTTGAACTTGAACGATTTCAATTCTTCCCCCTCACCGTCGGTTCAAGGGTTTGCGCAAAGGAAAGGCTCCTCCAAGGTGTGGAACTTGTTTTTTATTGCATTACTTGTGTGTTTTGCTTTAGTGTTTTAAATCAGTCTAGTTTTTTTGCATTGCTTTGCTCTGTTTAACATGCTTTTGTTTGTTTATTTTTAGTTTTGTTTTATTTTGTTTTCAAAAATTAAAAAAAAAATTGAAAATTGAAAAATACAAAAACAATGTCTATATGTACATTGGTACTTGTGTACCTTGGATGGCCATTGAAACAAAGTTTTCTAAACTTTGTATCTTTTGTAACTTAGATGAGCATCTCTATGCACAACTAAGCAAGTGAGCTTTGTGGCTCGTGTTTGTGATGTGTAAGATTAAGTAATTTCTTGTACTAACACTCGTATCACTCTTTTTGACAAGAAGGACTAAAAAATACTAAGAGAAAGGCATAAATAACCATCTCACCACTGTTGCCCGCCAATCATGAAATGACATCTGTATGCTTCGGCATAGCAAAAGTGCAATGTCATAAGCTTAACATAATTGGGTATTTCTTTTCTCTCTCTTATATGCCCATGCATGATATGCTTAATAAAAGAAAAATATGCAAAGAAATAAAAGCAAAAAGAATCAAAATATTTTATATATGATTGCAAGCGTGTCTTCTAGGAGATGTGGGAGTTATAAGATATACTTTGAAGGTAATAGTCCACATCAAATAGTTATGATTGTGTGTGAGTTAAAGAAATTTTCTTATATCTCAAATCGTCATAACATGTAGACACTTGTGCAATATTATAAGGTTTTCACACACAACGTGCAATATTCTTTGCTACTTTTGATACATGTGCAGGTACAATGTGATTTGGCTATCACAAGGTTTACTTGTGTTAATGTATACTCACTAAACTGTCTTAACTTGTTTTTGAAATATAAAATTGGTTAGACTTGTTTAGTGTGTGTGTGTGTGTGTGTGTGTGTGTGTTTTGGATCTATGTACTTATCATTTTTATTGTTGAGAGATGATTTTGAGAGCTTAAAATGTTGTTTGGATCTTTGTTTGAGTAGCATGGTTGATTGCATTCATATCTGTATTTTTCCCTTCTTAGAAAACTGTTTTTAAGCAATCTCGACAGCTTCTTAATAGCTCTCGACTGCTAAGCTATCTATCAAGACCCTTCAGTTGATTTTTATTGCAATCTCGATAGCTCTTGATAGCTAATTCGATCCATCGAGCAACTTTCTGTCTCCTTGATAGCTTCTCGATAGCTTCCACGATCCATCGAGCTTCTTTGTTGAGAAAACCTCTTGTTTGATCCTCGATAGCTCCTCGTTAGCTCTTTGATAGCTAGAACATACGTTCTAAACTTCGATAGCTTTTCAACAGCTCTCGATCGATCGAGATTTATGAAGTTTCTATATAAGGAGGCATCACGATTTCAGATCTCATTCCCTAGATCTCTCTTGACAGATTTCAATCTTTTCACCTCCCAAACTCACTTTTCTCTCTCTAAACCTTCCCTCCACATGATTTTCAGCTCATTCTTGTCTTTAATCACTTGGTATGATCTCTTTATCTCTCATTCTTCATGCATTTCATGCATTTAGATCTAGGTTTTGTTTTGTTTTTTTTTTTTTTTTTGAGAAATTTTGGAATTTTTCAAAATTGATGAAGGTGTTGTGCAATTTTTGGGATGGGTTTTTTTTAAATTAGTTTAAAACCTCATGCATTGCATCATATGTGCACTATAACAATGTTTCATGCATTTTAGATGTGTGTTTACTTTGTTGCTATGTTATGTGCTAGTAGGTTTGGATTGGGCTGAGCCCATGATGCACTTAATTTTGCATGTCACATGTTCAAGCACTTTCATGCATATGTACCTTCAAGTTTCTATATATATTGTATCTTGTTGGTGCTTTTTTAATTGTCTCTCCTCTCCCTCCCTCTATCTCTCTCTATTACGTTGGTTGCGTCATGGCACCTAAACGTAAATCCACTCCGTCTTGGAACCCTCTTCGTTCCGGGGCATCTTCATCTTCTGATGTTACTGCTTCACATGTTCGGTTCCATGATGAGAAGGCCAAATCAGACTTCTTGGAGAACTTCTTACAACGAGGCATTCATTCGAAATGCCGAGTCATGTTGTTAGACTTTTTTGACACTGACCTACCCACTGTCATCCACAGTAGGGGTTGGGAGTCACTGTGTGACATCCTGGTCACTTGTCCCTCCGTGGTCATTCAGGAGTTTTACTCCAACATGCACGGATTCGATACTTCAGTACCTTATTTCTTTTCTCGCGTTCAAGGTATGCGCATCTTAGTTACTCTAGAGATTATGTCTGAGGTACTACACATCCCTAGGGTAGAGCATCCTTACTACCCTAGCTACAAGCGTTTGGGGACAATGTCCAAAGACAAACTCTCGTCTCGCTTCTATGAGACACCTTCATCTTAAGGTAACCATCAGAACACCCTTTGCTCAGCCTTTGCTAAAGGTCTGAGGTTCCTAAACATGGTGATGACTTTTGTTCTCCATCCTTTGTCTCACTATAACACTATCACAAAGTCTCATGCTCAATTTTTGCTTTCCCTCTCAGAGCATCTCACTATAGACTTCCCCTCTCATTTCATTCTTTCCCTCCTCGATGTATATCGAGATACGGCGCCCCGTGATAAGCTCATCTTCCCTTTGGCTTTCACGAGGATTCTATGCCATTTTCCTGTCTCCTTTCCTCTGTTCGATCCTTTCCCGGTTATGTGTGCCATTGACGCCGCTACCATGAAGAGGAGTGAGGCGTAGCTTCGCTTGAGGCGGACTTCGATAGAGACGACAGCCCCTCTAGCTTCTACCGCTCCATCCACCTCCGTTCCTTCGTCTTCTACAAGTGGAGTGACACTTAAGGCCATCATGGCACAGCTTGTGTGCATGGATGCTCACCTTGACACACTCAATGATGAGTTGTGTTAGGTGAACACCCGTGTTGGTTGTATTACATGACGACATGCTGTCATGGGTGGTTTCGTTGCTTCTCCTCTCCTCCTCCAAAGGCTTCTGAGGATGGAGACGATGATGGCGATGGTGATGCTGATGCTACTGATGCTGATGAGGATGATATTAGCTCTTCCGATGATGATGAGATGTCTACTTGATGTACTTACCCTTTGTCACTCGTGACAAAAAGGGGGAGTAGTTTTGGATATGAGAGTAGTCATACACATAGGTGGAAGGTTAGCATAGGAGATTTTTGTTAGGGGGAGTGTTCATATATTGAGGTATGTAGTGAGGATTTTTTTTGTATCACTTCTTTTTTTTCTATTTCAGATACATTATCTTTTGTAGATTGGTTTTGTGACCAATTTGACATACATTGTATTTATATTTGGTTCATATATTTTGATGTATGTTCTTTCACCTATCTCTCCATGTGTTTTTTCATTTCTACCTTTATACACATGTTTCTTATTAAATGTATGCAATCTATTATTTCTGTTTCACATTAAGATGCCTTGATGAGTTTTGTTTAAAGTGTTTCAGAATATAAGTAGTCAAAGTCTTCTTGCCATAAACTCTCTTCTTGCAAAGTTTTTCAAGAGTTTGTGTTAAGATAGATTTGATTGTATTCAACAAGGGAGTATGAGTTGAGTGATTTATAACTTCTTTCGTATGTTCATTTGTTTGTTCTGATTTTGTCATGGATTGCCAAAGGGAGAGCTTGTTGGGACATATGTGATTTAATGTTAGGAACATATGTCACTATTTATGTAATTGGCTAATCCTTTGACAAAACGTACTTTATTTGTAATTGGGTAGATCTAGAATGTGTTTAATGCTTCAAGAAACAAGGTTTCAAGTTCAAGTGTTAAAGCTATGGAAGTTTGTCCAAGAAATAAGTGAGAAAGTGCTGCATTTTAAAACTCGACAGCTGGCATCTATCGAGGTTTAAAAGCTGCTAAAGCCCGTGGCTCGACAGCTAGCTCAATAGATGGCTATCTATCGAGGTTTATGAAACTCAGTTATTCAAAACCAAAAAATTAGAAGTACTTAGGAACACTTTTAATCTTCACTCCAATTCCATTTAATGCCCAAGAAATGTGGTTTCTCAATCAATTTCCAAGGAGAGAATAAGAGTGTCCAACACACACACAAAAACCATTTCATGTTCTCATGTGATCATAATGAAAACCACTTAGAAAACTCTCATAGAAATTCACTATGTTTCTCTCCTTAAATATAATAGATTATGTAATTGCACTAACCTTTTGGGTCATTCCAATTGGGCTCTAATGTGTGGCTTAGAGTGGGACCAAAAGGGGACAAATAAGACTCTAGCTCCAATGGGCCTTGGGCTTTTCTATCAACTCTTAACAAGTCCAAAACTACCATTAATTATATTCAATACCACTATATGAATATAATTGCACTCTAGGCTTTATCAATAAATTATATCCCAAGACTTTATTACACATGCAACTCCTACATTAAAATATTCATAATAATACAAAGTCATGAATATAAATTGCCACTTTGAAGATTACTACATCTTAATCCTTGAGTAACCAGTTTAATCCTTTATGTTATTCATCATATATTTATGAAATCCAATTCCATAAATATATACTTTAGTAACTCCTTACTAAAGTGGTTGGGCCCAACACTCTGAATAACCAAACCCATTAAACTTATCTCAAGGGAATATTTTATATCTCCGTTAAGAGATTATGAATTCCATCATGAGAATATATGTTCCATCAACACTAAATACGGCTGCCCAACATACTGAGGTTTTGATCGTGACTTACAGATCTCACTCCTGATATATTAAAGCAACCTAAACCTCATGATCAGGTCCATTATTCTCTTAGGATTTAGACTTGATTCAAATAGAAGTCGTGAGATTTATTATCCATTTGACAGTCGTTAAGAGAATAATAAATCTCATCGCAGTCCAGTTCAATATGTCTTAACTCTTAAAACATATCAACATATCAACTAGAAGTCTCCACTTCTATGATCAAATCATCTTAACTGATATGTTATAGTCTTCGCAGATGAAATGCCCAATTTCATTACCGACTACGAACTAAAATTCTATGTTTACAGAGAACTTGTGATTTATATCTTCTATAACTTTTCACTTAAATCACATACGTTGCATCTCAAGGACTAAGATAATGCCCCATTAATTCACTTATTAGTCACATATAATTAAACAATTTAATTATTTATGACATGCCAATAAATTGGATTTTAGGGCATACACCCCAACAATCTCCCACTTGCCCTTAAAGACAATTTACCATATATTTGACACTTATCTCCCTTTAGAGTAATTTATATTCACTCTAAGGCAAGGTTTGGAAACAAGTTACTGTCGGATTTATTGCGTAAATTATCTTTTCTACTACTACTTCTCATGTACTCATATCTCTCTAATGAGACAATACTTACATTTAATGTGTATCTTCAACACCTAAGATGAACACATATCTTGAAGTTCAACTTTATAAATCACAATCAAACTACAAGTCAATATTTGTACATCTAGTAACAATCAAACCCTCACTTTGGTGGACAAGCACACAATCCCTCATTTCCTAAGATATTTGAGTATATGCTTTACTCCCACTAAATTAAGTGATCTTAGATTCAATTGATATTGGCTTACCATGCCCACTGCAAAATAGATATTTAGCCTAGTATATAGCATAGCATAAAGACTTCCTATTGATATGGTATAAGGAACTGTCTTAATATGCTCTTCCTTTTATATGTCTTAGGACAATAGTCCTTTATAAAGAAACTTCAAACTTAAAAGGAAAGAATCCTTTCTTGAAGTATTACATGCTATACTTGGCTAGAATCTAATCTATTTAAGTAGTTTGAGATAGACCCAACATCCTAATTTTTGAATTTTAACAAAGTTTAATTCTTAGGATGTGACCAGTCTTTCCCAAGTACTTTATATCAAGCTGGATTAGACAACAAGAACTCTATTGATGATAATAACTCTACATCATTCTAAATGATTAGAATGTCATCAACATACATCAAGAAATTTATTATTCTATATAGTTCTACACACATAAGGCCTTTTGATACTTGATCAAAATCAAACAATTTGATTTCTTGATCAAAGATGATATTTTATGATTTAGATGGTTGCTTTAATCCTTAAATGGAATTTAAGCAACTTGCATACTAAACACTACTGTTTCTTTGCTATGTATAAGTCTAGTTACATCATATAGATGTCTTCCTCAAGATTGCTACTAAAAGAAGCTTTCTTGATATCCATTGTCATATTTCATCCATATGAAATATAATGGATAAGAGAATCTAGATAGAGTCAAACTTGACTATTGGAGAAAAAATCTTTTCATAATAGAACCATTTCTTTTTGAATAAATCTTTTCGCCACTAGTCTTGACTTTGAAGGTTTGTACCTTCAAATCTATCAATCTCATTTATTTGTAGACCTATTTAAAAACAATAGGCTTAATGCCATTAGTTGCCTCTACAAGTTCTAGACTTTAGATAGAATCCAATTCTATTCACATAACCTTGATCCAGTAATCCATATTCATATCATCTATTGCCTTTACGTAGGATCGAGGATCAAATTCATATCCTTGTGGAATGACTTCGAAAGTTTATTTCAAAAGTATGAATTTATTTGATAATTGATAATCCTCCCACTACAATATTGAACTGGTGTACTAGCTATATATATAGAATAATGTCTTGTGGTATATCTAATACAGCCATCTCATTTCTAAATGTAATTTATAGTTGTCTTTCAACAAATTCTGACATCTTTCTTCTAGAATAATTATACATTTAGCCTTAAAATTATTCACATAGTCATCATCAAGAACTTTGTATTTGTACTTTATAAACATCTTGTCTTCTTTATGACTACCAAAACAATCTTTCCCAATTCCTTTTTGATACCCATCATAAAAATACATTTTTCTACCTTTTGTTTTCATTTTGTTAGACTTCCTTTCTAGCACAAGTGCTGGACATCTTCAAAAATGGAAGTATCATATACTAGGTTTTCACCCAATCCACAATTTGACAAATGTCCTAGGAACAAACTTTTGAAATTGATTTTAGAAAATGTATTGTAATTATTAAAGTATATCTCCAAAAGAAATAAGCAAATGAAAATACTTATCATATGCTTTACTATTTCTAAAAGAGTCTTATTCCTCCTTCATGTATGCATTGACTTAAAAAAGTCATTGAAACTTTATTCTTTTACAATAAAGGAGCCCTAGATCTTATTATCCTCTAAATAAAATTCATAGACTGAGAATATAACAAAATAATGGTTCTAAAAGCCCATTTTTCATCAATCTTGAATTTCATTTAGATTAATAAGATCTAGACATAAGTGCCAAAACATACAATACCAAAGGATGGAAACTTTCTCTTTAAAAAGTAAAACATGTAAATTTTCATCTAGAAAATAATCGTGGATAATGCTTAACTTTACCAAAACAGAAACACTTTCCTTTTGGCCATGCTTTTGAGTCCAATTTCTTTTTGGCAACTACTAGGGCAACTTGCTTTTCCAACTGTTTGGTATTATAATTCCTCTTCTCATCACCCTTACCTTTCGGTTTAGGTTAAGAATTTGAATTAAATCATATTGATTCTAGCATTAGTTTTTAGGATGTCTTCCGTTGCGTAGAACTCACTCATCAATTCAGATAACATAAAAAGAATTTATTTTCAAAACAATTTGAATTGATCAATTGATTCTAATAAGGACTTATGGATCTGTTAGGTTCTAAGAATTAGGAACTAATGTATTAGAACTTCAATTTATAATGTTGGCAAACCATGATCAAAACAATGTTTAATCTTGTGTTAGACTTGCTCAAAGTATGGCTCTTAATGTAAAGTTGGAATCGAGTTTTATGCAGAATTCACTGTGCACTTTATGCCTGACTCGATCGATCGAAAATTAGACTCGATCGATCGAATATCGTGCAGATTGTTTTTCTGCAAATTTTTCCAACTCAGCCCTAGCCCACTTAATGTATAGGGTTTTATGTTTTGTCCTAAGTATATAAGGGAAAACCCTAGCCACATTTTTAGTGTTCTGTTTCTCAGAGTTCTGTTTCTCAGAGTTCTGTTTTGCTGTGTTTGTGAATCTCTTTGTGAGATCTAGAGGTGTTTGCCTTCACATACACTTAGGGTTTACAAACTCAAGACTTATGTCAAGAGCTTGGTAAATCATTCATTTGCAGAATCAAAGATCTTAAAGAAATACAAGCAGGTGCGCTTGTGGATTGCTGAAGAATTCAAGGAAAGAAGGAGTCCGTGGATCTCGGAGCTATCATGGGGTTGTGGTAGTAAGTTTCCTACACTAAGGTAGCAATAGGATGTTAGTGGTCTAAGTCTTATTGTGTAAACTTCGATTCTTTCATAGTGGATTCATTTTTACCTTGAGGATAGCTAGGTTAAATCCTCCCCAGGTTTTTTACCGGTTTGGTTTTCCTGGGTCATTAGATCTTTGTGTTATTTATTTTCCGCTGCTTTACTGTTTTTGATTATTTGTGTTAACCTAGATTTAATTAAATTACCTAAGTTAATCACTTGGCTAATTCTCTAGGTTAATCTGTTTGGGTTTAAGGGGTCTAAACGAACTGACAGGATCATATCCAAATGAGATTAACATTTAATCTCTACATCCAAGAATTCCAATTCATTTTAAAAATAAAATAGTTTCATAGAATGATATAGAATTGGATCTTCTTAAGCTTTTCTTAGCACTCAATATGATTCAAACCAAACATCTCATTTAGACTTAATATAAAGTCTAAGTCTAGTACCAACTCTTGCATCTCATGCTATAGCACAATTGAGATAAAAGCCAATATAACATTTCAGCATTTCAATGGAGACTATGATCACATCATAAGCTACCTTCCATAAATGCATCATGTATAGGAAATTATGACATTGCTGAATCAAAACATAAATATGTACTTCAGCTCCTTTAAGCACCATGTCCAAAATTATTTCTTAGTTAATGTGATTCAATTAAAATAGTATCTAGAGGACAAAATTTATGACAACTTTATTTTGAGACTATGCACATAATTATAGGGACATTATATTTTGCATCCATAACCATATAATATCCCATAAAAACATATTATATTAGGTGCAACGACAACCTAATCCCACAATTAATATTTCTCAGCATAGAGTGAATACTAACCACTATGATCAGGCGAGAAATATTCTCATTATTAATGCTATCATGGTAACTCTTACCTTTGCCGCTTTTCTTTTAGCCTTCAAATAATAATAGCAAGAACTCAGCATAGAGGATACTACCAAACTTAGTCTATTGTACACCATTTCCTAGAACCATGAGTAGCCACATAATTCTACCCTTATAAGGTTTAATCTTATAGTGCCATGATGCAAAACACCCTTCGCATGGAACGCAAGGCTCGAGGCCAAGACGAGGTGCACCACTATACACCGGGAAGTTCAATCTTGTAGAACCATGAAATAAACATCCTTAACATGGAATTCAGGGCTTGAGGCCAAGACGAGGTGTTTACCCCACACCATTATGAACCGACAATGGAGCTGTGAGATCCAACTCTTGTATCTCTCTCCCACTAGAAATTTTAAAACAAGTGGATTGTCATGAAATCATTGTGATCTTATCACAATTTTAACCCTACACATCAGATGTGTTTAATTGTTTAAATTCAATGTGATGTTACTAAGTCACGTCACAATAGCATAACAAACATTCGTGCAATCACAAAGAAGTTTAACCTTGTAATCTGTGAAGTAAATACCCTCCGTGTAGAATGCAAGACTCGAAGTCAATACATGGTATCTATTCACATTACAATAAACTTAACAAAAGGGTTATTTCAACACTCCCACTAATTATTTGAGTTTTTCTTTAAATAATTGTGATCCCATCACAACTAATAACCTTGCACTTATTGAAGACTCTAATCTTATTAGAATCACTAACTAAAATGGAAGTCCTAAACTATTTAGAATTCCTTAAACACTAATGAATCAAAAATTAGTTATATAGAACCTTATCCTTAACTTATTTGATAAAGAATTCTGATCTCATTAGAAACTATATACCTTTTAGTTAAGCTTTAATCTCATTAAAACTTCTAATTAAAATAAATTAAGGACTTTCAATCATACAACAATTCCAATCTCATTAGAATGTTTCTTAAAAGAGAAGTCCCAAACTATTTAGGACTAAGAGTTTTATTTAACTAATATCTTTGATCTCATTAGGTCTTTTAGTTAGAACCATGTGTAATCTCATCACAGTCAGCCTTACTCTTTATACATATGAAAATTCCCTTCAAATGCATTTTTGCGAGAATCTCGCAACTAAGCTCTTCCCGCGAAAATTGGTTAAGGCAAAATAGTGAAAACAAAAAATTTAGACAGAAACTTTCGTGACTATCTCGCAACTGTGTCGCGAGTAAAGCTTAACTGCGAAACAGTTTTGTGCTTCAGAGGCATTTTCGCGAGTAACTTCGCAGGAAGTTAGCCCGCGAAAAACCCGTGTTTTCACTTTTTAAATATCAGTTTTAGACAGTTTTCAACGGTTTTTCATACACAAACAACCATCACATTAACATGGTAGGCAGAATTTGATATCAAAATTGAATTCCACTGATGCTATAGCATTAAAGATCAATTTAACATACTTAAATTCAAATTAAACAACATCATAACATCAATATCAGTTTTCATCAAATCATAGTTTTAACAACCATGCAAAAAATTAAATGCATAATCTTCTAACAACATGAAACTTTTATCTCTAATTCCAAAACTCACAAAACATGTTATTCAGATTCGAAATTGAAGACCGCTCTGATATCATTTGCTGGAAGAAATAGATGCTTGTATCACATACAAAACATACGAAGCAAAAAAATTAACGGATCTACTTCATTCGCAATTGATAACATGTACTATGTAAGTTTCAGAATTTAAGAACAAGAAAGCGTACCTTGGTGCGGTAAAATTCAAAACCAAAAGATTAGAAGTACTTGGGAACACTTTTAATCTTCACTCCAATTCCAATTAATGCCCAAGAAGTGTGGTCTCCCAATCAGTTTCCAATGAGAGAATAAGAGAGTGTCCAACACTCACACAAAAACCATTTCATGTTCTCATGTGATCATAATGAAACCACTTAGAAAACTCTCATAGAAATTCTGTATGTTTCTCTCTTTAAATAACTGATTACCTAATTGGACTAGCCTTTTGGGCCATTCCAATTGGGCTCTAGTGTGTGGCTTGGAGTGGGATCAAACGGGAACAAATAAGACTCTAACTCCAATGGGCCTTGGGCTTTTCTGTCAACTCTTGACAAGTCCAAAGTTACCATTAATTATATTCAATACCACTATATGAATATAATTGCACTCTAGGCCTTATCAATAAATTATATCATAAGACTTTATTATACATGCAACCTTTTCATTAAAATATTCATAAAAATACAAAGTCATGAATATAGACTTCTACTTTGAAGATTACTACATCTTAATCCTTGAATACCCGGTTTAATCCTTTATGTTATTCATCATATATTTATGAAATCCAATTCCATAAATATATACTTTAGTAACTCCTTACTAAAGTGGTTAGGCCCAACACTTTGAATAAAGTTGTTGGCACCGTTAAGAGACTATGAATTTCATCTTGAGAATATATGTTCCATCAACACTAAATATGGCTGCCCAACATACTGAGGTTTTGATTGTGACTCATAGAAGTTGTAAGATTTATTATTCATTTGACAGTTGTTAGGAGAATAATGAATCTCACAACAGTCCAGTTCAATATTTCTTAACTCTTAAAACATATCAACATATCAACTAGAAGTCTCCACTTCCATGATCAAGACAAATCATCTTAGAAGTCTACAAGTAAATGAGATTGATAGATTTGAAGGTGCAAACCTTCAAAGTCAAGACTAGTGGCGAAAAGATTTATTTAAAAAGAAATGGTTTGACTATGAATAGATTTTTTCGCCAATAGTCAAGTTTGACTCTATCTAGATTCTCTTATTCATTATATTTCATTTGAATGAAATATGGCAATGGATATCAAGACGGTTTCTTTTAGTAGCAATCTTGAGGAAGACATCTATATGATGTAACTAGACTTGTTCATAGCAAAGAACCAGTAATGTGTAGTATGCAAGTTGCTTAAAGTCCATATATGGACTAAAGCAAAGCATCTGAATCATAAAATTTCATCCTTGATCAAGCAATCAAGTTGTTTGATTTTGATCAAGTATTAAAAGGCCTTATGTGTGTAAAAACTATATAGAATAATAAATTTCATAATGTCTATTGATGACATTCTAATCATTTAGTACGATGTAGAGTTATTGCAATCAAAAAGTAGGATGTTAGGTATATCTCAAACTGCTTAAATAGATTAGATTCTAGCCATGTATAACATGCAATACTTTAAGAAAGGATTCTTTCCCTTTAAGTTTGAAGTTCCTTTATAAAGGAATAAAGTCCTAAGACATATAAAATGAAGAGAATATTAAGACAGTTCCTTATACCATATCAATAGGAAGTCTTTATGCAATGTTATATATTAGGCTAAATATCTATTTTGCATTGGGCATGTAAGCAATTATCAATTAAATCGAAGATCACTTAATTTAGTGGGTGAAAGCTCGAAAATGTGCTGAAAACACAAGAGCTGTTTAGACCCCCAAATTAAAAGACTACAGCTCGATTGATTTTACTCTAACTTATACTAAGTGTGGAATAGAGTAAATGTGAGAAAATAAACAATATAACTACTCTAAGCCATATTCAATAAAACACAGCAGTAAAATGAAAGCTAAAAGAGTAGGGAAGAAGAATGCAAGCACAAGATAACACGTCAATGTGTTATCGAAGAGGAAACGGAAGTACTCGGCATAAAACCTCTTCGCCAACGTCCAAATGGTAAATTGATCCACTAGAGAATAAGTTGGAGTACACGAATAACAAAAGACCCTCCAAACCTAGTCTACCCCATGTACTCGAGCCCTCCAAGCTCCTGCTACCAACTGACTTCGCTAAGCCTAGTCTTCTCTAGCTTTCCGGATCACACAATTCAGCCGATTGCATCCACTAAACAAATGGCTTCTTCCAATGCTTCCCAGCAGCACCAAAACCTCACTTTACACTCAGGATGGGTGTGGTAAGTGTTTGGGCTATCAACCTCTCAAAGATATGGAAATGGAGAGGTATGAGTTGAGTAAAACCACAATGGATTGTGTAGAGAATTGTGGATATAACAATCACTCACTCTTAAAGGTTTATGGCTAGGGTTTTCTCTCTAAATAAGCACTCCTCAACATCTGTAGGTAATGTGGGTATATATAGTATAGGTACAGATAGTGTGTATCAGATATGACAGATTGGAAAAACAAAATGTTTCGTGGGTATCTCGCAGGAAGGCCTTACCTGCGTGACACTCGCGAAAACCAGTTGTCACCAACCTATCTTGACTTTTAGCATTCCAGTCATGTGCAGGGCACAAGCTTCACTTCACAGGTAAGCTTTTCGTGAGACACCCGCAAAAACTTCTTGCTCTTCACTTTGCCTTGAGTCTTCACACTCTCTCTCACACAAAACCCTTACAATAAAATCCCACATAAAATGCAGGATAAAAAATATTGAACATAATTACAATCAAATTTGGCACAGAATTAAATCCAACACAAAATAGTTATAAATCACAACTTTACAATCTCCCCCTTTGGCTATTCCGTGACAAAACTCCTAAAACAGACTCTAGACTTAAACATGAGTTTGAGAACAAAGGCAAAGCTCACTCACACCTAATCTAGAAGATGTGAAGCACTTTCATGTATATACTTGTAACCAAAGACACTCGTACATAAACAAAACTTTCATTAAGCTTATGACAAGTTGAATACATGGTACGTATATATGCAAGTAAAATGCGATCACGGTAATAAACACTATATAAACAGTTAAGCATATCTTGATCATACAAGAACAGTCATTAAAGAATGACAATAATGATCATTTAGCTAGTACATGACCATTCGGGCACGCAATACAATAAAGCGCAATGCACATATCAATTGCATGTCCAACACACAACCAGTGCAAAATACACGAAGTATTTGCATCAAGGATACAAGATCCAACAAGGGTACAAGTGTGAGGTATTTAAAATAGTTTAGCAACATCTAAAAGTACAAAAAAAAAATTCTACAAAGCAATGAGATAAACACAAGTATTGAATATTAATACTGAAATTAAACCAAAGTACTTAAAGATTTAAAGGAAAGCAATAAAACTATCCAAGAGTTATAAAAACTAATAAAGTTTAAACCAAACATAAAAATGCTAAACTGCCAACAATAAACCAATAACTATGACTATGCTCTGCTCCGCCTCAACTGTGCATACTCCCCCTCAAAGTGTTCTCCCCCTTTTTGACAAAATGGCCAAAGAGGCTAGAACTACTCGAACTTTGAATCAGATCCCTGCTCCATCAACATATCCTCAATCTGTGAAGATAGTGTAGTAATCTGCCCATGGACGTATGCAAACTGGTCCGCGGTGTGCTGCACATGAGAGTCAAGCATGGTATACATTTGCTCTACCCTAGCAATGGGGCGATCAAGATGATCGGGTCCCCATGCCTGTGCTTGAAAGGATGGTTGAGTAGAACTTTCTGATGCTGAGGTGAATCTGTCAATCTCTTCCTCAGTATCTCCACCCTCTTCCTCAACATGATCCCTTAGTATTTGTGAGACGCCGGTCTTGGATCCGGTGAAGTGAGCTTTGCTTCTAGTCACAGTGTTAGCACCAATGGGATAATCTCTTGGTACAAGAGTAAGACCACTTGAAATCTTGTGTCTAGTCTTTGCAATGAGACCCATGATGAGAGTGGGGAAAGGAATTATTGTTCTGGTGTTCCTTTTGGTAATGCTTTTGGTCAGAAGATGGAAAATGTATCCATATATGTCAATCTCTTTATTTGTGAAGAGATTGTATAGGAAAATGGTCCTAGGCTTAAACAACGTTGTCAAGTTGGTGACTGGATACAAGTTGTGGATTATGACATATGCTAGAGTCCTCATCTCTGCATTGAATAGAATGGTGTTCATTGATTTCTTATGAAGCGAGCCGCCAAGAACCTCCACCATTGGTTCAATAGATTCCAATTGATCATCATATTGCACGGTGATCGGCTGAGAAGGTGGACGAACTTCTGAGAATTCTTGGATTGAGTCCCTTGTAATCATAAATTCCTTTTGACGTACTAGCAGTTAATATGGTCTCCATCCACAGTAGCATTTGAAAAGAACTTTTTGATAATTTTTGAGTACACATTGTCACTTGGATTCAGCAGCTTTGTCCACGTCCTCTCCTTGAACAGATCAGGAATGGAAGTGTTCTCAAAAGTATCCAATTGAACAACCCTCTCTATGATAATTGTTGCTCGTTTGTAGTTATCGTTATAAGCCATGTCTGCCTCAATGGACTTGAAGTTGTCTGTGTTCATGCGAGGATGCTTGGAGGATTTCTTGGAAACAGAGTGTTTGGTTGGAGACATCTGCACAAGGAAACACATAACAAAAGGAAATAAGTACAGAAACACAAAAACAGAACACAAACTTGATTAGTCTCAAGTTAGTCCAAAACATAAGTATAATGACTTAAAACAGAACACAACAGTGTTAAATTAACATGCTATGAGTGCTAAAACATGTAATTATCATTAAAATGCAAAGAAATGGCAACTGTGCATATGTGTGCAGCTAGTGTGCATGTGGTGTGCATGGTGTGTGCCTAGGTGATGCATGGCAAGGCATGGTGAGGCACAGTTGGGCAAAGTGTGTAAAACACACATCTAAAGATCAAAACATGTTAAACAAGTTCAATCAAGGTTAAACCCAAAAATTGGAACTCATTGGAGTCCAAACCAACACAAAAATGCCACTTAAGCATTTTGTCAAACACTTGGAGTGCAACACTACACTACACGAATGGGCAAAGCATGAACGTAAGGAAATATGCCTAAATACAAGTTCAAATTGCCACAGGGTGCCAACACAAATACACACAAGTCAAATGGGGCAAAGCCCAATCAAAATTTTGAAAAAATTTTGCCCAAAATCATAGTTCCCAACCCCTTTTTCAAAAATCCCCAATTCAAGAACCCTAAAACAAATTCTACATAATCTAAAATGAAAAGTTGAAAAGAATGTTGACAACATACCTTTGATTTGATTATGCAAAGATTGTTCTTGAAAGTGATGGGGTTTTGAGTGAAAAAATAGTTTGGGTTTGAGAAAGGCATAAGTGAGGCAAATGAGGGAACTTAAGAATGTTTTGAAAAATAGTCACAGCAGCCCTATAAAACTGAAAACCCGCGTTTTTTGTGGTTTAGATAGTCGCAAAATTACTCGCAAAAAAATGAATCTAAAGCACAAAGTTTTTCGCAAGAAGCCTTTAGTCACGAATTAGTCGCGAGACAGTCACGAAAGTCTTTATATGAAATTTGTGTTTTCCAGTTTTTGCCTATACCTCTTTTCGCGGGAAGTGCTTAGTCGCGAGCTTCTTGCAAAAATGCCTTTGAACAAGTTTTTGAAAAGCAACACAAACATGCATTTTGAACAAAAACTTAAAACACGAAAGTATAAAATCACTTTTAAAAACATATAAAATACTCAAAATCTTTTTGGGTTTGAATGACAAGCAATTGAGCATACACATCACATTTAATCATGTAAAATCACACAAATAAAATAAGCATTTTTTGAACAAAAGTCTTGCGTGTTGTGTGTGAGTATCAAATGTGGAATAGTTCTTGGTTTAGAGTGAAGCTTCAAAGATCAATTCAATCAAGTCATACACAACTGGTACTAGGTCAAGTGGTCTATCTCAATTATAGAAATGAACATATATGACCTCCCATATGAAAATGATTACAATAATTTTTGAAGCTTTTCATTTGTCTTCTTTACAAATCATAACAATTGATCATTCGTGAACAGTACATCTCATTTTAAGATCAGTGCTTGAAATTTTCGATATTTCAATATTGAGAAAAAGCCTTTGGCTTTTTGAGCACCATACATTATAATAAAGTTGCTTTCCCTTTTTCCTAGTCAAATACTAGTATGTGCGATGGCTTTTGCAGCTCATTTCTCTTTTCATTTTGAGATTTAAATTTGGTGAGCTCTTTAAGCAAAAACATAAAGAGTGTGAGAAGATATATAGGCACAAGTCTATGCATGTATCAAAACCAACAAAACTATTGACCAATCATTTATGATAAGCGTGAAGATCGATTTACAACAATCACACATAGATTTCAGGATTTTTCCCACAGAGATAGATGTGCATATATAACAAGCTAAGCTCGTAAATGCACTACGCCATTAGTACGAATGCACTACGCCAAACTCACGTGTGATATGCACAACTCAAGCGATCAAACTTTTTAGAGACTTTTCAATTTTTATGGGTTTTTGAATTTTTTAACACTCTCAAAAATAGAACATGTAAAGTAAGATCAACAAAACAACAAGAACAAACAAACAAACTTGAAAAGAAACATGCTACAATGCGAAACATACGCAAACAGCCAATCACAATCACAAAAAATAGGAAGAATTGATGCATGGACATGGTTTAATGCTTATGCATGTGTACCTTTCTTCACCCACACAGCACGTGCGTTTAGGATAATATCTCTAGAAGATTGGGTACTAGAGCTGTAATTCTCAAACCTTTGGCTGAAGCTTGCCAGACAAGAGGTGATGGTGTCAATTATCTTTATCACGTCACCAAAACCAGAATCAGCTTCTCGCCTTTTTATTTGCTTGGCATTCCAATTCCCTTTTCCTTGTCCTCTTGGCCTTTGAGAATATGCTTTCTTCAGTGGGCGAAGTTTATAACAGTTAGGTTTTATGTGTCCTCAAACTCCACAATAGTGGCAGAAGTGTTGAACTTGAGGACCTCTTTGAGACTTTGGAAGTGACATCCCATTAGCCTTGGGTTTGGCCATAAGTGGAGTTTGAGGTTTTATCAAAACACTTGGAGTCGCTACCATTGGTAACTTAGCTTTAACAAATTTCATCTCGTTGGACACATTGTTGCTTGAACTACTCTCTCTGGTATATCCTAAGCCACTTTTGTCCGAAGATAACTTTTGATGTACAAGCACTTTGTCAAGTTTCTTGGAGGCAACTCGCTCCACTTTTGCATTAGCTTGAATCACTTCAAGCTCCAAAAACTTGATCTTAGACTAAACTTTGGTTAGTTCTCCATTCAGCGCCTCAACTTCACACTTCGCTTCCTTGTACCTTACAAGTATAATCTTGTAGTCTAGTTCAGGTCTTTTCATTTTCCTGATGGCTGCTTTGGCCACACTAGCATATTCTCCGGTCTTCTCAAGAAAAGAGTTATAGGACTCTTGTAGTCCCTTGATTTCTTCATCTTCTTCATTGGATTCTTCCCTAATTCCCATAGACTCTACTTCGGTGTGCTCACCAAGTTCATCCACTAGAAGGTTCAAATCTTCCGATGAGTCACGGGTGCAATAGCCATAAATGCAGAGTAATTTCCTTCTCTGTTACACCTTTCTTCCGAGTCAGAATTTGAACCATCTGAGTCTCTAAGAGTAGTTGCAAAGACTTTATCCTTTGCTTTCAAATATGTGGGGAATTCTTTCTTCACATGCCCATGTCCTTTGCACCCAAAACACGTGACCATTTCAGACGACAAGGAATCTCTTGAATCCTTCTTCATGGAGTCCTTCTTGTCTTTTTTGAACTCTGAGAATTTGCCATTCTCAAAAGACTTTCCATCTCTCTTGAACTTAAGGAACTTACAGAAGTTCTTAGCAAGGTACGCCACATTACTTTCAACTTCATCCTCATTCGAGGAGTCTTAAGCTCCCAATCTCTCATTGACTGTCTTGAGAGCAAGTGATTTGCTCCTCCTTTGAGATGCAGAGATAGCTCATAGGTTTGAAGAGAACCGATGAGTTTTTGAATTTTAATCTCATCAAGGTCTTTGCTCTCTTCAATGGTTGTGACCTTTGCACGAAAACTCTCCGGCAATGATTGAAGAATCTTCCTCACAATCTTGGAATCCTCCGTCTTGAACTTCCCAATCACCACTTCATTTAGTTTCCCATAAAATGAGTTGAATGACTCGTCTTCACTCATTTTCAGCTCCTCGAAGCATATGGTAAGCATTTGCAACTTGGTGTCCTTCACCTTCTTGGTACCTTCATAGGTCATCTCCAAGATTTGCCACGCCTCCTTGGCAATTGTGACATGAGATATCCTATGAAATTCATTAGGGGAAACACCATAGAAAATAGCATTTAAAGCCTTGCTATTAGCATTAGCTGCCGTAAGAGCTACCTTATCCCATGTGGATTTGGCGGCCTCCAGCCTAGTCCATCCTCTCTCGATAGCATCCCAAACACTATCATCAATAGAACAAAGAAATGCCCTCATACGGACCTTCCAAAATGCATAATTGCTCCCATCAAAGTATGGAGCATTAAGCGATTAAGATCGATCCATCTCAAAAAGGGTCTAGGATCACACTAAGGTAATAGAACCACAGCAAGTGTACCTGCTCTGATACCAATTGAAAGCTCGAAAATGTGTTAAAAACACAAGAGTTGTTTAGACCCCCAAATTAAAAGATTACGGCTTGATTGATTTTACTCTAACTTATACTAAGTGTGGAATAGAGTAAATGTGAGCAAATAAACAATATAACTACTCTAAGCCATATTCAATAAAACACAGCAGTAAAATGAAAGCTAAAAGAGTAGGGAAGAAGAATGCAAACACAAGATAACACGCCGATGTGTTATCAAAGAGGAAACATAAGTACTCGGAGTAAAACCTCTCTACCGCCCTCCAAGCGGTAAATTGATCCACTAGAGAATAAATTGGAGTACACGAATAACAAAAGACCCTCCAAGCCTAATCTACCCCATGTACTTGAGCCCTCCAAGCTCCTGCTACCAACTGACTTCGCCAAGCCTTGTCTTTTCTATCTCTCCGGATCATGCAATTCAGCCCAATTGCATTTACCAAACAAATGGCTTCTTCCAATGCTTCTCAACAGCACCAAAACTTCACTTCACACTCAGGATGGGTGTGGTAAGTGTTTGGGCTATCAACCTCTCAAGGATATGGAAATGGAGAGGTAGGAATTGAGGAAAACCACAATGGATTGTATAGAGAATTGTGGATATAACAATCTCTTACTCTTAAGGGTTTGTGCCTATGGTTTTCTCTCTAAAAAGCACTCCTCAACATCTGTGGGTAATGTGGGTATATATAGTGCAGGTACAGATAGTGTGTATCAGATATGAAAAATTGGAAAAACAGTATGTTTCGCGGGTGTCTCGCAGGAAGGCCTTACCCGCGAGACACTCATGAAAGCTAGCTGTCACCAACCTATCTTGACTCTTCGCATTCCAGTCTTGTGCAGGGCATATGCTTCACTTCGTGGGTAAGCTTCTCACAAGACACCCGCGAAAACTTCTTCCTCTTCACTTTGACTTGAGTCTTCACACTCTCTCTCACACATAACCCTTACAATAAAATCCCACATAAAATATAGGATACAAAAGATTAAACATAATTACAATCAAAATTGGCACGGAATTAAAACCAACACAAAATAGTTGTAAATCATAACTTTACAGTGGGAGTAGAGCATTTACTCAAATATCTTAGGAGAATGAGTGATTATATGCTTGTCCACCAAAGTGAGATTTTAATAGTTACTGGTTATACAAATATTGACTTATAGTTTGATTGTAATTCATGAAGTTGGACTTCAAGATATGTGTTCATCCTAGGTGGTGAAGATACACATTAAGCATAAAGTATTATCTCATTAGAAAGATATGAGTATGTGAAATGTAGTAGTAGAAAAGATAATTTATGCAATAAATCTAGCTGAAACTTGTTTCCAAACCTTGCCTTAGAGTGACTATGAATTACTCTAAAGGGAATTAAGTGTCGGATATATGGTAAATTGTCTTTAAGGGCAAGTGGGAGATTGTTGGGGTTTATGTCCTAAAACCCAATTTATTGGCATGTCATAAAAATTAAATTGTTTAATTATATGAGATTATTTATAAATGAACTAATGGGACAGTATCATAGTCCTTGAGATGCATTTTATGTGATTTAGTGACAGAAGATATAAGTCACAAGTTCCTTATGAACTCAAAATATAGTTCGTAGTTGGTGATGAAATTGGGTGTTTCATCTGTGAAGACTATAACACATCAACTAAGATAGTTTATCTTAATCATGAAAGTAGAGACTTCTAGTTGATGTGTTGATGTGTCTTAAGAGTTAAGACATATTGAATTGGACCACTGTGAGATTAATTATTCAATCAACAACTGTCACCTGAATAATTAATCTCCTGATTTCTAATTTCATAGACTCTCAATCCTGAAAGGATAGTGAACCCAATCATGAAATGTAGGTTACTTTGATATATCAGGAGTGAGATCTAATATTCACGGTCAAAACCTCAGTATGTTGGGTAACCACACGTAGTGTTGAGGGAACACATATTCTCAAGATGGAATCCATAATCTCTTTTCATAGAGACACGAAATATCCCCTTAAGATAAGTTTAATGGGAACTGGTTATTCAGGGTGTTCACTTTAGTAAGGAGTTACTAAAGCTTATATTTGTTGAAATCAAATTTCAATAAATGTGAATAACTAAAAGATTAAATCGGGTACTCAAGGATAAAATAGTTGTTTACAAAGTGACCATTTCTTATGACTTTGTTCACTATAGATATTTCATGGAGGGCTCAAATGATATAATTAGAGTCTTGGGATATAATTTATTAAATAAGGCCTAGAGTGCAATTATATTTATATAGTGATATTAAATATAATTAATGGTAACTTTGGACTTGTCAAGAGTTGATAGATAAGCCCAAGGCTCATTGGAGCTAGAGTTTTATTTGTTCCCTTTGGTCCCATCTTAAGCCACAAACTAAAGCCCAATTGGGTAGGCCCAAAAAGCTAACCTAATTAGATAATTAGTTTTTTATTTAATAAGAGTTATTAAATAAAGTAACTTTCAAGGTAGTTAGAATGTACGTATGATGAAAAGAAAAGAAAACAGTTTTTCTCTACAAAGAGAAGTTGAAGAATTTTTTCTTTGAGAATCAATGTACATAAAGATTGATTGAGAGACCTCACTTCTCGGGCACCATGTGGAATTAAGATGAAGATTAAAGGTATTCTCCAGTCATGGTTTTGAATTTCATTGCATCAAGGTATGCTTTCTATTCTTTGTTCTAAAATTCAAGGTTACATTTTATATCTCATGAATGAAGTAGATCCGTATTTGTTACTTCCGCTGTGTGTTTTGTATGAGATGCAAAACCAGTTTTTCCAACAATTCTAGCATTGGGGGAACTAGAATAGGAGGGTTCAACAAATACCGCTTAATCCTGTTAAAGGCCGTTTGACACTCATCTGACCATTCTATCTTCGTATCCTTCTTCAAATGGTGTTTAATTATGTCTTGGCTTTGCCCTCTTCAACCATCTTGATTTGATTATAACCCGAGAATCCATCCATAAAGGAGAAGAATATGTTGGTCGCGATGTTATCAATCGGGGTAACGATATGTGGCAAGGGAAAATTATCCTTCGAACTGGTCTGATTCAAATCCCTATAATCGACATACATATGTACTTTTTCATCTTTCTTTGGCACGGGAACAATGTTGGCAACCCAATCAGAGTAGGCTATGGCAGCAAGTAAACCGGCTTTCAACTGCTTTTCTACTTTTTCTTTGATTTTTAGGATAATTTCTGACTTTATCCTTTGGAGAGCTTGCCGCATTGGGGGCATTCAGATTTAACTGGAATCTTGTGGACAGCGATTTCGGTATCTAGTCTTGGCTTATCTTGATAATACCAAGAAAAGATTTCCTTGAATTCCTTCAGCAGAGTTACGAGCTCTTCTTTCATGTCTTTGGGAAAGTTCACCCTGATCATGCTGGGTTTTTTTGTCTCGCTTTCGTCAGCTAGATTTATCACCTCTATCTCTTTTATATTAGGCTTGGATCCTTCACTCTCTCTGTTCAGAGCTTCTAAGATGTCTCGAGGTAAGTTTAGGACCTCTTCCATTCCATTAACACCATGATCCAACTATATTGTCTCATTCACATCATCTACACCCTCGTCTTGGCAAAGGGACGACGTACCCACTTGGGACTCAAAACAGATCCTATAAAGCGAAACATATGCAAAGAAACATAAGATAATTTGCATACACATATTCATAGGAAAGCAAATAAAGAGAGAAGTAAGGATTTCTTGAATAATATGTTGAATATTTCATTAATGGATTATGGATAGAGGGAAAATAATGTTCATGCCTGATAACGATAAAAGGGAAATGCTTTTTTTTTTTTTGGGAAAACGAACAAGGAACACAAATAAAGTAGGAAATGACATAAGCATGCAAAACAAATTAGATATACTATTCCAACCATCTCAGGTGATCAGGAGGCCCAATCACTCGATGACGGAATACTCCTTACTTAGTCGATGTAACCACAAAGTAGGGCTCGATGGTACAAAGGCCTGTCATTTCACCTGGCATCCCTAGTCGAATAGTAGAAGTCAGATTATCTTCTGGAGATATGATAGTGTTCATAGAGAACTCTTTAGGATAGAGTCGAATAATGCAAGCCAAATTAGGCTCCTATCTTCCAATTCCTTGAACGGATCTGGCATAATGACCTCGGCTGGAGCCGGAAAAGTTGTTATGTTATGGGGAATAAACATCCTTGAAGTGGCACGTTTCCTTTTCTTGCCTTTGGAAGCTTGAAAGAATTCTTCATGAGTGGGTTTATACCCCAAACTGAATCTTCCTTTGATATCTGATAGTTTAACGAGAGCAAGGCTCCCACATTCTATGGCTCCAAGACCTTGGCCTAGTTGGTATCCAAACTTGAGCATTTCCTTCACAGCCATTAGAACTAGCTCACTCGAAGCTGGACTCAGGCTTTGAAGCATCATGAATCATGGAAACTAGCTCGATGATATGGAAAGACGCTTCTAGAAAAGCGTTGGCATTGATGTAGGGGATAGATGTCTTCTGGAAGATAGTCATGGGCTCTTCAGCCATAATAGTGATCAACTGATTTTCGGAGATGAACTTGAGTCTCCTATGGAGGGTAGACACGACTGCACTATAGAAACCACATTTTGTACCCTTTACGACACGGACTCCCGTTCCCCAATGATGCTAAATTCTAAGACCCAAGGTTAGTTTAGGACCCAAGGTTAGTTTAGGGCCTAATAAAAAGTTAAATTGACCTGAGAAGTGTTAAAATGAAAAATATAACTTTTAATGAGAAAATAAATCAATTTTTGAAAAATAAGGCCAAGGGAAACCCCCGCTATGCGCACGCAGCTTTCGGCATGCGTACGTAAGCCTAATCTTGTGCAAACATAGCGATTTCCAAAAAACTATACAAGGAAATTTGTTTGCATTTATGTTAGGGTTTGGAATGAATATCACATCATCTAGGGATCGTTTTGAACCCCTTTTTCACACTATAAGTAGCCTTACATGGCATATTTTCAACACACATAGAAATCCCATGGGAAAACACTAAGGTTAACTAAAAATAGTGAATCAAAAAGGTAAGGTCAAGTTAATTTTCTTTTGATTAAGGCCTTTTCTGGCCTTGATATTTGAGTTTAATATTACTAGTCACTTTCTTATTGGTTTGTGAATAGATTTGACTGAGAGGAACGGTCAAAAATCAAGCTTGAAGAGCTTTTCTTTGAGGTATAAGTTCAAACTTTTCTTTTTTACCTTTAATTCCTTTTATTTTCTTTGTTTGTTTGTCATAACATGCTTTAATATGTTTATCTAGTCTAAGTTTACGTTTTTGTATGTTTAAAATGCATGTTAGGGTGTTAGATTTAGTGTTTTAGGCTTGGTTTTGTTTTTAGGGCTTTCTGGGCAAGAACTTCCATACGCATAATCCTGCCTATGCATGCAGGCTTAATTATGCACACGCAGGCTTGTTCTTGCGCGTGCAAGCCGTTGCCCAGAAACCCTAATTTTTGTTTCATTTATTTTGCTTCTGCTTTCACATGCATGTTTTGTTTATCTTCCTTTTCCCTTCTTTTATGCTTCCAAAGTCTTTACTTACATGTTTGTTTGCTTGTTTACTATCAAATGTTAGAATTAGGGTTTATTTTGTGATTTCCTTGTTTCAATGATATGAACATTCGGTCACATACTCATGCATAATGCCTAGGTGCTGAGTTGCTGCAAGGTAAGTAAAGGTAAGTCATGCATCTGTAATGTACATGCCTTTGTGACATGATCTTGTTTAGGTTTGAGGTTATGTTTGTGATCTTGCTGCCTTTTGATGATAACATGATATGCTTGCTATATCCTAGCTTTGGTTTGATGATACATGTGCTGCCCTGTTAGAGACAATATGTTATGTCATGACCAGATGAATGCTAGGATGATGTGATGAGATGTATGTTAAGGTATGATGTAATATGATTTATGATGAAGCATGTTTAGATGTATGATGTTTAGGGCTTGTGATACGATGAAGTATGCTAGATGAATGATATGGGATGCCATGATTGGATGTACGGTAGGCTTTGTTTGCAAGCATGATAGGTGTATGGTTGGGGATGTTTGATGCTGTGTTGATTGTTAGATGTATGTTAGTGTGTGTGTGTGAGTTAGATAAAAGTATTAAGTGTGCCTTTAATAGGGTTAAGACATAAGACACAATGATAAGAAGCCAAACCTAGGTTTGGGCAGTTTTGGGTGCCTAACACCTTTATAAAACCGTACCTTAACTCGGAACCCATATCTCTGGTAGTAAGATCAAAAGGTCTTTCCTCAAAAGGACGCTATATATATGGTTCCTAGGCCATTGCAAAAACTAGGTGGTGACTCCACTTTCTGTTGTGTCCACAATGGCGACTCCACTAAGGATTGTGAGTTTAATTCCTATGTGTCCTGTCTTAACCTTAACAAAGGCTCGTTCAATATTTGTTTGCACACATTTCACATGGTTCGTTCGTTGCTTAACCGGTTGGTGATGAGTGGGAAGATGGAAGGCTCCATTCGAGCCCAAGTCTTTCAAAGTTCATCCCACCAACTCACAATTGTGCCATTGCCTATAATGGGCTTTGAGTACGTTAATGATTTGCCCTCAATCCACAAAGGCCCACTTAGGCCTTTGGTTGGAATCATGGCTCGCCTAGTTGTTAGTAACCTACTTATCTATCTTTTTAGCCTTAGGGAGCCACCTACACTTAGAAAGATCCTAGATCCTATCAAAAAAAGGATACCCTTTATCTCTTGTTTGTTCAACCATATCTTGTGATCACCTAATTCTAAAGGACAAATAAAAGATGTAAAAATGGAAGGATGATCCTAAAGTTATGGCATACCGTAAGACGAAATGGACAAGAGTAAAGAAGTTCTCACAAATAAGAGGCTTATCTCTAAATCTAAAGGATATATCTTAACTTGAAATGTTCATAAGACCATAGCCTAATTGCTATTATAAGCCCAAATCAAATAGCCCTTTCGAAAAAGAGGACTTTGGACCTAAGGTAACATGTATGATATGGGCTTAGCACCTAAGATCCTACAAAGTCATTATGAACATCCCTAATCTAGGCCTCTTTGTTGAATTCCTAGGCCCAAAATGATGAGAACTTCATGGGTCTTAAGAGGAAGGCTACAATATATCCTAGTTAATGGGTTACTTCAAAAAAAATTGATGATAATGAAATGAAATGAGAAGAGCCCAAAGGTGATGAATACATTGTAAGCCTATGTTTGAGACAAACGGTTGAAAATCTCTAAGCACATTCTAATGAAAGCCCATGAGGGTGAGATGAGAGTATTTGTTGTAAATGGACCAAAGTCCAATGAAACAAGAGGCAAAGTCCATGATAGGAAATGGAGTGATTTTGTAATTGGGCTTCATTAAAATAAACTTAAAGATTTTCTAAGAACACCTAAAAACAAAACTACTTCACTATGGCAAATCAACATGATTTTCCAAGAACGCCTAAAAACAAAACAGAACCAGCTTGTGTGCTTATGCAATTGACTACTTCACTAAATAGTGTGTAAAATACCTTGAACATTTAGACCTCCAAATTACAAATTACCAATTCAAGCTTATTATCAAACAATGTATGTGCGGAATATGAAAATAAGCTAAAATAGAATTGATAGAACAATCTAAACCAAATAAAATCACAACCACAGCAGAAATTAAATGGTAAAGATTGAAGGAAGAAAGATGCAAACACAAAGACAACACAGCGATGTGTTATCAAAGACGAAACCGAAGTCCTCGGCGTAAATCCTCTTCGCCGCCTTCCAAGCGGTCAATAATCCACTAGAGAATGAAGTTGGGATACATGAATAGCAGAAGACCCTCCAACCCTAATCTACCCAGTGTACCTAAGCCCTCCAAGCTTCTTGCTCCAACGAGGTTACGCCGAACCTTTGTCTTCTCTAGCTTACCGGATTCCGCTATAGCCCATAGCATCAACCAATATCAATTGGTCCCTTCCTAATTGCTTCCCAAGCACCAAATAACCTTCTCACAGAT
Source organism: Lithocarpus polystachyus (assembly GCA_033629205.1). Taxonomy (NCBI): domain Eukaryota; kingdom Viridiplantae; phylum Streptophyta; class Magnoliopsida; order Fagales; family Fagaceae; genus Lithocarpus; species Lithocarpus polystachyus. The sequence goes on from CM066162.1 coordinate 68,848,741, forward strand.
ATGGGTATGGTGAGAAAAGGATTTGGCTAAAGGTACCTCTCAAGGATGTAACAATGGAAAGGGTGAGAGAAGAGGAATTTGGAGAATCAAAGGATGAAGATTGTGGATGAGTTAATCTTGTTTTTCTCTAGGGTTTATTTCTAAAAATTCTCTGTGGAAGCTCTCTACATTTCGTGGGTATAAGGGTATATATATAGTAGGGTGTGTATGGATTGCGAAGAGTCAGTTTTGTAACAAACAGAGAGGTCTAGCGACTTGAACTTGCGATTGGAGCGAGTCGCGAGTTTGAGTCGTGAGCTAACGGCTTGGCCAACTGGAAGTTTTGTCCTGTAGTGCAACAGTTGGCATGACTCTTCATCTCCTCTACATGCCTCACACATGTGCCTCCTTTGGCAATTTGCCAGCTGCGAGCCAGTCGCAAGATCCAGTCGCGAGGCCCTACTTGAGTGCACACACTTGAGCTTTTCTTCACACTCTCTCACACACTACCCTTACATGATTCCCACCTAAATACAGGATTTCTAAATACTGAATTACAAGCAAATTGGCACAGAATAAAGCCAACAAAATGATTGAATAAATTCAACCTTACAATCTCCCCCTTTGGCTATTCCGTGACAAAACCCTAAAACAAACTCTAGACTTAACATGTGAGTTAGGAAAAGTTGAACAAAACTCACTCATACCTAAATCTAGAATCTATGAAGCTCTTGAATCATACGAACAAGTATTTCCTGAAAACAACAATACAATTCGATCATTGTAAGCAGAAATCTTGAAAGGCATATGAAGCAAGCACAATGCGATCAAGCAATAATGATTGGATTCTCACTAGCTAAAGCAATTTTGACATCATTGTTCTTAGATTCAACATTATTAGCAGGTGAAACAAAAATAGTAATACAAGAGGAAGCAATATTAGGAGAAGAAAAATCATACCCTAAATCGGTTCGATTAGAAGCAGATTTCTAAATGTTGAGCATCTCATCAAGCTTTGCATTTGAAGTCCTCTCTAGCTGAGCTCTGACTTGAAACAGCTCTGCTTCAAGCATCTTGGTTTTTTCAGCCAAGAAATTATTCTCAAATCTTAGTGCTCCAATGGTCTAATTGGCTTCATCAAACTTTGTCGATATTTCTTCTTATTCAAGCTCCATATCACTGAGCTTCTTGGTGGCCAACCTATACAACTTCTCATGCTTTTCCTAAACTTTATATAATTTTGCATAGGCTGTGTGGATGTCATCTTGTTCATCCAGCTTTTCAAATTTAGATTCCACCAAGTCTTCTTCTTCATCCACATCTTGAACAATCCCCTCAATAGGATTTACAGTGGCAATGAAGGCATTCAAGATCCCATCATCCTCATTTTCTGAATCATCCTCAGGTTCGGTGTCACTCAAGGTAGCAGCAAGTGCCTTGCTTTTCCCAATAGTCTTGAGATACGCAGGGCACTCTTGTTTCATGTGTCCAAAGCCTTGACATCTGAAACACTTAGGTTCTGAGGGAACAGTGTACTGACCACTATCCCTAGCATCCTTCTTCCTTTTGTCTTGACTCTTGAACTGAGACGAACTAGACTACTTGCGGTCTTTGTCAAATTCTTTAGCATTGGCATTCTTCATAAAATTTTTGAACTGCCTTGCCTTGTATTGTAGGATTTCATTTTAGAATCTTCATTGTCTGAGGACTCATCAGTGTCACTGCTCTTGTCCTTCAGTGCCATACCCTTTCTCTTACTTGATTTCCCAATTCTTGTCAAACCCAACTCATAAGTCTACAGATTCCCAACCAACTCTGTCAAAGGAATTTTGTCAATATACTTTGATTCCTCAATTGTGGTGATCTTGGCATGAAATCTCTCAGGCAGAGATCTAAACACCTTTCTAACAATCTTGGGTTCTGGAATAGTTTTCCCAAGATTATGTTGGGGTTTATGCCCTAAAATCCAATTCATTGGCATGTCATAAATAATTAAATTGTTTAATTATATGAGACTATCTATAAATGAACTAATGTGACATTATCTTAGTCCATGAGATGTATCGTATGTGATTTATGTGAAAAGTTGCAGAAGTTATAAATCACAAGTTCTTTGTAAACTCAGAATTTTAGTTCATAGTCGGTAATAAAATTGAGCATTTCATCTACAAAGACTATAACATATCAACTAAGATGAGTCTTGATCATGGAAGTGGAGACTTCTAGTTGATATGTTGATATGTTTTAAGAGTTAACACATATTGAACTGGACCACTGTGAGATTTATTATTCTCCTAACGACTATCAAATGAATAATAAATCTCACAACTTCTATTTACATCAACCTCTAAATCCTGAGAGAATAATGGACATGATGATGAAGTGTAGGTTGCTTTGATATATCAGGAGTGAGATCTATAAGTCACAATCAAAACCTCAGTATGTTGGGCAACTGCATTTAGTGTTGATGGAGCATATATTCTCACGATGGAATTCATAATCTCTTAATGGAGATATAAAATATTCCCTTGAGATAAGTTTAATGAGTTTGGTTATTCAGAGTCTTGGGCCCAACCACTTTAGTAAGGAGTTACTAAAGTATATATTTATAAAATTGGATTTCATAAATATATGATGAATAACACAAAGGATTAAATCTGGTACTCAAGAATTAAGATGTAATAATCTTCATAGTGGCAGTCTATATTCATGACTTTGTATTATTACGAATATTTTAATGAAGGGGTTGCATATATAATAAAGTCTTGGGATATAACTTATTAATAGAGTGCAATTATATTCATATAGTGGTATTGAAAATAATTAATGGTAACTTTGGACTTGTCAAGAGTTGACAGAAAAGTCCAAGGCCCATTGGAGCTAGTGTCTTATTTGTTCCCTTTTGGTCCCACTCCAAGCCACACACTAGAGCCCAATTGGAATGGCCCAAAAGGCTAGCCCAATTAAATAATCAGTTATATTTAAGGAGAGAAACATACATAATTTCATTAGTGCTTTTTCACAAGAGAGTTTTTCTAAGTGGTTTTCATTATGATCACATGAGAACACGAAATAGTTTGTGTGTGAGTGTTGTACACTCTCTTATTCCCTCCCTGAAAACTGATTGAGAGACCACACTACTTGGGCATTAAGTGAAGATTGAAAGTGTTCCCAAGTGCTTCTAATCTTTTGTTTTGAATTTCACCGCAGCAAAGTACGCTTTCTTATTCTTGAATTCTGAAACTTACATAGTACATGTTATCAATTGCGAATGAAGTAGATCCATTAATTTTCCACTGCATATGTTTTGTATGTGATACAAACATGTATTTTTCCCAACAGATTAAAAGCTGAGTTCACTATGTCCTTGAGCTTAGCATAGAACTCATCGAATGACTCATCCTCTTCCATCTTGATCTCTTCAAAGCTTGTAGTAAGCCTCTGAAGCTTCTAATCCTTGACAGCCTTGGTTCCTTCGTAAGTTGTCTGAAGAATGGTCCATGCTTCCTTGGTAGTTTCGGTAGAGGATATCTTCTTAAACTTCTCATTCGTGACCGCACTAAAAAAAGCATTCAATGCCCTGCTGTTAAAGTTAGGCGCCTCTATCTTAGCATCATCCTAATCGGCCAACGCTTCCTTTGGCTTGGTCTAGTCTATCTCCACAGCTTGCCACACTTTCTCATCTAAAGTTTGCAAGAAATCTCTCATGCATACTTTTCAATATGCATAGTTAGTGCTATCACATAAATGAGGTATAATAAGATATTGTCCTCCATCCATGACAACAAGGGTCAAGGGATCACATAGCAAAGATTAACCCTAATCAAAGTGTGTCTGCTTTGATACCACTTGATAGGCCAAGAATGTATTGACCCCTTGTGATAAATTAATCAATTAATTAGCCAAGTTAATTTATTAATTCAATTAACATGCAATATACGTGGTAGCATAAAAAAATCACCAACTAAGTTAATATGCAACGAAAAATAAAGTTGACACGGTGATTTGTTTAACCTCTGAGGCAAAACTCCACCAGGTGAATTTAAGGTCAATACTCTTGAGAATCCACTATTATCACAATAAGCGGTTACAAGTAAAGGAACCCTAGTACCTTATACCAACCTACAGTTAAAAATTTACCCCAATAAACAATTGGACTTGTTCTGTAGTGACAATTTCTCCTTTTTAATGCACGGCTTCCAGTATGTGGCTAACCAATCGATGCACGGATCCAAGTACATGACTAACCACCAACTTGAGAAGAATGTTGGCTGCAAAGTTCTTCAGTTCATTAACACGATGAAGATCATGAAGCTCTTTTGTTACAAAACCCTACGGCATACAAACTAGTAGCTTCTTCATGAGAAAGATAAACTAGGGGATATGTCTCCGATCATAATATGCTTGTAAAAAACCTTTGCATCAAGTTTCACTCACTTGTGTCCTATGTGACGGCCCTTAAAATAATTCTTATATAAGTTTAGGGCTATGAGAAAAGAAAGCCTAAACATGTATACACATATTGGTGTGAAATCAAATATGAAGCATCGGGCTAAAACTCCCTTTTAAACCTCAATAGATGCTATCTGTCGAGATAGCTGTCGAGCTTTAAAATCCTACACTTCTTCAGTTGTTTCTTGGACAGATTTGCTTGGCTTTACCACTTGGACTTGAACTCTAGTTCCTTGAAGTATTAAACACATCCTAGAGCTATCCAATTAAAGTAAAGTGTATTTTGTCAAAGGATTAGCCAATTCTAGATAGCATATGTTCCTAACAAGATTCACATATGTCCTAACAGACTACCCCACAAGGCAGTTCACATACCTTCAAGGCCAAATCACTACCTTCTTTTCTCAGATCCAAGACTTGGGAAGATCAAAGTTAGAGTCCGATGCCTTATAGGACCTTTGGGCATTCAGGTCAAAAGAGGGAGCAAAACTGCTTAAGGGGGAGTACAACCTAAGGGAGAGTAGTAAAACCATTGGTTCATTGGTTTATTTTGGTGGCTTATTTTGTTTCTAGTTTATGTTTATTTACAATGCTTTATTTTAAGCTTTCAAGTACTTTCGCTTAAAAACATAGTTTTTCTTTAGTACTTAATGTACCTTGGTTTTTATAGCTGTTTCTTGATGCTTTTTGTTATCTATTACTTCTCGCTTTAGTTTCTTTAATGCATCATGTTGTTTGTTGGATATGCAATTGATTTTTGCATTGCTCTTAATTGCATTGCATGTTTGGATGATCATTTACTCGTTAAATGTTCATTGTGGTCATTCCATAATGATTGTTTATATGTATGATCAAGTTATGCTTAATGTTCACATTTCAATTGGTATCTTTGAAATCCCAAAGAATGTATTCACCATTATGATTAGATCGAATGGCCTTTATGTGTTTACCTAATTGATTTTCAACTTCAGCTCTAAACTCTTTGGACTTTTCAAAGGCTTCGAACTTCCGTCTCATTAGGTACACATAACCATATCTTGAGTAATCATTGGTAAAAGTGATGAAATACTCATAACCTCCTTCTGTTAGGGTTGACATAGGACCACATACATCCGTATGAACTAATTCAAGCAACTCTTGAGCTCTTCTACCTTTTGCATTAGATGGTTGTTTGGTCATTTTGCCCTCCAAACAAGATTCACAAACTGGAAATTTATAAAAATCGAATGGCTCAAAGAGATCATCTTTGATTAGTCTTTGAATTCTATTTGAATTAATATGACATAGACGCAAGTGCCAAAGATATGCTTCATTAGTAGAAGGAAATTTTCTCTTTAATGATTTTACATAAGAGTTATTATCTAATTCATAATTGTATAATTCATGCTTATCAGGAGTTAAATATAAAGATCATCAACAATATTGCTAGAACAGATAAACATTTTACCCTTTTTTATTACAAAATTGTCTTTCAGGATAACACAATATCCATGTTCACTTAAATAAATTACAAAAATTAAATTCCTACGAACATTAGGTACATACAAATAGTCTTCCAATATTAAAATCCTAGACTCAAAGTGTAAATTAAAAACTCTAATAGCTACAACTGGAATCCTACTCCCATCAGCCAAAGTAAGAAACAATTCCCCTTCATTAAGCTTTCTAGTCTTCTAAAACTCCTACAAATAATTGCAAATATGATTAGTACAACCTGAATCCACACACCAGGAATTCGTGGGATTTTCTACTAAACATATTTCGAGGAATGAACTTTTCATACCCTTATTATTGGCAGCCTTGAACTTTGGACAATTCCTCTTCCAATGTCCTTTCCCACCACAATGGAAACATTTTCCTTTGATTTTCTTTCCTTCGTCAGCAACTCCTAAGGCAATTTGTTTACCATCTTGCTTGGTGAAGTTCTACTTCTTCTTCTTCTTCTTACCCTTGCTTTTCGACTTAGATTGAGAAGTAAAAGCTTCAACCATATTAGCATCAACACTGGATGTACCAAGAATACTTTCTGCCGCTACCAATTCATTCATTGATTTAGACAATGAATAAATTTTTTTGTTCATATTATAATTGAGTCTGAATTTCTTGAATGACTCTGGTAGTGACTAGTGTATCATATCCACTTGGGATTCTCCATCAATATCGGCACCTAAAACTTCCAGTGTGTTCAGATTAGAGATCATCTTAAGACAATGATCCCTTACTGAAGTGCCTTCAGTTATTTTAGTATTATAAATTTGCCTCATAGTTTCTTGCCTTGTTGAATAGCCTTGCTCACCAAACATCTCCTTCAAACTTAGCATTATGTCCAAAGCTAGTTCTACATTCTACATTTGATGTTGTAGAACATTTGAAATAGATGCTAGAATATGGCACTTGGCCATCTCATTAGATTTTTGCCAATGATCATATCGTTGTTTTTCCTCAGGAGGAGCATCTAATGAAGGAAAGCTAGGACAAGGTTGAGTAAGCACATATTTGTGCTCTTCAGCTATAAGAACAATGTCCAAATTTGTTTTCCAGTCAACATAGTTGGATCCAGTCAGTTTGTTTTGATTAAGAATAGTAACAACTGGGCTAAATGATGCCATGATCAAATCTGAAAATAATAAATATGAATATTATAAGTAAACTGGACATTATTAATTTAGCATATAAACATATAGTATGGAACCTTAATAAAACCATAATATAAAATATGCAACGACAACTCAATCCATATTTATAATTCCTTGGTAGCAAGTTTATTATAAACGCATTAATTGATTGAGAACTATTCTCGTTATTAGTGCTATGATGATAACTCTTATCAAATACTGATAATATGTCGTATTACCTTTAGCCTAGTGTACACCATTACCTAGAATCAAGTGTAGCCACATTTTATCTCCCTTATAATGTTTAAACTTGTAGTACCATGGAACTCCTTCGAGATCACGAGAGTTGTTTGTCCACACAATTTTAAACGGGTAAATTCAATCTTGTAGTACTATGAAGTAAACACCCTCCTTTGGAATCGCGAGGCATATAATCCAAGACAAGGTACTTACCCATACAACTATGAACCGATAGTGGAGGCCGTGAGATCCAACCCTTGTATCTCTCTCCCACTAGATGTTTTAAATTAAAGGTTTTTATTTTGTAAACATGCATAATCTAATCACACACAGCCTTGCACCTTATACATTTGAAAAACACTTTGAAAAAATTGAAAAATTCGAACCAAAATTCAGAGCCATATTCGCGAGAATCTCGCGACTAAGCTCTTCCCGCGAAAATGGGTTAAGGCAAAATATTGAAAACACAAAATTCAAACAAAAAATTTCGCAACTGTCTTGCGACTGTTTCGCGAGTAAAGCTTACCCGCAAAAATTTGTGTGTTTTAGAGGCAATTTTCGTGAGTAACTTCGCGAGAAGGTAACTTGCGAAAAACATATGTTTTCAATTTTTAAAAGGGCAGATGTAGATAGTTTTCAATGGTTTTTCATGAAAAAACAACCACAATATAAACATAATAGATAGAATTTGACATCAAAATTGAATTCCATTAATGTTATAGCCCTAAAGTTCAATTCATCATACTTAAATTCAAATTTAAACAACATCATAACATCAATATCAGTTTTCATCAAACCATAGTTTCAACAACCATGCAGAAAATAAAATATATAATCTTCTAACATCATGAAACTATTATCTCCAATTCCAAAACTCACAAAACATGTTATACAGATTCAAAATTGAAAACCTGGCTCTGATACCAATTGTTGAAAAAATACATGTTTGTATCGCATACAACATGTACACAGTGAAAAATTAACAAATTTATTTCATTCACAATTGATAACATGTTTTATGTAAATTTCAGAATTCCAGAACAAGAGAGTGTACCTTGGTGTGGTGAATTTCAAAACCAAAAAACAGAAGTTCTTGAGAACACTCTTAATTTTCACTTCAATTCCACTTGTGCTCAAGAAGTGTGGTCTCTCAATCAGTTTCTATGAATTTGTTCAAGGGAGAATGAGAGAGTATCCAATACTCACATACAAACCATTTCATGTACTTTCAAAAATTTCATATGTTTCTTTCCTTATAACTGATTATCTAATTGGGTTAACCTTTTGGGCCTTTCCAGTTGGGCTTTAGTATGTGACTTGAAGTGGTACCAAAAGAGAACAAATAAGACTCTAGCTCCAATGGGCCTTGGATTTTTTTATCAACTATTGACAAGTCCAAAATTACCATTAATTATATTTAATACCGCTATATAAATATAATTGCACTCTAGACCTTATTAATAAATTATATCCCAAGACTTTATTATATATGAAACCCTTACATTAAAATATTCGTAGTAATAAAGTCATTAATGTACTGTCACTTTGTGAGTTACTACATCTTAATACTTGAGTACTCGGTTTAATCTTTTTAAGTTATTCATCATATATTTATGAAATCTAATTTCATAAATATATACTTTAGTAATTTCTTACTAAAGTGGTTAGGCCTAATTGTTTGAATAACTGAACCCATTAAACTTATTTCAAGGGAATATTTTATATCTTCTTTAAGAGACTATGAATTCCATCTTGAAAATATATGTTCCATCAACACTAAATATGGCTGTCCAACATACTGAGATTTTGATCGTATCTTTAGATCTCACTCTTGATATATCAAAACAACCAACATTTCATGATCAGGTCAATTATCCTCTCAGGATTAAGAGTTCATGTAAAAAGAAGTCGTGAGATTTATTATTCATTTGACAATCGTTAAAATAATAATAAATCTTACAGCAGTCTTGTTCAATATGTCTTAAGTCTTAAAACATATCAACATATCAACTAGAAGTCTCCACTTCCATGATCAAGACAAATCATCTTAGTTAATATGTTATAATCTTCACAGATGAAATGCCCAATTTCATCACCGACTGTGAACTAAAATTTTGAGTTTACAAAGAACTTGTGACTTATATCTTCTGTGACTAAATCACGTACTATACATCTCATGGACTATATAATAATGTCTAAATATTCATATTACCACTATTTTAGATAATAATAAAACAATTTTGTTAATTACAACATTAAGTCATACATAATGTCATATATAATATCAAACATAGCATCATACAATAGGATTTAAGGACACTAATCCTAACAAAAAGGCTATATCTATTGCGGCGGTTCAGTGGAACACCGCTATTACTAAGTCAAACGCTGCTAAAACACATATATTGCGGTGGTTTTATATACTACCGCTATAGTACACTGCAAAAGGCTGTATCTATTGTGTTGGTCCAATGAAATGCCGCAATAAACCCTATGTACAGTGGTGGTCCCAAAAAACGCCGCAATATGCGACATATAGCGGCAGTTTTTGCACCCGTCGCAAAAAACCCGCTGCAATAGTACAGATTTCTCCTAATATTTGAGCTTTCAAAATACATGATAACAAGATAAAAATATAATATATCATTTGATTCTAAAACTAGTGAATTTATGTAAACTTTATAATTATATGGTCAAACATTATATCTATATATGTATCCAAAACATCGCTTTTTTGGATATCCCTTTTCTGTTTGCATCGATGGGCTACTTTATATTGAACTACATATTCTTTCGGGTTACAGCGATGATATACTTTTGCATTCAGATTCATTGTATCAAAAGATTCAATCATGTATATACCTTTCGCCGAATTTATCTTCACGAATTTATTTATAATTTTAAGTCACTTTCACCGACCGAACATCATGTCGAAAATATAATGCGAAAATCAGTATTCAAGTCACCATCCAAAAAACTAAGGATCCAGTGAAGCTTGGAACAGCTGATGGCAATTGTAGATTCGAACAACAATCTATTAGCTACGTCGAACGATATCTTTAACCAGTGGAACAAAAGTTGTTAGAAAAGTAGAGTAAAATAAAATAAGATTGAATCATAACACAAACATCAACTATATATTCGCATTGTGATATCTTTAACTAGTAAAGCTTGATTCAAGATTGATGTATATTTATATCATGATATTCATTATCGTTATCTCAACTAGCTAGAAAATGAGAGTAAGAGACAGAGAAGGTCGGTCACCAAAAAGAGATGAAGCAAAAACCAATCAGTCAAACTATGAATGATATAGATCTACATCGAGAATTTGTTAGAAGGAAAACATCCATAGTAATAGTAATTTTGTTTTTAAAAAAAATATTTTCTAAAAAAATAAATGCATAACTTTATTCTTATAAAGGGTCATGCAGATGCATTACATCTAATTCCTTTGGCATCAAAAACCTAATTGTTTCTTTTGAATCATAGAATTTAAAGATTATATTTCCTTTTGTAGACACATTTAGATTTTACAAATGTTAGAGCATCTCCAATAGATTAGCTAAATCTATTTTTTGGATAACAAACCTCAAAAATCAGCTCCAATAGATTCTCCAAATACAAAAATTTTCTAAAAATTTTTTGAAGTTGCTACAATGCTTCTCTGTATAGAAAATACTGTAGTAACTCCAAATGAATTTTTCAAATTAAAAAAATTATACAACTTAATAAAAAACAATTCTTTCTCTCGCCTCTCACAACGGCTACAAACACAACAATCCTTTCTTTTAAAACATCTATAAATTCAAGCATAATTAAAATACAAACTGAAAAACACAATCTTAAAATTAATCGAATCATAACTGTAAGAACACAAATCTACGTATGGGTCTACAAGCAGAATAAATTGAAGCCCAAGTCGTATACAGTATCCTTGGAATAAATTTGTAAAGAGAGTGGGCCGAAGAAAACTTGATTGAGAGCGTATGGGTTGATGGCCTAAGTATGGTAATAATCAGACTAACGTTAATGGAATATTGAGATGATAAAGAGTTCTTCTCGGCACAGTCCGAGAAGTGAATTTTGGCTACGGCTTTGAGTAGTTGTATCTTTCTCTTGATTACTCTCCTTTCCAATGACTTTCCTTTTTTTCTTTCTCCTTTTTTTTCTTGTTCTCCGCTCTATTTATACGCCAGTTCTTTTCACGTGCCAGTTAGGTGGTCTCTCCTTGATACTTGTCCCATCAACCTCCCCTAAATCCTTTACATGGTAGCTGTAAAGGACCAAGGCCACTGTTCAGGACCAAGGCCACTGTTCAGATGTCTTTTCCCATTAATGCGGCCATGATGTTAGATGTAGGATTATAAATGCGGTGGCAGCAGCCTTTTACCTAATATCTCATCATTGCCACCTGTCCTTTTTGCCTACATAAGTTAGGGGATTCTCCAGAAATGCTAGGATCAATGTTGGAGCATTCATCTATATCATCCCTCTGATAGTCCGAACAGGCAAGTCTCCTCGGACCAGTCTTTTTCTTTCCACGTAACTTACGTTTCAGAAATGAGATAGACCAGGCACATTCCTCACGATTTGTTGTCCTCGGACATATGGGTCTCCTCGAACAGGCCTACGGCCCATTATCTGGCATTGAGCCTTTTACCCCTACAATAAAAATTAAAAAAAAAAAAAAAAGACAGAGAGCTAGCAACGGTGGAGTACACAAGATTTTGCTCCTACCTGGGCCCTTCGATCAACGATGGAGCAAGCAAAATATCTCTTGTTTGTTCTTTCTCTATTTCTTATCACAGAGAAAGCTAGAGAATGTTCTAGAATCAAGTAGAGAGAGAGAGAGAGAGAGAGAGAGAGAGAGAGCTGGAGAGAGTGATCTAAAATCAAGTAGAAAAAGAAAAAGAAGGGAGTTAGAGTAGGTATATGTGTGTGGTGGAGAAAAAACAAGAAAAAAAAAACGTATGGATGAAATTGAAAGGAAAAATAATATAAAGAATAAGAAATGACAATTAAGAAATGCTACCACAATATTTTCACAATAAATCTGAAATAACAGATTGTCATTATCTAATATTGGTAAGTAAAAAAATAATTTCAGTTGTGGGTTCAAATTAAAATTACTAACAACTTTCCATATAAGATTTTGTTGTAATTCTTGTGAAAGTATTGCAAAAAATGTTGTAAATATAACACTTTTTATTGAAAAATATAGTTGTTGGAAATGAACCTATGAGGAATAAATGATGATTAAAAAAAGAATAAATAATGAATGAAAAAATAATATTTAAATGAGATAGAGAAAATTATTGAGAATTTGTTGAAAACTGTACATGAAAAAGTAAGTTAAATGTCATTATTTAAGAGCATTTGCATCAGCTCATGGAAACTCATGTAAAATGCAAAAAGATAATGTTTTTACAAGATTTGGCCCAAAAATGCACCCACATCAGTGGGTGCAAAATTATGCATTTTTGCACCTAGCTACAGTAACCGTGCATATATGCACGGTTATTGTAGCATGTGGATATGATATTTTATTAATTTTTTTTCTCTCTCTCTCTCTCTTGTGTCTGCTCTCACTCTCACCGGACTCTCTCTTTGTCACTGCTCTCACTCTCACCGGACTCTCACCGGACTCTCTCACCTCACCTCACCTCACCTCACTCCCCCTTTTCCTCATTAGCTCTCACCACTGCCGCCGATCATCAAGCTTTTTCGTCGATTCTCTTTGTCGGCGTCAGGATTCTCAGATTCTGGTCGAATTTGGCCGGAGAACATGGGGTCGTCTTCGTCGGCGTCGACTCGGCAAGAGCTGGAGAAGGCTCTGATCAACCTTCATAGCCGCGGCAGAGGACGATCGACCTTCGGAACCCACTGAAGCGATGACGAGGCGTTGATCGAGGCGATGGTTTGGGTTTGTGAGAGAGAGATTTGGGTTTGTGCGACCTTCGGAACCCACTGAAGCGTTGATCGACGCGTTGATCGAGGCGTCGTCTTGTGTGGTGGTGGCTCACTGGTTTGGGTTTGTGCGAGAGAGATTTGTTCTGAGGGAGATGGGTTTCGGCCTTCCAGATCGGGTCTGTGAGGGAAAAGCAGCGAGGAGAGAATAATAAAAAATGGTAAAAGAATGATTATTTTATTAAATAAATGTGTAGAATAGACAAACTGATGTAGGTGTCTTGTAAAAATGAGTGTGTAAAATAGAAAAAGTAACTTTTAGAGGTGTAAAATGCAAAATTTTTTACCCGAGCTGATGCAAATGCTCTAACGTTCAAACATTACAAAAATTTAGATAAATAGTGGTAGATACTCTTCGTAGCATGAGCCATTACATCTTCACATGAATTCTCTACCGCATACGCAGTCATGACTAGTACGTACAATATTGAGAGCCATATCAATCACGTAGGTGCGTGCATACATAAAGGATTACTTTAGCTCAGGAAAGCATCTTGAGCCTTAACCTATTCAAAGTGCTCGTCATGATTTTTGACAGCAAGCAATTGACTTTTCAAAAAGCACAGAAAAGTAAGGATTGAGATCTCATATATTGAAAATAAAAAAAAATTCATTTTAGTCTCAAATCTAATAATATTAAAATTTTTTAAATATTTTTTTTAAAAAAATTATCATTTTAACTTCTTGATCTTAATAAGTTTTTTTTTTTTTCATAGTTGAATAGATCCGGATCCAAAAAGTAAGATGACAAAAAGAGATTATTAATGTGTGGGGAAAGAAAAGAAAGATAAAATAAAAATAAAAAATAAAAAAGATTAATGTGTAGGGTATAGAAGATAAGCAGATAGGGGTAGTACTACTTCTTTTGTGAGATGGATGGTGAGTCCTAGGCCTTCTGGCTTGCCCACCAAGCTAGTTCTTTCCATTTTTGGAAGGTTCTTCTATCACAATACTTTTTTTTTTTTTTTTTTTTTAATTTCTGAGAAAGTGTAGAAGAAAAGAAGACAAGAACTACACATCTAATCAGATTCTCTCCACTGCCTAGTCCCTATCTTGCGGTAACAAACATCTCCGTGACCAAAGCCAATATTCAATAATTCCCCTACTAACTTTTGGGGTCCCACGATTATGAGCTTTCCACGTTTTTCTTTCACTATGTACCAAAGACAAAGAGGTCGGTTGTCCTTGTCTTTGGTTTAATTTACCTGCCCTTCTCTTCACTGGCCCCCCTCATCCCCTCCCTGCTTGCTTGCTTCCTTCCTTGCATCTTCTCCTCACTACTACTAGAATTCATGTTTAAACTTTAAATAAAATAAATATATAATTTTCTTATTGTTTTATATCAAATACTTCCTATACTCTTCAACATCATTAAAATATGGACACCGAATATGAAAGTATGCACGCAATATGAAACATTGTACATCAAAGATTTAAAAACAATAATTTCCTATCAATTAAAATTTTTTTTGAGAAAAAATTATAGTTAGGCTTTCCTTCTTTCTTTCGCCTCAAAGAATTCCCAAAAATAGTGAGCCAAAAGAATTCTCTCCTAGACTGTTTTACTAAAACAATTTTTAATGAGTGTGTTGAATAATCATTGCCAATCAATTTTCCTTCCTTATAAATGATATTTTAATAAATCCTAAAGAAAAAAATTTTAATTAACAATTTTAGTACATCGAAAACAATAATGGTTTTTAAACCTCTCTCTCTCTCTCTCTCTCTCTCTCTCTCTCTCTCTCTCTATATATATATATATATATATATGTACATAACACCACTAAGGCATGGGGCAATGCGTAAGTGGTTAAATCTGGACTCTACACGTGGAGTGGCTATAAGCGAAGGGAAAGGAAGCATTGGCTAAGGGATCTTGTCTTGGTCCGTGCTAAAAGCGTGACTACCTTGGGAAGGAATTAGGCATCGCTTGCCTTAGGTGACACGGGCTGTGACAATCACACCGAGAGGGGCAAGCAAATATATATATATATATATATATTCATACATCATGCACACTGCAAGCACACAGAGCAGGAAAGTAAATACCCACATCCCAAGAGCATGGCCCAAAATATAAGTGCAGAAAGATAAACAGGGGTCGTCATACTCTAGAGATGAGGACGATTGGTACATGGCATGATATACCTAGTACAAGCCACCTAAGAGAGAAAGGGAAGATGAAGGAAGGGGTTTAAAAGAGTACATAACCAAAAGGAAAGGCTAAACTCCTAAATCTACTAAACATTGTCGCTTGGCTTATATTGACATGTTCACATCTGTACCCTTTTTGCTTGCGCCTGGGAGACCGTGCCCTAGCTCCATACGTCCTCGCTCCATGTGTGTACATGCAAAGGCAAAAACAAAAAGCCAACAAACAAGCAATGCAAGGAAAAGATGCAAAGAGCATATGTAAAGGCATAAAGTAGATAAGCATGACAAACATGGCAATCATAGAAACAAGAATGCGAGCAAACGAACAATAAGGCAAACAAGCAAGATAGCAAACAAAAGGTGGTGTCCGTGAGGGACAAATGCAGGTTTGGATCAGATGTCCATAGCTTCATTGTGTCGAAGCATGAATGACACACTAGCAAGCAAGACTCATGCATGGACATATGAGCAAGCGTGTAAAGATGCCCAGAAAGCCAACAGGTGGCACAAACAAACATGGTAAACATTTCATCACACCGAGCGGAAGAGGGAAAAGGGGTGCACGAGGTAATCGACATCATGGCAATGCATCCCAAGTGGTTTCACACAAACGAGGCCTCGTGGGCATTGGATGTAACCACGCAACCACGAACCCGTTAAGGGTGTCAAACGTGGCAATGCCTAAAACAAGAGAGGCTATCACAAGCATAAAGCATAGAAATAAGCAAGCATAGACATTCAAGTAAGGGTGATCCAAACCCTTTGATGTGGGCCAATGTGTACGGATGATGACAAAGACCATAGGGTTTAGATCGGATCCGAACCAATAGGCCAAAACACAAGAAAGAAAGACAAAGCGACAAAAAGTCTACAATAGAACATGGCATGACAAACATAGCCTAGGCCTAGGCACACAAACATGGCATGGAGCACAAAAGCACATGGAATATAGCATAAAGCATGTAGAGAACATAGATCCAAGCACATAGACATGTAAGAACATAGATTTAGACATATAGGCATAGAAACATACATGTCAACATGTACAAGCCTAGCACATAAACATGGAAGAACATGAATCCAAGTATATAAGCATGTGAAGACAAGTATCTAACCATATAGCATGGAAATAAATACATAAACACATAGATCCAAGCAAGGCATAGCCAACAACATCATACAAGCATCTGAGCATGTAACCCTAACGCCTACCTAGAACAAAAAGAGGCATAAAACATAGGAAAACATGGCATATTGTCTAAAACAATTAGATCTAAACATATAAGCATAGTGAGGATTTGATTCCCATTGGTTATACAGATTCAAATTTTCAGTCGGATCTTGATTTCAGAAACTCCACTTCAGGTTGTGTGTTCGCCTTGGGAGGTGGAGCCATAAGTTGGAGGAGTGTTAAGCAATCTTGAATCGCAAACTCCACCATGGAAGCTGAATATGTTGCTGCTTGTGAAGTGACAAAAGAAGCTGTTTGGCTCAAGAAATTCCTTTTTGATCTTGGTGTTGTGAGAATGGAGCAAGTTCCCATCACATTGTTTTGCGACAATAGTGGAGTGGTTGCACAATCCAAGGATTCAAGGAATCACAAGAAAGGAAAGCACATTGAGAGAAAGTACCACATTATTGTGCAAGTAATCTAGCGGATCTCTTTACCAAAACCTTGCCACAAAGGACTTTTAAGTCACATTTGGAGGGAATGGGAGTTAGATTAGTGCACAATAGTCTTTAGGGCAAGTGGGAGATTGTTAGGATATATGCCCTTAAATCCTATTGTATGATGCTATGCATGACATTATGTATGGCTTAATGTTATGATCAATAAATTTGTTTTATTATTATCTAAAATAATGGCAACATGAATATTTGGACATTATCATATAGTCCATGAGATGCATAGTATGTGATTTATGTGATTTAGTCACGGAAGATATAAATCACAAATTCTTTGTAAACTCATAATTATAGTTCGTAGTTGGTGATGAAATTGAACATTTCATCTGCGAAGACTATAACATATTAACTAAGATGATTTGTCTTGATCATGGAAGTGGAGACATCTAGTTGATTTGTTGATATGTTGATATGTTTTAAGAGTTAAAACATATTGAACTGGACCGCTGTGAAATTTATTATTCTCCTAACGACTGTCAAATGAATAATAAATCTCACGACTCCTATTTGAATGAACTCTTAATCCTGAGAGAATAATGGACCTGATCATGAAGTGTTGGTTGCTTTAATATATCAGGAGTGAGATCTAAAGTCACGATCAAAACCTCAGTACATTGGGTAGCCACATTTAGTGTTGATGGAACATATATTCTCAAGATGGAATTCATAATCTCTTAACGGAAATATAAAATATTCCCTTGAGATAAGTTTAATGGTTTTGGTTATTTAGAGTGTTACGCCTAGCCACTTTAGTAAGGATATACTAAAGTATATATTTATGAAATTGGATTTCATAAATATATGATGAATAACTTAAAAGATTAAACCAGGCACTCAAGGATTAAGATGTAGTAATTTCAAAGTGGCAGTCTATATTCATGACTTTGTATTACTACGAATATTTTATGAAGGGGTTGCATGTATAATAAAGTCTTGGGATATAATTTATTAATAAGACTTAGAGTGCAATTATATTTATATAGTGGAATTAAATATAATTAATGGTAACTTTGGGCTTGTCAAGAATTGATAGAAAAGATCAAGGCCTATTAGAGCTAGTGTCTTATTGGTCCCTTTTGGTCCCACTCCAAGCCACACACTAAAGCCCAATTAGAAAGGCCCAATAGGCCAACCCAATTAGATAATCAGTTAGTTAGAAAGGGAGAAACATATAGAATTTTTCATAAGAAAAAAAAAGATACATCATTGTAAAGTGGTGTGTATGTGTGAGTGAAGCCACTCAATTATTCTCCCTTGGAAACTGATTGAGAGACCACACTTCTTGGGTGTAAATTGG
This sequence comes from Lithocarpus polystachyus, assembly GCA_033629205.1. Lineage (NCBI taxonomy): Eukaryota > Viridiplantae > Streptophyta > Magnoliopsida > Fagales > Fagaceae > Lithocarpus > Lithocarpus polystachyus. The sequence continues at coordinate 68,867,134 of CM066162.1, forward strand.
AATTGGAGTGAAGATTAAAAGTGTTCCCAAGTACTTCTAATCTTTTGTTTTGAATTTCACTGCACCAAGGTACGCTATCTCGTTCTTAAATTCTGAAATTTACATAGTGCATGTTATCAATCATGAATGAAATAGATCCATGTTTGTTGCTTCCGATGTGTGTTTTGTATGAGATACAAAACCAGATTTTCCAACAGATGTTAGTAGCAATACTACTAGGGATGCATGCTAGTGCTTATTTTATTTTTGGAATTTTCATAAGCATGTACTTTCTGCCATGATTTATGCCATGCTATCTTAGGAAAGTGCACATATTTTTTGTTTTTTTGTTATATGAATGCGTAAAAATATGGGAATTTAAATGCTGAAAATAAAATGCGAGATATGGGTAAGGAGACTTACCGAGTAGTTGGGAATAGTGGAAATGTTAGCCTAGGGCACGGCCACTAGTTTCCTAACTGTAAATCGGAAATCTTAAAATCTGTTTAGTGAATGTGAGCCCGAGGCGCGGCCACTAGTTTACCCATTGTAGATTGAGATCTTGAAAACTTTTGAGTGACTTAGTAGCTGTGTGATGGCGAGGCGTACGGCGTGGCCGCTTTCTTAACCTCAAGATGGGATGTGAACCTAAGGCGCAACCATTAGTTTACCCACTGTATATCAAGAACTTAAAAACTTCTAAGTGAACGTGAGTCTAGGACGCAGTTGCTAGTTTACCCACTGTAGATTGTGAGCCTAGGACAAGGCCACTAGCTTACCCACTGTAGAATGTGAGCCCGAGGCACAGCTGCCATTTTACCTATTGCAAAATGTGAGCCCAGAGCGCAGCTGCTGGTATACCCACTATAGAATGTGAGCCCAAGGCCCGAGGCATGGCCATCGGTTTACCTACCGACATTCATCTTCGGCGGTTTTTCCTGTGCTTTCTTGGTAGTTGCTTCTTTGGCAACAACCTGTAGGTGTTGACTTGCCAACTGTTATGGGCCATGAGAGTGGTCTCCGACATTGGGAGATACGACTGGGGGTCTGTCACTTACGGCTTTTTCATCGCTATCTTGAGGTGAGCCTCCCAGCGGTCTTAGCGGGATTTTAGGAGTCTAGAGGGATGCTGGTAGATTTTGACGTGGTAGGCATATAAGTACATCCCAACTTTGCGACCACGGTACACGAGTTTGTCAGCAATAGTGTATCCTCAAGCATATGTTAGGGCTTTCTGTAGGATCACCAGGGTTGTCATAGTGCAGCAGGTCACTATCTTTGTAGCCTTAGACTGCCTCATCCAGGATGAGATGGTAGTTCGTCCTTATGATGGTTCGCTACTAGGGAGGCTGAAGCTCACTACTGCTATAGGCCAGTTGAGGATACAACACTGGTTTTGGGCCCTGTCAAGTTGTGAGTTCTTTATGGCGGAAAGGACCTTCCATCAAGTTATGCCAATCTATGGAGTACCTAGAGATCCTTCTTCTCTTAGCTTGTCATTCAAGTTCCCTATCATAGAGGTGGGGTGCTGGGAGGCATTATCCATGCTTAGGTGGCCTCTGGGGTAGAGTAGAGAGCGCGTGTAAAGGCTCTACAGGCCAGGGTAACAGAGCTTGAGGACACCCTTGTCACTAGGGAGGTACACATGCAGGAGGAGACTACTCGGGCATTAGCTCGAGAGAGGGAGCTCTGGCAGAGAGATAAGGAAGTTCGAGCTACCATGGTAAAGAGAGAGAGCAGAGCCAACTTTAGAGCGAGTTAGCCATGGTTTATGGCTATACCATGGTCTTGATGGGAAAGTTACGAGTGGCTCGTATTCCTGTTCCGACTCCTTCTTAGATTCTAGGCCGGGGGGCCATCATTCCTCTACACGAGCCCGGGTATATGCCAGTTCCTCTAGGCCCGCCGGGCAGTTGGGGTTCTTTTGCTCAGGCTACAGGGCCTTCCTAGGATCCAGGGTATGCTTCTGACACTTCAGGTGGTGCGGGTCCTTCCACTGACCCTTTTTTAGGCGACGATGAAGACAATGATGATGAGACGGACCAGTTTATTAGGGGTGATGATTCTCCGTAGGGTTAGCCATTTGTTATAGCATGATATAGTCCCTGTGTGGGCATGTATATTTTCATGTACCTTGTAGACATTGCCCCATGATAGGCCAGTTATGTATGTATATTATTCATTGCCTCTTAATAGGCCTGAACATCTGTGTATTGTATTGCCTCACAGTGGGCCTTGATGTATGTATGGAACGATGCCTCTTGTTAAGACTTGTATGTATGATTTTGCAAAAATGCCTTTGAGGGGGCAGCCGATGTATGTGTAAAACAATGCCTTTGATTAGGACTTACATGAATAGCTCTAGACAAATTGCCTTTGAGAGGGCTGTAGACATATATGAGAAGCAATGCCTTCAGGCAGGGCTTACATGCATAACTCTAGGGGATCGCCTTTAAGAGAGCGGACTCATCACCATAAAGAAATTGCCTTTGAGAGGGCTGTCGACGTGTATGAAAATCAACGCCTCTAGGTAGGACTTATATGTATAAATCTGGGAACTCATGTGTGAAAAGCAATGCCTTTAGGTAGGACTTACAAGCATAACTCTGGGAACTCACCTTTGAGAGGGCTGTAGATGTGTGTGAAAAGCAATGCCTCTGGGTAGGATTTACATGCATAAATCTGGGAAAATGCCTTTGAAAGGGCCACTGGTGTACGTGATAGACAATGCCTCTGATTAGGACTTACATGTATGATTATGGAAATTGCCTTTGGGAGGTCTGCCAACGTGTGCCTACACTATCGCCTCTTCATTGCAAATGCTGGTTTTGAATTAGCTTGTGTCACAATCATTTGTTCAGCACCACAATTTCACAAGTTTGTCATTGGCTTTTGGACAATGATCGTCCCACTAGGGAGAGAGAGAAAGGAGAGATCACATGAAATAAACTGCCCCAGTTTAGGGTTTCTTGTGATTCTCGACATGAGGGACACATCTTTAGTGGGACAAATCCATTCTTGTATATTGGAAAAGGGAGAGGGAACCGCACAAAATAGACTACCCTAGTTTAGGGTTTTGTGGGATTCCAAGCCTGCAAATTGGCTGAAAGTGGCCTTGACCTCATAGACCACACCACAATGCTGGTAATGAACGCGGGCATTCTGAACGAGATCTCCTTAGACACGCCATGAGGCGGTATGCACTTATGGCTCCTATTATTTCCCCAAAAGGCTAATAATTTGAAGACGGGCTTCTCGTGGTGACCTTATGAGAAACAACTTCCCCCGCCCTTGAAATAAATAGAACACGCAGTTGAACAACTGAGAATCGGTTCCAGTGTTTTTCTGTTGTAAATTCTGATTACCGAGGCTGAACTGACCCCTGAACCAGGTGAACTAGGCTTAGAAAAATGAGGTTCGAGATGTCTGGAAGTGCTGAACGAGACGCACAAAGATAAACTGCCCCAGTTTAGGATTTATACGGTCTCAAGTGTAGGAGAGAAACTGTCTGGCAATCCGGTTCACTGTTGGGCTGATCGCGCACTATGGCAAGTGCTAAAACAAAGGAATCTTTGCTCCAAGGTAATCAAAAACATGCCAAATAGGGGAGAAGTTTTTAGAATATGTATGGGTTTGTGCCTGTGGGACTAAAAAGCATCGGCACGTGTCCCGAGGTCCGACAGCCCTTATAAGGCTGCTGCCTCGGGATACATGTATGAAAGCTAGGTTTCAGCCCAGCCCCAACTCATTCAAGTCTGCGATTTTTGAGGTCTTCTTCTACCCTCTTTCTTCACCCAAAATGCTTAGAAAACACTGCTTTTGACCATTTTTTACGTGTAGATCTTCATCAGATCGTCAGATTTAGCAAGATCTATTCATGGATGCTCTTAGTGCTCACTCCTATGACACTTTGGTCAATCTTGAAAGGGAGTCTTACTATGAGAAGATTCTCAAGAGGTGGTGGTGCTCTTTTTTTTTTGTCTTGACCAGGCACTCATTCAGCAACTTTCTTGGAGATGCTATTGCTTTTCTTCACATCATACTAGATTGGCATTTGTTGGAGGTCACTACCTCTTGTTGGGACCTTGCTTTGAGATGTGTCACCATTGGAGATGTTGATTTGGTGCCTACTTTGGAGGAGTATGATCGTTTTCTTTCTCTTTCTACTCCTCTAAGCACTGTTTTCATTCCACCAATATGGACACGGTACTGCAAGAGGCTCACTGAACTGATGGGTTTAAGAGGCCCGTTACGGATGCGCTAACTTGGTTTAGTAGCAGGATAGGAGGGAGCATGTCCTTTGATTTCCTACAAGATTAGTTCCACTCATTGGAGTGCCCTGTTGGCTACAGAGACAACTTTATAGACTTACAGGAGCAGTGGACATCCTACCGATGTCAGGCTTTCTTAGTGGCCTTCTTTGGTGCGGTACTATTCCCTTCACCGTCAGGATCTGTCAGTTTTGCCGTTCTCCCTATGATGAGTGCCCTACCTCATGGTACCTCTTTCATTCCAAGTTTACTTTCTAAGACCATTAGGTCCTTGTCGTTGTGTCAGGAGACCATTTGTTACAGTTGCGGTTCTATAGCCCCTTAAGTGTTATTGCTAGGGATCAGTCTATGGGCTTTGTGAGTAGGAATAGAGTTTGGGCTACTATAGTCCTTGATCTTCCTTTTTTTGGGGACACTAAGGGTTGGCTGAGATACTTGTGCAGCCTGAGTCCCACTGACTAGACCTAGAGAGTCAAGTGGGGTATCACTAGATGGCAAGGGCAGACCCATTGTATCAGTTTACTTGGTATTCCTTTGGTGGGTATTTGGGGGCACGGGGTACTTCCCAGGCATGGCCATGCAGCAATTTTGGGGTATCCAGCATATCCCCTGACTTAGTGATCTTTTTGTTGTCACTTACGTGTACGGGCTAGTGGATATCGATGTAGCTATGATAGGGCATGTCTTTGAGTTCCGGTAGATGCCTAAGTCGAGCATTAACTACCCTCTTTGTTCTAGGGATGACTAGGAGTGGTTTTTTGTTGAGTTTAGAGTGTGGCAAGATACCAGAGATCTTGGATTTGTGTTTGACTTATCATCACTAGTCTGGTTAATATTTTGAGAGATTATACTCTAGAGTTTGAGATCAGTGTTGAGAGGACCCTTACGAATCTGAGGGAATGCTTGAAGGAGGCCATCAGGGATAGAGACTGCTATTAGAAGCTGACTGATACCCTTATGGAGGATATTGAGGAGATGAGCAGTGTACATGAGAGTGAGCTTGCTACTCTGAAGGCAAATCTTGATCGAAGGGGGTTAGCCCCTCCAGGTATAGAGGTAGAGTGTGTTTAGCTGAGATCCCGGGTTGCGAGTTTAGAGGGTGAGATTGCGGCTCTTACTCGAAGGTTTGCCGCTTGGATCATTTCTAGGATGAGGAGAGGGCCGCACTGGAGGCAAGTAGGGCCGATGGTTTAGCACTGGGGTTAGTACAGGCGAGAGCCTACATCCACTCCACTTTGAGCATAGAGCAGGGGTGAGAGGGTGATGAGCCTAGTGAGCCACAACTGGCTTTCCATCACCTTCAGACTAAGTTGACTAAAAAAAAGGAGGCCTTGAGAGTTACTACTACAGAGGTGGGCACCTTGCAGGCTTTACTAAAGACTGAGAGATAGGGCTCTACTTCTGATTCCACGATGAAGAGGGAGCTAGTCCTTCTTCAGCATTCACATGAGAGACTTTGAGAGATTTCCAGAGACTTGGGCTTTGATATGGCGGGGTTACTTCGCACTTATGCTCTTGATGGCCCGATTCTCCACACTAGTTTTGGGAGATTGTGTCAGGCCGTGTCTGATCGCTTGGGCCATGTTTGACTTGCCAGAATTCTTTTCTACTTATTTTGTTTTTGCACATGAGCTATGTAGTTAGTATTCCATCATGTATGAAAATGTCCTTCGTAAATTGCTAGGCAATTGCGTAAGGCCTTCTGCTTTTTGTTTAAGTTCTAAAGCATAGTCTAGTCTGTTAGGCATGCTTAGAAATTGAGAGATGGTGGAAAGAGATGTTTATGGTGATATTTAAAAGATATATTTATGAGATAAGATTTCATGTTTTGATACCAGAATGTATGAAAGAAATAGAATGGTACAATACAGGCATGTTAATGAATATTCAGGCAAATGCTTTGAAAATGCAAGATTATACAAATAAGTGATAAATGTAAAATCCATGCATATCAATATTTATTTTTTCCAAGGATACATCTTGTTCTAGATGGTTCTTTTCCTTTTCCCATTGAGGTACATTTCCCATTGGTATGAGCCAGAACATCTTGATCAAACCACCAGGTCATGGCAGTATTGTAGACAGAGAGCGATTTCATAGGTGTCTTCATATCTTGTCATGGACACTAGATCCATCTAATTTTCTAATCTTGATCATATATCTTAGGGGATTCAAATAAATGACTTTTCATTGAAGATGTGACCGAACCAAGATGGTTGCCTACGTACCTCCACGAGGAAGGATCTAGTTATCACGTAGTTCAACTGACTTTGCATGCTTTCTCACACTCTTTCTTTTGCTCTCCTTTTGCGTAGACCACCCTTTCGGGTTTTCGATCTACTTTTTTTATTTTCTCACACTCTCTTTCTTTTGGCTCTCCTTTTGTGTAGACCTCCTTTTTGGGTTTTCGATCTATGTTTTTATATAATTTTGTTTATTTTTTATATTTTTTTTGTTTTTGACATAAAATATAGAAATGAGGTGCACTGGTAGACTCCTTTAAGCGAAGTACCGTATAATGATGTTAGAATTGGTAGGCATACTGAAGTCATGCCCGTCCATGTTAGCTAGAATCAAGGCTTCTCCAGAAAATGCCTTCTTTACCACATATGGGCCCTCGTAAGTTGAGGCAAACTTTCCTCTGTAGTTAGGCATGGCCTGGTTGCACTTCTTCAAGACTACATCGTCTTCTTCAAAGACTCTAGATCTAACTTTCTTGTTGAATGCTCGCTCGACACGGCGTTGGTACAACTGTCCATGGCACATTGTGGTTAGTCACTTTTCATCTATCATGTTTAGTTGTTTATATCGAGAACAGGCCCACTTAGATTCTAACATCTCTGTCTAAGATAAAATCCTGAGAGATGGGATCTCTACCTTTGCGAGGAGGACGGCCTCTATGCCATATACTAATGAATACGGGGTCGCGCCTGTGGAAGTACGAACAGAAGTGTGATATGTACATAAGGCAAACGGCAAGTACTCGTGCCAATCTTTATATGTGTCTATCATCTTTACCAAGATTTTCTTTATGTTCTTGTTACCAGCTTCCACTACACCATTCATCAGAGGGCGATAGGGAACCGAACTTCTATGCTCAATCTTGAACTATTGGCAGAGTTGCTGGATCATTTTCCAATTTAGGTTCATCCCATTATCTATAATGAGCTCTCCTAGTATGCCGTAGCGACAAATAATTTTATGCTTCAAGAATCGGGATACCACTACTTAAGTGATGCTTTTGGACGAAGCAGCTTTCACCCACTTTATAAAATAATCGATGGCCACTAAGATGTACTCGTGATCGTTTGAAGCTTTTGGAATTACGGGTCCGATGACATCCACACCCCAAGCTGAGAAGGGCCATGGTGCTGCTAAAGAGTGCAAAGGTTGAAGAGGAGCGTTCTTCCTATCTTAATAGGCTTGGCAACGGTGGCATGTCCTTACATGTTTAATGTAATCAAATTCCATGGTGAGCCAGTAGTAACTTGCTCTCATAATCTTGCGGGCCAAGAGGGGTCCACTAGCATGAGCCCCAAGTAAGCCTTCATACATCTCTTCCATCAAATGATTAGCCTCAAAGGCATCTAAGTAGCGAAGCAAGGTAGACTCGTGGTTCCATTTGTACATGACTTATCCATTTAGGAAAAATTGGCAGGCCATGCGCCAAATAAACTTCTTTTCACTATCCGTTGCACTGAGCGGGTATTCACTGTTTTTGATATAAGCCTTGATATCATGGTACCATGGCTTTCCGTCGGCTTAGACTTCGACACTTATGCATTCTTCGATGTTCATGCAATAGGCTGGAACACCATGGACTTCTATGCGCAATTGCCACATATCATCTCCTTCTGACAACTTGACCATGCTAGCCAAGGTAATCAGGGTAAATGTGATGTTCCGGAATTTCAGAATCAAGCGGTTGATGCATTTCAGATATGGAATCAACTTGGTGTCTCAGGCTTGCCATTTTCCTTCGATTTTGGAGAAGATCAATAAGGAATCTCCACGTTCAAGTCATAGGTGCCGAACTCTAGGGCCACTTGTAGGCTGACTATACATGCTTCATATTCTGTGACGTTGTTGGTGCAATCAAAATTCAGCTTGACTAAAACAGTGATTTGCTGGCCCTTGGGGAAACTAAGACTGCTCCCACTCCATTTTAGTAAAATTGGCGACTCAATCAAAATAAAGCTTCCAACACCATAGTTTCACACTATCTAGTTCTGGCTTTAGCGCCATGACATCCTTACCAGGGAAGAGAGATTCTGAAAGTTCTGGATCATTCAGTGGCTGGTCTATTAGGTAATCATATATGGCCTGGCCCTTGATGGCCTTTCTTGTCACAAACACAATGTCGAACTCGAAGAGCAACATTTGCCAATGGGAGATCTTCCTTGTAAGACTTGGATTTTCAAAGATGTGCCTAAAGGAATCCATGCAGGAAATGAGCCGCGTGGTGTAGCAGAGCATATACCGCTGTAGCTTGCGTGAGGCCCACACTAAGGCGTAACATGTCTTCTCAATGGCGATGTAGTTAATCCCACAATTGGTGAACTTCTTGCTTAAGTAGTAAATCTCCTTTTCTTTCTGGTTAGGTTTAGCCGATTGGCCTAACATGTAGCCTATGGAGGTTTCTTGTACCGCTAGGTAGAGGATCAATGGATATCCTGGTGTTGGGGGAACTGGAACAGGAGGGTTCAACAAATATTGCTTGATCTTGTCAAAAGCTGCTTGGCACTCATCTGTCCATTCTATCTTTGCATCTTTCTTCAAGAGCTTGAACAACGGATCACATGTGGCAGTCAACTACACTAAGAAGTGAGCTATGTAATTAACTTTGCCTAAGAAGCTGCGAATATGTTTCTCAGTTTGCGGTGTCGACATGTCTATGATGGCTTAGACTTTTGTTGGATCCACTTCGATTCCTCTTTGGCTAACTACGAACCCAAGCAATTTCCCTAAACTAGCTCCGAAGACACGCTAGGGTTTAGTCCCAACCTGTACTTGATAAGGCGCTTGAAAAGCTTTCTCAAGTCTACCAAATGATCCCCAGCAATGCGGGGATTTGGCAATCATGTCGTCCATGGGGACTTCGATCTCTTTATGCATCATATCATGAAACAAGCTTACCATGGCTCGTTGATTAGTAGCACCAGCATTCTTTAGGCCAAATGGCATGGCATCATACGTATAGGTTCCCCAATGAGTGGTGGATGTTGTCTTAACTTTGTCTTCCTCAGCCATTTTGATCTAATTATAACCTGAGAATCTACCCATGAAGGAGAAGAACATGTTCGTAGCGGTGTTATCGATCAGGGTATTGATATGTGGCAATGGGAAATTATTCTTGGGGTTGGCCCAATTCAAATCTTTGTAATCGACGCACATGCGTACTTTCCCATCTTTCTTAGGCATAGAACCAATGTTGGCTACCCAATCTGAGTAGGCTATCACAGTAAGGAAATCAATTTTCAACTGTTTTTCTACTTCTTCTTTGATCTTCAAAATGACCTCAGATTTCATCCTTCGAAGGGCTTGCTACACGGGAGGGCATTCAGGCTTAACTAGAATTCTATGCATGACAATCTCAGTATCTAACCCTAGCATATCTTGGTATGACCAAACAAAAATTTCTCTAAATTCCTTGAGTAGTGCTATAAAATCATATTCCATGTCTTTAGGAAAGTTTACCCCCAATCTTGACGGGTTTTTCATTCTCACCTTCGTCGGCAAGGTTAACCACTTCTGTCTCTTCTATGTTGGGCTTGGATCCTTCGCTCTCTCTGTTTAATGCTTCCAAAATATTACATGGAAAACTCAGAATTTCCTCTAATCCTTCAATATCATGTTCCAACTCTATCGTCTCATTCATGTCATCAATATCCTCGCTATGGCAGCAGGATGATGTACTCGCTTAGGAATTAGAATAGATTTTATAGAATGGAACATATACCAGGAAACATAAGAAAATTTGCACACACATATTCATAGGAAAGCAAATAAAGAGATAAATGCAAGGATTTCCTAAATAATACGCTAGATAATTTCATTAATGGATTATAGATAGGGCATGCCCGATAATGATAAAAGAGGGAAACACACTTTTTTTTTTTTTTTGGAAAATAAACTAGGGAAATGCAAACAAGAAAATGCAAGAAATAGAAAATAAACATGCAAAACAAACTAGATATGTTATTCCAACTCTTTCGAGCAATTAGAGGACCCAACTACACGATAACGGAATACTCCTTAGTCAGCTGATACAACCGCAGAGTAGGGCTTGACAGTCCAACGACCTACTGTCTTGCCTGCCACATAGGGCCTAATAGTAGAAGTTAAATCATCCTCTTGGGGATATGATGGCATTCACTGAGAATTCCTCTGGACAAAGTTGGATGAGACAAGCCAAATTTGATTCCTCTTTGCATGATACCTGCGCTACTTCTGATCTGATGACCTCGATCGGAGCCGAAAAAGTGACCTTGATGTGGGGAATAGACATCTCTCGGCCAATGCACTTCCTTTTCTTTCCTCTAAAAGCCTGGAAAAGTTCTTCATCGGAGAGGTCGTAGCCTAGACTGAATCCTCCTTTGTTGCCTATAGAAGTTCAATCAAAGAAGCCTTCCCATGTCCCACAACACTGAGGCCTTGGCCTAATTGATAGCCAAATTTGAGCATTTCCTTGGCAGCCATTAAAGTAACAGAGGGCCATGTTGATTCAAGTTCTAAAGCTTTGGAAACCATGGAGACTAGCTCGAAACTGTGGAAAGTTGCCTCCGGAAAGGCATTAGCGCCAATGTAAGGGACAGAAGTCTCCTTGAAGAAAGTCAGGGGTTCTTCAGCCATAATAGTGATCAACAGATCCTCAAATGGGAATTTGAGCTTTCAGTGAAGAGTAGAAGCTATTGTACCTACCACGTGTAGCCAAGGCCTCTTAAGGAGCTTATTATACGGGGAATCCACCTTTATGACTTGGAAGTTGACCATGAAAAACATGGGGCCAATTCCAATTGCTAATTCGATCTCGCTTTGCACCTCCCGGAGAGTGCCATCAAAGGCTCCAATGATCATGGTGGTAGGGCGGTTAAGAGATGTATCCATATTCAAACATTCTATTGTAGACATCGGGCAAACATTCAGGGCCGATCCATTGTCAATCAGTACTCTGGGGACGATCATATCTTTACACTTTACCATAATATGCATGGGCAAAGTATGCTCCCTACCTTCTGGTGGTAGCTCATCATCTATAAAGGAAATCTGGTTGGTTGCCAACACCGTCGAGACCATACCCTCAAAGGCGAATTTTGTGGCACTCGTAGGAACACATGTCTCTTTCAAGACTTTTAAGAGAGCCTTGTTGTGGACATCAGAGGATAGCAATAGCACTAAGATAGAGATCTAAGCTGGCGACTTGTTTAGCAGCTGAATCATGTTGTACTCTGAATTCCTGATAATTTTCAAGAATTCCTTGGCTTCTTTGGTTGTGACCTTGTTCCTGATGGGTTTGGCTGTACCCTTGCCAATCTCTTTCCTTCTCTTTTCTAGCTCCTTGGGAGTATAGCAGCAGCCACTCCTAATCAGCCCAGATAAACCTGAAGAGATATTAGAACAGACATCCTCTTTTCCGGTTCGAGTGAGATCAAGGACACACCGTATTTCTAGGGGACATGATGGCTATCTTTATAAGGGAACAGCTTCGGCATACGAATGATAACACCCTTTTAAGTTTGCAAATTGGGCATTATAGAGAACGTCTTCAGATTAATGACCACCGAACATGGCAGAATGGCTTCAAGGGCCTTTAAGCCGGATACCCCAGAGAAACCTGAGGTAGGTTTTGGTTGAATAAGAGGATAGAAACCTCAGATAGCGGGAACAATGGCGGTTCCCTCCTATACTAATGATGAAGCTAGCTTTGCAGCTGCAGGCAATGCAAGAACTAAAGGTGTAAATCCTTCGATGGCTGGCGGGGCTTGCCCTTTCCTTGATTCTGATAACCTCAAATCCGCGGGTGATTCTATGATCTCCTCAATGACTATTGAAGAGGGAGGAGCTGAAGTAACCTTAACGAGGCGTTTCTATAAATATTTGTCCCAATCTTTCTTTGACCTAACTGATATAGCATTGCAGCTGGCTCCTGACTGGGTAGCTAGAGGACATAGGCTAGTTGTCATGCAATCATCCGTTCGCATAATTTCCCTTTCAATTTAGATGATACCACGTTCGACTAGACTCTGAACCTGCACTTATTGCATTTTACAATTAAACAAGGCATGCCTATCTTTACTATCACAGAATGAGCAGATTCCCAATCAAATCTCGAGGTTCCTAAACCCTTAAGATCAAGGCGGCTCTCTTGGACCAAGGCTCGGAGTATAGCCTTGCATGGGAATGATGGTGAGGAGAAATTTGGAATCCTTTCTTCCACTGTGATGATGGCATTCACATTCCCTTCTTAATGGGGAGGCAAAGGGTTGGTGATGATGTACGGAGCAGCTTCATTATTGAACTATATCAACTTGTTATTTATGAGATCTTGGACACGGTCCTTCAAATGGTAAAATTCTTCCAAAGTATGCCCCTTGGCCCTAAAATGGTGTTCACACTTCTTGGAGGAATCAAAACCAGGTGATGGAGGGCCTTCCCTAGGCCTAGAAAACATTGTGGTCACTAACTTCCTTTCCAGTAGGTAAGCATAGAGATCTGCCATGGGCGTAGGTAATGGAGTGTACTTCCGATTTTTCCTCCTAAAGGGACGAGGTGGGTCTGTCTTCACTTTCTAATTGAAGGCTCAATTAGGTGTTTGAGTAGACTGAGCCTGCTACTGATAAGGTCTAACAGCTGGGGTGGCATAGGCAGAAGCAACACCCTTAGGCCTTTTTGATGCATTATCAACCATATGAGCATTGGCTACCTTAGTTTTGCAGCAGGTCATTTTCTTAACTTGTTATTCAACCATGGAACTCAAAGACTCGGCATCCATGATCTTCTTGCTCCTAATATCCTCATTAATTCACTCTCCAATAGGGATGAGGCAAGCAAATTGAGTGACTTGGGTGCTGATCATTTTCTCATAGTAGGGAGGCTTGAGGTTGTCAATGAACCACTTGATCATCTCATTTTCCAACATAGGGGGTTGCATTTGTGCGGCTAGCTCACACCACCTTTGGGTATACTCTCGGAAAGATTCCTTACTCTTCTTCTCCGTTTTTATAAGGTCTGTGCAATCAGGAGCTATCTCAGTGTTGAACCTGTAGTATTCCAAGAAAGAGTTAGCCATTTCCCTCCAACTAAAGGTCTTTTCCAATCTCACATACCATGTGGCCGTGGGGCTGGTCAAACTATCAGGAAAAATATGGCAAAGCAGAGGGTGATTATCCCCATAGGGAGCCATTTTCCTACAAAACATGAACAAGTGTGCGCAAGGGTCTCCAGTACCATCATACTTGACAAGCTTTGGTGCCTTGAACTTAGGAGGCATAATGACCTGAGGGAAGTCAGTCAGATTTTCTAGATCAACGCTTTCATGGGCACTGGAGCCCTCTATGATACGAATCTTCTTAGCTAAAGTTTCCACTTGGCTTTTGACTTGGCCGATCCCAGATTCAAGGTTCTTGTCCTAAGAAGGATCTGTTTCGTGGTCACTGCCCTAGGGTGGTACATTGTGGCACTGATCTTGTCCTGATGGGGGCTGATTTTCATTCTCGGTTTGGGGACCTCTTTGATTATGGCCAGAGGAGTTCTATCCTCCTCCTACAACCAATTGTTGCACCATGCGCATCAATTTTGACACCTGCTCCTTTAGAAGAGTAATCTCCTGAGCATTTTCCTCATGGGGAGAAGTGTTGGAAAAATACATGTTTGTATCACATACAAAACATACGCAGCGGAAAATTAATAGATCTACTTCATTCGCAATTGATAACATGTACTATGTAAGTTTCAGAATTCAAGAATAAGATAGCGTACCTTAGTGCGGTGAAATTCAAAACAAAAGATTAGAAGCACTTGGGAACACCTTGAATCTTCACTCCAATTCCACTTAATGCCCAAAAAGTATGGTTTCTCAATCAGCTTTCAGGAAGAGAATAAGAGAGTGTCCAACACTCACACACAAACCATTTCATGTTCTCATGTGATCATAATGAAAACCACTTAGAAAACTAACTTATAAGTTCTGTATGTTTTTCTCCTTAAATATAACTGATTATCTAATTGGACTAGCCTTTTGGGCCATTCCAATTGGGCTCTAGTGTGTGGCTTGGAGTGGGACCAAAAAGAAACATATAAGACACTAGCTCCAATGGGCCTTGGGCTTTTTAGTCAACTCTTGACAAGTCCAAAGTTCCCATTAATTATATTCAAAACCACTATATGATTATAATTGCACTCTAGGCCTTATTAATAAATTATATCCCAAGACTTTATTATATATGCATCCCCTTCATTAAAATATTCGTAATAATACAACGTCATGAATATAGACTACCACTTTGAAGATTACTACATCTTAATCCTTGAGTACCTAGTTTAATCCTTTATGTTATTCATCATATATTTATGAAATCCAATTCCATAAATATATACTTTAGTAACTCCTTACTAATGTGGTTGGGGCCAACACTCTGAATAACCAAACCCATCAAACTTATCTCAAGGGAATATTTTATATCTCCGTTAAGAGATTATGAATTCCATCTTGAGAATATATGTTTCATCAACACTAAATGTGGCTGCCCAACATACTGAGATTTTGATCGTGACTTATAGATCTCACTCCTGATATATCAAAGCAACTTACACCTCACGATCAGGTCCATTATTCTCTCAGGATTTAGAGTTGATGTAAATAGAAGTAGTGAGATTTATTATTCATTTGATAGTCGTTAGGAGAATAATAAGTCTCATAGCGGTCCAGTTCAATAAATCTTAACTCTTAAAACATATCAACATATCAACTAGAAGTCTCCACTTCCATGATCAAGGCAAATCATCTTAGTTGATATGTTATATTCTTCGCAGATGAAATGCCCAATTTCATTACCGACTACGAACTAAAATTCTAAGTTTACAAAGAACTTGTGATTTATATCTTCTGTGACTTTTCACATAAATCACATACGATGCAGCTCATGGACTAAGATAATGTCCCATTAGTTCAATTATAAATAGTCTCATATAATTAAAAAATTTAATTATTTATGACATGCCAATAAATTGGATTTTAGGGCATAAACCCTAACAATCTCCCACTTGCCCTCAAAGACAATTTACCATATATCTAACACTTATCCCCTTTTAGAGTAATTCATAGTCACTCTAAGGCAAGATTTGGAAACAAGTTTCAGTCAGATTTATTGCATAAATTATCTTTTCTACTACTACTTCTCATGTATACATATCTCTCTAATGAGATAATACTTACGCTTAATGTGTATCTTCACCACCTAAGATGAACACATATCTTGAAGTCCAACTTCATGAATCATAGTCAAACTACAATTCAGTATTTGTACATCCAGTAACCATCAAAACCTCACTTTTGTGGACAAGCATATAATCCCTCATTCTCCTAAGATATTTGAGTATATGCTTTACTCTTACTAAATTAAGTGATCTTTGATTCAATTGATATTTGCTGACCATGCCCACCGCAAAATAGATATTTAGCCTAGTATATAGCATAGCATAAAGACTTCCTATTGATATGGCACAAGGAACCGTCTTAATATGCTCTTTCTTTTATATGTCTTAGGACTATAGTCCTATATTAAGGAACTTCAAACTCAAAAGGAAAGAATCCTTTCTTGAAGTATTACATGTTATACTTGGCTAGAATCTAATCTATTTAAGCAGTTTGAGATAGACCCAACATCCTAATTTTTGAATATTAACAAAGTTTAATTCTTCGGATGTGACTGGTCTTCCAAAGTACTTTATATCAAACTGGATTAGACAACAAAAAACTCCATTGATGACAATAACTCTACATCATTCTAAACAATTAGAATGTCATCAATATACATAAAGAAATTTATTATTCTATATAGCTTTTACACACATAAGGCATTTTGATACTTAATCAAAATCAAACAATTTGATTCCTTGATTAATGATGATATTTTATGATTCAGATGCTTGCTTTAATTTTTTAAATGGAATTTAAGCAACTTGCATACTAAACATTACTGTTTCTTTGCTATGTACAAGTCTAGTTACATCATATAGATGTCTTCCTCAAGATTGCTACTAAAAGAAGCTTTCTTGATATCCATTGCCATATTTCATTCAAATAAAACATGTGAGGAAAGTTGTTAAACATGTGAGGAAAGCGGTAAAAGCATGTGAGGAAATCTTTAAAATATGTGAGGAAAACAGTAAAAGCATGTGAGGAAAGCGTTAGAGCCTCATGTGAAAATACCTCAAAGCCACCCTTTCGAAAAAGAATTTTTTTGGAAAATGATTTTTGCTTTTTTAAAAATAGTCTACTAGGATATAGTAGAAGCCTTTTTCAAAAGGAAAGCCCTGGAGGCCAATGCCAAATTTTGTATTTTTGAAAGCTAATGTCCAAAGATTATGGTTTTATCAAAAGCTCTAAAGGCTAAACTCTCATCTATCCCCAACAGAGTTGCCAGTCTGTCAGCGCCCGACCTCGAAAATTGGTAGCAGAAAAACCGATGCCATCATGGGCCTTCGTTCGACCACCCGTCATGGCAACGCTCCCATGTGTGTGAGGCCATGTTGGAGGGCCTCTCTCTCTCGCAAAGTCGTGCACGTGTGTAGTGTGTGGTGTGGTTCACACGGGGCTTCGGGTGCTCTCCCTCTAGGAGGAGGAAGGTAGGTACACCTTTGGATGTGTGGCAGGAATCTTGGCCAAGTTTTAAGGGAATTACCAAAGGTAAGTGAAGGCGCCACCAATCATTAGGTTTTTCTAATCTAATGTGGATGGTAAAAAATCTTGATTCTTAGGTCTGGAAGTTAGGTTACGTGTGGGGAAGGTGTTAGGTACCCCACAACGCTTGTCCAAGGACAGTCCTTTATTTTGATAAAACCATAATTTTCAGAAATTGGCAGTAAAAACATGATTTCGGCATTGGTTTTTGGGGCTTGCATACATGGGGTCTTTGAGGTTTTGCTTTTGAATGGGTGTGGTCCTAATCTATGCATTCCTAAGGCTTTCGAGCAAAGTACCAAATTTGCACGGCAAAAATTAGGTGAGATAACGCCTTATTTCGCAGCGGAAATTAGGCATCGCTTGCTTGAGGTGACACGGACTATGACAATCACACCAAAGGGCACAAGCAGATATATATATATATATATATACATATATCATGCACAATGCAAGCACACAGAGCAGGAAAGTAAATGCCTAGATCCCTAGAGCATGGCCCAAAATATAAGTGCAAGAAGATAAATAGGGGTTGCCATACTTTAGAGATGAGGACAAATGGTACATGGCATGATATACCTAGTACAAACCATCTAAAAGAGAAAGGAAGAAGAAAGGAAGGGGTTTAAACGAGTATATAACCAAAGGGAAAGGATAAACTTCTAAATCTACTAAACATTGCCGCTTGGCTTATATTGACATGTTTGCATCCGCCCCCTTTTTGCTTGTGCCTGGGAAACCATACCCTAGCTCCATACGTCCTTGCTCCATGTGTGTACATGCAAAGGCAAAGACAAGGAGCCAACAGACAAGCAATGGAAGGAAAAGATGCAAAGAGCATATGAAAAGGCATAAAGCGGATAAGCATGATAGACATGGCAAACATAGAAACAATGATGCGAGCAAACAAACGATAAGGCAAACAAGCAAGATAGCAACCAAAAGGTGGTGTCCGTGAGGGACAAATGTAAGTTTGGATCAGATGTCCATAGCTTCATTGTGTTGAAGCATGGACGACACACTAGCAAGCAAGACTCATGCATGGACATGTGAGCAAGCATGTAAAGATGCACCAAAAGCCAACGGGTGGCACAAACAAACATTGTAAGCATATCATCGCACAAATTGGAAGAGGGGAAAGGTGTGCACAAGGCAACCGGCATCATGGCAATGCATCCCAAGTGGTTATACCCGAGCAAGGCCTCATGGGCATTGGATGTAACCACACAACCATAAACCCGCTAAAGGTGTAAAACGTGACAAAGCCTAGAACAGGAGAGGCTATCACAAACATAAAGCACAGAAACAAGCACGCTTAGACATGCAAATAGGGGTGATCCAAACCCTTTGATATGGGCCAATGTGTACGGATGATGACAAAAACCATAGAGTTTAGATCGGGTTCGAGCCAATTGGCCAAAACACAAGAAAGAAAGACAAAGCGACAAAAAGGCTACAATAACACATGGCATGACAAACATAGTCTAGGCCTAGGCACACAAACATGGCATGGAGGGCACAAGCACATGGAATATAACATAAAGCATGTAGAGAACATAGATCCAAGCACATAGACATGTGAAAACGTAGATCTAAACATATAGGCATAGAAACATACATATCAACAAGTACAAGCCTAGCACATAAACAAGAAAGAACATGAATCCAAGCATATAAGCATGTGAAGACAAGGATCTAATCATATAGCATGAAAAGAAACACATAAACACATAGATCCAAGCAAGGCATAGCCAACAACATCATACAAGCATGTGAGCATGTAACACTAACGTCTACCTAGAACTAAAAGAGGCATAAAACATAAGAAAACATAGCATAAAGTCTAAAACATGTTGATATAAACATATAAGCATTTAAGGATACAGATCTAAGCATGAAACATGGCATAAAGCATAAAAGAAAAGAGATTTAAGCTAGAAACATAAAGAAAGCAAGAAACATGCTAAAGAAAAAGATAAATCATATTATTAAGACATAAAAGCAAAATAATTGCTAGAAAAAGATTTAGAAGGTTAGGGGTGTGGATGGTAGCCAAAAACCTTAATCCACACTCCTAAACCCCAAATCCCAAATGTAGAACCAAGGAAGAGAAGATTGGGCATCAGAACAATACTTTGTGTTTTTTGGTGAAGAGAGAAGAATTAAGAAGCATTGATGTGTTTTTTGGGTTTTTTTTTTTTGTGTGTTTTTTTATGTTTGGAAGAGGGAAAAATGTGTGGAAAAATACCAGGAAGAGAGCAAACCTCAGAAAAATGTGGTCTCCTCTTAGGTCTGAGGGGTGCCTGGGGCTATTTATAGCCCCGACACGAACTTTAAGGCGACAGCCTTTCAAGGGCCGCCAACCTCCAACTTCCTCTAATTAGGTTGATCTTGACACCCTTGGAAAGGTTTTGACTTCCTACTTCTAAAAAGGTATGGAACTTGAAAATCCAATGGTCAGATCAAAGTTATGGCTCCTAGAAGTTAGTGGTGCATCGATGCGTCGTCTTGATTTTTGTGATATCTTAGTCATTCTAACTCCGACTTTAACCCATGAATAGTTATTGGAATGAGAATCTGATAACCTTCACAATGGCATTGGTTTCATCCTGTTTTGACAGTTGGATCAAAATTATGGTTTTTGGGCCCACTTAGGATTGACTTCGAGTCAAACTTGGTCAAAGTTGTTAAAAATATCTGAAAAGGTTGGGTTTGATGTAAAACCGTGAAAAATGTTGTTTTGTGAGGGTTTTGACCTCGTTTGACCTTAGGTCAAACCCAGGGTTGACCTAGATCATTTTGGTCATTTTGGCAAAAAAAGGCACTTTGGGTGCTCCGGTGCCTGAACGGGTTGTGCCACGTCATTCTGAATGTTCTTGCGGCCCCATGGGAAGAAAATATATTTTTGGATATTTCGAGATCTGGCACGTAAATCGAGTGTGGACAAAATACGGTATCAACAACACCTAACATGGTACTTAAGCACTTACAAAAAGGGAGATAGTGACTTTTTAAGGTCAAAAACTATGAGGAGACCCCTTATTGGTTGAATGCACAATGGGTCACCTTAGGAACACATGTACCAATCATAGTACTCTTGATGTCCCTCTCAATGTCCATGACTTGTCTCCCAAGCAGTGGCAAAACTACCTACCTACGGGTCCTAATGCCAAGTTGGCGCAATTCCTATCTCTTAGTCAGCAAAAATATCACAGCTGCAAAAATATCCAAAAGAGAGAATATGATGACTTGACACCTGTACTTGTATTCAGTCATGTTCCTTAAAGTATAAAAGGAACATGTAACTGTGCTATTAGGGCAAGAACCCAACTAGAAATTTTGAGATGAAAGTAGAGAGTTGGTAGGAAAGAAAGGCAAATTCATTGTGAACTCATCTCTTTCCCATACGTAATACAAGCTGAACCGAGCAAGAATGTTGTGTTCTTGCTTAAATCATGGTTTTTAATCCCTTCTCTATGGTTTTCCACGTACATCCTGTGTTTTTTTGTTAATCAGCTTCTTCTTCTTGTTTAAATGTACGTCTTTTCATGTCCTACGATCACTTTCTTTATTTCTTATTCAAGTATCATGTCAAAGCTTGCATCTTTTCGAGTTATCTCATGTAAATGTACTATTAGATAACTTATTTCCCTCACATAAATAAGCTCAAATCTAACTTGTAAGTACAATATAATATTAAAATTAAATAAATAATATTTAATTGATATAAATATTTTTTTTAAAAATCCACTAAAAAAGAATCTTAAGCCTCAAAATGTATTGAATCGTGCAAAGTAAAACAATAAAGTAGAGAAGCTACCTGGGACTTGAGATTGTTATCCTAGATGTTAAGATATATGGCTTAACTTAACTTCTAAAGGGATAAGAACTTGAGATCTTGTCTAGCATGTTCACATATATGTGAGTGACTTCAGACGGGCTACGTTTCTGAGTCCAGATGAAACAAGTCTAGATGGAGTTAGATCAGTGAAAAAGAAAAACCAGAGGGCAATCACGCTAATATTGGTTGTGTGTCCGTAAGAAGTGCCTTAAGCGGTACCAGCATTCAGGTGCTGTAGCTAGATGGCACAACTCAAAGTAGAGACTAGAACATATGAATGCATACTAGAAAAGTAGTACACAAATCAATTACAGTGTTGCACTTTTTATAATAATAATAATAATTACAGTGTTGCACTAGGTTTTCTTGAAATATAAGTTGCAATAGGGTACATGAAATCTGCAAAGCAATTGCTTGATTGCCCGATGAAGATAATGAGAGGCCCTTCTTCTGGTATATCCATGCTCTCCTACATGCATGATTGGGATTCAACCTAAAAAATAGTACATATCTATATTTGCCAATTTAAGAAAGTTCTCTCATATTCTATCATGATAAAATTTTGCTACTTTTTTTCTCATTGAGGGTCAATATATACTTGTTCAAGTAAGGTTTTCCCCCTAGAATTAAAAGTTATCTCATATGTGAAAAAAAAAGTTTGATACTTTTTCTTATTGAAGATCAATATATACCTAAACTTTTTCAAGTAAGACGGTTTTTTTTTTTTTTTTTTTTTGGGTTGAAATAGTTCATGGTACTATCTTTGTAAGTCAATCCAACGTCTAATATTGTAATCTATGTAATTCAAAGGACAAAGCATTCCTCCAAATTGGTTTGGAGGAAAATTCTTCTAACCCACAATATGATAATTCATAAATCTATTCACATGTATTTTTCACATTACCTATTTAATTAGTTATACGACTTGTTTTTAATAATTTAATGAATCATGTAATTTAATTAACACACATTAATGATTTTATGAGTTTGATAGATAAAGGATTGGAGAAAATTCAATCAAATTTATTTGAAGTAAATCATGCCCTAATACAAAACAAATATCTGACTTCAATCATTGCTACCAATATGCTCCTATGATATTGTGGAAAGGGTGAGATTCGAGTACAAAATAGAGCTCTATGGGCCAAGCCCAATGAGGTGGAAGGGCCCATTCCCTCATTAATTCTGACCAAATACACAGATAAGAGCTTGAGAATAGAGGCCGAAGAGGCTAACTACTCGAGAAGTCCGAAGAACGAGTGTTCCTTGGGAGGAATTAAGTAGGCCACTTAGACCAAAAGACAAAATACAGAGGAAGGCAGTAGAGACATGCAAGCAAAGAAGAAGGGAAATATCAGGAAAAGTATCAATCACCTTTGCATTCAATGCACTGCACTGCACCAACTTTGCAAACCGCATTAATGGTAGAATGACCCTTGAATAGTACCCTCACAGCTCGCAACACATTCTACCACCTCCAGCAAAACCTGATGGGACAAGCATCCAAAGGAAGATCAGTGGTTGTACAAGAGGAGGGCTAGGATGCAATTCAGATAGCTATATAAAGAAAGGGAACATCTCTAGGTGATAGGGATAACAACAAAAAAAAAAAAACTGGACAAAGGAACATCCTCTGTGTAACACTGTAACACTGCTCTGTAACTAAGATTTGAACAGTATATAAACTAGCACTCATTGGACTAACCCGAGGAAGAGTTAATATCAAAATCTACCTCTCCCTTATGAGTTATTTGATATTTTTCCATTAACTTAAAAGCTAAACCATATAGCATACTAAGGTTAAACTCGAAAATCCATTCTCTACAAATTAATTGTATTGGACCATCATATATTAACCATGTGATGCCCCAATTTGATTGATTGTGAGATATGTGTGGGTGTGTGACGGGTCCCACATCGAGCATATACTAGGTTGAATTGAGCTTTATTAACAATTACAAGGAGCCTCAATTGTGACTAGTCCTTTTGAGGTATAGCACAGATATGACTAGTGCTTTTTCGTGAGTTGTTACATATGGTATCAGAGCTAGCCCAATAACCTCATGTGGGCTCAGAGACACTACCCCACAAATTGGGCCCTAACGAGGATGTTAGGGATTTAAGTGGGGGAGATTATGATGCCTTAATTTGATTGATTGTATGATGTGTGTGGGTGTGTGATAAGTCCTACATCAGGCATATACTGGGTTGAACTGGGCTTTATTAACAACTACAAGGGGCCTCAATTGTGACTAGTCCTTTTGAGGTATAGCGTAGATGTGGCTAGTGCTTTTTCTTGAGTTGTTACATATGAGTTTAATACCCTACATATCTTCATTTGAGGCTATTATATATTTAATTGATGGGCACTAGGTACTTTTGTTAGTAATTTCAGCCCACTACCCCACCAAGCCCACATCTTTGATGCATTAAATACAGGGTAGAGAAAGAGATAAATTAAAAATTTTCATAGGAAGGGTTTCATCACTAAGGAGGATAGGAGGTGTATTTTTCCTTGGAGTTTAAAAGAAATAAAATTGAAGAGGCAACCAATTGTTCTTGGTATGATTTTCTCACTATTAGAAACAAAGAATTAAAGGGTTAGAATTTTATCATGGAAACGTTAGTGGTGTGTAGATTGTTAAAAGGGGTATTCTCCTAGAATATGATTAACACTATTAAGTTAGTTGCCTACGGTTTGTATTCAAGAACAAAATTCATGGTTTTAAATCTCAATTCATGTAGATGGCATTTGGGATAGATATATCAAATCCAAAGCTTGCCACACCATGTATTCTAGAACAAAGCTTATATATATTTATAAGCGTTATTCATGTAAAGATCCGATTGTAATACGCCTAGGTTTATGGTAGTTTTGTATTTAATATTGGTTACCCGTTGATATTGAGGACCTTAGGTCTAACAAAGGATGATATATATGTTAAAATGTGTGCCCTTAAATCCTATTGTATGATGCTATGTATGACATTATGTACGACTTAATGTTATGATTAATAAAGTTGTTTTATTATTATCTAAAATAATGACAACATGAATGTTTGGACATTATCATATAGTCCATGAGATGCATAGTATGTGATTTATGTGAAAAGTCACAGAAGATATAAATCACAAGTTCTTTGTAAACTCAAAAATTATAGTTCGTAGTCGTTAATGAAATTGGGCATTTCATCTGTGAAGACTATAACATATCTACTAAGATGATTTGTCTTGATCATGGAAGTAAAGACTTCTAGTTGGTATGTTGATATGTTTTAAGAGTTAAAATATATTGAACTAGGCCGCTGTGAGATATATTATTCTCCTAACGGCTGTCAAATGAATAATAAATCTCATGACTTCTATTTGCATGAACTCTTAATCCTGAGAGGAAAATGGACCTGATCATGAAATGTAAGTTACTTTGATATATCAAGAGTGAGATCAAAAGTCACAATCAAAACCTTAGTTTGTTGGGCAGCCACATTTAGTGTTGATGGAACATATATTCTCAAGATGGAATTCATAATCTCTTAACGGAGATATAAAATATTCCCTTGAGATAAGTTTAATGATTTTGGTTATTCAGAGTGTTAGGCCTAACCACTCTAGTAAGAAGTTACTAAAGTAAATATTTATGAAATTGGATTTCATAAATATATGATGAATAACTTAAAGGATTGAACCGGGCACTCAAGGATTAAGATGTAGTAATTTTCAAAGTGACAGTCTATATTTATGACTTTGTATTACTACGAATATTTTATGAAGGGGTTGCATTTATAATAAAATCTTGGGATATAATTTATTAATAAAGCCTAGAGTGCAATTATATTTATATAGTGGTATTAAATATAATTAATAATAACTTTAGACTTGTCAAGAGTTGACAGAAAAGCCAAAAGCCCATTGGAGCTAGTGTCCTGTTGGTCCCTTTTGGTCCCACTCCCAGCCACACATTAAAGCCCAATTGGAAAGGCCCAATAGGCCAGCCCAATTAGGTAATCGGTTAGTTATAAAGGGAGAAATGAATAGGATTTTATTTTAAGAAAGAGAGACGTCATTGTGAAATGGTATGTATGTGTGAGTGAAGCCACTCGATTAGTCTCCCTTGGAAACTGATTGAGAGACCACACTTCTTGGACGTAAAGTAGAATTGGAGTGAAGATTAAAAGTGTTCCCATGTACTTCTAATCTTTTATTTTTAATTTCACCGCACCAAAGTACGCTATCTTCTTCTTAAATTCTGAAATTTACATAGTGCATGTTATCAATCATGAATGAAATAGATCCATGTTTGTTGCTTCCGCTGTGTGTTTATGAGATACAAAACTAGATTTTTCAACAATATATATGATTAAATCTCTAATAGTTAGTACATGATTTCATTAAGTTGCCTATAGCCTTCATGATTATAACTTTTAATTTTAAAGGTGGCCCTGTATCCTTACGCTTTCAATGGGAATATTAAATCTAAGGTCTAGAATATTTCAGCTACTACCTCTCTAATGGTAATATGAGAACTGAACCAATGCAAGGAAAAATTATTGGTTAGAATATCATTGGTAGAGAAACTTTATTTTAATGTTAAAAGTATTATTAGTTCAACAAAGTATAATCCTAGTGAGTTTGTTTGTATAATTGGATAAGTTTTATATTGTAGTGGATATTAAGTAATTTCCATGGTTGATTGTAGGTCCTATTTAAGAGTGTTTTGAGACTATTTGGAGGGTGTTACGGCTGGACTTTCAGAGTGATTCAAGTGCTATAAGTAATTATACATATTATGCACAAGGTTTGTTCGATAGGTTCCTAGATGTCAAAGGTTTTCAAATGTTATGTTTTAAGCATGCGTTTTCTAAAGTTTATCAAAAGCATTTTTACACCATTGAAAGAGAAACTTTGACTTTCAAATAATGTTTTAAAAAGAAATTTCAAATTTTAAATAATGTTTTGAACGCCCAAATCTCTTTTAAAAGATGATTTCTAGACTAAACTAATTTCAATAAAAGAACTGAGTTTAAAGATAAGTTTTCTAAAAAGGCTCTTAATCTTTAAATTTGTTTAAAACCAAGTGATTTCAAATTCATATTCCTATTTTTCCAAATGGCATTTAAAACGTTTATTGTAGCAAATTGAATTTCCATATTTAGTCTAGAATTGTAAAATACTTGTATAAACTCCTCAGTTCCTATTTGTTCCCTAAGAGAGTCAAGCATCCTTTGATTTATGTTTCACTTCGATATTGTGATATTCGATATGCCTCTATATTTGGAATAATTGTTAATATTAAGAAAATTATTCTATTTTTGTATAAACTTAGCTTTTGTAATATGTGTTGGGAAATATACATGTTTGTATCGCATACAAAACATACGCAGCGGAAAATAAACGGATCTACTTCATTCGCAATTGATAACATGCACTATGTAGGTTTTAGAATATAAGAACAAGAGAGTGTACCTTGATGCGGTGAAATTCAAAACCGAATGAAGAAGTACTCGGGAAGACTTTCAATCTTCACTCCAATTCCACTTGATGCCCAAGATGTGTGGTCTCTCAATCAGTTCTATGTTTTCTAGAGAGAATATGAAAGAGTGTCTCTCTTCCTTATTTCATCTTATTCATTAAACATACAAAACCATTTCATTCTATATAAAATTCTGTATGTTTCTCTCCACATAACTGATTATCTAATTGGGCTAGCCTTTTGGGCCTTCCCAATTGGGCTTTAGTGTGTGGCTTGGAGTGGGACCAAAAGGGAACAAATAAGACACTAGCTCCAATGGGCCTTGGGCTTTTCTGTCAACTCTTGACAAGTCCAAAGTTACCATTAATTATATTTAATACCACTATATAAATATAATTGCACTCTAGGCCTCATTAATAAATTATATCCCAAGACTTTATTATACATGCAACCCCTTCATAAAATATTTGTAGTAATACAAAGTCATGAATATAGACTGCTACTTTGTAAATTACTACATCTTAATCCTTGAGTACCCGGTTTAATCCTTTTGAGTTATTCACCATATATTTATAAAATCCAATTTCATAAATATATACTTTAGTCTTACTAAAGTAGTTAGGCCTAACTTTCTGAATAACTGTACCCATTAAACTTATCTCAAGGGAATATTTTATATCTCCGTTAAGAGACTATGAATTCCATCTTGAGAATATATGTTCCATCAACACTAAATGTGGCTGCCCAACATATTGAGGCTTTGACCATTACTTTAGATCTCACTCCTGATATATCAAAGCAACCTACATTTCATGATCAGGTCCATTATTCTCTCAGGATTAAGAGTTCATGTGAATACAAGTCGTGAGATTTATTATTCAATTGACAGTCGTTAGAAGAATAATAAATCTCACAGCGGTCCAGTTCAATATGTCTTAACTCTTAAAACATATCAACATATTAACTAGAAGTCACCACTTCCATGATCAAGACAAATCATCGTAGTTAATATGTTATAGTCTTCGCAGATGAAATGCCCAATTTCATCACCGACTACGAACCAAAATTCTGAGTTTACAAAGAACTTGTGATCTATATCTTCTGTGACTAAATCACATAAATCACATACTATGCATCTCATGGACTATTTGATAATGTCCAAATATTCATGTTACCATTATTTTAGATAAGAATAAAACAACTTTATTAAACACAATATTAAGTCATACATGATTTTACACATAATGTCATACATAATATCATGCATAGCATCATACAATAGGATTTAAGGGCACATATCCTAACAATATGCGACTCAAAAAAAGTTTTTTTTTTTTTTTTTTTTTTTTTTTTTAGAATTGATCAAATATATGTGTAAGCCCGATCACAGAGTTATATGTGAGAATAAGTGTTGATCCCTCACCAGCAAGGGTTAGATGTTGGTATCCGCTCATAGGATTGCATGTGAGAATATGTGATATGTGTATATGTGACACTGTGCTCTAATCAATTATCTGTATGTGTTTTTGAATGATTTTAAGATTTGATTACATATGTATTAAATGACTCATTATATGCTTTGGAAAACTATATTTGTACCATTAAGTGAATTTGTGAAATCAAAATACTCATGCTATGCTTGACTCTATCTGTTGTGTATTGTGTATAATTGCTTACTAGATGTGTGGCTCACCCCATCAATTATAATTTTCAGATTAAAGTTTAGTTGGAAAACAGAACCTTTGGATTACTTCGTAAGGTGGAAGATAGAGCGTGAGAGTTTTTAGGCAACGTCAATAATGCTTGAAGCCTTAAAGGATTTTTAGTTATTTTTATTCCTCTTTAGATTTTACAGTATTTGAAGATTATTTCTAAATTGTGGATTTTAGATATTGTAAGAGGTTTATTAAGAGCATTGTTTATTTGGAGTTTTATTTAAATTTTAAATTAATTATGTTTATTGAGCTATGTAAGATCAGTAAGTTAGTCATGCATCTAGATTCATGTTCCATGGATTTAGGTCGTGAAAAACCATCCACCTAACTTGAGTTAAAACTAATTTTCGCTTGCATACAATTGGTGCTGTCTGTGGAAAAGGTTACCTTGAATCTTTGCTTGTGGTTTCCTGCGTGGTGGTAAAGATGGCAAATTCCATGAGAGATGGGATTGGTGTTCATGGTGATAGAAAAGGAGATAGAAAAGAATCTGTGGGTTCCCAGCGTGTGGATTAGTTTGTGAACTTAAAAGAAGAAAGGACTGAGAGATGGCTCAGTCTCCCAGCATCAGGGTTGAGTCTGTTCATTCAAATCATATGAATCGAAGCCATTCGAGACCAGGAAGTTACGTATCGCATGAACAAAGAGACATGCAACCTTAGGTTAGAGGTTGATCATCTACGTAGGCAGCTTCGACGTAAAGTGCATGTCAGGGAGGATAGAACCCCTTCGTCAAGCCAAAGCTCTAGTTTGGAATAAAAGCGAAGTTATTGGCGAGGATCTAGAAACCCCCCCCCCCAAGCGAATCTTTTACAACATACTCTTGTTCAATTGGTAGAGAGGGGCATCAGCAAAGAAGGGTAAAAAATTCACCCCCTGAGAATATGGGAAATGATGCTATGAGCAGGGCCTTATGCTAAATTTCTCAGTCATCTTTCTTGAGCCATATTGAGAAGGCTAAGTTCCTTCATTGCTTTTCCTAACCAGCTTTTACAATATACAATGGAAGGACTCACTCGGTGGAGCATGTAAGCCATTTTAATCAAAGGATGGCCATTTACCCTAGAAATAAGGCTTTCATGTATAAGGTGTTCCCTTTTAGCCTCAGGCCTATCACCATGAGGTGGTTCGATGGATTAGAGGAGGGCTCAATAGGGTCCTACGAGGAGCTCACTAGGGCGTTTGGTTCTAGATTCGTGACCTGCGGCAAGATCTCTAGACCTCTAGATTCTCTGCTTTCTATGGCCATGAGGGAGGGAGAAACCTTAAAAACCTATCCCAATAGGTACTGGGAGCTTTTCAATGAGATTGATGGAGATTTTGAAGATGTAGCTGTTAGAGTCTTCAAAGTAGGGCTTCCCATGAATTCGGACCCGAGGAAATCCCTCACCATGAAGCCTGCTCAGAACATGCATCAGCTAATGGATCACATAGATGAACATAAAAGAGTTGAAGATGATCAAGTGTAGGGTAAAGGGAAAGCAAAGGTTTTCACGCCCAAGCAGAGGGAACCTCGGTCTAATAGATTTGGCCCTAATCGACCAAGGAGAGACTTTTTCAATTAGTCTCCCCATAGCAACACCCCAATGGTTAACTTGGTATTCAAGGAACCCATATATCAGGTGCTAGAGAAAATAAGAAATGAGCCCTACTTCAAGTTGCCTAATAAGATGGGAGGGGACCCCACCAAAGGAAATAAGAGCCTATTTAGCTAATATCATCAAGATCGGGGCCATACGACCAAGGAATGCAGGACCTTGTGTGAGGTGGCCAAGAGGGCCAACCTTTGGCCAAGGGGGCCAAACGAGACAGGGTTACCAAAGGGAGGTGGCACCACACCCACCATTGGGAACCATCAACGTTATTTTTGCTACGCTGGATAGGGAAGTTGATCCCTCGTCCAGGGTAATGGCCACTTCATTGCAACTTGAGTTGGAAGAAGAGGAGAAAGGGTCCAAGAGGATTAAGATAGAGCAAGAGAAAATCCTTGGCTTCTTGGATGCTGATAAGATTGGGACCTTCCAGCCCCATCATGTTGCTTTTATGGTTACCCTCTAAATTGGAGGGTTTGTCCTGAAAAGGGTAATGGAAGACCATGGAAGTGGGGCTGAAATTTTGTACCTGGATTTGTACAAATGGTTAGGGTTGAAACCCAAGGACCTCAGCAAGTATGACTCTCCCTAAGTATAATTTGATGGGAGAACTATGATCCCCAAGGGGATGACTAAATTGCCGGTGCAAAAGGGTAGCGAAGTAGTCAAAGTAGATTTCATTGTGGTTAACACTTATTCCCCCAACACCGCAATTTTGGCAAGGTCGTGGCTCCATGGTATAGGGGCAATCTCTTCGACTTTGCATATGAAAGCGAAGTACCCAATCGAGGGACGCCTGGGAGAACTAATGGGATGTTAAACCATGGCTAGGCAGTGTATGGTTGCTGTTGTCAGGCACCATCGTTACAAGTTAGTCCCTTTTATTCAAGCCATGTTTCATAGCAATCAACAGTTGGAATACCAGAAGATTTTGAAAGAACGGCAAAGATTAGTGCACAGTGTGAAGAACTGGAAAAAATTGTCCTCAGTTCGGGAGAGGATAGATTTTTTCAGGTTGGAACACAATTACTTAGACATTTTTTCTTGGAGCACATTCGAGGCCCCGAGGATAGATTTGGAGTTCATATGCCACCGTCTTAAGGTTAACCCAGCCATAATGCCAAGGAGGCAGCTGTTGGGGTTTATGCCCTAAAATCCAATTTGTTGGCATGTCATAAATAATTAAATTGTTTAATTATATGATACTATTTATAAATGAAATAATAGGACATTATCTTAGTCCATGAGATGCATAGTATGCGATTTATGTGATTTAGTCACAGAAGATATAAATTGCAAGTTCTTTGTAAACTCAGAATTTAGTTCGTAGTCAGTGATGAAATTGGGCGTTTCATCTGCGAAGACTATAACATATCAACTAAAATGATTTGTCTTGATCATGGAAATGGAGATTTCTAGTTGGTTTTTTGATATGTTTCAAGAGTTAAGACATATTGAACTGGACTGCTGTAAGATTTATTATTCTCCTAACGACTGTCAATTGAATAATAAATCTCACGACTTCTATTTACATCAACTCTAAATCCTGAGAGAATAATGGACCTGATCATGAGATGTAGGTTGCTTTGATATATCAGGAGTGAGATCTATAAGTTACGGTCAAAACCTCAGTATGTTGGGCAGCCACATTTAGTGTTGATGGAACATATATTCTCAAGATGGAATTCATAATCTCTTAATGGAGATATAAAATATTTCCTTGAGATAAGTTTAATGGGTTTGATTATTCAGAGAGTTCGGCCCAACCACTTTAGTAAGGAGTTACTAAAGTATAATTTATGGAATTGGATTTCATAAATATATGATGAATAACATTAAGGATTAAATCGGGTACTCAAGGATTGAGATGTAGTAATCTTTAAAGTGGCAGTCTATATTTATGACTTTGTATTACTACGAATATTCTAATGAAGGGGTTGCATGTATAATAAAGTCTTGGGATATAATTTATTAATAAGGCCTAGAGTGCAATTATATTCATATAGTGATATTGAATATAATTAATGGTAACTTTGGATTTGTCAAGAGTTGACAGAAAAGCCCAAGGCCCATTGGAGCTAGAGTCTTATTTGTTCCCTTTTGGTCTCACTCCAAGCCACACACTAGAGCCCAATTGGAATGGCCCAAAAGGCTAGCCTAATTAGATAATCAGTTGTATATAAGGAGAGAAACATATAGAATTTCAGTGGTTCTTGAAGAGAGTCTTTTCATAAGTGTTTTTCATCAAAATTACACAAGGAATGAAATGGTTTGTATGTGAGTGTTGGACACTCCCTTGTTCTCTCCTTGGAAACTGATTGAGAGACCACACATCTTGGGCATTAAGTAGAATTGGAGTGAAGATTAAAAGTTTTCTCAAGAACTTCTGATCTTTAGTTTGGAATTTCATCGCACCAAGGTACGCTTTCTTGTTCTTAAATTCTGAAACTTTCATAGTGCATGTTATCAATTGCGAATGAAGTAGATCCGTTAATTTTTCGCTGCGTATGTTTTGTATATGTATTTTCCCAACAATTGGTATCAGAGCGGTATTCAATTCGAATCTGAATAACATTTTTTGTGAGTTTTAGAATTAGAGATAATAGTTTCATGATGTTAGAAAGTTATATATGCATTTAATTTTCTGCATGGGTGTTGAAACTATGATTTGATAAAAACTGATATTGATGTTATGATGTTGTTTAAATCTGAATTTAAGTATGTTATATTCATCTTTAAGGCTATATAGCATCAATGGAATTCAGTTTTGATATAAATTCTGCATATATGTTCATATGGTAGTTGTTTGTTCATGAAAAATCATTGAAAACTGTTTGCAACTGCTCTGGAAAAACTGAAAACATGGGTTTTTCGCGGGTTAGCTTCCCGCGAAGTTACTCGTGAAAAATGATTCTGAAGGGAAAAACTTTTCGCGGGTAAGCTTTACTCGCGACACAGTCGCGACACAGTAGCGAAAGTTTCTGTCTGAATTTTTGTGTTTTCAATTTTTTGCTTTAACTTGTTTTCGCGGGAAGAGCTTAGTTGCGAGATTCTCGCGAAAATACATTTGAAGGGAATTTTGAATATTTTCTAAATGTTTTCAAATGTATAAAGTGTGAGGAAATGTGTGATGAGATTACACATGGTTCTAACTAAAAGACCTAATGAGATCAAAGATATTAGTTAAATAGAACTCTTAGTCCTAAATAGTTTAGGACTTGTCTTTTAAGAAACATTCTAATGAGATTGGAATTGTTGTATGATTAAAAGTCCTTAATCTATTTTAATTAGAAGTTTTAATGAGATTAAAGCTGAATTAAAAGGTATATATATTTTCTAATGAGATTAGAACCTTTTATTTAGTAAATTAGGGATAGAGTTCTACATAACTAATTTTTGATTCATTCGTGTTTAAGGAATCCTAAATAGTTTAGGATTTCCATTTTAGTTAATGATTCTAATAAGATTAGAGTCTTTAATAAGTGCAAGGTTATAAGTTGTGATTGGATCACAATTATTTAAGAAAAACCCAAATAATGAGTGGGAATGCTGAAATAACCCTTTTGTTAAGTTTATTGTAATGTGAATAAATACCTTGTCTTGACTTCGAGTCTTGCATTCCATGCGGAGGGTATTTACTTCACGGATTACAAGGTTAAACTTCTTTGTGATTGCGCGAATGTTCGTTACGCTATTGTGACGTGACTTATTAACATCACATCAAATTTAAACAATTATACACATTTGATGTGTAGGGTTAAAATTATGATGAGATCACAATAACTTCAGGACAAACCACTTGTTTTAAAATTTCTAGTGGGAGAGAGATACAAGGGTTGGATCTCACGGCCTCCATTATCGGTTCATAGTAGTGTTGGTAAGCACCTCGTCTTGGCATATATGCCTCGCGATCCCAAAGGAGGGTGTTTACTTCATAGTACTACAAGATTGAACTTACCCGTTTAAAGTAATGTGAACAAGTACCTCGTCTTGGCGTATATGCCTCGCAATTCCAAAGGAGGGTGTTTTGTTTCATGGTACTACAGTTTTAAACACTATAAAGGGAGATGAAATGTGACTACACATGATTCTAGATAATGGTGTACACTAGACTAAGTGTAATGTTAACCTCCCAAAAGAGCTATGTCATTATTACTTAGAGGCCAAAGGAAAAGCGGAAAATTATTTCTGTTCGGTAAGAGTTACCATGATAGCATTAATAATGAGAATATTTCTCGCCTGATCATAGTGATTGGTATAACCTCACTTCCGAGAAATATTAATTGCAGGATTAGGTTGTCGTTGCACCTAGTATAGTATTTTTGGGTTTCATACTATATGGTTATGGATGCAAAATATAATGTCCCTGTAATTATGTTCATAGTCTCAAAATAAAGTTGTCATTAATTTTGTTCTCTAGCTACTATTTTAAGTGAATCACATTAACTAAGAAATGATTTTGGACATGGTGCTTAAAGGAGTTGAAATACATAAATATGTTTTGATTCGGCATTGTCATAATTTCCTATGCATGATGCATTGATGGAAGATAGCTTATGACTTGATCATAGTCACCATTGAAATGCTAAAATGTTACATTGACTTCTATCTCAAATGTGCTACAGCATGATGTTAGGATATGTGCCCTTAAATCCTATTGTATGATGCTATGTATGATATTATGTATGACATTATGTAAGGAATGATGTATGACTTAATATTGTGTTTTATAAAGTTGTTTTTTATTCTTATCTAAAATAATGGTAACATGAATATTCGGACATTATCAAATAGTCCATGAGATGCATAGTATGTGATTTATGTGATTTAGTCACAGAAGATATAGATCACAAGTTCTTTGTAAACTCAGAATTTTGGTTCGTAGTCGGTGATGAAATTGGGCATTTCATCTGCGAAGACTATAACATATTAACTACGATGATTTGTCTTGATCATGGAAATGGTGATTTCTAGTTAATATGTTGATATGTTTTAAGAGTTAAGACATATTGAACTGGACCGCTGTGAGATTTATTATTCTCCTAACGACTGTCAATTGAATAATAAATCTCACGACTTGTATTCACATGAACTCTTAATCCTGAGAGAATAATGGACCTGATCATGAAGTGTAGGTTGCTTTGATATATCAGGAGTGAGATCTAAAGTTACGATCAAAACCTCAGTATGTTGGGCAGTCACATTTAGTGTTGATGGAACATATATTCTCAAGATGGAATTCATAGTCTCTTAACGGAGATATAAAATATTCCCTTGAGATAAGTTTAATGGGTACTGTTATTCAGAGAGTTAGGCCTAACCACTTTAGTAAGACTAAAGTATATATTTATGAAATTGGATTTCATAAATATATGGTGAATAACTTAAAAGGATTAAACCGGGTACTCAGGGATTAAGATGTAGTAATTTACAAAGTGGCAGTCTATATTCATGACTTTGTATTACTACGAATATTTTATGAAGGGGTTGCATGTATAATAAAGTCTTGGGATATAATTTATTAATAAGGCCTAGAGTGCAATTATATTTATATAGTGGTATTAAATATAATTAATGGTAACTTTGGACTTGTCAAGAGTTGACAGAAAAGCCCAAGGCCCATTGGAGCTAGTGTCTTATTTGTTCCCTTTTGGTCCCACTCCAAGCCACACACTAAAGCCCAATTGGGAAGGCCCAAAAGGCTAGCCCAATTAGATAATCAGTTATGTGGAGAGAAACATACAGAATTTTATATAGAATAAAATGGTTTGTATGTGGTATATGTTTTATCATAATGATGGTAATGAAAATAAGGAAGAGAAACACTCTTTCATATTCTCTCTAGAAACATAGAACTGATTGAGAGACCACACATGTTGGGCATCGAGTGGAATTGGAGTGAAGATTGAAAGTATTCCCGAGTACTTCTTCATTCGGTTTTGAAATTCACCACATCAAGGTACACTCTCTTGTTCTTATATTCTGAAACTTACATAGTGCATGTTATCAATTGCGAATGAAGTAGATCCGTTTATTTTTCCGCTACGTATGTTTTGTATGCGACACAAACATGATGATTTCCTAACACATGAGATGCAAGAGTTAGTACTAGACTTAGACTTTATATTAAGTCTAAATGAGATGTTTGGTATGAATCATATTGAGTGCTAAGAAAAGCTTAAAGAGTTCCAATTCTATATCATTTCCTGAAAATATTTTATTTTTAAAATTAATTGGAATTCTTGGATGTAGAGATTAAATGTTAATCTCATATGGATATGATCCACAAGTCCTTGTTATAATCATTTGATCAATTCAGATTGTTTTCAAAATAAATTATTTTTATGTTATCTGAATTGATGAATGAGTTCTACGCAACGGAAGACATCTTAAAAGCTAAAACTAGGATCAATATGATTTAATTCAAATTCTTAGCCTGAACCGAAAGGTAAGGGTGATAAGAAGATGAATTATAATACCAAACAGTTGGACAAATAAGTTGTCCTAGTAGTTGCCAAAAGGAAATTTGACTCAAAAGCATGACCAAAAGGAAAATGTTTCTGTTTTGGTAAAGCTAAGCATTGTCCATGATTGTGTTTTAGATGGAAAATTACATGTTTTACCTTTTAAAGAGAAAATCTCCTTCCTTTGTTATCGTATGTATTTGGCACTTACGCTTAGATCTTATTAATCTAAATGATATTCAAGATTGGTGAAAGATGGGATTTTAGAACCATTATTTTATTATATTCCCAGTCTATGAATTCTATTTAGAGGATAATAAGATCTAAGGTTCCTTTATTGTAAAGGAATAAAGTTCCACTGACTTCTTTAATTCAGTACATACATGAAGGATGAATAAGACTCTTTTAAGAAATAATAAAGTACATGATATGTATTTCCATTTGCTTATTTCTTTTGGAGATATACTCTAATAATTACTATACATTTTCTAAAGTTGATTTCAAAAGTTTTTTCCTAGGACAATTGTCAAATTGTGGATTAGGTGAAAACCTAGTACTTTCACTTTTAGAGATGTCCAGCACTTGTGCTAGGAAGGAAGTCTAACAAATTGAAATCAAAAGGTAGAAAAATGTGTGTTTATGATGAGTATCCAAAAGGAATTGCAAAAGATTGTTTTGGTAGTCATAAAGAAAACAAGATGTTTGTAAAGTACTATTATAAAGTTCTTGATGATGACTATGTGAATAATCTTAAAGCAAAAGGTATAATTTTTCTAGAAGAAAAATGTCAGAATTTGTTGAAAGACAACTATAAAATACATTTAGAAATGAGATGGTTGTATTAGATACACCATAAGGCATTATTCTAAATGTATAGCTAGTACACCGGTTCAATATCGTAGTGGGAATTACCAAGTAAGTTCATACTTTTGGGATAAACTTTTGAAGTTATTTCACAAGGATATGAATTTGATCCTCGGTCCTACGTAAAGGCAATAGATGATATGAATATGGATTACTGGATCAAGGTTATGTGAATAGAATTGGATTCTATTTGAAGTCTAGAACTTGTAGAGGCGCCTAATGGCATTAGGCCTATTGTTTTCAAATAGGTCTACAAGTAAATGAGATTGATAGATTTGAAAATGCAAACCTTCAAAGTCAAGACTAGTGGCGAAAAGATTTATTCAGAAAGAAATGGTTCGATTATAAAAAGATTTTTTCACCAATAGTCAAGATTGACTCTATCTAGATTCTCTTATCCATTATATTTCATTTGGATGAAATATGGCAGTGGATATCAAGAAAGCTTCTTTTAGTAGCAATCTTGATGGAGACATCTATATGATGTAACTAGACTTGTACATAGCAAAGAAACAGTAGTGTTTAGTATGCAAGTTGCTTAAATTCCATTTATGGACTAAAGCAGGCATTGGAATCATAAAATATCATCTTTGATCAAGTAATCAATTTGTTTGATTTTGATCAAGTATTTCAAGGCCTTATGTGTGTGAAAGCTATATAGAATAATCAATTTCTTAATGTATGTTAATGACATTCTAATCATTTAGAATGATGTAGAGATATTGTCATCAATAGAGTTTTTGTTGTCTAATCCAGTTTGATATAAAGTAC
This sequence comes from Lithocarpus polystachyus, assembly GCA_033629205.1. Lineage (NCBI taxonomy): Eukaryota > Viridiplantae > Streptophyta > Magnoliopsida > Fagales > Fagaceae > Lithocarpus > Lithocarpus polystachyus. The sequence continues at coordinate 68,905,002 of CM066162.1, forward strand.
TTGGAAAGACTAATCATATCCTAAGAATTTAAACTTTATTACAATTCAGAAATTAGGATATTGAGTCTATCTCAAACTGCTTAAATAGATTAGATTCTAGCCAAGTATAGCATAAAATACTTCAAGAAAGGATTCTTTCCTTTTAAGTTTGAAGTTCCTTTATAGAGGACTATAGTCCTAAGACATATAAAAGAAAGTGCATATTAAGATGGTTCCTAATATCATATCAATAGGAAGTCTTTATGCTATGCTATATACTAGGCTAAATATCTATTTTGTGGTGGGCATAGTAAGCAAATATCAATTGAATCAAAGATCACTTAATTTAGTGGGAGTAAAGCATATACTCAAATATCTTAGGATTGTGAGAGAATATATGCTTGTCCACAAAAGTGAGGTTTTGATGGTTATTGGATGTACAAATACTGACTTGTAGTTTGATTGTGATTCATGAAATTGGACTTCAAAATATGTGTTCATCCTAGTGGTGAAGATACACATTAAGCGTAAGTATTATCTCACTAGAGAGATATGAATACTTGAGTAGTAGTAGAAAAGATAATTTATATAATAAATTTGACTGAAACTTGTTTCCAAACCTTGCATTAGAGTGACTATAAATTGCTCTAAAGGGAGAGAAGTGTCGGATATATGGTAAATTGTCTTTGAGGGCAAGTGAGAGATTGTTGGGGTTTATGCCCTAAAATCCAATTTGTTGGCATGTCATAAATAATTAAATTGTTTAATTATATGAGACTATTTATAAATGAAATAATAAGACATTATCTTAGTCCATGAGATGCATAGTATGTGATTTAGTCACAGAAGATATAAATTGCAAGTTCTTTGTAAACTCAGAATTTAGTTCGTAGTCGGTGATGAAATTGGGCGTTTCATCTGCGAAGACTATAACATATCAACTAAGATGATTTGTCTTGATTATGGAAATGGAGATTTCTAGTTGGTATGTTGATATGTTTTAAGAGTTAAGACATATTGAACTGGACCGCTGTGAGATTTATTATTCTTCTAACGACTGTCAATTGAATAATAAATCTCAAGACTTCTATTTACATCAACTCTAAATCTTGAGAGAATAATGAACCTGATCATGAGATGTAGGTTGTTTTGATATATCAGGAGTGAGATCTATAAGTTACGGTCAAAACCTTAGTATGTTGGGCAGCCACATTTAGTGTTGATGGAACATATATTCTCAAGATGGAATTCATAATCTCTTAATGGAGATATAAAATATTCCCTTTAGATAAGTTTAATGGGTTTGGTTATTCAAAGAGTTGGGCCCAACCACTTTAGTAAGGAGTTACTAAAGTATATATTTATGAAATTGGATTTCATAAATATATGATGAATAACATTAAGGATTAAACCGGGTACTCAAGGATTAAGATGTAGTAATCTTCAAAGTGGCAATCTATATTTATGACTTTGTATTACTACGAATATTTTAATGAAGGGGTTGCATGTATAATAAAGTCTTGGGATATAATTTATTAATAAGGCCTAGAGTGCAATTATATTCATATAGTGGTATTGAATATACTTAATGGTAACTTTTGACTTGTCAAGAGTTGACAGAAAAGCCCAAGGCCCATTAGAGTTAGAGTTTTATTTGTTCCCTTTTGGTCCCACTCCAAGCCACACACTAGAGCCCAATTGGAATGGCCCAAAAGGCTAGCCCAATTAGATAATTAGTTGTATATAAGGAGAGAAACATACAGAATTTCAGTGGTTCTTGAAGAGAGTCTTTTCATAAGTGTTTTTCATCAAAATTACACAAGGAATGAAATGGTTTGTATATGAGTGTTGGACACTCCCTTGTTCTCTCCTTGGAAACTGATTGAGAGACCACACATCTTAGGCATTAAGTGGAATTGGAATGAAGATTAAAAGTTTTCTCAAGAACTTCTGATCTTTAATTTTGAATTTCACTGCACCAAGGTACGTTTCTTTTTCTTAAATTCTAAACTTTCATAGTATATGTTATCAATTGCGAATGAAGTAGATCCGTTAATTTTCCGCTGCATATATTTTGTATATGTATTTTCCCAACACAGCAACCTCAGCGATCTTCTAAGGAGCATGCTGAAGCAGTAAAAGATGAGGTTAATAATCTCAAGTAGGCTAGGGCAATCAAAGAGGTTTTTTAAATCCAGAATGGTTGGCCAACACCATAGTGGTTAAGAAGAAGTTCGGCAAATGAAGGGTTTGTGTTGATTTCACCATTTTGAATAAGGCTTGCCCCAAAGAGCCTTTTTCAGTTCCCAGAATTGATCAACTTGTCGACACATCGTTTAGCCACCTTTGGATGAGTTTTCTAGATGCCTTCCAAGGCTAACATCAAATTCCACTAATGTTGCCAGATCAAGAAAAGATAGTGTTCCTAACCCCTACTAGGAACTACCATTATCGAGTGATGCCCTTTGGCCTGAATAATGCTAGCTCCACCTATCAAAGAATGGTGACGAGGATGTTTGAAGCTTAGCTCGGCAAGAATGTGGAGGCTTATATAGATGACATGGTGGTGAAGAGCAAACATGTGTCTGAGAATTTGGGAGATTTAGATGAAGTCTTTTCAATCTTCAGGAAACACAGGTTGCGCCTAAATGCTTCTAAATGCTCCTTCGGTGTAGGATTGGGGAAATTCTTAGGGTACATGATCACTTATAGAGGAATTGAAGTTAACACTAATGAAATCAGATCCATCCATTATCTACACCCACCTTAAAATCTAAAGGAGGTACGGTGCCTGACCAGAATGATAGCAGCTTTGAATAAATTCATCTCTCAGTCGGTTGACTATTGTAGACCATTCCTTTAGCTGCTTCGTAGGTGAAAAGATTTTGTCTGGTCTGAGGAATGTGACAGGGCCTTCAAGGAGTTGAAGAAGTACTTGGCCCAGCCACTAATTCTATTTAAACCCGAGAGGGAAGAAGTCTTGTATACCTATATAGCAATCACAGCCTATGCAGTGAGCTTAGTTCTGGTTCGACGGAAGTAGGGATACATAACCTGTCTATTACATGAATAAATCCCTATAGGAGGCAGATACTAGATACTTGCCCTTAGAGAAAGTCATTTTGGCCATCATACATGCCACAAAGAAGCTTCTCCACTATTTTTAAGCACATCCAGTCGTCATCCTCATCCAACTTCCTTTACAAGCATTGCTCTGGAAGTCAATTTATACGAGAAGGGTAGCAAAGTGGGGGACCATGTTAGGAGCATTTGAAATTAGGAACTTACCCCGTATAGTTGTAAAGGGGCAAGTTTTGGCCAACCAAGTAGCTGAGTTTATTGAAGGGATGGAAAAGGATGGCATCATGGAGGAAGGTATGCCCGACAAATAGATTTTGTTTATTTCAAAATCCTGTCCGCAACTTTGGGAATTATACGTGGATGGAGCCGCTAATTGGACGGGTTTAGGGATCAGAATTGTTCTAGCTTTTCCTAAATGCGTAACCATGGAGAAATCCTTAAGGTTAAGCTTTCCAACCATGAATAACGAGGCAAAATATGAAGCTTTTTGAGCAGGCTTAAATACTGTAAAGAAACATGGAAGCAAGGTCATTGAGGTATTTTGTGATCCAAGGCTTATCGTAGGGCAGGTGAGAGGAGAATTTGGGGCCAAGGATCAAAGGATGTAGTGGTATCTAAGCCAAGTGTAACAACTGCAGTCTAACTTCATGGTATTTTCTATAAAGCAAGTTCTCAGGAGTAGAAATGCCCATGCTGACTCATTTGCAACTTTAGCCACCTCATTAGAAGAAGGCCTACCAAGAGTTATAAAGGTAGAGGACCTAGTGGCATCTAGTTGGTATGGCTAGGTCCCTATCGGAGTAAACGCAATACATGTCAGCACGAGCTGGATGGACCCAATGGTGTCTTTACTGAAGGATGGAACATTGCCCGAAGATAAAATCAAAGTTGAAAAGGTTCGAAGAAAGGCACTTCGGTATTGGCTCTTGAAATAGCAGAAGCTATACAAACAATCGTAGTCCAGGTCGTACTTGCTGTATGTTCATCTTGAGGCAGTGGAAGTGTTGCTGGACAAGCTCCATGAAGGAATCTGTGGCAGTCATATTGGGGGAAGGTCTTTATCACATAGGGCTATTACTCAAGGATATTAGCAGCCTAGCATGCAGAAGTTTGCTCAAGAATATGTCAGAAAGTGCAATCAGTGCCAAAGGTATACCCCTAATATTCATCAGCGGGGAGGGACCCTGAATCCTTTTTCCAGTTCATGGCCTTTTGCACAATGGGGCTTGGATATAGTTGGGCCCTTCCTAAAGGCAACTGGAAACCGATGACTTCTCGTCAAGACCAATTACTTCACCAAGTGGGTCGAGGAAGAGCCCTTCTCTAATAGCCGAGATCATGACGGGAAGAAATTCTTCTGGAGGAATATCATCACAAGATTTGGAGTTCCACATACTTTTATACCAAACTATGATCTTTACTTTGATAGCAAGGCTTTTGGAAGGAACCATTGTGAGTTAGGCATAAAAAATAGATATTCTACTCCGGTTTAGCCTCAAAGCAACGAATAAGCTAAGGCCACCAACAAGGTTATAGTGGATAGGCTAATGAAGAGGTTGGATGAAGAGAAAGGAAGATGGATGGATGAATTACCCTATGTACTATCAGCATACCATACCACGCCGAGGAGATCAATTAGGGAGACCCTATTTTCAATGACATATGGCTCCGAGGCAGTCATCCCTCTAGAGACGGGATTCTCGACAATGATAACCGACCAGTTCAATGGTAGCAAAAATGAGTAGCTCATCTCCACTAGCCTAGATTTGGTTGAGGAAAAAAGGGAGATTGCTACCATTCGACTAGCCCATGACCAATAAAAGCTCAAATAAGGGTACGATAAATGCATCAACACAAGGTCGTTTGTACCAGGGGACCTGGTCCTAAGAAAGGTTGTAGGGAATACCAGGAATCCAACATGGGGAAAACTCGAGCCTAATTGGGAATGACCCTATCATATCACATCAGTGGCTGGAATAGGGGCTTATCATTTAGAAAACCTAGATGAAATCTCCGTCCCATGGCCGTGGAATGTAAATAACCTACGAAGATATTACTATTAATGAGTAATACTTGAATTATTCAGATTATGTTTTTATTCTTGAAGCTTTTACTCTTACCAACATCATTATATTATTCATCCTATTTAAGCTAAGTGTTAAACAGAACCTCAACTATGTTTGACTCCTCAGGTCACATGTCTTGGGTAAATTAGTTCTTATAAAAAAAATGATGACCAAGTGTTAAACAGAACCTCAGTCATGTTCAAATCCTTCGATCACATGTCTTGAGTAAATTAACTTTTATAAAAATTGGCTAAGTGTTAAACAAAACCTCAGCCATGCTCGACTTCTCGGGTCACATGCCTTGGGTAAATTAACTCTTATAAAAAATTGATAAGTGTTAAACAGAACATCGGCTATGTTTGACACCTCAAGTCACATGCCTTAGGTAAATTGACTCTTCTAAAAAAATGATGACTAAGTGTTAAACAAAACATCAGCCTTGTTTGACTCCTCAAGTCACATTCCTTGGGTAAATTAACTCTTATAAAAAATGGTTAAGAGTTGAGCAGGGAAAGTAAACCCATACATATTGGATAAAAATAGCATCTATGAAAAGTAAAACAGAGCCATAAGCACAACTTTAGCAAAAGAAAACTTTCTTTCATATTGATTGACAAAGGGATTACAAGTAAAGGATTATGAAGGAAATCAACCAAAGTAAAGTTCAAAACTAAGGATTCATGTAAAAAAAATAAAAATAAAAAATAAAAAAGGGTCCCTTCTACTTAGTTAGTTCTTATTTGGTAGCATTGCTCCCCTTCTTACCCTCATTCGTAGGCTGAGAGGCCAGGGCAGTAGAGCTCGTCCCATGAGCAAGAGGTTTGGCCACTTCTCTAAGAGTTGGAGGGAAGATGTCCCTGTTTGGATTCCTTAGCTCTAAGGCAAAGTTTACCCTAGTAGCATTCAAAGCCTCCACCCAAACTTGAAGGCAATACTCGCGGCAAACTTTTCTTATCTGGGATTTAAGGATCTCCTCTTTCTCTTTCAGGCCTATGTCATAGGCAGCCTATTCTACCATGGAAATCTCTAACCCTTTTCCCCTCCAACTCTTTCTGTTGGGTCTTGATCTTCTACCAAGCAAGGACCAACTTTTCCTCAGCTTTCCAAAGTTGACCACACTAATCCTTGGCCTATTTCATAGCGCTCGCCAAGGCAACTTCAGTACTTTTCCTTCCCTTCTCGGCTTCAGCTAGTCTAAAGAGGGAATCCTTCAACTTCTTCTCAACTGCAACCTGGGCCTTAGTGGTGGCAATTCAACATAACTCCTCTTCTTTGGATATGGATAGGGTGTGATCAACCCACTCTTCAGCAACATAAGATGCTTGAACTTCTTGTAAAGAGAAAAGGGAATAGAAGTCCCTCTTTAAAGTTAGGAACACTTCATGCTCCTTTAGGCTCTTGAGGTCTACCATATCTCGGGGAAGGAGCAGGTCCTGCTCAAAGGAATTGGCCACGTAACCAGTTCTCCCTTATTGAAAATCTTTGACGGAAGAGTCAGAACGGAGAGGTGCTCCATCAAGCACTATTGAAAGACTCCAAGCAGAAACCCTAAAGCATCGATCAGCTACAACCTTGGAACCAGTGCCCTCAATGGAACCTTTCTTTTGTTGGGCCATAGTAACCTTGGACTCGTTGTAGGGCTTCTGCTTCACTGGGGGCCGGATCTCACCCCCCTCGAAAATTTCTTTGCTGGGCCTTTTGTCCCTTTTCCTTTTCTTCTCTCCGAGCTCAAAAAGAGAGGTCCAAGTTGGGGGGAGGGGGTAGGAGGCCTTGAATTTGTGGCAACCTCGAGCATAGCTCCCCCAACATGAGACTCTAGTAAAGCCAGAAGTTCGGGGGTTCTCTTTTGGAACACCATTTCCTTTGGGTATGTTTGTAACCTCTTGGTTAATGCTGACTTGAGCTGTAGCTTAAGGTCTGGAGCTAGCTTCAAAGGGCCTAGCTAGGTTAGGTCGGTTGAAAAATTCAAAGTCCCCTTCAAGGTTAATGAAGGCAGGCTCTTAAACTAGCTTCTCTGGTTCTTCGTCATAAGGTATAACTTCCTCCTCGGCTTGAATAATTTCAGCGACTTGCTGAGAAATTAATTTAACCTTGAGAGTCTCTTTAGGAGGAGGTCCATTAAGAAACCCAAGGACGGCCACGTCAATCCTTACTATCCATGGGTCTTTGGCCTTGATCACGTGCTTAGGGGATTGAAAGCGTGTCGTGATAGGAGTGTACCTAAGAATGACATAAGCAGTGCGAAGCTGACCGTCTTTGTAAAGGAAGAAATCGGACTTCAAAATCTTGTTAAGATCCTCACGGTTTACCAAATTCAGATTTGCAGCAGTGAAATCTTTATCTATAGGATGTTTAAGAAGAAAAAGTTAATTTTCAAAAAACATTTATTGGTACAAGGAAGATAATAAAATACAAATAAATGCAAAGAAGGTTGGAAGTAAGGGAAGGAATTTTCTATTGATTAAGGGTAAATGACTTTTTTGAGCCTATGATCACCACACTTGGCTCCCTATCCTACGTAGGATTGTGCAACCCATCGTGCCAATCACCTGAAATGATCAAATAGTCCTCATCCATGCCTTTGTTGGTTTCAGGAAGGCAAGAGATTAATTTAACTGCGGGCACCCTAGTTCTAAGGTAATATCCTGTGTCCTCGCTATTTTGACAACTATAAACCCAGTTGACATCATGATGGGTCAAGTTGAAACCCATCTTACAGTTTAGCATATCTACACTGCCTAATATCCTAAAGAGATTTGGAGAGCACTAGGTAAGGCTAAGCCTATAGAAAATCAAGAAGTCTTTTGTTACCCTACCCATGAGAATTTGCATTCCACCTTTAATAAAGGCAATCATGGGAATGACCACGGCACCAGAGGGTCTCTTGGTGTACCATTCCCCTAAATGGCAGTGCTCTATCTCTACCCCAACAGGAATGTTATACTTAGCTTCAAAGGCCTCTCCCACCTTAAGTGTGTTTACTAGACTAGCGAATATACTCATCCCAAAGACTAAACAAAAGAAGAACTCTAGATTAAGTAAGGACTCAGGACATTTACAATTCTGGGAAGTAGGGCTCCTAGAACTGCTTCACTGGTGGTAAGGTAAAGATTGCTGAAAAATGAGCGGTAATTTTCCCACCCAATAACTCAGAAAAACTTCAATTCATCGTGTCGTAGAATGTGGGGGACATATAGCCACCTACTGCATTAACTGTAGCGTTGCAAATGCTGAAGTGTCAAAAGCGTGTATGGGACAGGTGAAAAGACATTGCTACATGGGAATGTGTCTAAAACGTGCCAACCCTCCTACCCTTTGTCAAAACTCCTCTCTCCTGAGTAGTAGAAGGAGTGAAGTTTTAAGCGGCTATTGTGGGAGGGCTGAGATCTGTGTATAGAATAGATCTTTGTGGACCCAGCCAGGGGATGTGGAAGGGCCCATTCCCTCATTAGAGACATTGTACGATGATATAGGATTCTGTGGACGAATTGGATTGTACGCATAGACTTGCACTCTTACATATCATGTAAACCCAATTTTTATTCCATTAAATATAATTTAGTAAATCATTTTTAGTCAAATTTCAAGTATAATCTTTTGTAATTAAATTATAATAAGAGTGTAAAAGAAACCGCACAACATATAATTTTTCAACCATCTCAAATACCAGTAAATAACCAATATATATACGTGTGTGAGTGTGTGTGTAGGGAACCAATTTCTAAGCCCAAGTAACATTGGGCTTCGGATGAAAATAGGCTCAAACTGACCGGCCTGTTTTGATGACAAGCCTCTTTGAAAGACTCAGAACATAGACCAAGCCAGGATACTCTTCTCATTAGGAATATCATGAATCAGAATCCGAGGAGGAGAAACTTACCAAGATATCGAGGGTGATTCACTCTTCGAACTACCGATGATGGGTTCTAGAAAATGCAGAATTGTTCGAGGAAGGTTGCAAAGCTTCTGGATTAAGCAACAGTCACCTACGCATTAACGAGGCTCACCTGTTTGGCACAATTAAATTTAGTAATGAATGATTGGCCTAAACAGTGCAAAGAGCCCTAAAAGTATCCATTCATCATGAAAGTAGGGAAGCAAGAGCCTAATAGGTCAAGGAGCTCTCCAACTGTGTAGGAACAACACATCCCTAAGAAGAAAGTAGGGCAAGTATAAGAAAAGATAAGGGCAAAGGGAGACACATAGAAAATTAGACAAAAACTTGGAGAGAGAATTATAAATAGATAGATTGAACCTTAGAACATCTTCAAGAGCTTGTTCTTGAGAGTGAGAAGTATAATCTTTTCTTATGCTTGAATCACACCGTCTTTTTAGGTAGATTTACATGTAAACTTGTTCTTATTCAAATTTGTCACTGTGAATTATTATTAGCCCTATAATACAAATTAGTTATGTCCTTAATAGGGTTGTTTATCATTTTTAACCCGTACATTATATATATATATATATATATATGTAAGAACTCAATTTGAGTTCCTAGCCAACGAGACGGATAGACTTAGGCCCCAAAAGCCCAAAGGAATGTATTTGTAGAGAGTGGGTTAGAAAACTAGGCTTCAATGAGTTAGAGAAAAAATATAATGGATTTAATCAATGAAAAACGTCCTCACCTTGATCCGAGGGGTCTAGTTCTTATATATATTGGCTTCTAAATTGATTACAAATTTAGCTATCTCTTGCTACAGTCATTCTCTTTCTCTCTCTCTCTCTCTCTCTCTCTCTCTCTCTCTCTCTCTCTCTCTCTCTCTCTCTCTCTCTCTCTATTTTTTTTTCGATCTCTCTCTCTCTCTCTTAGGGTTCTCCCCCCATTTTATACTTCCTTCTACTTGCATCATCACCCTCCACATGCAGTCCAGATCATCCTTTTTCACCCCTATCCCATCAGCCCTCCTAAAAAGTTTTCAAATGGTAGTTGTAAGGCTAAAAGTTTCTGTTCAGACATCACTTCCTCATTAATGCGACTAGAGAGTTAGCTGCAAAGCATTCAATGCGATGGTAGCAGCTTTCCTTTAGATATTTCTCAACTCCCACCTGTCTTGTACGCGCACAGGGTATACCCTTACCAATAGAACATTTTGGTGTATCATCCTAGATAACAAAATACATATTTAACGTTTGCCTTGCTTAGTTGAGGACATATTCCTCCTCGGACCACCTTCCTCAGTCTACCCAATCACAATCTACTTGCGAAACCCACCACCTTATGTTTTCTATACTATTAACCCATCCTCGGACAATTGAACCTCCTCAAACAAGCCCAAGGCCCAATACATGTATTTGGACCTCTGATCCCTATAATAGCCCCTCAAAATTCCGGTTTTCTCCTCCCGTCCGAGGAGAAAAGTGGGGTTTTGATTTTTAAGAGTTAAGAACATTCGTTTCTTTGGTTTACGCACGTGGGAATACCGTTTCATGCACCTTATAATTGTTATTGACGCTTTGGAACCCGTGATGCGTCATTAATTGCTCCAGGCATCGATTTGTTCCCCCCATCCAACGGTGAGATGCTGATCGTATGGTTGATATTTCCCCTTGAATTTTAAGCAGGATAACTCCCACTTTGTTCTGCTCCCTATATAAAGCACCCAAGGAAATCATTTTTCCTCATTTCATAAGTCTTCAAGTTCTTGAGAGATCCCGAACACTCCAACCTTCGAGGCGTCCCTCACTCCAAAAGTTTTTAAGTCTTTTTCTCTAAAAACTTTTGATTTTTAAGAAGTACCAGAAGTAATGTCAGCACTTGTTCTCATAAGTCCCTAATTTCTAAGTCATTTTCTCCTTGGCCGAGCTTCTCAACCTGCCATCTTCTGCTTCTTCTTCAAGAAAACTTCATCTATCATTTCTTTGTTTAACTAGATGGATAGATTTAAGCACCTCGTTGACTCCCCTACTGCCATGAAGGCCTTTAGGGTGAAATACCACATCCCCTAATGAGTAAACTTGAAGTACTGCATGCCAGACGAAATACTTACCGATAAGGGAGTGGGTGAGGTGGTCATTCCCATAATCGCCTTCATTGAAGAAGGAATGACCCTTCCTATGGGTGCAGTGACCAGAGATTACCTCCTGAACCATAGGTTGTGCCCCTACTAATGCACGCCTAGCCTATTTAGGGTCTTGGGTAGCATTGACGCCTTCAACGAAATGATGGGCCTGCAACTCACATGGCATGACATCGTGCATATGTACGAGTGCCACTCTCTCGTCGATGAGGGGTATTACCTTTAATCCAGGTCCACCAACGTCAAACTCATATCGTGTCTTCCCAAGTCCAACAAGGGCATGAAGCACGACTACATGATCGCCTTCGAGGAGTGGCACAATGGCCTTCACTGTCCAACTCGGAAGGGAGAGGCAGGTGGGGTGCCTTACGATTAGGTTACACTGACATAGATTTTAGTTCCTCCGTTTCGATTCATTTTAATAATTTACTTCCTTTTATTGATGTGGCTTATTGATCTAATCACGTTTCCGTTTCTCAGCTGTCATTACAGATAAAAGGCTCGTTACTCCAAAGCTCAGCCTTGTCAACGTTGAGGATCTCAACAAGGTATTGAGATCCGAGATCTTTGTGAGCGAAGATGGACAGTTGCGAGCCGTCCATCTAATACTAGACTTTGTGCCCTTGTCAGACAAGTTCTAGGAGGTTGGCAACGCCATCAGGGCAGGTGACCCAAGGCTTTGCCAAATTGATGTCTCTAAGCTCGGCTTCCTAGCCAGAAAAGACCTCCCTCCAGTGGAGTTGCCCCTTCAGCGTGCTCTCCTCGTGCTAGCAGTTCCAAAGGAAGAAACCATTTCTTCTCGTCTATCTCTAGAGGTCGAGATAGACCAGTTCCACCTAGAGGAAGAAGAAGAGGTGCCGGAGAAGCCTCTTGAAATTTCGGACTCTGAGGGTGATCTTGACTGAGCTTTCATAGCTCGCTCACCTGTACTCATCGTTGCTCAAGAAGATCCAAGTTTTGAGGAAGGTGAAGGCATGGATCTGAACCCGAGGAAAGGCTTGAAGGACCTCCTTGCTACTAGAAAGGGTTCATCATCCAAGGAGGCTCTTAAGTCCAACATTCCTGCTAATCTCCCTCCTCCCCCTCCTTTCCCTACAACCACGGTCAAACTACTCCTCTATCCTGACCTAAAAAAGAAAAGGAAAGTGTAGGAGCTAGTGGAGGGAGAAGTGGTTCCCCAAAAAAGGGGCTAAATAGCAAAAGAATGTTAAGGACAAACGGACCTCCTCTACGGGGAGCAAGGAGGATCCTAACATAGCCGAGGTCCGCTAGCAATGCGCATTGGCACCGCGGTTGGAGTTGGATGGCACTCCAATCCCATGAAGCTCTTCTATCCGGGAGTTCCAGAAAAGGCACTCGGCTTACATTGCCAAGGCCCTGGAGCAGCCTCTACTCCTACCTAGGGACATGAAGGCTGTCAGAAGCATGAGGAAGCCGGAACTTTTCACGTCCTTGAAAAGGGACCTTGCCATGCTAATCTCTCTACTACTTCTTCTAGATAAATGTTAAATTTTCTTCTTTTTATTTTTTTATTCCCTATTTTTTGATTGGATTCCTTTATTTTTTCTGTGCAGGTTACCCAGCAAATTTTCGTGGCCAAGGAATGGGTTAGGGAAGCCCGTAATGCGGCTAAGGCTGAGGCCCACTCTCGTATTGAGGCCGAGAAGTACTTGGTGGTCATGAAGCAAGAAAGACAAAAACTGGCCAAGAAGTTGATCATTGAGGAGAAGAAGAGAAGAAGTGTCGAAACTGGGCTACAGAGTGCCTAGGACCAAGCCGAAGACTATCAGAAGAAACTGCACATCACCGAGATAGAGCTGGCCACTCAGAGGCAGCTGGTCCTAGAGCTCAAGGCTAACTTGGAGAAGGCCAAGACCACTACCCAAATTGCCGAGGAAGTTGCAGAGGCCGAGAAGCAAGCATCATACCTCCGCAGAATAGAGGAGACCGAAATTAGGTTGGCCAAAGAGCTAGCCGAAGTATGCAGAGACTACTACAAGGCAACATGGGTAGAAGCCCTTAACCTTGCAGGGGTTCCTGCTGATTCGGAGTGGAGGCAGCCTGGGAGCATCTTTTTCCACCCTAACATCCGCGAAGTCATACCTGCGCTCCCATCTCCCTCTACCCAAGTCCCAGAATCTTCCAAGTAGTCCTTGACTGTGCAGGAAACCCTTCCTCCCCCTGAGGCCGGTAATCAAGGCCAGGGAGATGAAGTGGTAAAAGATAAGGACAAAGGCAAGGAGACCACAAACTCTTCAGAGGCCCAAGATGCTGCCAAGGCCAAAGAAGCTGCAACCAAGGCAAAGGAGGTCGAAGCCAAATCCAAGGAAGCTGATCCGAGCAAAAAAGATGACCTCCCTCCTCCTATGGCCAAAGCTTTGTGCTAGGACTCTATGTGTATATATATATATATATATTTTCATCTTGTAGCCTTCTTTGTAGTTTTTTTTTTTTTTTACTTCGTCTTTCTCTGTACTTCTCCTTTCAATTAATGAAAAAGCTTTATTTTTCACTTTGCGTTTCTATATATATATATATATATATATATTTTTTTTTTTAACTTATCCTCTGGTTCATATAATTATTATTTCTATCTTATCTAACGCTTAACAATCGTAGTGACGTAGTAGAATTATTCTTACATGGTTAATCAGCAAAACAGGTTATATTTATTAGGTCCTCCATCTCGATGAAGCATAACTGCAACTTCGAAACCATACACAATAACATAGCCCACACTCAGATTTGGTTCTACTTTGCTCCTTGCTCATTAGTGAGTTTGAAGGATCAGAGAGACAATCCATTCTCAAACGGATATAGATATGCCTATTAATGCTTTAAGTGATGCTCATGAGCATTTACATGAACTTTAAATATGTAATCTGAGAAGCCTGAAATAACCAAGGCTTAAGTCTGATATATGGTAAAAATGATAGGAAACATTAATTTACCCAAGATATGTGGTCCAAGAGACTAGAGATAACCAAGGTTCTGTTTAACACTGGACGAAAATGAACTGAAGTATTAATTTACCTAGGGTATATGGTCCGAGAGACCAGGCATGAGCAAGGTTCTGTTTAACACTTAGTGAAAATGAACTAAAGTATTAATTTACCCAAGGTATGTGGTCCGAGAGACCAGGCGTGACCAAGGTTCTGTTTAAAACTTATTAATAATGAACTTTAGTATTAATTCACCCAAGGTATGTGGTCCGAGAGATCAGGCATGACCAATGTTCTATTTAACACTTAGTGAAAATAAACTGAAGTATTAATTTACCCAAGGTATATGGTTCGAGAGACCAAGCATGACCAAGGTTCTGTTTAACACTTAGTGAAAATGAACTGAAGTATTAATTTGCCCAAGGTATGCGGTCCGAGAGACCAGACATGACCAAGATTCTATTTAACACTTAGTGAAAATGAACTGAAGTATTAATTTACCCAAGGTATGTGGTCTTAGAGAATAAGCATGACTAAGGTTCTATTTAACACTTAGTGAAAATGAACTAAAGTACGCATGTTATGTAATGTAATAAATTCAAGTGCCGTAATCAAAACTTTCATTAATAGTAATACCCTCTTAGATTATTTACATTCCAGGGACGTGGTACAACTCTTTCCTCCAAATCCTCCAGTAATATGTGCCTATTCCAGCCACTGATAGGATTCGATATGGTCTTTCCCAGTTAGGTCCTAGCTTCCCCCAAGTTAGGTTCTTTGTAGTACCCATAACCTTTGTCAAGAAATCTCCAAGTGTTAATGGTCTTAATTTCACGTTGGCATCATATCCTTGCTTGAGTTTAAGTTGATAATAGGCTAATTGGACCATGGCATTTTCTCTCCGCTCGTCAATTAGGTCCAAGCTTCTCCCTAATAGTCTGTCATTGTTGCTCGGGGTGAATGAACTCGTTCTCAGCGTTGGGAATCCAGTTTCCAGGCGAATGATAGCCTCGGCCCCATAAGTCAATGAAAAGGTCATTTCCCCAATGGACCTGCAAGGAGTTGTCCGATAAGTCCAGAGGACATAGGGCAGCTCTTCCACCCATTTTCCATTTGCATCATCCAGCCTTTTCTTCAGCCCACTCGTTACGACTTTATTGACAGCCTCAGCTTGTCCATTCCCTTGTGGGTATGCTAGGGTGGAATATCTGTTTGTTATGCCTAGATCACAACAGTACCTCCTAAAGGCCTTGCTATCAAATTGAAGACCATTGTCCGAGATGAGTGTGCGAGATAATCTAAACCGAGTGACAATGTTTTTCCATGTAAATCTCTTGGCATCCACGTCCCTGATGTTTGCCAATGGTACAGCTTCGACCCACTTGGTGAAGTAATCTGTGTCGACCCCATAAGTCAATGAAAAGGGCATCTCCCCAGTGGACCTGTGAGGAGTTATCCGATAAGTCCAGAGGACATAGGGTAGCTCTTCCACCCATTTTCCATTTGCATCATCTAGCCTTTTCTTCAGCCCACTCATTATGACTTTATTGACAGCCTCAGCTTGTCCATTCCCTTGTGGGTATGCTAGGGTGGAATATCTGTTTGTTATGCCTAGATCACAACATTACCTCCTGAAGGCCTTGCTATCAAATTGAAGACCATTGTCCGAGATGAGTGTGCGAGGTACTCTAAACCGAGTGGCAATGTTTTTCCATATAAATCTCTTAGCATCCACGTCCCTGATGTTTGCCAATGGTTCAGCTTCGACCCACTTGGTGAAGTAATCTGTGCCGACCAGTAGATATCTTTTGTTCCTAGTTGATTTAGGGAAAGGACCTACAATGTCCAAACCACATTGAGCAAATGGCCAAGGGCTAGACAGAGGATTAAGAACTCCTCCTAGTTGGTGAATATTCGGTGCAAACTTCTGACATTGATCACACTTCTTCACGTACTCCTGTGCTTCCCTCTGCATTTTTAGCCACCAATACCCTTGAGTGAGGGCCTTGTGAGGTAAAGACCTGCCTCCCGCGTGGCTTCCACAGATCCCTTTGTGCAATTCTTCAAGGAGCAGCTCTGATGTCTTAGGGTGTATGCATACCAAGTATGGCCCAGAAAAAGAACGCTTGTACAATTTTTGGTCTTCGGACAGCCAAAACCGAGGAGCTTTTCTTTGGATCTTGTCAACCTCTGATTTGTCCTAAGGCAAGATATCTTCCTTAAGGAATAGCACTAGGTTCCACTCTAATTTGATGGATACGAGCCACCTCCTTCTTTATTTCAATAGGTTTGTACAAATCTTCAAAAAAAAAATGACTCAGGGTAAGCCCTGTGCCGAGGAGGTTGCAAGAGTGGCCAGAGAATCCACATGTGAATTCCCACTCCGGGGGATATGCCGCAAGCTAAAAGATTCGAATTCCAACTGTAGCTGTTGTACATGACATGACTCAAGTACTCTTGCATTCTCTCATACCTAGCCTCTAACTCTCCTCTTACTTGGCTAACAACTAATCTTGAGTCTGAGAATATTTCCACCGAATTTCTGCCCATTCTTTGAACCATGGCCATCCCTACCAATAGAGCCTCGTACTCGGCCTCGTTATTTGTGGCCAAGAAGCCCAATCTTAAGAATTTCTCAACAATGATCTTCTCAGGAGATATTAAAACTAGCCCTACTCTGGATCTTCTTAGATTTGTTGCACTATCTACGTATACCTTCCAGGACAAAGGTTCATGCACGGAGATCAGGCCAACTGAATTTTCATCCATGCCTGACTTCTTGGCACTTTCTTCTAGCAAAGGTTCAGCAAATTTAGCCACCAAATTAGCTAGAACCTGACCTTTAATAGAGGTGCGGGGCATGTAGTTTATGTCAAAAGCACTCAGGATTATACCCCACTTTGCAACCCTTCCTATGTAATCAGCACTTCGAAGTAGAGATCTAAGTAGGAGTTGGGTTAATATAACAACCTTGTGTGACTGTAAATAGCCAAAATAGCCTTTTATAGCAGTAGGTACTACTGCCAAAATAACCTTTTCTAGCAGTAGGTAATGGACGGCCTCATGTAGTGACTTACTCACATAGTAAATTGGTCTCCATTCGCCGTTATCAACTAGTACAAGTACCAAGTTTACTACGTGAACAGCCACAGCGATGTAAGCAAACAAAACCTCATCCACCTAAGGACTGGACATGATGGGTGGCCGAGATGATACTCTTTCAACTGCTGGAAAGCCAAGACGCACTCCTCAGTCCACTCGAATCCCTTCCACTTGTTTAGTAATTGAAAGAAAGGCCTGCATCTGTCCGCTGATCGAGAAATGAATCGATTTAGGGCAGCAGTGTAAGTTTTTGATTGCTCTAATTTGATTTGGATTGACTTCAATTCCATAATGTGTGACCATGTAGCCCAAAAACTTCCCTGATCTGACACAAAAAGAGCACTTGGAGGCATTAAGTCGTAGCTTGTGTCTCCTCAGGATTTCAAAGATAATTCTGAGGTCGTTAACGTGCTCAGATTCCAACTTGCTCTTGACCACCATGTCATCTATATAAACCTCAACATTTTTCCCTAATTGCGGCTCAAACGTCCTGGTCATCATCCTCTGGTAGGTAGCCCTTGCATTCTTCAAACCAAAGGGCATCACCTTGAGAAATCCTACCAGTTCTTCCTTCTGTAGCTGAGCCCCAACCTGAAAAAACTTCTCTGGATCATCGCCCATAGGAAATTTCTCTAAATCCTCACACTTCGCCTCCTCGGATGGCCCATTGACCAGTAACACTGGAGACTTTAACTGCTATAAGCCCCCCTCAACAGAGGTCGAGGATTCAACTGCAGGCTAATGCATAATCATCACCACAAGGCATTGCCTAGCCATGGACTGGCTCCCCACAAGCTCCTCAATCCAGTCCCCTGATGGATGCTTTACTTTCAAATGCAAAGTTGAAGAAACAGCCCCCAGGGTGTGAAGCCAAGGTCTGGCCACAATTGCCGTATAAGGAGAATATGCATCCACCACAATGAAGTCCACCTCAACCACCACTGAACTAGCCTACACGGGTAGTCTAATTTGTCCTTTCGAAATGACAACCTTTCCCTAGAAGCCCACCAGAGGTGAATCATAACTCATCATATTTTCTGGCCTCAAATTGAGCCCCATGTACAAATCTGGATACATAATCTCAACTCCACTACCTTGGTCTACCAGTACTCTCTTTACATCATACCCCTCAATCCTAAGGGTTATCACCAGGGCATCATCATAAGGTTGTATAGTCCCAGCCTTGTCATCATTCGAGAAGCTCAAGGCTGGTCAGATCTCCATCTTAGCCCTTTTCGGCTCTTGCTTAGAGTCCTCAGCAGATGGCCTAGCTACCGACATCACCCTAGACAGGCAAGATCCAGTTCTCCCCAAAGCGGCAAGGATGATGTGGATAGTGCCCAGAAGGGGCCTTGAAGAAGTATTCCCCCGAGTCCCTGATCCTGCTTGGCTTCCCTATTCATTGGGCCGATACAGAAATTGCTTTAGTTTGCCATCTTGAACAAACTGCTCTAGATGATTCCACAAGGTTCTACAGTCTTCAGTGGTATACCCCAACTCCTAGTCGTGTTAGCAATGAAGACTCTGATTGCGCCTCGAGGGGTCCCCGTCCATTTTATTTGGCCATTTAAAGTATGGCTCGTTCTTGATCTTCTCCAAGACTTAATGCACTGGTTCTCAGAAACACAATATTAACCACTTGAGGAGCTGTAGAACTGGATTTCCTGATAAAATCCCTTCGTGTTCTGTTGTTATTATAACAGTTCGACCTAAAATCCCTCCTTTCCTGAGGGATGACCTTAGCCTTTCCCTTGCCTTGCAGTTGATCCTCTTTAACCCGTTTGTATTCGTCGATGCGATCCATCAGCCGGCACACACTCCTCATCGACTTCTTGGTCAAAGACTTTCTTAAATCATGCCCGGTTGGCAGGCCGACCTTAAAAGTCCTTATGGCCACGTCATCAAAGTTCCCATCGATCTCATTGAACATTTACCAGTATCTGTCTGAGTACGTTTTTAGGGTCTCCCTCTCTTGCATAGACAAGACAGTAAAGAATCCAAGAGCTGAGGAACCCTACTGCACGTAATAAACCAAAAGTAAAAATCCCTTGTGAGTTCCTTAAAGGAACCAACAGAACCTGCTATTAGGCCATCGAACCATCTCATTACCATAGGCCCCAAGCTAGATGGGAATACCTTGCACATTAAAGCTTCATTCCTAGAGTGTACAACCATTCTCTAATTGAAATAACTGACATGCTCCACAGGATCCGTTCGACCATTATACATGGTGAACGTGGGCTGGGTAAACCATCGTGGAAGCCTCCCTCCTTCGATTCTGCGCATGAAGGGTGACCTAGAAATTTGGTTGAGTGCTCTCCTCATAGCGTCAATTCCCAAGCCCTTGGAAGATGAGTTTTTGCTCCTACGTTCAAGATGATACTCCTTATCATATGAGAAAGATTCATTAGGAGGAGTCCTTGACCTACGCCTACAACTGCCGTCCTCTTTATCATCAGAAGAAAGATCAGAAATGGAGGGACTTCGCTTTCTCCGCTCGTGGCACAACTTCCTCTTTAAGTGATCAATTTCCCACTACATGTCCCTGGTATTATCTGCATGAGGGATTGGCCCTCATCTCGAAACTGACTCTTGCCAGTATTAATGGTATGCACGCTTCCCTCACAATCTCTTTCTCGTTCAAGATGAAGAAAGTGATCGTGATGTAGGGAAGCACCAGACTCTACCCGGTTTGGACCTAATCCTACCATGGTTGAATGCCAAACTCACTGCCACACCAAAATTCCCACAGATGACGCCAATTGTAATGACTCAATTTGAGTTCCTAACCTACAAAAGGGATAGACTTAGGCCCAAAAAGCTCAAAACAATAAATTTGTAGTGAGTGGGTTAGAAAACTGGGCTTTAATGAGTTAGAGAACAAATATAATGGATTTAATCAACGAAAAACGTCATCGGCTTGATCCGAGAGGACTAGTTCTTATATATATTGGCTTACAAATTGATTACAAATTTAGCTATCTCTTGCTACAATCATTCTCTCTCTCTCTCTCGCGCGCACGCGTGCACAGGGTTCTCCCCCCATTTTATACTTCCTTTTACTTGCATCATCACCCTCCACATGCAATCCAGATCATCCTCTTTCACCCCTATCCCATCAACCCTCCTAAAAAGTCTTCAGATGATAGCTATAACGCTGAAAGTTACTGTTTAGACATCATTTCCTCATTAATGCGGCCAGAGAGTTAGCTGCAGAGCATTTAATGCAGTGGTAGCAACTTTCCTTTAGATATTTTTCAGCTCCCACCTGTCCTTTACGCCCACAGGGTATACAATTACCAGCGGAACCTTCTGGTGTATCATCCTAGATAGCAAAATACATACTTTAACCTTTGTCTTGCTTAGTCGAGGACATATTCCTTCTCGAACCACCTTCCTTAGTCTACCCAGTAGCAATCTACTTGTGAAGCCCACCACCTTGCATTTTCTATACTATTGACCCATCCTCGGACAAACCCAAGGCCTAACACACGTATTTAAACCTCTAATCCCTACAATATATATATATATATATATATTCTTTAATAGATATTTACACTAAAACAAGCGGATTCTTGCCTTTTACCCTTATTTTTTAAAATATTTGGCAATATGCCCATGTTTTGAAACTATATAGGTTCGTATCCCTGTTTTGAAATTTGATTGGTTGAAAATCGAGTTATGCCCGATCAAACTTTAAAACGCCACTATAAGGCTTGAAAACGCCACTATAAGGCTCCCTGTACCTGGTATGGGGCGATCAAACTTATAAAAAAAATTGCATTAAAACGCCACTATAGGGCTTTAAAATGTCATTATAGGGCTTTAAAACACCACTATTGGTCTTCCTGAACGCCGCTATAGGTATGGAACTCGAGCTCCATGAAGTCGAGTTCCATGAAAATATATATATATATATATATATATATATTTATTTTATTTTTTTTTAGTTTGATCAGGCATAACTTGATTTTCAACCAATTGAGTTTTTCATTGAAACTCGATTTTAATAAAATCAAATTCATAACAGAGGCACGAACCTATATAGTTTCAAAATAAGGGCATATTACCAAATATTTTAAAAGATAAAGGTAAAAGGCTAGAATTCCCCTAAAACAAGCATGCGATATCATTTTGTTCTAACTACTGCAAAGGTTAAAATGTTGTCTCTTTTTTTTTTCCCCTCTTTTATTGTGACAATAATTTTTCAATAACTTTTTTATTAAAAAAATTATAATATTAGAAAATCTAGAAACATTGTACGATAATATAGGATGCTGGCCTATTCGGATAGACTGATAAATGGAACCAAACAACAAGGACTTGCACTTTTCTTTTTTTTTTTCTTTTCTTTTTTTTTCTTGTTTGAATAATAAAGATATATTAAGAAGAAATAGGAGAAGGGTCCAACTTATCTCCAACTTTAGGAGAAAGAACCCAAGAAGAAACAGAGAAGATAGAAATGGGGCTATTTCAATCATAAAAGACTGTCCAACAAGCTACACTATGAGGCAAAAGATTTACCTAGTTCTAGAAACAAAAATGAAGTCCTAACAAGAGAACGAATGTGATGCCTTTTTAAATTCTGAAAAGAGAGGAGCTAGAAACCAGGGAGAGGAATTAGTTTAGATGCAATAGAGCTTAAATTACTGTTTTTTTGAGTCTCCTTCAAAAATAACATAGTGAAACTTGAGGAGAACAAGAAGCTTAATTGCTTGGAATGCGGCTTGAGCATCACCATGAGCTGGGGCAAATGGAGGGAAGTTATTAGAGTGAGCAATCATTACTATACCCAATTCATTTTGGCACACTAAAGAAGTGAATAAGGCACGAGTCATTATGGCAATATCAAAATTGATCTTCACCCATCCAGTCTAAGAAGGAATCCAAGATAGATTATTGGGAGTTGTTAGTAAGGACGGACAAAATTGGCCTATACCCTTTTCACACAAATTAAGCAGCATTTTGCCTCATTTTCCAAACTAATCAGAGAAATGCCCCTCTTTTGAAAATCGATTTTCTAAAAATCGAGTTAGGCCCTATAGCGGCGTTTTTAAGGAGTCTATAGTGACGTTTTCAGGACCTATAGCGGCATTTTATAACTCGATCTTTATAAAGTCGAGTTATAGGCAAAAAAAAATGAAAAAAATTGCATATAACTCGATTTCATGAAGGTCGAGTTATAAAACGCCGCTATAGGTCTTGAAAACGTCACTATAGACTCTTTAAAACGCCACTGTGGGGCTCCAAAATTTTTTTTTTTCTTAACTCGATTTTGAGAAAATCGAGTTTCAAAAGAGGGGCATTTTCCTAATTAGTTTGGAAAAGAGGGCAAAATGCTGCTTAGTTTGTGTGAAAAGAGCATTTGCCCATTTTTTCCTAGTAAGGACTAGGTTGAGATATGATCTAGATATACCATATTAATTGTTCAAGCATCTTTTCTTGGGTATGGAATGTGCCCTCCAATGATAACGCGGTTTCTAAACCTCCATTAACGAAAACCTTCAAGTAGTGTTGGGGATAGATGACATATTTTACTATGTCACATGGTGTCATTAACCCGAGATGAGCAGTGATAATTGGCCAAGGTGAAATTGACCAAATAATAGAGGTGTAAGGGCATAAGTCTAGGATGTGTTACAGAGATTCCAATGCTTGATTGCACAAATGACAAGACAAGTCAACTCAGGGCCATCATCTATTAAGGGTGTCTTTGGTCGGAAGAATATCCCAAGAAATTTTTCAGAGCAGAAGTTTTAATCTTAGGGATCTTCAAATTCCATAAATGTCTCTATTCATGTTTAAAAAGAGGGCCTGAATCTTGGTGCTTGTATGACTTAGCTAAGAGAGGCTGAATTAAAAGTGAAGATGCCATAGCATTTGGGGATTTAGTGTTGATAACGTATTTTGTTCGGCTCCGGTTAAACTGTCAAAATGTCAGTTCAAGTCTTGAAAAGTGAAAATTGTGCTCTAAAATGTTAGAAAATGAGGAATTACGTGGGAAAAGTTTTCTTATTCCAATTGGGCATTGGATTAATCTTTCTAACGATTAAAGAGTTCAAAATCTCGAACTTTTCATTTTAGGCAAAATTTGACAACACTTAAGCCTAACCAGAATTAGTCAAAATGTTGATTTTTTTATGCAACCGTCTAGTGAGATAAATTTTTATTAATCTTAAATATCATGAAATTCATTTTAAAATGATAGTTCACAGTCCAAAATCAGATTTAAAATAAATGAAATATCAAGACTATTGTTAATTTTGAGATGGATTGACACCTATTGTTAATTTTGAACCCATATATTTCCCCACTGTTTTCAGCCCATGACATTACTTGCTTGATTTAATTTTTATTAGAAAACATATAATTTATATAATCCTAACTACACTTTAGTTGACATCACATAAGCACCTGAGAGAAAGCAGTGTCATATCATATATTGTTCTAGCTACCACAAAAGTTAGAAAGCATGGTGCTAGTTTAGTCTTTTTTTTCATTCGTGATTCTTTGATTTTTAAAGAGGCTTTTTTATTTTAAAAATTCAATAATATGAGAAGGTCTAGAATTGTTGTACGATGATATAGGGTGCTGGGGACCGAAAAGGCTCATGGATAAACTTGATCAATGATGAGAATATAAAACCTAGGTCCACTTTTGAAAGTGGAACTGATATCTGTGTTTTTTATTTTTATTGGGTAGCATCTGATATTGGAATAGTAGGAATATAATTTGACCAATAATAAAGGAATAGTAATAAAAGCAAAATAAAAGTCGAATCTATTGGTGTACAACAGTTAAAGGTAGATACCTCCGAACAATATATAAATGGGCATCCAGAATTTTGGCAAACAGAGCTATCAAAATATTTACTAGTGAATACATTCCAAGTTCCAAGTTGTAATTGTGTATAGGGGTTTGATAATTTTTCATATCATGCCCAGGGATAGGGATCCTCTAGTTGTTGGGCGTGTTATAGGTGATGTTTTGGACCCCTTCACAAGGTCTATTTCTCTAAGGGTCACATATAACAACAGGGAGGTCAATAATGGTTGTGAGCTCAAACCTTCTCATGTTGTCAACCAACCAAGGGTTGATATTGGTGGTGATGATCTCAGGACCTTCTACACTCTGGTAAATACAAACCCTTTCTCTCTCTCTCTCTCTCTCTTGGATTCTTCCTCTTTTTCTTTTTAAGTTTCAAGTTGTTTCCACATTTTTTTAGATCTCAATCACTAAGGTTTGAGTTATGATCACTTTCACTAAGCAGGTAATGGTAGATCCTGATGCACCAAGTCCAAGTGACCCCAACCTAAGGGAATACTTGCATTGGTGAGTAGCCTCTCTCTCTCTCTCTCTCTCTCTCTCTCTGCACGCCACTTGCAAAGGTAACTAGCACTATGAATGCTCATGATATGGAAATTGGGGTATGTTTATTCTAGAAGTTGATACTTGCCAAGTTGATTCTCTCTCTCGTACTTTTTTTTTTCTTTCCCTCTCAAACGCTTAGGAGAATGTCATATACATCTTGCATATGCAAAGAATTTTTTTCATAACACATGTTTCATACAAGTAAGACTTTACAAAATGCATGATTATCATACAACTAAGACTTTACAAAATGCATGATTAGTTGTGATGGTTGGAGTTTGGATTATAAGGCCTATTGGTGTGACTTATTTCCATGCTCCTATACACCAGATGACATACAGGCAAGTACCGTGTTCTAAAATAGGCATGTGTCAACCTTATTGGAGGTTGCATTAGAGGTAATTGGGTTGGTGAAAATTATGGAAGTCATGAACAGTTATTTCATAACTGAAAAGCTTATCTCTTGGAAATTGAGATGAGGTTGTGTCCGGTGAGGATAAGGAAATTGATGATCTTCTACCACCCTCATATAGCACCTGTAAGGCCTAAAGCTGTTGTACTGTTTGTCCATGGAATTGACAAATCTCTCTTTCTTTTAATTTTGTTTTCTGTCATGTATCAAAGGATAAAAATAAAATAAAAAGTTTTGTTTTCTGTTTGCATGATTGATTGATGGCATGTATGTCTCTTGGTATAACGGAGGACCACTACTTAGTTACCTTGAATTTACAAAGTTCCTGGGATACACAATGGGACCCTACATGTACTAGGATAAAGCCTACAATGAACATCATGCTTTACTGTTTACCCCATCTTCTTTCCCTACTCTCTCTCTCTTTTATTTTTTTTCGTTTAGTCTTTTTCTTTTTTGGTTTTTCCTTCCTTTCTTTCTATTTTTCGGATCTATAAGTTATTCCATAGGATATGTACATAGCAATCAATGCATATTCTAGTACTGTAGACTGGTGGAAAGCCAAGAATATTCTCACAAGATGATTCGTGGACATCACTATCAACCATCTTCTCTCAACTCCCAAGTCCTGTGTTTAACCAATTCCTAGTTCTATATAAAAACACATTTATTCAGCCAAGAACACACACACACACACACACACACATATATATATATATATATATTAGAAAACATCTGTAAAAATCTTTCGAAGAAAGGCGTTAATTAATATATTAAGACTCAATAGTTAGGTTAAATTTTCATTTTCATGTGACACAAACTTAAAACACCCATGCAATTATTTGCAATGGGCAATTATGTTTTGGGATGAGAAAGTTTAGTTTTAGAAAGAAACAAAAGGGAATATTCGAATCAATTATCTACATTTCAGGAAGCTGCTACTCTTTTAAATATAATAAGCCAGCCTAATTGATGGCTTATCTTGTAGTATTCACCTATGCTAGTTAACCAGCTTTCTCTCCACGTGAACTTTGTTAGGTTGGTGACTGATATTCCAGCAACTACAGGGGCAAGCTTTGGTGAGTATTACTACTACTATTATTTCCTACACGCGCGCGCATACACACACACACATATATATGTTATTTATTATTAAGAGAGATACTAGGTCCACAATATTTTCACAACATTTTTACAACAAATCATAGATAGTTAGTTATTATTGATTCTACGATTAAGACACCTCTTTTTTATTTATTTATTTTTTGATAATTTAAGAGCTATAAATTAAGCATAGTCAATTTCAACAAATGCTTGTCTTTCAACATGGACAAAGGTAATTTGCAATGAATGAACTCGATCCAACTCTTAATTCTCTTTTTCTTGTCTCACTTTCAACATCATCTCTTTCGGAAGGTTGTTAGACCCGGACTGGAACGGCCGGTCCGACCTGAGTAACCTTGAACCGAATGGATATTTGGTTCGTTAACTAAGATATACGGTTCAATATTATTCTATTCTAAATATAAACATATTCAAATAAATGGAGGGGCGAGGGATGGAACCTGGGAATCCAATATTTTATATTTTATTTATTTTAAGTTTAGATTATAATTTTCAAATAAGAGATACAGTTCATTCTTGGATTCAATATTTTATTTATTTTAAGTTTAGATTGTAATTTTTGAATTTATTATATTACCCCTTCTCAATCTATTATTATTTGATAATGTTATTAGCGGTTCAAGAATTATTCCTTTTAACATGTGAATGTACAATTTATTAAGTTATGTTGAAAATGATTTTTTTTTTAGACAATTTTTTTTTATTTGAAAGATTACTAAACACAATTTTTTTTACACTTTT
The DNA here is from genome assembly GCA_033629205.1 of Lithocarpus polystachyus. NCBI lineage: Eukaryota > Viridiplantae > Streptophyta > Magnoliopsida > Fagales > Fagaceae > Lithocarpus > Lithocarpus polystachyus. Next base: position 68,931,844 of record CM066162.1, read on the forward strand.
TTATACTTTATTATTTTTCTATAAACCTTATAAAATGCTGAAAATTAAATTGAAAGCTGTTTAATTTTTTAAAACGTATTTTTAGTAAAATTTTGTCACGTTTGCCAATTTAACACCATTATTTTTATTTTAGTATTATTAAACCAATAATGACATCATCAAAGTTTAACCTCAGTTGAACATCGATCTGACTTTAAAAACCTTAAACCTCTATCTTTTATGGTTCATTCGGTCCGAGTCTGAAAACTTTTTTTTTCGTGAACAATTTTTTGCTCTCTTAGGCAAGCATAAGGGAGGTGAAAAGAGGCCTGTGTCATCAGAAGGCTTTGTTGACACAAAAAATAAAGTTTTTTTTTTTTTTCTTTTCTTTTCTGGTAAATAAACATTTCTTTTTAACTAGCATATTAGCATGAAGTCACCAATACTGTAGAAATGGTCACTAGCTAAATGTAGGTTGTTGAATTGACTAAAGTTTTCTACAATTTATGATGACTAATTTTTACTAAATACAAACGTTTCTGTGGTTCAAAAAATAATAATAATAATAATAATAATAATAATAATAATAATAATAATAATATATTATTGTTATTATTATTGTTGTTGTAAAACTCTATATATATAAAGTGTTAATTACAAAGTTGTGGATTCATCCACAGCAAACCAACATGCCATATATATGACTTAACCTTTTTTTTTTTTTTTTTGTGAAATATATATGACTTAACCTAAATACTTCTAACGAGAATTTTGCTGCAGGGTCATTTTTTAAATCTGATTTCCACATAATTTGTGATTTACTTCAAATAATTTTTTTTCTCAAAAAAAAAATTAAGAATACATTTAAATATAAATTATTTATTTATGACTAGATCCAGTGAAATACTTTCCTTAAAAAAAAAAAAAAATCCCGTGCAATACTAACTATGTGCAATTATTCTCTTTTCTCTTATAAATTTTTTTTACTTCTTTACTTTTTAAAAAAAAAATTTACTTAATAACTGAGATTAAAAATTATAATTTTTTAGTCTTAATTTTAGTCCTAAAACAACTGCACTTGATTCAAACTTAATCTCAATCCCTGTTCATACTAAGGCATATGGGCTGCCAAATGTCACATCAAAAGGGAGACCGTGGGGAAGGTTGGGTACAAGGCACCACTAGCTCCATGAATCCTATTTTTTTCAAAAAAAAAAATAATAATAATAATAATAAAATAAAATCTGAATCCAACTGTCTTCAATACACCGTTTCCCACTATCGTTGCCTCCCTAGTTCACGGATGGTCCCACAATATTGATAGGAAGTTGATTTTTTTTTTTTTTTTCAATTTATGGTTTCCACTCTTAATTAGAGTTTTTTATCATTAGAATAAGACGTTAATCAGTTTTAGTGTAAACAGAAATAAAATCTCAAATTTTATATTCAACTATAAAAAATTTTACTTGTTAAACTAACTGGAACCCACTAATAAAAGTTTATATGATAAGTCATATTCATGAATAATGCAAATTATAATGAAATGTGTAACGTGGGGCATCGAATACTCTAGATTATTGCGCATGACTTGAACATGTGTTAGAAAATGACATGTCATTTTCAAATGCATTGAACTGTAATTTTTTTCATAAAAATAAAGCAATTTTGATTTTATGTATGACATTGATATGAATTATCATTTTATTAAAGTTAAAATTATTATATGAATATTTAATAATAAACAAATATAATTTTAGTACATCATCAATTAAACATTTATGCGATACATATGTTGAGATAGATCAGTTTATGATTTTATTGTCCTGCCATGCCACCTTATTGCCAGTAGTTTGAACAAATTATTGAATCTAGCTTCCGCCTCACCAACCTTTAGTGCATCTGTCTAATATCTACGTACATTGGACTCAGTCAGAGATAACGTGCTACTCATCCAAAACCCAAATACTGCCATCTCATGAAAGGTGGTAATAAACAGCTTTGATTTTGAAGTTCAATTATAGGGCCTGTTCGCCTTTACAAGTTTTGAATCATCTGACTTTTATTATTATAATTATTTTCGTGTGTGTTTTAATAAGTATTATTGTTTACTTAAAAAAAAAATGGAGTAACATCTCATTCATGGAAGTAATTGTAGGGCAAGAGGTTGTCTGCTATGAAAGTCCACGGCCAACAGTGGGGATTCATCGGTTTGCTTTCGTGTTGTTCCGTCAATTGGGTAGGCAAACAGTGTATGCACCAGGGTGGCGCCAGAATTTCAATACCAAGGACTTTGCTGAACTTTATAATCTTGGATTGCCAGTGGCTGCTGTTTATTTCAATTGCCAGAGGGAAAGTGGCTCTGGTGGAAGAAGAAGATAGGAGAAACACTCTACTATCTTTTTTTATTTAAAATATTAATCTAGCAAGTAGCATTATAAAAGGGTTTATGCATGTACTATGCATGTATGAGCTAAATTTACCTACTCACACCTTGGCACTCCTTCCTTCTCCTTACATATATAGGAGATGTTTAGTACTAAGAATTCTGGGATGTGAACGTATATAATAACAATAATAATATAGATGGAAGTTTAATAGTCTATATCCTTTCTTTGATCTGATTGAGATGTGCTAGCCAAACCATTAGAGATACTAAACATGCTTACGTCATCTCTCGCTTCCCCAAACATTTTAGTACTTTGGAGAGGTGTCAACTCGCCGAAAAATGATGCGGTGATCATAAATTCCTTATCTCAAATGTATATTTATTTTGCACTGCTTTAGTTCAACACTTTGTTAAATTAATTTCAATGGGATATATGCGGCCACCCCTCTTTTGTACTCTCCTCATGTATCCTACGTCAACTTTAAGCCATAATGTTTTAAGGAATGATTAGAAGCTTAGAACATTTACATCAGGTGCAAAAATTCCGGTCTATTTTAACATAAGTGTAGACACTATATTTTGTCTGGCTTTGATTTGCGTGCTAGACTCCGAAAATTCCAAAAGATATTATCTTTTCTCCATGGGGCCACAGAAACATCTAAATTGACATGACGCAACTCATTTAGGCATCGGAGCACTCGAATTGCCATTTCAAGTCAAATTGACCAAAATGCCCCTGGTCGACCCTGGGTTGAACAAAAGTCAAAGTTGGGTCAAAATCATCCCAAAATAACATTTTTCATGTTTCTACATCAAACCCGAGCTACTCGGTGATTTTCGTCGACTTTGACCAAGTTTGACCTAAGGTTAACTCCCGAGGGCACTCGAAATGTTAATTTTGATTCAACTGTCAGAATGGGTTGGAACCAATGCCATTATTAAGATTATTAAATTCCCTTTCCAATAACTATTCATGGGTCGAAATCGGAGTTAAAACGGTTGAGATATCCAAAAAACCGTAAAAAGTGCGTCAACACACTTCCCGATACCATAACTTTTGATCTGACCGCAGGATTTTCATATTCTTTAGTTTTCTGAAAACTAGACATCCAAAGATTTCCAGGGACACTAATATCAGCTCAATCCAAGTCCAGTAAGGCCTTCAAACATGCATCCAAAGTCAAACTGGGATAAGGCTAGAATTGCTGATGTCAAAAAGCTAGTCGGTGGCCCTACATGGTGCACTGGCAGCTAAAGGTTCACTTTTTCACTATAAAAACCTCCAGACCCCTCATTTCGCACCCCCAAAAAAAAAAATCTAAGCAGTATTTTGGGTAGATTCTCTCTCTTCTCTCTCTAATTTCTCTCTCAAACACATCCAAACACATCAAAATGCATCAAAACACCTTAGATTCTCACATTTTCTCTATAATCTTCAAGGTAGTGTTCTTGCAGCTAACCTTCCTCTCCTTGGTTCCATACCTTGGATTTAAGGTTTAGGGATGTGGATGTAGCTTTTTAGCTACAATCCACACCCCTTTCTCTTTATAGCTCTTCCTAGCTTCTTTTTGCTTAATAAAATGTTTTATTTGCTTTTCATTGCATGTTATAGCTTTCCTAGCATGTCTACTTGCTTTTTGTCATGATTTACAGATTTGATGTTGTTGGCCTAGCCTTCTTGGGCTAGGATATGTCTAAATTTCATGTTTTTACTTAGACCCACATGTTTTTAGGCTCCTTGCCACATTTATGCTTAGATCTACATGTTAGTGCTTAGATCTATGTCCCTCTGTTTAGATCTACGTGTTTCTGTGCTCCGTGCCATATTTGTGTGCCAGACCCGTGTTGGTTACTATGCCATGTGCTACTTTAGCCCTTTTTGTCCCTTGATATCTCTCTTTCTTACTTTTTGGCCCTTCCGATGGGGTGTAGATCAAGATCCTGTGGTCTAGGCCTACATCCGTACACCTAGGCCTATATCAAAGGGTTTGGATCATTTCCTTTACATGTCTATGTTTGCTTACTTGCTTCCATGTTTTATCTACATGTTACTCTCTCTAGATCTAGGCTTTGCCATGCTTTGTGCCCTCCATTTGGCTTTCTTTGGTAGTATGTTCTTTGCATGCTTTCCCTATCTCCTTTGTTTGTTTCTTTGCTTGTCTGCTGGCTTCTTTCTTTTGTCTTTGCATGTACACACATGGAGTGAGGATACTTGGAGTAAGGGTGTGACTTCCTAGGCGCGAGTAAAGAAGGCAAGGATGCAAGCAAAAGGATGCGAGCCCATAAAGGGCAATGATCAGTAAATTAGGGGGGTTAGCCCCCTTCAGAGCGGTCTTCTCTTTCTCTCTCTCTAAGCCTCTTCTCTAGAGCATGTATTAGGGTTCCCTTCTATGTACCCTTTTATTTTCCCGCTCCTTGCTTGGGCCCCATTCCCTGGGTATGGCAATGTCTGGTTTATTTTTCTGCTCTGTGTGATAGCATTGTGCATGATGCATGTTATATATATATATATATATATATATTTGCGTGTGTGTGGGAGATTGTGCACTTTGTATGATGGACTCTCGTGGCTATGTGAATGACCCTCTCTAATCATGAGAGCTCTTGACCTTGTAGTATGGGCATGTGCTCAAGGCAATTGTCGTAGGTGCATATTCACACTATATTGTGTGCACAATCAACACGGTGTGATTGTCTTGATCCATGTTACCAGTGGCATTGGTTTCCCCGTGTATGCGACACAAATCAGCATGTTCTAACACTTTAGAGGGCTTTGGCTCATCACAATGCGAGCATGTCGATATAAACAGACAAGAAACCTTGCCAGTGCGCCATAGCATACCAAACGTTAAACTCGGCCAGATTTTCGCCGTGAAAATGGGGCATCTCCATTACCGTATTCTCACGTCGAAAGCTTGGTGAGAATAGCGTTTGCCGTGCTATGACGCATCTAAGGCGAGCGTTGCCAGGTTTCCGCCACGAAAATAAGGCGAAACGCTACCGAATAATTGCTGTAGAAATTTGGTAGCGACTTCAAACATACTTGGAAAGCATCAATTAGGACCACACCCATTCTAAAACCAAAGCTCAAAGCCCAACACAATTAAAGCTCTGAAAGCTAATGTCAATAGCTTGTTTTCAAATGCCAATGTCCGAAAATTATGATTTTACTGAAACAAAGTTCTGTCTTCGGATAGGCATTGTGGAGTGCCCAACACCTTCCACACACGTAACCAGACTTCCGAACTTAAGAATCAACATTTTTTGCCCATCCATATTAGATTAGGAAAAATGACATTTTTCTCAACTTAGGATTGGTAATAAAAATTAAATAGAGTAAGGGGACCAATCACACCTTAGAAAAAACCCAATGATTGGTGGCGACTTCACACACCCGAGGTACGACCCACCTCCACATGTATAGCACGCAAGCCGTCACCACGATGGGTGGTCGATCAGTCGCGACGCGTCGACAATAAGAACTTACTTTTTCTATTTTACATACTCACTTTTCAAAACACCCTACATCAAATTATCTATTTTACACTATATTTCATTAAAATATTAAATTTGCTTGATTTTTTTAATTGTTTCTCTTTTTTTACACACAATAACCTCCATCCACTCTCTTCCACCATCCTCGAGATATGTAAAGAATGAATAAATAATTAAATACAAAATAAATAGTGTCAGTGTAAATTTTCATAGCCACTATAGCAAACTTGTAAATTTATACAATTATACATTGACTAATATAGGTCAATTTTAGGCAAAAATGTATAAATTCTATACATTTTTCTATTATACATGTGTTAGGACATATGTTATTGTGAATTGGCTAATCCTTTGACAAAATACACTTTACTTGTAATTGAGTAAATCTAGGATGATTTAGTACTTCAAGGAACAAGAGTTCAAGCCCGGTATTGAAGCCATGCAAATCTATCTAAAAAACAAGTGAAGAAGTGTTATTCATTAAAACTAGACAAATAGCTCGGCAGATAATATCTATCAAGGTTTATTAAGGAATCTCGACAGCTGCTCGATAGAAACAGTATTTATCGAGAATTACGAAATTTAGATTTCCAGATCTGTTTTTCACGCATATCCAAGCTATTTGTGTAGAATTTCTTTTCTCACAACCCTAGACATATATAAGGATTATTTTAAGGACCGTCAAAGGTGATGCAAGGTTATGCAACTTGATGCAAAGTCATTGTGCGTGCAAATTGTAATCGGGGACATTTTGCCCTAGTTCATCATCTTCTTTGTAGAAGCTATTACATCTTTGCGTCGAGGGTTTTCTAACCAAGGAGCTTCTTGATCTTCATTATCTAGATGAACTGAAGAACTTTACAGCCAATATCTTTCTCAAAGTTGGTGTGTTAGTCACGTATTTGGATCCGTACATCAACTGGTTATTCACGTACTGGGAGCCGTGCATTGAAAGGAGAGATTGTCACTTCATTACAATTCCGATTGGGTATTAGGGTAAAGGTTCAACTATAAGTTGGTATTATGTACTGGGATTCCTTTTACTTGTAACCGCTTGTTTTGATAATAGTAGATTCTCGGTAGTGGTGACCTTAAATTCATCCGGTAGGGTTTCGCCTCGGTGGTTTTCCCCATTCATAAACAAATCACCCGTGTCAAATTTATTTTCCACTGCATTTAGTTTAATTGGTGATTTGTTTGTGCTACCACTCTTATTGCATATAATTGAATCTAATTAATTAACTTGGCTAATTAATTGATTAATTTACCAAAGGGTCAATACATTCTTTGCCTATCAAGTGGTATCAGAGTGGGCACAGTCTGATTAGGGTTAATCTTTGCTGTGTGATCCATTGACCCCTGTTTGTCATGGATAGAGGACAATCTCTAATTATACCTCCTTTATTTGATGGCACTAACTATGCATACTGAAAAGTATGCATGAGAGCTTTCTTGTAGTCTTTAGATAAGAAGGTGTTGCCAGCTATGGAGATTGGCTAGCTTAAGCCAAAGGAAACGTCAGCTGATTGGGATGATGCCAAAATCAAAGCGGCAAACTTCAAGAGCAGAGCATTGAATGCTGTATTCAATGTAGTCACTAATGAGGAGTTCAAGAAGATATCCTCAACCGAAACTGCTAAGGAAGCATGGACTATCCTCCAGACAACCTATGAAGGGACTAACGCTATCAAGGATTCAAAGCTTCAAAGGCTTACCACAAACTTTGAAGAAATTAAGATGGAGGAGGATGAGTCATTTGATGAGTTCTATGCCAAGCTGAAGGACATAGTTAACTCTGCCTTTAATCTGGGAGGAACCATTCCTAAACCCAAGGTTGTAAGAAAGGTGCTCAGATCCCTTCTAAAGAGATTTCATGCCAAGATCACCGCCATTGAGGAATCAAAGGACATTAATAAAATATATTTGACAGAGCTGGTTGGCAATTTGCAAACCTCTGAATTGGGTTTGACTAAGATCGGGAAATCAAGCAAGAGCAAGAGCATGGCACTGATGGCTAAGAGCAATGATACAAATGAGTCCTCTGATGATGAAGATTCCAAGATGAAATCCTACATCACCAAGCAATTCAAGAAATTTATAAAGAATGCCAATGCAAGAGGAATCGACAAGGACCGTAAGCAATCCAATTTTTCACAGTTCAAGAGCCATGATAGAGAGAAGAAGATGCCAAAGAAGGCGGTCAGAACACTGTTCCCTCCAACCCAAAGTTCTTTGGATGTCAAGGATTTGGACACATGAAACAAGAATTTCCAACTTATATCAAGACCATTGGAAAAAGCAAGGCCCTTACTGCTACAGGATGATTCAGATGACAATGATGATGAGAGAATCTTGAATGCCTTCACTGCTACAGTTGATCCTATTGATGGGGTTTCAGAAATAGTAAATGATGAAGAGGACTTGGTGGACTTTAATTTTGAGAAAATGGATGATCAAGATGATATCCATACAGCCTATGAAAAATTGTACAAGGTTTCTGAGAAGTATGAGAAACTATATAGGCTGGCCACCAAGAAGCTGAGTGATGTTGAGCTAGATCAAAATTAGCTCTCCACAAAGTTTGATGAAACTAATCAGACCATTGAAGTACTACGGTTTGAGAACAATTTCTTGGCTGAAAGGACCAAGAAGCTTGAAGCAGAACTGTCACAAGTTAGAGCTCAATTGGAGAGGACTTCCAGTGCAAAGCTTGATGAGATGCTTAGCTTTCAGAAATCTGCTTCTGATAGAACTGGTTTAGGGTATGATTTCTCTTCTCCTAATATTGCTTCTTCTAATACTACTGTGTCTGTCTCATTTGCTAATAATGTTAATTCTAAGAACAATGATTGCAAAACTGATATAGCTAGTGAGAACATAGACAAAGGCAAATCAATTTTAGGAGCACCCCCTAAACTTGAAAAGAAAGAGACTAGAAACCCTAGGACTAAGAAGGGTAATAACTAAAAGTCTAAACAGAAGAAGCATCATCTCTGTCATCACCGTGGAGCTTCAGGGAATACTTGTCCAAATTGCTACAAGTGGTTAGCCACTCAACAGAGTAACAGTATGATCTAATTTGGAAACTAGAATCAATTTCCATCCTCTTTTTCTCCTCTTGGAGATCTTCTTAAGGCTCTCATGTTCCTTTCGAACTTGAACGGTTTCAATTCTTCCCCTTCACTGCCAGATCAAAGGTTCGTTCAACGGAAAGGTTCTTCTAAGGTGTGGAAGGAAAAATGCTCAAAGTGATTTAGTCACTTTTCTCTCTCTCTCCCTCTTTTTGTTTAAGCATTACTTGTGTGTTTTGCTCTCTTGTTTTTGAGTGAGTCTAGTTTTATGCTATGTTTAGTTTAGCATGTTTTTGTTTGTTTGTTTTCAGTATTGCTTTACTTTGTTTTTTATAAAAAAAAAATGAAAAATTAGAAAAATACAAAAACAGTGTGTGTTTTGTGTACATACTTCTGTACCTTGGATGGCCATTGAAACAAAGTTTTCTAAACGTTGTATCTTTTGTAGCTTAGATGAGCATCTCTATGCACAACTAAGCAATTAAGCTTTGTTGCTCGTGTTTGCGATAAATACAATTAAGTAATCTCTTATACTTAACTCTCATATCACTCTTTTTGATGGGAATGACTAAAAAATCCTAAGAGAAAGGCATAAATAATCACCTCACCACTAATGCCCGTCAATCATTAATAACATATGTATGCTTCAACATAGCAAAATTGATGTTTAAAGCTTTACATAATTGGGTATTTCTTCTCTCTCTTATATGCATATGCATGATATGCTCAAAAAGAAAAATATGCAAAGAAATGTAAAAGCAAAAAGAATCAAAATGCTTTTAAATATAGTTGCAAGTGTGTATCTTGGTACTTGTGTCACTCAAGGTAGCAACAAGGGCCTTGCTTTTTCCAATGGTCATGAGATAAGTTGGACATTCTTATTTCATGCGTCCAAAGCCTGGACATCCGAAGCACTTTGGGTCGGAGGGAATTGTGTTCTGACCGCCTTCTTTAGCATCCTTCTTCTCTCTATCTTAGCTCTTGAACTGTGAAGAACTGGATTGCTTACGATCCTTGTCGAATCCTCTTGCATTGGCATTCTTCATAAATTTCTTAAATTGCCTGGTGACGAAGATCATGGTACATTTTTGTACTACCCGAATGTATTGTATATGGGGAATAGTGAGCCTCCTCTAGAATTTCCTTTTTAATCAATGGATCATTTAGGACACAAAGTCTACTCCCAAATCTCAAAGCACCATCCCCCGAGATAGAAAATTCAAATTTCTTTCCACTATGCACCTCATCCATGATTTTCTTTAAATATGGGTCATCGGCCTGTGACAATTTAATTCTTTCCACCAAAGTTGGTTGAACACTCAAACTAGCCAGGCAGGCCTCAGAATGGCCCATAACAACCTCAATCTCCATCCTTTCGAGATCTCGAATAATTTCCTTCCAAGTGGTTAGCAACGTAGCTGAAAAATTTGAAGGCTTTCTACTAAGAGCATCAACTACAACATTAGCCTTACCAGGATGATAGTTAATAGAAAAATCATAATCTTAACCAGTTCCAACCATCTCCGTTGCCTCATATTTAACTCCTTTTGGGTAAAGAAATACTTTAAATTATTATGATCAGTGAAAATCTCGCATCTTTCCCCATACAAATAATGTCTCCAAATTTTCAAAGCAAAAACAACTGCAGCCAACTCCAAGTCATGAGTGGGGTAATTTTTCTCATAATTTTTCAACTGACGAGGGGCATAAGCCACAACCTTCCTATTTTGCATCAATACACAACCAAGTTTTTATGAGAAGCATCACTATAAATGACAAAACCCCCTATACCTGAAGGGATAGTTAACACTGGAGCTGTGACCAATCTCTGCTTTAGCTCTTGGAAGCTTTTCTCACATTCTTCCTTCCACTCGAATTTAACATTCTTCCTAGTTAATTGTGCCAAAGGAGCTGTAATATAGGAAAATCCCTCTACAAATCTTCTATAGTAACCAACAAGGCCCAAGAAACTTCTTACCTCACTCACATTTGTAGGCCTATCCCAATTAACCACAGCTTCTATCTTATTAGGATCCACTGAAATTCCATCACTTGATATCATATGGCCCAAAAATACCCCCTATACCTGAAGGGATAGTTAACACTGGAGCTGTGACCAATCTCTGCTTTAGCTCTTGGAAGCTTTTCTCACATTCTTCCTTCCACTCGAATTTAACATTCTTCCTAGTTAATTGTGCCAAAGGAGCTGTAATATAGGAAAATCCCTCTACAAATCTTCTATAGTAACCAACAAGGCCCAAGAAACTTCTTACCTCACTCACATTTGTAGGCCTATCCCAATTAACCACCGCTTCTATCTTATTAGGATCCACTGTAATTCCATCACTTGATATCATATGGCCCAAAAATACTACTTGATTCAACCAAAATTCATACTTCTTCAGCTTAGCATACAACTTCCTCTCTCTCAGAATCTATAAAACAATCCTCAAGTGTTCTTCATGCTCTTCTTGACTCTTAGAATAAATCAAAATATCATCAATGAACACAATGACAAATCGATCCAAGTACTCATGAAATACCTTATTCATCAAATCCATAAAAGCATCAGGTGCATTAGTTAATCCAAACAACATTAACAAAAATTTATAATGACCATATCTAGTCTGAAAGGCTGTCTTTGGTATATCCTCACCCTTAATCTTCAAATGGTGGTAACCAGAACGAATATCAATCTTAAAAAAGACTTGTGCTCCTTGCAATTGATCAAATAGGTCATCAATATGAGGCAAAGGATATTTATTCTTAATGGTGACTCTATTAAGCTCACGGTAATCAATGCATAAGCTCATAGACCCATCTTTTTTCTTGGCAAATAAAACTAGAGCTCCCCAAGGTGAGAAACTAGGGCGAATAAACCCCTTATCCAACAATTCTACCAATTTCTCCTTAAGTTCTTTCAACTCTGAGGGTGCCATTCTATATGGTGCCTTAGAAATAGGTACAATACATGGAAGGAGATCAATGGAGAACTCAATCTCATGATCCGGGGGCAACCCAGGTAGATCATCAGGAAAAACATCCAAAAATTCCCTCACAATGGGAATGTCTTATATCTCCAATTCTCTACTATGTAAATCTACTACCATAGCAAGGAATCCTTGGCATCCCTTTCTAAGCAAGCAGTTTCCTTGTATGCATGATATCACATGAGGCGTAAGAGGCAAACATGATGCCTTAAATGGAAATTCTGATTCACTGGAGGCCTAAATACCACCTCTTTCTCAAAACAATGCACACTAGCATGGTAAGAGGCTAAGCAATCCATGCCCAAAATGACATCAAAATCATGCATATCTAACAACACCAAATCAGCCAATAACTCTCTACCCTCAATACAAATAATACAAGACTTAAGCACAAGATTAGTCATTAAAGTATCACCAACAGGGGTAGAAATCGATAACTCAAAATCAAGTAGTTCGGGGCTCTTGTCATGATTTTTAGCAAAAACACAAGAAACAAAAGAATATGTAGAACCAGGATCAAAAAGAACTCTAGCATGTGCGGAGAACAAAGGAAGTATACCTATCACCATTGTATCCGTGGCCTAAGCATCCTAAGTAGTCAAGGCATACACTCTACCTTGCACCTTCTTCCCACGATCATTACCCTTTGCAACTTTAGATGAGGAAGAGGAACCCGAGCCCTTAGAACTTGGGCAATCTCTAGCAAAGTGCCCGGGTTGCTTATAAGTAAAGCAAATCTTGACCCCATCACAATTTTGTCCATCATGAAGTTTACCACAACGAGAGCAAGACTTCTTATCACTAGACTGAGGATAGGAACTCTTGCTATGCCTAGAAGATTGTCCTCCATAACTAGAGTTTTTAAAGAATCCTTTCTTATGCCATTGACCCTCACCATGTAGAGAATTAGAAGGCCCTTGCTTCTTTTCAATCTCCTTGGAATTGGGGTTGTACTTAAAGCCTTCTTCAAGACTCATTGTCTGCTTCATAGCCTCAGTAAAAGTACCCATTCTAGAGACTATAATGAGAGGGTGAATCCTACCATTAAGGCCTTCTCAAAACTTTTTCACTTTCTTGGACTCATCTGAAATCAAGTAAGGAGCAAAGCGAGAAAGCTCAACAAACTTAGCAGCATACTCCTCCACCGTCATAGCCCCCTGAACCAAATCATAAAATTCTCTTGCCTTAAGATCCCTCACTACATCGGGGAAGTATGTCCCATTAAAAACTTCCTTAAACTACTCCCAAGTAACGGGAGTGTCCCTTCCCAACTCCATCCTTAACAATTGTTTAGTGCTTAACCACCATTTTTCAGCAGAACCCTGAAGAGCAAAAGTGGCATACATCACCTTCTGAGCATCAGTACATTCAGGGGCTCTCAAGTAATTTTTCCATCTTTAGCAGCCAATTCTCTGCTGCCATAGGATCAGGCTCCTTATCAAATGTTGGAGGGTTTTGCTTATGGTACTCCCCAAAAGTGCAACCCTCCCTCCTATGTTCACCACCCTAGACTGCTCTAGCAATCCTAGCATAAATCATGTCTGCCACCTCATCAATCTCACCACTATCAGGAGTAACCGATCTCTCACGCTCTTGGCGTTGCCTATGGCTGATGTGCATTGATAATAGCTTAATTTTGCATATTTATATCATTGTTAGAAAGTATTATCATACTTATTTTGAGGTAATTCATGCACTTTATATATGTAACACCCCAAACCCTTAAGAAGGATTTAGATGCATAACCTGTCTTATAAAAAAAATCAACAATGATATAATGGAACAGAGCGTAATATTTATCCTCAAATAAACTTCTTGAATATCATCAGATTTCCTTAACAATCCATAGAAACAAAACAACAATAATATTCTTGAATGTAAAATCTCCAAATAACATCTCAAAATAGTTCCAAAATAATAATCTCATTGTCCTGAAACAATTTTGCTAAAACAATTCTGCAACTATCAAGCTCCAAACGAAGTCGTCAATCTAAGGCTCCACTGATCTACCACCAAAAGACACTCCATAACTCTAATCTGAAAGGATGGAAAAAGGGGTGAGCTAAAGGCTCAATAAGAGACTACAAACATGAGGATGTCTTCCAAAACAAATCGATAACATCATTGACAAAATATAGTCATCACGATACAATTAAAATTAGTTTAAACTGTAATATAATATATTCTATAAAGCTGTTAAAATAAAACACTTCACTATAACACTGTAAACATTAATAAAATAATAACCACATTTATATGCCAATATGCACCAAATAGGTAGAACACTTTATTATGAAAAAAAAAACAATTTTCCACCTGAAAGAACAGTAGCAATTAAACAGTAATCCAATATGAAAAATATTAGTCAAACACAGACAAAAGCTGCTAAACACTCGGTGGGTGATTTCCCATGGGAACAATAACACTAACCTCAAAGAGGCAACACTAGCTCCGAAGAGCAACAATAACACTGCACCACACCACACTAACACTGCTTCGGCCGAAGACCAACACTTAACCCTGTGTTGGCAAAGGTTGCAGACTGTCTAGTTGACCGTTTGAAACATACTTGACATATATAAATTCATAATAATATACAATAAATAATAAAATTTGAGTATGTATAAAGCACTAACAATGGTATAAGTTTTTGAAACTTCACTTTTGCAATTATGTATATGTATATATATATAAATATATTTTTACCACAAATATATATATATATATAAAAATATATACGTCTTGAGAGACGTCATGTGTTGAAGTCTACTTACCTCTAGTGGCTAAACCAAGCTTCACTTCAATTGCTCGAAACAACGTCAACTAGAACCTAAATAATAATTAAACAATTCAATAAGGGTAGGTTCTCTAATAACCACATTCCTCTTGATAAAACAATTCCTCAACCACTATGAAGATTCAGCAAGGTAAAAATTTAACATATATTTCTAACATACCCCCAAACCTATTCCAGTTTAAAATAATTGTAAAGCACCCCAAAAAAAAAAATAATTTGTTAACCTATATATATATTATTACGCATAAGCCTATATGTAAACTTCTAGACTTCATCAGATCAAAATAAACCTAATATCAAATCCTACTTTCTCGGTCAATCAGATGAACCATGAGGTGAACTGAAAATCTATTAAAGCCGTGAATATATATATATATATATATATATATATATATATTAGAGCTATATATAATTGATCGATTAAAGCTATATGTATAGCAGGTTCTTTCACGGCCAAATCCGTGCACTAGTAATTCAATATATATATATATATATATATATTCGGCCACCCAATTGAATCAACCATATATATATATATTTACTTGTTTATAAATCTAATAGCACCATTCACCAATTTAGCCAACAACGAATGTGAAATTCCAGCAGATTTGTCAAATTGACTTAGGACAATTATAAACTTAAAACATACCCAAGTAAGATTAAGGGGAAAAAGGCAATCACAAGAAATAAAATCAACTTCCAAAGGAATTATCAAGAGTAATCCAAACAGCCTAGAATGTAGGATCCTAGATCAAATAGTGCCCAAAGAAAGCAATAGAGTTTGTGAACACATAAGTTTACCTCAATACCGATTTGAGGTTTTTGCTGGCAGCCCCTTGCAGCGCACTCTCTACAGCCCCCCCTTTTTGCTGTAGTTTCTTTTTTTTTTTTTTTTTTTTGTGTCTTGTGTCTTTCTCTCTACCTATCCCTAGGAAACCCTAATTTTATTTCATTATAAAGCTGATTCCACTTGGGCTGAAAATTTAGAAGTCTATTTCATGATAAGGCTAATTTCAGTTGGGCTGAAAATTTAGAAGCCCACTACAACTAAATTAAACTTCCAAGACCCACTTATATTCCCACTAAACACCTTAATATTATTTTTATTATTGTTATCATTATAAAAAAAATCACAATATAAAATTAATTATTTCCTCCAAAATAAATTAAGCAGTTTATCAAATTTACTCTCTAGAAGTGATTAAATTAAATTCTAAGTGAGACGGGTGTTACATTCTCCCCCTCTTATAAAATTTTCGTCCTCGAAAATTCAAAACATACCTCACTGCAGAAAAAGCTGGGGATATTTGGATTGCATTTCGTCTTTACGCTCCCATGAAGCTTCTTCCATGGAGTGGTTCCTCCATAATACTTTGACCAAATGTATAGTCTTATTACGTAGCACTTGCTCTTTACGATCTAAAATCTGAATCGGGACTTCCTCGTAGGATAAGTTCTCTTTGACTAGAAGTGGCTCATAACTCAAGATATGAGAAGGATCGGGAACATACCTCCTCAACATGGATACATGAAAAACGTTATGTAACCTTGACAAGGTCGGTGGTAAAGCAAGCCGGTAAGCAACAGAACCAACTCTCTCCAAAACTTCAAAGGGCCCCACGTACCTAGGGCTTAACTTACCCTTCTTGCCAAACCTCATAACTCCTTTCATAGGTGACACTCGAATGAAAACCATGTCTCCAACTTCAAATTCCACTTCTCTTCTCCGTGGATCAGCATAACTTTTCTGTCTACTCTGAGCTGCACGCAACCTTTCCTGAATCACATCAATCTTTTCACTGGTCCTTTGAACAATCTCAGGACCCAAGATTCTCCTCTCTCCAACCTCATCCCAACAAACTGGGGATCTACACTTTCTCCCATACAAAGCCTCATAAGGTGCCATCTTAATACTGGAGTGATAACTATTGTTATAAGCAAACTCCACCAAAGTCAAATAGTCATTCCAACTACCCTTGAAATCCAAGACACAAGCTCTCAACATGTCTTCCAAAGTTTGGATAGTTCTCTCAGACTGTCCATCCGTTTGAGGGTGGCAAGCAATACTAAAGTTCAACTTAGTACCCAAGGCTTTTTGCAAACTATCCCAAAACCCTGAAGTGAACCTCGAATCTCTATCAGATACAATAGAAGCTGGCACTCCATGCAACCTCACAATCTCATTTATATAAAGTTCAGCCAGTTTGTCAAGAGAGTAGTTCATTCTAATTGGAATGAAGTGGGCAGATTTAGTCAACCTATCCACCACCACCCAAATAGCATCATGATTCTTAGGTGATCTCGGTAATCCACACACAAAGTCCATGGTGATATTCTCCCACTTCCTCTCAGGAATAGGTAAAGGTTGTAACAACCCTGATGGCCTCTGATGCTCCACTTTGACTTGCTGGCAAATCAAGCATTGTTCCACAAATTGAGCAATTTCTCTTTTCATGTTAATCCACCAATAAACTTCTCGAAGGTCATGATACATCTTGGTACTACCCGGATGCATTGTATAAGGCGAACGATGTGCTTCCTCCAATATCTCTCTCTTAATCAATGAATCATTAGGCACACAAAGCCTAATACCAAACCTCAAAACACCATCATCAGAGATACTAAAATCAAATCTACTTCCACCACGTACTTGTTCCATGATCTTAAACAATTGAGGGTCACCACTCTGAGCAGCTTTGATCTTATCAATTAGGGTGGGTTGTACACTTAAACTTGCCAGGTAGGATCGGGAGTCTCCAGTCACTATGTCTACTCCAAGTTTCTGAAGATCAACAATAATATGCTTCTGAGTAGTTAATAAAGCAGCTGAAAAGCTATACGACTTTCGACTAAGTGCATCAGCCACAACATTGGCTTTACCAGGATGGTAATTTATAGAACAATCATAGTCTTTAATCAATTCTAGCCATCTCCTTTGTCTCAAATTTAATTCTTTTTGAGTGTATATGTACTTCAAACTTTTATGGTCAGTGTATATTTCACATCTCTCACCATACAAGTAATGCCTCCAAATCTTCAATGCAAAAACCACTGCTGCCAATTCCAAATCATGAGTTGGATAATTCTGTTCATAATTCTTTAGTTGTCGAGAGGCATAAGCAACCACCTTCCCATGTTGCTTCAGAACACAACCAAGACCCTTACGAGATGCATCACTATATATCACAAAACCACCCGAACCAGATGGAATAGTCAATACTGGTGCAGAAACCAACCGTTGCTTCAACTCCTGGAAACTTCTTTCACATTCCTCTGTCCAGTCAAACTTTGCATGTTTTCGAGTTAATCGAGTCAGAGGAGTTGCAATACTGGAAAATCCTTCCACAAATCTTCTATAATAACCTGCAAGGCCCAAAAAACTTCTTACCTCACTTACATTAGTAGGGGCAGCCCAATCAACTACAGCTTCGATCTTACTAGGATCCACTGTAATTCCATCTCTAGAGATCACATGTCCTAAAAACACCACTTGATTCAACCAGAACTCACACTTCTTTAATTTAGCATACAGCTTCTTGTCTCTTAAAATTTGCAACACCATTCTCAAGTGTTCCTCATGCTCTTCTTGGCTTTTAGAGTAAACCAAGATGTCATCAATGAAAACAATGACAAACCGATCCAAATACTCATGAAATACCCTATTCATCAAATCCATAAAAACAGCAGGAGCATTAGTTAGACCAAAAGGCATCACTAAGAACTCATAATGACCATACCTGGTTCGAAAAGCTGTCTTTGGTATGTCATCCTTCTTAACTCTCAACTGATGATAACCAGATCTCAAGTCAATTTTAGAGAAGACTTGAGCGCCCTGAAGCTGATCAAACAAATCATCAATTCGTGGCAAAGGGTATTTGTTTCTGACGGTTACCTTGTTCAACTCCCTATAGTCAATGCACAACCGCATACTACCATCCTTCTTCTTAACAAACAACACCGGAGCACCCCAAGGAGAAGCACTAGGCCGAATAAAGCCTTTATCAAGCAAGTCTTGCAATTGCTCCTTCAACTCATTGAGCTCTGTAGGGGCCATTCTATACGGTGCTTTGGAAATTGGGCCGGTACCAGGTACTAGGTTAATAGAGAACTCAACCTCTCTGTCAGGGGGTAGTCCAGGTAAGTCCTCAGAGAACACATCTGGGAACTCTTTCACCACTGGGATGTCTTCAACTTTTAACTCTACTTTATCACCCTTCAAAGCACAAACAAGGAACCCTTCACATCCCTTCCTTAGGAATCGCCTTGCCTGCATCACTGACACCAATACAGGTGGTTTCACCACACGATCTCCCTCGAAGAAGAATTCTGGCTCCCCAGGAATTTTAAATACTACCTTCTTCCCAAAACACTCTATGGAAGCATGAAAAGTAGATAACCAATCCATCCCTAGAATCACATCAAACTCAAACATATCAAGCAACATAAGATCTGCTTTTAATTCCCTCCCAGAGACTAAAACATTACAAGACTTGTACACTTTATGGGTAATCATTTGTTGTCCAGAAGGTGTAGCAACACACAATTCATAATTTAAACTCTCAGGTTCTATGTTTAGCCTTTGTGCAAGTCTACGTGAGATGAAAGAATGGGTTGAACCAGAATCAAATAACACTTGTGCATGCTGACTGGAAACAAGAAGTGTACCTGAAACCACTGATGGGGAGGCCTCGGCGTCCTGTTTAGTCAAAGCAAAAACTCGACCCTGAACCTTAGGTCTCTGTTGGCTCCCATTTGGATTGGTAGTTTGTTCAGCTCGCAGATCTGGACAATCCTTGATGAAGTGTCCAGTCTTGCCACATTTAAAACACGCCCTTGACTCCAAATAACATGTTCCACTATGAGCCTTTCCACATCTTGGACAAGTTTTGTATGCCTTCTTATTTGAATTAGGCACCCCTTGCTTCTTGAATGAACTTCCACTAGACTTCCCCTTAAGAAAATGACTCTGGGTTGGCTTCCTCTCTTGATCATTGGCCCTTGAGAGACGATTGCAATTTCTCTCTGCTATGAGAGCTCGATCCACCACTTCTGCGTATGTTTCCAATTTGAACATGGAAACCGGTCCCTGAATTTCCTCCCTTAAACCTCTTTCAAAATGCCTGGCCTTCCTTGCTTCCGTGTCAACCATGTGTGGAGCAAAGCGGGATAATTCAGCAAATTTCCGCTCATACTCATACACTGATTGAGTACCTTGTGCTATGCGAATGAACTCAGCTTCCTTTTGCACCATCAAACTATTAGGAAAATACCTCTTACGGAAGAGCTCAACAAAATGCTGCCAAGTTATAACTTCTCTTCCATGTGTCCTCTCCGTGGACTCCCACCATTCCAATGCATCACCTTTCAGTACAAAAACAGCAAGGACAACTCGTTGCTCATCACTAACTTCCATTGCTCTAAAGAGCCTTTCTATCTCCTTAAGCCAGTTGTCAGCCTCAATTGGATCCTTTGTACCCTTGAAAGCAGGAGGATCAAGCTTCCTAAACTTCTCCAAGGCACTAGTCGGATTGGTGGCTCCCACTTGATGTTGCACTACATTGGTTAAGCCCCCAATGGCTTCAATAATAGCCTGGAGATTAGTAGGTCCCCCAGCATTCGGTTGACTGTTCCCTGGGTTCCCCCTTGGTGGAGCCATATCTCTAAGCAATACAATAAGATATCATAAGTAAATATTTCAAATATTTCAGAGGGTCAAAACCAAACACATAGATAGTACAACAATCATTCCTACACACTTTAGAATAATAAACAATACAAAACAAAATATAAAATCACTATGAAAGGTCAACTAATTCTAACACTAAAATTCCTTGTAATCACACTCTTGTTCCAAAATAGTCTTAAGATCAAACCTATAAGTCTACAGAATCATAAACCTATGCTCTGATACCATAACTGTAACACCCCAAACCCTTAAGAAGGATTTAGATGCATAACCTGTCTTATAAAAAAAATCAACAATGATATAATGGAACAGAGCGTAATATTTATCCTCAAATAAACTTCTTGAATATCATCAGATTTCCTTAACAATCCATAGAAACAAAACAACAATAATATTCTTGAATGTAAAATCTCCAAATAACATCTCAAAATAGTTCCAAAATAATAATCTCATTGTCCTGAAACAATTTTGCTAAAACAATTCTGCAACTATCAAGCTCCAAACGAAGTCGTCAATCTAAGGCTCCACTGATCTACCACCAAAAGACACTCCATAACTCTAATCTGAAAGGATGGAAAAAGGGGTGAGCTAAAGGCTCAATAAGAGACTACAAACATGAGGATGTCTTCCAAAACAAATCGATAACATCATTGACAAAATATAGTCATCACGATACAATTAAAATTAGTTTAAACTGTAATATAATATATTCTATAAAGCTGTTAAAATAAAACACTTCACTATAACACTGTAAACATTAATAAAATAATAACCACATTTATATGCCAATATGCACCAAATAGGTAGAACACTTTATTATGAAAAAAAAAACAATTTTCCACCTGAAAGAACAGTAGCAATTAAACAGTAATCCAATATGAAAAATATTAGTCAAACACAGACAAAAGCTGCTAAACACTCGGTGGGTGATTTCCCATGGGAACAATAACACTAACCTCAAAGAGGCAACACTAGCTCCGAAGAGCAACAATAACACTGCACCACACCACACTAACACTGCTTCGGCCGAAGACCAACACTTAACCCTGTGTTGGCAAAGGTTGCAGACTGTCTAGTTGACCGTTTGAAACATACTTGACATATATAAATTCATAATAATATACAATAAATAATAAAATTTGAGTATGTATAAAGCACTAACAATGGTATAAGTTTTTGAAACTTCACTTTTGCAATTATGTATATGTATATATATATAAATATATTTTTACCACAAATATATATATATATATATATAAATATATACGTCTTGAGAGACGTCATGTGTTGAAGTCTACTTACCTCTAGTGGCTAAACCAAGCTTCACTTCAATTGCTCGAAACAACGTCAACTAGAACCTAAATAATAATTAAACAATTCAATAAGGGTAGGTTCTCTAATAACCACATTCCTCTTGATAAAACAATTCCTCAACCACTATGAAGATTCAGCAAGGTAAAAATTTAACATATATTTCTAACATACCCCCAAACCTATTCCAGTTTAAAATAATTGTAAAGCACCCAAAAAAAAAAAAAAATTTGTTAACCTATATATATATTATTACGCATAAGCCTATATGTAAACTTCTAGACTTCATCAGATCAAAATAAACCTAATATCAAATCCTACTTTCTCGGTCAATCAGATGAACCATGAGGTGAACTGAAAATCTATTAAAGCCGTGAATATATATATATATATATATATATTATAGCTATATATAATTGATCGATTAAAGCTATATGTATAGCAGGTTCTTTCACGGCCAAATCCGTGCACTAGTAATTCAATATATATATATATATATTCGGCCACCCAATTGAATCAACCATATATATATATTTACTTGTTTATAAATCTAATAGCACCATTCACCAATTCAGCCAACAACGAATGTGAAATTCCAGCAGATTTGTCAAATTGACTTAGGACAATTATAAACTTAAAACATACCCAAGTAAGATTAAGGGGAAAAAGGCAATCACAAGAAATAAAATCAACTTCCAAAAGAATTATCAAGAGTAATCCAAACAGCCTAGAATGTAGGATCCTAGATCAAATAGTGCCCAAAGAAAGCAATAGAGTTTGTGAACACATAAGTTTACCTCAATACCGATTTGAGGTTTTTGCTGGCAGCCCCTTGCAGCGCACTCTCTACAGCCCCCCCTTTTTGCTGTAGTTTCTTTTTTTTTTTTTTTGTGTCTTGTGTCTTTCTCTCTACCTATCCCTAGGAAACCCTAATTTTATTTCATTATAAAGCTGATTCCACTTGGGCTGAAAATTTAGAAGTCTATTTCATGATAAGGCTAATTTCAGTTGGGCTGAAAATTTAGAAGCCCACTACAACTAAATTAAACTTCCAAGACCCACTTATATTCCCACTAAACACCTTAATATTATTTTTATTATTGTTATCATTATAAAAAAAATCACAATATAAAATTAATTATTTCCTCCAAAATAAATTAAGCAGTTTATCAAATTTACTCTCTAGAAGTGATTAAATTAAATTCTAAGTGAGACGGGTGTTACAATATATGGTTTTGGAATAATGCTAAATAATCAATTTTGTACTTAATTGGATTTTATTGCGTGAATTTGTCTTTTGTAGGAGAATGAAATTAAATAAGTGGATTTGTGCAAAGAAGAAAGCTAATGGACTTTACTTTTACAAGGGCCATGATAAAGTTAAAGAAGGCCAACTCAATTAAATTTAAGTCCAATTGGAGCAAGGAATCAAAGGAAATTTGCACCAAATCCAAGTCCAATTCGGATTAGGATTCTAGCCTGCACATCAGTTAGTATTTTGGCATAACTTTCAGCTCAGATGTCCAATCGAGATAATTCAAGTTGGGCTGGAAAGTTAACTTAAAAGGCTACAACTTTTTCGTTTATCAAAAGTCCAAATCCTGACGTTAAATGGGCCAAAATTGTCGGTTAAGTGAAGCCTAAAAATTTGAAAATTTTTCCAAACGGGAATTCAACTTGTAATAGGATTCCTTGACCTATTTAAAGGCTCTTTACGGCAAAATTCATGGAAGCGAGTGCTAGGGCTGAGATGCAAAACAGAAAATTGGGGCAAAAGGCAGTGCCGCATGTGGCTTCTCTATAGCTTTTCTCCATGACAACATTGTGACTATTTCTTTCTCTATTTTATTTGTCTATTTTAATGTTTAGTATTTTATTCTTGTATTTTCTTTCAATTATCATGAGTAGCTAAATTTATAATTAGGGTTGAGGATGAAACATTATTAAGAATTATCAGTAATATTTATGTGATTTGATTTTTTCCACAATAATTGTTCTTTAATAATTTAAATTGTTCTTGCTTCATATCAATTGACTAAGATGAGATTCTAGATATGAGTTCAATCATGTTTTTCTCATGATTTAAGATTTGTCTTAATTAATTGAATGCTTGGTTTATTAATTCTTGATTATAAAATTGATGTCGGTTGTGATTTATTTGTCAATGGATACAATTTATGATTGTATTTTTAGAATTAGATATATCTTGTGATTTGTTTGGCTATGGATACAATTGATGATTTGATTTTATACTTAAGAAGTGAAGAAGAACATGCTTTTGACTTTTAAAATAAGGATTTTAAAGAGAATATTTTCCATGATAGCAAGATTGATTTCTAGATTATCATGTAGTGAGTTGGGAAAAATTAATGATCATAAATATATGCTGATATGACTTACAAGGCGGATTCCAAAACCTTAATTCCTTTCCCTTGATTGTTTACATCTTTTTATTGCTTTATATCTTTTGTTTAGTGTAACTATTTGCTTAATTTTGTTATTTGCTTAGTTTATTTAATCTCAGAAAAACCAATTTTTATTAAACTACATTAGGATTAATTTAGTTAAGGTTTAATTAATTTTCCTACATTCATTCAAGTCCTTGTGGGTTCGACCTCGTTCTTGTCAAACTATACTTCGATATAGTTCGTACACTTGCGAGTACTTTAAAATTTTATAACAATGGCCCTGCTCTGGAGCTGTAACCTCATCCATATGCCTTACTTTACGTGCTTTCTTTTTAGGAGGTATAGTGTACTAAGGTACTTATACCTATACCAAAAAAAAAAAAAAACAAGCAAGTAAATCACAAGGCAACATAGAAGGTTATCATAAAAAAGATAGATAAGGAATAAGGAATAGCAGGTGGAAGCTAAAACAAAGGTACAAAATGAAGAATTCATCAAACCCCTAATGCTCTGGAGATTTTGGATTGTAAGGAGCAAGTGCTACACAATAGAACAATATCTTGGGTAAAGGTGCTTTGGAAGAATCATTCAGTGAAAGAGGCTTCTTGGGAGCGTGAGGATGACATGTTGTCGAGATACCCAAGCCTTTTTCAGGATCAAGCTACGTAAAATTTTGATGATGAAATTTTTAAAAGAAGGAAAAAGTGTAACGTCCCAATTAGTCAGCCCCAAAAAAAAAAAAAAATCAGACTTTTGAGTTCACATGTGCCTCCCCCCACCTACCCAACCCATCCCCACCACACATTTCACTCCACTTTATCTCCTCTTTGGCCGGCTCACTCTCTGCCTTTCTTTTTTTCGCTTTTCTTTCATTTTCTCTCATCACTCCTCTCTTCTCTTATTTCCTCTCTCACTGGTACTTCCATACCACTACCACCATTTTCCACCATCATTTTTCCAGCAAGATCACCAGAAAATTCTTGGTAACCTATAAGCACCTTCACATCCTTTTTTGAGGTAAAAATTTCTAATCTTTTTGGTGGGTTTTACACTTTTACTTGAGGTTATTTTTATCTAAGCTTTAATAATGATACCTATGTGATTTATGAGCATTGGTAGTGATATTTATGTATTATTATGTATCGGTTTTTTTATTGGTGGAATTATTTGATGATTGGGTATATGTTTTGTGCTATGATGACTACCTAAGGTTTATTTATGGTGGAAAATTTAGGGGTTTTGAGTTATAACACGTGATGGTTGGTAAATCTAATTTTCCCATTGCCATTGGGTTTATTTGGAGTTAATTGAAGTTCAAAATTTCTTGTTTTTAAGGATATTTTGATTTTGCTTTCATGGGTCTCTTAATGATGTAGTGTAAATTTTATGGAAGCTAGTCATAGTGTTGGAGATGATATTAAATGGGTTAACTTTATAAATTGGAGTTTATGCCTTGTGAATCAATTTGTTGAGAAACTTTGGAAGTGGAATATATTATTATTGACGAGGTTAAATCCTAGGCTTGCCTAATTAAGTGCTTACTTGGCAATTCCTAAATTGTAGCTAGATACAATTTCAAGCTATATCATTATTGTGATAGGTTTACTTGATATTGTTTAGGTTCTAGCTAATCTCCTTGGAGCTTGGAGAATTAGGCTTTTGCGGTTGCGAGGTAAGTAACTTTTTAATGGGATTTTTGAAAAATAACCATGTTGCATAAATGTTGTTTTTGGGTTGGACACACTTTTGGAAACTACCTATGGAAACTATATTTTCTTAAAAACTATTGTGTCGTAACCTTAATATATATATATATATATATATGATTATATATATGAAAAGACATCATATTTGGTATTGCATTTGGGGAAATGCAGAATTTGTTGATATGGAAAAATGAGCATCTTTTATTTAATCTTTGATAAGGAAATCTTGGATTTTATAATATATTAGAAAATTTAAATATGCTTATCTTGTCTTGTTATGTGGGAAATTGATAGAAAATCTCTTGACAAGAATGAAGTTGAAAACCTTAAAAACTTTGAAGAAGTTAGATTATTTAAGGTTTTTTTTTAAAACATACCTGGATATAAACTATGTGTTTCAAAGTAATATAACATGTGAGCTTTATGTGGTTTTAACACCATGCCATGTGTGATTTCCCAATGATCACTTGATTTGATTTCTGTAGTCTTTATGACAATGGAATCAGATTCAGGTCAATGGCCTTTAATTTTGGATGACGCATTCTTCCTTGCTGCCCATGAAGGGAAGAGGTTCCTTGATTATGTGTGGGTGAGGCTACTGCCCATGGGGCCAAGAGACCACATGCAAGAGAGGTCCTATTTGACACACTCTCTCTGCTGCCCATGGAGGGAAAGAAAACCTTAAGGGTATGAGTGAGGTTGCTATCCATGGGGCCAAGAGTTTGCATACCAAAGCGAACAATATCATGCCAGTTATGAATGGGTGGATCCCTTGACCGGTCTTTGTAGTAGTGTGGTATATTTATGATAATTTTCCCTATGTTAGATATTATGGCTTTGAAAATTATATTGTTGGTGCTCACAGATTATAGTATATAGTTTCAAGGTATTTACTTTAAGAAACTTTGTGTTTCATTATGCAAACATTCTTGTCATATCATATTATTATTATTGACAATGGAACTTGCATTTCCCCCACCCCCATTAATTATGCTACTTATTGGGCTCTGTCTCATCCCATTATTTTCATAAACATTTCACAGCAGGCAACAATCTTTTGAGACAGCTTTTTGGTGGCTAACAGTAGTTAGACTAACTATTGATGGAGGCTAAACTTTTGTAATGGAAATATTAGATGATGTACATCTTAGAATAGGCTTGACTCATTCTTTTGTATATTATAGTGATTGTGACGTTATTCCCACTGATGGGACAAGCTGATGATATGTAATTACTTATTCAGACCTCTATTCTTTTGTGGCCAATGGTCCTTGTAATTATTGCTTAGAGCTCTGACTTACTTTGAGAGTATATTCAATGGAATTATTGTGGTAATTCTTGATGTTGGTACTTTATATGATTTATGTGGATTGGATTGTCAAAAAGGAAAAATCTACAGATACTTTGATGAAAAGGACTTGGTGGACTTTAAGTTTGAGAAAATGGACAATCAAGATGATATCCATACAACCTATAAAAAAATTGTACAAGGTTTCTGAGAAGTATGAGAAACTATATAGAATGGCCACCAAGAAGCTGAGTGATGTGGAGCTAGATCGAAATTAGCTCTCCATAAAGTTTGACAAAGCTAAACAGACCATTGGAGCACGGTAGTTTGAGAATAATTTCTTGGCTGAAAGGACTAAGAAGCTTGAAGCAGAACTGTCATAGGTCAGAGATCAATTATAGAGGACTTCTAGTGCAAAGCTTGATGAGATGCTTAGCTTTTAGAAATCTGCTTTTGATAGAACTGGTTTGGGGTATGATTTCTCTTCTCTTAATATTG
The DNA here is from genome assembly GCA_033629205.1 of Lithocarpus polystachyus. Classification (NCBI taxonomy): domain Eukaryota; kingdom Viridiplantae; phylum Streptophyta; class Magnoliopsida; order Fagales; family Fagaceae; genus Lithocarpus; species Lithocarpus polystachyus. The sequence continues at coordinate 68,959,459 of CM066162.1, forward strand.
CTTCCCCTAAACCTTGAAGCCAAGGTTGTAAGAAAGGTGCTCAGATCCCTTCCGAGGAGATTTCATGTCAAGATCACCACCATTGAGGAATCAAAGGACATTGACAAAATTCATTTGACAAAGTTGGTTGGCAACTTGCAAATGTATGAATTAGGATTGACTAGGATTGGGAAATCAAGCAAGAGCAAGAGCATGGCACTGAAGGCCAAGAGCAATGATACAGATGAGTCCTCTGATGATTAAGATTCCAAAATAAAATCCTACATTACCAGGAAATTCAAGAAATTTATGAAGAATGCCAATGCAAGAGGATTCGACAAGGACCGTAAGCAATCCAGTTCTTCACAGTTTAAGAGCCAAGATAGAGAGAAGAAGGATGCTAAAGAAGGCGGTCAGAACACTGTTCCCTCCAACCCAAAGTGCTTCGGATGTCAAGGCTTTGGACACATGAAACAAGAATTTCCAACTTATCTCAAGACCATTGGAAAAAGCAAGGCCCCTGCTGCTACCTTGAGTACACTGAGCTTGAGGATGATTCAGATGACAATGATGACGAGGGAATCTTAAATGCCTTCACTACTACAGTTGATCCTATTGATGGGGTTTCAAAAATAGTAGATGATGAAGAGGACTTGGTGGACTTTAGGTCTGAGAAAATGGACGATCAAGATGATATCCATATAGCCTATGAAAAATTGTACAAGGTTTTTGAGATGTACGAGAAACTATATAGGCTAGCCACCAAGAAGCTAAGTGATGTTGAGCTAGATCGAAATTAGCTCTTCACAAAGTTTGACGAAGCTAATCAGACCGTTGGAGCACTGTAGTTTCAGAAAAATTTCTTGGCTGAAAGGACCAAGAAGCTTGAAGCAGAACTGTCACAGGTCAGAGCTCAATTGGAGAGGACTTCCAGTGCAAAGCTTGATGAGATGCTTAGCTTTTAGAAATCTGCTTCTAATAGAACTAGTTTGGGGTATGATTTCTCTTCTCCTAATATTGTTCTTCTACTACTACTATGTTTGTCTCACCTACTAATAATGTTAATTTAGAGAACAATGATTGCATAACTGATATAGCTAGTGAGAACATAGACAAAGGCAAATCAATTTTAGGAGCATCCCCTAAACTTAAAAAGAAAGAGACTAGAAACTCTAGGACTAAGAAGGGTAATAACCAAAAGTCTAAACAGAAGAAGCAGCATCTCTGTCATCAATGTGAAGCTTCAGGGCATACTTGTCCAAATTGCTACAAGTGGCTAGCCACTCAACAAAGCAATAGTATGATCTCATTTGGAAATTAGAATCAAATTCCATCATCTTTTTCTCCTATTGGAGATCTTTTTAAGGCCCTCATGTTCCTTTCGGACTTGAACGATTTCAATTCTTCCCCCTCACCACGGGTTCAAAGGTTTGCTCAACAAAAAGGTTCTTCCAAGGTGTGGAAAGAAAAAGGCTCAAAGTGATTTAGTCACTTTTTTCTCTCTCTCTCCTTTTTTTTGTTTATGCATTACTTGTGTGTTTTGCTTTCTTGTTTTTGAGTCAGTCTAGTTTTATGCTATGTTTTGTTTAACATGTTTTTGTTTGTTTTCAGTTTTGCTTTATTTCATTTTTTATAAAAAAAAATTAAAAAATTAGAAAAATACAAAAACAGTGTGTGTTTTGTGTATATTGGTACTTGTGTGCCTTGGATGGCCATTGAAACAAAGTTTTCTAAACGTTATATCTTTTGTAACTTAGATGAGCATCTCTCAGCACAACTAAGCAATTAAGCTTTGTAGCTCGTGTTTGTGACAAATAAGATTAAGTAATCTCTTGTACTTAACTCTCATATCACTTTTTTTGATAAGAATGACTAAAAAATCCTAAGAGAAGGGCATAAATAGCCCTCTCACCACTAAATCCCGCGCCAATCATGAATAACATCTGTATGCTTCGACATAGCAAAATTGAAGTTTAAAGCTTAACATAATTGAGTATTTCTTCTATCTCTTATATGCCTATGCATGATATGGTTAAAAAGAAAAATATACAAAGAAATATAAAGGCAAAAAGAATCAAAATGCTTTTAAATATGGTTGCAAGCATGTTTCTAGGAGATGTGAGAGTTATAGGATGTACCTCAAAGGTGACAATCCCCATCAAGCAATTATGATTGTGTGTGAGTTAAAATTGATTTTCTCATATCTCAAATCATCATAACTTGAGACACTTATGCACTCTTGCGATGTTCTCACACACAACACGTATATTCTTTGCTACTTTTGATACATGTGTAGGTACAATGTAATTTAGCTATCACAAGGGGGGATACATATGCAAATGTGTGCTCACTAAATTGTCTTGACTTGTTTTTGAAATATAAATTGGTTAGACTTGTTTAGTGTGTGTGTATGTGTGTGTGCTTTTTGGATCTTGAATGCTTTGCATTTTTTCTCTTGTTGAGAGATGCGTTTGAAAGCTTAAAATGTTGTTTGGAGATTTGTTTGAGTAGCTTGCTTGATTGTATTCATTTCTATGTGTTTTTCCTCTTTTTGAAAAACTGCTTTTTATCTAGCTCGACAACTTCTCGACAAATCCTTGACAGATAGCTATCTATCAAGACCCTTGAACTTCTTTTCTCAACAGATCTTGTCACATCTTTGTGAAGGAAATATATATGTTGGTATTGCATACAAAACATACGCAGTGGAAAGTTAACGGATCTACTTCATTCGCAATTGATAACATGTACTATGTGAATTTCAGAATACAAGAACAAGAGAATGTACCTTGGTGTGGAGAATTTCAAAACAAAGATTAGAAGTACTCAGGAACAATTTTAATCTTCTCTCCAATTCCACTAACGCCGAAGAAGTGTGGTCTCTGAATCAGTTATATGAATTTGTTCAAGAGAGAAATAGAGAGTGTCCAACATTCACATACCAACCGTTTCATGTACTTGTTCTTACAAAAAATTATATATGTTTCTCTCCTTATAATTGATTATCTAATTGGGCTAGCCTTTTGGGCCTTTCCAATTGGGCTCTAGTATGTGACTTGGAGTCGGACCAAAAGGGAACAAATAAGACACTAGCTCCAATGGGCCTTGGGCTTTTCTATCAACTCTTGACAAGTCCAAAGTTACCATTAATTATATTTAATACCACTATATAAATATAATTGCACTCTAGGCCTTATTAATAAATTATATCCTAAGACTTTATTGTACATGCAAACCCTTCATAAAATATTCATAGTACCCGCAAAGTCATGAAAGTAGACTGCCACTTTGTAAATTACTACATTTTAATCTTTGAGTACCCGGTTTAATCCTTTAAGTTATTTATCATATATTTATGAAATCCAATTTCATAAATATACACTTTAGTAACTATTTACTAAAGTAGTTAGGCCTAACATTCTGAATAACAAACCCATTAAACTTATCTCAAGGGAATATTTTGTATCTCCGTTAAGAGACTATGAATTCCATCTTGAGAATATATGTTCCATCAACACTAAATATGGCTGCCCAACATACTGAGGTTTTGACTGTAACTTTAGATCTCACTCCTAATATATCAAAGCAACCTACACTTCATGATCAGGTCCATTATTTTCTCAGGATTAAGAGTTCATGTAAATATAAGTCGTGAGATTTATTATTCATTTGACAGTCGTTAGGAGAATAATAAATCTCACATCGGTCCAGTTCAATATGTCTTAACTCTTAAGACATATCAACATATCAACTAGAAGTCTCCACTTCCATGATCAAGACAAATCATCTTAGTTGATATGTTATAGTCTTCGCAGATGAAATGCCAAATTTCATCACTGACTACGAACTAAATTTCTGAGTTTACAAAGAACTTGTGATTTATATCTTCTGTGGCTTTTCACATAAATCACATACATTGCATCTAATGGACTATGTGATAATGTCAGAATATTCATGTTGCCATTATTTTAGATAATAATAAAACAACTTTATTAATCACACCATTAAGTCATACATAATGTCATACATAGCATCATACAATAGGATTTAAGGGCACTAATCCCAACACTTCGATCCATCGAGCTATTTGGAATTTGTCTTAATAGCTTCTTAACAGATTCTCGATCCATCGAGAAAGTTTCTGTCTGGCCGATAGCTGCTTGATAGCTGTTCGATCCATCGAGGTATTTTTGCCGTCGATAGATTCTCGACAACACCTCAACAAATTCTATCTGTCGAGAATTAATGCTCAATAAATCTCGATAGATCCTCGATCCATCGAGCTGCGATTCTTTAAAAAGCTTCAGCGAAATCTGTTTTCATTTTTTTCATATCTCTCTCGACAGAAATGCTATCTCTCTCCCTCCACTCTTTTCTCTCTCAAAACTCTTTACCCACGAGATTTTTCGCCTTGTCCAAGATCAAATCACTTGGTAAGTCTTCTAAATCCTTCTGTCTTTATGCATTTCACACATTTAGACCTAGGTTTTGGGTTTTCTTGAAATTTTTGGGTTTTTTTAAAAACTTTTGAGATTCTTGTGAATTTTTGGGTTCGATTTTGCATATTTAATGTTATATGATCATGCATTGCATTCCATGTGCAATTCACAATGTTTCATGCATCTAGATGTGTGTTTATATATTGAAAATTGTGCTGCTAGGTTTGGATTGGGTTGAACCCATTAGGCAATTTTTTTTTTTTTTTGCATATCATATGTTCATGCATTTTTCATATATATATATATATATATATATATGTACCTTTTTTTATTATTTTTTATTATCTCTTGGTACTCTGTTGTGATGGTTCTTTTCTATCTGTCTCCCTCTCTCTCTTTCTCTCTCTCGGATAGTCTGCACATGGCACCCAAGAGCAAATCCACTCTGTCTTGGAACCCTCTTCGTTCCGAGGCATCTTCCTCTAAACCTACTCCTCTTCACATTCGGTTTCATGATGAAAAGGCCCATCAAGACTTCTCGGAGAACTTCTCCAAACGTGGCATTCATTCGAAACGCTATGTGATTCTATAGGACTTTTCCGATACTAATCTACCCACTATCATTCATAGTCGGGGATGGGAATCTCTATATGAGATACCCGTGAGTTGTCCCGCCGTGATCAAACATGAGTTCTACTCCAACATGCTTGGTTTCGATACCTTTATACCTCAGTTTGTTACGCAGGTTCGATATACACGTATTATAGTCACTCCGGATATTATTTCCGAGATACTACACGTTCTGCTGGTTTCGCATCCTGATTACCCCGCTTGTCCACGTCTGAGGATTGTGTCCAAAGACGAACTTCTATCTCTTTTCTGTAAGGCACCTTCTTCATGGGGTGAGCACCAAAACACCTTATTCTCGAGCTTTGCAAAAGGTCCGAGGGTCCTAAACATGGTGATGACTTTTGTTCTTCATCCTTTATCTCACTATAACTTCATTACCTAGCCTTGTGCTCACCTTTTGCTTTCCCTCATTGAGGACCTTACTATAGACTTTCCTTTTCACTTCATTCTCTCTCTCATAGATGTCTAAAGGGATACAACAACCTGTGATAAGCTCATTTTCCCTTCGGCTATCACGGAGATCATTCGCCATTCTTCTATTCCTTATCCCGAGTCTTCTCACTTTACCGTCATGGGTGCCATTGGCACAAGTTGAGCGCATGGATGCTCGCCTTGATACACACACTTTCCTTCTCACTTTATTCTCTCTCTCATGGATGTCTAAAGGGACACAGCAACCTGTGATAAGCTTATTTTCCCTCCGGCTATCACGGAGATCATTCGCCATTCTTCTATTCCTTATCCCGAGTCTTCTCACTTTACCGTCATGGGTGCCATTGGCTCAACTTGAGCGCATGGATGCTCGCCTTGATACATTCACTACTGAGTTGTATCAGGTGAACCCGTGTTAGTCGTATCGCACGACGATAGGCTCGCATGGGTGGCTTTGTCGCGTCTCCATCTCCCTTTCCTTCTCTAGAGGCTTCTAAGGATGAGGATGCTGATGATGGTTTTGGTGACAATGATGATGATGAGGATAAGGATGCTAGCTCTTCCAGTGATGAGGAGATGACCACTTCTCAATGACTTACCCTTTGTCATTCCTGACAAAAAGGGGGAGTAGTTTTGGGTTGAGAGTAGTCATGTATTTAGGGAGAGTAGCATAGGACATTTTTGATAGAGGGAGTATCTTTTGTGTTCGAGGGATGTAGTGAGGACATATGTACTTTTCTTTTCTTTCTTTTTAGTTACAATATCTTTTTGTACACCGGTCTTATGACCATTATTTGATAACATACATTGTACTTATTTCTCTTTTATATATATCATGATGTTGTTATCATTCACCTATCTCTCAATTTGTTGTTTCTTTTCTCTCCTTATACACATGTTTTCATTAATGTATGCGATCTTTTATTTTTGTTTCACACTAAGATGCCTTGGTGAGAGTGTTTCAGAAAGATAGGTTGTCAAAATCTATCATGCCATGAACTCTCTCTTTTCGCAAAGTTTTTTAAGAGTTTGTGTTAGGATTAGATTTTATTGTATTCAACAAGTGATTATGAGTTTAGTGATTTATGACTTCTCTCATACTCCATTTGCTTGTTGTGGTTTTGTCATGGATTGCCAAAGGAGGAGATTGTTAGGACATATGTAAAACTTGTTAGAACATATGTTATTGTGAATTGGCTAATCCTTTGACAAAACGCACTTTACTTGTAATTGGGTAGATCTATGATGATTTAGTACTTCAAGGAACAAGAGTTCAAGCCTAGTATTAAAGCCATGCAAATCTGTCCAAAAAACAAATGAAGAAGTGTTGTTCATTAAAACTCGACAGATAATATCTATCGAGGTTTAATAAGGAATCTCAATAGCTGCTCGACAGAAACAGTATCTATCGGGAATTATAAATTCAAATTTTCAGATCTGTTTTTCATGCATATCCAAGTTATTTGTATAGGGTTTCTTTTCTCACAACCCTAGACATATATTAGAATTATTTTAAGGGCCGTCAAAGGTGATGCAAGGTTATGCAACTTGATGCAAAGTCATTGTGCATGCAAATTGTAATCGGAGACATTTTGCCCTAGTTCATCATCTTCTTTGTAGAAGCTGCTACGTCTTTGTGCCGAGGGTTTTGTAACCAAGGAGCTTCTTGAACTTCATCGTCTGGATGAACTGAAAAACTTCACAATATTATGCCACCTTCATGATGTTGGAAGCTTAGTACTATTATACTCTTAATATGCTACAATATAGTGCTCAAATATAATCTTTAAACCTGCAATCATAAGGGAAAAAGCTCGACTGTTTTTCAATGTTTTATATAGTCTAGCCCCTGAACTAAGAACCTTGGATGGTGGCTTGATTCATTCAATCATATTTTTAAATTAGTTGGGTCTAAGTTTCTCACATTCAAAACCATGGGTGGGTCTAAGGTTTCTGCGTTCTGATTGCAACTTGGACCTAAATTAAGGGTCCGAGCACCAAAAAAATATAATAGAAGACATATAGTGCGGCTGAGTATCAAAATGTCCATATGAATAAGATGTTAAATTAAACTTGTTAGAGATCTTATGCCAATTACATAGGACAGGCAGAGCAGACACCAGAGATTCTATCTGTTGGGTTTGAAAATTACAAATATTATAGATATTAATGTTAAGTGCTTTTCCAGGTCATAAATAAGGCAAAAGGGTAATTAGATTCTTCCTTAATTAAGTACGTTGAACTTTAAAAAATTCTGGTTTGTTGATGCTTCCAATATATGCCAATTTTGAAATACAGTTTGAAAAAATGAACATATTGTGTTGTGTACGATATTTTCTATGAAGTTTTCAAGATAAGATTGAAATAAAAGCTAGAAATTTCTGTATTATGCTCACATAGAAAGATTGGGGGGGGGGGGGGGGTGGAATTCCTCCCCAACTTATATTGTGATTATTATTTATTTTATTTTTAATAGATATACTTATATTTACTCATTGTCATTGATATATAAAGGGAGTCGGCCTTTAACAAAAGGTCAGGATCGAAGGAAGTTGGTGATGGAGTAAACATCCCAACAGATTGAATAAGAATCTTGTGCTTTGTTTCACCCAGAAACCAAAATAGAGAAGAAGAAAAGGAATCTTGTGCTTTCAGTCCTCAATAGTAGTAGCAGTAGCAAGTGTTTTTAATAATAATAATAATAATAATAATAATAATAATAATAATAATAATAATATACAGTTTTTAGTGTAGACTCTTTGACTTTACAACACGTGAGGATAAGGGTATGTACCGTGATGAGATTATTATAGTGTATATAACACTGTGGGGACAGGGGCACAAAACCGAATATCGGGCCTTGCATAGCCTGGGGGCCCAGGATCGTGTATTGGGCCTCAAAGGGCTAAAGGCCCAAAACCACGCTTTGGGTCTCCAGTTATGTCCGAGGACGAGATAAAGTCCGAGGAGAGAAAAACGGGCATGCAGAATCCTAGATCGTAATTTGTCACGTTTAGGATAAGTAATGGTAATCCGAGGAGCAACCCCAGCTTTGGTGGAATGGATATCTCCAAAATGTCTAAGGGAAGGCTGCTACCACTGCATTAAATGTGTCGCACCTACTCTTCTGACTGCATTTACGTGGAGAAGACCACTGAACAATGTAACCTTAGCCACCACAACTCACAGAAAGCCAAAAGAAGATGCATGATGGGACATGTACTCAAGTGAGGACTGAGATAATCGACAAGTGTAGGGTGAAGATAATCTGGAAAGAACTATTATAAAGTGAAGGAATCTTCCTAACAGTGGGGGGGGGGGGGGAGGGAAGAAAAAAAGAGGAGAAAAAGGAAGAAGAAAGTGTCAAGTGTAACCTATTTTTCTAAATTAAGAACTGTCAGTGTTATATTAACCTCCTCGGATCATTATATGAGAATGACTTTATTTGATTCAAACTTGTTGTCTCATCATTTTTGAAACCTGGACTTATTGTATTGACCGTTTTAAATCATTTTAGCCCAGCTTTTGCATCCTACTCTCTAAAAATTCATTGTATAGTGACCATTTGGGCCGCCCCATCCAATTTGGGCTGACGGACTAGATTCGTGTCCTTTCAAACACATTTATTGAAGGCGTCGCTACAAAACCACTCAATTCCAAATGACAGGGTGTTGTTATGATCATATTTAAAGGCCTTCCACATATTAGTCAGTTTCCTATCCTTTGAAAAAGAAAAATAAGAATCTTGTTCTTGGCATGATTTTTAATAATATTATTTATTATTTTGGTAAAATACATTTTTGTCTTATATGATTTTAGGGTAGTTGTTAGTATCATCTCTCAAAGTATTAAAATTTATAATTACCAATCCAAGAATAAAATCACTATTAATGTGATTCTTATGTCAAGATTGGATTAAAGACCCAAAAATGAATTTTTTTTTTAATTGCTATATTTCTAAAAGAATGACATAATGATGAAAAGATTACAATTTTTTTTTTAGTAAATAGTAATACTTATTAGAATACACATGAAAATAGTTTACATTTTTTTTTATTGTTATATTTCTGAAAGAATGACATAATTATAAATTTGTTGTTATGAATTATAAATTTTGACATTCATTAATGTACATAACAATAACAGTCCAAAATTCAAAAAGTTAAAAGAACCCAAAGGTATTATAGGCCTATAGCCTTTTTTTTTTTTTTTCAGATAAAAAAATGTATAAGAAAATTCATATTGAAATTACAAAAAAAAAAAAAAACCAAGATAGGGAGTGCAAGGAAAATTGTGGTGGGACTGGGATCCACCCAACATCTTTCTCAAAGTTGGTGTGTTAGTCACGTACTTGGATCTGTGCATCGATTGGTTAGTCACGTACTAGGAGCCGTGCACTGAAAGGAGAGATTGCCACTTCATTACAAGTCCAATTGGATATTAGGGTAAGGGTTCAACTATAGGTTGGTATTAGTGGCCTATAGTGGTATTAGAGATTGCCACTTTGTAAAGGTGCCATGTGGCAACGGGGTTTAGAGGTGCCGTATAGCAATGGGCTTTTAAGAGGTGCCATGTAACAATGAGCTTTTAAGAGGTGCCGTGTAGAAACAAGCGTTAGAGGCACCGTGTAGTAACGGGCTTTTAAGAGGTGCCGTGTAGCAATGGGTTTTGTAAAGGTGCAGTGTAGCAACGGGCTTTAGAGGTGCCATGTAGCAACGGGCTTTTAAGAGGTGCCGTGCAGTAACAGGCTTTTAAAAGGTGTCATGTAGCAATGGGCTTTATAAAGGGTTTTGTTGGGCTTTTTAAGTTTTTCCCACAAGTTAAACGATTTTGGGCTTTGATCTAGAGATAGTATAATTTGTGGCCTAATTTTGGTAGTAATGTGATAAGTATTTTTTTTTTTTTTTTTTTTTGTAAAAAATCTAAGTTGGATAATGTGTGGGATATAATGGGTAATATTTGTGAAAGGGCCCAAGGTAATTTTATGGGGCTTATATGGGAAATATTTGTGGGAGCCCAATAACATGGGGAATATTTGAGTAATATGTGGGAAATATTTATGTGGGCTCAAAATAATTTATGGGCTTGTGTGGGTAATTTTGTGAGTGGGCTAAAGAAATTAAGGCCCGAAAATTTGTACCTCAACAGTAACTAAGTGCTTCTTGATCTTCATTGTTGATGAAATGAAGAACTTTGTAGCTAACATCTTCTTCAAGTTGGTGAGTTAGTTACGTACTTGGAGCCATGCATCTTTCGTTAGTCACGTATTGGGGTCCATGCAAAAGGGTAGCGTTCATATATTGAAGAGTTTAGAGGTTTTGAAGCGGTAGAAAATTTCTACTGTAAGTTTATCTATGGGGATTGTAGAGTCTAGGGACAAAGTTTTTGTACTAGATCTAAAACTTCTCTTTATTATAGTGAATTGCTTTTCGGGAAGGATTCCCCCCAGGTTTTTTACTGTGAAACTAGTTTGTTTCATTGGTTATCCTGGGTCATTATATTTTGTCTTATTTAATTTTTCACTGTGTATGATATTGACATGATATTGATGTTAGTTTGTTTTAACAAGGTTATTCGTAATAAATCTAATTAACAACTTGGGTTTAAAACTTGTTAATTCTAACAACCGGGGTCTAAACTTCCCAACAAATGGTATCAGAGCGGGTACACTCTGATTGGATTAATTTCCTGAGTGTGATTCTTGACTCCCGTTGTCATGGATTGTGGACAATCTCTTTTGATTCCTCCTCTATTTGATGGCACTAATTATGAAAACTGGAAAGTTTGTATGAATGTTTTTTTGCAGACTCTAAGTGAACAGGTATGGCAAGCTGTTGAAGTTCGCTAGATTAAGCCAAAGGAAGCACCGATGGATGGGGATGAAGCAAAAATTAAAGCGGCAAATTTCAACAGTAAGGCCTTGAATGCTTTATTTTGTAGGGTGACCAATGAGGAATTCAAGAAAATATCATCCACGAATGTTGCCAAGGAAGCATGGACCATTCTTGAGACCACCTATGAAGCTACCAAGGTATTAAAGACTATGAAGCTTCAACAACTCACTAGTAGTTTTAACGATATAAGGATGGAGGAGGATGAAGCCTTTGATGAGTTTTATGCTAAACTCAAGGATATTGTGAATTTTTCTTTCAACCTTGGAGAATCTATAGCTGAATCCAAAATTATTAGGAAAATCCTTAAGTCCTTACCTGAAAGATTCCATGCCAAGATTACTACCATTGAAGAAGTGAAGAACATTGATTAACTTTCTTTGACTGAGCTTAAAGGGAACCTTCAAACATATGAGATGGGATTAGGCTCAATGGGAAAACGTGGAAAGAGTAGAAACTTGGCTCTTAAGGGTATAGAGGAAGAGATTGATGACTTTGAAGATGAAGATGAAAGTGAAGATAAAGATGAAGATGATGATGAGGATAAGGATCTAACCTTCATAGCTAATGAAATCATCAAACTTCTTCAATTTAGGAAAAATGATAAGGAGAAACTTCTTAGGAAATCTAAATCCTCTAGGAAGGGTAAGAGTGAGAAACCCCTTATCCAGTGCCATGAGTGCAAAGATTTTGGTCATATGAGGATAGAATGCCCAAACTATCTTATGAAGGAAAAGATCAAGAATTCAAAAGATAAAGGGTTGATTGCTACCTGGAGTGATACTGAGAACGACTCTTTTGATGAGTATGTGGATGAATGTGGTCACTTTATAGCTTTAGCTGCCACAACAAATAAGGTGATTGTGGAGATTGCCAGTGCCAGTGATAGTGAGGATTCTTCTTTTGATGAAGTACCCAAGAAGATGACTCTTCAAGAAGCCTATGATAAGCTATGCACTTAATTTATAAAATCTGAAAAGACTTCTTATCTTTGTAAAAAAGAGCTTACTGAGGTAAAAACTGAAAAAGCTGATATGTTAGTCAAACTGGATGAGACTACAAGGTTAGTTGAGACTCTTATTGTGGAGAACACCTCATTAGAAGAGAAGGTTAAGAATCTTGAGGTTGAGCTCAATCAAGCTAAAACTTAAATAGAGAGGATGTCCAGTGCAAAGCTTGATGAGGTATTAAGTGCTCAAAAGCCAAGTTCTGATAAGACTGGCTTAGGATATGCTATTTCCTCTAGCCCCTCATCTTCCACGGCTTTGTTAGGATTAATGCCTTTAAATCCTATTGTATGATGCTATGTATGATATTATGTATGACCTTTTATATGACATTATGTATGACTTAATGTTGTAAGTAATAAAGTTGTTTTATTATTATCTAAAATAATGGTAACATGAATATTTGGAAATTATCATATAGTCCATGAGATGCATAGTATGTGATTTATATGAATTAGTCACAGAAAATATAAGTCACAAGTTCTTTGTAAACTCAGAATTTTAGTTCGTAATCGGTGATGAAATTGGGTATTTCATCTGCAAAGGCTATAACATATCAACTAAGATGATTTGTCTTGATCATGGAAGTGGAAACTTCTAGTTGACATGTTGATATGTTTTAAGAATTAAGACATATTGAACTGGACCGCTGAGATATTTATTATTCTCCTAACGACTGTCAAATGAATAATAAATCTCACGACTTCTATTTACATGAACTCTTAATCCTGAGAGGATAATGGACATGATCATGAAGTGTAGGTTGCTTTGATATATTAGGAGTGAAATCTAAAGACACGATCAAAACCCTAGTATGTTGGGCAACCACATTTAGTGTTGATGGAACATATATTCTCAAGATGGAATTCATAATCTCTTAACGGAGATATAAAATATTCCCTTGAGCTAAGTTTAATGGGTTTGGTTATTCAGAGAGTTAAGCCTAACCACTTTAGAAAGAAATTACCAAAGTATATATTTATGATGTATTAATTCACAAAGTAGAAGTCTATATTAATGACTTTGTATTAATACGAATATTTTACGAAGGGGTTGCATGTATAATAAAGTCTTGGGATATAATTTATTAATAAGGCGTAGAGTGCAATTATATTTATGTAGTGGTATTAAATATAATTAATGATAACTTTGGACTTGTCAAGAGTTGATAGAAAAACCCAAGGCCCATTGGAGCTAGAGTCTTATTTGTTCCCTTTTAGTCCCACTCCAAGCCACATACTAAAGCCCAATTGAAAAGGCCCAAAAGGTTAGCCCAATTAGATAATCAGTTATAAGGAGATAAACATACAAAATTTTTGTAAGTACATGAAATGGTTTGTATATGATTGTTGGACACTCTCTCATTCTCCTTTGAACAAATTCATAGAAGCTGATTGAGAGACTACACTTCTTGGGCATAAGTAGAGTTGGAGTGAAGATTAAAAGTGTTCTCAAGAACTTCTGATTTTTTGGTTTTGAAATTCACCACACCAAGGTACACTCTATTGTTCTTGAATTCTGAAATTTACATAGTACATGTTATCAATTGCGAATGAAGTAGATCCATTAATTTTTCGCAGCGTATGTTTTGTATGCGATACAAACATGTATTTTTCCAATAGGGTTCTGGATCAAGGACTGTCTTTTTGCCCTAATATGAGAAAGGTAATAAAGGTATGAAATCCATAACTGAATTCTCTAATTCTAAATCCTTTGTTAGACCTCATGTTTGTCACCATTGTAGTGTTCCTGAACACATTTATCCTAATTGCTTTAAGTTGTGTCCTTGTAAGCAAGTGTCCAAATGGTCACAAATTTCCTCTTAAAGACCTACACCTTTGTTTGAAGAGTTATTAAATGCTTTGAGCTTTTTAACTCAATTTCAGGAGAATTCTAATTCTTCTATGTCCCTTAGTAGACATACTAGGACACATACCTTTTCATCTTCACGGCCAAAGATTCGTGCTATGTGGGTGAGAAAGGAGCCTAAGACTTAATTGTCTTTTTGTTTTTCATATGCTTTAATTCTTTTGATCTAAAGTAGGACTCTCATTGCTTGATTTCTTATCTGCTTTTAGAATCATGCTTTCATGCATTTGCATCTTTCTTTCATGCTTTCATCTTGCTTGTCTATTTTTGTTTGGTTGTTTAGTTTTTATTTAGTTTTTTTTTTTTTCAAAAAAAAATCAAAAAAATACAAAAACAGTGTGTGTTTGTATACATTGGTACTTGTGTACCATGGATGGCCATTGAAACAAAGTTTTCTAAACTTTGTATCTTTTAAAGCTTAGATGAGCATCTCTATGCACAACTAAGCAAGTGAGCTTTGTGGCTCGTGTTTGTGATGAGTAAAATTAAGTTATCTATTGTATATAACACTAGTATCACTCTTTTTGACGAGAAGGACTAAAAATTCCTTAGAGAAAGGCATAAATAACCATCTCACTACTGTTGTCTACCAATCATGAAATAACATCTATATGCTTCGACATAGCAAAAGTGCAATGTCAAAAGCTTAACATCATTGGTTATTTATTTTCTCTCTTTTATATGCCCATGCATGATATGCTTTATAAAAGAAAAATATGCAAAGAAAAATAAAAGCAAAAAGAATAAAATGTTTTACATATGATTGCAAGCGTGTCTTCTAGGAGATATGGGAGTCATAGGATGTACCTCGAAGGTGATAGTCCCCATTAAAAAATTATGATTGTGTTGAGTTAAAGTGATTTTCTCATATCTCAAATCATCATAACACGTAGACACTTATGCAATCTTGCAATGTTTTTCATACACAACACGCAATATTCTTTACTACTCTTGATACATGTGCAAGTACAATGTGATTGGGCCATCATAGGGGATACATGTGTTAATGTATGCTTACTAAACTGTTTTGACTTGTTTTTGAAATATAAAATTGGTTAGACTTGTTTAGTATGAAGGAAAATTACATGTTTGTATTGCATACAAAACATACGCAGCGGAAAAATAATGGATCTACTTCATTCCCAATAGATAACATGTGCAATGTAAATTTTAGAATATGAGAACAAGAGAGTGTACCTTAGTGCGGTAAAATTCAAAACCAAAGAGAAGAAGTTCTTGAGAACACTTTCAATCTTCACTCCAATTCCACTTGATGCCCAAGATGTGTGGTCTCTCAATCAGTTCTATGTGTTTTTTCTAGAGAGAATATGAAAGAGTGTCTCTTACTCTTACACTTATATATTATATCATATGAACATACAAACCATTTCATTCTATATAAAATTCTGTATGTTTCTCTCCACATAACTGATTATCTAATTGGGCTAGCTTTTTGGGCCTTCCCAATTAGGCTTTAGTGTGTGGCTTGGAGTCGGACCAAAAGGGAACAAATAAGACACTAGCTCTAATGGGCCTTGGGTTTTTCTGTCAACTCTTGACAAGTCCAAAGTTACCATTAATTATATTTAATACCACTATATAAATATAATTGTACTCTAGGCCTTATTAATAAATTATATCCCAAGACTTTATTATACATGCAACCCCTTCATAAAATATTCGTAGTAATACAAAGTCATGAATATAGACTGCCACTTTGTAAATTACTACATCTTAATCCTTGAGTACCCGGTTTAATCCTTTTAAGTCATTCATCATATATTTATGAAATCTAATTTCATAAATATATACTTTAGTCTTACTAAAGTGGTTATGCTTAACTCTCTAAATAACTGAACCCATTAAACTTATCTCAAGGGAATATTTTATATTTCCGTTAAGAGACTATGAATTCCATCTTGAGAATATATGTTCAATCAACACTAAATGTGGCTGCCCAACATACTGAGGTTTTGACCGTTACTTTAGATCTCACTCCTGATATATTAAAGCAACCTACATTTCATGATCAGGTCCATTATTCTCTCAGGATTAAGAGTTCATGTGAATACAAGTCATGAGATTTATTATTCAATTGACAGTCGTTAGGAGAATAATAAATCTCACAGCGGTCCAGTTCAATATGTCTTAACTCTTAAAACATATCAACATATCAACTAGAAGTCACCACTTCCATGATCAAGACAAATCATCGTAGTTAATATGTTATAGTCTTCGCAGATGAAATGCCCAATTTCATCACCGACTACGAACCAAAATTCTGAGTTTACAAAGAACTTGTGATCTATATCTTCTGTAACTAAATCACATAAATCACATACTATACATCTCATGGACTATTTGATAATGTCCGAATATTTATGTTACCATTATTTTAGATAAGAATAAAGCAACTTTATTAAACACAATATTAAGTCATACATCATTTGTCACATAATGTCATACATAATATCATACATAGCATCATACAATAGGATTTAAGGGCATTTATCCTAACATAGCATGTGTGTGTGTGTGTTTTGGATCTAAATGCTTTACATTTTTCTTGTTGAGAGATGATTTTGAGAGCTTAAAATGTTGTTTGGATCTTTAGTTGTATAGCATGCTTGACTGCATTCATATCTATGTTTTTCTCTCCTTGAAAAACTGTTTTTAAGCAATCTCGACAGCTGCTGGACACCTCTCGAAAACTAGGCAATCTATCGAGCCCTTTCAGCTTCTTTTTATCGCATTCTCGATAGTTTCTCAATAGCTACTCGATCCATCGAGAAACTTTTCTGGATGCACGATAGATGCTCAATAGCTTCTCGATCCATCGAACTTCTTTTGCTATGGACACCTTTGGATAGCTTCTCGATAGCTATATCTAGCGAACTTCAAAGCTCGACACCTCTCGATATCTTTCGATCTGTCGAGATCCTCTTTCATGCATTGTTTTTCACATGTTTTGCATCTTTCTTTTATCTTGTCATCCATAGCATCTTGTTTCATGACATTCATGCATTTATATGGATTCTTTGTACCCCTTTGATCATCTTTGATCATCTTTATATTTTTCGAGTGAAGCTTTCTAGCTTTTTGTACCCTTTGTCAATCATGACAAAAAGAGGAGAAATTGTGGAGAAAATGTGGTTTCTTTTAAAGATTCTACATGTTAGGGGGAGAAATGCATCCCTCTATAAGGGGGAGTTGTGTTTCATCATGTTAGAGGGAGTGTTTACCTCCTTGTTGTTGTAGGGGCTTCTTTTGGATTCTTCTTCTTGTACACCGGTCTTGTGACCATTTGACATACATTGTACTTATCCTTGGATATATATATATATATATATATATATATATGTTGATGTATGTTATTCACCTATCTTTACATGTGTTGTTTCTTTTCTCTCTTTATACACATGTTTCTTATGTATGCAATCTTTTATTTCTGTTTCACACTAAGATGCTTTGATGAGTTTTGTTTCAAGTGTTTCAAAAATACAGGCTGTCAAAGTCTTCCATTCCATGCCATGAACTCTCTTCTTGCAAAGTTTTTCAAGAGTTTGTGTTAGAGTAGATTTTATTGTATTCAACAAGTATGATTTGAGTGATTTATGACTTCTCTCATATGTTTATTTATTTATTGTGGTTTTGTCATGAATTGCCAAAGGGGGAGATTGTTAAGGACATATTTTATGTAATTGGCTAATCCTTTGATAAAACGCACTTTACTTGTAATTGGGTAGATCTAGGATGTCTTTAATAATTCAAGAAACATGTTGTTCTAGTCAAGTATTAAAGCCATGAAGATTGGACCAAGAAACAAGTGAAGAAGGCCTATTCATTAAAGCTGAACAGATTCCTGATAGCTCTCGACAGATACTATCTATCGAGGTCTCGACAGCTGCTTGATAGATGTATCTATCGAGAATTACGAAATCCAGATTTCCAGATCTGATTTTTGGCCCATACTTATACATTTGTGTAGGATTTATGTTCTCACAGCCCTAGACATATATAAGACTTATTTTAAAGGCCGTCACATAAGAGAATAAAAGGAGAACACATGCAAAAAGTGACCGATGCCTTATTCTCTCTAAAAGAAGCTATTGCGTCTATGGGTCTTAGGGTTTTGTAACTAAGTGTTTCTTGATCTTCATTGTTGATGAAGTGAAGAATTTTGCAGCCAACATCCCCTTCAAGTTGGTGAGTTAGTCACGTACTAGGAGCAGTGCATCTTTGGTTAGTCATGTAATGGGATCCGTGCAAAAGGGTGGCGTTCATATATTGAAGAGTTCAGAGATTCTGAAGCGGTAAAAGGTTTCTGCTTTAAGTTCATCTATGGGGGGTTGTAGAGTCTAGGGACAAAGGTTTTGTACTAGATCTCAAACTTCTCTTTATTATAGTGGATTACTTTTCAGGAAGGTTTCTTCCCAAGTTTTTTACTGTGAAACTAGTTTATTTCATTGGTTCTCCTAGGTCATCATATCTTGTAATATTTAATTTTTCGATGTGCATGATATTGACAAGATATTGATGTTAGTTTGTTTTAACAAGGTTATTCTTAATAAATCTAATTAACAACTTGGGTTTAAAACTTGTTAATTCTAACAACCGGGGTCTAAACTTCCCAATAGTTATAAAAGAATGATTGTAATTGAATTGGTGGATAATAAAGGAATGGAATGGAGCATGGCATATTTTTTTAATATGTTTGGTAGTTTATAAAATACGGAATTGAAAAAAGAAAAAAGATATAATTTTAGAGAATAAATCAATAACAACCTAATGTAAGCCCTCCCTATTGCACCCTCCAATAACACCTAGTCGCATCATAATCCTTCACAGATCGAAACATTTCAACACACATGGACACTAGGAAAAGGCCGAAAGAAGAAGTATGCCAAGCTGTGGACGCTTGGTTTTTCTCAACTCTTCTTTTGTTGGTTTCACGTGTTGGCGGCTTTGTGGATGCAACAAAAAAGCTAGAAGGGCTTTTTGGATTGACGCACATTAGGTCCATGGCAACGTAACTCTACTTGTGTGCATGTGTTTCTAGGGTGAGGTGTGAGTGTGTGAGTCTCTTTTTCTTATTTTATTTTTAGGAGTTGTTACCAATCATTGGTTTTGTATTAGATACTTGGCATTTGATTTTTAGAAAAATATTTTATACAAACAATATATATATATATATATATATATATATAGACACACACACACACACACACATATATTTATTTACATATTACATATCATGCAAATATTTATGTCAAAAAATTATTTACAAACAAAACATGTGAAATATATGTACATAACATGAGAGAGTTTACTACATTACAAAAATAATACTTATAATTTAACATGTGGATATTACTTATTACATATTTAACATGTTAATACATACATGAAAAAATAAAAGAGAGGGAAAGAAATATATCACCTTTTAGAAATTTTATCCTCCAATTTCTCATTCTTGTGCACAAACATAATGAACCAAAATATTAGTGCAAATGTATGTTAGCTTGATTGGTGTCTATTGGTTCAATGGAAGTGAACCACATACACAAACCTCAAAAAGATTGCACCTCCAAAAGATTCAAAACAATGCATATGAATGGAAACATTAAATTTTACCTTTGGAAAGATGAGAAATTTCTTTTAGGAAAACTCGTGACTTTTGGAAAAGTTTTATTTTGTAACTAAGGTTTACACTTTTTGAAAAAGACTTAAAAAGAGCTTCTCTCGTTTATTATGGAAGGATTTTTCTTTAATGTAAAAAGCGTAAAGAATGTGTTAATTTTAAGGGAATGAACTTGGAAAACATAAGTATTTTTATGACCAAAATTTTATAAAAACTAAACTTTTAAAATTAAAAAACCTCTTGGATTTTTTTTTTCTTTTTTTAAGAAAATATATTATCAAACTTTTTAAAGAGAACTTTCCAAAAACTTGATTTTAAATATTTGAAAAAAGGGTTGCATTTGAAAAAGAATTTTCATAAAGACAATAATCTAAACTTTTTTAGGAAAAGAATTTTTAGAGACCAAATTTGAAACCAAAGTTATTTATGAAAAAGATTTGGGTTTTCAAGAAATGTGATTCCATGGCTTTATTGGGAAACCACGGTGTTTGTTCACTTTTTAGGGTAGAACAACACTTTAGTTTTTAAGAAGGGTTTTAAAAGGGGAAAATTTTAGATTAAAAACAATTTTTTTTTCAAAAGAGGATTTCCATTGTTTTCAGAAAAAGGACACCCAAAACACAAATCAAAATTGAAAGCTTAAATAGTGTGAAACACCATAGCCAATTTAGGCCCCCAATTTTAAATTAGGGCTTGATTACTTTTACTGTAACTTAACTAAGTGCGGAACAAAAGTAAATAAGTCGTAATAAAACCGGAACACTACTCTAAGGAATAAGCAAATAAAATAAACAATAAATGTAAATTTTAAAGAGTAAGGAAGAGAGATTCAAATACAAGATAACATCGAGACGTGTTATCAAAGAGAAAACTGAAGTACTTGGCGAAAAACCTCTCCACGGTCCTCCAAGCCGAAATCGATCAACTAGTGAATAAAGTTGGAGTACTTGAATAACAAAGAGACCCTCCAAGTTCCTGCTACCAACGGGCTTCATAAAGCTATGCCTTCACTAGTTGTCCAGATCCCACAATTAGCTCCAAATTGCATCCGCCACTCAATGGCTTCTTCTAATGCTTCCCATATGCACCAAAACTTCTCTTAGCACTTAGATTCGGTAAGGTGTTTGAGCTAAGAACCCCTCAAGGATATGTAGATGGAGAGGTAGGAATAAAGGGAACTTTGAAGAAATAGTGTAAACGATTGTGGGTATACAATCTCTAACTCTCAAGCGTCTTGCTAGGGTTTAATCTCTCAAAATTTTCTTGTAAAAACTCCTTGTTACAATTTCATGATTAATGAGGGCTTATATAGTATTGGTAAAGGTATGTGAAAAGGCACACTCAAAATCATCCAGGCTGAGAGTTTTAGGGTCACTATCGATTTGGCCTGAGTCGCAAAGTGACTCGCGAAATCTAGCCTTGCAAAGACTCTTCAAATTACTACATGTCCTTCTCATGTGGCCTTTCACGGGTTGGCACTCGCGAGCCAGTCACAAGCTAGTAACTAATTCGTCATCTTCACAAAATCTTCACCAAACTCTCACACACAGCCCTTACAATAACTCCCACAAGAATACAGGGAAATGATTAAACATAAATACAATCAAATTTGACACAGAATTAAAGTCAACATAGAAATTGTTAGGATATGTACCCTTTAAATCCTATTGTATGATTCTGTATATGACATTATGTTGTGATTAATAAAGTTGTTTTATTATTATCTAAAATAATGGTAACACAAATATTTGGACATTATCATATAGTCCATGAGATGCATAGTATGTGATTTATGTGATTTAATCACAAAAGATATAAATCACAAGTTCTTTGTAAACTCATAATTTTAGTTCATAGTCGGTGATGAAATTGGGCATTTCATCTGCGAAGACTATAACACATCAACTAAGATAATTGGTCTTGATCATGGAAGTGGAGACTTCTAGTTGATATGTTGATATGTTTTAAGTGTTAAGACATATTGAACAGGACCACTATGAGATTTATTATTCTATTAACGACTGTCAAATGAATAATAAATCTCATGACCACTATTTACATCAACTCTTAATCCTAAAAGAATAATGAACCTGATCATGAAGTGTAGGTTACTTTGATATATTAGGAGTGAGATCTAAAATCACGATCAAAACCTCAGTATGTTGGGTAGCCACATTTAGTGTTGAAGGAACATATATTCTCAAGATGGAATTTATAATCTCCTAACGGAGATATGAAATATTCCCTTGAAATAAGTTTAATGGGTTTGGTTATTCAGAGTGTTAGGCCTAACCACTTTAGTAAGGAGTTACTAAAATATATATTTATGAATTTGGATTTCATAAATATATGATGAATAACTTAAAGGATTAAACCGGGTACTCAAGGATTAAGATGTAGTAATCTTCAAAGTGGCAATCAACATTTATGAATTTGTATTACTACGAATATTTTAATGAATGGGCTGTATGTATAATAAAGTCATGGGATATAATTTATTAATAAGGCCTAGAGTGCAATTATATTTATATAGTGGTATTAAACATAATTAATGGTAATTTTGGCCTTCTTAAGAGTTGACAAAAAGGCCTGAAACCCATTAGAGCTAGTGTCTTATTTGTCTCTTTTGGTTCCACTCCAAACCACATACTAAAACCCAATTGGAATGGCTCGAAAGACTAGCCCAATTAGATAATCAGTTATATATAAGGAGAGAAACATATAGAGTTCCAGATGGATGGAAATGGTGTATATGTGACTGTAAGCCACTCTCTTATTCTCTCATGAACACACACACACACATATATATATATATATACTGATTGAGAGACCACACTTCTTGGGCATAAGTGGAATTGAAGTGAAGATTAAAAGTGTTCCTAAGTACTTTTAATCTTTGGTTTTGAATTTCACCGCACCAAGGTATACTCTCTTGTTCTTAAATTTTGTAATTTGTATAGTACAAGTTATCAATTGAGAATGAAGTAGATCTGTTAATTTTCCACTGCGTATGTTTTGTATGCAATACAAACCCTGGTTTTTCAATAATTGGTATCAAAGTGGTCTTCAATTTTGAATTTTCATAACATGTTTTGTGAGTTTTGGAACTAAAGATAGTAATTTCATGATGTTAGAAGATTCTACAATCAATTTTTTGCATGATTGTTGAAATTACTGTTTGATAAAAACTGATATTGATGTTATGATGTTGTTTAAGTTTGATATTAAGTATGTTAATTTGAACAATAAGGCTATAGCATCAATGAAATTCAATTTTGATGTCAATTTCATTCTGATGTGACTATGAAACTATGTTTTGTTCAAGTGAAACGTCAAAAAATGGTTACCAGAAAAATTTGAAAAAATTCAATTTCACGAGTTTCGATCAATTGAGAATCACCTTCGATCGATTGAATGTTCTTTTTCGATCGATTGAATGGCGATCGAGAATCAATCCAATCAAGCCGAGACTTTGTGATGAATTTCTTCAATTTTTCGATCGATCGAGAATTCCTTTTGATCAAGTTATCCAGAAACTTGAAATGGATTTATTGAATATTTCAATCAATCGAGAAATACCTTCGATCGATCGAATGAACTATTTTTTGAATTTTCACTAAATGTTAAAACATAGATAAAGTGCAAGGCTATGTGTGATGACATTACACATGTTTTATAATTAAAAATCTTTCTTTTAAATATCTAGTGGGAGAAAGATACAAGGGTTGGATCTCACGGCCTCCATTATTGGCTCAAGTAGTGTGAGTAAGCACCTTGTCTTGGCGTATATGCCTCGCGATCCCAAAGGAGGGTGTTTACTTCATAATACTACAAGATTGAACTTACCCGTTTAAAGTAGTGTGAACAAGCACCTCGTCTTAGCGTATATGCCTTGCGATACCAATGGTGGGTGCTTTGTTTCATGGTACTACATGTTTAAACACTATAAGGGAGATGAAATGTAGCTACACATGATTCTAGATAATGGTGTACACTAGACTTAGTGTAATGTTAACCTTCCAAAGGAGCTATGTCATTATTTATTTAGAGGCTAAAGTTAATACTGTATATTATTAGTGTTTGATAAGAGTTATCATGGCAGCACTAATAATGAGAATAGTTCTCAATCAATCATGATGTTTATAATATACTTGTTACCAAGGAATTATAGACATGGATTGGGTTGTCGTTACATATATTATATTATGGTTTTATTAAGGTTCCATACTATATGCTTATATGCTAAATTGATAATGTCAGGTTTACTTATTATATTCATGTTTGTCATTTTTAGATTTAAATCATGGAATCTTTTAGCCCACTTGTTGCTATTCTTAATAAAAACAAACTGACTGGATCCAACTATATTGACTGGAAAAGAAACTTGGACATTGTTCTCACTGCCGAAGAGCACAAGTATATGCTTAGTCAACCTTGTCCTAACTTTCCATCATTAGATACTCCTCCTGAGGAAAAACAACAATATGATCGTTGGCAAAAATCTAATGAAATGACTAAGTGCTATGTCCTAGCATCTATCTCAAATGTTCTACAGCATCAAATGTAGGATGTAGAACTAGCTTCAGACATAATGGTAAGTCTGAAAGAGGTGTTTGGTTGGCAAGGCAGTTCTACAAGGCAAGAAACTATAAGGCAGATTTATAATACGAAAATGTTGAAGGTACTTCAGTAAGGGAGCATTGTCTTAGGATGATCTCTCATCTAAATACACTGGAAGTTTTAGGTACCGATATTGATGGAAAATCCTAAGTGGATATGATACTCCAATCACTACCAGAATCATTCAAGGAATTCAAACTTAATTATAACATGAGCAAAAAGATTTATACATTTTCTGAATTAATGAATGAATTGGTGGCGGACGAAGGCATTCTTGGTACATTCAATGTTGATGCTAATATGGTTCAAGCTTCTTTTTCTCAACCTAAGTTGAAAAGCAAGGGTAAAAAAAAAAAAGAAGAAGAAGGACTTCACCAAACAAGATGGTAAACAATTTACCTTAAGAGTTGCCAACAAGGGAAAGAAGGACTACGCCAAAAGAAAGTGTTTCCATTGTGGCAAGAAAGGTCATTGGAAGAAAAATTGTCCAAAATTCAGAGCTGCCAATAATAAGGGTATGAAAAGTTCATTCCTTCTTGAAATATGTTTAGTACAAAATCCCACGGATTCCTAGTGTATGGATTCAGGTTGTACTAATCATATTTGCAATACATTGTTAGGGTTCCAGGAGACCAGAAAGCTTAATGAAAAGGAATTGTTTCTTATTTTGGCTGATGGGAGCAGAATTCCAGTTGTAGTTGTAGGAGTGTTTAATTTGTATTTTAGTTCTAGATTTTTAATATTGAAAGACTGTTTGTATGTACGCAATACTCGTAGGAATTTAATTTCTACAACTTATTTAGGTAAACATGGATATTGTGTTATCCTGAAAGACAATGTTGTAATAAAGAAGGATAAAGTATTTATTTGTTCTGACAATATTGTTGAAGGTCTTTATATTTTAACTCCAGATAAGATTGAATTATACATTTCTGAAATAAATAATAATTCTCATGTAAAATTATTAAAGAGAAAGTTTCCATCTACTAATGATGCATATCTTTGGCACTTGCATTCGGGTCATATTATTTCAAATAAAATTCAAAGAATGTTCAAAGATGGACTCTTAGAGCCATTGGACTTTAATCAATTTCCAATTTGTGAATCTTGTTTGGAGGGAAAAATGACCAAATGACCTTTTAATCCAAAAGATAGAAGAGCCCAAGAGTTGCTTGAATTTGTTCATACGGACGTATGTGATCCTATGTCAATCCAAGCAAAAGGAGGTTATGAGTACTTCATCAGTTTTATGGATGATTACTCAAGATATAATTATGTGTACCTAATGAGACGGAAGTCTGAAGCCTTTGAAAAGTTCAAATTGTTTAGGGTAGAAGTTGAGAATCAATTGGGTAAATGCATAAAGGCCATTCGATCTGATTAAGGTGGCAAATACCTTCTTGGGGATTTCAGTGATTACTTAATTCAAAATGGGATTGTATCCCAATTGACGGCACCTGGAACTCCTCAACAAAATGGTGTAGAAGAGAGAAGGAGCAAGACTCTTTTAAAAATGGTTAGGTCCATGATGAGTTATTCAACTTTACCAATTTCCTTTTGGGGATATGCATTAAAAACTACAATGCATATTTTAAATTTCGTTTCATCAAAATCAGTTCCCAACACACCAAAGGAATTGTGGAGTGGGCTCAAGCCTAGCATGAAATATCTCCACATTTGGGGATGTCCAGCACATGTGTTGAAAGGGAAGTCTGATAATGGTAACATGAATATTTGGACATTATCATATAGTCCATGAGATGCATAGTATGTGATTTAGTCACAGAAAAAATATAAATCACAAGTTCTTTATAAACTCAGAATTTTAGTTCGTAGTTGGTGATGAAATTGGGCATTTCATTTGCAAAGACTATAACATATCAACTAAGATGATTTGTCTTGATCATGGAAGAGGAGACTTCTAGTTGATATGTTGATATGTTTTAAGTGTTAAGACATATTGAACTGGACCGCAGTGAAATTTATTATTCTACAAACAACTGTCAAATGAATAATAAATCTTACGACTTCAATTTACATCAACTCTTAGTCCTGAAAGAATAATGAATCTGATCATAAAGTGTAGGTTGCTTTGATATATCAGGAGTGAGATTTAAAGTCACAACCAAAACTTCAGTATGTTAGGTAGCCACATTAAGTGTTGAAGGAACATATATTCTCAATATGGGATTCATAATCTCTTAACAAAGATATAAAATATTCCATTGAGATAAGTTTAATGGGTTTGGTTAGTGTTAGGCCTAACCACTTTAGTAAGGAGTTACTAAAGTATATACTTATGAAATTGGATTTCATAAATATATGATGAATAACTTAAAGGATTAAACCGGGTACTCAAGAATTAAGATGTAGTAATCTTCAAAGCGGCAGTCAATATTCATGACTTTATATTACTACGAATATTTTAATGAAAGGGTTGTATGTATAATAAATTTTTGAGATATAATTTATTAATAAGGCCTAGAGTGCAGTTATATTTATATAGTGATATCAAATATAATTAATGGTGATTTTGGACTTGTCAAGAGTTGACAAAAAGGCCCAAAACCCATTGGAGCTAGTGTCTTATTTGTCCCTTTTGGTTCCACTCCAAGCCACATACTAAAGCCCAATTAGAATGACTCAAAAGGCTAGCCCAATTAGATAATCAGTTATATATAAGGAGTGAAACATACAAAATTTTCAGATGGATGGAAATGGTGTGTATGTGAGTGTAAACCACTCTCTTATTCTCCCTTGAACACATATATATAAACTAATTGAGAGACCATACTTCTTAGGCATAAGTAGAATAGGAGTGGAGATTAAAAGTGTTCCTAAATACTTCTAATCTATGGTTTTGAATTTCATTGCACCAAGGTACGCTCTCTTGTGCTTAAATTTTGAAATTTACATAGTACATGTTATCAATTGCGAATGAAGTAGATCTGTTAATTTTTTGCTGTGAATGTTTTGTATATGGTACAAACCATGCTTTTCCGACAAAAACGTAGTTGTAAGTCACAACTTTACAATCTCTCCCTTTGGTTATTCCATGACAAAACCCATAAATAAACTCTAGACTTAAAACGTGAGTTTGGGAATAGAGGAAAAACTCACTCACACCTAAATCTAAAACTTGTGAAGCACTTGAACCATATACACCTGTATCTTGAAACACTTGCACATAACAAATAATTCATTAAGATTGATACAAGTAGAATACAAGGCATGTATATAGAGCAAGTAAAATGTGATCAAGTAAAAACAAATGAGATATGAACATATAGCATAACTTGATCAAACATGAACAGTCATTAAGAAATGACCACAACGAACATTTAACGAGTAAATGAACAATTGGACATGCAAGCAGTTAAGAACAGTGCAAAAATTAATTGCATGTCTAACAAGCACATGATGCATTAAAGAAACTAAAGCAAGGGGCAATAGATAACTAAAAGCATTAAGAAACGGCTATAAAAACCAAGATACACAAGTACTAAAGAAAACATAGTTTTAAACTAAAGTACTTAAAGCTTTAAATAAAGTAATGTAAATAAGATATAAGATCTATAAGAGCAGTAAAAGTCTCAAAATTTCGCTCCCCCTCAAAATGTACACCCCCTCAAGCTAATAATACTCCCCCTTTTTGACTGGAATGGCCAAATATGCTATTCTTCGCTTCATATATCTTGGATTTAGGTAGAGAGAACAGTGATCTGCTCTTGGAGGTAAGTGAACTGACATGTGGAGTTGATAGAATGCTCATCAAAAGACCGTTGAAAGTGATCTAAACAATCGAGAATAAGATCAAGGTGATCAAGAGCATAAGCTGGTGTTTGTGGCTGCACCTGCAGCTGAGCCTGTAGCTGCTCCTAGGGCTAAGCCTGAGTAGGTGAGGCATCCATATCTTTTGTTCCAAGGGTGAAGTTGTCAATCTCATCATCAGTGCTGCTACCTTCATGAGCAGTGTCCTCATCTAGTGCTTCTTCATCCTCTTCAAGACCACGAAGACGAGCTTTGTTCCTAGTCGTGGTTAGAGCCGAAATATGATTTTCCCTCTTCATGACTAGCAAACCTAAGGGAATCTTAACCCTCTCTTGATGCAAGATAGAAATGATCAATCCCAAGAATGGCAAAGTCATCCGGGTCTTCTTCTTATTAACACACTTTGCAAGAAGATAGTAGATATGAGCACAAATGTCAATGCCCTTCTTCTTGTACAAGTCATGAAGGAACAGTGCTCGTGGTTGAGAGAGAGTTGTCAGATTCCTTACTAGGTAGAGGCTGAAGAGCGTAATGTAGGCCAATGTTCTTATATCTGGAAAGAAGCTGATAGTATGCAGGGATTGTCTCTTCCGTTCTCCCCCAAGATTCAGAACTACTTTAGAAACTAGTGTTTTTCACTTGTCATAAGGAAGAGAAAACTTCAGGATCACTGGTCGAATTTGCTGCAAGTTCTAGATTGACATGGTTAAGATAGAGAACTCCTTTCCTCTGCTTGAAATTTTTAAGAAATTGAAATTTCTTAAAAAACTTGTGACTTGGATCCACACGTGAAAGGAGTCGCAAAATGGCCAAACACAATGTTTTTCAACACAAAGAATTTGACATTTTGAGCAAAACTTTCAAAATCAAAGTCACAAAAAATCATTTCCATAAACAAATAAAATACTAAAAAATCATTTTAGGTTTGATCATCAAGCAATTTAGCATACACATATCACATTTAAATACGTACAATCAAAAAAATGAAATAGATATTCATTGAACATTAGACTTGTGTGTTGTGTGTAGGTATCAAGTATGAATTAGTCCATAGTCTAGTATGAAGTTCTAATGATCAATTCAATCAAGTCATACACAAATAACACGAAGTCAAGTGACCTATCTCACTAATAAAAATGAAAATAAATGACTCCTCACCAAAGTGTTTACAATGATTGAAAGCTTTTCATTTGGCTTCCATTTTTTTCATACTTTTTGATCAATACAACTCAATTTTTTTTAAGCAAAGAATAAGTCTTTGGATTTGACATCATACATTTTGAATATATTTTTGCTCCACCTTTTCCTAGTTTAATTAGATTTCAAAGCAAGGCTTTTTCAGCTCTTTCTCCTTTTAGATATTAACGTTTGAAGAGATTTTTGACATAAAAATAAATGTAAGGAGATATATAGGATCAAGTCTACGCATGTATCAAGATCAATCAAGACTATTGGCTAGACATTCATGACAAGCTCGAAGATCTATTTACAACAATCAAACATAGATTTCTAGATTTCACTCACATTCAATATGTGCACACATAACAAGTTAATCTCGTAAATACACTATGCCCTTAGTACGAAGGTGCTAGGCCAAACTCACATGTGATATGACACAACACAAGCAATCAAACTTTTTAGGATTTTTTCCTTTTTACGTGTTTTTGGATTTTTTCATCTCCCTTCTTGGTTCTTCACTTGAACTTCCTTCACTGGTGTAACCTAGTTCGATTTTGTCTGAAAAGCCTTCTGAGATGAAAGAAAATTATCAAGCTTCTTGGTTGTGATGTGCTCTACTTTAACATTAGCTTTAATTACTTTAAGTTTAAGAAACTTGATCTTTGAGTAAGCATTCAGTAGCTCCTCTTTCAAGTATTCAAATTCACATTTGTCATCCTTGAGTTGTGCAAGAGTGGATTTATGGTCTTCTTCAATTCTCTTCATCTTCATGACCGCACTCTTAGCAACTTTTACATACTTGCCACAATCCTCAAGCAATGCTTCATAAACATCTTGAAGTTTCTTATCACCTTCATTAAGGTACACTTCCTCATCATCTGAAACTTCATCTTCTTCAACATCGGTGTGTACACCGAGTTCCTCAACCATTTCTCTCAATTCTTCTTTTGAATCAACCGAGGTAATTGCCATAAATGTAGAGTACTTACCATCACCATCACATCCTTCTTCGGAATCTGAATTTGAGCTCTTCGAATCACTAAGGGTGGTTGATAGCACCTTACCCTTTGCTCTTAAATAATTCAGACACTCTTTCTTCAAATGCCCATGCCCATTGCATTCATAGCAAACAATTCCTTGGGGTGGTGATGACTCTATTACATCCTTCTTCTTGAAGTCTTTCTTGTCATTCTTGAAGGATGAGCATTTTCCTTTGCCAAATGACTTCCCATTGCTCTTCATCTTCAGAAATTTGAGGAAGTTCTTTGCAAGATAAGCCACCTCTTTCTCAACATCATTCTCATCCAAGGAATCATCGGTTCTCTCATTTATTGTTTTGAGAGCAAGTGATTTGCTAGACTTGTAAGAAGGCAATCCGAGGTCATAAGTTTGAAGAGAACCAAAAGCTCTTCGATCTTGATCTCATCCAAGTCTTTACTCTCCTCAATGACGGTGGCTTTGGCTCGGAAGCTTTCAGGTAAGGATCTTAAGATGTTCCTTACAACTTTGGCATCCTCAATCTTTTATCCAAGATAAAGATTGGCAATGACAATCTCATTGAGTCTACCATAGAATGAGTCGAACGACTCATCTTCACTTCCTCAAACCGGGTAGTGAGGATTTTCAATTTGGTGTCCTTGACCATCTTAGTTCCTTTATAAGTAGTCTAAATAATTTTCCACGCCTTTTTAATGGTCTTCACATGAGGGATCCTGTGAAATTCATTAGTTGAAACACCACAAAAAATTGCATTAACAGCTTTGCTATTGGCATTTGCCAAAGCAAGGGGAGCCTTGTCCTACTCGACCTTCGGTGTTGTTGCTCTCATGAATCCATTCTCAACGGAATCCCAAACGGTCTCATCAATAGCGCATAGAAAAGCACGCATACATTCTTTCAGAAACGCATAGTTACACCTATAAAAGAAAGGAGGTGAGTTGAGGGATTGAGATCTATTCATCTCAGATGTGGTCTAGGATCACACAAGGATAACGAAATCCAAAAAGTGTACCTGCTTTGATACCAATTAAAAGCACAAATAGTGTGAAACACTATGGCCAATTTAGACCCTCAATTTTAAATTACGGCTTGATTACTTTTGCTATAACTTAACTAAGTGTGAAACAAGAGTAAATGAGTCGCAATAAAACCAAAACACTATTCTAAGGCATAAGCAAGTACAATAAACAATAAATGTAAAGCTTAAAGAGTAGGGAAGAGAGATGCAAATACAAGATAACACCGAGACGTGTTATTGAAGAGGAAACTGAAGTACTTGATGAAAAACTTCTCCGTGGCCTTCCTAGCTGAAATCGTTCCACTAGTGAATAAAGTTGGAGTACATGAATAACGAAGAGACCCTCCAAGCCAAATTCACCCAATGTACTGGAACCCTCCAAGTTCCTACTACCAACGAGCTTCATAGAGCCATGTCTTCACTTGTTGTCCGGATTGCGTAATTATCTCAAAATTGCATCCACCACTCAATGGATTCTTCCAATGATTCCATATGCACCAAAACTTCTCTCAACACTCAGATTGGGTAAGGTAAGTGTTTCGGCTAAGAACCTCTCAAAGATGTGTAGATGGAAAGGTAGGAGTAAAGGAAACTTTAGAAAAATGGTGTAGATGATTATGGGTATACAATATCTAACTCCCAAGTGTCTAGCTAGGGTTTTCTCTCCCAAAAGTTTCTTGAAAAAACTCATTGTTACAATTTTTTGGGTAATGTGGGCTTATTAAGTATTGGTAAAGGTATGTGAAAAGGCACACTCAAAATAATGCAGGTAGAGAGTTTTGTGGGTCACTTGTGACTTAACCTAAGTCGCAATGTGACTCGCGAAATCCAGCATGGCAAAGACTCCTCATATTCTAGCATGTGCTTCTCACGTGGCCTTTCGCAAGTTGGCACTAGCGAGCTAGCCGCGAATTCTTCATCTTCACAGAATCTTCACCAAACTCTCACACACAGCCCTCACAATAACTCCCACAAAAATACAAGGAAATGATTGAACAGAAATACAGTCAAATTTGACACTGAATTAAAGCCAACATAAAAACATAGTTGTAAATCACAACTCTACAAAAACCATTTAAGAAAAAGAGATTTTGAGAAAAAAGGGTAGAAGCCATTTTTCACACTTGCATGTTTTCACACATAGTGATTCGCCTAAACAATTTGTATGGTTTAGGGCTTAACCACCACGACATTAATTTTATGTAAAGTATTTGCGGTGGCCTCAAAATTGGTTATTACCTAGAAATTCACGACTCTACAGTAAGGCTAATATCGTGCCTCCTCGACTCTAATAGGGACTCAGCAGGGGAGTTCGTAAAAGTGAGCAGGAACTTGCTCGTAGGTGAACTCATGTGCCCGACTTCACCTCAGCAAATCGGTTGGTACCTTTACTTCCCGAGCACACGTAGTATAGGGTTGATTGGCTTGTCCTTCCTTTCCCTATCTCATTCTTGCATGTATCTCATTATCAATTTTTGTCCTTTTACTGTTCTACTTCATTTATTATTCTATACAGAAGATTTTCATTGACTCTTCATTTTCTACTAACATTGTCTTTGGTTTATTATATAGTTTCCAAGAAACCGGACCTCCATGCCATCCACTTTAGAGACTGAACTTTGTCCCACATTCGAAGATCTTCGTACACTACAATGGGCAACTCAGGGCATCATACCTGATCCTCGATTGCATTCCATCCTGCCCCAGCTACTAGGATCCCAAATCTGCCCTGACAGTTGGTAGCCCCTTGCTGTCATACATTGATGTTCACCTACCAAGATTCCTACCAAAGGGTCTCCCCATAGGTAAAGCTCAAGACAGAGGACCTCGCTTTATAAGAGAGGGCTTTTTAGAGCCAGCTAGGGATGGTTCAGTAGACTCAGTCTTCCAGGGTAGACCCAAACACATACATGCCGAAGATTTGCTCATCACCGAGCCAAAAGACGACATGGTACAACGACGTTACATGAACTTCGGGCGCTTCTTCCCAAGCGCCCAACCCGCCGGAGCCCAACTGGTCCTTTAACAGGCTTTTTAATATTTGCCTCCCCTCGCACCCTGTACTCGTAGCCAGAGGCTGAGGATTTCCAATGAGCTCTCCATGGAATCCGATGTTCCTCCCACTGAGCATACCCTTGCCCCAGTCACTATTGTCATGGTAACACTGCCAATTAGGGACACTACTCTGAGGTCAAGGTAGGCCGAGCGGTTGGTGGTCATCAGGTCCAACGTGGCCTTTACTTCTTCACCCCCTTCCTTAGGATGGCAGAGCTCCTTCATGTTGGGGGACAAACCTCTCCCCAACAACTTTTTAGTTCAAACCTAGAGGAGCGAGCTAAATGGTGAAGTTACTGACAATCTCAGCTAGGCACTGCTTTTGCCTGAGGATATGCAACGCTACTCTGGCTGATAGGACGAGGATATTGCCCTTAAACTAAAGTGGCATACCGTAGCTGTAAGTAGCCCATCAAAACCCTGTTGGTCCTGTATGTTTTTTGTTGTTGTTGTTGTTTTTTTTTTTTTTCCCCTTAAGTGTCAATCCTCGATTCATGTTTAACCCTTCCTCTTTTTTGTTATCACTCCAGGTCGCCCAAATGACCCACATTCTCAAAGGTCAACTTAAGGTTGTTGTGGATGAAGCAGACAAGGAAACGACCCTAAAGTAGGTGTCTAAATCCACTCTCCATGATAAGGTCCTTGAGCTGGCCTCAATGAAGCAAAGGATGGTGGCTGTCAAGAGGGCCTAGGGTTTTGCTGAGTAGGAGGCGAGAATGATGTAGGGTAAACTGAAGGAGGCCGAGTCTAAGTTGGCCCAAGCTGAAAGCGTGGTCTTGGCCTGTGATAAGCAGCTTGCTAACTTAAAAGAGACGATGAAGTAGTCCGAGTAAGTGTTCTACAACATGGGCTTCACTGATGCTAAGAATTCATGCAGCCCCATTGTCTTCGAAGCTTGGAGGCTAGGATTTGCCAAGGGCTGGACAACAGTTGTGGATGCTCTGAACCTCCCATCGACTTCTCCATTTACGATCCCGCCTAAATACCTCTGCCCAACAATACGCCTATTTAGGCCCCAATTGACGAGCAATCTGCTGAAGGGAGCGACGAGGAAGGGGAAGATAGCCTAGTATGAAGGATTTGGCTGAGAAAATCAACTATCACGTGAGGGTGATTAACATGGATAACCTAACCTCCAACATTGCTCCCGAGGACTTGGGAAATTCAGAGATTAACTTCGCACCGACCCCCCTAACATTCGGATAAACTTCCCAAATCCGTTCTGTAGTTGTCCAAGATCCCGCCCCTTAAATGCTTAATTACTGACATATTGATGTTGATTTTTTTTTAATTGTTAGCGTTTATTCTGCATTTTGCATTTGTTTTATAGATTGAATGATGTTTTGGCTATTGAATTTTGGAACAGTTTTTATTATACATATATATATATATATATATATATTACTCGTTCCGTATAACTCTAAGTTTAGTTCTGGAAATCATCTCAAGTGTTTATAATAGGCACATATTTCTATAACCAGACCTTTTAATCTGAGCAATACCTTATAAAGAATTCTAGATAAAGTTGTAAAAATTCGTCGACAATATTTCTTAAAAAATAATACAACACTTAGATTAATTAATCAAGGTTTCCACCTAGTCAATGATCGGGGTCAGACCGAGTCTAGGTTTTTGCCATAAGGTAAATCTTTTAAGGTTTCCACCTAGTCGATGACCGAAGTCAGGTCGAGGCTAGGCTCCTGTCCATAGAAAAAATTCTTTAAGGTTTCCACCTAGTCGGTGACCAGGGTTAGATTGAGGCTAGGCTTCTGTACTTAGTAAAAAATCTTTTAAGGTTTCCACCTAGTCGATGACCAGGGTTAGATTGAGGCTAGGCTTCTATCCTCGGTAAAAAATCTTTTAAGGTTTCCACCTAATCAGTGATCGAGGTTAGGCCGAGGCTTAGCTTTTGTCCTTGGTTCCTTCAGAGAAAAATCATGTAATGCAATTGAAAGAATAACTACCACAATGAAGGGAAAAACAATCATCTCTGTTCCATATATTTTTTTTACTCAATTATAGCACAAGACATGTTGGAAATATACATG
Organism: Lithocarpus polystachyus; assembly: GCA_033629205.1. NCBI lineage: Eukaryota > Viridiplantae > Streptophyta > Magnoliopsida > Fagales > Fagaceae > Lithocarpus > Lithocarpus polystachyus. The sequence continues at coordinate 68,995,037 of CM066162.1, forward strand.
TTTGTATTGCTTACAAAACATACACAGTGGAAAATTAACGGATCTACTTCATTCACAATTGATAACATGTACTACGTAAATTTCAGAATACAAGAATACGAGAATGAACTTTGTTGTGGTGAATTTCAAAATAAAGATTAGAAGTACTTGGAAACACTTTTAATCTTCACTCCAATTCCAATAATGCCTAAGAAGTGTGGTCCTTTAATCAGTTATATGAATTTGTTCAAGAGAGAATTAGAGAGTGTCTAACTCTCACATACAAACCATTTCATGTACTTGTTATTACATTTTGTATGTTTCTCTCCTTAAAACTGATTATCTAACTGGGCTAGCCTTCTAGGCCTTTCCAATTGGGCTTTAGTATGTGGCTTGGAATGGGACCAAAAGGGAACAAATAAGACACTATCTCCAATAGGCCTTAGGCTTTTTTGTCAAATCTTGACAAGTCCAAAGTTAGCATTAATTATATTTAATACCACTATATAAATATAATTGCACTCTAGGCCTTATTAGTAAATTATGTCCCAAGACTTTATTGTACATGCAACCCCTTCATAAAATATTTGTAGTAATACAAAGTCATTAATGTAGACTGCCACTTTGTGGATTACTACATCTTAATCCTTGAGTACCTGATTTAATCCTTTTAAAGTTATTCATCATATATTTATGAAATCCAATTTTATAAATATATACTTTAGTAATTCCCTACTAAAGTGGTTAGGCCAAACTCTCTAAATAACCGAACCATTAAACTTATCTCAAAGGAATATTTTGTATCTTGGTTAAGAGACTATGAATTCCATCTTGAGAATATATATTCCATCAACACTAAATGTGATTGCCCAACATACTGAGGTTTTGGCCATTACTTTAGATCTCACTCCTGATATATCAAAGCAACCCACACTTCATGATCAGGTCCATTATTCTCTCAGGATTAAGAGTTCACGTAAATGAAAGTCGTGAGATTTATTATTCACTTGACAGTCGTTAGGAGAATAATAAATCTCACAGCAGTCCAGTTCAATATGTCTTAAATCTTAAAACATATTAACATATCAACTAGAAGTCTCCACTTACATGATCAAGACAAATCATCTTAGTTAATATGTTATAGTGTTCGCAGATGAAACGCCCATTTTCATCACTGGCTATGAACTAAAATTCTAAGTTTACAAAGAACTTGTGATTTATATCTTCTATGACTTTTCACATAAATCACACACTATGAATCTCATGGACTATATGATAAAGTCCGAATATTCATGTTGCCATTATTTTAGATAATAATAAAAGAACTTTATTAATTACAACATTAAGCCATACATTAAGTCATACATAATGTCATACATAGCATCATATAATAGGATTTAAGTGCACTAATCCCAACAAGACATCCATTATAACAGTTACAACTAGTGGTAGTACTTCTTCAAATTGCTTACATTCCAAGGTCGGTGAAGTGGTTTTTCTTCCATGTCCTCCAAGTAATACGCTTCAACTCCCATCACTATAGTGACTCGGTATGGGCCCTCCTAGTTTGGAGCCAGCTTTCTAGCACTTAAATCCTTCATACTTCCCACTGCCTTTCGTGGTACTAGATCCCTTGCAACGAACTCTCTTGGTCTTACACCTTGGTCATATCTCTAAGCCAATTTTTGTCGGTAATTTGCCATTCTGATTAAAGCCATCTCTCGTCACTCTTCCAAGAGGTACAGCTGCTCGGCCAGGCTGGTGTCATTACTCTCCGAGGTGAAATATGAGACCCTCATTCTACATAACCCTATTTCTATGGGGATCATTGCCTCGACTTCATAAGTTATTGAAAAAGGCATTTCCCTTATAGGCCTCTTAGGCGTTGTGTGGTAAGCCCACAGCACATTTAGGAGCTCCTTGACCCATTTATCTTTAGCCCTTTCCAGCCACTTCTTGAGTCCGCCAACTATTGCTTTATTCGTTGCCTCTGCTTGCCCATTGCTTTGAGGATACGTGGGGGTGGAGAATTGGTCCTTGATCCCTAGGTCACTGCAATGCTTTCAAAAAGCCTTGCTGCCGAATTGTAACCCGTTATCTGAAATCAGTGTTTCTGGGACCCCAAACCTAGTAATAATGATCTTCTAAACAAATTTCTTCATATCTACATCTTATATGTTTGCCAAGGCTTCAGCTTCGACCCACTTCATAAAATAATTTGTAGCAACTATGGCAAATCGCCTATTGCCAATGGCCCGAGGAAAAGGCCCTACAATCACTAATCATCATTGAGCGAAGGGCCACGGGCAAGAGATCCGCTTCAGGTTTCCCTCCAATTGATGGATACTCAAAGAATGCTTTTGACATTGATCAGATTTCTCTACGTACTCAGCAGCATCCTTTTGCATTTTCGGCCAACAAAAATCTTGCGTCATTGCTCGGTACGCCAGCAATCTCCCTTCAGTATGACTTCCATAGAATCCCTCATGCAACTCAGCTAAGAGACTATCCACCTTCTCGAGATAGAGACATAATAGATACGGTCCTCCAAATGACCATTAGTACAATACCCTATATCTATAAAGCCACAACTAAGCTGAAATTCTTTATATCTTTTCAGCCTCTTTTACTTCGTTTGGTAGAATGCCATTGGATAAAAACGCTATAATCGGGTCCATCCAACTTGGAACGGGCACCAAAACTACAAACACATTTAGTTGATGTTCTATACTCAGCTTCTCTAGTGCCTCCCCCAAAGATACATGAGGAACAAAATCGTCCACGGATGAAGACAGGGTGGCCAAAGAATATGCATGACTATTATTTCCCTCTAAAATCTGAGATACCTTTGCCTTCTAGAAACCGGCTAATAATGCACCCACCATCTTCAAATTCTCGACCATTCAAGGCTATTTAGCCTCAAAACTTCCTTCCACCTGGCTTACCACCAATCGAGAATCTGAGAAAATCTCAATTACTTATGCATCTAGCTTCTTAGCTGCCCTTAGCCTCGCACTAAGCGCCTAATATTTGGCTTCGTTATTGGAAGCCCTAAAGCTCAACTTCAATTAGTGCTCTAACCTTACACCCTCGGGTGATACCAGCACAATGCCTACTCTGGTCCCTCGGGCATTAGATGCCCCGTCCACGTATACTTGCCAGGGCCTCAACAAGAATTGACAAACCCGATCCACACTACTCATGGTGAGGGTAAACTTTGCCATAAAAGCTGCCAATACATGTCCCTTAATAGCATTTTGTGGTTTGTACCTCACATCAAATGACCCAAGCCTTATTCCCCATTTTACTATTCTCCCCGTGAAATCAGATATCCTTCATAATGACTACAAGGGATGTTCGGTTAACACATAGACCATGTAAGGCTAGAAGTAGTGGGGTAACTTTCTCAAAGCACGGACCAAAGCTAAAGCCAACTTTTCCAATGGTAGGTACCGCATTTCAGCATCCACTAGGGTCTTGGTGATATAATATACCGACCATTGTGCCCTATCCCGAGTTTTTAACAATACAGCGCTCACCGCATGATTAAAGACTGCTAGGTACATATACAGGTCTTCCCCAGGATCAAGACTGGTCAAGATGGGGAGGCTCATCAAAGAACATTTCAAATCTTGAAATGCCTCTTCGGTCCACTGAAACCCTTTCCACTTTTTCAGCAATCGAAAGAGTGGCCTGCATTTGTCCGCCAACCTTGATATAAATTTATTCAATGCTACAATCATCCCCATGAGTCTTTGCACATCTTTTGGGTTGCTCAGTGGAACTAGCTGTTGTATGGCATTGATTTGATCTGACTTCATCTCAATGCCCTGATTAGTGATCATGTACCCTAAGAACTTTTTGGCACCTATGCCGAACGCACATTTGTTGGCATTTAGGTGAAGCTTGTGTTGCCTAAGGATCTAAAATGTTTCTTTCAAGTTTGCCACATGCCTTTCCTCCTTCTTGCTCTTTACTACCATGTCGTCGATATAAACCTCCACCATGCTCCCAATCTTATCCCTGAACATTCTTGTCACCATTTGTTGGTAAGTGGCCCCTGCGTTCTTCAACCCAAAGGGCATCACCGTGTAGTGATCATTTCCCTCGAGGGTTATGAAAGATATCTTCTCTTGGTCCTCGGAGTCTAAGGCAATTAGATGATATCCTTAAAAAGCGTCTAGGAAGCTCATCCTTGTGTGCCCACATGCGGCATTAACTAGCTAGTCAATCTTTGGGACTGGGAAAGGGTCTTTCGGGCATGCTCAGTTTAGATCAGTAAAATCCATGCATACTCTCTGCTTCTTGTTCTTCTTCTTCACTACCACTACATTTAACAAAAATTCCGGGAAGAACACCTCTTTAATAACTCTAACTTGTTTTAGCTTTTATACTTCTTCCTTCATGGCCTCCACATGCTACTTTGCAGACCCTTTTAGCTTCTGCTTTTTGGTCAGGAACAGGAGGCCCACATTCAATTTTTGAGTGATGAAGTTAGGATCAATACCAGGCACCTTGTACAGACTCCACGCGAAAACATCCACTGCAAGCTCTAATAATTGCTATAATAGTTCAAGCTCCACCTGCTCCTTTAGTTTGATCTCGTAGTTGATCACAATGACCAAACATTATCGTGCAGCTTGTTGATCCCCCCTGACTACAACAACTCCATCCTCGGTAGGAAACTTAACCTTCATGTGTAGTGTAGACAACACTACTCCCATGGTGTGAATCCACGGTCGACCTAAAATGGCCGTATAGAGAAAGAAAGCATTGACCACGATGAAATTTACCATCACCTCCTTCCATTCGGTCATAACGACGAGCAAAATTTGCCCCTCGGACACCACCACATTTCCATCAAACCCTACTAAAGGCATGTCATATTTAGCGAGGTTTTTTGGCTTCAAATCCAAGCTTATGTAAAGGTCAGGATACATTATCTTAGCCCCACTTCCCTAATCTATTACACCCTTTTTAACCAAAAAGCCCCCAATCCTCAATCCCATAACCAATGCATCATTGTGTGGCTAGAATGTCCCATTCAAATCATCATTCCCAAAATCAATCAGCAATTTATTCGGCATTAGCCGCTTCTTTGCTGATCACCAGCTTCCGACCCCTGTTGTGGGGTAATACTTAGAACCCCTTTTTGATGGTTTGCCCTTGTGTTGATAGAGGCTGCATGGATTACTTCAATAATTCCCAAGGGTGGAGGGAATGCATTCCCTCGGTTCCCTGACGTTTGCCCCACTATGCCACCACCTTTACCGACCATAAACTCCTTCAAATGCCCTACCTTGACAAGTTGCTCCAAATGATCCTTAAACACTCTGCACTATTGGGTGGTGTGCCCATTCTCTCGGTGATAGGTGCAATACAAGCTTTGGTTCCACCTTGATGTGTCCCCTCCCATCTTACCCGGCCAGCGAAAGTATGGTTCATTTTTTATCTACTCAAGAATCTTATGAATTGGTTCCTTAAACTCCACATTGACACTTCTTGCCCAAACCTCAAGCTTTGGTACCTTAGATTCCCTCATCTATCTTTGTTGAAAGAACTGGGGCCGTGAGTCTTTATTATATTGGGTTTCCCTTACTCTGTTGCCGATCATCTTCCAGCCTTTTACGCTTTTCAATCCTCCTCATGAGTTAATGCATGTTCTCGAGAGGTCGCATAGTTAGGGACTCCCCTAATTCCGACTCTTTTGAGAGCACCAGTCTGAATGTGCTTACTATGAGCTGCTCTTTCCCCCCACCTATCTCATTGTATAACTCCCAATACTGGTTGGCATAAGAATGGAGGGTCCCCCCGTTACCCATCTTCATAGATAGCAATGCATCGATGGGCTGAGGGACTCGACTGTCAGTGATAGATTGGGCCCCGAATGCCTGAATCAGTTCTCCGAAGTTATGTATGGACCCTTTCCTTAAACCGTTGAACCACCTTATCATCGTGGGCCCGAGGCTGGACAAGAATACTTTGCACATCCACACGTCATTTCAAGAATACACGGACATCATCTGAATATAATGGCTCACGTGTTCCACCGGGTCAATTTCACCATTGTAGCAAGTAAATGGTGGGAAATTGAAACATCTCAACATCTTAGTACATTCTATCTCGTCAAAGAATGGTGATCAAGCGGCTTTCCGAAGTGCCCAGCTCATGGCATCTAGGGCCGCACTAAGGTGCCCATGCTTGTCCTTTGTTGGCATGTTGGAATGACGCCCCATAGTTTTGTTGGACCTATCTCTTAATTGCCATGAATCACTCTAGTGAGACAATCCAGCTATGCTACCTCTGGTATAGTCAGGATTGCAAGCGTCTTTTTCTTTCTATTTCATTTTTCTTTGCTCTTATAGGGATTTTCCTTGGGTCCTATGGCAGTCGTTGCCCCCCAATTGAAGGTTTTGTCTCTAGGGATAGTAACCTAGGTTTGGTTTTAGCCAATTTGTACCCTTTGTTGCATCAATCTTTAAATTGGTTCCGAGAGATGTCTATGGAAGAGAGGGTGGGGTCTGAGATAAGGCCTAATGAGTTAGAAATGGGTTTATCGTCTAATGATGACCTTGCTAAGGTAGAGGAGGATACTACTACTTTGGCACCTTCGTCTTCCCTTTCACCTCGTCGAAGAGAAACTAGGTCTTTCCATGCTTTAAGGAAGAGTGCACCCTAGACGAGGATACCCTTAATAGGTTTAGGGATAGGTTTCAGTTCCTCGATGAGACTAGGGTTCATCTCCCTCTTTCAAATGAAAAGTTTTGCTCCTTTGCTCTTGTGAAGTGTGTTTCTATGAGGCTGCTTTCTTATATGGCCTTAGGTTTCCCGTTCACCCCTTCATAAAGGAGCTCTTTCATTACTTGAACATCACTCCTGGGCAACTTATGCCCATGTCATGGAGAATCATCATTAGTTGCATAGAAATACGGATGATTGTTATTGATGGGGACATGATCAGGTTGGACGAGTTTGTTCACATGTATCAATTAAAAGAGTCGAAGGAGTTTGGGTATTACAAGCTTCTACCTTAAGGGTCCGTTCGTTTGGAGTGAAAATAGGGAGGATGGAAAATAGAAGAAGGAAAATAGGATGGAAAATACTGTTTTCCACTGTTCGTTTGGGGAAGGAAAATAGGGAGGATGGAAAACCGGAGAGAAAATTTTCTCTCCTATCTTAACAATTTTTTTCCTCCCAAATTGGGAGGAAAACTTGAGAGGAAAAGTGCTACAGTAGCTATTTTACTAATATACCCTCTTTCTACTTATTTTTTTTCAACTTTCTCTTTCTTTCTTTTTTTTCTTTTTTTTTTTTTCTCAACTTACCTGAACATTTTTTTTTTTTCTGTTCAACGTTACTTTAACGTTACAGTAGCTTTTTTTTTTTCTGTTCAACTTCAGTAATGTTGTTAATGTTGTTGTTGTTAATGTTCAACGTTACTTTATTTTTATTTTTATTTTATTCTTTTCAACGTTTAACGTTGTTAATGTTTTTTTTTTTTTCTTCAACGTTACTTTCAGTAACGTTACTTTTTTTTTTCTTTCTTTTTTTTTTTTTTTTCTCTGTTCAACGTCAACGTTACTTTCAGTAACGTTCTTTTTTTTTTTTTTTTTTATTCTTTTCAACTTACTTAATAGTAACATTGTTTTTTATTTTATTTTATAATGTGACCTAATCTAATTTTTATATTTTAATAATATAAATTTATATATATGATGTGATAAATTTTATATTATTTAATGATTAGAAATAAATCTATTTCTTATATATTATATAATAAGGGTATAATAGTCAATTTATATAAATGACATTTTTCATCCTTTCCTTTTTCTCTCTAACCGAACACAAGAATTTTCCATCCTCCCACTTTTCCACTCCTCCAACCGAACACACAAGAGGAAAAACTAAATATTTTCCATCCTCTCACTTTTCCATCCTCCCACAATTTTTCATCCTCTCACTTTTCCACTCCTCTAACCGAACGGACCCTAAGACAGGAAAGCTCAAATCATCATTGATCTTCCTTCATCATTTCAATGCCGGAAGTTTAGGTACTTCTTCGTGGCTGGTGATGGGTGGGAGACAGCCTCAGATGATCTCTGGTGAGGTTCCAAGGCCACAGCATAGATGGGAGACCCTAAAATTAGGTACGTCATCATTTTCAAGTCTTATTGTCATCCATCCCTGATCCTGTGGTTTTTTTTCTTGCAACCAAGAAGTGTCCAAAGCTCAAAAGCAGATATAAGGGGCGTAACCATTGAATACACGAAAACTAATGACAATTTTGATGACCTTGTGGATCCTTGGACTTAAGCTCATCATTTCATAGGTCTAGAGCCTTCTCCTTTCATCTTGGGGGCTATACAAAGAGAGAAGAAAAGTGAGTCCATCTGAATGGACTCATCTTAATTATGTAGGCATTATTTTACGCTAACTTTTTTTGTGTTGTTGTTTCAGAGATGACGACTAAATTCAACTAGAAGATGTATGCTAGAATGAAGGCTAAGAAGAATAAGTCTCTTTCCAGCATTGACCAAAGAAGGTTACGGGTCGCCCAAAAGGAGGTCCCTAAAAAAGCCCTGTCTACTCCCACTCCTAAAAAGACTCGAGTTGCTTCTCCAACAGTTTCCCTTAAGGAGATCACTCCTTATCCAAAGAGACGCAAGACTGGAGAAAAAGGTAAGGAGAAGGTTAGTGCCAGCTATAGACACCACATTTTGTGCCCTTTACAACTCGGGCACTTGTTCCCCAATAATGCTGAAATTCTAAAACCCAAGGTTGGGTTAGGGCCCAATTAGAAGTTAAATTGACTTGAGAAATGTTGAAATGAAAAATATAACTTTTAATGAGAAAAAAAATCTATTTTTGGAAAAACAAGGCCAAGGAAGCCCTCGGCATGCGCACACAAGAATCAACCTGCGTGCACATGTAGTGTTCTAGAAACATAAAAAAGACAAGTTTTTTGCATTAATGCTAAGGTTTAGAACGAATCCCACATCATTTGGGAGTTGTTCCAAACCCCCCATTGTCACAATATAAATAGCCATACATGGTACCTTTTCAAAAACAGACAGAAATCCTAAGAGAAAGCACTAAGATTCACTAGAAATAGTGAATCAAAAGGGCAATTTTTTACAAAACTTCCTCAAGTCAATTTTCTTTTGGTTAGGGCTTTTTTTGGCCTTGATCTTTGAGTTTAAGATTACTAATCACTATTTTTGTTAATTGTGAATAGATTTAACTGAAGGGAACAGTCAAAAATCAAGCTTGAAGAGCTTTTGTTTTGAGGTATTAGTTCTAAGCTTTTTCTTTTATTTTCATTAGTTTGATTCTATTTTTGTTTGTTTCTTTGCTTATTTTATGTTTTAACATGTTTATATAGTTTAGTTTTAAGTAGCTTAGCATTTTAAAGCATGTTAGGTTGTTAGATTTACTATTGCTGCTCTGTTTTTTCTACTTTTTGCATTTCTAGGCTAGAGTTTCTGAGTAAGCTTGCCCACGCATGCATTATGCCTGCGCACGCATGCATTATGCATGTGCACGCAGGCGTTTTAGCCGTGCGTGCAAACTTCTGCATGCGCGTGTAGGCCGCTGCCCAAAAACCCAAATTTAGGTTTCTGCTTTGTTTTCTATACTTATTTCACATATTGTGCTTCTATTTTAATCTTTTACATATATATATATATATATATAGTTTTAAGCTCTTATTTCACATGCTTGTTGTTTGTTTGCTTTCCACATGTTTAAATTAGGGTTTATTTTCTTTTTCTTTCTTTCATGTTATGAACATGCATTCATATGTACATTCATTGATGCCATAGGTGCTATGATGCAGTAAGGTAAAGAGGTAAGTCACGCATTCACATGAACATGCATTTGTTTGTTCTAAAAGGCTTATCTTTCTTTGATGAACATGTATATATGTAAGTTTGTACTATGCTTTGTGTAACATGATTTGCTTAATGCCTATGTTTCTACCTTGGGTTAATGATTATATGTTTCTATCTTGGATGTGATATGATGCTAGAAGAATGCTAGGACGATGTGATATGCCATGATAGATGAATGCTAGACTTGGTTTGTGATACACCATGATAGATGAATGATTAGGTTTTGGGATGATTGATGCAATGTTGTATGCTTAGGTGTATGCTAGTGTGTGTGTGTGTGTGAGTTAGAATGCAATATTGAGTATGCCTTTATTAGGGTTAAGACATAAGACACAATGAGAGGAAGTCGACCCTAAGGTTGGGTAATTTTGGGAGCCAAACACCTTCCCAAAACCGTACCTAAACTCCGAAACAATATCTCTAGTAGAAAGATCAAACAGGTCCTTGCTTGCGGGACGCTATATTTATGGTTCTTAGACCATCACAAAAACTAGGTGGTGGCACAACATTGTGTCCACAATGGCGACTCCGCAGGAGATTACTGAGTTTAATTCCTATGTGTCCTATGTCTTGACCTTAACAAAGGTTTATTCAATACTTGTTTGCACACACATTCACTTGGTTATATTGTCCCTTTTACCTCAGTTGGTGATGAGTGGGAAAATGTAAGGCTCCATTCAGGCCCAAGTCTTTCGAAGTTCATCCCACCCAGTCACAATGTGTGCCACTGCCTATGATGGGCTTTAAGTATGTTAACGGTTTGCCACCAATCCACAAAAGTCCACGTAGGCCCTCGGTTGGAATCATGGCCCACCTAGTTGTGAGTGACCTACTTATCTATCCTTTAGCTTTAAAAAGCCTACCCACAGTTAGAGAGATCCTAAATCCTATCAAAAGAGGGTACCTTTCAATATCTCTTGTTTGTTCGACCATAAATCTTGTGATCACCTAATTCTAAAGGACAAATAAAAGATATTAAAAATGGAAGGATGACCCTAAAGTTATGGCATCCCCTAAGATAATTGGGATAAAAGAAAAGAAGTTCTCACATGTAAGAGGCTTATCCCTAAATCCAAAGGTATATCTTAACTTCATAAGACCATAGTCTAATTGCTATCATAAGCCTAAATCAAAAAGCGCTTTTTGAAAAAGAGGACTTTGGGCCTAAGATAACAAGTATGCTATGGACTTAGCATCCAAAATCCTACAAAGTGAATATGAATTTCCCTATTCTTGGGCCTCTTTGTTGTATGCCTAGGCCTAAAATGATGAGAACTTAATGGACCTTGAGAGGAAGGCAACAATATATTCTAGCTAAAGGAATGTTGAAATAAAATAGAAGAGCCCAATGGTAATGAATATATTGACAGCCCATGTTTGAGTCAAAGGGTTAAAAATCGGTAAGTACATTCTAATGAAAGCCCATGAAAGTAAGATGAGAGCATTATTGTAAATGGACCAAAGCCCAATGAAGTGAAGGACAAGGTTCATGAGAGGAAAGGGAGTGATTTTGTAATTGAACCTTCATTAAAATGGACTTAAATATTTCCTAAGAACATCTAATATTCTAAAAGGAACCTTTTAATGGGGACATGGACTTAATGAAAATAGGACTTCTTTTTAGGCACTATTGCACCACCAAGGTGAAGAAAACACGTCCCCACTCTAACTTGGGTTTAGGAAAAGCACAGAAGGCATTTATTCAAGATTAAGGACACATATCAAAAGGAAGTAGAGGAGGAAGTATCTCAAGCAACAATGGCTGCTCCAATTAGCGATGAGGTCGCATAAAAGATACTCAAGGAAATGGAAGAACAAAGCGATGTTCTCAAGAAGATGGGGAGTTGCCTCACCAAGCTAGAAGAAGCCAAGTTGAAAACGGCCACACGTGTAGAGGTTCTCGATGATGTAGAAGTAGAAGATTGGGATGAAAGAGACAAGGCTGATTATGAAAGGAACAAGCAATTTGAGAAACTTATGGCAGAAGCCATAGCCAAGAGGGAGAGAATGGAAAAGATGCAACTAATCTTTCGCAAGACCCAAGTGATAGATGATTGTCTCTATAACATAGGGGGCATAAGCTTAAAAACTCCTATTGCATTACCTCCAAAGTTCAAGATTTCAGATGCATAAAAGTTTGATGGAATTGAGGATCCAAAGCAACATGTTAGGAAGTACCTAAGCATTGCTGAAATGAAAGGGTTGGATGAGAAACAAACTTTGCATGCATTTTGAAAGTTCAATTAGTGTGTAAAACACTAATAAATGTTTAGACCCCCAATTTCAAATTAAACCAACACAAGCTTATACCCAAATAACATATGTATGGAATAATAGGTACAAGTAGAAACCCAAAAAAATAAACAACTCTACACCATAATTAATCATGACACAACAACAATTAAAAGGTAAGAGAAAGGGTTAGAGAGATGCAAACACAAAGATAACACCAGCAGGTGTTATCAAAAAGGAAACCGAAGAACTTGGCAAAAAACCTCTCCGTTGCCCTTCAAGCGGTGCAATGATCCACTAAAGAATAAAGTCGTGATACACGAATAGTAATAGACCCTCCAAGCCTAATCTACCCAATGCACCTAAGCCCTCCAAGCTTTTTACTCTAACAAGGTTACGCCTAACCGTGTCTTCTTTAGCTTCCTAGATCCTGCAATAAGCCCATTGCATCAACCAAGTGAATTGGTCATCTCTGAACTGCTTCCCAAGCACCAAAATACATCCTCACTGATATGGGTATGGTGAGATAAGGATTTGGCAAGTGTACCTCTTAATGATATGTCAATGGAGAGGGTGAGAGTAGAGGAATTTAGAGAATCGAAACTCTAAGATTGTGGATGAATTAATCTTGGTTTTCTCTAGGGTTTCTCTCTCAAAATTCTCTCTGGAAGCTCTTTACATTTTGTGGGTATAAGGGTATTTATAGTAGTGTACGTGAGGAATGTGACAAGTTAGTTTTCAGCAAAACAGGGCATTCTAGCGACTTGGCCTCGTAACTCGTCCCAGTCGCAAGTTCTAGTCGCGAGATAACTAACTGACCAGACTGTCATTTTTGTCCTATAGTGCTCCAGCTATCGTGACCCTTTAGCTCCCTACATGCTTCACACGTGTGGCATTTTGACGACTTGCCAGTTGCGAGTCACTTGCGAGAAACCTGTTAAGACATATGTGTTTTACATGTTAGGAACATATGTCACTATTTTATATAATTGGCTAATCCTTTGACAAAACACATTTTACTTGTATTTGGGTAGATCTAGGATGTGTTTTATACTTTAAGAAACATTGTTTCAAGTTCAAGTGTTAAAGCCATGCAAGTCTGTCCAAGATTCAAGTGTGAAAAGTGTTGTTCATTAAAGCTCGATAGCTAGCATCTATCGAGCCTTGAAGAGCTGTTCTAGCCCATGGCTTGACAGCAGCTCGACAGATAGGGTATCTGTTGAGGTTTATGAAATTCAGATTTTCTATTTTAATTTTCATCCAATTCGTGAGTGTATGTTTGGGCTTTCTTTTCTCACAACTCTAAACATATATAAGGATATTTTTTAAGGGCCATCAAAGGTTGCTCGCATATGTGGAAAAGATTGTTCATGCAAATTGTGACCAGAGACAGAGTTTGCCTTGGTTCATCTCTCTTTTGAAGAAGCTGCTGTGTTTGTAAACCATAGGGTTTTATGACCAAGCAACATCATGATCTTCATTGTCTAAACGAACAGAAGAACTTTGCAGCCAACATCCTTCTCTAGTTGGTGAATCAAGTCGCGTACTAAGATCCGTGCAATTGGTTAGTCACGTACTGGGAGCCGTGCATTGACTTGAGAGATTGTCACTACAGAACAAGTCCAATTGGGTATTGGTGTAAGGGTTCAACTGTAGGTTGGTATAAGGTATTGGGATTCGCTTACTTGTAACTACTTTTTTCGATATTAGTGGATCCTCGGGAGTGGTGACCTTAAAATCACCCGATTGGGTTTTTGCTGTGTAAGTTTTCCCCATTCGTAAACAAATCACTGTGTCCATTTATTTTCTGCTACATACATAGTTAAAGTGGTAATCTATTTGTACTACCACGCATCTTCCATGTTAATTTGATTAATTAATAAACTTGGCTAATTAATCAATTAATTCATCACAAGGAGTCAATACATTTTTGGCCTATCAAGTGGTATCAGAGCAGGCACACTCTGATTAGGTTTAATCTTTGCTGTGTGATCCATTGACCCCTGTTTGTCATGGATAGAGGATAGTCTTTTTATTTGATGGCACTAACTATGATCCATCATACCTTCCTTATTTGATGGCATTAACTATGCATACTGGAAAGCACGCATGAGAGCTTTCTTGCAGTCTCTAGATGAGAAGATGTGGCAAGCTATGGAGATAGGCTGGACCAAGCCTACAGAAGCGCTGGCCGATTGGGATGATGCTAAGATCAAGGCAGAAAACTTCAACAGCAAAGCATTGAATGCATTGTTCAGTGCTGTCATCAATGAGTAGATCAAGAAGATATCCTCCACTGAAACTGCTAAGGAAGCATGGACCATTCTCTAGACAACCTATGAGGGAACCAAGGCCATCAAGGATTTGAAGCTACAAAGGCTCACTACAAGCTTTGAAGAGATCGAGATGAAGGAGGATGAGTCGTTTGATGAGTTCTATGCCAAGCTCAAGGACATAGTGAACTCAGCCTTTAATCTTGGGGAAAGCATTCTTGAACCCAAGATTGTGAGAAAGGTGCTCAGATCTCTACTCGAGAGATTCCATGCCAAGATCACTGCAATAGAGGAATCAAAGGATATTGATAAAATTCCATTGACAGAACTAGTTGACAACTTACAAACCTATAAGTTACGGTTGACAAAGGAAAACGAGCAAGAGTAAAAGCATGGCACTGAAGGCTAAGAGCAGTGACACGGATGAGTCTTCCGACAATGAAGATTCTAAGATGAAGTCTTATATCACCTGGAAATTCAAGAAGTTTATGAAGAATGCCAATGCAAAGGGCTTGACAAGGACCATAGACAGTCATGCTCTTCTCAATCTAAAAGCCAAGACAAAAGGAAGAAGGATGCTAGAGATAGTCGTCAGTACACTGTTCCCTCAAGACCAAAGTGCTTCGGTTGTCAAGGCTTCAGACATATGAAAAAAGAGTGCCCCACATATCTTAAGAGCATTAGAAAGAGCAAGGCACTTGCTTCTACATTAAGCGACATTAAGCCTGAGGATGATTCTGACAATGAAGATGACAGAATCCTAAATACTTTCACTGCCACTGTCAATCCTACTGATGGGATTGTTGAAGATGTGGATGAAGAAGAGGACTTGGTGGAATCTAAGTTTGAAAAGATGGATGATCAAGATGATATCCATACAGCCTATGAGAAATTGTATAAGGTTTCTGAGAAGCATGAAAAACTATATCGGCTGGCCACCAAGAAGCTCAGTGATCTGGAGCTTGATCAAGAAGAGCTTTCCACAAAATTTGATGAAGCCAATCAAACTATTAGAGCACTGAGGTTTGAGAACAACTTCTTGGCTGAAAAGACTAAAATGCTTAAGGAAAAACTGTTCCAAGTTAGAGCTCAGCTGGAGAGGACTTCAAGTGCAAAGCTAGATGAGATGATCAGTCTACAGAAATCTACTTCCGACAGAACTGGTTTAGGGTATGATTTCTCTTCTTCTTATATTGCTTCTTTTAGTAATATTGTTTTCGTTCCTCTTGCTAATAATGTTGAAACTAAGAACAATAATGTTAGAGATGAATTAGCTAGTGAGAACATAGACAAGAATAAGTCTATCTTAGAAGCACCCCCTAAACTTGCTAAGAATGAAACTAAAAACCCTAGGGCTAAGAAGGCTAACCCTCAAAAGCCTAAACAGAAGAAGCAGCATCTCTATCATCACTATGGAGCAGCCGGTCATACTTGACCTAATTGCTATAAGCGGTTAGCCACTCAACAGAGCAATGGCATGATCACATCGGGAAACCAGAATCAGTTTCCATCCTCTTTTTCTCCCCTTGGAGATCTTCTCAAAGCCCTCATGTGCCTTTCAAACTTGAATGGTTTTAACTCTTCCCCGTCACCACCAGATTAAGGATTTCCTAAACAGAAAGGTTCTTCCAAGGTGTGGAAGAAAAATGGCTCCAAGTGATTAGTCTCTTACTTTATCTCTCTCCCCCCCCCCCCTTTTTTTTTGTTATGCATCACTTGTGTGTCTTGATCATTGTTTTGGTTAGTTTTCAGTGTTATTTTATTTTGTTTTTCATATAAAAATAAAAAAAATCGAAAAATTGAAAATTACAAAAATAGTGTGTGTTTGCGTACATTGGTACTTGTGTACCTTGGATGGCCATTAAAATAAAGTTTTATAAATTTTGTATCTATTGTAGCTTAGATGAGCATCTCTATGCACAACTAAGCAAGTGAGCTTTGCGGTTCATGTTTGTGATGTGTAAGGTTAAGTAGTCTCTTATACTTAACACTTGTATCACTCTTTTTGACGGGAAGGACTAGAAAATCCTAAGAAAAAGGCATAAATAACCATCTCACCAGTGTTACCTACCAATCATGAAATGACATATGTATGCTTCGGCATAGCAAAAGTGCAACATCAATGATGTCTGTACGCTTCGGCATAGAAAAAGTGCAACGTCAAATGTTTAACATCATTGGGTATTTCTTTTCTCCCTCTTATATGCCCATGCATGGTTTGCTTAAAAGAAAAATAAAAGCAAAAAGAACAAAATGCTTTATTTGATTGCAAGCGTGTATTCTAGGAGATGTGGGAGTTATAAGAGGTACCTCGAAGGTGATAGTCCCCATCAAACAGTTATGATTGTGTGTGAGTTAAAGTAATTTTCTCATATCTCAAATCTTCATAACATGTATACAATTATGCAATCTTACAATGTTTTTCACACACAATACGCAATATTCTTCGCTACTCTTGCTACAAGTGCAGGTACAATGTGATTTGGTCATCACCAGGTTTACATGTATTAGTGTAAGCTCACTAAATTGTCTCAACTTGTTTTTGAAATATAAAATTGGTTAGACATGTGTAGTGTGTGTGTGTGTGTGTGTGTGTGTGTGTGTGTGTGTTTTGGATCTATATGCTTAACAATTTTTTTTTAGAGATGATTTTAAGAGATCAACATAATTTTGGATCCTTGGTTAAGTTGCATAATTGATTACATTCATGTTTATGTTTTTCTTCTTTTGAAAAACTCTTTTTAAAGAAATCTCGACCGCTCCTCGACACCTAGCTTATCTATTGAGCTCTTCAGTTGCTTTTCATCGCAATCTCGACACCTCCCGATAGCTAGGTCGATCGATCGAGATACCTTCTTTCTCCTCGATAGCTTCTTGATAGCTAGGTCGATCAATCAAGATACCTTTTATCCCCTCGATAGCTCCTCGACAGATCCTCAATCCGTCGAGATTCCTTTTTGCCTTAGACACCTACTCGATAGCTGCATTTGTCGAACCCTTTAAAGTTCAACACCTCTCGACACCTCTCGATCTGTCAAGAATTACTGAGCTTCTATATGAAGGGCTCTCGTGATCTTAGATTCATTTTGCTCGATCTCTCTCGATTACTCTCAACGTTTTCACCTCCCAAAACCTCTCTCACTCACTCCAAACCTTTTCCTCAAGGATTCTTCGAACTTAATCAAGTTTTTCTTCACTTGGTAAATGTCTAAACCCCTCATAGTCATGATTTTCAACCTAAGTTTTTGGGATTTTTGAAAAAAATTTGGGTTTTTCAAAATCAAAGAGGTTTTTACAAAACTTTTGGGATGGGTTTTGTATTTTTTATCTTAAAACTTCATGCATTGCATCTCATATGAATTATAACTATATCTTTATGCATTTTGTTGTGTGCTATATATGCTATCTAATTGTGTGCTAGTAGGATTGGATTGGGTTGAGCCCATGATGCAATTACTTTTGCATGTCACATGTTCATGCATTCCCATGCATACGTTCTTTCTTTTCAATATATTTTGATATATTTGAAATGCTTGGGATTTTTATGATTGTCTCTTTCCCACTCTATCTTTTCTGTGTGCGTTAGTCTGCTTCTATGGCACCCAAACGCAAATCTACTCCGTCTCGGAACTCTTTTCGTTCCGGGGCATCCACTTCTTCTGACCCCACTCCCTCTCATGTCTGGCTCTGTGATGAGAAGGCCAAATCGGACTTCTTTGAGAACTTTTCTCGACAAGGTGTTCATTCGGAACGCCAAGTCATTTTATCGGACTTCTCTGACACTAACCTACCCACTGACATTCATAGTAGGGGTTGGGACTCACTGTGTAACGTCTTGGTCACTTGTCCATCCTTGCTGATCCAGGAGTTCTACTCCAACATGCATGGATTCGATTATTCAGTACCTCTTTTTGTCACTCACGTTCGAGGTACGCACATTTTAGGTCACACTGGATATTGTATCCGATGTGCTCTGTGTCCCGAAGGTAGAGCATCTTGACTACCCCAGTTGTGAGCATTTGAGCACTGTGTCCAAAGACGAGCTGATGTTTGCCTTCTATGAGTGTCCCTCTGATTGGGGCGAGTGTTAGTTTACTCTATGTTTCAACCTTTGCTAAAGGTCCTAGATTCATGAACATGGTTATGACTTTTTTTTTACATCCCTTATCTCATTATAACTCTATTATAGAGCCCCGTGCCAGGTTTTTGTTTTCTCTTTTAAAGCATCTCACTATAGATTTTCCCTCTCATTTCATTCTTTCTATCATAGATGTTTATAAGGATACGGTGGCCCATGATAAGCTCATCTTCCCTTCAGCTATCACGAGGCTTTTACGCTATTTTTCTGTT
Organism: Lithocarpus polystachyus; assembly: GCA_033629205.1. Lineage (NCBI taxonomy): Eukaryota > Viridiplantae > Streptophyta > Magnoliopsida > Fagales > Fagaceae > Lithocarpus > Lithocarpus polystachyus. The sequence continues at coordinate 69,013,761 of CM066162.1, forward strand.
CCCTTTCCCGTGTCTGATCACTTCTCTATTATGGGTGTTATAGATGCCGCTACCGTTAAATGGAGCAAGGCACAGTTTTGATCGAGGCTGTCCGGGTCAATAGCTCCTCCCACTTCTTCAGCTCCATCCACCTCCGCTCCTTCTTCTGCAAGTGGTGTGACTCTGGATGCTATCATGGCGCAGCTTCAGCACATGGATGCTCACCTTGACGCGCTCACTAATGAGTTGTGTCAAGTGAACACCCGTGTCGGCCGTATTGCCCGACAGCAGGCTCGCCCTGGTGGCTTTATAGAGTCTCCCTCTACACCTCCTAAGGCATCCGACGACAATGACTCTAACGATGATGACAATGAGGATGATGGAGATGCTAGCCCTTCCAGTTCTGTCGAGATGTCTACTTGACACTCTTACCCTTTGTCACTCGTGACAAAAAGGGGGAGTAGTTTTGGGTTATAAGAGTAGTCATAGTTAGGCAGAGAGTTAGTATAGGAGATTTTTTGTTAAGGGAGTGTTGATATTGAGGGATGTAGTGAGGATATTATGTATCTTCTTTTTATTTTCTCTCTTTTTTAGATACATTTATCTCTTGTACCTTAGGTTTTGTGACCATTTTGACATACATTGTACTTACATTTGGTTTATAGACATTGATGTATGTTTTTCACCTACCCTTACATGTGTTGTTTCTTTTCTCTCTTTATGCACATGCTTCTTATATCTTGTATGCAATCTATTATTTTTATTTCACACTAAGATGCCTTGATGAGATTCGTTTAAAGTGTTTCAGAAATACCGGTTGTCAAAGTCTACTTACCATGAACTCTCTTCTTGCAAAGTTTTTCAAGAGTTTGTGTTAAGATAGATTTTATTGTATTCAACAATTGAATATGAGTTGAGTAATTTATGACTTCTCTCATATGTTCATTTGTTTGTTGTGGTTTTGTCACGGATTGCCAAAGGGGGAGACTGTTAGGACATATGTGTTTCCCATGTTAGGAACATAAGTTACTATTTTATGTAATTGGCTAATCCTTTGACAAAACGCACTTTACTTGTATTTGGGTAGATCTAGAATGTGTTTAATACTTCAGGAAACATTGTTTCAAGTTCAAGTGTTAAAGCCATGCAAGTCTATCAAAGATTCAAGTGTGAAAAGTGTTGTTCAATAAAGCTCAACAGCTAGCATCTATCGAGCCTTGAAAAGCTGTTCCAACCCGTGGCTTGACAGATAAGGTATCTGTCGAGGCTAATGAAGTTTAGATTTTCTGTTCTAATTTTCATCCAATCCGTGAATGTATGTTTGGGCTTTCTTTTCTCACAACTCTAAACATATATAAGGATTGTTTTAAGGGCCGTCAAAGGTTGCTCGCATGTGTGGAAAAGATTGTTCATGCAAATTGTGAACGGAGACAGAGTTTTCCCTAGTTCATCTCTCTTTTGAAGAAGTTGCTGTGTTTGTACACCGTAGGGTTTTGTGGCCAAGCAACTTCGTGATCTTCATCTTCTGGATGAACTGAAGAACTTTGCAGCCAACATCCTTCTCTAGTTAGTGAATCAAGTTGCGTACTAGGATCCGCGCAATTGGTTAGTCACGTATTGGGAGTCGTGCATTAACAGGAGAGATTGTTACTACAGAACAAGTCCAATTGGGTATTGGCGTAAGGGTTCAACTGTAGGTTGGTATAAAGTGTTGGGGTTTATGCCTTAAAATTCAATTTATTGGCATATCATAAATAATTAAATTGTTTAATTATGTGAGACTATTTATAAATGAACTAACGGGACATTATCTTAGTCCATGAGATGCATAATATGCGATTTATGTGAAAAGTCGCAGAAGATATAAATTGCAAGTTCTTTGTAAACTTAGAATGTAGTTTGTAGTCGGTGATGAAATTGGACGTTTCATCTGCGAAGACTATAACACATCAACTAAGATGATTTGTCTTGATCATGGAAATAAAGATTTCTAGTTGGTATGTTGATACGTTTTAAGAGTTAAGACATATTGCATTGGACCGCTGTGAGATTTATTATTCTCCTAACGACTGTCAAATGAATAATAAATCTCAAGACTTCTATCTACATCAACTCTAAATCCTGAGAGAATAATGGACCTGATCATGAGATGTAGGTTGCTTTGATATATCAGGAGTGAGATCTATAAGTTACGGTCAAAACCTCAGTATGTTGGGCAGCCGCATTTAGTGTTGATGGAACATATGTTCTCAAGATGGAATTCATAATCTCTTAACGGAGATATAAAATATTCCCTTGAGATAAGTTTAATGGGTTTGGTTATTCAGAGAGTTGGGCCCAACCACTTTAGTAAGGAGTTACTAAAGTATATATTTATGGAATTGGATTTCATAAATATATGATGAATAACATAAAGGATTAAACCGGGTACTCATGGATTAAGATGTATTAATCTTCAAAGTGGCAGTCTACATTCATGACTTTGTATTACTACGAATATTTTAATGAAGGGATTGCATGTATAATAAAGTCTTGGGATATAATTTATTAATAAGGCCTAGAGTGCAATTATATTCATATAGTGGTATTGAATATAATTAATGGTAACTTTGGACCTGTCAAGAGTTGACAGAAAGTTAGAAAGTCATAAATGCATTTAATTTTCTGCATGGGTGTTGAAACTATGTTTTGATAAAAACTGATATTGATGTTATGATGTTGTTTAAATCTGAATTTATGTATGTTAGATTCATCTTTAAGGCTATAGCATCAATGGAATTCAGTTTTGATATCAAATTCTGCATATCATGTTCATATGGTAGTTGTTTGTTCATGAAAAAATCGTTGAAAACTGTTTGCAACTGCTCTAGAAAAACTGAAAACACGGGTTTTTTACGGGTTAGCTTCCCGCGAAGTTACTCGCAAAAAATGATTCTAAAGACAAAAACTTTTCGCGGGTAAGCTTTACTCGTGAAACAGTCGCGAGATAGTAGCGAAAGTTTCTGTCTGATTTTTTATGTTTTCAATTTTTTGCTTAAATCTTTTTCGTGGGAAGTGCTCAGTCGCGAGATACCCACGAGACAGTAGCGAAAGTTTCTGTCTGAATTTTGTGTTTTCACTATTTTTCCTTAGGCCTTTTTCGCAGGAAGAGCTTAGTCGCGAGATTCTCAAAATACATTTGAAGGGAATTTTGAATATTTTCTAAATGTTTTCAAATGTATAAAGTGTAAGGAAATGTGTGATGAAATTACACATGGTTCTAACTAAAAGGCCTAATTAGATCAAAGATATTAGTTAGATAGAACTCTTAATCTTAAATAGTTTAGGACTTGTCTTTTATTTTAATTAGAAGTTTTAATGAGATTAAAGCTTAATTAAAATATATATATTTTCTAATGAGATTAGAACTTTTTTTTAGTAAATTAAGGATAGAGTTCTTTATAACTAATTTTTTATCCATTAGAGTTAAAGGAATCCTAAATAGTTTAGGACTTCCATTTTAGTTAGCGATTCTAATAAGATTAGAGTCTTTATCAAGTCCAAGGTTATAAATTGTGATGGGATCACAATTATTTAAAGAAAACCCCATACAACGAGTGGGAGTGGTGAAATAACCCTTTTGTTAAGTTTATTGTAATGTGAATAGATACCTTGTCTTGACTTTGGGTCTTGCATTCCATAGGAAGGGTATTTACTTCACAGATTACAAGGTAAAACTTCTTTGTGATTGCACGAATGTTCGTTACGCTATTGTGACGTGACTTAGTAACATCACATTGAATTTAAACTGTTAGGTTCTAAAAGTTTAGAACAATTGGCAAATTGTGAGCACACAAGAACATGTAAGCTGCAAAAAGAAGAATTCAGAAATTGCCTGGTTTAATCAATCGAGAAACAGGCTCGACCGATCGAAAGTCGCATCTGCAGAATTTTAAGTTGGCCCAAACAGCAGCTCAAGCCCATTAAGGATTAGGGTTTCAGATCTACTTCTCCCACTATATAAAGGAAACCCTAAGCACGTTTTTTACAAGGCTTTTTAGAGAGAGAAGAGTGTGCCTCTTTTGTATTTATGGTTTTGTTCCTAAAACCCCTCTTATAACTTCTACCGGTGTTGTTCCTTGAAGAATCATAAGATCCGGTATTGTTGAAGTTGCTGCCTTCTCTAGTCATCAAAGGTGCTGATGATCTAAACCTTCAAGGGTGGTCTTGGAGTCACAAACAGGAGAGTTTGTGTTGCTAAACCTTTGAGTAGGATCTCAAAGTCATAAGCGTGGGTGTTTGTGTTTTGCAAAGATTAAGGAAAGAAGGAGTCCGTGGTCTCGGAGCTATCATGGGGTCGTGGTAGTAAGTTTCCTACAAGCAGGTAGCAATAGGATGTTAGTGGTCTAAGTCGCTATTGTGTAAACTTCAATTCTTTCTAGTGGATCTGCTATTTTACCTTGAGGATAGCTAGGTTAAATCCTCCCCAGGTTTTTACCGGTTTGGTTTTCCTGGGCCATCATATCTTTGTGCTCTTTATTTTTCCGCTGCTTTACTTGATATGATTGTTTTGTTTTAACCTAGATCTGAATAATAAACCTAAGTATTCACTTGGTTAATTAATTAGGTTAAACAATCTAGTTTACAGGGGTCTAAACGAACTTACATAAACAATTAAACACATTTGATGTGTAGGGTTAAAATTATGATTAAATCATAATGATTTCATGACAATCCACTTGTTTTAAAATTTCTAGTAGGAGATAGATACAAGGGTTGGATCTCATGGCCTCCATTGTCAGTTCATAGTGGTGTGGGGTAAACATCTCGTCTTGCCCTCGAGCCTTGCATTCCATGAATTTCATGGTACTACAAGATTGAATTTCCTGGTTTATAGTGGTTTGATCAAACACCTTGTCTTAGCTTCGAGCTTTGCATTCCATGCGGAGGGTTTTTTTATCATGGTCTGCAAAATAAGCCTGTTAAAAGGATGAAATGTGGCTATACATGATTCTAGACAATGGTGTACACTAGACTAAGTTTAATAGTATCCTCTATACTGAGTTCTTGCTATTATTACTTAGAGGCCAAAGGAAGAGCGGCAAATTATTTTTGTTTGGTAAGAGTTACCATGATAGCAATAATAATGAGAATAATTCTCGCCTGATCATAGTGATTGGTATGACCTCGCTTCCGAGGAATATTAATTGTGGGATTAGGTTGTCGTTGCACCTAGTATAGTATTTTTGGGTTTCATACTATATGGTTATGGATGGAAAATATAATGTCCCTTTAATTATGTTCATATTATGTTCTCTAGCTACTATTTTAATTGAATCATATTAACTAAGAAATAATTTTGGACATGGTGCTTAAAAAAGTTGTAGTACATAAATATGTTTTGATTCAGCATTGTCATAATTTCCTATGCACGATGCATTGATGGAAGATAGCTTATGATTTGATCATAGTCTCCATTGAAATGTTAAAATGTTACGTTGGCTTCTATGTCAATTGTACTACAGCATGAGATGCAAGAGTTAGTACTAGATTTAGACTTTATATTAAGTCTAAATATATGTTTGGTATGAATCATATTGAGTGCTAAGAAAGGCTTAAGGAGTTCCAATTCTATATCATTTTATGAAAATATTTTAATTTTAAAAATTAATTGGAATTCTTGGATGTAGAGATTAAATGTTAATCTCATATGGATATGATCCACAAGTCCTTGTTAGAAACATTTGATCAATTCAGATTGTTTTCAAAATAAAATTATTTTTATGTTATCTGAATTGATGAGTGAGTTCTACGCAACGGAAAACATCTTAAAAGCTAAGGCTAGGATCAATATGATTTAATTCAAATTCTTAGCCTGAACCGAAAGGTAAGGGTGATAAGAAGATGAATTATAATACCAAACAGTTGGACAAGCAAGTTGTCCTAGTAGTTGCCAAAAGGAAATTAGACTTAAAAGCACGACCAAAAGGAAAGTGGTTTTGTTTTGGTAAAGCTAAGCATTGTCCATGATTATTTTCTAGATGGAAATTCACATGTTTTACTTTTTAAAGAGAAAGTTTCCATCTTTTGTTATTGTATGTATTTGGCACTTATACCTAGATCTTATTAATCTAAATGATATTCAAGATTGGTGAAAGATGGGCTTTTAGAACCATTATTTTGTTATATTCCCACACTATGAATTCTATTTAGAGGATAATAAGATCTAGGACTCCTTTATTGTAAAGGAATAAAGTTTCAATAACTTCTTTAAGTCAGTGCATACATGAAGGAGAAATAAGACTCTTTTAGAAATCGTAAAGCACATGATAAGTATTTCCATTTGCTTATTTCTTTTAGAGATATACTCTAATAATTACTATACATTTTTTAAAGTTGATTTCAAAAGTTTGTTCTTAAGACATTTGTCAAATCATGGATTATGTGAAAACCTAGTAAATGATACTTCCACTTTTGGAAATGTCCAGCACTTGTGCTAGAAAAGAAGTCTAACAAATTGAAATCAAAAGGTAGAAAAATATGTGTTTATGATGAGTATCCAAAAGGAATAGTATAAGATTATTTTGGTAGTCATAAAGAAAACAAGATGTTTGTAAACTTCAATTACAAAGTTCTTGATGATGACTATGTGAATAATCTTAAGCAAATCATAGATTGTTCTAGAAGAAAAATGTCAGAATTTGTTGTAAAGACAACTGTAAAATACATTTAGAAATGAGATGGTTGTATTAGATACACCACAAGGCATTATTCTAGATGTATAGCTAATACACCGGTACAATATCGTAGTGAGAGAATTATTAATTACCAAATAAATTCATACTTTTAGGATAAACTTTTGAAGTCATTCCACAAGGATATGAATTTGATCCTCGGTCCTACGTAAAGGCATAGATGATATGAATATGGATTATTGGATCAAGGTTATGTGAATAGAATTGGATTCTATTTGAAGTCTAGAACTTGTAGAGGCACCTAACGGCATTAAGCCTATTGTTTTCAAATAGATCTACAAGTAAATGAGATTGATAGATTTGAAGGTGCAAACCTTCAAAGTCAAGACTAATGGCAAAAAGGTTTATTCAGAAAGAAATGGTTCGATTATGAAAAGATTTTTTCACCAATAGTTAAGATTGACTCTATCTAGATTCTCTTATCCATTATACTTCATTTGGATGAAATATGGCAGTGGATATCAAGAAAGCTTCTTTTAGTAGCAATCTTGAGGAAGACATCTATATGATGTAATTAGACTTGTACATAGCAAAGAAACAGTAGTGTTTAGTATGCAAGTTGCTTAAATTCTATTTATGGACTAAAGCAAGCATCTGAATCATAAAATATCATCATTGATCAAGCAATCAATTTGTTTGATTTTGATCAAGTATTAAAAGGCTTTATGTGTGTGAAAGCTATATAGAATAATAAATTTCTTAATGTATGTTGATGACATTCTAATCATTTAGAATGATGTAGAGATATTGTTATCAATAGAGTTTTTGTTGTCTAATCCAGTTTGATATAAAGTACTTGGGAAAGACTAGTCATATCCTAAGAAATTAAACTTTGTTACAATTCAGAAATTAGGATATTGAGTTTATCTCAAACTACTTAAATAGATTAGATTTTAGCCAAGTATAGCATGTAATACTTCGAGAAAAGATTTTTTCCTTTTAAGTTTGAAGTTCCTTTATATAGGACTATAGTCCTAAGACATATAAAAGGCAGAACATATTAAGACGGTTCCTTATATCAAATCAATAGGAAGTCTTTATGCTATGCTATATACTAGGCTAAATATCTATTTTGCAGTGGGCATGGTAAGCAAATATCAATTGAATCAAAGATCACTTAATTTAGTGGGAGTAAAGCATATACTCAAATATCTTAGGATCGTGAGAGAATATATGCTTGTCCACAAAAGTGAGGTTTTGATGGTTATTAGATGTACAAATGCTGACTTGCAGTTTGATTGTGATTCATGAAGTTGGACTTCAAGATATGTGTTCATCTTAGGTGGTGAAGATACACATTATATGTAAGTATTATCTCATTAGAGAGATATGAGTACTTGAGTAGTAGTAGAAAAGATAATTTATGCAAAATTTATGGCTGAAACTTGTTTCCAAACCTTGTGTTTGAGTGACTATGAATTACTCTAAAGGGAGATAAGTGTTGGATATATAGTAAATTGTCTTTGAGAGCAAGTGGGAGATTGTTAGGATTTATGCCCTAAAATCTAATTTATTGGCATATCATAAATAATTAAATTGTTTAATTATATGAGACTGTTTATAAATGAACTAATGAGACATTATCTTAGTCCATGAGATGCATAGTATGCGATTTATGTGAAAAGTCACAGAAGATATAAATTGCAAGTTCTTTGTAAACTCAGAATGTAGTTCGTAGTCGGTGATGAAATTGGGTGTTACATCTGCGAAGACTATAACATATCAACTCAGATGATTTGTCATGATCATGGAAATGGAGATTCCTAGTTGGTATGTTAATATGTTTTAAGAGTTCAGACATATTGAACTGGACCGATGTGAGATTTATTATTCTCCTAACGACTGTCAAATGAATAATAAATCTCACAACTTATATCTACATCAACTCTAAATCCTGAGAGAATAATGGACCTGATCATGAGATGTAGGTTGCTTTGATATATCAGGAGTGAGATCTATAAGTTACAGTCAAAGCCTCAGTATGTTGGGCAACCGCATTTAGTGTTGATGGAACATATGTTCTTAAGATGGAATTCATAATCTCTTAACGGAGATATAAAATATTCCATTGAGATAAGTTTAATGGGTTTGGTTATTCAGAAAGTTGGGTCCAACCACTTTAGTAAGAAGTTACTAAAGTATATATTTATGGAATTAGATTTCATAAATATATGATGGATAACATAAAGGATTAAACTGGGTACTTAAGGATTAAGATGTATTAATCTTCAAAGTGGCAGTCTACATTCATGACTTTCTATTACTACGAATATTTTAATGAAGGGGTTGCATGTATAATAAAGTCTTGGGATATAATTTATTAATAAGACTTAGAGTGCAATTATATTCATATAGTGGTATTGAATATAATTAATGGTAACTTTGGACTTATCAAGAGTTGACAGAAAAGCCCAAAGCCCATTGGAGCTAGAGTCTTATTTGTTCCCTTTGTTAGGTAATATACATGTTTGCATCGCATACAAAACATACGCAGCGGAAAATAAACGGATCTACTTCATTCGCAATTGATAACATGCACTATGTAGGTTTCAGAATATAAGAACAAGAGAGTGTACCTTGATACGGTGAAATTCAAAACCGAATGAAGAAGTACTCAGGAACACTTTTAATCTTCACTCCAATTCCACTTGATGCCCAAGATGTGTGGTCTCTCAATCAGTTCTATGTTTTCTAGAGAGAATATGAAAGAGTGTCTCTCTTCCTTATATTTTTTATTCTTTTTCTTATTAAACATACAAACCATTTTATTCTTTATAAAATTCTGTATGTTTCTCTCCACATAACTGATTATCTAATTGGGCTAGTCTTTTGGGCCTTCCCAATTGGGCTTTAGTGTGTGGCTTGGAGTGGGACCAAAAGGGAACAAATAAGACACTAGCTCCAATGGGCCTTGGGCTTTTCTGTCAACTCTTGACAAGTCCAAAGTTACCATTAATTATATTTAATACCACTATATAAATATAATTGCACTCTAGGCCTCATTAATAAATTATATCCCAAGACTTTATTATACATGCAACCCCTTCATAAAATATTCGTAGTAATACAAAGTCATGAATATAGACTGCCACTTTGTAAATTACTACATCTTAATCCTTGAGTATCCGGTTTAATCCTTTTGAGTTATTCACCATATATTTATAAAATCCAATTTCATAAATATATACTTTAGTCTTACTAAAGTGGTTAGGCCTAACTCTCTGAATAACTGTACCCATTAAACTTATCTCAAGGGAATATTTTATATCTCCGTTAAGAGACTATGAATTCCATCTTGAGAATATATGTTCCATCAACACTAAATGTGGCTGCCCAACATACTGAGGTTTTGACCGTTACTTTAGATCTCACTCCTGATATATCAAAGCAACCTACATTTCATGATCAAGTCCATTATTCTCTCAGGATTAAGAGTTCATGTGAATACAAGTCGTGAGATTTATTATTCAATTGACAGTCGTTAGGAGAATAATAAATCTCACAGCGGTCCAGTTCAATATGTCTTAACTCTTAAAACATATCAACATATTAACTAGAAGTCACCACTTCCATGATCAAGACAAATCATCGTAGTTAATATGTTATAGTCTTCGCAGATGAAATGCCCAATTTCATCACCGACTACGAACCAAAATTCTGAGTTTACAAAGAACTTGTGATCTATATCTTCTGTGACTAAATCACATAAATCACATACTATGCATCTCATGGACTATTTGATAATGTCCGAATATTCATGTTACCATTATTTTAGATAAGAATAAAACAACTTTATTAAACACAATATTAAGTCATACATCATCTCTCACATAATGTCATACATAATGTCATACATAGCATCATACAATAGGATTTAAGGGCACATATCCTAACACCCTTTTGGTCCCACTCCAAGCCACACACTAGAGCCCAATTGGAATGGCCCAAAAGGCTAGCCCAATTAGATAATCAGTTGTATATAAGGAGAGAAACATACAGAATTTCATAAGGTTCTTTGGATAAGTCCTTTCAAAAGTGTTTTTCATCAAGATTACACAAGGAATGAAATAGTTTGTATGTGAGTGTTGGACACTCCCTTGTTCTCTCCTTGAAAACTGATTGAGAGACTACACATCTTGGGCATTAAGTGGAATTGGAGTGAAGATTAAAAGTCTTCCCAAGAACTTCTGATTTTTGGTTTTGAATTTCACAGCATCAAGGTACGCTTTCTTGTTCTTAAATTCTAAAACTTTCATAGTGCATGTTATCAATTGCGAATGAAGTAGATCCGTTAATTTTCCGCTGCGTATGTTTTGTATGTGATACGAACATGTTTTTTTCCAACATAAAGTATTGGGATTCATTTACTTGTAACTGCTTGTTTTGATAATAGTAGATTCTCAGGAGTGGTGATCTTAAAATTACCCAGCGGGGTTTTTGCCGTGTAGGTTTTCTCCATTCGTAAACAAATCACCATGTCCATTTATTTTTCGCTGTATAGTTTAATTGGTGATTTGTTTGTGCTATCACGCATCTTGCATGTTAATTTGATTAATTAATAAACTTGGCTAATTAATCAATTAATTCATCACAAGGGGTCAATACATTTTTGGCCTATCAAAACCTCTAAATTCACACATTCTTAAATTTCTTCACGCTCTCTCACACACAACCCTTACGTAATTCTCACCTAAATACAGGGTATCTAATTGCTAAATTACAAGCAAATTTGACACAAAATAAAGCCAACACATGATTGAATAAATTCACCCTTACAATCTCCTTCTTTGGCTATTTCGTGACAAAACCCTAAAATAGACTCTAGACTTAAAATGTGAGTTACGAACAGTTGCCAAAAACTCACTCACGCCTAACTATAGATTCTGTGAAGCTATTGAACCATATGGACAAGTTTTCCTGAAACAATAACATAAGACTATCATTGTAAGCAGAAATCTTGAAATGCATATGAAGCAAGTACAATGCGATTAAGCAATAGATAATATAACAATAAAGGAAGGCTTGACCAAACATGAACAATCACTATAAATAGTGACCACAATAATCATTCACACAAGGAATGAACATCCGTACATGCAAGCTAATAAGCTCAACGCAAAGAATCATTTGCATGTCCTAGACTTAACCGATACAAAATAACTAAGGTAGTTGCATTAAGGATAAAAGATCCATCAAGGGCACAAGAGTAGAGTACTAAAGATAATGCATACATAATCTAAAAGTACTAATAAGCTACAAAGCAAAGGTACATATTTAAGCATATTATAAATAGCTAAAACATTAAAGCATTCATAACACACAATGTCAAAATATTTTAAAAGCAAGTACTAAAGTTATAGAGTACTTAAAAACAAAACCAAAGTACTAATATAAATGCTATGAAAACCCATAATAGAAACTAAAATCAAACTTAAACCATAAAAGCTATAAAAACTTTTAAAAGTTCTCCCCCTAAAGGTAAGGCTCCCCCTCAAGAGCTACTCCATCTACTCCCCCTTTTTGACCAAAATGGCCAAAGGGCTAAGGCTTGTCAGTAAAGCTATAAGCAGGTTGATCTGTTCTGGAATGGCAATAAGCTTGTTGGAGTACTCATTTTGGACTTCTTGCAAGCCATCAATCCTTTCAAGTATGATCTGAAAAGCATCTAGAGGCACTGTTGAAGATGATGAGGCTCTGCTCCTTCCTCTACCGCCAACCCTTTGGGAGGAATATGGTTGTCCTTTTGCTTTTGTCTCGGTGTCCGTAAGGTATTCTTTTGCAGGATCAACCTCCTCTTCATCACCTGGAAGACGAACTTTACTCCTTGTGATTGTTAAAGCATTGATAGCAAGAGGTGTAGCCATAGGGATGATGTCTTGGGGAGTGTCTACACCTTTTTCATGAAGGATGCTCATGATCAAACTAGGGAGGATAAGCTTAGGCCTCGAGGTTGTCCTTGTTTCATCGGCAAGAATGGAGAATAGTTGGGCACTTATGTCAATGTAGATGTTCTCCCGAAGCTCCGTGAGGAAGATGGCTCTTGCATTGTTAATGGTGATCATCTTCTTTACCGGATATAGGTTGAACACCATGACGTAGGTAAGACATCGCAAATCTAGTGGGAAAGCAGTTATGTTGAGACATCTCCCATCTCTAACACCACTAATATGGGATTAAACCGTCTCTATGGAAAGCACTTTGTCCCTGAAGTGAGTTAAGTCATGTTCTACATCTCTAAATCCGAGAACCTCGTCAATATCCTCCACTTCAATGGTGCATTCATGGCCTCTAACCCAATAGTCTATGACATCCTCTCGTACGATGGCATTGGCGTAGAATTCTCAAATTAGTGGTTCACAAACCCCTGGGAGATCACTCAATAGCTTTTCCGAAGCACTTTCCACAAAACAGCTTGGGATGAAGTAGTCCTTAAGATCAACAAGATCCACAAATCGCTCTTGAATGATTGGAGCTTTCACAAAGTGTTGGTTGTATCACTCAAAATGTTGGATGAAGCGAAACTGATTTTCATCCATGCGTTACCTCTTGTCACACAAAAACATCTAAGAGACATTTTATCATGAACATGATATGCACAACATAACACAAAACATAATACAATGCATAGAAATGAAGCACATACATGTAAAACATGTAGAATAGGCATTATACTAACAAAATCAACAAAACCCATAAATCAAACTCAACAAAACATCAACAAAACCATATTCAATCATCATATTTTCATATTTCAACATAAACACAAAATCCAAGAAAACTAGGGCTAGAAACTTGAAATACTTTAAGAATAAGAGAAAACCCATACCTTTTCTTGAAGATTGATGAAGAAAATGGAGGTTTTGTGAGTGAAAATAGAGGTTTTGGAAGAGGGAGAGGCTGACAAGACAAAATGTGTGCACGTGATGCGAGGGAAAACTAAAAAGTTTTTGAAAACTGTCATAGATTTAATCCTATTTGTGCAAAACACATGATTTTTTGTGATTGGAATGAGTTGCGAGCAAGTAGCCAAAATCCCTTGATAAAATTTTTAAGAAATTTGTCCAAGTGTTTTTCAAGACTAGGAAGTCCACTCGTGAGCAAGTTGCAAAGGAAGTCGTGAATCATTCTCAGTAAGCTTGCGACTAAAGCTTCCACTCGCGAACAAGTCGCCAAACTGAGTTGCGAAAATGCAAAAAACCCAAAAATTTTGAAATTTTTCTAAGTTTTTTAACGACTAGGGGATTGACTCGCCAGGGAATCACAAGAGCTTTTGAGTAAGCTCGCGACTAGGGTCTTGCAACTGGCTTGACCCGCAAGAGTGAGTCGCCAAAACAGAGTTGCACAGATTTTGGATTTTCTAAAGATTTTCAAAACAAAAGCACTTTTCAAAAACAACTAAAAATACTCAAAAAATATTTTTGTGTTTGATCAACATATGATTGAGTATGTACTTCACATTTAATCAAGTACAATCACACAAATGAATAAGGCATTCATTGAACATAGACATGTGTGATGTGTGTAGGTACCAAAAATGAGATAGTCCTTAGTCTAATGTGAAGCTTCAATGATCAATTCAACCAAGACATACACAATTAGCACTAAGAAGAGTGACCAATTTCAATTATAGAAGTATGCATTTATGACCTCCCACAAAATTTGATCACATAACTTTGAAGCTTTTCATTTGGCTTCTTACATTTCAAAACATTTGATCATTATAGACCAATACATCTCATTTTGAGATTGATGCTTGAAATTTTTGATATTTCAATTTGATGAATAAGCCTTTGGCTTTTGGGCACCATACATTTTCATTACAAGTCGCTTTCCCTTTTCCTAGTCAAATACTAGTATGTGCGATGGCTTTTGCAACTCATTATCTCTTTTCGAGATTTAACATTGATTGAGCTTATTAAGCAAAAACATAAAAGAGAGGAAAGATATATAGGCATAGGTCTATGCAAGTCTCAAGATCAACAAAACTATTGGCTAATCATTCATGACAAGTTTGAAGATCTATTTACAACAATCACATAGATGTCAAGATTTTTCCCACAGTGGTATAAGTGCATAGAGAACAATCTACGCTCGTAAATGTATAAAGCCATTTGTACAAAGGTACAAGGCAAAACATGCGTGTGACAAAACACAATAATGCCGATCAAACTTTTTGGATTTTCTACTTTTTATGTGTTTTTGGTTTTTTGACACAAAAGCAAGTAAAGATTGATCAAAAAGAAAGAACAAACATTCAAAGCTATTAAAAACAAACAAAAGCAGTAAAAACATGCTACATATGTTACCATCAAAGTAGTGTGTGCTATACACAAGTGAGATCAAATCAAGATATAAAATTAAAGCACACATCACACATGAGATTCAAGGAATTGTACCAATGCCAATGGTCTTAAGGAGTGATTCAAACCGTGGACCATCGAGAGGTTTGGTGAAGATGTCCGCCTTTTAGTTGTCCGTATGTATGAATTCAAGACACACAACTTTATCTTCCATCAAATCCCGGATGAAGTGGTAACATATCTCTATGTGCTTCTACTTTGAATGCTGAATCGGATTCTTAGAAAGGTTTATAACACTGGTGTTATCACAGAATACGCACATTGTACATTAAGGAATCTCGTAGTCGTGAAGCAACTTCTTCATCCAGAGAAGTAGTGTGTAGCAGCTCCTAGCAGCTATGTACTCTGCTTCCGCCGTAGAGAGGGACACTGAATTTTGTTTCTTGCTTATCCAAGAGACAAGGTTGTTACCAAGGTAGAAACAACCACCTGAAGTACTCTCCCGCTCATCCACACTCCTAGCCCAATCTGCATCTGAATAACCCGCAAAGAAAGCATTGGAATCCTTTGAGTAACACAAGCCATAATCTGGTGTGCCATTGACATATCGTATGATTCGCTTCACAGCAGTCAAGTGAGATTCCTTTGGAGCGGCTTGATATCAAGCACAAACTCTCACACTAAAAGCAATATCCAGTCTACTTGCCGTAAGATAGAGTAAACTCCCAATGATGCTCCTACACAAATTTGGACTCACTTCTACCCCATAAGGGTCAAGACTAAGCTTGGTAGATGAAATCATAGGAGTGGAGGCATGCTTTTTGGAATCTAGTCCAAACTTCTTGATAAGATTTCTAGCATATTTTTCTTGTGAAATGAATATGCCGTCCTTCTTTTATTTGACTTGAAGGCCCAAGAAAAATGTAAGCTCCCCCACCGTGCTCATCTCAAATTCTTTCTTCATCTCCTCAGAGAACTCTATAGCACGAGCATTAGTGGTAGCTCCAAATACTATGTCATTAACATATAATTGAGTGACGAGAAGGTAGTTCTCATCATTCTTGACAATTAGAGTCCGGTCAGCATATCCTCTTTTGAATCCTCTATTCAAGAGATAATGTGTAAGTCGATCATACCAAGCTCTAGGAGCTTGTTTCAGGCCATAAAGAGCTTTCTTTAATCTCAACACATGATCCAGGAAGTGAGGATCATGGAAACCTTTGGGTTGTTCAACAAACTCTTCTTCATTAAGGTATCCATTAAGAAATACACATTTCACATCAATTTGATAAAGTTTGAAGTACATAGTGCATGCAATTGACAAAAGGATGCGGATAGACTCAAGTCTAGCTACGGGAGCAAAAGATTCATCAAAATCTACTATTTTTACTTGAGTGTAGCCTTGAGCCACCAACCGAGACTTATTCTGTATAATCTCACCATCTTCATCGGTCATGTTTTTGAAAATCCATTTGGTGCTGATGACATAAACATCTTTAGGCCTTGGAACAAGTTCCCATACATCATGTCTCACAAATTGGTTCAGCTCTTCATGCATTGAATCCACCTAATTCTTATCTTGAAAGGCTTCTTCTACCTTTGTCGGCTCAAATTGGGCAAGGTAGCAATGGTACATTACATGATTGGCAATAAGTGTGTTTCCTTTTCCAAGATGAAGACCTTCATCTAGAGACCCGATAATGTTACTTTTCGATTGGTTTTTAACCACTCTTGATGATGGCTTCTTTAAGGTGGACACTTCATCATTTCAGGAGATAGAAGGATGAACATCCCAAGGGGTGAGAGGACTTGATGACCTAGACATTGTCCTTGTCTCCAATCTAGAGTTTACGGGAGTCGATTCCTTTTACGGTGTAAGTCCTTACACTTCAATACCTTGGGCTTCAACCTCAATGGTGGGTTCTTTGGATCTTGGTCCTTCTCTATCATCATTAATTTCTACTCTTGCTATGGCATCATCAATCACCACATTGATGGACTTCATCACCGTCTTTGTTCTCTTGTTGAAGACTCTATATGCCCAGCTAGTGGTAGAATAACCAAGGAAGATGCCTTCATCACTTTTTGCATCAAATTTTCCAAGGTTCTCCCAATCATTTAGAATGAACACTTGCTTCCGAAGACTCGGAAATACTTCACATTAGGCTTCTTTCCATTCCAAATTTCATATGCGGTCTTCTTTGTTCTTGTATTCTATTACCAATGTGACAAGAGGTGTTCACGGCTTCTCCCCAAAACTTTTGAGGAATTTGCTTGTCGAGTAGCATAATTCTTGCCATTTCTTGAATCACCCGATTCTTCCTCTCAACCACCCCATTTTGTTGAGGAGTTTTAGGAGTTGAAAAAATTCTTTCTTGATCCCATTCTTCTCACAAAAAGACTTAAATCTTGCATTCTCAAACTCCTTGCCATGATCACTCCTTCACTTGACAATAGGAAACCCTTTCTCGTTTTGAATTGTCTTGCAAAGAATCTCCATCTTCTCACATACTTCTGATTTCTCTCTAAGAAATTGCACCTAAGTGTATCTTGAGAAATCATTAACATTGACCATGATATACCTTTATCCTCCTAGGCTTTCGGTTCTTGTGGGCCCTATTAGATCAACATGAAGAAGCTCTAAACAGCGTGAGGTAGAGATCACATTCACCTTGTGATGATTTGACTTTGTTTGCTTCCCCATTTGACATGCACCACAAATGGTTTTCTCCACTTTCCCAATTTTGGAAGCCCTATAACAGCTTCAAGTTTGGACACTTTAGCCACTTGTTTCAAGTTTGCATGCCCAAATCTTTGATGCCAAAGTTCCATCATGTTAACACGAGCACTTCTACAAGAATTCTTTGGTGTAGGAACTACTCCATAGCAATTATCGATAGTCCTATTTCCCTCCAATACTTGAATCCCTTCTTCATTAATGATTACACACCCCTTCTTTGAAAATTGAATAAGGAAGTCTTCATCACAGATTTGAGTGACGTTTAAGAGATTTTCCTTAAGCCCTTTGATGTATAAAACATCCTTCAATAGAGGTAGCCCTAGTATCTTAACAATCCCTTTGCCAAGTACTTGAGCATGGCTTCCATCGCCAAATGTCACGTAGTCACCAACCTTCTCTTTGAGTAACTTAAACAATGATTTATCACCGACTACATAGCGAGAGCAACCATTATCAAGATACCATAAACAAGAATTAAATACCTTCAAAGAGGTGTGCACAAATAAGCAAGCATGGGACAAGCACTCTAGACCTTCAACCAGAAAATTATCTTCATTTTCCACTTTCTTGTTAAATTGAATTTTTTTTTAAGATCATCAACCTTATCACACAATATTCTATTCCTTCTTTTATACTTCTTAATCACAGAATTTGACTAACATAGACTATTTTGCAGGATATGGTTCTCATTTTCAAAATATTTCAGCAAGTGAGCAAACATTCTAACATGTTTCTTTGTTTTTAGTAACTCTAGGAGTTCATTGTTAGGACAATCTTCAAACATACTGATAGAGTCATTATCACAAACATTTAAACCACAATTCAACATAGCCTTTTCCATAGCTTCATCAAGGGCACCCACTCTGATACCTATTGAAAGTTCAATTAGTGTGTAAAACGCTAATGAATGATTAGACCCCCAATTTTAAATTAAACTAACACAAGCTTATACCCAAACAAATATGTGCAGAATAATAGGTACAAGCAGAAACCCAAATAAATAAAAAACTCTACACCATAATTAATCACGACACAGTAGCAATTAAAGGTAAGAGTAAGGGTTAGAGAGACGTAAACACAACGATAACGCCGGCATGTGTTATCGAAGAGGAAACCGAAGAACTCGGCGAAGAACCTCTCCGCTGCCCTCTAAGCGGTGAAATGATCCACTAAAGAATAAAGTTGGAATACGTGAATAGCAATAGACCCTCCAAGCCTAATCTACCCAACGCACCTAAGCCCTTTAAGCCTCTTGTTCCAACAAGGTTATGCCTAACCGTGTCTTTTTTAGCTTCCCGAATCCTGCAATAAGCCCATTGCATCGACCAAGTGAATTGGTTATCTCCAAACTACTTCCAAGCACCAAAATACCTCCTCACTGATATGGGTATGGTGAGATAAGGATTTGGCAAGTGTACCTCTCTAGGATATGTCAATGGAGAGGGTGAGAGTAGAGGAAATCGGAGAATCAAAAGTCTCAGATTGTGGATGAGTCAATCTTGGTTTTCTCTAAGGTTTCTCTCTCAAAATTCTCTCTACAAACTCTCTACATTTCGTGGGTATAAGAGTATTTATAGTAGTGTACGTGAGGAATGTGAAAAGTCAGTTTTTAGCAAAACAGGGCATTCTGGCGACTTGGCCTCATGACTCGTCCTAGTTGCGAGTTCCAGTTACGAGATAACTAACTGGCCAAACTATCATTTTTATCCTATAATGCTCCAGTTGTCATGAGCCTTTAGCTTCCTGCATGCTTTACACGTGTGGCATTTTGGTGTGTTACCAATCGCGAGTCACTCACCAGATCACGTCGCAAGAAACCTCCAAATGCACACATTCTTGAATTTCTTCAAACTCTCTCACTCATAACCCTTACATAATTTTCACCTAAATACAGGGTATCTAATTGTTAAATTACAAGCAAATTTGGAACAGAATAAATCCAACACATGATTGAATAAATTCACCCTTACACGTTTCCTTTCTCACTCACGAGGGGTGCATCAAGGTGGTACTATAGCTTGGCTCCTAGCAAGACTAATGTATGGAATGAGCTAGTAGAGTTGTTTGTGGATCAATTCATCTTCAATACTATGATTGATGGAAATATACATGTTTGTATCGCATACAAAACATACACAGTGGAAAATTAACGGATCTACCTGCTAGGATATGTGCCCTTAAATCCTTTTGTATAATGCTATGTATGACATTATGTATGACTTAATGTTATGATTAATAAAGTTGTTTTATCATTATCTAAAATAATGGCAACATGAATATTTGGACATTATCATATAGTCCATGAGATACATAGTATGTGATTTATGGGATTTAGTCACGGAAGATATAAATCATAAGTTCTTTGTAAACTCAGTATTATAATTCGTAGTTGGTGACGAAATTGGGCATTTCATCTGCAAAGACTATAACATATCAACTAAGATAATTTGTCTTGATCATGGAAGTGGAGACTTCTAGTTGATATGTTGATATGTTTTTAAGAGTTAAGACATATTGAACTAAACCACTGTGAGATTTATTATTCTCCTAACGACTGTCAAATGAATAATAAATCTCACGACTTCTTTTTGCATGAACTCTTCATCCTGAGAGAATAATGGACTTGATCATGAGGTGTAGGTTACTTTAATATATCCGGAGTGAGATCTAAAGTCACGATCAAAACTTTAGTATGTTGGGCAGCCACATTTAGTGTTGATGGAACATATATTCTTAAGATGGAATTCATAATCTCTTAACGGAGATATAAAATATTCCCTTGGGATAAGTATAATGGGTTTGGTTATTCAGAGTGTTAGGCCTAACCACTTTAGTAAGGATATACTAAAGTATATATTTATGAAATTAGATTTTATAAATATATGATGAATAACTTAAAGGATTAAATCGGATACTCAAGGACTAAGATGTAGTAATTTTTAAAGTGGCAGTCTACATTCATGACTTTGTATTACTACAAATATTTTAGGAAGGGGTTGCATGTATAATAAATTCTTGAGATATAATTTATTAATAAAGCCTAGAGTGCAATTATATTTATATAGTGGTATTAAATATAATTAATGGTAACTTTGGGCTTGTCAAGAGTTGACAGAAAAGCCCAAGGCCCATTAGAGCTAGTGTCTTATTGGTCTCTTTTGGTCCCACTCCAAGCCACATACTAAAGCCCAATTGGAAAAGCCTAATAGGCCAACTCAATTAGATAATCAGTTAGTTATAAATGGAGAAACATACAAAATTTTCTAATATAAGAAAAGAGACATCATTGTGAAATGGTGTGTATGTATGAGTGAAGCCACTCAATTATTCTCCCTTGGAAACTAATTGAGAGACCACACTTCTTGGGCATAAAGTGGAATTGGAGTGAAGATTAAAAGTGTTTCCAAGTACTTCTAATCTTTTGTTTTGAATTTCACCACACCAAGGTACGCTATCTCGTTCTTAAATTCTGAAATTTACATAATGCATGTTATCAATCATGAATGAAATAAATCCGTCTTTGTTGCTTCCGCTATGTGTTTTGTATGAGATACAAAACCAGATTTACCAACAATTGGTGTCAGAGCCAGGTTTTCATTTCATACTTGTATAACATGTTTTTGAGTTTTAGGATAAAAGAAAAAATGGTTTCTTGATGATATCATGTTCACACCAAGGATGCATATTCTCTTGGTTTGTTTGAAGTGGCCATAGATTTCTAGACATTATAGCCGTGGTGATAGAAATATAAAACTTATAAAGTTAACAGTTTAGATTAAAGGCATTGTTTCGGGATAACAATCTCATGGACCCCGGTTTGGCTTAAGGATTCATTTGAATCATTGTAATATACCATAGACCGAATGACCCATGAGCATATAATAACTGTCATGTGCGTGACTTTGTTTTGCACCGCTTGGACTTTGTTTTGCACCGCTTGGCTATAACAAGGCAATGGTGTGATAATTGTCATATATGCAAGTTCTTGACGGCCATCTTATAAGCATGTGATGATTGCTTTAAAAAAAATTGAAACCATATTATATTTATATATATATAGATTTATATGGGTTCATATGATTCAAATTACTAATATAAGGAAGTCAGGCTTATATATATAAAGGCTTATATAAGGCCTCAATCCGTATATTATAATAAATATATATATATATATATAATATGATATGTATATATATATATATATTATAATATATAAACCCATATATATTTATATATATATTAACGCTAAGATTAAAGTATTTGTTTAATGAAATTTATTCCTAATGAGATTAGGATTATGTTTCCAAGGTTTCTAGCGTTATTATGGTTCTTGATCTTAAAAACCTTTAATTTAAAACATCTAGTGGGAGAGAGATACAGGGGTTGGATCTCACAGCCTCCATTATCGGTTCTTAGTAGTATGGGTAAACACCTCGTCTTGGCGTATATGCCTGGCGATCCCAAAGGAGGGTGTTTACTTCATAGTACTACAAGATTAAACTTACCCGTTTAAAGTAGTGTGGACAAACACCTCGTCTTGGCGTATATGCCTCGCGATCCCAAAGGAGGGTGTTTTGTTCCATAGTACTACAAGTTTAAACATTATAAGGGAGATGAAATGTGGCTACACATGATTCTAGATAATGGTGTATACTAGACTAAGTGTAATGTTAACCTCCCAAAGGACCTATGTCATTATTACTTAAAGGCTAATGGTAAAACGGCATATTAATAGTGTTTGATAAGAGTTATCATGATAGCACTGATAATGAGAATAGTTCTCAACCAATTAATGTGTTTATAATAAACTTGCTACCAAGGAATTATAGACATGGATTGAGTTATCGTTGCATATATTATTTTATGGTTTTATTAAGATTCCATATTATATGCTTATATGCTAAATTGATAATGTCCAGTTTACTTATTATATTCATGTTTATTATTTTCAGATTCATATCATGGCATCATTTAGCCCACTTTTTGCTATTCTTAATTAAAAAAAACTGACTGGATCCAACTATGTTGACTGAAAAAGAAATTTGGACATTGTTCTTACTGCTGAAAAGCATAAATATGTGCTTACTCAACCATGTCCTAGCTTTCCATTATTAAATGCTCCTCTTGAGGAAAAACAGCGATATGATTGTTGGCAAAAATCTAATGAGATGGCCAAGTGATATATCCTAGTATCTATTTCAAATGTTCTACAGCATCAAATGCATGATGTAGAACTAGCTTTAGACATTATGCTAAGTCTGAGGGAGATGTTTGGTGAGCAAGGCCGTCCTGCGAGGCAGGAAATTGTAAACAGATTTATAATACCAAAATGGCTGAAGGTACTTTAGTGAGGTAGCATTGTCTTAGGATGATCTCTAATCTGAATACATCGGAAGCGTTAAGTGCCAATATTGATGGAGAATCCCAAGTGGATATGATACTCCAGTCACTACCGGAATCATTCAAGGAATTCAGACTTAATTATAATATGAACAAAAAGATTTATTCTTTGTCTGAATTGATGAATGAATTGGTAGCGGCGGAAGGCATCCTTGGTACTTCTAGTATTAAAGCCAAAGTTTGTGAAGCTTCTACTTCTTAACCTAAGTCGAAAGGCAAGGGTAAGAAGAAGAAAAAGAAGAAGGGCTTCACCAAGAAAGATGGTAAACAAATTGCCTTAGGAGTTTCCAACAAAGGAAAGAAAACCAAAGGAAAGTGTTTCCATTGTGGTGAGAAAGGACATTGGAAAAGGAATTGTCCAATATTCAAAGCTGCCAAGAATGAAGGTATGAAAAGTTCATTTCTTCTTGAAATATGTTTGGTACAAAATCCCACGAATTTCTGGTGTGTGGATTCAGGTTGTACTAATCATATCTACAACACTTTGCAGGGGTTCCAAGAGACCAGAAAGTTGAATGAGGGAGAACTATTTCTTACTTTGGCTGATGGGAGCAGAATACCAGTTGTAGCTGTTGGAGTGTTTAATTTATGTTTTGAGTCTAGAGTTTTAATATTGGAAGACTGTTTGTATGTACCTAATGTTTGTAGGAATTTAATTTCTACAACTTATTTAGGTAACATGGATATTATGTTATCCTAAAAGACAATGTTGTAATAAAGAAGGATAAAGTGTTTATCTGTTCTGGCAATATTGTGGATGGTCTTTATATTTTAACTCCTGATAAGCATGAATTATATAATTCTAAATTAGATAGTAGCTCTCATGTAAAATCATTAAAGAGAAGTTTCCTTCTACTAGAGATGCATATCTATGGCACTTGCGTTTGGGTCATATTAATTCAAATAGGATTCATAGACTAATCAAAGATGGACTTTTACAACCCATGGACTTTGATGGATTTTTGGTTTTCGAATCTTATTTGGAAGGTAAAATGGCCAAACGACCTTTTAATGCAAAAGATAGAAGAGTCCAAGAGTTGCTTGAATTAGTTCATACAGATGTATGTCATCCTATGTCAACCCAAGCAAAAGGAGGTTATGAGTACTTCATCACTTTTACGAATGATTACTCTAGATATAGTTATGTGTACCTAATGAGACGGAAGTCTGAAGCCTTTGAAAAGTTAAAAGAGTTTAGGGCTGAAGTTGAAAATCAATTGAGTAAATGCATAAAGGCCATTCAATCTGATCAAGGTGGTGAATACCTTCTTGGGGATTTCAAGGATTACCTAATTCAAAATGGGATTGTCTCCCAATTGATTGCACCAAGAACTCTCCAACAAAATGGTGTAGCGGAAAGAAGGAATAAGACTTTTTTGGAAATGGTTAGGTCCATAATTAGTTATTCAACTTTACCAATTTCCTTTTAGGGATATGCACTAAAAACTGCTATGTATATTTTGAATTTAGTTCCATCAAAATCTGTTCTCAACACACCTAAGGAATTGTGGAGTGGGCACAAACCTAGTTTAAAATATCTCCACATTTGGGGATGTCCAACACATGTGTTGAAAGGGAAGTCTGATAAGTTGGAAGCTAAAACGGAAGTATGCATGTTTTTAGGGTAGTCAAAGGAAACCAAGGGTTTTTTATTCAATAATCATAAGGATAACAAAGTGTTTGTTAGCACCCATGCTAAGTTTTTGGCAGATGATTATGTGAATAATTTTAATCCTAGAAGTAAAGTTGTATTGGTGGAATTAGATGAACCTATAATTGAATAACCAATGGATGAAACTAGGAATGATATGGCTGTATTGGATACACCACAAGACATTACTCATGAGATGACTAGTACACAAGTGCCTCGTCGTAATGGAAGAATTGTTCGGTCTCCTATAAGATTTATAGGTTTGGGAGAAACTTATGGAGCTATCCCAGAAGAGGCGGAATCGGATCCCTACACTTATGAGGAGGCAATGAATGATATAGATGCACATCATTAGGTCCAAGCTATGAAATCTGAATTGGATTCTATGTATTCCAATCAAGTATGGGATCTTGTAAAGACGTCTAACGGCATTAAACCTTTTGGTTGCAAATGGGTTTACAAGAGGAAGAGAGGGATAGATGGAAAGGTTGAAACCTTTAAAGCAAGACTAGTGGTGAAAGGATATACACAAATAGAAGGTATTGACTATGATGAAACTTTTTCGCCAATAGCCATGCTTAAATCTATCAGAATTCTCTTATCCATTGCTGCTCATTATGATTATAAGATTTGGCAAATGGATGTCAAGACTGCATTTCTTAATGGCAATCTTGAAGAAGAAATTTATATGATGCAACCTGAAGGTTTCATAGCAAAGAACCAAGAGCATATGGTATGCAAGTTGAAAAGGTCCATTTATGGACTTAATCAAGCATCTAGGTCATGGAACGTCAAATTTGATCAAGCAATCAAATCATTTGGTTTTGAACAAAATCTTGATGAACCATGCGTATACAAAAGACATTAAGATAAAGCAGTAATGTTCCTAGTGCTTTATGTAGATGATATTCTACTCATTAGAAATGATGTAGGGGTAATGTCATCAGTAAAGGTTTGGTTGTCAAGCCAATTTGAAATGAGGGACTTGGGTGAAGCTAACTTTATTCTAGGGATCAAGCTTTGGCAAAATCGCAAGAATAAGATGTTAGGTTTATCACAAACTGGATATATAGATAAGGTTCTAGAACGGTTTAGCATGCAAAACTCTAAGAAAAGATTACTTCCTTTTAGACATGGAGTTCCTTATGCTTCTGCAGTGGGAAGTCTCAAATCCAAGACTTAAACATTGGCAAGCTGTAAAGCATATTCTCAAGTATCTACGGAGAACAAGAGATTATATGCTTGTTTACCATAGTGAGGATTTGATTCTCATTGGTTATACAGATTCAGATTTTCAGTCAGATCTTGATTTCATAAAGTCCACATCAGGTTGTGTGTTCACCTTGGGAGGTGGAGCCATAAGTTGGAGGAGTGTTAAGCAATCTTGAATTGCGGACTCCACCATGGAAGCTGAATATGTTGCTGCTTGTGAGGCAGCAAAGGAAGCTGTTTGGCTTAAGAAATTTCTTTCTGATCTTGGTGTTGTGAGAATGGAGCAAGTTCCTATCACATTGTTGTGCGATAATAATGGAGCAGTTGCACAATCCAAAGATCCAAGGAATCACAAGAAAGGAAAGCACATTGAGAGAAAGTACCACATTATTCAAGACTTTATTTCTCGAGAAGATGTAGTAGTAGCAAAGATTGATAATGCAAGTAATCTAGCGGATCCATTTACCAAAACCTTGCCACAAATGACTTTTGAGTCACATTTAGAGGGAATGGGAGTTAGATTAGTGCACAATAGTCTTTAGGCCAAGTGGGAGATTGTTAGGATATGTGCCCTTAAATCCTATTGTATGACGCTATGTATGACATTATATATGAATTAAAATGTTATGATTAATAAAGTTGTTTTATCATTATCTAAAATAATGGCAACATGAATATTTGGACATTATCATATAGTCCATGAGATGCATAGTATGTGATTTAGTGACAGAAGATATAAATCACAAGTTCTTTGTAAACTCAGAATTATAGTTCATAGTCAATGATGAAATTGGGCATTTCATCTGTGAAGACTATAACATATCAATTAAGATGATTTGTCTTGATCATGGAAGTGGAGACTTCTAGTAGATATGTTGATATGTTTTTAAGAGTTAAGACATATTAAACTGGACCACTATGAGATTTATTATTCTCCTAACGACTGTCAAATGAATAATAAATCTCATTACTTCTATTTGCATGAACTCTTAATCCTGATAGAATAATGGACCTGATCATGAGGTATAGGTTGCTTTAATATATCAGGAGTGAGATCTAAAGTCACGATCAAAACCTCCGTATGTTTGGCAGCCACATTTAGTGTTGATGGAACATATATTCTTAAGATGGAATTCATAATCTCTTAACGGAGATATAAAATATTCCCTTGAGATAAGTTTAATGGGTTTGGTTATTCAAAGTGTTAGGTCTAACCACTTTAGTAAGGATATACTAAAGTATATATTTATGAAATTGGATTTCATAAATATATGATGAATAACATAAAGGATTAAACCGAGTACTCAAGAATTAAGATGTAATTTTCAAAGTGGCAGTCTATATTCATAACTTTGTATTACTACAAATATTTTATGAAGGGGTTGCATGTATAATAAAGTCTTGGGATATAATTTATTAATAAGGCCTAGAGTGCAATTATATTTATATAGTAGTATTAAATATAATTAATGGTAACTTTGGGCTTGTCAAGAGTTGACAGGAAAGCCCAAGGCCCATTGGAGCTAGTGTCTTATTGGTCCCTTTTGGTTCCACTCTAAGCCACATACTAAAGCCTAATTGGAAAAGCCCAATAGACCAACCCAATTAGATAATCAGTTAGTTATAAAGGGAGAAACATTAAGAATTTTTTAATATAAGAAAAGAGACATCATTGTGAAATGGTGTGTATATATGAGTGAAGCCACTCAATTATTCTCCCTTAGAAACTGATTGAGAGACCACACTTCTTGGGCGTAAAGTGGAATTGGAGTGAAGGTTAAAAGTGCCCCCAAGTACTTTTAATCTTTTGTTTTGAATTTCACACCAAGGTATGCTATCTCGTTCTTAAATTCTGAAATTTACATAGTGCATGTTATCAATCATGAATGAAATAGATCCATCTTTGTTGCTTCTGGTGTGTGTTTTGTATGAGATACAAAACCAGATTTACCAACACTACTTCATTCGCAATTGATAACATGTGCCACGTAAATTTCAAAATACAAGAATAACAAAGTGTACCTTGGTGTCATGAATTTTAAAACAAAGATTAGAAGTACTTGGGAACACTTTTAATCTTCACTCCAATTCCACTAACACCCAAGAAGTGTGGTCTCTCAATCAGTTATATGAATTTGTTCAAGAGAGAATTAGAGAGTGTCCGACACTCACATACAAACCGTTTCAAGTACTTGTTATTATTAAAATTTTGTATGTTGCTTTCCTTTTAACTGATTATCTAATTGGGCTAGCCTTTTGGGCCTTTCCAATTAGGCTTTAGTATGTGGCTTAGAGTGAGACCAAAAGGGAACAAAAAAGAAACTAGATCCAACGGGCCATGGGCTTTTTTGTCAACTCTTGACAAGTCCAAAGTTACCATTAATTATATTTAATACCACTATATAAATATAATTGCACTCTAGGCCTTATTAATAAATTATATCCCAAGACTTTATTGTACATGCAACCCCTTCATAAAATATTCATAGTTATACAAAGTCATTAATGTAGACTGCCACTTTATGGATTACTACATCTTAATCCTTGAGTACCCAGTTTAATCCTTTTAAAGTTATTCATCATATATTTATGAAATCCAATTTCATAAATATATACTTTAGTAATTCCTTACTAAAATAGTTAGGCCTAACTCTCTGAATAACCGAACCCATTAAACTTATCTCAAGGGAATATTTTGTATCTCCGTTAAGAGACTATAAATTTCATCTTGAGAATATATGTTCCATCAGCACTTGTAAGAAGTTTAGACCCTTTAAAACCCAATCAGATTAACCTAGTTATTTGGCCAAGTAATTAACTTAGATAAATTAAGCAGTTCTAGGTTAACACAAATATATCATATCATGCAAAGTGCGATAAATAAAGAACACACGATATGATAACCCAGGAAAACCAAACCGGTAAAAAACCTAGGGAGGATTTAACCTAACTATCCTCAAGGTAAAGCAGAATTCACTATGAAAGAATCGAAGTTTACACAATAGCAACTTAGACCACTAACATCCTATTGCTACCTCGAGTAGAAAACTTACTACCACGACCACATGATAGCTCCGAGTCTACGAATTACTTCTTTCTTGAATTCACAGCAAGCACAAGCACTCCCGCTTGTATATCTTTAAGTTCTTGAATCTGCAACTGAATGATCACCAAGCTCTTGACATCAATCTTGAGTTTGGAAACCCTAAGTGTATGTGAAGGAAAACACCTCTAGATCTCACAAAAGATTCACATACACAGCATAAAGAACTCTTTAAAACATGGCTAGGGTATTCCCTTTTATACTTAGGGCAAAACATAAAACACTACACGTCAAACGGGCTTGGGCTGAGTTGGAAAATTCTGCAGAAAAACAATCTGCAAGACTTTCGATCGGTCAAGTCTAATTCTCAATCGATCGAGCCAGGCAGGTTTGCACAGTAACTTCTGCAGTAACTCGATTCCAACTTTACATAAAAACCACATACTTTGAGCGAGTGTAAACATGACTAAAACCGTTTTGATCATGGTTTACCAACCTTACAAAATGAAGTTCTAATACATTAGTTCCTAATTCCTTAGAACCTAACAACACTAAATGTGGCTGCCTAACATACTGATATTTTGACCGTTAATTTAGATCTCACTCCTGATATATTAAAGCAACCTACACTTCATGATCAGGTCCGTTATTCTCTCAGGATTAAGAGTTCATGTAAATACAAGTCGTGAGATTTATTATTCATTTAACAGTCGTTAGGAGAATAATAAATCTCACAGCAATTTAGTTCAATATGTCTTAACTCTTAAAACATATCAACATATCAACTAGAAGTCTCCATTTCTATGATCAAGACAAATCATCTTAGTTGATATGTTATAGTCTTCGCAGATGAAATGCCCAAATTCATCATCGACTACGAACTAAAATTCTGAGTTTACAAAGAACTTGTGATTGATATCTTTTGTGACTTTTCATATAAATCACATACTATGCATCTCATGGACTATGTGATAATGTCCAAATATTCATGTTACCATTATTTTAGATAATAATAAAAGAACTTTATTAATCACAATATTAGGTCATACATAGTGTCATACATAATATCATACATAGCATCATACAATAGGATTTAAGGGCACTAATCCCAACAATGATTGATATAACTTTAAGAGACTTGGAGACCACTATGCAAGGAGTATGGGAGACATTCTCTGAATACATGACAAGGTGGAAGGGAAAAACATCTAGGATGGTTAATAGGCCAAATGACAAAGACCAAATCCACAAGATTATCAAGAATCTGCTTCCAGCATATAATAGTAGGCTCTTTTCATCGCCTATTAGTTCTTTTAGGGAATTGTGTGATTGCAGAACTAGGATAGAGGATGCCTTCAACAATGGCCAATTGGAGAAGGGTGAGAGCAAACCTCCAATCAAGAAGACACATTGAAGGGGAGCAATTGCCTCTAAAGCACCAAATCCTATGAATGAAAGTGTCATACCTCAACAAACCTTAGCCTACCCAAGCCTCACAAAGAAAGCCCGCTGAGAATTTTCGACCTAGGAATGGTCCGTGCCCAAGCATATGAAAACTTGACTTCCAAAAGATTCATCAAACCTCTAGATCCCACACCTATGCCTAATCCAGTGCCTCCTACTTGGAACCTCAATGAGTATTGTCACTACCACTAGAAATCCTGCCATAAAACCGACAATTGCTTCTACCTTAAACACGAAATACAATATCTCATAGATAATGGAACCCTCCTAAATCCCAATATCATCAATAAGCCTAGCATTAGGAAAAACCCTTTATCTAAATATCATAGAGCTTCTCCTCCATATCAAAATTGGGTGTAAATAGATGAGACCGAATAGGATTGTTCAAAGTTGATAGAAACCATGGAGGTTAACGCCATGGAAGTCCAAGGAATATGGGATGAGGAAGAAGAGATTTTAAAGAATGCGATGGCTGTGTAGGGGATACTTCCCAAAGGAATGATCAAGCTAAAGAAAAAATTCATGGAGGACAATGTGGCCAACATTACTAGGAGTGGAAAACACTACAAACCGTCTTTTTTAGAGAAGGATCAGCCTGGTAGGGGTAAAGGAGAAGGGTCTAGGCCCACAAAACCTAAAGGGAAAGAAGAGAAAGAGGAAGAAGATTGAGTTTTGACTCAATTGAAGAAAAGTAAAGCTCATGTGTCGGTATGGGGCTTGCTTATGGCTTCTCACAAGCATTATAGTGCTCTCTTGGATGCTTTGAATGGGAATGAGTGCCCATAAAAACTACACCACAAGAAGTACTATCTTTCATGGGAGTTGAGGTCCCATCTCATCCTTTTCTTACTTTTTCCGACGAAGAGGTTCCTCTTGAAATAGCCACTCACACTAGACCTTTGCAAATCACCATTGAATGCATGGGTGCCAAGGTTTCCATGGTGTTGATTGATAATGGATCCGCATTGAATGTATGCCCTTTTAGGCTGCTCCTACTAGTGCCCTAGATGTGGAGACAATTATTCCGTCCCCCTTGACCGTTAGGGCATATGACAATAGTTCAAGCAAGGTTATGGGAACTTTTAAAGCTTCTTGCAAGATTGATCCAATGGAGACAGTTGTGGAATTCCATGTTATGGACATCACTCCTAACCACAATCTTCTCCTAGGAAGGGCATGGCTTCATCCTATTAGGGCTATTCCCTCTTCTCTACATCAAACGATGAAGATTCCATGGAAGGGAGGGATTATCATAGTACTTGGTGATGGTGAAATCCCAGCACTGGTTTTTGGACTTGAGGAAGGGGGAAGTCAGCTCTAAATGAGTGGCTTTGAGTTTATGAACATGGCTGATTATGGCTTGAAGGATGACAGGTATACTACAGATTTGGTCCCATATTGTAGCCATGACATGATTGCAATGATGAAGAACACGGGGTATATGCCTAGTATGGGTCTTAGGAAAGAAGGAAAAGGGGTGGCTGAATTCCCCAATATCAAGACTCAATTGACCAAGAGAAGTTTGGGATTCTTTGAAGGTTGCGACAGAATCAAGAACCTTGGTACCCTTAATGGAAACTTTGTAAAAGAAAGAGAGTCTTCCTTTTTGTGGCTTTCCTGAACTTTGGGTAGGAAAGGATGGAAAAGTGTATCCTAGTTGGGAGATATTCTTCAATGAGACGCTTACTTTCAAAGAGAAGCCTACTGTAGCGATCAAATGAAGTTCAAGAGGAAGTCAATTGGATGGACTACATGGATGCTAAAGCAATGGGAACCGTGCTAAAGATGGAGGGGGACGTGTTTGCCATCACCAACGAGGAACTAAATGATCCTTCTACCTTCATCATGCTTGTTGTGGGGCAACTTAATAATTGGACTTGGTTTCGTTTTCAAGAATGTGGAAAAGAAAGTTTGTAAGGCAAATCCTAATGTTCTTTTCAACATTTTTAATAAGATGAATTCTGATTTAGCTTATTTTGATGCGTCCCATAATATTGAAATTCTGCACTTAAAAGATTTTAAAGAATTTGAAAATGAAATTAATAAACAATTGAAAAAGAAAAATTGAACCTATGGAACCAACTTTTGAAACTCTTAATTTGGACAATGATGAGAGTCCATACTTAATTAAATTTGGCTTAACCCTAAATGAGAAAGAAAGAAAAGATCTTAAAAAGCTGCTCACAGAATTTCACGAAGTGTTTGCATGGACCTATGAAGATATGCCTATATTGATCCCGAGATACCTCAACACCACATTGACACTCATGCTCACATGGTACTTGTCATGCAAAAGTTGAGACGTATGAGAACCAAATGGCTTCCAAAGATCAAAGAGGAGGTCACCAAGCAATTGAAGGTAGGATTCATCAAACCCTACACCAAGCTGAATGGATAGCCAATGTTGTGCCTATACCCAAGAAAGATGGAAAGGTAAGAATGTGCGTGGATTTTAGGGATTTGAACAAGGCTTGCCCTAAGGATGTCTTTCCTCTTCCACACATAGATGTTTTAGTGGATAACACAGCTGGTAGTGCCTTGATGTCTTTCATGGATGCTCTCTCAAGATATAACAATTAAGATGGCTTCTAGGGATTTAACCAAGATTACCTTCACCACAAAATGGGGAATTTATTGTTACACCATGATGCCATTTAGGCTTAAGAATGTGGGTGCAACTTATCAAAGAATGGCCACCGCCCTATTACATGATATGATGCACAATGAAGTAGAAGTGTATGTTGATGATATGATTGTAAAATCCAAAGAAAGTGGGGTCACATTGTGAACTTGAGGAAGTTCTTCGAAAGAATCAAGGAGAATAAACTGAGATTGAACCTGCAAAAATGCACATTTGGGGTAATCTCGGGGAAGTAATTGGGCTTCTTGGTAAGTGATAGGGATAGAAGTTGACCCATCAAAAGATCAAAGCCATATTAGAAATGCCTCTACCCAAGATCGAGAAAGAGATAAGGAGATTCTTAGGCCGATTACAATACATCAGCGGATTCATTGCCAAACTCACTTCCACTTGTGAGCCCATCTTCAAGCTCCTAAGGAAGAATAAACCTCATGAATAGAATGATGAATGTCAGAAAGGTTTTAAGCTTATTAAGGAATATCTCCTCCATCCACCTATCTATAAGTAGTAGCTAGAATGGATCCAATGAAGTACTTATTTGAGAAGCCCGCCTTGAGTGGAAGACTATCGAGATGGTTGATCCTACTAGCAGAATTCGATTTGAAGTATTTGACAAGGAAAACCATCAAAGGAAGCATCGTGTCAAATTTTTGTGCCGAGAACCCCATGGAAAGAGAGGATGGTAGAGAAAATTTTCTAGATGAGGACATTTTGGACAATGGGCTAGGGGTATGGAAGATGTATTTCGATGGAGCCGTGAACTAATATGGGAATGGGATAAGCGTACTCTTGATCACTCCTGAAGGATCTCACATACCCTTGGCAGTTAAGTTGAACTTCGAGGCCACCAATAACATGGCAAAATATGAGGCTTGTATTGCCAGAATGAAAGCTATCGAGAATTAGAGGTGAAAAAGGCCGAGGTCTTTAGAGATTCAACTTTGGTTATAGCTCAAGCACAAAGGTTATGGAAAGTGAAGGAAGAGCACTTAAAGCCCTATCAACAATATTTAGAGGATTTGACCAAAACCTTTGACAAGATTGAATACACAGTCATCCCTAAAGCTCAGAATCAGTTTGCAGATACCTTGGCTACTTTAGCTTCCATGGTTGAAATACCCGAAGGAGTATAGACATGACACTTAGAGATTAAACAAAGAAATGGGTTGGTACACAAAAAGAAGGTCGAAGCTTTAGTCTTAGTTATAAAAGAGGAAAGAGTTCCTTGGTATTATGACATCATGAAATTCTTGGAATCAAGGGTATATTTGGAAGGCACCAACAAGAGAGGGCGTCGTTCGATTAGGATGGTGGCAATGTAATACATCTTATGCGGAGGTCAGCTTTATAGGAGATCCTATAATGGTATGCATCTTCGTTATCTAAAGAAGGAAGAAGCAGAGAAAGTCATGGAAGAAATCCATTAAGGGATTTATGGTCCTCACATGAACGAGAGAATGTTTCCGAGAAGAACTTAAGGATAGAATACTATTGGAACACGATATAGACCGATTGTGTAGACTTTGTGAAGAGTTGCCACAATTGTCAAAGGCATGTAAATTTGAATCATGTGCAACCTAGTGAGCTATACAACATAACCTCTCCATGGCCTTTCTCAGTCTGGGGCATAGATGTGATTGGAAGAATAGCCCCTAAAGCCTCAAATAGGCACGAATACATCCTAATGGCAATTGACTACTTCACTAAGTGGGTGGAAACGGCCCCCTACTCCATGTTAAAAGCCAAGCATGTGGCTCGATTCACAGAGAATAACATCATTTGTCAATATGGAGTACCCTAAGAGATTATGTCTGATAATGGTTCCCACTTTGAGGGAGAGGTTAAAACAATCATGGAACTGTACAAAATAAAGCATCACAAGTCTTCACCATATTGACCACAAATCAATGGGGCTGTAGATGTAACCAATAAGAACATCAAGAGCATCCTAGCCAAGATGGTTGGGATAGACAAGGATTGGACTGAGAAGCTCCCGTTTGCCTTATGGAGTTACAAAACATCTATCTGTGCATCAACTAAGGCAACCCCATACTCTTTGGTCTATGGTAGTGAAACAGTGCTTCCCATTGAGGTGGAGATACAATCTTTGAGAGTACTAATTGAAACCAAGATCCTAGAAGGAGATTTGATGAAACAAAGATATGAGCAATTGGCTTTAATAAACGAGAAAAGAGCTAGGCCACAATACCATACGCAAGGATACCAAAAAAGGATTGCTAGAGCATTTAACAAAAAGGTGAGACCTAAAAACCTTAAGGAAGGGGACTTGGTCCTAAAAGTGCTTAGAGATGAAAGTTTTGATCCAAGAGGAAAGATGAAGCCAAGATGGTCTACGCCTTTTATTATCAAGAAGATCATGTCAGGAAGTGCTACAAGAATTATAGATTTGGATGAGGAAGAGATGCTTCTCCCAATCAACATGGATAGGCTCCGAAGGTACAACAATTGAAAGAAAAATATAATAAATAAAAAAGCCTGCTAGGTTGAAAACTTGAAATGGCAGCCTAGGCAAAAAGTAAGACAGAAGAACCCCGCTATATTGATAACCCAAAAGGATTGTCTAAGCAAAAGGTAGGGGAAAAGACAATGGGCATGGTGAAAATTCCTCAAAGGATGTCATGGGAAAAAATTACATGGCATGGGAAAAAGAAAAAAAAAATGATAACAATAAGCAAAGATAATAAATGGATGGTTCTTTCATTGCTCAAATCAAAAGATGATAAACTATTTCCATAGAGGATTTAGAACATTCCAATCCTTTATTAATTCATAAGAAATGAAATGAGAATCATTTATGCAAAAAAGTAAAATTTGGGGCATATCAAGGTGGTTGGTCAGTCTTTCTTTCTTTTGATTAGACTTTTGTAAGTTTTCTTAGCTATGTGAACCCAATTCATGACAGCCTCTAAGTCATTTCTTATACCCTAAAGTTGGATGAAGCAATTCGAGCCTCTCATATGGCCATATCTGGAAAAGGTGAAAGAGAAGGAGAGAAGATGCGAATGAAAGTGAAAGAAAGAGAGAGTAAAAAAGTAAAAAAAAGAAGTTCAAAGACAATATAAGGAGACACGATGGGTTGAAAACAGAAAGGTAATTTGTGCAAAAGTTAGAGGAATCCTGCTAGATTGAGGACCTAGGCAAAAATTAGGGATTGAGAGAAAAGATTCATCCACTTAGACTTGATAATATGGGAAAGATGCAAGAGAGACCAAAAGGAGTGAAAGCATCTTTGAAACTATGGCTAAGAAGTTCAGCCGCGGAAAGGTATTGGGAAGTGTTTTTTGAGCTTAGAATGTGTTTGGTGAAGGTTTGGAGGCCATAGTGGTTATTTTAGACTTGAAAAGAGACAATTAAGATTTCCAGCCTTCATTACACACACGCAGAGTCAAGGTGGTACATGCAGGCCTATGTTTGCGAACGCAGGAAGGCAAGCAGAACCAAGTTTTCCCTTGTTTTGAGCATGTTTTCTCCCAAAAGCTTCTCCTATGAGTCTTACAGCCTAAAGAAAACTACTCAAGGCATAATTCAATCTTAGAATTTCCAAAATATCAAAGACCAAGAATAGCAGAATTGCACAAAATTTCCATAAGCTTGTAATTTGAGTACATATCCCAAATAAAAGCATAAATGTGAAAATTGTTCTTAAAATATAGCATAATGTCTCAAATCAAATCCAAAGTGCAGGAAAGTATGCTAAAAAGAGAAAAATGATAAAAGTAACAAAAAAAAAAGGAATATGCTATGTTGTATTTGTGTTTGTCTGTCTATCTGCAGGGTCACTGGAAATGCCTCTTTCTACACTGATAGCTCAAAGTTGACTCTAAATCTCCACCACCATCACCACCATCGCTACCATCATCGTCATCATCATCATCATCATCATCTTCATCACCAACATCCTCATCGCCATACAGCTGCCTGGATTACTCAGTCACCTCCAACTTAAGGTTCCCCACAAACCAAACGAGCTCCTCATGCTCTTACAGGGTAGGCTGAATTAAAAGAGGATAGTGTTAGGATAAAGGTTTAGAGATGCAATAAAAATAAAGGAAGAATGAAAGAAAACTCACCGCCCATGTACCATCAGGAAAAAGGTAGCCCGTGCCATTTGTATTATGGCCAACGAGATGCTCCCGAGCAAAGCCATCAGGGCCATAAGCATAAACCGACCAGGACAAATAGGGAATGTCAATAAGTGCATCAGCAGGAGGGACAGCCTAACACAAGTGTTTCATTTGACTGTTACTAATGTACAAGAATACAGATGATGACTAGTTGAAGGGAAATGAAAGAAGCAAGAACACATACCACAACAGCAAGGGAAGGCACGAGGTGAGTCCCACTAAAATCATCATTATCTAGCTCATCCGTGACTCACTCAATGAAGGAGATCTAGCCCCCATTGATCGTACTCCGTAGTCGTCTTGGAGCGAGGGGCAAGCATGAACACTAGAGAATCCATCAAAATCTAAGGTGCATCCTCACCTGCCAGCTGGTAGAACACCCTCTCTACCAAATAGATCACCCTCAACCCAGTGCCCTCAAGGGGCTGGGAGATCCTAGAAGTGACAATAGCAGCAGCCTTCAAGTTTAGTTCCACTATAAGATCAGCACCAACCCAAGGACTCCATACAATCTGTGACAACACGTGGGGTTAGAAAGAGAATCCTAAGAAGCATGCAAAAATTGGAAAGTAATATATTCCTATGTTACATCATTTAGAGAGAGCCTATCGAGGTGGGCCTGAATTGAGGTGACGCTCTTCAAGTCCACCGAAGTTCCCCAAGCAATGAGACCATACTCCATGGCCCAACGCTGAAAAGACGACAGTTTGCAAAAGGTTATGGTACAGTTTGCAAGAGTACATGACAGTTTGCAAGAGAACATGACAGTTTGCAAGATACGAATATAACAGTTTGTAAGAAGTTATGGCACAGTTTGCAAGGCACAGATATGGTAGTTTACAAAATGACAATTTGCAAGATGTGGATATGAATGCAGTTAGCAAGAACATGACACATAGCCTTAACCTAAATTGCATGTGGATATATGACCATAAGAGTGAGAATGCATGAGCTACAAGAGAAAAGGGAAAGAAACTACCTCGAGGAGCTTCCAAGGCCCCACTAGCTAGCGCAGAGTCCTCTGGCTGAGTGTGTCCAAGGAAGAGTAAAAGTAGGCCTAGCATGCTTACCCCCAGTTAACAGTCCGAGCCCTCTCAAAGTCTCAAAAAAGGGCCAACCACCTCAAAGACACCGTCTGCCCCCCATTGGTGAATAATTACGCCCCCAACAAGTACAACAAAAAGACCTTGGCTATCCGAGCACGCTACTCAGCCGTCCCTTGTGGACGATGCATGAAGTCTGCCTTAAGATCAGTATAGTGGATCCTCTCCATAACATACCTCTTCCCAAGCAGCTCTACATTTACAAGCCTAAAACTGATCAAAATGGAAGATCAAAGGAAAAGCTTGAAAATGGAAAAATAGAAAAAATAAAAAATAAAACTCACAAATCTAGCCCTCGCGCCCTCAAAAAATGTTGCTGTGATTTGTAGGTCAAGGGATGAGCCTCAGCCAACCTTACCCATTCCAGCAAGTGAGATGAAATGCATCAGTGGAGAGGATTTAGAAACTTTTCTTAGACTTGGGCGCCATTGAAGGAGATGAGAGAGTTTAAGAAAGAAGTTGAGATTGAAGAAGAAGATAAGGGTCAGATTATGAGGGAATGAGAGAAAGGCAGAAGTCTTTTGTAGAGGGAGTTAGAGAGAATATGAAGAGATGAGGGAGATGAAGAGAATGAAAAAAAGAAACGGTTGGTAACCATTGAAAAAAAAATGAAAATGAGAGAACATACCTGATTGCTAAACTACATGTAGTTTAAGCGTCCCCACTAAACTATGTTTAGTTAAGCAAAAAAATAAAAATTCCAAATGTTCCCATGAAGTCTCCAAGAGGCCAAAAACGCAAAGGAAAATTAAAAAATACGTCTAAAAATGATAGAAATGCCCTTAATAGACAAAGAACACAAAGACCCTAAAGGCATCCCCATGGGTTGAAAGCATCAAAGGCATGCATCAAAAACATCCCTCAGTGGATCAGAAATCATCATGAAAACTCCTCCGTGAGTCAAGATCATCAACCAATTCCCCATGCAAATTTCAGTATCATAAGAGGGCTTCCCTGTGGGTCCAAGACACAGAAGCAACCCCCTCAAGAGTTGCAAAATGAAATTTCCCCAATAGAGTTGATGACACCCTAGTGGGTGAAGTCAATATCGATCCCCAGTGAGTCATAAGAAAGAAGAAGATACTTTTTCCCAATGGAGGAAAGTTCCCCAGGGAGCAAAACACCATCAAGAAATCCCCAGTAAGTTACCCCCTCTCTAGTAGACCGTACACCATCAAGACTTCATGGTAGGTCAGAATCATCACCAATACACTTCTCAATAGATCACACTCCCTAGTGAGTTCTTCAGCATCCCCAGCAGATCTTTATTTCAAAAATGGTTAAGCAAGTCTAAACACAGAATTCGTGCACATATCCCACAGGAATTGAACATGCAGGCACGAAACCCCATACAAATCAGAAAGGAACAACTTAGAACTTGTGCACATATACTGAGGGAATTGAATATGTAGGCATAGTGGAAGAGGTAAAGATAGAGATAGAAACCAAGGTCACCCCGAGGCAAGAGCCTCACCAAAGTAGGTAGAGATAGAGATGGAGAAGATAAGTATCACCCAGAGGCGCAAGTCACCTGGAGAAGTTTGAGGCAAGAGCCCCAGATGGACACCACTGATATATATCCTTTTAAACTCATAAGAGCACCCTTGTTTGTTTGGTTGATAGTTGTGGCCATTGGCCTTGTTTGTTTTTCTTTTTTAATAACTCTAAGATAGTGAGTCACTCGCCTTTTGCTTACAATTGACAAAACAGGTTCTGGGATAGTGAACTAGTCATTGCTCATTTTCTAAGCAAAAAATGTAGGAATTTGGATATATGAATCCCAAACAACTCTTCGAAGTTACACCCTACCTCGTGTATGCGTGATGTGTGTCGTGTGTGTGGGTTGAGCCCGAGCCATACATCGAAACAAAATGTTTTGTCTCATACTCTTTTGATTCCATTAGTGAAGCTCACGAATCAAAAGAAGGGCATATGTAGACACCACATTTTGTACCCCTTATGACTCGAGCCCCTATTCCCCAATGATACTGAAATTCTAAGACTCAAGATTGGTTTAAGGCACAATCAAATGTTAAATTGACTTGAGAAATGTTGAAATGAAAAAATATAATTTTTCATGAGAAAATAAATCTATTTTTTGACAAACAATGCCACGAAAGCCCTCAGTATGCGCACACAGGAATCAACCTACGCACGCAGCCATGATGCATGCGCACGCGGGCACGATCCTGCACACGCATGTAAGGTTCCAGAAACATAAAAACGTCAAGCTTTCTGCATTAATGCTGAGGTTTGGAATGAATCCCACATCGTCTGGGAGTTGTTCCAAACCCCCTCATTTTCACAATATTAAATAGCCATACATGGTAACTTTTCAAAAACAAACAGAAATCCTGAAGGAAAACACTAAGATTCACTAGAAATAGTGAATCAAAGAGGGAATTTTTCACAAAACATCTGCAAGTCAATTTTCTTTTGATTAGAGCCTTTTTTTGGCATTGATCTTTGAGTTTAAGATTACTAATCACTATTTTGTTGATTGTGAATCAATTTAATTGAGGGAAATGATCAAAAATCAAGCTTGAAGAGTTTCTATTTTGAGGTATAATTTCTAAGCTTTTTCTTTTATTTTCTTTAGTTTGATTCTGTTTTTGTTTGTTTCTTTGCTTGTTTTATGTTTTAACATGTTTATATAGTTTAATTTTAAGTAGCTTAGTGTCTTAGAGCATGTTAGGTTGTTAGATTTACTATTTTAAGTACTGCTCTGTTTTTTATGCTTTCTGTGTTCCTGGGCTAGGGTTTTTGAGTAAGCCTACACACGCATGCATTATGCATGTGCACAGAGGTCAAAACTTATGCACGCAAGCATTTGACCTGCGTGTGCAAACTTCTGCATGTGCGCACGGGCCGCTACCTAGAAACCCTAATCCAGGTTTCCGCTTTGTTTTCTTAACTTATTTCACATGTTATGCTTTATTTCAATCATTTATATATATATATATATAGTTTTGATCTCCTGTTTCACATGCTTGTTGTTTGTTAGCTTCCCACATGTTTAAATTAGGGGTTATTTTCTTTTTCTAGCTTTGATGTTATGAAAATGCATTCGTATGTACATTCATTGATGCCATAGGTGCTGTGATGCAGTAAGGTAAGGAGGAAAGTCATGCATTCACATGGACACGCATTTGTTTGCTCTAAAAGCCTTATCTTTCTTTGATGTACAAGTGTATCTGTAAGTCTGTACTATTCTTTCTGTAACATGATTTGCTTAATGCCTATGTTTTTTCCTTGGATTAATGATTATATATTTGTCTTGGATATGAGATGATGCTAGATGAATGCTAGGATGATGTGATATGCCATGATTGATGAATGCTAGGCTTGGTTTGTGATACGCCATAATAGGTGAATGATTAGGTT
The DNA here is from genome assembly GCA_033629205.1 of Lithocarpus polystachyus. NCBI lineage: Eukaryota > Viridiplantae > Streptophyta > Magnoliopsida > Fagales > Fagaceae > Lithocarpus > Lithocarpus polystachyus. Next base: position 69,055,557 of record CM066162.1, read on the forward strand.
TTGGGATGATTGATGCCATGTTGTATACTTAGGTGTATGCTAGTGTATGCGTGAGCTAGAGTGTAATATTGAGTATGCCTTTAATAGGGCTAAGACGTAAGACACAATGAGAGTAAGCCAACCCTAGGGTTGGGCAATTTTGGGTGCCTAACACCTTCTCAAAACTGTACCTAAACTTCGAAGCCATATCTCTAGTAGTAAGATCAAAATGGTCCTTCCTCAAGAGGACGCTATATATATGGTTCCTAGACCATCGTAAAAACTAGATGGCAACTCCCTATTGTGTCCACTCCACCGTTAGGGGTGATGCTGGCCAGCCTTGACGAGGGCACACAACGTCATCACTCCAAAAGACCTTAAAGAGATCTTCGAGGTTTTTTCTCATGAGATAGTGAACCATCATATTCATAAGCTTGTCCAGGTACTTACTGGTCTTCTAGCATCTTCCTCTTAGAAAATGTTATCTTCGTCCTTACACTTATGGGTGCCTAGTGCTGGGAGAGACAATTCATATCACCACGGAGTACCTTACCCACAAAGAGAAAGCAGTTATGGCTAGCTTCAAGGTATAGGCACTAGAAGTTGAGAGTTCCAAGTTGAGGAAGGAACTTATAAAAGCCATGGACGAGGGCAACGCTACAAGGGAGAAGGCCAAGGCTTTGACCAAGTAGCTCAAGGTAGAGAAATTGTTGATGACACAAAAGGATAAGTAGCTTCAATTAGCCAACCAAAAGATCAAGACCGTAGTTGCCAAGACTATACAAGCATTCCAGCTGACTAAGGAATATAATACCCTCTTGTTCAGCTAGTAGTACAAAGGCTTCAAGCTCCTTAGGAAGTATTTTGTGAAGAATAATCCGGGAGGTCACTTGGAGAGCTTGGACTTTGAGCTGATAGATAAAAAGATGGAGGCAGATGAAGCTGCTTAGGCTGCTACTGCTTCTACTAAGCGGAATGTGCCTGCGCCCGAGATTGATGCCTCTAGTCCCATTGATGGAGATGATGCCCCAGCTGCTTAACCATCTTTAACTTTCCCCTTTTTTTTTCCTTTTTTTCATATGTCTTCATGGTGCCCTTCATGGTTTTAGGCTTTTGACGATTTTAAACAATTTCATTTCTTAATGTTAAGTATTTTGTTTGATTTCTTCGTATATCTGTTTGTCTTCTTTCCATGACTGAGTTTTTTTTTATATATATAATTTACCTCACTTCTGTGACCACCACTTAATACTATTTTCTAGTTCTTCACCTGATTTGTGTCCTTGGACTCGTCATGTGACTTGCATCTTCCTAGGGATTTCATCACTTTCCCCGTAGAGTGATCACTTCACTTCATCTTATGGTTTATATCACATAGGTTAGTGAATTTTGATGCTTGACCTTGTCATGTGATTTACATCCCTTAGATTATGAAATTTTATCACTGGCCTCATCATGTGATATACATCACTTAGATTAGGGAATTTTGTCACCACATCCCTTAATTAGGAAATTTTATCACTAGACCTCGTCATGTGATTTACATTCCTTAGATTAGGAAATTTTATCACTAGCCTCATCATGTGATTTACATTCCTTACTTAGGGAATTTTATCACTGGCCTGGTCATGTGATTTACATCTCTTAATTAGGGAATTTTATCACTGGCTTCTTAGTTTCTACTTTGGAAAACACTCACGAAGATGGCTACTGAATAATTCTTTTATTGAACTATTTAAAACAAAGACAAAGACCATTACCGGTTACAAAACTTGACATCTACTATTAATACCTTTTGAGACATCTTCCTAGGGATTTCGTCACTTGCCCCGTCAAGTGATCACTTCGCTTCGTCTTGTGGTTTATATCACATAGGTTAGTGAATTTTGATGCTTGATCTTGTCATGTGATTTACATCCCTTAGATTTGGGAATTTTATCACTGTCCTCGTCATGTGATTTACATCCTTTAGATTAGGGAATTTTGTCACTACATCCCTTAATTAGGGAATTTTATCACTAGCCTCATCATGTGATTTACATCCCTTAATTAGGGAATTTTATCATTAGCCTCATCATGTGATTTACGTTCCTTAGATTAGAGAATTTTATCACTGGCCTCGTTGTGTGATTTACATCTCTTAATTAGGGAATTTTATCACTGGCTTCTTAGTTTCTACTTTGGAAAAAAACTCACGAAGATGGCTACTGAATAATTCTTTTATTGAACTATTTAAAACAAAGACAAAGACCATTACCAATTACAAAACTTGACATCTACTAGTAATACCTTTTGAGATGCTCTATGTTCCATGGACAAGGTAATCTTTCTCCATCTAAGGATTCTAGGTGGTAGCTCCCTTGTCTTGAGTAGTGGACAACCTAGTAAGGACCTTCCCAAGTTGGTCCTAGCTTGCCCTGTGTTGGATCCCTGGTTGCTGGTGTGACTTTTCATAGGACGAGGTCCCCTATGCTGAATCTTCTAAGCGTCACACTCTGGTTGTAGTAGTTGGCCATCCTCTGCTGGTACTTTGCTATTCTTTGGGATACCTTAGTACTAATTTCATCTAGGCAATCTAAGTTTATATTTATTTGTTTGCCATTGCTTTCCTTGTCGAAAAATTCCCTACTCATAATGGTCATGCCTACCTCGACGAGGATTATTGATTCCATGCCATAAGTGAGATTGAATGGTGTTTCTCTTGTTGGGGTTCTGGCTGTGGTTCAGTAAGCCGATAAGACATTCTGCAGTTCCTCAGGCCAAGCACCCTTTGCCCCCTCTAATCAAACTTTGATGATCTTTAGAAATGTTCGATTAGTTACTTCTGTCTGTCTGTTGGCCTGAGGATGTCCTGGTAACAAGAATTGGTTTTTAATGCTGAGGCTTGAACAAAATGATCTGAATCCTCGACTGTCAAACTGGCAACCATTATCTAAGATGATCGTTCTTGGAATGCCGCAAACTACGTTTTTCTATACAAAGTTTTGTATCATTCCGTGATGGTTGCCAATGCCTCTGCTTCTACCCACTTTGTGAAATAGAAGAGTTTAACCTGCTTTTTGCCTTTGGGGAAAGGACATACTATGTCAATTCCTTATTGTGCAAACGTTATGGCTACGTTATGGCCGTCATCATTTCATCGAGTGTTCGTTAGACGTTTCCATACCTCTGGCATTTATTACATCTCCTAACAAACTCTTTTACTTCTTTATGCATTGTAGGCCAAAAGTAACCTACCCTTATAATCTTTCCTACTAATGACCTGGCTCCCAAATGATCTCCGCATACACCTTCATGAACTTCTTGCAAGATGTATCTTACTTCGTCCTCTCCAACACATCTTAGGTAGGGTAAGGAGCAGCCCCTTTTATAGAGTATGTCATTCAGGATCGTGAACCTAGTAGCTCGCTTATTAATCTTTCTCATCTCATCTAAGTTTGGTGGCAATCATCCATCTTTAAGGTATTATAAGATCGGAGTCGCCTACCTAGTGCCATTTTCTATTAAGAAGAATGTGTGAAGCTCTTTGATATTAGGGAATTTCTGTATTTTTAGCATTAAACCCAGTAAGCTGGTCCCGTCTTCTAATGACACACGTCTTGCTACTTCGTCTGCTTCTGAATTCTGACTTCATAGGATTTTTATGAAATTTTCCTGTTCCAACTCTCCAACTATTTGGCTTGTCAGCTTCAGGTACCTCTGCATCTTGCCTTATTTTGCCTCGTATTCGCTGTTGATTTGTCCTATCACGAACTTTGAATCGCTCTTCAAGAGTACGTTTTTGGCTCTTAGGGATCTTACCACCCTAAGCCTTGTCAATATCGCCTTGTACTCTGATTCATTATTAATGGTAGGGACTTGGAGTTGTACTACGTACTTCAAGACATTTCCCTTTGGAGAAGTAATGACAACTCCTACTCCTCCCATCTTCTTCATGGACGACCCATCCGTGTGAACTGTCCAAAGTGTTGATATGTCTTGTGTATCCTTGTCTTTCGATAAAGTAAACTTAGTAATCAACTAATACCTGGGCTTTTATTGTTGTTCTAGGTTTATATTCAATGTCAAACTGACTTAGTTTGATCACCCACTGTACCATTTGTCCTACTGCCTTTAGTTTATGCATCACTTTCTTAATTGGTTGATTCGTCATGACTAGGATCGGGATTTCCTGAAATGGCCGTAACTTCCAGGAAGCGACAATCAAGGCAAAGGTAATCTTCCCCATTTATGGGTATTTTACCTCTGCCCCTTGGAAGGCATGGTTGATGTAATATACTGGGTGTTGAACCTTAGACTTTTCTCAAATCAAGGTAGCGCCTAAAGCTGTGGCTGGTACTGCTAGATATAGGAATAGGTCTTCACCTTCTTTGGACAGACTTTGTAATGGTAGGTCAGTTAGGTAACGCTTTAAATCCTGGAATGCTGCTTCACAATCGTCTGTCCACGCGAAGGCCTGTTTAAGGATCCTGAAGAAAGGCAGACATTTGTCAGTGGCCTTAAAGATAAACCTGTTGAGGGAGGCTACTTTTCCTGTTAGTCTTTACACCTCCTTGACGGTTTTAGGTGACGACATCTCCAATATGGCCTTCACCTTTTCCGGATTAGCTTCGATCTCTCGTTGTGACACCATGAAACCAAGGAACATACCTGAGGAAACTCTAAACGCGCACTTTGTCAGATTTAACTTCATCTTGTATTGCCTTAATGTTTCAAAAGTTTCCTTAAGGTTGTCCAGATGGCTTTCTTCTACTTTGCTCTTGACAAGCATACCATCGACATAGACCTCCATGTTTCGTCCAATCTGCTTACAAAACATTTGGTTCAACAACCTCTGGTAAGTGGCTCCTACATTTTTTAGTCCAAATGGCATGACTTTATAGCAATAAAATCCTTGACTGGTGATGAATGTAGTCTTTTCTTGGTCTTCCTCTGACATCTGGTTCTGATTGTATCCCAAGAACGCATCTATAAATGTCAAGAGCTTATGTCCCGCCGTCGAGTCAACAAGTTGGTCAATCCTTGGCAACAAGAAACTATCCTTTAGGCATGCACTGTTTAAATCCGTGAAGTTTGCACACATTCTCCACTTCCCATTCGAGTTCTTCACCATGATGACATTGGCTAACCAGTCTGGATAATAGACTTCTTGAATAAAATTAGCCGTCAGTAACTTGTCTACCTCATCCATTATGACTCTATTTCGTTCGAGAGCAAAAACCCTCCGCCTTTGTTGAACTAGCTTCCTTTCTGGATTCACGTTCAATCAATGCTGAATAATATCTCTGGATATGCATGGCATATCCTCATGGCTCTAAGCAAAGACATCCAAGCTCTCCTTTAGGAACTTTACAATTTCTTCTTTCGTTGAGAGGTCGAGGCTCGTACCCACTTTTTTTATCTTCGTTGGCTTCCCATCCACCAGTTCAATTGACTACAATGCTTCCACTACTTCCCAACTCTTTTCTTCTATCATCCACATGTGATTGTCTTTTAAGGCTAGCACCGCTTGATAACATTCATGAGCCAAAACTTGGTCAACGTTCATTACCCCTATCCTGTATTCTATTGAGAATTTTACCTTCAAGCAGTATATGGATGTTGCAGCTTTCAAACGGTTAAGTGTAGGTCATCCTATGATTACATTATAGGACGAAGGGAAGTCAACAACTAGGAAATCAAGTTGTTTGGTTACCTGAAAAGGATATAAGCCGGCCGTGATGATTAGCGTCACTATTCCTTTCAGGTACACCGTGTCCCCACTGAAGTCTCTTCAAATCAACCCGTAGTTATTGAAAGGCTAAAAGGTAGATGATGTTCACAGAACTCCCATTTTCCATCAAGACTTGTCTGGTGTTAAATCCCTCTATCATGAGCATGATGACTAATGGGTCGTCATGTAATTGCTTCACTCCCCTAGCATCTTCTTCAGAAAATACCATGTCCGTGATCTCTCTTGTTCCATGCTTCAACGGTGGTGCTGCATGAACTCTGTTAAACTGTCTCTGCTACAACTTTTTTAGGGACTTGACCTATCCCTCTACTATCGATCCCCCATTGATCATCTTGATCTCCCCTATGGCACTCTTTGGACGATCATGTTGTTTTTCATCCTCTTTTGGCTTATCTTTTGACCATGCTCGTTGTTCTAGATTGTACCAACTTGGCGCATTTTTCTTCAAAAACTTCAATAATTTTTCCTTCTAGATAAACTCTTCTATCTATTATTTTAGGTCCCTATAGTCCTCCATGTAATGCCCATAATCTCTATGAAAACGACAATACTTTTTCTTGTCGTAGACATTAGGTGACAAGTTAAGTGGTTTTGGCCATTTGAAGGGGTGATCGTCCTTAATCTGCATTAAGATTTTGTCAACAGGCATTACTAGGAGTGTGAAATTTACCATCCTTCAAGTTTTGTCATCTCTTCTCTCGACGCTGTCATGGCTGGACAAATGATCTCTCCTTTCCTTCTTCTTCCCTTTTGGGTCCTCCTAAACATTTCTTCTTTCTTTCTACATATCCCCCATTTCGATTGTAGCTAAAGCATCTCTGCATTCATGTACTTCTAAGCCTTTAACAGCATTTCTGCCTTAATTCGGGAGGGCTCTTTGCAAAGGCGACTACAAATTCCTTGGATTTTAACCTAGCCCTGAACGTGGTTAATTGCACCTTGTCCTCAGCTTCGTCTACCTTTAATACTTCCCTGTTGAATCGTTTCACATATGACCTCAATAATTCCCCATCTCCTATCTGATCATGAGTAAATGATCTGCTGGCCTCTTCTGATGTTGTCCACAGACGAAATGGTGCACAAACGAGTTGCTCAGTTGCTCGAAGTCATCTATGAACGAACGGTCTAGTTTGCTGAACAACACTCATGCCGCCTCCTTAACAAAGGTAAGTCTATCTTCGAAGAACCCCCTAAGCTTGATAAGAAAGAGACTAAAAAACCTAGGGCTAAGAAGGGCAATACTCAAAAGTCTAAATAGAAGAAGCAGCATCTCTGCCATCACTGTGGAGCAATAGAACATACTTGACCTAATTGCTACAAGTGGCTAGCCACTCAACAAAGCAACAGTATGATCTCATCGAGAAACCAGAATCAGTTTCCATCCTCTCTTGCTCCTCTTGGAGATCTACTCAAAGCCCTCATGTTCCTTTCGAACTTGAACAGTTTCAATTCTTCCCCCTCACCGCCGGATCAAAGGTTCACCAAATAGAAAGGTTCTTCCAAGGTGTGGAAGGAAAAAGGCTTTAAGTGATTCAGTCACTTTTCTCTCTCTCTCCCTTTTTTTTTTTTTTACTTGCATTACTTCTGTGTTTTGCTTTATAGTTTTGAGTCAATCTAGTTTTATCCTTTGATTTTTTTTAACATGTTTTTGTTTGTTTGTTTTCAGTTTTTCTTTATTTTTGTTTTTCATAAAAAAAATTCTGAAAAATCTAAAAAATACAAAAATCGTGTGTTTTGTGTACATTGGTACTTATGTACCTTGGATGGCCATTGAAACAAAGTTTCTAAACTTTGTATCTTTTGTAGCTTAGATGAGCATCTTTATGCACAACTAAGCAAGTGAGCTTTGTGGCTCGTGTTTGTGATGAATAAGTTTAAGTAGTTACTTGTATTTAACACTCATATCACTTTTTTTGACGGGAAGGACTAGAAAATCCTAAAAGAAAGGCATAAAAAACCATCTCACCATTTTTGCTCGCCAATCATGAAATGACATCTGTATGCTTTGGCAAAAGAAAAGTGAAATGTCAAAAGCTTAATATCATTGGGTATTTCTTTTCTCTCTCTTTTATGCCCATGCATGATATACTTTACAAAAGAAAATATGCAAAGAAAAATAAAAGAAAAAGAATCAAAATGTTTTATATAAGATTGCAAGCGTGTCTTCAAGGAAATGTGGGAGTTATAGGATATACCTCGAAGGTGATAGTCCCCATCAAGCAGTTATGATTGTGTGTGAGTTAAAGTAATTTTCTCATATCTCAAATTGTCATAACATGTAGACACTTATGCAACCTTTTGATTTTTTTCACACACAACACGCAATATTCTTTGTTACTTTTAATACATGTGCAGGTACAATGTGATTTGGCCATCATAAGGACTACATGTGTTAATGTATGCTCACTAAACTGTCTTGACTTGTTTTTGAAATATAAAATTGGTTAGACTTGTTGTGTGTGTGTGTGTGTGTGTGTGTGTGTGTGTGTGTGTTTTGGATCTATATGCTTGACATTTTTCTTGTTGAGAGATGTTTTTGAGAGCTTTAAATGTTAATTGGATCTTTGGTTGTGTAGCATGTTTGATTGCATTCATGTCTGTGTTTTTTTCTCTTCTTGAAAAACTATTCTTGAGCAATCTCAACAGCTGTTGGACACCTCTCAACAGCTAGGCTATCTATTGAGCCTCTTGAACCTCCTTTCTCGATAGCTATTATCGCAATTTCGATCCATCGAAGTTTTTGAGATTTTAACTCGATAGCTTTTCGACAGCTTCTCGATCCAACAAGGAAGTTTCTGTATGCTCGATAGCTTCTCCTTGAGGTTCTTTTGCTATGGACAACTCTTGATAGATGCTCGATAGCTTTATCTATTGAAATTTAAATCTCGACACCTCTCGATACCTCTCGATCCATCGAGAATTTTAGATTTCTATATAATGGGTCAGCATGATTTCTCACTCATTTCTCTCGACTCTTTCTAACTCTTCACCTTTCCAAACACCTCTCTCTCACTCTAAACTTCTTCCCCACTCTTTTTTTGGCCTCAAGAGAGATTTATTTCTCTGGTAAGATCTCTTTTCTCTCATCTTATCATGCATTTCATCTCTTTTGACCTAACTTTTGGGGTTTTTGAAAAAAATTTGGTGTTCTTTTCAAAATTGATGAAGTTTTTATGAAATTTTTGGGATGGATTTTGATTAAATGATTTTAAATGATCATGCATTGCATCACATTTTCATTTTAACAATGATTCATGCCTTTTAGATGTGTGCTTCCTTTGTTGAAATAATGTGTGCTGATAGGTTAGGATTGGTCTGAGCCCATGATGTTTTTAATGTTGCATATCACATGTTCATGCATTTTTCATGCATACATACCAATATTGTTTCTATCATATTGATATTAAACTGTTTGGTGCTTTTCTGCTTGTCTCTCTCTCTCTCTCCTTCTTTTGGTTAGTTTCTCTATGGCACCTAAACAAAACTCTAGTCCATCCCAGAACTGTCTTCGTTCCAGGGCATCATCTTCTTCCTCTGTTGATCCTACCCCCTCTCATGTCAGGTTTCATAATGATAAAGCCTGTAAGGGCTTTTTGGAGAACTTTTCTTGACGAGGAATTCATTCAGAATGCCAAGACATTCTATCGGACTTTTCTGATACTGACCTTCCCACTGTCATCTACAGTAAGGGTTAGGAATCACTGCATGGCATCTTGGTCACTTGTCCCTCCGTGATCATACAAGAGTTTTACTCCAACATGCACAGATTTGATTATTGTGTACCTTATTTCTTCACTCACGTTCGCGGTACGCGCATTGTAGTCACTCAGGATCTTATATCCGAGGTGCTACACATACCGAGGGTAGCGCATCCTAACGACCCTGGCTATGATCATCTTAGGACTGTGTCCAAAGACGAACTTTCATCTCTCTTCTATGAGACACCATCATCTTAGGGTGACCGTCAAAACACCCCTTGCACGAGCTTTGCAAAAGGTCCACGGTTCCTTAACATGATAATGACATTTTTTCTTTATCCTTTGTCTCACTATAACTCCATTACTGAGCCTCATGCTCAATTTTTGTTGTCCCTCATTGATTGGATTACCATAGACTTCCTCTCTCACTTCATACTCTCCTTCCTAAATGTCTATAAGGAAACGGAGACCTGTGATAAGCTTATCTTTCCTTCGACTATCACGCGAATCATTTGTTGGGAAATCATCATGTTTGCATCGCATACAAAACATACGCAGCGGAAAATAAACGGATCTACTTCATTCGCAATTGATAACATGCACTATGTAGGTTTCAGAATATAAGAACAAGAGAGTGTACCTTGATGCGGTGAAATTCAAAACCGAATGAAGAAGTACTCGGGAACACTTTCAATCTTCACTCCAATTTCACTTGATGCCCAAGATGTGTGGGCTCACAATCAGTTCTATGTTTTCTAGAGAGAATATGAAAGAGTGTCTCTCTTCCTTATATTTTTTTTTTTTATTATCTTTCACATACAAACCATTTTATTCAATATAAAATTCTGTATGTTTCTCTCCACATAACTGATTATCTAATTGGGCTAGCCTTTTGGGCCTTCCCAATTGGGCTTTAGTGTGTGGCTTGGATTGGGACCAAAAGGGAACAAATAAGACACTAGCTCCAATGGGCCTTGGGCTTTTCTGTCAACTCTTGACAAGTCCAAAGTTACTATTAATTATATTTAATACCACTATATAAATATAATTGCACTCTAGGCCTCATTAATAAATTATATCCCAAGACTTTATTATACATGCAACCCCTTCATAAAATATTCGTAGTAATACAAAGTCATGAATATAGACTGCCACTTTGTAAATTACTACATCTTAATCCTTGAGTACCCGGTTTAATCCTTTTAAGTTATTCATCATGTATTTATGAAATCCAATTTCATAAATATATACTTTAGTCTTACTAAAGTGGTTAGGCCTAACTTTCAGAATAACTGTACCCATTAAACTTATCTCAAGGGAATATTTTATATCTCCGTTAAGAGACTATGAATTCCATCTTGAGAATATATGTTCTATCAACACTAAATGTGGCTGCCCAACATACTGAGGTATTGTTAGGATATGTGCCCTTAAATCCTATTGTATGATGCTATGTATGATATTATGTATGACATTATGTAAGAAATCATGTATGACTTAATATTGTGTTTAATAAAGTTGTTTTATTCTTATCTAAAATAATGGTAACATGAATATTCGGACATTATCAAATAGTCCATGAGATGCATAGTATGTGATTTATGTGATTTAGTCACAGAAGATATAGATCACAAGTTCTTTGTAAACTCAGAATTTTGGTTCGTAGTCGGTGATGAAATTGGGCATTTCATCTGCGAAGACTATAACATATTAACTACGATGCTTTGTCTTGATCATGGAAGTGGTGACTTCTAGTTAATATGTTGATATGTTTTAAGAGTTAAGACATATTGAACTAGACCGCTGTGAGATATATTATTCTCCTAACGACTGTCAATTGAATAATAAATCTCACGACTTGTATTCACATGAACTCTTAATCCTGAGAGAATAATGGACCTGATCATGAAATGTAGGTTGCTTTGATATATCAGGAGTGAGATCTAAAGCATCATTCACCAGTTTTCTGTCTCCTATACCAAGTCAGACCACTTCTTCGTTATAGGTAACATTGATGCAGCGAGCATTAGACGAAGCAACGCCTAGCTTCGACCGAAGCAGCCATGGACTAAGATGGCGACTCCTCCGGCCTCTTCTGCTCCATCCTCATCTACTCCTTCTTCTTCTGCAGGTGGAGTGACCCTTGAGGTGGGTATGGCGTAGCTTCAACACATGGATGCTCACCTTGACACACTTAGTGATGAGTTGTGTCATGTGAACACCTGTGTCAGTCGTAATGCACGACGATAGGCTCGCCTTGGTGGCTTCGTGGCGTCTTCCTCTCTTTCTCCACAGGCTTCAAAGGACTCCGACGATGATGGTGACTCCGATGATGATGAGGATGCTAGCTCTTCCGGTGACGATGAGATGACTGCTTGAGTTACTTGCCCTTTGTCATTCGTGACAAAAAATGGGGAAGTAGTTTGGGGTATGAGAATAGTCATGTACTTAGAGGGAGAGTTAGTATAGGAGATATTTTTGGTAGGGGGAGTTTTTTTTTGTTTTTGAGGGATGTAGTGAGGACTTTTTGTATCTTTTCTTTTCTTTCTTTTTAGATACATTATTCTTACATTGTGATAGCAAACCTTGTATTCTTCTTGATATATATATATATATATATATATATATATATATACTGAGGTTGTTATTACATTCTTTCACCTGTCTTTACATGTGTTGTTTCCTTTCTCTCTTTATGCACATACTTCTCATAATTGTATGCAATCTTTTATTTCGGTTTTACACTAAGATGCCATGATGAGTTTTGTTTAAAGTGTTTCAAAAATACAGGTTGTCAAAGTCTTCCATACCATGGACTCTCTTCTTGCAAAGTTTTTTAAGAGTTTGTGTCAGGATAGATTTTTTTGTATTCAACAAGTAAGTATAAGTTAAGTGATTTATGACTTCTCTCATATTTCATTTGTTTGTTGTGGTTCTGTCACGGATTGCCAAAGGGGGAGATTGATAGGACATATGTAAATCATGTTAGGAACATATGTCAATATAGAATTGGCTAAAACTTTGACAAAACGCACTTTACTTGTAATTGGGTAGATCTAGGATGTGTTTAATACTTCAAGGAACAAGAGTTCAAGTCCAAGTGTTAAAGTCATGCAAATCTATCCAAGAATCAAATGACGAAGTGCTGGATTTTAAAGCTCGACAGCTAGCTTGTCAGATAGAATCTATCGAGGTTTAAAAGGAAACTTTAGCCCAATGCTCGACAGCTACTCAATAGATAAGCTATCTATCGAGATTTATGAAAATCAGTTTTTTAGATCTGATTTCACTCCAATTCGTGTATCCATGTTTAGGTTTTCTTTTCTCACAATCTTAAACATATATAAGGATTATTTAAAGGGTCGTCAAAGGTTGCGCAAGTGTAAGGCAAAGTTTTGTTCATGCAAATTGTGACTGGAGACAGAATTTACCCTAATTCATCTTTCTCTTGAAGAAGCTGTTGCGTTTGTACGCCGTTGGGTTTTATGACCAAGGAGCTTCGTGATCTTCATCGTGTTGATGAACTAAAGGACATTACAGCTAACATTTTTCTTAAGTTGGTGAGTAAGCCGCATACTAGGATCCGCGTATCGATTGGTTAGTCACATACTGGAAGCCGTGCATTGCAAAGGAAAGATTATTACTACAGAACAAGTCCAATTGGGTAATGGGGTAAGGTTCAACTGTAGGTTAGTATAAGGTACTGGGATTCCTTTACTTATAACCGCTTGTTATAATAATAGTGAATTCTCAGGATAGGTGACCTTAAATTCATCCGATGGGGTTTTTGCCTTGGAGGTTTTCCCCATTCGTAAACAAATTACTGTGTCAACTTTATTTTCCACTGCATATTAACTTAGTTGGTGATTTGTTTGCGCTACCACGCGTTTTGCATGTTAATTAAATTAATTAATTAACTTGGCTAAATAAATTGGTTAATTTATCACAAAGGGTCAATATATTCTTGGTCTATCATATTCTATGATCTTTATGCACAATTCAAATTCTCATTCTCACCACTTTAAAGTAGCAGCACATCAACAATAACGATATTAAAAAGTTAAGTGATATGATTATGAATCTTTAGTACTTTTCTCAGATACTACCAATATGCATGAGTATTCATTCATCTTTTTTTTTTTTTTTTTTTTTTTGAGAAAGGAGTATTCATTTATCTGATAAATAATTTAATATGCATATAAGTAATCAAGTCAGTATGTGGAAACTTAATATGAAATATTTAGGACATTTGTTGTGAACATATGTCATTTAGAATTAGCTAATCCTTTAACAAAACGCACATTACTTGTAATTGGTTAGATCTAGGATGTGTTTAATACTTCAAGGAATAAGAGTTCAAGTCCAAGTATTGAAGCCATGCAAATCTATCCAAGAATCAAGCGAAAAAGTGTTGTTTATTAAAGCTCGACAGATAGCTCGACAGATGTATCTGTCGAGATTTAGTATTTGAAGCTCGACAGATAGCTCGACAGCTATATCTATCGAGAATTACGAAATGCAGATTTCCAAATCTATTTTTCACGCATGTCCAAGCTATTTGTGTAGGGTTTCTTCTCTCACAAACCTAGACATATAGAAAGCTTATTTTAAGGGCCGTCTTATAGGATTCAGAGGTTGTTGCACTTGTTGTTACATGCATATTGTGACCGAAGACAATCTTCCCTAGTTCATCTTTCTCTTGAAGAAGCTTCTACATTTGTACGTCGTAGGGTTTTGTAACCAATGAGCTTCTTGATCTTCATCGTGTGGATGAACTGAAAAACTTTGTAACCAACATCTTTCTCAAGTTGGTGTGTTAGTCACATACTGGGATCTGTGCATCGATTGGTTAGTCACATACTTGGAGCCATGCATTGAAAGGAGAGATTTTCACTACATTACAAGTCCAATTGTGTATTGGGGTAAGTGTTCAACTATAGGTTAGTATAAGATACTGGGATTCCTTTGCTTGTAACTGCTTGTTTTGATAATAGTGGATTCTCGGGAGTGGTGACCTTAAATTCACCCGATGAGGTTTTGCCTCGGTGGTTTTCCCTATTTGTAAACAAATCACCCGTGTCAAATTTAATTTTTGCTACATTTAGTTATTTGGTGATTTGTTTGTGCTACCACACGTATTGCATGTTAATTGACTTAATTAATTCACTTGACTAATTAATTGGTTAATTAACCTAAGGGGTCAATACATTCATGGCCTATCAAGTGGTATCAGAGCAAGCACACTCTGATTAGGGTTAATCTTTGCTATGTGATCCATTGACTCCTGTTTATCATGGACAGAGGACAAGCTCTCATTATACCTCCTTTATTTGATGGCACTAACTATGCATACTAGAAAGTACACATGAGAGCTTTCTTGCAGTCTTTAGATGAGAAAGTGTGACAAGTTGTAGAGATAGGCTAGACCAAGCCAAAGGAAGCGCCGGCTGATTGGGATGATGCTAAGATTAAGGCAGCATACTTTAACAACAGGGCATTGAATGCTTTATTCATTGCGGTCACCAATGAGGAGTTCAAAAAGATATCCTCTACTGAAACTGCAAAAGAAGCATGGACTATCCTCCAGACAACCTATGAAGGGACTAAGGCTATCAAGGATTCAAAGCTTCAAAGGCTTACCACAAGCTTTGAAGAAATTAAGATGGAAGAGGATGAGTCATTTTATGAGTCCTATGCTAAGCTCAAAGACATAGTGAACTCTGCATTTAATCTTAGGGAAACCATTCCCGAACCAAAGATTGTGAGAAATGTTCTCAGATCTCTTCCGGAGAGATTCCATGCCAAAATCACTGCTATTGAGAAATCAAAGAACATTGATCAAATTCCTTTGATAGAGCTAGTTGGCAATTTGCAAACCTATGAATTGGGTTTATCTAGGATCGGGAAATCAAGCAAGAGCAAAAGCATGGCATTGAAGGCCAAAAGCAATGTCACAGATAAGTCTTCGGATGATGAAGATTCCAAAATGAAATCCTACATCACTTGGCAATTCAAGAAGTTCATGAAGAATGCCAATGTGAAAGGATTTGACAAGGACCGAAAGCAATCCAATTCTTCACAGTTTAAAAGCCAAGATAACAGGAAGAAGGATGCTAGGGATGGCGGTCAGTACTTTATTCCCTCTAGACCAAAATGCTTCAGATGTCAAGGCTTTGGACATATGAAACATGAATGTCCAACTTATCTCAAGACCATTGGGAAAAGCAAAGCCCTTACTGCTTCCTTGAGTGAGACCAAGCCTGAGGATGATTTAGATAATTATGACGAGGGAATCTTGAATGCCTTCACTGTCACGGTAAATCCTACTGAGGGGATTGTTGAACAGGTAGAGGACTTGGTGGAGTCTAAGTTT
The DNA here is from genome assembly GCA_033629205.1 of Lithocarpus polystachyus. Taxonomy (NCBI): domain Eukaryota; kingdom Viridiplantae; phylum Streptophyta; class Magnoliopsida; order Fagales; family Fagaceae; genus Lithocarpus; species Lithocarpus polystachyus. The sequence continues at coordinate 69,071,341 of CM066162.1, forward strand.
GAGAAAATGGATGAACAGGATGACATCCATATTGCCTATGCAAAGTTGTACAAGGTCTCTAGCCACCAAGAAGCTGAGTGATGTGGAACTTAATCGAGAGGAGCTCTCCACAAAGGTTGATAAAGCTAATCAAACCATTGGAGCTTTACGATTTCAAAACAATTTCTTAGCTAAGAAGACCAAGAAGCTTGAAGCGGAGCTATTCCAAGTTAGAGCTCAATTGGAAAGGATTTCCAATGCAAAACTTGATGAGATGCTTAGCTTTTAGAAATATGCTTCTGATCGAACTAGTTTTGGGTATGATTTCTCTTCTCCTGATATTGCTTCTTCTAGTACTACTGTGTTTGTTTCACCTGCTAATAATGTTGATTCTGAAAACAATGATGTAAAATCTGTTTTAGCTAGTGATAACATAGACAATGGTAAATCTGTCTTAGGAGCACCCCTTAAGCTTGAAAAGGTAGTGATTAAAAACCCTAGGGCTAAGAAGAGTAACAATCAAAAGTCTAAACAAAAGAAGCGGCACCTCTGTCATCAAAAGTTTAAATATGGTTGCAAGCATGTTTCTAGGAGATATGGGAGTTATAGGATGTACCTCGAAAGTGATAGTCCCCATCAAGAAATTATGGTTGTGTGTGAGTTAAATTGATTTTCTAATATCTCAAAATCATCATAACATGTTAACACTTATGCAATCTTGCGATGTTTTCGCACACAACACGTAAAATTCTTTGCTACTTTTGATACATGTGCAGGTGCAATATGATTTGGCCATCACAAGGAATACATATGTTAATGTATGCTCACTAATTTTTCTTGGCTTGTTTTTAAAATATAAAATTGGTTAGAATTTGTGTGTGTGTGTGTGTGTGTGTGTGTGTGTGTGTGTGTGTGTGTGTGTTTGGATCCTAAATGCTTTGCATTTTTCTTGTTGAGTGATTTTTTTAAGAGCTTCAAATGTTGATTGGATCATTGGTCGAGTAGCATGCTTGATTGCATTCATTTTTGTGTTTTTCTCCTCTTTGAAAAACTGTTTTTATTAAACTCGACGGCTTCTCTACAGATCTCAACAAATATCTATCTATCAAGACCCTTAAACTTCTTTTCTCGACAAATCTTATCGTATCTTCGATCCATCGAGGAATTTTTGTCGTCTACAGATTCTCGAAAGCACCTCTACAGATTTATCTATTAAGAATTAGTGCTCGACAGACCCTCGATCCATTGAGACACGATTTCTTTAAATAGCTTCAGCACAAATTAGATCTCATTTTCTCCTATCTCTCTCGACAAAAACTTGCCTTTTCACCTCCCAAACACTCTCTACTCTCTCTAAACCTCAAATCCACTTGTTTTCGGCCAAAGTTAATCATTTCTCACTTGGTATGATCTCTCTCTCTCACACATTTTTCATGCATTTCACGTTTTTAGACCTAGGTTTTGGGTTTTGAAAAAAATTTGGGGTTTTTGAAAATTGATGAGTATTTTGTGAATTTTGGGTTGGGTTTTGCTTAAATGATGTTATATGCTCACGCATTACATTTCATTTGCATTGTTAACTATGTTTCATGCATTTAGATGTATGTTACTATGTTGAAAAGGCTCGTCAAGACTTCTCGAAGAACTTCTCTCGACATGGCATTCATTCGGAACGCCATGTGATTCTATCAGATTTTTCTGATACTGCTCTACCCACTGTCATTCACAATCAGGGATGGGAAACTCTATGTGAGATACCCGTGAGCTGTCCCACCATGATCATACAGGAGTTCTACTCCTATATGCATGGTTTTGATACCTTTATACCTCGATTTCAAGTTCGAGGTATACGTATCGTAGTCACTCCAAAGCTTTTCTCCGTTGTACTACATGTTCTGAGGATGGAGTTTCCTGACTATCCCGGTTGTCATCATCTGTGGACTGTGTCCAAAGACGAACTCTTGTCTCTATTTTGTGAGACACCTTCTTTATGGGGTGATCGTCAAAACACTCCATGCTTGGGCTTGTTCTTCATCCTTTGTCTCACTATAACTCTATTACCGAGCCTCGTGCTCGCTTTTTACTTTCCCTCATTGAGGATCTTACCATAGACTTCCCTTCTCATTTCATTCTCTCTCTCATCGATGTCTATAGAGACACGGCGACTTGTGATAAGCTTATCTTTCCTTCTACTATCACGAGGATCATTTGCTACTCCTCTATTCCTTGTCTCGAGTCTACTCATTTCACCCTCATGGATGCCATTAGCGTGGCGTCTATTCGACAGAGTGAGGCCTAGCTTCTACCGAAGCGGCCACGAACCGAGATGGCGACTCCTCCAGCCATTCCACTCCATCCACCTCCGCTCCTTCTTCTTCTTTTGTGGGTGGTGTAACACTAGAGGATGTCATGGTGCAACTTGAACGCATGGATGCTCGCCTCAATACACTCTCTACTGATTTGTATTGGGTGAACACCCGTGTTTCTCATATTGCACGACGACAAGCTCGCATGGGTGGCTATATCGCATCTCCATCTGCCTCTCCATCTCCATAGGCTTTAGAGGACAAGGATGATGATGATGGCTCCGACGATGATGATGATGATGATGAGGATAAGGATGCTAGCTCTTCTAGTGATAAGGAGATGACTGCTTCTTAATGACTTACCCTTTGTCACTCGTGACAAAAAGGGGGGAGCAGTTTTGGATATGAGAGTAGTCATGTACTTAGGGGGAGAGTTAGTAAAGGACATTTTTTATAGGGGGAGTGTTTATATATGAGGGATGTAATGAGGATTTATGTTTTTTTTTTTTTTTCTTTTCTTTCTCTTTTATATACATTATATCCTGTACAATAGTCTTGTGACCATTTAGTGATAGCAAACATTGTATTTATCTCTGATAATTATATGATGATGTTGTTATCATTTCACCTATCTCTACATGTGTTATTTCTTTTCTCTCTTTATACACATGTTTCTTATTTATTGTATGCAATCTTATATTTTTTTGTTTCACACTAAGATGCCTTGATGAGTTTTGTTTAAAGTGTTTCAAAAAGACAGGTTGTCGAAATCTATCATGCCATGAACCCTCTTCTTGCAAACTTTCTCAAGAGTTTGTGTTAGGATTATATTTTATTGTACTCAACAAGTGATTATGAGCTTGGTGATTTATGACTTCTCTCATACTTCATTTGTTTGTTGTGGTTTTGTCACGGATTGCCAAAGGAGGAGATTGTTAGGACATATGTAGAACTTGTTATAAACATATGTCATTTAGAATTGGCTAATCCTTTGATAAAACGCACTTTCCTTGTAATTGGATAGGTCTAGGATGTGTTTAATACTTCAAGGAACAAGAGTTCAAGTCCAAGTAATAAAGCCATGCAAATCTGTCCAAGAATCAAGTGAAGAAGTTTTGTTCATTAAAGCTCGACAGATAGCTCGACAAATGTATCTATCGAGATATAATATTTGAAGCTCAACAGATAGCTCGACAGTTGTATCAATCGAGAATTATGAAATTCAAATTTTCAGATCTGTTTTTCACACATGTCCAAGCTATTTGTGTAGGGTTTCTTCTCTCACAACCCTAGACATATTGTTGTTGCATCCAGTTGTATCTATTTTAAGGACTATTTGTGTTATTCACGTACTAGGACCATTGCATCGATTGGTTAGTCACGTACTTGGAGCCGTGCATTGAAAGGAGAAATTATCACTATGTTACAAGTACAATTATGTATTGGGGTAAGGGTTCAACTGTAGATTAGAATAAGGTACTGGGATTCCTTTACTTGTAACCACTTGTTTTGATAATAGTGGATGCTTGGAAGTGGTGACCTTAAATTCACCCAGTGGGGTTTCACCTCGGTGGTTTTCCGCATTCGTAAACAAATCACCCGTGTCAAATTTAATTTCCACTGCATTTAGTTATTTGTTGATTTATTTGTGATACCACACGTATTGCATGTTAATTAACTTAATTAATTCACATGACTAATTAATTGGTTAATTTATCTAAGGGGTCAATACATTCTTGGCCTATCAAAAAATTTTAATTTAGTACGTGCAAACATGGAAATATGACATTTCAAGGGAGGAAGAGAATGGCTAGAATCGAGGCAAATCACTGTGAAGTTTCAGCAAAGCGGTTCCAAGTAGCCCTCAATGAAGAAAATAAAACTTTTGTAAAGGCAGGAGCTGATGTTCAGCCCTGCCAACAGCATACGGGGAGAGAGCTCGTGGAAATTATACGGGTAAAAGATCCCACTATAGTGTTTTTAGCCGAGACGCTTACAGATGATGCTAGGCTAGAGTTTGTTTAAAGGAGTATTGGTTTTGATCATAGATGGATTGTTCCAAGAGTGGGAAGAGGTGGAGGACTAGTTCTTTATTGGAAAGCATCGATCAACCTAAAAGTGGAAGGTTTGGATAGATACTATATTGATGCAGTGATTGATAAAAATACGGAGAATGAGTGGAGATTAATGGGTTTTTATGGTGAACCCGAGACAGCGAGACATCATGAAGCTTGGACCAAGCTGAGGGCTTTGAACTCATGACCTGAAAACCCATGGCTTTGCTACGAAGATTTTAATGAAATTATCAGACAAGATAAGAAACTTGGAGATGCAAGAAGGCCTTATAATCAGATGCAACAATTTAGGGAGGTGATTGATGAATGTGGGTTCATGGACTTGGGATTTGAGGGCTCTAAATAAAATTGGAGCAAGCACTTCGAAAATGGAGTCTAAATTTGGGAGAGGCTTGATAGGTGTTTGGTAAATAATAGTTGGTTCAAGAATTTTGGCGGTTCAAGGGTGTACCATTTGTCTTGTAATTCATCGGATCATATTCCAATTCTGATATCACTATCGGGTTTGAACCAACTTACCGGGGAAAAATATTTCGATTCGAACAGATGTGGCTCTCAAATTCCAGTTGTGAGGAGGTGGTAGTTTCGGCATGGGGCAGTGGGAGTGAAATCGATTTAAAGGGTGATATACTAAGAAAAGTGGAGAAGTGTGGAAAGGAATTGGGGCGATGGGAGAAAAATGTGTTTGGGAATGTGAGATTAAAATTGAATCATTTGAAAAAGGACCTAGCTAGAGAAGAGAGGGCAGCCATGGTTAGTGGGAACAATTTTAGCGTGAGACAAATTAAAAGGGAGATTGAGGTGTTGCAAGATAGGGAAGCTACGATCTGGGCTCAACAATCATGAATTCTATGGGCAAATCAGGGGGATAAAAATACAAAATATTTCCATAGTTGTGCCACAATGAGATTCAGGAAAAACTCAATGGAAGGTATTAGGGATGAGGGGGGTGTGTGGAGAACTAGACAGGAGGATATTGGGGAAGTTATGGTGAACTATTACAAGTCTCTTTTTGTCTCAATAGATGGGAGGGTTTCCATAAGCATCTTAGATTTTGTGCCTATAGTGATTGATGAGGAGATGAATGAAAGTCTATGTAGTGAGTTTGAAGCAAGCGAAGTAGCTACTGCCCTCCATCAAATGGTACCCCTCAAGGCACCTGGTCCAGATGGTATGCCTCCGCTCTTTTATCAACATTTTTAGAGCACGGTAAATCATGAAGTCACCTCATCCATCTTGTCATGGTTGAACTCAGGTACTATACCTACTCCCCTAAACCATACTTTTATCACACTTGTTCCAAAAATAAACTCTCCTGAATATGCATACCAATTTCATACAATCAGCCTATGTAATGTCCTTTACAAAATTAACTCCAAAGTTCTTGCAAATCGCCTCAAAAAATTGCTCCCATCCATTATCACAGAACACCAATCAACCTTCACTAAGGGTAGATTAATTTCTGATAATATTTTGGTTGCCTTTGAGACCTTGCATAGATTACAAAACTATAAAGGGGTAATTATAGGTATATGACACTATATGAGTAAAGCGTATGATCGGGTGAAGTGGTATTATTTGGAGGGGATAATGAGGAAGATGGGATTTAGGGAGAGGTGGATAAATCTTGTACTGGGTTGTGTGAAAACAGTATCATATTCGGTCTTAGTAAATGGAGAACCATGTGGGATGATTTTTCCTACAAGGGGGATTAGGCAAGGAGACCCAATTTCCCCTTTCCTATTCCTTCTTTGTATGGAGGGGCTGAATGGTTTAATTAAAAAGGTTTAATTACAAGGTGATATCCATGGCTACTCCTTTTGTAGGAGGGGCCCAAAACTAACACATATGCTTTTTGCAGATGATAGTCTTATTTTTTGCAGGGCAACAATGGAGGAATGTGACAATGTCTTGGAGATACTAAAAGAGTATGAAGAAGCCTCAGGTCAAAAAATGAATAGGAGTGAAACCTCCTTGTTCTTTAGCAAGTCCATTCCAGAGGAGGTGAAGCATGGAAACAAGGCGGCCTTAGGTGTTCCTGAAATCTTGCACTATGAAAATACCTTGGGCGGCCCTCCTTAGTTGGGAAAGGAAATAAATAAAGTTTTAACTACATTAAAGAGAAGGTTTGGCGGAAACTTCAAGGGTGAGAAGTAAAATTACTTTCACAAGCCAGAAGGGAAGTGCTCTTAAAGGCAGTCATACAAGCCATCCCTACTTACACTATCGGATGTTTCAAATTGCCGGTGAGTTTGTGCAATGAAATTGAGGCTCTAATCAAAAGATTTTGGTGGGGCCAAAGGAGCGACCGTAGGAGAATCCATTGGGTTAAATGGGAAGAGATGACAAAATCTAAGACTATTAGACGTATGGGCTTTCGAGATCTTTCTATGTTCAATGACTCACTTTTAGCAAAGCAAGCATAGCAACTCTTGTATAATAAAACCTCACTCTTCTACGAAGTGTTTAAAGCCCAATTCTTCCCTAATTCATCACTTATGGAGGCTGCCGGCTCAAGGATGGGGTCTTATGCTTGGAAGAGTATACTTAGAGGATGTGACATAATTCAAAGGGGGGCATTATGGAGGGTAGGGAGTGGAGAAAAAATAAATATTTGGCAGCAACGTTAGCTGCCAAGAAAACACCCAACGCATCAACCTGCTTGCCCATTGGAGAGTTTCAAAAATCATACCGTTGACTCACTTATTGACCCAAGCACAAGAAGATGGAATGAAGAGATGGTGGATGGATTATTTGTGGAAGAGGATGCAAAGTTGATCAAGAAAATCCCCTTAGTCGACATGTGACACACTTTGTATTGGCCTTACTCTACCTCAGGAAATTACTCTTGCAAGGCCGGATATAGGTTCCTTAAAGAAAAGGAGGCGCTGCAATTAAATGCTCAAACACCTCCAATCTGTCATAAGTGGGTTTGGAAGGAAGTATGGCAGATGCAAGCTCCACCAAAGATAAAAAAAATTTCTTTGGAGAGCCTGTCGTAATGTACTTCCAACCAAACAAGTATTGATACAAAGAAAAATTTTAGAGGACCCAATCTGTGAAAGGTGTAAACTGGCAGTAGAGGATTTGGTGCATGCTTTGTGTTCATGTCCGGAGCTGGATGTTGTATGGGCTGATCAGGAAAAATGGGAGTTCAGGTGTGAAATTGACTTCACAAGTGTAAAGGAGCTGCTGTCATGGATGATAGAGGAAGGAAGCCACTGGAGTTGCTAGCATACACGGCCTAGACTGTTTGGAATCTAAGGAACAAGGTGAGGCTCAATCTACAAGCTAGTCTGCTGCACCAAGTTGCTGAACAGGCAGCAAAAATGTTGGCGCAATACAAAGCCAACATAGAAGCTTCAAGTATGCAAGTGAGGAGCAACGGAAATGGAGGAAACAGATGGAGAGTACCGCAAGCTAGTTTTGTGAAAGTTAACTTTGATGGAGCAATTTTTGGTGAGATAAATAAGTCAGGTGTTGGAGTTGTAATAAGGGATAACAATGGGGCTGTTTTAGCTTCATGTTTAGAGAAGATGTTTTAAGCGTATAAGGCAAAGGAGACAAAAGCATTGGCTACTCGAAAAGCCTTGATGTTCGCTCATGAGCTGGGGTTCCAAAATGTCATACTAGAAGGTGATGCTCTTGGTTTAATTCAAGCTTTGAAGTCACAAGAGCAGAACCTATGCCCTTTGCTGGTGGAGGATGTGAAAGTTTACTCGAATCATTTTCAAAGAGTGTTGTATTCTCATGTAAAGAAAAACAGTTTTGAAGTCATAAGCATACCCAATTTACAAGTATGGATAGAAAATGTTTCTTCTCATATTGTTTCATTTTTACATTCGGATGTAAGTCAATTACATTAATAAAAATATTTAAGTTCTTTCTCAAAAAAAAAAAAAAAGTTTAATTTGCATTTAGCAACATGTAATTGCAAAAACCTTAAAAGTGATGTGCACAACTTTCTTTTATCTTTTTCCTTTTTCCAACTAAATGTGCATTTCCATTTTAGAATTTTTGCAAAGTATACTAGACTGTAAAACTGGAGGAAAAAAACCAAAAAAGAAATTGAAAGAAGTCGGAAACACACACCAAAAAAGAATTGTCAATTCGATAAAGCACTCATGATATTTATATAAATTCATGTCAACTGTCTATTAATTGTACATACCAAGAAGCCAACTCTACCTCAAACTAAGAAGTCTATCTTTGTAAGTTTCTATGGGGTTTAGATTAGAGATAGATTTTTCATTCTTAGATAACATATCTACTTGTTATAATTAGTACATAGCTAAAAAGAAAATCAGCTGCAAAAGTTGCACAAAATAATATAAATGAATCAATAAAAAAAAAATGTGATTGTGCTACAGGGTTTATTAATTGTTAATTACCAAAATATCAGTCATCTTATCAGATACTGCCTTAAGAACACCATTGTTTTTTGTACATCCCTTCAAAAGAATCAATAAAAATAAGTGATTGTGCTGCTAGGTTGATTAATTGTCAAGCTCACATTAATCTTCATCCATGGCTTCTTTGGGATGTTGTTAGTCTAATTTCATCATCTATTAATTTTCAGACTCGTACATGCCAATTACATTTTAGATTGTTGTCATGATACCCATTGATAAAGCATCAAACAGGGCCAAGAAAAACCCTTTCACAAACCTTTTCTTTTAAAGTCATAGATAATAGGTTAGACATAATGGATTTGTGGCAAACTATAATGGAATAAGCTTCAAAGCCCCAAGATTTATAAGCTACTTAGGTCAAAAAGTAAATTTCCAAAGCCATAATCTATTTATTCTAAAGATAACCACACACAAATACATCTAAATGCTAACAGTTCTATATAAACAAAATTATAATCCAACTTAGCTTTTGAGAATTATCAAATACTGAAAAATCAGTCATCTTAATCACAATATCACATAGAAACGATTAATAAACAAATTCACAGGCTTTAACTTATAGCATAATAACATTTTTCTAGTAAATTTTATTTATAATCAAAATTTTCCAACCATCCCAAACAATATCCACTTAAAGATTTTTTCTTCTTCTAGTAGCCAATCTAAGTCATGGATGTTTATGGGGATAGGACGATATACTACCACTTTAAAAAGACTTAGACACAAATACTTACCCAAGAGAATGAACTTTTAATGGAATCATTGATTTGAGAACTTCTACTTTTAAGAACCTCTTCAACAAAAAGAAGAGTTCCGACATTTTGTCTTTGGAGGATAAATTGACCCAAAGCTGTAATCCCTTTGAGTTTCTCTTATTGCAGCCATTTCAAGGTTGGATGATTCCTCTACCTGCTGTCATCCACTGCACAAAAAAATATATGAAACAAAGAGGAATAAGTTTCATAAAATAAAGCTCTGACATTAATTTTCTAATTCCTATTGATCAACAAAGAGTCAGCAACTGATATGTCTTACTTGCACATTTCCAAGTTCAATTGTACCCTCATTGCTTGCACAATCTTGATGAGTAATGCCTCCTTAAAGTCCAAAAAACTCAACTTCAATTTCTTTACAATTAAACCTAATAGTAATCAAGTAATTAAATAGCTTTGAGACAAAGTATACCTGTAACATGTACGTGACAGTCTCAAAACCTATAAAACAAAAATCACATTAGAATTTACTAAATTAATTATATACAGTGAGCCACGATTAATGAATGCACATAACATCGAAAACAACAATGAGGGCAGAACCTCTGTGTGGATGATCTGAAAAATCACTGGGAGGAGTCACTGCAATCCATATCAATAAAAGAAATTTGAAATTTGAAAAAGATTAGATTGCAACTTTTCATACATGAAAAATAGTCCAACATCATAAAAAGATCCAAATTCTTTAGGTCAATCTCGAAATTTAATACCATGAAGATAGAAAGTCAAGAACAAAATAACCATGAATCAAAGTTGACACCAACAAACTGATAAAACAAAAAAAAATGGCTATATAAAGATTCTTGAATCCCAAACACACTAAATAAAAACCAAAAATTATTTATAATTTGAATCCTACAATTTCTCACTAACCAAAAAAAAATCATTATTATTATTTAAAAAAAATTAAAAAACCAAAGCAATGACACAAAAAGAGAGAGATAGGATGGAACATAAATTTGAACATCTTGTTTGAGCTACATGTTTTATGTTTATTTAAAATTTCAATGATTCCTTGAATTTCATATGAAAAGTTGCTAGTCTCGCATCATGGAATTTAGGATTTTGAACATAATGTTGTAAAAATGTACTAAAAAGAGAAATCATGAAAATGACGATAACCTCACCCTACACAATTAGCTAGCATTACAGCAACCCTATTTAGCTTGGCTGGAATGAAATTGAATTTCCACTAATGCAATCCTGGGAATAGAGTATAAAATATTAAAATATCAGCATCTAAAAGTTCATAACTTTAAAATTTGGTGTTCGAAAATTGCATAGCAAAGATCACCTACTAAAAATATGTAATAACATAAAAAATGCCAACATTAAGAGCAAATCAGGAAACAACCAATAGCCCTAATTTTTTTAGAAGAACCTGAAATTATTTGCATAAAGCTACCCTTTATACAAATTCCTAAACCAACAACACCAGTATTTTGCAGAAAATGAACAACCCAATATACTTGAAACCATATAGCAAGCAGTGTATTCCATCTACTAATACTCGGCACTGGTAATAAATTCGTTTTGCAATCTTATTGTGATAGCCACCACTACAATAGAATCTTATAAGTTATGAGGAAACAGGGACCTTTTTTTTTCTAGTAATAGGCATATAAAATAAAATCAATCTAAGCCATCATATACGGTTAACAGAAGCATTCAACTTTTATATTTGATAATTAAAATCATAATTACGTAATCACATAGCCAAAAATAAAAAATTTGAGTTGATTATAGATTATACACCAGCACTGAGGGTAATGGGATTGCCTTTATTCTCTTCTCATGTGATGAAGAACTATTAGAGACTACTGGTTTCCATTATTTATTTCAAGCATTCCACCATCAAAAATATATCTTGTAAAGAAAAAAAATAGAACAGACATAGTCTAAAAATTAGAAGAAGAGAAACAAAGATAAACCTGGTGAGGCCAACCAAACAAAGTGTGAGATTAACGCAAATTAGGGTTTACAAATAAAAGCCAATTCTAAATCAAAACCATAATTAAAACCAAACCTAACCCAATTAGGTAAATCAAGACCAACCAACCAACCAACCAAAATACCCGAAACTAAATTCTATTAAATGCCCAAATTTAAAAAAAAAAAAAAAAAAAAAAAAAAAAAAAAAAAACTGAAGACATTCGAGGGTCTGATGCTGGCAGGAGGTTGGACAATAGTTTGGCTGTGCAAAGGCTTGAACCAACCATGAAGCGAATTAGTGAAAGGCCAGAGCGAGTTCTGTGTTTAATGAGACTGAGGAGAAAGAAGAAGATTTGTCAAACAATAGTTGATGAGATTGAGGAATGAGTCCTATACGTGCTTATGTTATGTACTGTGCTGCAGTTCTACAATCCAATGAAAGAATAAATGAAATTACAATGAGGTGTAAAATTACATGCACAAACCTAAGCCTAAATCAAAACCAATTCAGAGAGCAATGCGGAATTTTGATTGAATTACTGAAATACAAAAAAGAAAGCAATGCAGCCAATAATTGAAATTAACAAAACCCACTACGGGCTCCAAACCCATCAATCTAAGCTAATCATTCAAAACAAACACTCCCAAAAAAACCTAAATCATATTTAACAACAAAAATTATTGTACAAAATTAAAAACTTACCGGTAATGTTTGAGGAGAAAGTCAGGTCTGCTGGTAAAGCCTCAAAATCAAAAACTTGCTGCCATTGAAGGAGTGGGAGGCTAGCACCCATGGACTATAGTTTAGGGGTTTGAGAATTGAGATAGGCAGAGGCAAAGAAGGAGACGGTAGTTTGTCGGGTTAGGAAGTAAAAAACTTAATAAAAAATTTTATTTATTTAAAAAATAACAATATTTTTAGTTTATGTATCAAGTTTTACAAATATAAAATTAGATTGTGTTTTTTTTTTTTAATTATTGGGTTTTAGAAATATAAAATCAAAATTTTTGTTTTTTTTATTTAAATAATGCTGATGTATAAAAATGTGGAAGCTTTCAAAAAAGTCAAACGCTAAATCAAAGGCTTCGATTATATATATATATATATATATATATATATATGTATATACACACTAGAGTTTAACCCGTGCAATGCACAGGATCATTTTAAAATCAAAATTCGTCAAGGGCATGTTGTACAGCCCCACATTTGTCCTACTTGCAGGAATGATATCTATAAAATCCAATATCACTCCATTTAAAATCAACTCCAATTATCTTTTATAGAATTTAAAAAAAAAAAAAAATATATATATATATATATATATATCATATGTTACAATGGTGTCCATCTAGAAACAAAATATCAAGCACATGGTGAGCATCATATGTCGTTGAAAACACACAGGCACAACCCAAAGCAAATTAACCATAAACTAAAGCCCTTTTATGTAGGGGTGATTTTTTTTTTTTAATAATAAGTTTTGGGTTTATAGAGATAAAACATAGCCTTAACTCACAGCACACATTTTAAAAACATTCTGTTTTTTCACTCTTCAATTTCCAATGACAATTGCTCTGTTGGTTTCCCATGTTAATATGTCAAGCTTACCACACCAATGAGCCAAGCTCATCTAAGTAAAACAACTTCAAATTGTTAATTGCATGCTAGATCCAAATGCAATGGACAGTGTTAGAACTTAAAATTAGCGGAGTCAACGCCAAAAGTGAACTCTAGAACAAATGTAAACTACCTATGCAAATTGAAGCAAGATGTAACTAAGCAAATGAATTAATAGGTGGTTTGAAACCGAAGCATTAGCAACAATTAACTTTATAAACCAATCCCAAATAGCAAGCCCACGCAAAAACTGAATGCACAATTTAGTGAACTTGTATAAAATTAAAAATACAAAAATAAAAATCTATAAATTTACCTAACACCAGCATCACCAATAATATCAATGGGCATACCAATCAAAATTTGCATAACCAAGCATTCTAGCCATAACAACTGGGACAATGAACTTCATCTTCATTTCAGGCCTCATCATACCCATCAAAACCACACCAATACCATTATTGATTGTCCCATAAGTAGCTCTAATACCTAAAAGCCCAAAAATTTAACCCAAAACAAACTAAAAAATAACACAATCCCTTCCAAAAACAAAGCAGCTACTGCTTCTTTTTCTCCCTAACTCTTGCATTTTTGTGGTTCTATTAGCCTAACTTAAACAACCTATGATTGAAAATTGCATTAAGATTGAAAAAAGTATGACACAAAATATAGAAATTAGCAGAGATCAAAATTCTTGCAGCAAGTAAACTATTTAATAGAATTTGCAAATTACAAATTTCTCAAATGAGAATTAAAACCAAATTATGCTTAAGTAGAAATTGTCCTTCAAAAGAATAATGCCTGCTACAAAAAAGCTTACCATAAATATAGGATGGCAAACAAAATGCCCACTATTCCTTATCTCCTGCTTCTTTGCCAAGTTTGCATTCTATTACATGTTCGAATATATATTTTTTACATGTTCGAATATATATATATATATATATATATATATATTTAAATCAATAGAAATAAAGGGGAAAATCCCTAAACTTACCATTAAATTATGATATTCATTGTTACGCAATTGCATGCCTCAATCACTGTGATTTGTGAACTCTTTGACCTTTACATCACAACCCCAAGAAAAATAATTAACAAAAGAAGCCCTCAAAGAACTTGTAAACAACGAAATAAAAAAAACATAGGAAACCAAATAATAAAGAGGAGCATCATGTGAAAAATAACACCTACTATGAATTTCAAATTAAATACATAGATAACTATCACAATCAAATTTATCAATGATTGGATTATAGTATTTTTATGAACTTCATCAATAACTAATAAACAGAATTTTTGAAAAAAAAAATTTGGTTCAATGAACGAAGCAAGTTAAATTATTGATAATGAGGAGATATCTGATAGAATTTTAATAACAATAATTAATTAGAAATAGATAAAAATAAATAGGTTTAGAAAGTATAATTACAACTATAATTTCCAAAACAATATGCTTCTTACAAATATTTTTCTTTCTAGTATATTATAAGCAACTAAAGTGGTTGGTAACATCCCCTGTGATGGATACAAAATATTAGCCAAAAAAAGAAAGTTAAAAAGAGAATGATGAGAATATTCTTGGAAGAAATTTGGTGGAGAAGGCAACTTGGTTGTTGTCAACTTCATGTTCTTTGTCTTAAAACTTCTTCGTCTGAGAAGAAATAGATCAAACGAAGCTATAATTTAGATCAAATGAAGCTAATTTATCCAAAAAGAGAAAAATAAAATGAGGCTAAATTAAAACTGCAAATATTCAAGAAGTTTAGACATCAAATTCAGCACCAACTTTGATAAGACAATTACAATTATAAAAATTATAGCCTAACCTCAAGAAAATTTCCTCAGGAGCGAAATAGTTGTAGAACCCAAATGATATGTTTCCCATATTATATTCAACAAAATCCAAGTGGGAAAAGAAAATTCATCTAAAAAGCATGATGCGCTTCTAAGAAACTTGAAAAAATTAAGATTGTATCCATCAACTTCTAAAACAAATTTATACAATACTGGATAAAAACCACTTAAAAGAAACTATAAAGAGCTTTTTTTTTTTCTTTAATATTGAATAATGATGTACAATATGATCAAATTTGCATCCATATAAGAAATTATATAACTCAACAAAAATATAAGCGTTTAAAGCCTGTAGGGATTCTCTATGAAATAATTTATTTTACTAGTCTCGTAGAATGCAACAGGAATAATGATTTTGTAGCCATAAGCAGAGGTGCATAAATCATAATTGCTCATCCATCCCCCAAAAAATTCATTAATTTATACATACACTAATAAATGCTACAGTATATATAAACATGTTAACCACGATAAGAGTAAAAGAATGGGCAAAATGACAATGATATATAATATGTTACAAAACTTAAAAAATGTTTTCATATGATCCAGAGGATAAGCCAATAGGCAAGACGAAAAAGTTATTCTAAAAGAGATCCAAGTAATAGCATAGTTATATATTATGTAGGTATGTGCATGCCACCAAGGACGATAAAAGTTTTTCCAAGGCATCAAAATCTATAGTTGATGACATCGCCCACAAAACTGTGAAGATGCAGAAAAAAAAAAAATATATATATATATATAGGCAAACATTCTTTAAAAAAATTATTACAGGTGAAAGAAAAAATTCATAAAAGGAAGCTAGAACCTATTGGGAAAATCATTCTTTATGAACACAAAACAAAGGCCAAAATAGCCAAATACCACAATTTTCAGAAATTTTTAGCAACAAAGCACTGTTTCGAAAATAAATGGGAATGTACCACTTTTTCTGGAACTCGAGTTTCAGAAACTCGAGTTCCTCATCAATTACTGCTGAGCTGGAATTTGTGCGATTAAAAAAAATAATGTGGTACTCGAGCTTGGCAAACTCGAGTTCCATGCAACACATTACTCATATACGAATCATTCATTTTTTTTTTCATGGAGTTTGTCCATTATTCATATGATTACATATTTTAAAAAACACAAAAACCATTTAAGTGCAATAGCCGCGCCATTGCTAAAAATAGTTTATGCAGAAAACAATGTACAATTTTTATGAGAAAACAGTGAACGGTTTTAATTAATGCAAAAAACAGATTTTATGAATACAGTAAGCAGATTCGAATATACAGTAAACATGATGTGTAGAGAGCAAATTTTATTAATATAGAAATAGATTTTATCAATGCGGAAAAACAAAATCGATTATTGTGAAATTTAAGCATGCATGAAAAAGCATTTAGATTTGGCGTTTAAATTTAGAAAACACGATTTCACTAGGTGTTTTATGAGAAAAAAAAATGAACAATTTTTTAAATAGTGAATAGAAAATAATTTACGCAGAAAAGAGAGTGAACAATTTTTTAAATAATGCTGAACATAAAATAATTTTATGCAAAATCGTAGAAATAGTTTTTGCAGAAAACAGTGAACAATTTTTAAGAAAATAATAAACAATTTAATTAATGTAGAAATTAATTCATATTTTTAAATTAAAATCTCTATATTTTACAATGCTTCTATTTAAATAAATAAAAACATAAAAAAAAAACTACTTATTTTTATGTTTATGTTTATTTGTCGATTATCCCAAAAAAAAAAAAAAGTTATAAGGAACTCGAGTTTATTAAACTCAAGTTCCTTACAATGTACTCGAGCTCACCAAGCTCGAGTACCATAAAAGTAAACATAAACATAATGTTTTTTACAAAACGTACTCGAGTCTGGTATACTCGAGTAATGTGTTGCGTGGAACTCGAGTTTGACAAGCTCGAGTACCACGTTATTTTTTTTAATCGCACAAATTCCAACTCAGCAGTGCCACAGTGGCGGAATTGATGAGGAACTCGAGTTTCTGAAACTCGAGTTCTAGAAAAAGTGGTACATTCCCATTTATTTCCGAAACAGTGCTTTGTTGCTAAAAATTTCTGAAAATTATGGTATTTGGCCATTTTGGCCCAAAACAAAAGCTTCACAATTCTAAAATTAGGTCAAAATTTTGTCGCTCCTTTGTGGCCACTGCTATGAAGATGAAATTTGGGATTTGATGTATATACAGGGTTGTATATAAAAAAGAAGGGAACCAAAATTGATTGAATTAAAAAGAGGGCGCACCCATATCAAACTCCACACATCACACTCGCCTTTGCTGGACCTTGACAAACAAACATTTATCACCATCAAGACTTCTACCAACTTAAGCAAATATGAAACACACAACTTCTCCCATATATTTCTATTTTAACAAAAGAAAAACACATAAAACTAACAAAGAATATCTGAAAGCAATCCAATATGTATTCAATCTCTCAACAATCATCTCCTTCTGGCCAAAACAAAATTTTTTTTTTCTAAACTCTGAACAAATAGAAGGAATGAAAAATAAACATTACCGCTACACACGATAAGGCAATTCATATATTTACCATTGCAATAAATATTAGGATGAGATGTTTTGATTTTTGGGGTTGGAAAGGTATACTCTATTGTAGAAATTCAGTTTTGACTGAGGCTAAGTGGTGTGTAGGGGATGGCAAATCTATCCCAGTTAATCACCCTGCTTGGTTTATCATGAAAGAGGGGGTGGATAATGGTCTTAGTTCTTCTATGCATTCTATGGCAGATCTGATTGATCAAGATGGATTTTGCTGGATGACCTTTTTCATTAAGACCCTTTTCCATCCTTCAGTGGCAGACGAGATTTTAAGATTGCCTCTGTCCAATGGGAATCTTAAGAATAAGGTCATTTAACCACACTCACAGACTGGGATTTATTTTGTGAAGAAAGAGTATTATCCATATAAAGCACAAAAGCTTAGATGATCAATTGAGTTTTGCTTCTTCTGTCAATCGGAAACTTTGGACCAGGTTATGGAAGCTGAAATTTCCTTTCGAATGCTTGGTCTTTTCTTTTGGAAGTTTGTACACAATGCTTTACCTGTTAAAGAAAATTTGGTTAAAAGACAAATTATATCTTCCGCATGTGTACTTTGTGGTGAGAATGAAGTGATTGCAACGCACTTGTTTTTACCTTGTTCTATTGCTAGAGCAATTTGGTTTGCTTGTGAATGTGGTGTCAAACTTGATCTGTTGTAACCATAGTCAATTGGATTCTGAGTAGAACATTGTATTAATGCTTGTTATAAGGATGGCTCTATTAACTCCTTGTTTGGTGGTTGGGAGTTCTGTGGTCTATGGGATTTTTCAAGAACAAAGTTGCTTTTAAAGGCTGGTCTATTTCACCTAATGTGATGGTAAAATATGGAAGGGGGTGGATGATTAGTTGTTCAGATGATGATGCTAAAGTGCAGGTGTTCTTCTAAAAGAAATAAAATTGATTGGCTTTGTTTTTAAGTGCAAGGACAGGTTGGGGAGAAGTATGCTGCTGGGATGTTATAGTCAAGCAGTGACAACCAAGAAAGAAACCACTTTTAAAGCTCATG
This sequence comes from Lithocarpus polystachyus, assembly GCA_033629205.1. Taxonomy (NCBI): domain Eukaryota; kingdom Viridiplantae; phylum Streptophyta; class Magnoliopsida; order Fagales; family Fagaceae; genus Lithocarpus; species Lithocarpus polystachyus. Next base: position 69,089,883 of record CM066162.1, read on the forward strand.
AAAAAAAAAAAAAAAAACCAGACACTCTTGTTTAGAAAATGACCAAGCTGGCATCAACACATGATTTAGAAAAAATGATAATTGAAATCTCATAAGCTATAACTAATGCAGATTTGGTTCAAGGTTTTTCTGAAGGTTATGGGTTTGAGAGAATATACTTATAAAATTTTGATTAACATCTTTGAATGTATTCTACAGTGTGAAACTTAAAGAATAGGATGTGTCCTCCAACCAAACATGGTCTACTAAATGAATTACATGCAAAACTTGCCAACTTAATAGAAACCACACTCATTGTTTTGTTAATGCAATTCACACACCAGCAACCGTAAAGCTACAACAACAAAACACATTGTTTGCAATTGTCTACCATTAAAACAAAAGTTTAAAGTACCTAACCTGATAAAATAAAACAAAAAATAAAATACCATATAATAATTTGCAAATAACTTATAACAAAACTTATCTACATTGACTTGCTAAACAAAATTACAAAAAATCATACAACTGTAATTTTTTTTTTTTTTTTTTTGGTCTTCATATAATAACTTTGGAACATTGTTTGTCATACATTACAACAGAAAAAGGCATTGAATGAGGTAAGTAACATAATGAAATAGATAAATAGTACCTAAAAGATGCACTAAAGAAGAATAAATTACTTTATAATTGTGCGCTATCTGATCTCTTCAGCAGTTCCATCTCCTCCCCATTGGAAACTTCAGGATCAATATAGCACAACTGGAAGTATGAAACAAAAACAGAGTATCGTGCCCACCATCAAATTGTAGTACACTGTCAAACTGTAGTAAGACCAAGTACCAAAGTTTACTATAGACATTTAACCCCTCTATTTATGATAATTTTCAATACATAAGAATATTAAAGGTGGATTATAAATATTCAACATATTACCTATAGCCATCCAAAATTCATACTTAAAAGAAATGATAATATGTATTTGTACAATGATCATCTATTGTTCATGGTTAGGATTAATTGTCTTTTATCAAGTGGAATGTTCAATGACAATTGCTGTTCTTCTATGGTTTTATCTTCACATTTAAGTGCCAAAGGAACTTTTTAAAAAAATACTTGAGAATATAGACATTATCCATCACCAACTTTAACATACCCCTGTTTTGTCCTCTATATTTCTGTGAATTTTAAACTTGGGTAAATTGGTACAGGCATACATTATGGAATTTATGAGGATATGCATATGTGTAGACTTTTGGTGGAGAAGCACTGATATTAAGAGTGGATATTTAACATTTCTAAAAGGCATCAGAAAGACTCAATAAATCTTCATGCTGGTCATGCCAATATGCAATAAAAATATGAAATAAAATAACATTTTAAAATAAGACAAGTTTGAAGAAACAATTAACAGAGTGTGTCATATAGGAAAGGTGAAAAAGAGTTAAAAGTTTAAAATTTGTGTTAGTGACAGATTGTTGTAGACAGTAAGGGGTATCTCGCAAAGAAGATTAGCCAGCAGCATTGGGTCTACCAATCATGTTGAAGCTGCATCCTTTGTTGGTAATGCCAATTTAAAATAACCTATGTCCACACCTTATAATTCCACACAGTCCAAAGGCTCCAACAAAAGTCAAATACAAATAGATAAACCAAGATTTTGAATCATGAATTTAACAAAAAACCAAAGACACAAATTTAATAAATAAATAAACAATAAAAGAAACTATAAAGTTAACACAATTATTATATAATTAGAAGTAAATTACTGATTCCATACAAACAAAAAGAAACTATAAAGTAAACTGATACAAACCCGAAGGAGAAAGAAGCCAATAATTTGAAATATTGACCATGGCCAATGTAAATAGTGAACTCTTTAGGTAATCAGGTAATTTAGGTACTATTGGGAGAATTATACACATCATAAAACTTAAATTATAAACAATAAAAATAAATTTTAAAATAAAAAACAACAGCAGAATTTTATCAAACAATTTGTGAGCATATTACTAAAATGTAGTTACCATTTCCATTAGTGGATTCTTTCTAAGGTGGAGATGATGGAATAAAGCATGTTTGTATCACATACAAAACATACGCAGCAGAAAATTAACGGATCTACCTCATTTGCAATTGATAACATATATTATGTAAGTTTCAGAATTTAAGAACAAGTAAGCGTACCTTGGTACGGTGAAATTCAAAACCAAAAGATTAGAAGCACTTAGGAACACTTTTTATCTTCACTCCAATTCTACTTAATGCCCAAGAAGTGTGGTCTCTCAATCAATTTCCTAACAGAGAACAAGAGAGTATCCAACACTCACATACAAACCATTTCATGTTCATGTGATCATAATGAAAACCACTTAGAAAACTCTCATGTGAAAAAGCACTTATAAAATTCTGTATGTTTCTCTCCTTATATACAACTGATTATCTAATTGGGCTGCCTTTTGGACCATTCCAATTGGGCTCTAGTGTGTGGCTTGGAGTGGGACCAAAAGGGAACAAATAAGACTCTAGCTCCAATTGGCCTTGGGCTTTTCTGTCAACTCTTGACAAGTCCAAAGCTACCATTAATTATATTCAATACCATTATATGAATATAATTGCACTCTAGGCCTTATTAATAAATTATATCCCAAGACTTTATTATACATGCAACACCTTCATTAAAATATTCGTAGTAATACAAAGTCATGAATGTAGACTGCCACTTTGAAGATTACTACATCTTAATCCTTGAGTACCCGGTTTAATCCTTTATGTTATTCATCATATATTTATGAAATCTAATTCTATAAATATATACTTTAGTAACTCCTTACTAAAGTAGTTGGGCCCAACACTCTGAATAACCAAACTCATTAAACTTATCTCAAGGGAATATTTTATATCTCCGTTAAGAAATTATGAATTTCATTTTGAGAATATATGTTCCATCAACACTAAATGCGGCTGCCCAACATACTAAGGTTTTGATCGTGACTTATAGATCTCACTCCTAATTTATCAAAGCAACCTACACTCCATGATCAGATCCATTATTCTCTCAGGAGTTAGAGTTGATGTAAATAGAAATCGTGAGATTTATTATTCATTGATAGTCGTTAGGAGAATAATAAATCTCACAGTGGTCCAGTTCAATATGTCTTAACTCTTAAAACATGTCAACATATCAACTAGAAATCTCCACTTCCATGATCAAGACAAATCATCTTAGTTGATATCTTACAGTCTTCGCAGATGAAATGCCCAATTTCATCATCGACTACGAACTAAAATTTTGAGTTTACAAAGAACTTGTGATTTATATCTTCTGTGACTTTTCACATAAATCACATACGATGCATCTCATGGACTAAGATAATATCTCATTAGTTCATTTATGAATAGTCTCATATAATTAAACTATTTAATTATTTATGACATGCCAATAAATTGGATTTTAGGGCTTAAACCCCAACAGAAAAACATTAATTATATATAGTTGGGTCAATGTTTGGATAGGAAATGGCAGAGTGTTTTTTGGAAGACTACCAACACATACTTATTTATCTTCCAAAGGCTAAAATTGAGTGATTTGTATGACTCAAGCTGTAATGAGTTTTCTCTTCTAATAATAAAGAATAACAGATACACCAGCTTTCTTGTCTTCCAAAACAACATGCATCATTATTTGATTTGAAAAATCTGATGTTCAATAACACAGTATTATCCATCAGAGAGATTGTATAAGCCATTCATATACTGAATGTGATAGGCAGAGAATGTTCATTAGTTTAGATAACTATAAATTAAAATAGGCATAAGAAAAATGTTATCTTTTACCTTCAATGACTAATACATTCAAAGAACTTGAATTTGATGAAAACAGCAACAAACCGCAAAAAAAAAATCATACCAATAATAAACACGTCTATAAGACATTTATTAAACAAGTAATATGTACATGGTACAAATCCTTTTTTTTTTTTTTTTTTTGTGATGATTGCAAACTCTCCAACATAAGTGCTAACTTGCTGGATATCTAAAACCATATTATATTAAAACTGGTATTATAGTATTATACTATAGAAGGCATTGTTAATGGAAGCCTAACACAAATAACAAAATCTAAACCAATCCAACTAAGAAATTCAAACCTAAATCATGTTCAATCTCCAAATTTATAAAATGAAAAAATAAAATAAAAACTTTACCGATTATGGCTAAACAGCTTGTCTCTCTGTGTTTGTGGTTCCAACAAACCTTAACTGAACAATTTGCTTTGATTAAATTAAAGACTCTAGATTGTAGAGAGATTCCACTTCATTTCTGTAGAGAAAGAAATTGAATGATTTAAATCCAAAAGAGAAGAATTCAAACAAACCCATTACCAAAAATATTTAATAAAAAATAGTCACATATCATAATTCCAATCTCCTTAACCCTAATTCTTGAAACCAAAATCTAACTACAATTGTATAAGTGGAAAACATATAGCAAAACTAATTTAACTTTAAATTTGGTGGGAAAAAAAATTCAGAGAAAGAATAAGGACCCGTTGGAGGCATTGTTAATCAAAAAGTCAGAAGAAGAAGGAAGAGTTTTTGAAAAAAACCGGGAAACGATTCTCTTTTTTCTTGATCGGAAACTATGGGGGGGTATATGTAGTTTTTGTCTGATTTCTCAGATTTTTCTCTCTCCCAACTCTCTATGCCTAATCGACTCGTTCTCTCTCTGTTTATCAGACTCTCTCTCGATCTCTTTCAATTTAATGGTATTTTTGTTTTAAATCGTGTGGAGTTTCCCTGATTTTAACAAATACAGAGGAAAAGGGTTTTGAATCCAAATTCCTAAATTGACTGTAAAAAAAAACAAAAAAACAAAACAAAAGCAAAAGCAAATATCTACAAACATTTTGATAGAAAACCCTAAAACCCAAAACAAAAATTAATCAAATCTACACCTATCCAACAAAAAAACTCAATTAAAAGTAAAATTTCATACCAAAATCTAAAAAATGGAAAAAGAAAATTACCGGTGCCAGTTCCAACAATTCACATGGTTGATATATGGCCCAAGGGTTTCTTTCTATGCTTGCTGTTCCAATGGTCTAAGTCTGGCCAAGGAACGAACAATGGCCGGCCTTGGATATTTCTCTCTTTCTCTTGGGGCCTAACAAACTCTGTCTCTTTCTGTCCCAGCCTATTGATCAGATGAACAACTCTGTTCTCTCTCTTTCTCTGTATATGGGCAAGCTTGTTGAATGTAATTTACTCATTTAAGCGGTTAGTTTTGTATTTATACTCAAAGACCATCAAATTGTTTTAACGCTGAAGACTCCCCCAAACAGTGCACCATACGTTTTTTTTAAGATTAAATTGTATACATGGTTGTTTTTTAAGTGGCCTTTTTTCCTAACGTGGCAATACCTCCTTAATTGCAAGAAATGGCTTCTACTATTATATATAGTATATGACTAGTGTTTAACCCGTGCAATGCGCAGGATCATTTAATGAATTAGAAAACAATGAACTTAATATATTTCACTTAATGTGATGGTAAAATATGGAAAGGAGTGGATAGTTAGTTGTTCAGATAATGATGCTAATGTGCAGGTGTTCTTCTAAAAGACATACATAACCTGGTATCAACACATGATCTAGAAAAAATGTTAATTGAAATCCCATAAGTTATAACTAATGCAAATTTGGTTCAAGGTTTTTTTGAAGGTTGTGGGTTCTAGAGAATATAGTTATTGAAGTATGAAATAAGTAGAAGGGAAATTTGGCTAATAAAATCAATTTGTAAAGAAAAAAGTTTGCTAAAACATATGAGATAAGTAGAAGGGAAATTAGACTATCCTAACCTATTAGTTTGTTCCAGCAACATTGTGGACATTGTAAGGAAGTTGATAACAATGTCTAAAAATCTGTTACAAAGTGTATAAGATACGTTTGTTATCAATCTGTTTGTTTATTATTTTTAAATGCAGTAATTAACCAAAAAAATTCGATAATCCCATTTACAAAAAAATTATAATTACTATACATTCTAAAGTATGCATGTTGAAATGTGGTTATTAAAATCAAGGGTGAAATCCCTAATGCTCCAAAACAAAATAAGCAAATCACAAGCACCTTATGCCATTAGCACTTTCTAAGTCCAACATCTTTTTTTTTTTTCTTTGAAATAGCTAGAGATGATAGCAAATCAAGTGCCAAAGGAAAGATATAATAAAATTGTACAATAGAAATACAACTTGACATTTTGAGATACACTTTCAAAACTACAACTATACATAAAATTTGTTCCATTATTAAAACAACATTAGAGATTCCCAGTTGACTGGAAACTATCTAGATCAATAGTGTTTTTCTTTTTTGCTAAGATAGTTCAATAGAATTAAAATTTACCATTAAATAAAAATTTATTCTAGGTTTCCCACCTAATCAATTTCATAATGTCTTCCTTTATTTTAACTCAATAAGAAACTTTGAAAGTGTACTATCCTACATATATTGTAATTATGGTAGTGAGCATTTTATAAGAACACAATGATTATCAAATTTTTTTTGAACTTAACTTTCATCCATTGAAATTGATTCCTAGAACACATCATGTCCTTACTGCAAAAGAGACCAGCAAAAAGAAGTTGATTATCTAGATATAATTACAAATAATCAAAAAATTTGCAAGCATTGAAGAGCTTAAAGGGAAGAAGATATCAGAAAATTTGATGCTTTTTTACTGATAAAGGAACAATGTCAGCACCGAATCACCCCGCTCTTGAGAGACCATTAAGATTCTAGTAGAAACAAATTTATCGACACATCACAATCCTTAAAAGTAGTAGAAACATTGAATCAAAGAACACTAAGAAAAGTGTCAAGTAGAGTCAGTATTAAAATCACAATTACTTGTAATTATTTGAATAAGTCTCAAAGATGAAGTTCCATGGATATATTTCAACATCAATGTCCAAGTTTTGTCTTACGTATAGCAAGCATTAGCAAAGTATCCACAACCTTCCTCCTTCGGAATTCACGAAGCTACTCCAAAGAAAAATTGTTAAACCCATTTTGACAATTGAGTGACTATTGTTAAACCCATTATTTTGGTTTAAATTTTGAAGTAACATTATTGGCAGACCACTTTCAATTTGAGTTTATGGTTTGGAATACCAGGGAACCTCAATGAATTGAGAAACTCTATTGAATACATGACATCTTGGTCTAGAATGTTGCTTGAAGCTTTACATAATGAATCTGCACTAAGATATGTCTCTTCATCAACATTAATAACAAATGTAAATGTAACCAAGCCTGTTATTGGATATAACTATCGAACTAATGATTAATAAATAAAAAACTATCAAACTAATATAAATGACATAGGCGGTAGGAACATTAAAAAATCTTATCAAATTAATATGGAATTGAAGTATTCTAAACAACGGAATCAACCTAATGGAAGTCATAGGATAAAGAATGAGAAGAATGATAGTTAGGCTATCCTAACCTGCCAATTTTATCCAGCAATGTTTCTTGAAAACACCTGGTGAATGTTATAAATCTGTGTAAACAAAGGTAATTCAAACAACAAATACATAATGGATAGAATCTATTACAAAGTATGAGATAAACAAAGGAGAAATTAGTCTTTCATAACCTATCAGTTTGTTCCAGCAACTTTTCTTGCCAAAAATTACTCAAGTTTTGTACTTGACAAAGAACTGTAGCAAATCTAAATTTTAACAAAATGATGGGGTAAGAAGGTTTGTTAAAATTACCTAACTTTCAGATTTTAAACTATCAAAGTATTTTCACTATACTCTTTAAACTTTCAGATTTTAAACAATTTAAAACAAAACATATACATATTGGAGATCTAATATTATAATTCGTAAAGGAAAAGCTATGGTGAGAAGTTTCAGGAAAAAAAAAAGTATTTGAAGAAAAAAAGAGTATGCTGACCTTTAAAAAATAATGTTGCAAAGAAGTGAGGCAGGGTAGTAGATCATATGGCAGTTGAAGTTAACAATACATTTAGTTTACTCTTCTAAGAAAAAAAAAGACTTAACAATACAATGAAATACATTAAAATTCATAGAGTAATGTAGTATATCCATTTGTTTGTCTTGTTTGTAAGAGTATGTTATTTATAAAATAGATTGAGATATATTAGACTTCAGATTTTTTTCTTCTTTGAAGCAATTTGCTTAGTACCCTTTTGACGTTTTTGAAGCATTTGGAACAGCATTCTTTTATCACCAGTTCTTCCATCTTCAGTAATTATAGGAGCAATTAATTGAGGTCTTTCAACAAATGTTTGTCCTATTTCTATTTTTTAACTGGCTATGTACTTGTCCTTCCTTGATTTCCTTACAATATCCCCCATTGTGTCCTGCAATAATTTGCACTTTTATTAAATGGTGTCTCAAAAAATGGAAGAATATATGTATGTTGCTTAAAATGTAGAGTACATTCATTGTACTATACTGACTTTGATGGTATCATACTAAATTTTATATATTTTTTCTTATTTTGATGATGAATTCTTATGTATCAGTTAGATATGTATAGTAAGTCATGTGTAGACTAATGTTTAAATCATATAGCAAGCAAGGTAAAGTGTGCATGCTTCAATTTCATTGAACAGTATCTAAAGCATAGTGGAAATACCATGTAAAGAATAGTTATGAATTCTATGGTACTTAGGTGTATGACATACATTAGTTATCAATCTGTTTATTTGTTATTTTAAAATGCAGTAATTAGCCCAAAAATCCCATAACCCCACTTACAAAAAAATTATAATTACTATAAACTCTATAGCATCCATGTTGAAATCTATTTATAATCCCTAATGTATAATACAATAGACCAAAGAAAAATAACTGTTTATACCTTGTACAAAAGAGAAACATTCCCGGCAGAATTCCATTCAAGCAAACTATAATAAACTATAAAATGGTTTTATTTTTCAATAATCTTCTCAATGTTCCCCTTAAATTAAGGAAATCACCATATCTAGAGGTCAGTCTAATTTATATATAGCCATTATTCTATATGTCCTTTGGAGATGGCCTCTCGTAATTCTAGGGATCTACAATTCTTCTCCATGCCATAAGAATTTCAAAGCATATAAAGAAAGAGAATAAACGTCCAAAATCCAATTCAAATTTGAAGACAGAGAAGCGATGCATACCTTTCGTCAGTCTATGTTTAGTTTCGATTATGTTGGTCATGGAGTAGTGCCAATCCTCAATCTCAATTCCTATGCGCTCACGGACTGTATCTATGTCTCTCTATTTTTGTCTCTCTATTTCTCTGCATCTGCCTCTCTCTATCTCCGGATCTCAATACCTCTTGGACCTTTTGTCGTATTTAATTTTGACCGGTGGTAGTTCTCTCTATCTTCGTATCTCAATTCATGCATGCACCTTTAGGTTACTAGTGCCGATTGCAGTGGTCCAAGTCTGGCAAGGGATGGTGATGGCCGGCCGTACGAACTCTGTCTCCTCTGTATTGCAAGCTTTTTTTAGTTGCAAGCCTTTTTTTTTAATCGGTTATATATATATATATATATATATATACACACACACACACACACACACACACACACACACACACACAAAGACTAGCATACGGTGTTAAGATTGTGAAACAATATAATTGATTGCTTTTTTAACTTATACGTGGCTAAATTTTAGATGGGCATTTTTCCTACATGGCAACACCTCCTTAATTGTAGAAATCGACTTTCTCGCAGCTTCTACTATTTATATATGTATATATAGATGAAACATTCGTATACATATTTCAAAAACAAATTTGTTAAACATTGTGCTCTTTTAAAGGACTCTCTACCATAATTACAATATATGTTGAATTGTACACTTTCAAAGTTACTTATTGAAATTTATTTTCTCCAAAACAAAGTTCTCTATACGCATGAAGCTGATGTTTTGCGAAAAATATGCACAAAAAATTATGGGACCAAAATTTCTGCGAAATTTGTTATATTAACTTTAGAATTTAGCTTTAACCTTCTTCTTAAGAGTTTCTTTTTTTCCTAATGAATCAAAATCTGGAAACAGTGATGAGCTGGTGCCTAATCAAAAGTCCTAAAGTCCAAAGGAGTGGCATAATGGAATGGGGTGAGGGGCATCTTTAAGTTTAAACCCCAAGCACTGATATATGAATATTAGAGGACAGTTATATGCAGATTTTCCCCATGGGCTACTCTCTACCATATTTAGAAGCAAAGAAATGTTACCAATGATCAAAGCAAGGTTAAAATAAATGAAGACATTATGAAATTGATTACGTGGGAAATCTAGAATAAAGTTTAGTTTAATGGTAAATTCTAACTCTATTGAACTATCTTAGCAAGAAAGAAAAACACTATTGATCTAGATAGTTTGCAGTCTATCGGGAATCTCTGATGCTATTTTAAAGAGTGGAACAAATTCAATTTTCAAGAGAATGAGTGGGGTGTATTTTGCTGCCGTGTTTGGTGTCGTGTTGTCTAGGCCCTCTAAGGGACTATTTTTATGTATAGTTGTAGTTTTGAAAGTGTATCTCGAAAAGTCAAGTTGTGTTTTTGTTGTACAATTTTATTTTATTTTCTCTTTGGTGTCTAGATTTGTTGCCATCTCTAGCTATTTCTAAAGTTTGAATGGTAGCTTAATTTGATGTAAAACATTCCTTTCAAATATTCAACAAAATAAGTAAAATAAACCTAAAATTTCTTTAAATCTCATTTTCTATAGTTTTCAGTCTGTTCAATTTAGCATTTTGTTAATTTGTTAAAAGTGGACAAAAATATAGTCATATGTATAAATATATATATATATATATATATATATTATATTAAGTGAAGTACAATTAGAACTCAAATTAAACCCAAATTATTTTTCAAGTGTAGTCTAAAACAATATCATGAAAATTGTTTAATAACCGAAGCTTAACATTAATAGGTCACTACAATTGACCATTCTCGTACGTAAGTACAAGTTATATACTAGTTAATTATAAATGGCAACGGTCATTCCTCTATCAACTTTTAATATTTCTTTTAGGAGACCAATTGCCAGTTGACGTTCTTAGGGCCATATATCACATAGGCATCCAATGTTCAATTGTTCTTAGGGCCATATGACAAGGTTTTAGCCTGCATCCAACATTCAATTGTTCTTAGGGCCATATGACAAGGGATTTGACTAGTCAATTGCATTAATGTACTGATTAACTGCATGTAGTACAAGATACGCACGTCACTGAAGATCATGCACTGAGCACTAAACAAGACATGATCTTCAGTAATCATGTTTAGTGCTCAGTGCATGATCTTTAGTGACGTGCATATCTTGTATTGGATACAGTTGATCAGTACATTAATTCAGATGCTCAGACTGGTTCTAGGGTTATTTGGACTCGGGAGTTCAGAGCTTTACTTAATCTCTGCAATTAGGTTTGGTCCAAATTTTGACCCATCATTAGGCTTGCTTGTGTATCTAATATCGTTACTTTGGTGCTCCTTCCTTGGCTTTTACTGCAATTAGACCTCTTCATCGCCTCATAAATGCCACCCACAACCCATACGATAAATACAAATATTTCATCACTGCACATCTTTAGCGCGATAATCACTCCACAAATATAAATGCTTGTAAGATATGAAGAAAGCAAGGGACAGTTCAAGTCTTTAGAAAAAAAAATTTCACATATATACACTTAAATTAGACTAGATTAAAATTTCTATATTGTATAAAATAAAAAAAATTAAAAGATTAAAATATTTCTAGTAAAATTTATATCAAGGAAAAACACTCTTAAAAATTAATGCAACAAATGAGAGTTGCTTTGCTAATCCAGTTTTCAGAAGCGAACGCATGCCACAACCATACTATGGCACTAATGAGAGTTGCATGGCTAATATCACCAATGAACCCCATGACCATACCACAGCACCGATCAAAGGATGCAGCTAGCTTGTAAATATTGCAAAATGGCTCGAATAAACATTTCCTGAATTCAGTCTAATTAACGCAAGCTTTTTCTTGCCCTTGGTCCACTCTCGTACGTGTGCAAACAAAGCACTTGAAAAGAATGTTTTGCAAAACAAATTCCTTCTAATTCATCTGTCTAAAACAAAAATGGTCAAAATTCAGTATACAAGAGGATCAGGAGATTGATAAAATACATGAACATGGGCAAGGGGGAGAAAATTGTGAGGGAAACTAAACAAAAGCAAGGATGCTACAGATAATTATATGTGCAACTGTTCTTATTGGTCAGTGAAACTTGGCTTCAAAGATGGCTGAGGTGAGTTTTCATTGAGGTTAATATTTCTACCAGCAGGTGGCAAACACCTTTTTGAGAAAAATGTAGCTATACTTTTCGTCCTCCCACCACCCTTTTCTGGGAATGAAAAAAAGAAAACTGACTTAATCTCAAAGAAATATATCCTTTAAGATAAATTCAAGAAAATCCAGATCAGTGTGCATATATACCTGGCGAAATTGACATGCCAAGTTTGTTGAGAATTTCTTTCTTGACCTGCATCACAAGATATCATTACATTAAGAAAACTTGTTTTCAGCAACTTTAGACTGCGTCATGGACCTATATTTTCAAAACCGGTAAGCAGCATCTTCAATGATGTACTATGTAGTGACATCATGAAGGAGCATATCTTTAGTGGCAAACAAAGGAATCAGGGAGCAGACCCAAATGTGAAAAAGCTTAAGAATTTAAGCCCTCTCTAGGGCAGAAGGTGGTGTAATGGGTGAATTGCACTATTAGGTGTAACTAGTGCGATGCGAGGGAAAATTTTGCCTAAAAGTATGTTGGTCTCAAGATTTGCATAAAAAGTATAATTAAATTATATTGGTCTCAAACGGAAACAATAAATACTACAGGAAGACTTCTAAAAAAAAAAAAATTAGTGGTCATCTAACTAGAAGTTTTTGTAGTCCTCTCTAGTTTCTATCATATGGGATACCAAAATTATTTTTGCATCAAAAATTATAGGCCAAATATTTATGGCTAGAATCCTATAAATTGTTTAGATTTTCAGAATGGACAAATGCTATTAGAATCTATGATCATAGTATCTCAATTATTTGTCAATATTTGAACTTTTGATCATCTTTATGCTTATGATGGACCTACCACTTTCAGGCATTTGTGAAAAAATAAAAAATAAATAAAACACACACCATGAATTCTAAGGCATCACAGACAGTTTGGTCCAACTTCTTGTGAATTTCTTAATCGGCTATAGGAAGTCATTAACAAATTGGTCTTCATACCTAGTACCATAGCATCACAAACGCCTCAAAATTTAATATGAATATAGTTGAATGCAATATGACTATTGGTAATTGCCATATCGCATACCATTTGACATTTTCTGTAACACAGCAAAGAGAAACACTCATTATCTTAGTAGACAATCTTTCCAGTGTGTAGCCCATTGATAAGATTGAATATTATCTTCTATTTGGGAAATTCTAATATACCACTAAAAATGTGTGTGTGTGTGTGTGAGAGAGAGAGAGAGAGAGAGAGAGAAAGAGGTTAGGCTGTATATTTCCTTTTTATTTTTATTTTTTAGAGTGATTGTATATCTTCCTTGACCGTACATCTCCATTAGTTTGCACAAAAGGGCTAAATTAAGACTTGAAAAATGAGCAGAAACGTTGGTTTGGTCAAATCGGATCACTGAATCCAACCTGCAAGCCATTGTTTGCAAAAAAGTTGAAGAGTGTGTGTAGTCGGAAGGAAAGCTCGTATAGAGGAAGAGAACTTCTAAGTGAGTCTGGGTCTTGACTTTCAAGTTTCATCAATACACAGGAGCGAAGAAAGAGAGTTTGTAAATGGGTTAGCTTTCATCTACACGTGAAATGATCATGCTTAGGTCATAATATGTAAGGGAATAAGTGAGCTTGGGCTTTTCATAAAGTTTGGTCTGATTTGGCCTAATTTTCAACAACAGCCCGTCTTTTAGATGACAGTAAAAAGAAGTTAACCTGATCTTTTGGGTAACAGTAAAAAAATTTAATGATAAAAGGTTAAAGAGGCTAAATGCAAATTAGAGCACTACATAGCAAAACCTAATTTTCTCGTACATGAAGTTTTTGCTTATATATATATATATATATATATATATATATGTATATATATATATATATATATATATATTGATTAGGATGACCCGTCAAGGAGAAGCACATCAAAAAGGGCATGATGCATATATTAAAAAGTTTGTATGGAATTGAATCCTCTCTTTCCCTCTTCATTTTTTTGGGCACATGTCTAGCTTTACTTTTAACATCGGATCAGTTCATCCAAATTTCCAACCATTCCCCAATGTCCATAGTGCCACAAGAACGTCAGTTTGGAGTTTGGGCATTCCCTCTCTAATAGTGTGTGTATATATTTATAATCCAAAGAATTTTCCAAAATCTCCATTTTCATAATTTTTTACTAATGCTTAAAGAAATGCATGCACACAGGTATCCTAGCCCTCACCATTCAGAAAGAGTCACTGACCTGCCAACGATTATCAACAAAATCCGATATTTCCCGCACTCTATTTTTTAACACAGACTTCGAGGCAGCAGGGAACTTCTGCTGCAAAGATTCTATAACCTTATTGATACCCTGTGGGGATGACTGAATTGCAGACACCTGAGGGGAATAGAAATAGGCAGGCTACTGTTAGTAGCCAAAGATTGTATGCCATAATGCCATAACAATAAAATCAATGGCAGTAACAAAACATTTGTAATAATCCTACTCCCTCCTGACATTTCATAGTATCAATAAGAGAAGGGGGAAAAAAAACATTTTTCTAAAGAACTTCTAGCTTTTACATCTAGAATGAAATGCACAACTTACAACTGTAGGCAAGTCTGTGTCTGGAATGTTATTCACAGTTGAGACCAGTGTGGTACTGCTCTTGCCACTTGAGGTACTGCTCTTGCCACTTGATAGGCAAGCTTCTTGATCCTCATCTTCAATGTTTTCAATTGATATCTCTACACTATCAGGGAAAACACACATACTCAGAGCTTGCAAACACATCTGCTCCAGTTTAGGAGTACCAACAAGATCTTCTGCCATTAAGAGAGCAGCCTTCTCATGCATCAAATTTAATACAATCAAGGGCTGGTTTCTCCGAAGAGCTTGCTCTGTCAAATTGTTTAGATATTTTTGCTGTCGAAGCAATGTGCAGAACTCCCCACCCTTTGAGTCTTCCTTACAACTAGGAGAGCTTCTTGCCTCTTCAACTACGACATCAGTTTCCATTCTGTCAACTTGTACTCCCTGCAGAAATCAAGCAATTTTTTTTTAAACAATATATATACATATGGAGAGAGAGTATTTGAAATGGCTTTGATATATTGTGAAAGGACAGATGCTAAAGATAGTCTTTTAGGTGGCTTGTGTGGAATGCGCTCAAGATTATTGAACTTATGGCTAGATATTAGTCCCTTGGGATCAGTAAACAAAGAGTGAATTTCTAGTGACAATCCCATTCGTGGTCCATTCTTTCATTCCATTTCATCTTTCAAAATTTTAGAGCCATCAAATATTTATATCTTAAATATCTACAAACAGACTGTGAGTCTCAGCAAAATTTTATTGCAAACATGCAAAGACCTTTTGAGACCCTAATAGAGTAAACTAGACAGGTTTCAAATATGTCCATGAAGCTACTACTACAATGTACTTCAATGAGCACCACATTCTCATGACTCAAGTACCAAACAGCTAAAGAGATTCTATTATCTTCTTGGGACCTCATACTCAATGAAAAACATTATACAGGTTGACTATTAGTTTGCATTTCTAAAAACTATTTTGATGTCTTAATACTTCTGCCAGGAAAACACTATTATTTTGATATTATAAGAAATAGGTGACATTCATTTGAAATGAGCACTTAGTCAGAACAAATGGGAAAAAGGAGTTTTTCATAATGTCGTTTTAATCAATGCAGATGGTCCAAAAAGAGGTGAACTCCAATTCAACTTCTCTGATAAGGATGAAGGAAATGTGAAAACGCAAAAGATGTAGCCAATTAATTTAAAATATTTTGCAAGCCCTTTTCATCGTACTTGTAGTATGAACTAGTAAAATCACTACCAATGCATAAGAGAAAGAACTGTCATAACTTCAAAATAAGTGAGCAATTTGGGACATGAGCTTTGTCATTTTGAGTGTAAGTAAATTTTTCAACGAGTATATCATGTTAACAAAAGCCACTAAAGCAATGTATGGATCATCCACAAAACTGTACATTAACTATATACCAATACGAACGTTACTTTTACTTTTTTCTTCTTGGAAGGGGAAGAAGAGAGTGCCTATTATCAGGCATAAGGCAAAATCCAGCTTCTCAGCTGTCAGAAGTCATACCTCATTTTCCGAGAGATAACCATCAGGTACAAAAAAGCCATCTTCACTTTCCTCTTCATCATCAACTCTTGAACATCCTTCCTCTAGAGTTTCCTCCTCTTCATCTTTATCACAATCTGAAAGACTTTCTCCAGGATCCTCCTGGACAATGATGATGCCAGTTTTGAACTTGATCTTTAGAATATTGATTAATTTAATGATTTCCATGAAAGAAAGAAAACTGGATTAACTTTTACTAAAGATAACTCAGATAATACCTCCTCCCATTCATCGTCACTATCGATGTCATACTCCACATCTGGGTCCTTCTTAAAAGGATGGCGCGGGCCAACAACATGACTGAAGATGCATTAAAGCACATAAAATCAATGCCAAATTCCAGTTAAACTTACAGCAATAAATGTCAATTGTTCCTTCATTAGAGACCATACATTTCATAGATACAAAACAAAACTGCAACCTAGACCACAGATACTAATATCAGACATACTCAGAAGATGCTACAATTAAATTTCCAACACTTGCATTGAAGGCAGTTAAAAATAAAAATCCAATCTGACATAAAAATTACTTAGACCAGGAGCATATGAGTAATGACTCTATTCTAGAGACAACACTAATGCACAAATTTTGGAAGAGAACAAATACTTAAGCTTATTCATTGTCTTGTTTATTTATACATTATACATGCATACACTGAAAACAGAGAACAAACACCGGGACTTGGAATCTCCTAACTGCATGATTTATGAATTCTTAACCACAACTTATATAATCACATTGAAAAGTTCAAATCCTTAAAATAGTTCAAAAGGCTAAGTTAATAATTTTATGGTCCAACTCATTGAAACTTATTTAATTTGCTTTTAAAATTTATTTGCTAAGAACCACTCCACATCATTCTGTGGATATAGAAATGTTGCTGATGCTGAAGCCCCACATGTCCAATTAAACTACAAAAGGAAACCCAAACAGAAAACCAAGCGTATAAACCACAGAAGAGCTAAAAGATAGTTGGATTCTTCAAGAATGATTTTGTTAGAAATACTGCTTTAAAACACACTAAGTTAAATAATCCAATAAGATCTAGCTTAGCCTCACAGAACAGACAACAAATTCAAAATCATAAGTCATAACACAGGAGCTCACCTTTTTTTATGCCAAATACCATAAAATGCAGGTCTATGGCTCTTAGCAAACTGCAACAACTGCTTCCTCTGGTTAAACTTCTTGACATCAGGGAGAGAACTATCTGTAGCTTGGGAAAATCTATCATCAGAAATCTGTTCTCCCCATCCATCTGCAAGCTTATCTATGTTCAATTCATCATCACGAGCCACCACTCTAATAGCTGAGAGCTTAAGTTCCTTAAATAGTTGAGTCTTAGGCTTCTGACGTATTCCCCAATGTTGTTTTCTGTTTGAACGTATAGAGTGACCTAAGCAATGCCAGGAAGACAAGTGTACCCTGCAGTGTAACAAATTTCAAATTACAAGAGTTGTGAGATAAACATGGCCTACAAAATTAAACAGTACAATAAAGGAGGAAACCTACTTCCAGACATCGTCTACACCAATCTCATCATTTGTTGAAAGAGCACAGTCCATTGACACAGTAACTGCATCAGGCATTTTTTCACTCTTTTTACTTGTTGAATCAGACGTGGCTATTTTAGTTGAAGATTGGCCATTGTTGCACATAGGACTAGTTTTGCTTTTTTTAAGAAAACGTTCCATGATTGAAGCCTGCTTTTGTATAGAAAGTTGCTTTTTCAATTCAGCTTCTTCCTTTTCTCGACGCCGCTGATCCCTCTCAGCTTCCTCTTGCTGCTTCCGTAACTGTTTCCTCATTTCAGACTCTTCCTTTTCACGGCGCTTTTCGTCTTTTTCAGCCTCCTTTTCCTGAGATATTTAAATGATTCAAAGAAACATGAATAAGAAGCAGAGAAAGTTATCAACAGTTATCAACAGTTAAGTCAGCAATATCTACCTTAATTATATATGGGGAATGGTATCAGTATATTAGAAATGGGATAAACTTATACAGTTAGATTTATATACATATTCAACTCATTCCATGAAATAGAACCTCGCATGCTCTTTGCAAACAAATGAAAATCTTGTTCTGCACATGAAATTGATATCTATGAGAAATTTTTCCTTATTTATTTGTTTGAGTTTAGTAACCTTACAGGAGCAATTATATGATTTACAATACCTTGTCCCAGTAAAGATCCACTACAACAGAAGCTACAGGCCTACAGCCATGACTAAATAATGACATTTAACAGAACCACAAAAAAAAAAAAAAAAAAAAAAAAAAAAACTTACATTTTGTAATTTTTCCTTTTGAAGTTCACGTTCCATTCTTTTCTTCTCTTTTTCAACATCTCTATTATTTCTCTCCATGTCTTTAATTCGCATTTTGCCTTCTCGCTTTGCTTCCTTTTCAGCCCTACAACAGCAGATTTAGCCAAGAAGAAAATCATTTAAAAAGAATTTTTTTTTTAAACATTTAAAAAATAAATTAAAGCACCAGATCTCATAGATCCAGTGCAGATACGTACATGTCTGCCCCATTTTTCTGTAACAGCTTATCCATATATGAACGAATATCTGCTTCCTTATGCACTTTACCAAGCTTTTCAACTGCCTTTGCCAGGTCGTGTTTGTAACTCTTATTGCTTTCTGACTTTTGTAATGCTGTCAACATTGCTGAAATATGCCAGAGTACATTAGAGCACCAAACAAACTTAGGTATGCATAAAAAAAAATACTTGAAAACCTAAAAAGAATACCAAAGTTTTGCTTTACATCTGCACATATCAGTAAAAATTATTGCCCTAATCCACTATATAGGCCCCTCTCTTATAAATCAAGCCATCAAACCATACATCTAAGGAATCATATTACCAGAAACAGCAGTAATCCTCTCATGGATCTTTTTTCGACAAGTGCGGCGAAGATTCAATTCTGCACGTATTGCTTTTGGAATCAACTTCATATCCCTTGTCTATGCAATAATTCATAATAAAAAAAAAAAAAAAAAAAAAATCAATTAATAGACCAGTAGAGATTACATACAGCTAATGAAAGCAAAGTGATATACAATCAACAAAGTATAATTTGCTATATAGACATTGCAAATAGGCAAACAGTAAGTAATGCAATCTCCCATAAAATTTGCTGTAAGTGATGAGAAATAACATGGCATGTTGGAACACAAGAAAGACTGGGTACACACAAAAAAAGTCAGTACATTGCAAAGAATGTAATAATTTGAATCATTAATAAGCCAACAAACTGAGCACACTGCAAAGCACGTAAAAAAAAAATTAGAGTTATCAAGTAAGCACTGCAAATCAAAGCAAAAAACAAAGCTCAGAATAGCTCGAAAAACAAAACAGCTGATCGCAAATATGTCAAATTTCCAATAAAAGTCCAGACAAATTGCTGTTCCCAATTTGATGTAACGTCTTCAAGAACAAGAACGACACAAAATGAATAAAAATCATTGATATTGAGAAGAGATTAATGAAACATTGAAACTAATTGAAACAGATATATTAATTGAGCATAACACAGTTTAAGCATATCCATAATCTCAAAAAGATTCACATAAACATCAATAATTGAAACAGATACAAAATCTATTGCAAAAAACCCAGAAAGCAAAATCAAACAAGACCCAACACCATATCCGACATAACTAACAATCACATTAAATAAATAAATAAAACAAAAAATGTACCACATTAAACACATAACCATCAATAAAATAAATAAATAGATTCACATTCAATTGCATATGAATAAATAAATAAACCCAACATCGAGAATCAAGCACAAATGAACCTCATAAACCCATCACCCAAATAAACAAATAAAGTTAACCAAAAAATAAACAAATTAAACATAAAAACTGCAGAAACCACCCATTTCACAAAAGAAATATAGAACTTAAGAAAAACCAAAGGACCCATTAATCAAAATCAAAACCGCACAGCAAATTAACATTTCAGAAAAATGGAAAACCCATTACCTCCCAACACCAAAGACAAGTCTGAGACTGATCCTCAAGTACATCAGCCTCCACATTAGGAACTCCATACATCACTCTCTGCCCAACCTTTAACACACTATTCTTCACATTCGCCGCACTCATTCCATCTTTCAACTTTTGATGAATCTCCTCCACAAGCTTCGACAAAGGAAGCTCAGTCTCTTCCATCAACACCGCCACAGTGCTGGAACTACTACAACACATTCCCACATCGAAAAAAACCTTCTTCTCCTTCATTTCCTTGTAGTACTTAAACAAGCCATCAAGCTCCAACCTTAGATCCTCCATTTGAGCCGCTTTTTCTTCTGGTTTCAGAGTCTCTGAACACAAACACACTCTCTTTCGCTTCTGGGTCTTTCTGGGTACATCAGAACCGTCCATTTTTGTACCCTTTGGGTCCTCATCAACGTCGATTGTCATTACCATTTCCATATGATATCAGAGAGAAGATTCCGACGACGGCGTTTTAGAGAAATGGGGTTTCAGGCTTCAAGTTTCAAGAAAGAGTAGTGGGAGTTTGCTTTTGCTCTCAGATTTTTTTTTTTTTTTTTTTTTTTTTTAAACCTCACACAATCTCACAGACACAAAAGACCATGTTTGGTTCACTTTTTTTTTTTTTCTTTTTTTTTCTTTTTTTTCTCTTTTTGAGGTTGGTCAGTGCGAAAAATGGTTAATACTTAATGATAGCCTATTTGATAATATAAACTCATATATATAAAATAAATTTATACAAGTAATTTATGATTAATAATAAATTATTTTGTTGATGATGATTTTCCCTCCAAGATATATATAAATATATATTTTTTTTTTTTGGCGTGGAAAATTTAAAAGAGATATTTCTAAGTATTTGATAATAAACTGAAACTGATTTAATTATTTTTATAAAAAAAAATACAATTTAATTGTTTTGTGTTTTGGGTGATTTCCCGCCGAGAACTATAAGAGGCTGATTTTGGCTCCAAAATTAATTTTGTGCGCTCTTTATGGAGCTTCGTTTCGCGCGCCTTTCTTTTTCTTTTCGTTTTTTGGGTTTGCTATCCTCACCATTTGGTTTTGGTGGAATTTGTGAAGGATACGAGATGGGACACGTGTCAAGATGGGAATTGTGTTCGTTCAAGATAGGTTTGGATACGCTGATTTCACCAAGAAAATAAAAACAAAAAACTCACGTATTGATCTTTTGAGCAATATGGTATGTGACATATGTCGGAAAAAATTGCTAGGATGTGTCAATAAATTTTAAGCACTATTATTTGTAGGTGAAAAAAATGGGATTGGTGATGAACCCAGATTATAACTAGTAATAGCTTGTGACTTAAGTATTTTTGTAAAAATCTTGTAGATGTACTATTATTTTTGTTTTAGTTTAACAATAAAGAGATGATATTACTTTGGTTCTTCTATTATTTAAACTAGCATGTAGTCTGTGTTGGGATAAGTGCCATTAAATCTTATTGTATGATGTTATATATGATATTATGTTATGATTAATAAAATTGTTTTATTCTTATCTAAAATAATGGTAACATGAATATTCGGACATTATCATATAGTCTATGAGATGCATAGTATTTGATTTATGTGAAAAGTCACAGAAGATATAAATCACAAGTTCTTTGTAAACTCAGAATTATAGTTCGTAGTCGGTGCTGAAATTGGGCATTTCATCTGCGAAGACTATAACATATTAACTAAGATGATTTGTTTTGATCATGGAAGTGGAAACTTCTAGTTGATATGTTGATATGTTTTAAGAGTTAAGACATATTGAACTGGACCGCTGTGAAATTTATTATTCTCCTAACGACTGTCAATTGAATAATAAATCTCATGACTTCTATTCACATGAACTCTTAATCCTGAGAGAATAATGGACCTGATCATGAAATGTAGGTTGTTTTGATATATCAAGAGTGAGATTTAAAGTAACGGTCAAAACCTCAATATGTTGGGCAGCCACATTTAGTATTGATGGAACATATATTCTCAAGATGGAATTCATAGTCTCTTAACGGAGATATAAAATATTCCCTTGAGATAAGTTTAATGGGTTCAGTTATTCAGAGAGTTAGGCTTAACTACTTTAGTAAGACTAAAATATATATTTATGAAATTAGATTTCATAAATATATGATGAACAACTTAAAATAATTAAACCGGGTACTCAAGGATTAAGATGTAGTAATTTACAAAGTGGCAGTCTATATTCATGATTTTGTATTACTACGAATATTTTATGAAGAGGTTGCATGTATAATAAAGTCTTGGGATATAATTTATTAATAAGGCCTAGAGTGCAATTATATTTATATAGTGGTATTAAATATAATTAATGGTAACTTTGGACTTGTAAAGAGTTGACAGAAAAGCCCAAGGCCCATTAGAGCTAGTGTCTTATTTGTTCCCTTTTGGTCCCACTTCAAGCCACACACTAAAGCCCAACTGGGAAGACCCAAAAGGCTAGCCCAATTAGATAATCAGTTATATAGAGAGAGAAACATACATAATTTTATATTAGAATGAAATGGTTTGTATGTTCATGTAATGTAAGAAAGAAACTTCTTCATATTCTCTCTAGAACAACACATAGAACTAATTGAAAGACCACACATCTTGGGCATCAAGTGGAATTGGAGTGAAGATTGAAAGTGTTCTCAAGAACTTCTTCTCTTTGATTTTGAATTTCACCGCACCAAGGTACACTCTCTTATTCTTATATTCTGAAATTTACATAGTGCATGTTATCAATTGCGAATGAAGTAGATACGTTAATTTTCCGCTGCGTATGTTTTGTATGCGATACAAACATGTAATTTCCCTTCAGTCCGTGCTTACGTACGGAAATATTAACAATTGTAATGATAAGATGTTCAGCTTGGTAGATTCAGTTTCCACATTGATCTTCTTGAAGGCGCCAATGAAGCGATAATGTATAAGAATATAAAGTAAGGAAGAGTGAGATTGAACATTATGTTTGAACCTAGCCTTGCTCTTAAAAATCCGAAAGGAGGAGGAGAGGGTAGTGTGTGGATCTAGTTGGTAGAGGTTGAGAGAGAAGAAGGAGACATGGTATGACGATATGGCATTAGAAGAAGATGATGTTTTACTTTTATAGGCTTTTTCGTTAGACTCCTTGGTTCTGGTAGTGGGCAGGTGAGAAGTTCACCCATAAAAGTGTGCAGGGGAGCTGTTCTTGCTTAGGCCAATGAGCACTATCATTGTGGTTTTCTTGGCTTCTGTGTTAAATGTTAATGCATCATTTATTTGGGCACAAAAATTAAAAAATTTAAATAAGATACATGACACAAAATTAAAGTCCAATTTATAATCTAATTAGATTTTTTTTTTTTTTTTTGAGTTTTAGTTAGGACAAGGGGCGCAAAATTGAGAACCCAAATCTAGACACATGGCACAAAATTGAAACTCTAATTTGAAATCCTATTTGAATTTCTATCTACTTCACCTATTATTATATATAGACTAGTATGTAACTCGTGCTTAAGCACAAGAATAATGAATTGTTTTTGATAATCTAAATTGTCATTAAACAAACAATGAACCTACAGATTAACTTACAAAGAAATCCCCATTATAGACTACCTCTAGAAAGGGTGGGAGCATAGTTGTCAAATTGTGAATTGTATCGTGAATCGATTTCTAGTTTTTCTGTATCATGTATCATATCGAATAGTATATCATAAGACATACAAACACCTAATAAAATTATAAAATATTAATAGATATACATATTTTTAAGGTATATTCATTATAAATTCGAAATATTTTCAACTAATGACTAATTTAATCATTATTTATATAATAAAATTTAACAAAGCTAACTAAATATATCAAATTAACTTATGTTTATAACATGCACTTTCAAATTGATTAAACTCAGAAGTGATAATACATGATATGACCAAAATAATAATATATTTTCATCATCTTGGCAAATCAACTCCATATAAATCAATATTATCATCATGTTCAAAATTTTGCAAAATTATTTTTTCATAGATATTTTCTTTATTATTATCAACATTTACTATTTTTTGTTGTTTTATTCTAATAATTTTTTCTTTATATTTTTTCTTGGCATTCTAAATTTTTAGACTCATAATAATAATAACAAAATAAATATAATTATATTTTCATATATACATTATTAATAGCATAGAAAATAAAATTGCACATATGAAAGCGAGTTTTATAAGTATAGTCTAAATTTTGTAGGAAAAAGAGAAGGAAGGAAAAAAAAACTCATGGACTTGCTGTTGGGAAATCATTATCCAATGTTGGTTAATAAACATGTTTGTATCGCATACAAAACATACGCAGCGGAAAATAAACGGATCTACTTCATTCGCAATTGATAACATGCACTATGTAGGTTTCAGAATATAAGAACAAGAGAGTGTACCTTGATGCGGTGAACTTCAAAACCGAATGAAGAAGTACTCGGGAATACTTTCAATCTTCACTCCAATTCCACTCGATGCCCAAGATGTGTGGTCTCTCAATCAGTTCTATGTTTCTAGAGAGAATATGAAAGAGTGTCTCTCTTCCTTATTTCATTACCATTTTTATATGATAAAACATACAAACCATTTTATTCTATATAAAATTCTGTATGTTTCTCTCCACATAACTGATTATCTAATTGGGCTAGCCTTTTGGGCCTTTCCAATTGGGCTTTGGTGTGTGGCTTGGAGTGGGACCAAAAGGGAACAAATAAGACACTAGCTCCAATGGGCCTTGGGCTTTTCTGTCAACTCTTGACAAATCCAAAGTTACCATTAATTATATTTAATACCACTATATAAATATAATTGCACTCTAGGCCTCATTAATAAATTATATCCCAAGACTTTATCATACATGCAACCCCTTCATAAAATATTCGTAGTAACACAAAGTCATAAATATAGACTGCCACTTTGTGAATTACTACATCTTAATCCTTGAGTACCCGGTTTAATCCTTATGAGTTATTCACCATATATTTATGAAATCCAATTTCATAAATATATACTTTAGTCTTACTAAAGTGGTTAGGCCTAACTCTCTGAATAACTGTACCCATTAAACTTATCTCAAGGGAATATTTTATATCTCCGTTAAGAGACTATGAATTCCATCTTGAGAATATATGTTCCATCAACACTAAATGTGGCTGCCCAACATACTGAGGTTTTGATCGTTACTTTAGATCTCACTCCTGATATATCAAAGCAACCTACATTTCATGATCAGGTCCATTATTCTCTCAGGATTAAGAGTTCATGTGAATACAAGTCATGAGATTTATTATTCAATTGACAGTCGTTAGGAGAATAATAAATCTCACAGCGGTCCAGTTCAATATGTCTTAACTCTTAAAACATATCAACATATTAACTAGAAATCACCATTTCCATGATCAAGACAAATCATCGTAGTTAATATATTGTAGTCTTCGCCGATGAAATGCCCAATTTCATCATCGACTACGAACCAAAATTCTGAGTTTACAAAGAACTTGTGATCTATATCTTCTGTGACTTTTCACATAAATCACATACTATGCATCTCATGGACTATTTGATAATGTCCGAATATTCATGTTACCATTATTTTAGATAAGAAGAAAACAACTTTCTTAAACACAATATTAAGTCATACATCATTTCTCAAATAATGTCATACATAATATTATACATAGTATCATACAATAAGATTTAAGGGCACATATCCTAACACTTGCTATTTTATTAGACTCAATTAAGTTTCCTAATAATTTTGTATTAAAAAATTCTAACAACTTGTTTAAATCAAATAAAACCACAAATATTAACAAACAAAAAAACTCATTTTAAACCCCCATGTTTATGTATCGTATGTATTGAACGATTCACCAATACGATACGATACGATTCATATAATACACATCTTTGTATCGGATAATTCATGAACACTTATGATATGAAACTTTTTGTACATGATACGATACTAACAACAATGGGTGGGAGATTTCCTTTATTAAAACAAAAGCCTAGAATGGAGTTTAAAGAAAATCTTGCAGTTTCATGAGCTGTAGAATTACAAGTCCTCTAGACCCAACAAAATTTAACAGACATAAAACAAGAAGATAAACAATGGATATTACTAATAGTTGTGCTTGAAAGCCATCCAGGGATATGCTCTGAACATGTTATGGCATCAAAGCAATTTTTTGCATCTTCTTTAAAGATGACAGAGCTCCATCATTCTGGATAGCTAGGTGCACTACCCACAAGAGGGCTTCAGCATCCATTTGTGCAGGGGTACAAATTTGATGCCTTTTACCTATATGTAAATAACTTCATCATGATGGTCCCTTCCTACGACTACTAAAGCGGACCCTGAGCTATTTAGGGCAACATCTACATTGATTTTGACCCAATCTTGAGGTGGAGGAGTCTAGGTTGCTGTGATTTGCATTGATGAAGGTTGGATGGCCGGAGAAAAAACCTTTTTTTTTTTTTCAAGGAATTTTTCTTAGACATTTTGCCTGGCTTTGATGGGGTTTGCTTTGCCTTTCTGAAACAACATGAGATTCCTAGTCTTCCACATTTTGTCAATGATTATGGCCATGTTAAGGGAAATGGTCCATTGCTCCTGTGCAGGCAAGGGGGAATTTGGTGGAGCCATAAGCATTATGGGCATAAAGTGCTTGGAGGGGAGTATGCCTTGGCCGAGTAAACCAGGGCAGAGAAAAGAAATGGAGTCGCCACTTAGTTTAGGTCTAAGAACCACATATATAATGCACTTACGTGAAAGAACTAATCTTACTACCAAAGTATGGGTTCGAAGTTTAGGTATGGGGATGGGAAAGTGTTAGGCACCCAACCCCACTCAACCTGTAGGTCGGCTTCCACTCATTGTGTTTTACATCTTAATCTTATTAGAGGCATGTTCAATATTGCATTTTGAACTCATACACACTAACATTCATCTAACAATCAACATGACATCAATCATCCCAAAAACTCTAACATACATCTATCATCGCAAATCACATCAAGCCTAGCATACATCTATCATGCATATCATTATATCATAAACCCTAGCATATTCCTATCAAGACATTTCATCTCATATTTCATCTAAGGCAGCAAATAAACAAGCATACATTACAAAGGCGAAAACATAAGCATGTGGAGATCAAGCAATCATGCTATCTTATCCAAGACAAACCTAGGTTACACATCCAATGTATACCATATTCATCATATCCACAACCAAATGCATGTTCATGTGAATGTATGACTTACCTCACTTACCTTACTGCACCACAGCACCTATAGATCAATGCATGGACATATGAATGCATGTTCATGGCAAAACAAAGAAAACATAAAAAGGGAACCCTAATCTAACAAGTTAAAGGCAAACAAACAAATAAACAGAGAAACAGAAACATATACATGTGAAAATAAGCTAGAACAAAGACATATTAAACAAATAAAATAAAGAAACAGAAGCAAAAACTGTCAAATTAAGGTTTCTAGGCTTGAGTACGCATACGCATACATAAGGTATGCGTATGCAACCCAGCTATATACGTACGCATACTTCGAGTATGCATACAGGAAGTATGTGTACGCATACACGCCCAAAACCCTAACCCATAAACAACAAGAACAAAAACAGAGTGGAAATTTAAAACGATAAATCTAACAACCTAACATGCTTTAAACAATAAAACAAAGAAAAACTAAGCTAAGTAGACATATTATAACATAAATAAACAAGAAAAACAAAGAAAACATAAAGATTGAAACAAGAAAAGGCAAAGAAACGAAAAAGAAAGTTTAGAACTTATACCTCAAAAACGAAAGCTCTTTTACTTGGTTTTGATCATTCCCCTAAGTCAAATCTATTCATAACTAAACAAAATTGATTAGTAAACTACAAAAATCAAAGATCAAGACCAGAAAGGTCTTAATCAGAAGAAAATTGACTTGAGGATGTTTTGTAAAAAACTCCCTCTTTAATTCACTATTTCTAGTGAATTTTAGGTTTTCTCTTAGGATTTTCTGTGTCTTGAAAAGGTACCATGTATGGCTTTTATATTAAGAAAATAGGGGTTTGGAACGGCTCCTAGACGATGTGAGATTCATTTTAAACCTCAGCTTTAATGCAAAAAACTTGCCTTTCATAGTTTCTGGAACCCTAGCATGCATATGCATTCATGAAGCTTGCACACGTAGTTTTAGAGCATACGTACGCATACGCGTGTCTACGTACGCATGCCCTAGGGTTTTTGTGGCTTTTATTTTCCAAAAATAGTTTTTTTTAGCTCATAAAAGAGTTATATTTTTCATAAAAACTTTTCTCAAGTCAATTTTAATCTAATCGGGCCCTAAACCAACCTTAGGCTTTAGAATTTTACCATCACTGGGGAACAGGGGCCCGAGTTGTAAGTAGTACAAAATGTGGTGTCTACAGATGCCTCTCTTTTGATTCGTGAGTTCCGCTCACAGAATTAAAAGAATAAGAGATAAAACATTTTGTTTCGACATATGGCTGGGGCTGAACCACGGCACACAACACGTATACATAGGGCGGGGTGCAACTTCAAAGAGTTGCATGGGATTCGTATGTCCGAATTTCCACCTTTGTTGCTAGGGAAATGAGCAACGACAAGTTCACTATTCCAGAACCTATTTTGCCAATTGTAAGGAAAACGCGAGTGACTCACTATCCTAGAGTTACCAAAAACAGAAAAACAAACATGGCCAACGGCCGTAACCATCAACCAAACAAATAAGGTGCTTTTATGAGCTTAAAAGGATACATATTTGTGGTATCTATCTGGGGCTCTTGCCTCAAATTTCTTCGGGTGGCTTGCACCTCTTATCTTCCATCTCTATTTTTATCTGTTTGGGTGAGGCTCTTGCCTCAGACCTTGGTCTCTATTGTTGGAAAAATATATGTTTATATCACATACAAAACATACACAGTGGAAAATTAAAGGATCTATTTTATTCGCAATTGATAA
The DNA here is from genome assembly GCA_033629205.1 of Lithocarpus polystachyus. Classification (NCBI taxonomy): domain Eukaryota; kingdom Viridiplantae; phylum Streptophyta; class Magnoliopsida; order Fagales; family Fagaceae; genus Lithocarpus; species Lithocarpus polystachyus. Next base: position 69,119,376 of record CM066162.1, read on the forward strand.
CATATACTATGTAAGTTTTAGAATTTAAGAGCAAGAAAGCGTACCTTGGTGCGGTGAAATTCAAAACAAAATATTAGAAGTACTTGAGAACACTTTTAATCTTCACTCCAATTTTACTTAATGCCAAGAAGTGTGGTCTCTCAATCAGTTTCCAAGGAGAGAATAAGAGAATGTCCAACACTCACATATAAACCATTTCATTCCTTATGTGATCTTAATCAAAACCTTATGAAAAACCTTATGAAATTATGTATGTTTCTCTCCTTATATATAACTGATTATCTGATTGGGCTAGCTTTTTGGACCATTCCAATTGGGTTCTAGTATGTGGCTTGGAGTGGAACCATAAGGAAACAAATAAGACTCTAGCTCTAATGGGCCTTGGGCTTTTCTATCAACTCTTGACAAGTCCAAAGTTACCATTAATTATATTCAATGCCACTATATCAATATAATTACATTCTAAGCCTTATTAATAAATTATGTCCCATACTTTATTATACATGCAACCCCTTCATTAAAAAATTCATAGTAATACAAAGTCATGAATATAGATTGCCACTTTGAAGATTACTACATCTTAATCCTTGAGTACCTGGTTTAATCTTTTATGTTATTCATCATATATTTATGAAATCCAATTCCATAAATATGTACTTTGGTAATTCTTTACTAAAGTGGTTGGGCCCAACACTCTGAATAACCAAACCCATTAAACTTATCTCATAGGAATATTTTATATCTTCGTTAAGAGATTATGAATTCTATCTTGAGAATATATGTTCCATCAACATTGAATGCGGCTGTCCAACATACTGAGGTTTTGATCGTGGCTCATAGATCTCACTCCTGATATATCAAAGCAACCTATACCTCATGATCAGGTCCATTATTCTCTCAAGATTTAGAGTTGATATAAATAGAAGTCGTGAGATTTATTATTCATTTGACAGTCGTTAGGAGAATAATAAATCTCACAGCGATCCAGTTTAATATATCTTAACTCTTAAAACATAACAATATATCAATTAGAAATCTCCATTTCCATGATCAAGACAAATCATTTTAGTTGATATAATATAGTCATCGCAGATGAAATGCCCAATTTCATCACCGACTACGAACTAAAATTTTAAGTTTACAATGAACTTGTGATTTATATCTTTTGTGACTTTTCACATAAATCACATATTATGCATCTCATGGACTAAGATAAGTCCTATTAGTTTATTTATAGATAGTCTAATATAATTAAATAATTAAATTATTTATGATATGCCAATAAATTGGATTTTAGGGCATAAACCCCAACATCTATCTCTATCTCTACTTCTTCTATTGTGCTTGCATATTCAATTCCTTCAAGATATGTGCACGAATTCTGGCTTGTATAGGGTCTGTGCTTGCATATTCAATTCTCTCAAGATATGTGCATAAGTTTTATATTCTTCTATTTTGACTGGTATGGGGCTTATGCTTGCATGTTCAATTCCCTCGGGATATATGCACAAGTTCTATACTTTCTCTTCTGACTTGTATGGGATTTATGCCTGCATATTCAATTCCCGAAGGATATGTGCTCAAATGGCCTTGGTGTTCTGGCTTACGAGGAAGTCCTTGGTGAAAGATCCATTGGGGAGTATGATTTGCTGAGGAGTGTGTTGGTGACCCATAGGGGAGCCTTCTTGTTAATTTTGACTTACAAGTCTTTGATGGTGTGTAGTCCATGGGGGAAAATATAACTCGCTGGGGAGCTTTGGTGGTGATTTTGACCTACGAGGAAGTCTTTGATGGTGTGTAGTCCACTAAGGAGAATTTTCTTCTTCTCCTTTCTGACTTACTAGGGAATTTGCATTGATTTCACTCACGAAGGGGTTTTACCAACTCCATGGGGAAATTTTCTTCACAACTCTCGAGGGGGTTGTCCTTGTGCCTTAGACCCGCAGAGGAGTCCTTTCATGATACTGTACTTTACTGGGGATTTGGTTGATGATCTTAACTCAAGAGGTATTTTTTTAGGGATTTTTGTTCCGTCAAGGAATGTTCTTGATGCCTTTAACCCAATAAGGGATGCTTTGAGAGTCTTCGCGTCTTTTACCCAATTGAGGGCATTTTTGTCATTTTGGATGTATTCTTAAATTTCCTTTTGCACTTCCTACCTTCTAAGAACCCACTGGGGATATTTGAAAATTTTTTTTACTAAACTACATGTAGTTTAGTAGAAACGCCTAAAGTATGCGTAGTTTAGCCATCAAACCTTCTCGCCTCTTCAATTTTTTTTTCCAATTGTTACCAACCATTTCTTTTCTTTTTCTTCTTATTTCTCTTCATCTTCCTTATCTCTTCACATTCTCTCTAACTCTCCAACTTCCATGTTTTCTCTCTACAAAAACTCTCTATCTCTCTCATTTCCTTATAATCTGATCTTTTCCTCTTAAACTCTCTCATCCAAAACTCTCTCTCTCTTAAAATCTCTCATCTTCATGGCACCAAAGTCCAACAAAAGCTCCTACATGATTTGTTCACCTGTTGGAATGGGGCTGTGAGGCTAAATAAGCCCTTTTCATTGGCCCACAACCTACATGATCATCTTTTGGAGAGTGCAAGGACTGGATTAGTAAGTTTTTCAAACTTTCCTCATTTTTGAGTTTTGCTTTAATCTTCCATTTTAATTTGTTTTTGGATATGTAAATGCTTGAGTTTTGCTGTGGGATGGGTTTAGGTGAAAGCCTAACACTTTAGGAGGGGTAGGAACATGTTTAGGATGAGTTTTGATCGAAATATGTCTAAAAATGTTAAAGAACACTTCTCTGTCTGTGCTTATGTGTACGCGGGTATTTGCTTGCATATGCAACTTGTATCCATGCATACATATACATGACTCATACGTATGCCGACTTTCTTCATGCGTACGCAAACTTTTTTCATGCGTACACAGGCTCACTTCATGCGTACGCATCCATGTTTTACACGGACGCATGATCCAACCTGCGTACTTGTGTGGCGTCCCTGTGTACGTAGACGCGGGCCCGTATGCGCATGTTGGTACTCAGCAACCTTATCCGACTACCATTTTAATGCTCTATTTTCATCTCTTTGTAGGCTTTGCCTGTCTTTTTAGGTAGGGGCAACACCAACCGTGTCGTTTCATGGTACCAAATCTTGACCAAAGAGACAAAGGGCCACATATGTGTTGCAAACTTTGAGCCTATCATCCATTTACTACCGGAGACCTCTACTAGTGCCATTTTGGTGCAGTGCTTGGCTGAGGGGTGGTTGGATACTATCCACACCTTCCATATAGCTGACTGGGAGATGACGGTGACTCCCCATAACTTTTATCGGATGATCGGCCTTAGGTGCAATGGGACACTCATTAACCTAGGGGGTGTGTTGGGCGTACAGTTGGGCATTGAGTTGATTGGGAGGAGGTACTTGACGGATACGATTCGTTACTATGACATTGAGATGGATTACAGGCCTCTCCCACAGGTGACTCATAATTACTGTGCCCGGATGGCTAGGACCTTCTTGTTGTATATTTTGGGGGCCTATCTCTTTGTCAATAAGGGCAGATAATGTCTCTGAGGTGGCTGTCCCTCTTTCATGATTTCAAGGAGGCTCGGAAGGCCAACTAGGGCCAAACATGTCTTGCTTACCTGTACTCATCTTTGGACACACCCAGCAGAGGGACTTTGAGTTAGCTGGTGGGGCTTTGGAAGCTCTTTGAGGTTAGTTCTCTCATTCTTTCTAGCATCTTGCAATGTATGTGTTTCCCATTCTTGTAATTCATATGTGATCAAGGCTTAAATAACTATGCTTCACACTCTTGCAAACTGTATCTATATCTGTACCTTACAAATTACATTCATATTCATACCTTGCAAACTATATCCATTCTTCTTGCAAACTGTCATCTTACAAACTGTCATCTGTCAAACTGTCATCTTACAAACTGTCTTCTTGCAAACTATGTTTTTTTCTTTTCAACGCTAGGCCATGAAGTACAATCTTATCGCTCGTGGAGTAGAGGTGGATCTGAGGGGCTTCTCCTCGGTTAGGACTCATTTTGACAGACTCTCTTCTAAGGGGGTGAGTTTAAAGCATTCACTTTTACCTGTTACTTTTTCTTGCATGCCTTTAGGATTCTTCATCTAACCGTATGTGCTGTCATAGGTTATTTGGAGTTAATGGGTGGGTGCTTTTGCTGTTGTGGGCCCGAACTTGGACGCTATCACCATGATCACTTCCGAGATCACCCAACCTTTCGAGGGTGCTGGTCTGAGGGTTCTTTTCTTGGCGGAGAGGGTATGCTGCTAGTTGGTGGGTAAGGACGTATTGCAGGTTCTGCTGGATCCTCCACAATTCATGCTTACGTCGCTCTCCATGACGGATGCTAAGTACCATTTGTGGAGAGCCAACATTCCCTATGCTGAGCGTCTCACAGATGATGTGGAGTATGATGAGTTTAATGAGACTCGGCTTATGCCCACTCCCATTTAGGAGGTATGTATCTTTCCTTCTCCATTTCCCTTCATTCTTTTTTTCCGGTATTTCTGCACATAGTGGTATCCAAATGTGATGCTTATATCAGGCTGGTCTTGCTGGTGGTGGTCTTGTCGATCCTCCCCATCTACCCTGGTCAGTCTATGCTTATGGCCCTGACGGTTTTGCTTGGGAGTGTGTAGTGGGACGTAATACAAACGTCATGGGCTACCCTTTCACTGAGGGTACATAAGTAGTGAGTTCTCTTTCATCCTTATCTTGTCTTTTCTTTTCTTGCTTCTTTCAACACTTGTTCTAACATTGTCTTTTTTTCAATTCAGCCCACTATGCAAGAGCATGAGGAGCTTGTTTGGCTTGTTGGGAACCTCAAACTAGAGGTGACCGAGTATTCTAGGCGGATCTATGGTCCTAAAGGGTTTGCCTACCCGAGTGGTGGTGACGATGATGATGATGATGGTGGTGATGATGGTGGTGCTAGCGGCTTTAAGACCACTCCTAGCTATCAGCCGAGGAAGAAGCGCCGCTAGTGATGATCCTGCAGACAAAAGGACAGACAAATAGACACAAAGACACAACATATTTCCAGTTTTATTTCTTTTTCTTTTTTATTTGGCATGTATTTTTGCCTTTTGGATTTTATTTGAGACATTGGATATTATTTTAAGGACATCTTTTACATTTCTACTTTTATTTTAGACATGTACTTAATTTACAACTCATGAGGATAATTGTATTTATTTTCTTGCAACTTTATTTTCCTTGGTCCTTGATGCTTGAAATTTGAGCTTAATTGTGCCTTGAGTAGTCCTTTTGGTTGTGGGAATCATAGGGAAGGGCCTTAATGAAGGAATCACACTCCAAATAGGAAAAGGAATTCGATTATGCCTTCCTTCTTGCATGCGTGTACACAGGCCTACGTACATAGGCGTTGACCATGCATATGCAGCCATGACCCCATGACCCTGCGTATGAAAATTGCAGGCTAGAAAACCCTAGCCGACTCTTTTAAGTATAAAATAGCTGTTACGGGCCTCCAAACCCTCACAAAATGTGTTCTAAGCTTAGAAAACACCTGTCAAGGCTTCCTAGTGGCAGAATTCACTCCTTTAGCAGTTTCAACATGGATTAAGAGTCTTAACCATAGTTTTAAGTATGCTTTCATCCTTTTCGGTCTCTCTTGCATCTTTCCCTTCCATCAAATAAAAGTGGATGAACCTTTCCTTCATGCTGTTGCTGAATTTTGGATCCCCACTTGGCATGTCTTCCAATTCAATGGTGTGGAGTTATGCCCTACTCTTGAAGAATTTAGTGCAATTATGGGCAAACCCGATGCTATTACTCTCATTCTTCCTACTACTGATGAGGATTTCTCTGTCATGGCCTAGCAGCTCTTGGGGATTTCTCTTGCTATGGCTCAAAGGTGGTGTATGCTTAACAGGTTGAATATCTACATGGCTTTCGTGTACTTTTCTCAGCAGAATGTTCCTTTGATTGGAATACAGCGCTCCCACTATCTCAATGCCTTTTGTTTATGCCTTCTTGCGAGGTACTTCTTGGTGCATGAGACATTTTATGCATATCAAAGGATGCTTTCAATGGTCATTAATCTAGAGAGGGGAAGTCCGTAGGCATGATCCTGGGCTGAAACTATCAATGGTTTGGATGCTGTTCATAGAGGGGAAGCAATTTTCTTTGCAAGAAGCCTTTTCATCCTTCATGTATGATCCCTAACTTTTGCCTAAGTTCTCAACCTAGCAGGAATCCTCAAACTTTTGCATTGATTGCCTTCCGATTTTCAACCCATCGAGGCTCCTTATATTGTCTTTGTTCATTATGTTGGAAAATCTGGCTTTGCATCTTATACAGAAAACACAGTGGAAGCAACAAACACGGATCTACTTCATTCATGAGAGATAACATGTAACTTTGAATTCTAGAATAAATGATAGAAAGCTTACCTCGATGCAGTGAAATTCAAAAACAAGACTTGAGAATACCTTTAATCAACATCCCAATTCCACATGGTGCCCGAGAAGAGTGGTCTCTCAATTAGTCTTTATGTACATTGATTCTCAAAGAAAGTTCTTCTTCTCATTGTAGAGAAAAACTGTTTTCTTTTCTTTTCATCATACACACATTCTAACTACCTTGGTAGTTACTTTATTTACTAACTCTTATTAAATAAAAAATGATTATCTAATTGGGTTAGCTTTTTGGGCCTACCCATTTGGGTTTTAGTTTGTGGCTTGAGATGGGACCAAAGGAAACAAATAAGACTTTAGCTCCAATGAGCCTTAGGCTTATCTGTCAACTCTTGACAAGTCCAAAGTTACCATTAATTATATTTAATACCACTATATAAATATAATTGCACTCTAGGCCTTATTAATAAATTATATCCCAAGACTCTATTGATATCATTTGACCCCTTCATGAAAAATCCATAGTGAACAAAGTCATAATGAACTGTCACTTTGTAAACAACTATTTTATCCTTGAGTACCCTATTTAATCTTTTAGTTATTCATATTTATTGAAATCCGATTTCAATAAATATAAACTTTAGTAACTCCTTGCTAAAGTGGGCATCTTGAATAACCAGTTCACATTAAACTTATCTCAAGGGGATATTTCGTATCTCTATAAAAAGAGATTATGGATTCCATCTTGAGAATATGTGTTCCCTCAACACTACGTGTGGTTACCCAACATACTGAGGTTTTGACCGTTAATATTAGATCTCACTCCTGATATATCAAAGTAACCTACATTTCATGATCGGGTTCACTATCCTCTCAGGATTGAGAGTCTCTGAAATTAGAAGTTGTAAGATTAATCATTCAGGTGATAGTTGTTGTTTGAATAATTAATCTCACAGCGGTCCAGTTCAATATGTCTTAACACTTAAGACACATCGACACATCAACACATCAACTAGAAGTCTCTACTTCCATGATCAATTTTATCACTGACTACGAACTACATTTTGAGTTTATAAGGAACTTGTGATTTATATATTCTGTAACTAAATTACATAAATTACATACAATGCATCTCAAAGACTATGATAATGTCCCATTAATTCATTTATATATAGTCTCATATAATTAAACAACTTAATTATTTATGACATACCAATAAATTGGATTTTAGGGCATAAACCCTAACACATTATTTTTCTCTTTCTTTTATCTCTCTTTTTTCCACCCAAAACTCATGCTTTCTTTTTCTCTCTCTCCTTTCTTTTTCTTTTTTTTTTTCTTTCAAATATGGCTATATGAGAGGCTTTGATTGCTTCAACCTCCCCCTGTCCTTCCTAGTCAATACCAATCAAAGCATTATCATGATTGCAAGCTCACAAACAAAGAGATGGACCCTGTTGAGTTCACTAAGTTCTTAAAGCATCTTTCCCCCTTGGGTGTCCAATGGGTGGTGGAATGGTGGCGCATTACAGGCATGGTCAATTGTGTCTTCAAAAACAATTATGTTCCTTGGATTGGGCTTTGCCGTTGTTTTTACTACTCCTCAGGCCGCATTGCGAGGCAATTTGGTGAAAGTCAAGGAGTTCCTAACGATGATGGCATCTTTCATATCTCGATCTTCACTGAAAGGGTCTTGGGTAGGATTTGTGAGACATGGTTGAAGAGGATGGTGGCTAAGGAGATTCGTTTCCCTCAGTTTCTCTATCCTACCTCAAATTACAGGACTTGGTTGACTACTGATATGAGGTCAGTTCATATGGAAGAGAAATATTACCAGAAGTCGAACAAAAGGAAGAGGATTGACTGACTACCTTGATATGCCCCAAATTTTACTTTTCTGCACTTTATGATTCTCATGCCTTTTTTTTTTTTTTTTCAAATTTAATAAAAGATTGGAATGTTCCAAATTCCCTATGGAAACAATTTATCATCTTTTAATTTGAGCAATAAGAGAATTAACCATTTTATTATCTTTGCTTATTGTATTTTATTTTTCTTTTCATTTCTTTCTTTGTCTTTTCTTTTTTCAGTACCATGTAATTTTTTCCCATGACGTTCTTGTGGGAATTTTCGCCATGCCCATAGTCTTTTCCCTTACCTTTTGCCTAGATCGCCTTTTTGGGTTTTCAACCTAGTGGGATTCTTTTCTAAGTCGCCCTCTCAGGTTTTCAACCTAGTGGGCTTTTTTTCTTTTTCAAATGTTATACTTTCGGAGTCTATCTAGGTTGATTGGGCGAAGCATCTCTTCCCCTTCCAAATCTGTAATTCTTGTAGCACCTCTTAACATGATCTTCTTGATAATAAAAGGCTCAGACTATCTTGGTTTCATATTTCCTCTTGGGTTAAAAGTCTCATCTCTAAGTATGTTTAGGACTAGATCTCCTTCCTTAAGGTTTCTAGGTTTCACCTTCTTGTTGAATGCTCTAGTAATCCTCTTTTGGTAACCTTGTGCATGGTATTAGCTCTAACTTTTTTCTCATCTATCAAAACCAACTGTTCATATCTTTCTTTCATCCATTCTTCTTCTAAGATCTTGGTTTCCCCTAGTATCCTCAAAGATTGTATCTCTACCTCAATAGGAAGTACCGCTTCACTTCCGTAAACCAAAGAGTAGGGGGTTGCCTCGGTTGATGCATTGATAGAAGTTATGTAACCCCATAAGGCAAATGGAAGCTTTTCAGCCTAATCATTGTATGTTACCACCATCTTGGCTAGGATATTCTTGATGTTCTTGTTGGCTGCTTCTACAACCTCATTAGTCTACGGTCGGTACAACAAAGACTTGTGATGCTTTATCTTGTATAACTCTGTGATCCTTGTAACCTCTCCCTCAAAGTAGGAACCATTGTCAGATATGATCTCTTGTGGTTCTCAAAATCAACAAATGATGTTGTTTTCTATGAATTGAGCCATATGCTTGACTTTTAACATAGAGTAGGAAGTAGCCTCTACCCACTTGGTAAAGTAGTTGATTGCCACTAGAATGTACTTGTGTCCATTTGAAGCCTTAGGGGCTACTATTCTAATCACATCTATGCCCCAGACTGAGAAAGGTCATAGAGAGGTCCTACTGGATATCGCACTAGGTGATACATGGTTCAAATTTGCATGTGCTTGGCAGTCGTGGCAACTTTTCACAAAATCCATACAATCGGTCTCCATCGCATTCCAAAAGTATTCCATTCTTAGGATCTTCTTTGCTAACATCCTCCCATTCTTGTGGGGACCACAAATCCCATGATAAACTTCCTCCATGACTCTTTCAGTTTCTTCTTCCTTTGGAAAATGAAGGTGTATACAATCATAGGATCTCCTATAGAGTTGACCTCCACATAGGATATATTGCATCGCCATCATCCTAATCAAACTACGCTTTCTTTTATTGGCACTGTCAGGGTACACTTCTACGAATTTCATGATGTCATAATACAAAGGAATTCCTTCTTCTTCTATTGCCACGACTAAAGAGTCTGTCCTCCCCTTGTGTACCAACTCATAACTTTGTTCAATCTCTAAGGGTCGTGTTTATACTCTTTCAGGTATTTCTACCACAGAGGCTAAGGTAGTCAAGGCATCTGCAAACAGATTCCAAGCCCTAAGGATGATAGTGTATTCAATCTTCTTAAAGGTTTTGGTTAAATCCTTTGGATATTGTTGATAAGATTTTAAGTGTTCCTGTTTCACCTTCCACAATATCTGTGCTTGGGCTGTGACTAAAGTTGAATCTCCAAAGACTTCTGCCACCTTTACTCCTAACTCTTGAAGAGCTTTCATTCCAGCAATAGAAGCCTTATATTCTGCCATGTTGTTGGTTGCCTCGAAGTTCAACTTGACAGCCAAAGGTACATGGGATCCATTGGGGGTGATAAAGAGTACTCTTATCCCATTTCCATATTGGTTCACAGCTCCATCGAAATACATCTTCCATGCCCCTAGTTTGATGTCCAAAATATCCTTATCTGGAAAACCCTCCTTACCATCCTCTCCTTCAGTGGGGTTCTCGGCAAAGAAATCTAACACCGTGCTACCTTTGATAGTTTTTCTTGTCACATACTTCAAATTGAATTCTGCCAATAGGATCAACCATCTCAACAACCTTCCACTTAAGGCGGGCTTCTTAAATAAATACTTCAAAGGGTCCATTTTGGCTACTATCCATACTTGGAAAGGTAGGATGATGTGCCTCAATTTTTAACGGCCTATACGAGAACAAAGCATGGCTTCTCTATGGGTGCGTATCTAGTTTCATAATCATGGAATCTCTTACTTAAGTAGTAACGGCCCTCTCATTCTTGTCATCATCCTCTTGTGCAAGCACACTTCCCACCGCATCTTCTATGATAGAGAGGTAAAGTAGTAACAGCTTTCCGTACTTCGGGGGTACTAATATAGGTGGATGGAGAAGATATTCTTTATGTTAGGATATGTGCCCTTTAAATCCTATTGTATGATGCTATGCATGACATTATGTTGTGATTGATAAAATTATTTTATTATTATCTAAATAAATGATAACATGAATATTTGGACATTATCATATAGTCCATGAGATACATAGTATGTGATTTATGTGATTTAGTCACAGAAGATATAAATCATAAGTTCTTTGGAAACTTAGCTCGTAGTCAGTGATGAAATTGGGCATTTCATCTGTGAAGACTATAACATATCAACTAAAATGATTTGTCTTGATCATGGAAATGGAGACTTCTAGTTAATATGTTGATATGTTTTAAGTGTTAAGACATTTAAACTGGACCGCTGTGAGATTTATTATTCTACTAACGTCTGTCAAATGAATAATAAATCTCACAACTTCTATTTTCGTCAACTCTTAATCCTGAGAGAATAATGAACCTGATCATGAAGTGTAGGTTATTTTGATATATCAGGAGTGAGATCTAAAGTCACAATCAAAACCTCAGTATGTTGGGCAGCCACATTTAATGTTGAAGGAACATATATTCTCAAGATGGAATTCATAATCTCTTAACGGAGATATAAAATATTCCCTTGAGATAAGTTTAATGCGTTTGGTTATTTAGAATGTTAGGCCTAACTACTTTAGTGAGAAGATACTAAAGTATATATTTATGAAAATGGATTTCATAAATATATGATGAATAACTTAAAAGATTAAATCGGGTACTCAAGGATTAAGATGTAGTAATCTTCAAAGTGGCAATCAACATTCATGACTTTGTATTACTACGAATATTTTAATGAAGGGGTTGAATGTATAATAAAGTCTTGAAATATAATTTATTAATAAGGTTTAGAGTGCAATTATATTTATATAGTGGTATTAAATATAATTAATGGTAATTTTAGGCTTGTCAAGAGTTGACAGAAAAGCCCAAAACCCATTGGAGCTATTGTTTTATTTGTCCATTTTGGTCCCACTTCAAGCCACATACTAGAGCCTAATTGGAATGGCCCAAAAGGCTAGCCCAATTAGAGATTATAGTTTCAAGTTGGGCTAGCCTTTTAGGCCTTCCCAATTGGGCTTTAGTGTGTGGCTTGGAGTGGGACCAAAAGGGAACAAATAAGACACTAGCTCCAATGGGCCTTGGGCTTTTCTGTCAACTCTTGACAAGTCCAAAGTTACTATTAATTATATTTAATACCACTATATAAATATAATTGCACTCTAGGCCTCATTAATAAATTATATCTCAAGACTTTATTATACATGCAACCCCTTCATAAAATATTCGTAGTAACACAAAGTCATGAATATAGACTGCCACTTTGTAAATTACTACATCTTAATCCTTGAGTACCCGGTTTAATCCTTTTTAAGTTATTCATCATATATTTATGAAATCCAATTTCATAAATATATACTTTAGTCTTACTAAAGTGGTTAGGCCTAACTCTCTGAATAACTGTACCCATTAAACTTATCTCAAGAGAATATTTTATATCTCCGTTAAGAGACTATGAATTCCATCTTGAGAATATATGTTCCATCAACACTAAATGTGGCTGCCCAACATACTGAGGTTTTGACCGTTACTTTAGATCTCACTCCTGATATATCAAAGCAATCTACATTTCATGATCAGGTCCATTATTCTCTCAGGATTAAGAGTTCATGTGAATACAAGTCGTGAGATTTATTATTCAATTGACAGTCGTTAGGAGAATAATAAATCTCATAGCGGTCCTGTTCAATATGTCTTAACTCTTAAAACATATCAACATATTAACTAGAAATCACCACTTCCATGATCAAGACAAATCATCGTAGTTAATATGTTATAGTCTTCGCAGATGAAATGCCCAGTTTCATCACCGACTACGAACCAAAATTCTGAGTTTACAAAGAACTTGTGATCTATATCTTCTGTGACTAAATCACATAAATCACATACTATGCATCTCATGGACTATTTGATAATGTCCGAATATTCATGTTACCATTATTTTAGATAAGAATAAAACAACTTTATTAAACATAATATTAAGTCATACATCATTTCTCAAATAATGTCATACATAATATCATACATAGCATCATACAATAGGATTTAAGGGCACATATCCTAACAATCTCCCACTTGTCCTAAAGACTATTGTGCACTAATCTAACTCCCATTCCTTCCAAATGTGACTCGAAGGTCCTTTGAGGCAAGACTTTGGTAAAGGGATCTGCTAGATTATTTGCACTTTCAATCTTTGCAACCACCACATCTCCACGAGCAAAATGTCTCGAATGATGTGGTACTTTCTCTCAATGTGCTTTCCTTTCTTGTGATTCCTTGGATCTTTGGATTGTGCAACCGCTCCACTATTGTTACAAAACAATGTGATAGGAACTTGCTCCATTCTCACTACACCAAGATCAGAAAGGAATTTCTTGAGCCAAACAGCTTCCTTTGCCGCCTCACAAGCAGCAACATATTTAGCTTCCATGGTGGAGTCCGCAACACAAGATTGCTTAACACTCCTCTAACTTATGGCTCCACCTCCTAAGGTGAAAACACATCCTGACGTGGACTTTCTGAAATCTAGATCTGATTGAAAGTCTAAATCTGTATATCCAATGGGAATCAAATCCTCACAACGGTAAACAAGCATATAATCTCTCGTTCTCCGTAGATACTTGAGAATATGCTTTACAGCTTGCCAATGTTGTGGTCCTGGATTTGATTGATATCGGCTGACCATGCCAACTGAAAAACAGATATCTGGTCTAGTACAAAGCATGGCATACATGAGACTTCCTACTACAGAAGCATAAGGAACTTGTCTCATCATATCTTCTTTCTCTTGAGTCTTAGGCCTTTGGTCATCAGATAGAGGAACTCCATGCCTGAAAGGAAGTAATCCTTTCTTGGAGTTTTGCATGCTAAACCGTTCTAGAACCTTATCTATATATCCAGCTTGTGATAAGCCTAACATCTTATTCTTACGATCTCGCAAAAGCTTGATCCCTAGAATAAAGTTAGCCTCACCCAAGTCCTTCATATCAAATTGGCTTGACAATCAAACCTTTACTGATGACATTACACCTACATCGTTTCCAATGAGTAGAATATCATCAACATAAAGCACTAGGAACATTACTACTTTATCTTGATGTCTTTTATACACACATGGTTCATCAAGATTTTGTTCAAAACCAAATGATTTGATTGCTTGATCAAATCTGATATTCCATGACCTAGATGCTTACTTAAGTCCATAAATGGACCTATTCAACTTGCATACCATATGCTCTTGGTTCTTTGCTATGAAATCTTCTAGTTGCATCATATAGATTTCCTCTTCAAGATTGCCATTGAGAAATGCAGTCTTGACATCCATTTGCCAAATCTCATAATCATAATGAGCAGCAATGGATAAGAGAATTCTGATAGATTTAAGCATTGCTACTGGTGAAAAGGTTTCCTCATAATCAATACCTTCTTTTTGAGTATACCCTTTTGCCACTAGCCTTGCTTTAAAGTTTTCAACCTTTCCATCTATCCCTCTCTTTCTCTTGTAAACCCATTTGCAACCAACAGGTTTAATGCAGTTAGGCGCCTTTACAAGATCCCAAACTTGATTGGAATACATGGAATCTAATTCTGATTTCATAGCTTGGACCCAATGATGTGCATCTATATCATTCATTGCTTCTTCATAAGTGTAAGGATCAGTTTCGGCCTCCTCTGAGATAGCCTCATAAGTCTCTCCAAGACCTATGAATCTTATAGGTGGCCTAACATTCCTCCCACTACGACGAGGCACCTGTGTACTAGACATCTCATGAGTAGTATCTTGTGGTGTATCCAATACAGCCATATCATCCCTAGTTTGAACTATTGGTTGTTCAATTACAGGTTCATTCATTTCAGCCAAGACAACTCTACTTCTAGGAGTAAAATTATTCATATAGTCATATTCTAAGAATTTAGCATTTGTACTAACAAAAACTTTGCTATCTTTATGACTATAGAATAAATAACCCCTGGTTTCTTTTGGATAACCCACAAGCAAACATACTTCTGATTTTGATTCCAACTTATCAGACTTCCCTTTTAACACATGTGCTGGACAACCCCAAATGTGGAGATATTTCATACTAGGCTTACGCCCACTCCACAATTCCATGGGTGTTTTGGGAACAGATTTTGATGGAACTAAATTCAAAAGATGTATTGCTGTATCTAAGGCATAACCCCAAAAAGAAATAGGTAAAGTTGAGTAACTCATCATGGACCTAACCATTTCTAAAAGAGTCCTATTCCTTCTTTCTGCTACACCATTTTGTTGGGGAGTTCCAGGTGCAGTCAATTGGGATACAATCCCATTTTGAGTCAAGTAATCCTTGAAATCCCCAAGAAGGTATTCGCCACCACGATCAGATCGAATGGCCTTTATGTGTTTACCCAATTGATTCTCAACTTCAGCCCTAAACTCTTTGAATTTTTCAAAAGTTTCGGACTTCCGTCTCATTAGGTACACATAACCAAATCTAGAGTAATCATCGGTGAAAGTGATGAAGTACTCATAACCTCCTTTTGCTTGGGTTGACATAGGACCACAAACATCCGTATGAACTAATTCTAGCAACTCTTGGGCTCTTCTACCTTTTGCATTAAAAGGTTGTTTAGTCATTTTTCCTTCCAAACAAGATTCACAAACTGGAAATTCATCAAAGTCCAATGGCTCTAAGAGACCATCTTTGATCAGTCTTTGAATTCTATTTGGATTAATATGACCCAAACGCAAGTGCCAAAGATATGCATCATTAGTAGAAGGAAACTTTCTCTTTAATGATTTTACATGAGAGTTATTATCTAATTCAGAATTGTATAATTCATGCTTATCAGGAGTTAAAATATAAAGACCATCCACAATGTTGCCAGAACAGATAAACATTTTATCCTTCTTTATTACAACATTGTCTTTCAGGATAACACAATATCCATTTTTACCTAAATAAGTTGCAGAAATTAAATTCCTACGAACATTAGGTACAAATAAACAGTCTTCTAATATTAAAACCCTAGTTTCAAAACATAAATTAAATACTCCAATAGCTACAACTGGAATTCTACTCCCATCAGCCAAGGTCAGAAACAACTCTTCTTCTTTAAGTTTTCTGGTCTCCTGGAACCCCTACAAAGAATTGCAGATATGATTAGTACAACCTGAATCCACACACCAGGAATCCGTGGGATTTTGTACCAAACATATTTCAAGAAGGAATGAAATTTTCATATCCTTATTGGCAGCCTTGAACTTTGGACAATTCCTCTTCCAATGTCCTTTCTCACCACAATGGAAACATTTTCCTTTCAGCTTCTTTCCTTTGTCGGCAACCCCTAAGACAATTTGTTTACCCTCTTGTTTAGTGAAGTCCTTCTTCTTCTTCTTCTTACCCTTGCCTTTCGACTTAGTTTGAGAAGTAGAAGCTTCACCCACATAGGCTTCAACATTAGAAGTACCAAGGATGCCTTCCGCCGCTACCAACTCATTCATTAATTCAGACAAAGAATAAATCTTTTTGTTCATGTTATAGTTAAGTCTGAATTCCTTGAATGACTCCGGTAGTGACTGGAGTATCATATCCACTTGGGATTCTCCATCAATGTTGGCACCCAAAACTTCTAAAGTATTCAGATTAGAGATCATTGTAAGGCAATGCTCTCTCACTGAACTACCTTCAGCCATTTTGGTATTATAAATTTGTCTCATGGTTTCTTGCCTTGCAGAACAGCCTTGCTCACCAAACATCTCCTTTAGACTTTGCATAATGTCCGAAGCTAGTTCTACATCCTGCATTTGATGCTGTAGAACATTTGAGATGGACGCTAGGATGTAGCACTTGGCCATTTCATTAGATTTCTGCCAACGATCATATCGTTGTTTTTCCTCGGGAGGAGCATCTAATGAAGGAAAGCTAGGACATGGTTGAGTAAGCACATATTTGTGCTCTTCAGCTGTGAGAACTATGTCCAAGTTTCTTTTCCAGTCAACATAATTGGTTCCAGTCAGTTTGTTTTGTTAAGAATGCTAACAAGTGGGTTAAATGATGCCATGTTCAAATCTGAAATAATAAACATGAATATAATAAGTAAACTGGATATTATCAATTTAGCATATAAACATATAATATGGAACCTTAATAAAACCATAATATAATATATGCAACGACAACCCAATCTCGCAATTAATATTCCCCGGTAGCGAGGTCATACCAATCACTATGATTAAGCAAGGATTATCCTCATTATTAATGCTATCATGGTAACTCTTACCAAACAAAAATAATGTGCCGCTTATTCTTTAGCCTCTAAGTGATATTGACATAGCTCCGTAGGGAGGTTAACATCACACTTAGTCTAGTGTACACCATTGTCTAGAATCAATGTGAGTCACCAAGTAACTCCACGGTAGCGTGGTCGCTCTCAATGTAAACACACACTTCATCTATCATTAAGAAGTTTAACCTGTAGTACCATGAATTAAACACCCTCCGTAGGGAGCAAGGCATATACGCCAAGGCGAGGTGATTAATCACACTACTATAAACCGACAATGGAGGCCGTGAGATCCAACCCTTGAATCTCTCTCCCACTAGATGTTTTAAAATAAAGGTTTTTATCTTTAAACATGCATAAACTAATTATACACAACCTTGCACTTTTTCTTACGAAAAAGGCGTAAGAAAAAATAGCAAAAACACAAAATTTAAGTTTGAATACACTTAAAAAAATTTCAAATTTTCTTTCTTTCGATCGATCGAATGTGCCCCTCGATCGATTGAAAAAATTAAACAATTCGACTTAAACCTTCTGTCTAATTCGATTGATACTCGATCGCCTCTCGATCGATCGAAAATAAAATTCGATCGATCGACTAGCAATCGAATATTAATCAATTCAAAAGGATAAGTTTCTGTTTTACTCGATCGATCGAAAGTAAATTTCGATCGATCGAAACTCGTAAAACTCGAATTTCCAGAAATTCTTCTAAGGCAGTTTTCAACCGTTTTGCATGAACAAACAACCATCATACGAAAATGATAGACAGATATTGATATCAAAACTGAAATCTATTGATGCTATAGTCTTAAAGATCAATTTAACATTCTTAAATTCATATTTAAACAACATCATAACATCAATATCAGTTTTTATCAAATCATAGTTTCAACGACCATGCAGAAATCTATCAACTTGAAACTATAATCTCTAATTCCAAAACGAACAAAACATGTTATACAGATTCGAAATGAAAACCTGGCTCTGATACCAATGTTGGGAAATCATCATGTTTGCATCGAATACAAAACATACGCAGCGGAAAATAAACGGATCTACTTCATTCGCAATCGATAACATGCACTATGTAGGTTTCAGAATATAAGAACAAGAGAGTGTACCTTGATGCGGTGAAATTAAAAACCGAATGAAGAAGAACTCGGGAATACTTTCAATCTTCACTCCAATTCCACTTGATGCCCAAGATGTGTGGTCTCTCAATCAGTTCTATGTTTCTAGAGAGAATATCTTATTATTCTTATTTTATTTTTAAACATACAAACCATTTTATTATATATAAAATTCTGTATGTTTCTCTCCACATAACTGATTATCTAATTGGGCTAGCCTTTTGGGCCTTCCCAATTGGGCTTTAGTGTGTGGCTTGGAGTGGGACCAAAAGGGAACAAATAAGACACTAGCTCCAATGGGCCTTGGGCTTTTCTGTCAACTCTTGACAAGTCCAAAGTTACCATTAATTATATTTAATACCACTATATAAATATAATTGCACTCTAGGCCTCATTAATAAATTATATCCCAAGACTTTATTATACATGCAACCCCTTCATAAAATATTCGTAGTAACACAAAGTCATGAATATAGACTGCCACTTTGTAAATTACTACATCTTAATCCTTGAGTACCCGGTTTAATCCTTTTTAAGTTATTCATCATATATTTATGAAATCCAATTTCATAAATATATACTTTAGTCTTACTAAAGTGGTTAGGCCTAACTCTCTGAATAACTGTACCCATTAAACTTATCTCAAGGGAATATTTTATATCTCCGTTAAGAGACTGTGAATTCCATCTTGAGAATATATGTTCCATCAACACTAAATGTGGCTGCCCAACATACTGAGGTTTTGACCGTTACTTTAGATCTCACTCTTGATATATCAAAGCAATCTACATTTCATGATCAGGTCCATTATTCTCTCAGGATTAAGAGTTCATGTGAATACAAGTCGTGAGATTTATTATTCAATTGACAGTCGTTAGGAGAATAATAAATCTCACAGCGGTCCTGTTCAATATGTCTTAACTCTTAAAACATATCAACATATTAACTAGAAGTCACCACTTCCATGATCAAGACAAATCATCGTAATTAATATGTTATAGTCTTCGCAGATGAAATGCCCAATTTCATCACCGACTACGAATTAAAATTCTGAGTTTACAAAGAACTTGTGATCTATATCTTCTGTGACTAAATCACATAAATCACATACTATGCATCTCATGGACTATTTGATAATGTCCGAATATTCATGTTACCACTATTTTAGATAAGAATAAAACAACTTTATTAAACATAATATTAAGTCATACATCATTTCTCAAATAATGTCATACATAATATCATACATAGCATCATACAATAGGATTTAGGGGCACATATCCTAACAAATTAAAAGTATTCCCAAGTACTTCTAATCTTTGATTTTGAATTTCACCACACCAAGGTACGCTCTCTTGTTCTTAAATTTTGAAATTTACATAGTATATGTTATCAATTGCAAATGAAATAGATCCGTTAATTTTCCGCTACGTGTGTTTTGTATACGAAACAAACCATGTTTTTCCAACAGTTTAATGAGCTTAAAGGATTTTTTACATTCATCATTCCATACTTAGGGTTCATTCTTCCTTAGAAGCTTGAAGATGGGCTCACAAGTGGAGGTGAGCTTGGCAATGAATCGACTGATGTACTGTAACTGTCCTATGTGGCCTTTTCTATCTTTGGACTTCATGATCATGTCATCAACATACACCTTTACCTCATTATGCATCATGTCATATAAACAAAGCTGTAGCCATTCTCTAGTAAGTTGCACCCGCATTCTTGAGCCTAAATGGCATCAAGGTGTAACAATAGATTCTCCATTCTATGGTGAAGGTAGTCTTAGTCATGTCCTTAGGAGCCATCTTGATTTGGTCTAAAAAATCCAACCATAAAAGACATCAAGGCATTGCTGGTGGTATTATCCACTAAGACATCTATATGAGGTATGGGGAAATTGTCCTTGGGGCAAGCCTTGTTTAGGTTTCTGAAGTCCACACACATCCTTACCTTTCCATCCTTCTTGGGTACAGGCACAACATTGGCTATCCAATCGGCTTGGTGCATGGGTTTGATGAATTCTACCTATAGCTATTTTGTGACCTCTTCCTTGATCTTGAGGAGCCATTCGGTTCTCATACACCTTAACTTTTGCTTGATGGGTACCATGTTAGCATGAGTGTCAATGTGGTGTTGGGCTATCTCGGGATCAATGCTAGACATATCTACGTAGGACCATGCAAATACTTCTGGGAATTCTATGAGAAGATCTTTAAGATCTTTTCTTTCTTTTTCATTTAGGGTTGCCAATTTTAATTAAGCATGGATTCTCATCATTGCCCAAATTAAGAGTTTCAAAAATTGGTTCCACAAATTCAAATTTCTTTTCCAATTGTTTATTAACTTCATTTTCAAATTCATTAGAATCATTTAAGTGCAGAATTTCAATATTATAGGACACATCAAAATAAGCTGAATCAGAATTCATCTTATTAAAAATGTTGAAAAGTACACCTGAACTCGCATTACAAAATTCATCTTCCATGTTCTTTGAAAACCCAACCCAAGTCCAATTATTAAGTTTTCCATGATGAATTTCATCCTTCCTTTCTTTTAAGGTGCATCACCTTCTTCTTATCCTCTTCTTTGAACAAAGTCTTCAATTTTGTGGACCAGTCCTCGTCTTTTAAAGGTCCCCACACGTGTATAGCTTCGGTTATGTCACATAGGAGCTCTCCTTCGTTGGGGGAAATTCCCTCTCCCTTGTCAAAAAACCAGTCACCGTCATCTCCGCTCCAATAAATAATTACTCCATCATCCTCCTCCACTTCCTCATCTTCATCTTGGGCCAAGACAAGGTATTGATTGTCGTCGGAAGGCAAGTCCGTGTTGTGCTCAAGCATAAAGCAGGCTGGGGTCACTTGAGTTGTTCCTGCTGTTAAGGTCCATTCCGGCCAATCACGATCTTCCCATGATCCCGCGTTTCCTGTTTCAGAGAGATCATTAACGTGGGCCTTTTTAAAGGTCTAAGTTTTAGGAGCGCTCCTTAGTTGTGGTAGGAATTCCAACAGAAGAAAGCGAGCTGTTCCTTCGGTTATCACACGATTGATATCTTCTTAGGTATAGTTGTCAGACATCGTGGTATGTGGAAAGCTAGGAAAGTTTAATGAGCTTGGTGAGTACATGCCCCAATTAAAAGATTCTTTTTTTATTAGATGTTCTTAGAAAAATCTATAATTCCATTTCAATGAAGGCCCAATTACAAAATCACTCCCTTTCCTCTTATGAACCTTGCCTCTTGTTTCATTGGGCTTTAGTTCATTTACAATAAAGCTCTCATCTTACTTTCGTGGTCTTTCATTAGAATGTGCTAAGAGATTTTCAACCCTTTGTCTCAAATATGGGCTTACAATGTATCCATCACCTTTGCACCCTTCTTTTTCCATTCATTATCATCATTTTGTTTCTTAAAGTAGTCCTCTAGTTAGAATATATTGTAGCCTTCCTTTCAAAGTCCATGAATTTCTCATCATTTTGGGCTTAAGCATGCAACAAGGTGGCCCAAGATTAGAGAATTTCATATTGGTTTTGCAGGATGTTGGATGCTAATTCCATAGCATATTTGTTACCCTAGGTGGGTCGTGATTCCAACTGAGGGCCTAAGTGGACCTTTGTGGATTGGTGGCAAACTGTTAATGTACTTAAAGCCCATGCAATGGCACAGATTGTGAATTAGTGGGATAAACTTCGAAAGACTTTAGCTTGAATGGAGCGTACTTATCTTCCCACTCATCACCAATGGGGGTAAAAGGGACAAAAGAGCTAAGTGAAGTATGTGCAAAAAAGTAATGAACAAGCCTTTATCAAAATTAAGAAATAGGACACATTGGAATCAAGCTCTCTATCCCTAGCGAAGTCACCACTGTGGGTGCAATGCACTTTGAGGGAAGTATGCCTTGGCCGAGTGGATCGGGGTAGAGAAAAGAAATGGAGTCGCCATCTAGTTTAGGTCTAGGAACCATATATATAGCACCCTTACGAGGAAGGACTGATCTTACTACCAGAGTACGGCTTTAGAGTTTAGGTATGGGGAAGGGAAGATGTTAGACACCCAATTCCACCCAACCCGTAGGTCGGCTTCCACTCATTGTGTCTTACGTCTTAATCTCATTAAAGGCATGTTCAATATTGCGTTTTGAACTCACACACACACACACACACTATTGAATGCATGGGCGCCAAGGTCTTTATGGGGTTGATTGATAATGGATCCGCATTGAATGGATATCCTTTTAGGACTGCTCTTACCATTGGATTAGATGTGGAAATAATCAGCCCTTTCCCTTGACCGTTAGGGCATATGATAATACCTTAAGGAAGGTTATGGGGACTTTCAAAGCTCCTTGCAAGATTGGCCCAATAGAGACAATTGAGGAATTCCATGTCATGGACATTACTCCTAACTAAAACCTTCTTTTAGGGAGGGCATGGCTTCACCCTATTGTGGCTATTCCTTATTCTCTACACCAAGAGATGAAGATCCCATGGAAGGGAGGCATTGCTATAGTGCTCGGTGATGGTGAGATCCTAGCATTGATTTGTGGACTTGAAGAAGGAGGAGGTGAGCTCTAAATGAGTGGCTTTGAATTTGTGAACATGAATGATTTTGGATTGAAGGACGAAAGGTATACTTCGAATTTGGTCCCATATTATAGCCATGAGGTGATTACAATGATGAAGAACATGGGGTATATGCCTTGTATGGGTCGTGGAAAAGAAGGAAAAGGGGGTGGTTGAATTCCCTAATTTCAAGACTCAACTGACCAAGGAAGGTTTGAGATTCTTTGAAAACTGTGACGGAATCAAGAAGAACCCTAGAACCCTTAATGGAAACTTTGTGAAGGAAGGGGGAGACTTCCTTTATTTTGGCTTTCCCAAACTTTAGGTAAGTAAGAATGGAAATGTGTATTTGGGTTGGGAGATATTCTTCAATGAGTAGCCCACCTTCAAGGAGAAGCCTGCGGTAGTGATTAAGGAAGTTCAAGAAGAAGATGACTGGATGGACTACATGGATGCTGAAGCAATGAAGACTATGCTGAAGATGGAGAGCGACGTGTTCGCCATCACCAACAAGGAGCCAAGTGATCCATCTACCTTCATCATGCCTATTGTGGGGCAACTTAATAATTGGACTTGGGTTGAGTTTTCTAAAAATGCGGGAAAGAAAATGTGTATTGCAAGTCCCAATGTACTTTTCAACATTTTTAATAAGATGAATTCTGATTTGGCTTATTTTGATGTTTCCTATAATATTAAAATTCTACCTTAAATGATTCAAATGAATTTGAAAATTCAATTAATAAAAAAATTGGAAAAGAAAATTGAACCTTTGGAACCAACTATTGAAACTTTTTAATTTAGGCAATGATGAGAATCCACATTTAATTAAAATTCGCTCAACCTTAAATGAAAAAGAAAGAAAAGATCTTAAAGAGTTGCTCACCGAATTTCAAGGGGTGTTTGCATGGTCCTATGAAGATATGCTCGGTATTGATCCTGAGATAGCCCAACATCACATTGACATTCATGCTCACATGGTGCCCGTCAAGAAAAAATTGAGATGTATGAGGACTGAATGGCTTCTAAAGATCAAAGAAAAGGCCACCAAGCAATTGAAGGTAGGGTTCATCAAAGCTTGCCCTAAGGATGGCTTCCCTTTTCCTCACATAGATGTCTCAGTGGATAATACCGCTGGTAGTGCCTTGATGTCTTTCATGTATGGTTTCTCGGGATACAACCAATTCAAGACTACCTTTACCTCAAAACAGGGAATCTATTACTACACCGTAATGCCATTTGGGCTCAAGAAATGCACCTTTAGAGTAACCATATGGAAGTTGTTAGGCTTTTTGGTAAGTGATAGAGGGATAGAAGTTAAACCATCAAAGATCAAAGCCATATTAGAAATGCCTCCACCCAAAAGTGAGAAAGAGATAAGGGGATTTTTGGGCTGACTACAATGCATTAGCCGATTCAAACACACTTCCACTTGTGAGCCCATCTTCAAGCTCCTAAGAAAGAATGAACCTTATGAATGGAATGATGAATGTCAGAAAGCTTTCGAGCTCATTAAGGGGTATCTTCTCCATCCACCTATCTTGGTACCCCTGATGTATGGAAAACCATTACTCATCTACCTCTCTATCATAGAGGATGCACTTGGAAGTATATTTGCATAAGAAGATGATGATAAGAATGAGAGAACTGTATACTATTTAAGTAAGAGGTTCCATGATTATGAGACTAGATACATGCCCATAGAAAAATCATGCTTTGCTTTTGTATGGGCCGTACAGACTTCGAGACACATTATCCTGCCTTTCTAGATATAGGTAGTGGCCAGAATGGATCCATTGAAGTACTTGTTTGAGGAGCCCACTTCAAGTGGAGGACTATCAAGGTGGTTGATCCTACTAGCAGAATTCGATTTGAAGTATGTGGCAAGGAAAACCATTAAAGGGAGTATCGTATTAGATTTTTGTGCTGAGAACCCCGTGGAAGGAGAGGATGGTCGAGAAGACTTTCCAGATGAGGATGTTTTGGATATTGAGCTAGGGGCATGGAAGATGTATTTCAATGGAGTAGTGAACCAATATGAGGAGTACTTTTGATCACACCCGAAGGATCTCACATACCCTTGGCAGTTAAGTTGAACTTTGAGGCAACCAATAACATGGCAGAATATTAGGCTTGTATCGCCGGAATGGAAGCTCTTCGAGAATTGGGGGTGAAAGAAGCCGAGGTCTTTGAAGATTCAACTTTGGTAATAGCTCAAGCACAAAGGTTGTGGAAAGTAAAGGAAGAGCACTTAAAGCCCTATCAATAGTACTTAGAGGATTTGACCAAAACTTTTGACAAGTTGAGTATATGATCACCCCTAGAGCTCAAAATCAGTTTGTAGATGCCTTGGCTACTTTAGCTTCCATGGTTGAAATACCCGAAGAAGAATGGACATCAAAAATTGAACAAAGTTATGGAATGGTACACAAAGAGAAGGCTGAAGCTTCAATCTTGGTTATGGAAGAGAAAGGGGTTCCTTGGTATTATAACACCATGAAGTTCTTGGAATTGGGGGTATATCTGGATGGTGCTGACAAAAGACAGCGTTGTTTGATTAGGATGATGGTAATGTAATACATCTTATATGGAGTTTAGCTTTATAGGAGATCCTATGATGGTATACACCTTTGTTATCTAAAAAAAGAAGAAGTTGAGAAAGTAATGGAAGAAATTCATCAAGGGATTTGTGGTCCTCATATGAATGGGAGAATGTTAGCCAAGAAGATCTTAAGGATAGGGTACTACTGGAACACGATGGAGACCGACTGTGTATACTTTGTGAAGAGTTGCCATGATTGCTGGACACATGCAAATTTGAATCACGTGCCACCTAGGGAGCTATACAGCATGACCTTTCCATGGCCTTTCACAGTCTGGGACATAGATATGATTGGAAGGATAGTCTTTAAGCCCTCGAATGGAAGCGAATACATCTTAGTGGCAATTGAGTACTTCACCAAGTGGGTGGAAGCGGCCTCCTACTTCGTGTTAAAAGCTAAGCATGTGGCTCGATTTAGAGAGAATAACATTATTTGTCGATATGGGATACCCCAAGAGATTATCTCCGACAATGGTTCCCACTTTGAGGGAGAGGTTAGAACAATTATGGAACTATACAACATTGAGTATCACAAGTCTCACCATATCGACCACAGACCAATGAGGCCATAGAAGCAGCCAATAAGAACATCAAGAACATCCTAGCCATGATGGTAGTGACATACAAAGATTGGGCCGAGAAGCTCCCGTTTGCCTTATGGGGTTACAGAACAACTGGGGCAACCCCCTACTATTTGGTCTATAGTAGTGAAGTGGTACTTCCCATTGAGGTGGAGATACATTCTTTGAGGGTACTAGTAGAAACCAAAGTCTTAGAGGAAGATTAGGTGAAACAAAGATATGAACAATTGGCTTTGATAGATAAGAAGAAAGCTAGAGCACAATACCATGCATAAGGGTACCAAAAGAGGATTGCTAGTGTATTTAACAAAAAGGTAAGACCTAGAAACCTTAAGAAAGGGGACTTGGTTTTAAAAGTGCTTAGAGATGAAACTTTTGATCTGAGAGGAAAGATGAAGCCAAGATGGTTTGGTCCTTTTATTATCAAGAAGATCATGTTAGGAGGTGCTACGAGAATTATAGACTTGGATGGGGAAGAGATGCTTCGCCCAATCAACATGGATAGACTCTGAAAATACCACATTTGTAAAGAAAAAAGAAGAAAAAAGCCTACTATGTTGAAAACCCGAAAGGGGGGCCTAGGCAAAAGTTAAGGCAAAAGGACCTCCCTAGGTTGAAAACGCGAAAGGGCGATCTAGGCAAAAGTTAAGGGCAAAGACTATGGGCATGGCGAAAATTCCTCAAAGGACGTCATGGGAAAAAATTACATGCCATAGAAAAAAGAAAAAAGAAAAAAGAAAAACAAATGATGACAATAAGCAAAGATAATAAATAGGTGGTCCTCTTATTGCTCAGATTAAAAGATGATAAAGTGTTTCTATAGAGGATATGGGGCATTCCAATCCTTTATTAAATTCATAAGAAGAGACATGGGAATCATAAAGTGCAAAAAAATAAAATTTGGGGCATATTAAGATGGTCAGTCAGTCTTTCTTTCTTTTAATTGATTGGACTTTTTATAAGCTTCCTAAGCTATGTGCACTTACTTCATAACAACCCTAAGTCATCTTTTATATCCTAAAGTCTGATGAAGTGATTGGAGCCTCTCATATGGCCATGTTTGGAGAAGGGAAAGAGAGAAGGAGAGAAGATGTGAAAGAAAAGGAAAGAAAAAAAAAAAAAGAGAGAGGAAAAAAAAAAGTTCAAAGACGATACAAGAAGCCTCGATAGGTTGAAAACCGAAAGGCAATCCATGCAAAAGTAAAAGGAATCCCATTAGGTCAAGGACTCAGGCAAATATAAGAAGAGATTGAGATAGAGATAGAAGTCATATAAAGGCAAGAGCCTCACCAGATTAAAAGAGATTGAGATAGAGACGGAAACTACCCAGAGGCGATAGCCACCCAGAGAAGTTTGAGGCAAGTGCCCTAGATGTGAAAACTCAATTAGTGTGAAAACACTAATGCTTGTTTTGACCCCCAATTTTAAATTATGGATTAATTGCTTTTACACTAATTTATCTAAGTGTGGAACAAGAGTAAATGAAATGCAATCATCGGAACTACTTTCTAAGCCATAACTACAAGCAAGAACCAATAAATATAAAGCTTAAAGAGTAAGGGAAGAGAGATTCAAACACAAGATAACACCAAGACGTGTTATCGAAAAGGAAACTGAAGAACTAGGCAAAAAACCTCTCCGCGACCCTCCAAGTCGAAATCAATCCACTAGTAAATAAGTTGGAGTACACGAATATCAAAAAGAGCCTCCAAGCCTAATCTACCCAATGTACTTAAGCCCCTCCAAGCTAAAGTTACTGACGAACTTCTTGGAGTTTTGTCTTCACTAATTGTTAGGACATATGTGTTTCACATGTTAGGAACATAAGTCATTATTTTGTGTAATTGGCTAATCCTTTGACAAAACGCACTTTACTTGTAATTGGGTAGATCTAGGATGTGTTTGATGCTTCAAGAAACCTTGTTTCAAGTTCAAGTGTTAAAGCCATGCAAGTCTGTCCAAGAATCAAGTGAGAAAGTGCTGGATTTTAAAGCTCGATAGCTGCTCGACACTTCTCGACAACAAGGCTATCTATCGAGACTCTTTAGTTGCTTTTTATCGCAATCTCGACACCTCTCAATAGCTAGGTCAATCGATTGAGAAACTTTCTAGATGCTCGATAGCTTCTCGATAGCTCGCAACAAGTGAAGAAGTGCTGATTCATTAAATCTCGATAGCTAGCTTGATAGCTCTCGATACCTCTTGATAGCTAGCAATAGGTACGAAAATCAGTTTTTCAGATCTGATTTTTGGCCCATGCTTATGTATTTGTGTAGGATTTCTTTTCTCACAATCCTAGACATATATAAGGCTTAGTTTAGAGGCCGTCACATAAGAGAATACGAGGAGAACACATGCAAAAGGTGACCGAGTGCCTTATTCTCTCTGAAAGAAGCTACTGCGTCTTTGCACCGTAGGATTTTGTAACCAAGTGCTTCTTGATCTTCATTGTTGATGAAGTGAAGAACTTTGCAGCTAACAATTTTCTTCTAGTTGGTGTGTTTGTCACGTACTGGGAGCCGTGCATCTTTGGTTACTCACGTACTAGGATCTGTACATAAAAAAGGGTGGCGTTTATATATTGAAGAGTTCAGAGGTCCTGAAGTAGTAGAGGTTTCTACTGTAAGTTCATCTACGGGGATTGTAGAGTTTAAGGACAAAGGTTTTGTACTAGTTCTGGAACTTCTCTTTACTATAATGGATTGCTTTTCGTGAAGGTTTCCCCCCAGGTTTTTTACTGTGAAACTAGTTTGTTTCTTTGGTTTTCCTAGGTCATCATATCTTGTCTTATTTATTTTTCTGCTGCATTATTTTGACATGATATTGATGTTTGTTTGTTTTAATAAGTTTTATTCATAATAAATCTAATTAACAACGTGGGTTTAAAACTTGTTAATTCTATCAACCGGGGTCTAAATTTCCCAACACTAATTATCTGAATCTCGCAATACTACTCGATTTCATTCGCCAAGCCTCACCAGCTTCTTTTGGCAAATCCCAAATGCTTCCCAAGCTCCAAAAAACTCTCTACACTCTAAATAGGTGTGGGTTATGTTTGAGTACAAATTTCCTCTCAAGGTATAACAATGGGAGAGGGAAATGAGAAGAGACTACTAAGGAATTCTCACTCAAGAATGAGTAACTCTCTCTAAGATGGTGGGTGTGTTGTAGAAAGCTCTCTAGGGTTTCTTCTTATAGCCTCCTTATAATTTTATGGGTAATGAGAGTATATATAGTATAGGTGAAGGGTATAAGAGTCACATTTAAAATCCTCTAGACAGAGAGTTTCGCGGGTCATTCACAACTTGGCTTGAGTCATGAAGTTATTGTAGACACCACATTTTGTACCCCTTACGATTCAGGCCCCTGTTCCCCAATGATGTTCGAACTCTAAAGCCCAAGGCCAGTTTTGAGCCTAATAAGATGTTAAATTGAATTGAGGAGTGCTTAAATGGAAAATATAACCTTTTAAATGAGCAAAAATCTATTTTTGGAAAATTAAATGACCGGAGTGGCCCTCGGCCTGTGTACGTAAGTCACGGCCTACGTACGCAAGCTAAAGCATGCATACGGAGGCACATTCTTGTGTACGCAGCTAGGGTTTCAGAGGCAAGTTTTCTGCAATAATGGCTGAGGTTTGGAATGAATCCCACATCATCTAAGAGCAGTTCCAAACCCCTTTTTTTCAACTATAAAAAGCTTTACATGATACATTTTCAAAACACATTGAAATCCCACGAGAAAAACCTAAGATTCACTAGAAAATAGTGAATCGAAAGGGATT
This sequence comes from Lithocarpus polystachyus, assembly GCA_033629205.1. Taxonomy (NCBI): domain Eukaryota; kingdom Viridiplantae; phylum Streptophyta; class Magnoliopsida; order Fagales; family Fagaceae; genus Lithocarpus; species Lithocarpus polystachyus. The sequence goes on from CM066162.1 coordinate 69,149,281, forward strand.
TTTTCACAAAACACACTCAAGTCTTTTTATTTGATTGAGACCTTTTTCTGGCTCCAATCCTTTGAGTTTAAGATTACTAATCACTATTTTATTGAATTGTGATGGATTTGACTAAGGGGAATGGTCAAAAATCAAACGTAGGAGCTTTTGCTTTAAGATATTCTTTTGAACTTTTCTTTTTCTTTTCTGCCTTTAATATTTTCTTTAATCTGTTTCTTTGTTTAGTTTATGTTTATATATTTTTGTCTAGGTTAGCTTTAGATTTTCTTCATGTTTTTAAGCATGTAAGGTTGCTAGATTTACGTTTTTCTATTTTGTTTGGCTTTTGCTTTATTTCTGTGTTAATTAGGTTTTCTGGGTAAGGATCTACATCTGCATGATCTAGCCTGTGCACACAGGCTGAACTCATACATACACAAACCTGTTCTAGCATGCGTGATGCCATTACCCAGAAACCCTAATTTTTTTGTTTTTTTATTTTTTTTTTCTGCATTCACATGTTTGTTCTGTGTAGCCTCTTTTTCATATGTTTTAAACCCTATAACTGTTTGCTTATCTTTTAACATGTTTGTTAGTAATCACATTTAACATCTAAACCTCAAGATCTAGGGGATTCATACAAGCATATTCATGTTCATCAACCAAATCATTCCCATCAACCAAATCAAATGTATATTCATAGTATTATGCATGACTTACCTCACTGCATCACAGCACCTATGCATCAATGTAAGATCATATTCATATGCATGTTCTAGGTAATTAAAACCCTAATAAGCATAAAAGAGATGAAATAAAACAAAGCAAGACAAAGTAAAGTAAACAGGTTAAACAGAAGGTAAACATGTGAATAAAACAAAAGAAAAACAAACAGGAGTGAATTTAGGGCTTTTGGGAAAGAGTATGCGTGTGCATACATAGGGCATGCTTATGCAGCCCATCTGTTTGCGTACTTATGTAAGCTGCATGCACACGCATACACACTTGAAACCCAGAAACCAGGATAGAAAACATAGAAAATACAACAAAAACAAGAAAACTAGCAACCTATCATGCTTTTAACATCAACACGAGATAAACCTAAACGAAGCAAACATATTAAAGCATTTAAAACATATATAACAACATAAAACAAAGGAAAAGAAAAGAAAAGTGAATAGCCAAAGTTATAAATTTTACCTTAACACAAGAACTCTCTAGGGCCTGATTTTGACCATTCCCCTCTGTCAATCTATTCACAACCAAATCAAAGATGAGTTAGTAAACTTAGAACTCAAAGATCAATACTAGAAAATGTCCCAATCAACAAAATTTGACTTGAGGATGTTTTGTGAAAAACTCCTTTTTTGATTTACTATTTTCTAGTGAATCTTATCTATTTTACCACTGGAATTCATCCTCCTTGAAAAATTACCTTTTATGGCTTTATATAGTCGAAAAATAGGGGTAGAGGCGACTCCCAAATGATGTGGGATTCATTCCAAACCGAGTTTAAATATAGAAAACTTTCCTTACATAGTTTCCAGAACCTTAGCATGCGTACCCATGCACATGTATATGTACGCATATGCATGAATGCGTACATACACGCTAGGGTTTCCGTGACCATTTTTTTCCAAAAATAGTTTTTTTTTTCCTAAAAAAAAAAGTTATATTTTCCATAAATACATTCTTTAAATCAATTTTCATTTGATTAGGCCCTAAATCAACCTTGAGCCTTAAAGTTCTAACATCATTAGGGCGGGAGCTCGAGTCATAAGGGGTACAATATGCGATGTCTACAGTTGGTAACCGTTGAGAAAATACGAAGGCAGGAGATGTATCTGGTGACTAAAATTCGTGTAGTTTAGGCTCCCACTAAACTACATGTAGTTTAGTAATTAAAAAAAAAAATAGAATATCCCCAGTAGACTATCGGAAGGTAGGAATGCAAGGAAAAATTCAAAAACAGCCCTAATGGGTCATAAAATATCATAATGTTACAAAGACGTGTTGAAATGGCAGAAATACCACTCAGCAGGTTGAAAGGCATAAAAAGACTAAGAACATTTCCTAGTGGATTAGAAATACTAAGATCCTCCCTAGTGGATTAGAAATCACCAAGGGAACTCCCTCGTGGTTTAAATCCATCAACAAGCTCCCCAATCCCTAATGAGTCACAAAAAGAAGAATTCACACCAATGCATTAGAATCATCAAGGACTTCCTCGTAAGTCCAAAGTTACCAAGACAACTCCCTCGTGAATTAAAAAAAGAAGATTTTTCCCCAGCAGATTGAAATCATTAAGGACATCCCCATAATTTTCCAAGTGAGTCGGGAATTACCAAGAAAGCTCCCTTGTTAGTCAGAGTCACCAACACTAACTCCCTAGAGGGTCATGAAAAGAAGAATTTTCCCCAGTGGATCATACGTCATCAAGAACTTCCTCATAAGTTGAAAGCTACCTAGAAAAACTCCCTCGTGAGTCAAAATCACCAAGAACTCCCATGCATGTTGGGAAGCCCCTCGAGTGAGCCTTCCTAGATCACCACCATACTTGTGCATATATCCTTCAAGAATTGAATACGCAAGCACAAATCCCTAAGATAAGTCAGAAAAGAAGAAGAAGAAGAAGAAGAAGAAGAAGAAGAAGAAGGAAAAGAAGAATACAAAATTTGAGAACGTATCCTCCTTGGAATTGAACATGTACACCAGAATTAAGGCGCAAGCCACTTAGAATAAAAAAGATTGAGACATAGGTAAGAAAAATCCAGAATTGAAGAGATTGAGATAAAGACTGAAATCGCCTAGAGGTTAGACCCACCAGGAGAAGTTTGAGGAAAAAGCCCTAAATGGACACCACAGATATGTATCCTTTTAGCTCATAAGAGCACTTTATTTGTTTGCTGATGTTTGAGGCTATTGGCCATGTTTTTTTTTTCTTTTACCTTTTTAGTGACTCTATGATAGTGAGTCACTCGCCTTTTGCTTGCAATTGACAAACTAGGTTCTTGGATAGTGACGTTTCCAGAGTGACACCTATGGGACATCGGACATATGAATCCCATGCAACTTTATGGAGTAGCACCACTCCCATGTATGCAAATTGTTTGCCGTGTGTGTGGGTTGGGCCGAAGCTGTATGTCGAAATAAAATTTTTGTCCTTTATTCTTTTAGCCGTTAGGGGAGCTCATAAATCAAAAGAAGAGGAATTTGTAAAAATGCATTTTGTACCCCTTACAACTCGAGCCCCCATTCCCCAATGATGGTAGTAGTCTAAAGCTCAAGGTTGGTTTAGAACTCAATTAAATAGAAATTGGCTTAAAGAAAGTTTTTATGAAAAATATAACTTATTTTTGGAAGAAATAAACTATTTTTGGAAAAGAAAGGTTGCAGGAAACATTAAGTGTGTTCATGCATACACGCGTATGCCTACGCATACTCAAGCCATGAGTACACATGCTTATTGCATGCATGCACGGGCATGTGTACATCGCTAGGGTTCCAGAAACTATGTAAGAAAAGTTTTTTTTTTGCAATAAATTTGGTTTGGAATGAATCCTGCATCGCCTGGGAGCCACTCTAAATCCCTATTTTTCAACTATATAAAGCCATAAAAGGCACTTTTTCAAAGGAGGATGAATAGTGGGAAAAACAAACAAGATTATTAGGGAATAGTGAATCAAAAAGAAGTTTTTCACAAAACATCCTCAAGTCAAGTTTTGTTTGATTGGGACCTTTTCTAGTCTTAATCTTCAAGTTCTAAAGTTTGCTAACTCATTTTGAATTGGCTATGAATAGATTGATTGAGGGGAACGGTCAAAATCAAGCTCCAAAGAGTACTAGTGTTGAGGTAAAGTTTCTAACTTTGGCTTTTCACTTTTCCTTCCTTTACTTTGTTCCTTCGTATATATAGATATATATATGTGTGTGTGTGTGTGTGTGCGCGCGTGCTTATGTGTTTATAATATGTTTGTTTAGTTTAGGTTTATATATTGTATGTGTTTAAAGCATGTTAGGTTGTTAGATTTTTTGTTTTCCGAGTTTTTTGTTCTGAGTTTCTAGGTCAGGGTTTCGGGTGTGTGTGCATGTGTATGCTTCTTGCATGCGTACACATACTTGAAGTATGCGTACATATACAGTTGGGATGTGCATGCATACTTTGCCTAGAAATTATAACTAGTTTCCATTTACTTTTCCTTTGTTTTAACTTGGTTTTCATATCCCAAGTCTCGATCTCTCTATTTTGTTTTTTTTTTTAATCTTTTTAATATTTATTAGGGGTTTTAGTTTGTTCAAATACCAGGAACATGCATATGAATATGAACATGCGTTGATGTATAGGTTCTATGATGCAGTGAGGTAAGTCATGCATAATCATAGGAACATGCATTTGTTTGTTTGATGAGTATGATATTGTTAATGAACATGATATTTTTGGTTGAATCCCATGCTTTTGATGTTAAGATATTGTAACATGTTTGTTTGAATCTACCTTGTGATGTATCTTCCCTTGGAAATATATGCTTAAATTCCATGATAGATGAATGTTAGGTTTGGGATGATTTGTCCTGTTTGTTTGCTTTTAGATGCATGCTAGTATGTGTGTGAGTTAGGATAACATCTTAAATTTTCCTTTAATGAGATTAAGACTAGGAACGCAATAAGTGGAAGTCGACCCATGGGTCGGGTGGGGTTGGGTGCCTAACACCTTCCCATCCCCATACCTAAACTTTAAACCAGTCCTTCCACAAAGGGTGCTATATATATGGTTCCTAGACCTAAACTAGGTGGCGACTCCATTTACACCCTCTACCATGGTCCACCCTAGGCTAAGGCGTACTCACCCATAGGAGGATGACTCCTCGCGGGTGCTTGCGCCCATAGGGTGAGACCACTATAAATCTCCCCTAGTATTGAGCTTTGATATTAGGTTAAGATTTTGGATACTTGTAAAGGTTATCCCATTTTTTATTTAAAGCTTGGAAGAGTTTAACCTTTTGAATACATAGTTTGAAACATTTTCTCAAGTGAATGCAATTTTCAAAAGGTGCTTGATAGACCATTTTTCCTATGTTGTGGTGAGTGTCTTTGTTTAATGACTACATCCTATCAAGAAGGTGATGCATGCTCCAGGGAATAGTTGCTTGGAAAAGATGAATTTTTTCATCAAGTAGGTTTCATGCGTGAGTATTTTGGGATAATTTTATGTTTTAGGCAATTTGGTTTTCAAAATCCCATGGTTTTGAGGGTTTAGGAGAAAAAATCCTACCCTTTTTTGGCAAGATGACTTTTGTGATGCGTAAGGGTTAAATCCTATCATCATAAATGTTGGACCAAGAGTTAACCATTCCATGACCAACCAATCATTAATGATCAGTGAGGTCATACATTGATCTGTAATGTAGTTTTGGGGTTAATTGGGTTCTTGAAATGAAAGATATTAAGCTCAAAGTTTCTCATATAGGTAATGCTTTGGCACAAGCTCTTTGGACTAAGTAGTAGTTCTCAATCAGGAAGGACTTTTTAAGGACTGTAATGTAAGGCTATGGTTTTCCTAAGATTACCGGAGGATATGGTTCTCCTAAAGTCAAGGGTTACACTTATTTAAGCTCCTTTCCTTGTACTGTTAGATCTCCCCTAATTTGAGTATTCCTTGGAGTTTGTCCCTCTCAATCATCATATTTTGATTTTTTTACTAATTTCCTTTTCTTTTTTTTTTCTGTCTAAAAGATGTGGCTGAGTCGAGTATGGCTACCTGCGTACCTCCATAAGGAAGGATTAGGTCATCACATAGTTCAAAGACATTGTATTGTTGTTGTTGTTGTTGTTGCTTTTTTTTTTTTTTTGCTAGGGGTGCACTTGATTGACTCAAATTTTCATAAAGGTTTTGTTCACTTGTTTTCCTCAAATCATCAAAACCTCCCCAATGTGGGGGGTAATCCTTGACTGGGTTTAGTTAGAAAGGAATGAATTGGATTAACTTGGCTAGCAAGCGTTATTTTTCTACAAGCAGGAGGATATTAGAAAGAAGGCCTTTCTCCGTCATCCTAAGTCCTATCTTCTTAGTCCATAGAGCTATATGTTGAAACATTAAATGAAAAATTTATTTTAGCTCAAAGGATTTTGCAAATGATAAAACTGTTTGGATAGAATAAACAATGCCTCCACCATTTCATGTCCAACTAGCTAGTCAATGAAACCTAAACTCTTGGTCACACATCAACATAGGACCATTCTTGGGGATTTGACCCTTTAAAAACTAAACGCTTAAGAATTAAATGTAAGGCTATGTGTAAAATGGGGAAATGTCCCACGGGTCTTAATTTATTGAAAATGATGTTTGATCATGGATGTGGTCCATATGCTGCCACTCCTTAAGAGAGGATGGTCATGTCAATTAAACATCTCATTTTTACAAAAGGAATCTTGGTATTAACTTGATCTCCTATGAGAAATGTTTTGTGGCTTGTTTTCTGGGGTCATCTCTTTTTGAAAATTATTTTCTTTATTTTGAAAAACATTTTTGAAGATCATGATCAAGATTGAAACAAATCTAGCTTTCAAGGGTATGGACATGTGAATGTTTGTTTTATGGGTATACAGATTTACCTGGGCCTTTGATTTCCTTCATCCCAACAGATGGCATCTCATCAACTTTGGAAAAGATTTAGGCTTTCATGATAGCATCCTTCTTTGCAGAAGAGAAGAATGGGGAATAAGAATTTGCCCCAGTATGATTCTTTATGGTTCTATGACCACTTTAGCGATCTCTAATGAAATAGACCATGATTGTCTAGTCCCTTTTTTAACGCATGCTTTTTCTGTTCCATGTGGATGGATGTCTTGTGAATTGTTGATCTCACTAATTTCTTTTCCAACAAAGTTGATTACCTGCCTAGAAAAAACCATGTCAAGGAAGCAAATTAAATGACAAAAAGGAAAGCAAAGTTTATTCATGCAATTCCTTGATTATTTATTGCTTATACTGGGCGGTATACTTGATATCTTGTGTGCAACTGGAACCTTTCACCAAGACCTCTCCATCTCCATGTATCACTGCAATCCCTCCTTTCCATAGGATCTTTATCTTTTGGTGCAAAGTAAAAGAGACGGCCCCTATTGGATGAAGCCATGCCTTCCCTAGAAGAAGGTTGTAGCTTAGGGTGATATCCATCACATAAAACTCCATAGTTGAATCCAGCAGGACAATCTTGCAAGCGGCTTTGAAATTCATCATCATGCTTTAACAGTCAAACAAGAAGGAATAATGATCTCCATGTCAAGGTCAATTTGGGTGTGGTCCTAAATAGGGATACATTCAATGCGTATTTGTTGCCAACAAGCACCATTGGGATCTTAGCACCTATGCACTTGTAGACACTCAATTTTGCACCCATAATTTAATCTACGAAGATGACTAGAGTGACCATTCATATACCCAAAATCTAAAGTTGCATTACATGCATTAATTCATTCATTGCATATAAATAAACTAATCTTAAGGTTCTAACGGTCTTGATGGTATGTCCAATTTCCGAATTAGACCGTCAGATTGAAAGAAATCACATGATCAAGTTTTCATAGTCTGCATGCATTTTGTTTGGGTGGAGCCGATTACACATGATTAATTTAAATTAATTATGATTAGTTAAACAATTAAAATTAATTAAATAATTTTGTGATTGGTTGCTGGTTAGCATCAAAAACAGGCCTGCTTGCATGGGAATAAAGTGGATAATCAGATAACAAAGAAGTTATGGATAATCAAGGGTTTTTTGGAATATTTATCTACAAGATAATTATCACTTTAAAGATTTGAATATCAAGAAAAATGGATTAATTTTTAGAATACGGATTAAAAATGCATCTAAGTATGATTCCCCGCTCAAAAATACTCAAAAAGGGAGTCCAAATTGGACCAAAACTCAAATGCGGATTTGGCACCCAAGAGGCCCATTTAGAGTGCTGATTGGCCCAAATTTGCAGCCCGGCCTGGTGACTTTTGATTAAGATAAAGCCTATCTTTTTTGACTTTTTAGAGATAAGGACGTGTTCCAATTTGTATCTAATCTCATTCAGCATCCTATCCTTTACAAATAGAGGAAACAAATCAGAATTAAGGGCTTCTCTCTTCTGACTTTTCAATTCCCCTTACGTTAAAGATGTTCTGGAGGCTTTTGCTTTAGGAACTTCTTTTTTGAAAGTAAGGTATTTTAGACCTCAAAGAGGTGAACAAACTTCTTTGATTTTTAAAATATTCATTCATTAGAAGAGCATACTCGTGCAAGAGCTCTTCTGATTCTTTTCAAAATCTTTTTTTTTTATTTATTTTTTTTATAAACAACAGATCTGATTTTTTTTAATAAAATCATGTATATATTTTTACTTTACACAAAAATAGATCTGATTCTTCTTAACAAAGTCTTATTATTTTAAAACACAAAACATATTTGATTTTTTTTACAAACCAAGTTTTATGTTTTATGTTTTTTTTTTAATAGATCTGAATATTCTTTTTAAAAGAGGACATTATTTATAAGTCAAATTTATTTAAATTATTGTTTTGTCAAGTGTGTATCATGTGTGTTCAACATATCATTCAACATCATGCAAAAAAGGGTATATTGGTCATTAGAGTCTAGAAGACCAGACTCTGTCTGGGAAGAATGGGTGCCTACCACTTTCCCATTTCGTAACCTAGCCCTTGAGCTTCATAATAAATTTGTCTCATGAATGTGAATCCTCCTTCAAAAGTCCTTTTTATTTGTTTCCAACAACAAATCTAGTTTTTCATAAACCAAAAATCAATTTTTTTTTTTATTTTTACTTTACACAAAACAAATCCGATTCTTTTCAAAATCTTTTTTTTTTTTAACAAACAACAGATCTGATTTTTCTTGATAAAATCAGAGATATATATATATATATGTATATATTTACTTTACGTAGAAATGGATCTGATTCTTTTTAACAAAGTCTTATTATTTTAAAACACAAAACAACTTTGTTTTTTTTACAAACCAAGTTTTAAGTTTTTTTTTTTTTCAAAATAGATCTAAATATTCTTTTTAAAAGAGGACATTATTCATAAGGAAAATTTATTTAAATTATTTTTTTTGTCAAGTGTCTATCATATGTGTTCAACATATCATTCAACATCATGCAAAAAAGGGTATATTGGTCATTAGAGTCTAGAAGACCAGACTCTGTCTAGGCGGAATAGGTGCCTAACACCTTCCCATTCCGTAACCTAGCCCCTGAGCTTAGGATTTTTGGATAGGCAGATTAGTGTTTTGTCTTTTAATTTTGGTAGATTGTAATTAGGACAAAAGTTTTGTATTCATTTGCATAGATTGTAACTAGGACCCAAAGTCTTGTAAGGTCAATTTACCAAAGTTGTACTTATCTTTATTCAATCAATGACAATGAAGTATTTTGATCATGTAATTTGTATTTATTTATTTTTTGTTGAAAAAGTATATGTTTGTATTGCATACAAAACATTTGCAGCGGAAAATAAACGGATCTACTTCATTCGTAATTGATAACATGTACAATGTAAATTTCAGAATATTAGAACAAGAGAATGTACCTTAGTGTGATGAATTTCAAAAAAAGGATTAAAAGTACTTAGGAACACTTTCAATCTTCACTCCAATTCCACTAATGCCTAAGAAGTGTGGTCTCTCAATCAATTTTTATGAATTTGTTTAAGGGAGAATGAGAGAGTGTCCAACACTCACATACATACCATTTCATGTTATTTCAAAAACTGTATGTTTTTCTCCTTATAACTGATTATCTAATTGGGATAGACTTTTGGGCCTTTCCAATTGGGCTTTAGTATGTGGCTTGGAGTGGGACCAAAAGGGAACAAACAAGACACTAGCTCCAATGGGCCTTGGGCTTTTCTGTGAACTCTTGACAAGTCCAAAGTTACCATTAATTATATTTAATACTACTATATAAATATAATTGCACTCTAGGCCTTATTAATAAATTATATCCCAAGACTTTATTGTACATGCAACCCTTTCATAAAATATTCGTAGTAATACAAAGTCATTAATGTAGAATGCCACTTTGTAAATTGCTACATCTTAATCCTTGAGTACTCGGTTTTATCATTTTAAGTTATTCATCATATATTTATGAAATCCAGTTTCTCAAGGGAATATTTTATATCTCCGTTAAGAGACTATGAATTCTATCTTGAGAATATATGTTCCATCAACACTAAATGTGGCTGCCTACATACTGAGGTTTTAACCGTGACTTTGGATCTCACTCCTAATATATCAAAGCAACCTACACTTTATGATCAGGTCCATTATCCTCTCAGGATAAGAGTTTAAATAGAAGTTGTAAGATTTATTATTCATTTGACAGTTGTTAGGAGAATAATAAATCTCACAGCGGTCCAGTTCAATATGTCTTAACTCTTAAAACATATCAACACATCACCTAGAAGTCTCCACTTCCATGATCAAGACAAATCATCTTAGTTGATATGTTATAGTCTTCGCAGATGAAATGCCCAATTTTATCATCGACTACGAACTAAAATTCTGAGTTTACAAGAACTTGTGACTTATATCTTTTATGACTAAATCACATAAATCACGTACTATGCATCTTATGTATTATATGATAATTTCCAAATATTTATGTTACTATTATTTTAGATAATAATAAAATAACTTTATTAATTACAACATTAAGTCATACATAAAATTATACATAGCATCATACAATAGGATTTAAGGGCACTAATCCTAACAATTTTTTGTATAAAAAATAAGTGGCGACTCCACACCACTTACCCAAAAAGAGAGGTGCTCTTAAAAGCACCTAAATCTCTTTTTTGAGAGCACCCGATTTTCTGGTCTCTCACAGTGGTGACTCTGCTGGGGATGTCGAGGGCTAAGCTTTGTATTAGACTTTAAGTGACCAACTATATACCCTTGTTTTTTTGGCATGATGTTGTTTGTTTGTTTGTCTATGTCTTAAGATGTTTGTATGATATTTTTTTTATTTGTGTTGCCAAGTTTATTGTTAAGAGCTTTCCCTAGCTGTCATAGTGTGTTCCATCAAAACAACAAATTTGTCTTCACCCATTTCAACATATGGTGGTAGTAACCATGGACCACCGATCTTCTCAGATTCGGGTACCCAGTGGTGAACTCACCAACTCAAACACTGATCTTTATTAGACCATGCTGTTCAAACCAACGTAATGTTCATTACATTACAAGTTGGGAGGTTTAACGTCCTAGCTATGGGAAACAATGAAACAACAAACCCATCCTACAATGTAATGACGTAGAACCTACCCTTAGGCCGGTCCATGTTAAAATTGCATTGCATTATTGCATGTGTTTGTTTGGTTGATTGATTGATATAGATGGGGACCTAGCTTTGATTGACCCAATTGAGCCTTTTATTTGGGGAGATTTTGGTCAAGATCAGAGGGAAGACTCCAAAGAGAACCCAAGACCGACACACAAACTAGTAGTTCCAGTTCCAAGCTCATCACTCCCATCACGGTACTGAATCCCATGAGCATAGAAGACACTTCACTGCTGCAACATCATAATCCTGTGTTCGACCTACAAGACATTCTAAGCCACAAGAAGTCCAAAGACTCCATCACTATGGCAAAAGGGGAAGAACATCCGAACACTTAAGAACCTATGAACACCTAAGAGCTACTAAACACCATGGTAGCTAGTCAAATCCATGTGAGAGAGGACATGAACCTTATGGTATAACAATTTTAGAGCCTGAAGAGTGGCCAAGAGGAGAACAAGACTGATCATAATTTCCCAACCATGGAGGGTGAGAAGAAAATCAATGAGAGGGTAAAACAGATGGAAGAGATGATCAAGAGAGCTAGCAAGATGGAAGACCTCATGGACTACCAATCATTCTCACTTTCCCTGATGTGAGATTGCCTCCCAAGTTCAAGATGCCAACCTTGGACAAGTTTGACAGGACTGGCTGCCCAAAGTCTCATTTGAAGATGTTTATGAGGGCCATGCAACCCTTAGGAGCAACTGAAGAACTACTTGCTCAAATGTTTGAAAACACCTGGACTAGAGCCACTCTTAGGTGGTTCCTCAACCTAGATGATGTTAGAGCAAGGAGTTGGGAGGACATCTGCCGTGAGTTTCACAATCAATACAAGTACAACATAGAGGTGGACGTGACTGTTAGGATATGTGCCCTTAAATCCTATTGTATGATGCTATGTATGATATTATGTATGACATTATGTGAGAAATCATGTATGACTTAATATTGTGTTTAATAAAGTTGTTTTATTCTTATCTAAAATAATGGTAACATAAATATTCGGACATTATCAAATAGTCCATGAGATGCATAGTATGTGATTTATGTGATTTAGTCACAGAAGATATAGATCACAAGTTCTTTGTAAACTCAGAATTTTGGTTCGTAGTCGGTGATGAAATTGGGCATTTCATCTGCGAAGACTATAACATATTAACTACGATGATTTGTCTTGATCATGGAAGTGGTGACTTCTAGTTAATATGTTGATATGTTTTAAGAGTTAAGACATATTGAACTGGACCGCTGTGAGATTTATTATTCTCCTAACGACTGTCAATTGAATAATAAATCTCACGACTTGTATTCACATGAACTCTTAATCCTGAGAGAATAATGGACCTGATCATGAAATGTAGGTTGCTTTGATATACCAGGAGTGAGATCTAAAGTAACGGTCAAAACCTCAGTATGTTGGGCAGCCACATTTAGTGTTGACGGAACATATATTCTCAAGATGGAATTCATAGTCTCTTAACGGAGATAAAAAATATTCCCTTGAGATAAGTTTAATGGGTACAGTTATTCAGAGAGTTAGGCCTAACCACTTTAGTAAGACTAAAGTATATATTTATGAAATTAGATTTCATAAATATATGATGAATAACTCAAAAGGATTAAATCGGGTACTCAAGGATTAAGATGTAATAATTCACAAAGTGGCAGTCTATATTCATGACTTTGTATTATTACGAATATTTTATGAAGGGGTTGCATGTATAATAAAGTCTTGGGATATAATTTATTAATGAGGCCTAGAGTGCAATTATATTTATATAGTGGTATTAAATATAATTAATGGTAACTTTGGACTTGTCAAGAGTTGACAGAAAAGCCCAAGGCCCATTGGAGCTAGTGTCTTATTTGTTCCCTTTTGGTCCCACTCTAAGCCACACACTAAAGCCCAATTGGGAAGGCCCAAAAGGCTAGCCCAATTAGATAATCAGTTATGTGGAGAGAAACACACAGAATTTTATATAGAATAAAATGGTTTGTATGTTTAACAGGTGTAATATATAATATAAGGAAGAGAGACACTCTTTCATATTCTCTCTAGAAAACATAGAACTGATTGAGAGACCACACATCTTGGGCATCAAGTGGAATTGGAGTGAAGATTGAAAGTCTTCCCGAGTACTTTTTCATTCGGTTTTGAATTTCACCGCATCAAGGTACACTCTTTTGTTCTCATATTCTGAAACCTACATAGTGCATGTTATCAATTGCGAATGAAGTAGATCCATTTATTTTCCGCTGCGTATGTTTTGTATGTGATACAAACATGATGATTTCCTAACAGTGACAAGGAGAGATTTGGAGACCATGAAGCAAGAGCCGAAAAAATCCTTCTCTACCTTCATTACCAAGTGAGATCCAAGGCGGCACAGATGATGAAAAGGCCAAGCAAAGAAGAACAATTAACCATGGTTGTAAAAAATTTATTACTTGTACACCATAAGTACTTGTTTGCTCAGTATTTTCCTAATTTTAAAGCATTGATTATTGCTGGAACCCAAATTGAGGATGCAATAAACAATGGCACTACAAAGAATAAGGACTCACCAAGGTTTAAAAAGAATTTAGGATCTAATTCTAAAACTGCAAAAGTCTCTAATATATACAAAAATGATCTTTACCAACTTATTGCTCCTATTGCCCCTGTGCCAATATCACAAGAGCCACCTCCAAGGCTTAGGAGGGAATTTTATGAGTTATATATGCCTGTGAGTCTAGTGTTTGAAAAACTAAAAACAAAGGGGTTGCTAAAACCTTTAGACCCAAGACCAATCCCAAACCCATTACCTGTAAGATTTGATGTAACTAAGAGATGTTGCCCTGGCTATGATACTGACAAGTGTTTTGGCCTTCGTCATGCAATTCAAGATCTAATAGACACTAAGGTGATTGCATCGCCTACAAGGTCTAGTGTCACTAATAATCCCTTACCCAACCACAGTTTCAGGAGAGGACCAAAAATTAATTGCTTGATGACTGAAGAGGAAAGTGAAGAGGACCCGCCTAATTTATGACCTACCTGAGTGGTTTATGATGACATAGTAAGAATTGATGGGTATGACATCTGTTGTAGGGTATGATACATGGAGTGAAGATGTAACAGAAACCACAAATTACCCAGTATCCACAAATGGGGGGATACACTTCAAACCCTAATTAAACTACCCAACATCCACAAATGGGGGGAGACACTTCAAACCCCAAGCAAGTTATCAAACACCTACATAAGGGGGGAGACACTTCGAACCCCAATTAAATAACCAAGCACCCACACATGGGGGAGACACTTTGAATCCTAATTTAAAAACCAAGCACCCATACATGGGGGAGACACTTTGAACCCCAATCAAACTACCCAACATCCATAAATGGGGGGAGACACTTCAAACCCCCACATTTGAAGATAGGCAACCCAATAGAAGCCTTGAATAAATCTACCCAGCAAACACCCACCAAGGAGGATGAGGTCCTCAACCAACTACAGAAGACAAAATATATCTTTATGGGGTTTACTTATGGCCTCATACAAGCACCGCCAAAATCTAGTTGGCCTTCTCAATCAAATCCAAGTCCCTACAACCATTACTTCTTAAGATCTGAATGCTATGATTGGGTCTATAAATAGGGAACTCATAATTTCCTACTCTGACAAAGATTTGACGAAGAAGGGGAAGCACCACAATGACCCATTGGACAATATTGTAGATGCCAAAGGCAAAAGGATTCCAATGGTTCTAATTGATGATGGTGTTGGAAAAATACATGTTTGTATCGCATACAAAACATATGCAGTGGAAAATTAACGGATCTACTTCATTCGCAATTGATAATATGTACTATGTAAATTTCAAAATTCAAGAACAAGAGAGTGTATCTTGGAGAGGTGAATTTCAAAACCAAAAATCAGAAGTTCTTGAGAACACTTTTATCCTTCACTCCAATTTCACTTGTGCCCAAGAAGTGTGGTCTCTCAATCAGTTTCTATGAGTGTTCAAGGTAGAATGAGTGAGTGTCTAACACTCACACTCAAACCATTTCATGTCCTTACAAAAATTTTGTATGCTTCTCTCCTTATAAATGTTTATCTAATTGGGCTAGCCTTTTGGGCCTTTCCAATTGGGCTTTAGTATGTGGCTTAGAGTGAGACCAAAACTGAATATATAAGACTCTAGCTCTAATGGTCCTTGGGCTTTTCTGTCAACTCTTGACAAGTCCAAAGTTACCATTAATTATATTTAATACCACTATATAAATATAATTGCACTCTAGGCTTTATTAATAAATTATATCCTAAGACTTTATTGTACATGCAACCCCTTCATAAAATATTTGTAGTAATACAAAGTCATGAATGTAGATTGCCACCTTGAAGATTACAACATCTTAATCCTTTTAAGTTATTCATCATATATTAATGAAATCCAATTTCATAAATATATACTTTAGTTATTTCTTACTAAAGTGGTTAGGCCTAACTCTCTGAGTAACCGAACTCATTAAACTTATATTAAAGGAATATTTTATATCTCTTTTAAGATACTATGAATTCCATCTTGAGAATATATGTTCCATCAACACTATGTGGCTGCCCAACATATTGAGGTTTTGATCATGTCTTTAGATCTCACTCTTGATATATAAAAGCAACTTACACTTCATGATCAGGTCCATTATCCTCTCAGGATTAAAAGTTCATGTAAAAAGAAGTCATGATCAAATCTAAAAATAATAAACATGAATATTATAAGTAAATTGGACATTATTAATTTAGTTTATAAACATATAGTATGGAACCTTAATAAAACCACAATATAAAATATGCAACGACAACCCAATCCATGTTTATAATTCCTTGGTAGCAAGTTTATTATAAACACATTAATTGATTGAGATCTATTCTCATTATTAGTGCTATCATGATAACTATTATCAAACACCAGTAATATGCCGTATTACCTTTAGCCTCTAAGTAATAATGACATAGCTCCTTTGGGAGGTTAATATTACATTTAGTCTAGTGTACACCATTATCTAGAATCATGTGTAGCCACATTTCATCTCCCTTATAATGTTTAAACTTGTAGTACCATGGAACAAAACAAATTCCTTTGGGACCGTGAGGCATATATGCCAAGACGAGGTGTTTGTCCACACTACTTTAAATGGGTAAGTTCAGTCTTGTAGTATTATGAAGTGAACACCGTCCTTTGGGATCGTGAGACATATACGCCAAGACGAGGTGTTTGTCCACACTACTATGAACCGATAATGGAGGCCGTGAGATCCAACCCTTGTATCTCCTATTAGATGTTTTAAATTTAAGGTTTTTTATTTTGTAAACATGTGTAATCTATTCACACACAGCCTTTCACTTTCTACATTTGAAAACACTTGGAAAAAATTCAAAATTCCCTTCTTTCAATCGATTGAAAAAATTGAAAAATTCGAACCAAACTTTAGAGGCATTTTCGTGAGAATCTCGCGACCAAGGTCTTCTCTCGAAAATGGGTTAAGGCAAAAAAGTGAAAACACAAAATTCAGACAGGAACTTTCGTGACTGTCTCGTGACTGTTTCACGAATAAAGCTTACTTGAGAAAAGTTTTGTGCTTTAGAGGCATTTTTTGCGAGTATCTTCGTGAGAAGGTAAACCGCGAAAAACATGTGTTTTCAATTTTCAATAGGGCTGATGTAGACAATTTTCAACAGTTTTTCATGAACAAACAACCACCATATGAACATAATAGATAGAATTTGATATCAAAACTGAATTCCATTGATGTTATAGCCTTAAAGTTCAATTCAACATACTTAAAGTTCCATTATATAAATATTATCTCTAATTCCAAAACTGAAAAAACGTGTTATACAGATTTGAAATTGAAGATCGCTTTGATACCAATTGTTGAAAAAATACATGTTTGTATCGCATACAAAACGTACGCAGTGGAAAATTAACGGATCTACTTCATTTGCAATTGATAACATGTACTATGTAAATTTTAGAATTCAAGAACAAGAGAGTGTACCTTGGTATGGTGAATTTCAAAACCAAAAATCAGAAGTTCTTGAGAACACTTTTAATCTTTACTCCAATTCCACTTGTGCCCAAGAAGTGTGGTCTCTCAATCAGTTTCTATGAATTTGTTCAAATGAGAATGAGAGAGTGTCCAACACTCACATACAAATCATTTCATGTCCTTACAAAAATTCTATATGCTTCTCTCCTTATAACTAATTTTCTAATTGGGCTAGCCTTTTGAACCTTTCCAATTGGGTTTTAGTATGTGGCTTGGAGTAGGACCAAAAGGGAACAAATAAGACTTTAGCTCCAATGGGCCTTAGGCTTTTCTGTCAACTCTTGACAAGTCTAAAGTTACCATTAATTATATTTAATATCACTATATAAATATAATTGCACTCTAAGCCTTATTAATAAATTATATCCCAAGACTTTATTGTACATGCAACCCTTTTATAAAATATTCACAGTAATCCTTGAGTACCCGGTTTAATCCTTTTACGTTATTCATCATATATTTATGAAATCCAATATTATAAATATATAATTTAGTAATTTCTTACTAAAGTGGCTAGGCCTAACTCTCTGAATAATCGAACCCATTAAATTTATCTCATAGGAATATTTTATATCTCTGTTAAGAGACTCTGAATTCCATCTTGAGAATATATGTTCCATCAACACTAAATGTGGCTGCCCAACATACTGAGTTTTTAATCGTGCATGTAGATCTAACTCCTGATATATGAAAGCAACCTACACTTCATGATTAGGCCCATTATCCTCTCAGGATTAAGAGTTCATGTAAAAAGAAGTCGTTAGATTTGTTATTCATTTAACAGTTGTTATGAGAATAATAAATCTCACAGCGGTCTAGTTCAATATGTCTTAACTCTTAAAACATATCAACATATCAAGTAGAAGTCTCCACTTCCATGATCAAGACAAAATATCTTAGTTGATTTGTTATAGTCTTCGCAGATGAAATGCCCAATTTTATCACCGACCACGAACTAAAATTTTGAGTTTCCAAAGAACTTGTGACTTATATCTTCTGTGACTAAATCGCATATTATGTATCTTATGGACTATATGATAATGTCCAAATATTCATGTTACCATTATTTTAGATAATAATAAAACAACTTTATTAAATACAACATTAAGTCATACATAATGTCATATATAATGTCATACATAGCATCATACAATAGATTTAAGGGCACTAATCCTAATAGATGGAAGCACCTTAAATGTTTGTCCTTTAAAGACAGCAAGTTGCTAGGGCCTAAGTATTGAAGATTTTGTGCTAACTGATCAACATGTGAGGGCATATGACAATAGTGGAATAGAGGTTTTGGGAACTGTAACACTGGAGCTTACTATAGGGCCAATGATTAAAAAGGTGGAGTTTCAAATCTTAAACATAGCATCATGCTTCAACATGCTCCTTGGGCGACCATGGATCCATGACACAGAGGCCGTACCATCGTCCCTATGCCAAAAGTTTCGGTTTTCGCATGAAGGAGCCATAGTTACCATTAATGGTGATACTTTGACTATGCCAAAACCTATTTTTGGTATTAATTCTGAGAAGGAGCCATTAACCTTGGATGGCTTTGAAATTGAGAAGCTTGGTTTTGAAAGAAAAGACGAAGAAGTGGAGAAAAGCCCCATGGACTTTGCTTTATACAACAACAACTACGTGGTGGCAATGATGAGGAGAATGAATTACCTTCCGGGGATGAACTTAGGGAAGACTGTGAAGAAGCCAAATGCTCAAGTCCCAATAATTCCTACTGCCACACCACCTTTTGGACTAGGTTATAAGCCTACTGATGATGATTTGCTACAGTTGAAGGTGAGAAGAATGGTCCGTGCCAAGGCTAAAGCCAAGGGACTTCCTTGTCCCCCAGAACCCTTAAAGCCCTATACTCCTACATTGAACGGAAGGTTTGTCAAAGCTAGAGATAGTCAACGCTATTGGGGATTTGATCCTGAGACAAGAATAGTGGTACCCGGGTTTGAGCTATTATTTAATTGCAACAACAAGCTTCCAGACTGAAGAAGACACAAATTGGGTCCCTACTGATTGGGCTGATTACATGGACCTTGATGCAATGACTATGCTTCTGGGAGATTCCATTTGCAATATAAGAAGAAGAGTACTGGGAGGCTTGCCAACATGCATTGAAGAGCCCATATGAAGCAAGAACAAGCGATGAAGATGAGGAAGGGGGAAAAGCCCCCAGTGATGATGATGATAAAGGTAGCAGTAACAAGAGTAATAGTAGTAGTGATAGCAGCAGTAGTAACAGTGGAGATAGAGAGGATGATAGTAGCAGTGGTGAAGACTATGATAGCCAATATAGTGGCAATGATTGGGGTGAACCCCCTAGTGACAAAGAAGATGAAGATGTAGGACTTTTCTATGAAGACTACTTTGATAATGATGTACACTACTATGATAGAGATGTAGAGGACGATGCCAAAGCTGAACCTATAGACATAGAGAATGGCATTGAAAGTGAAGAATATAAGCTAGAAAAGGAGAGGAGGTTGAAGAGGCCGATAATATAGACTACGATGATTACCCCTATAGGTGTCCCTCGGATTGGAGCTGCATTACCGATGTTAGTTCAAGGTTAGGTCCTTGATATGACAAGCATGGTAGAGAGATTCCCAAGTTAGGGTCATTTCACAATTCAAAACTTGGCTCACTGACCCCATACACTGAGGAAAAAGACAAAATAAATGCTAGATTAACCACTCTAGATAGAAAGTTGATGATCCAAAGTTTTAGAAACTTAACACTAGAGAGTCTTGAAAGTGAAGACGAGAATATGGAAGGAAATGAGTCAGAATATCTCCTCCAATACATCCACCCAAGCAACAAAGGAAAGCAAGATCATTTTGGAGAATGGATGGATAGTATATTGCGTCTAGATACTTATGTGACTAACAAACCAACAGATATGGAGATTGATGCTGAAGGCATGGATTGTATAGATGAAGACCCCATGGTACTGATTCTGAGGGAAAGAAGGAACACATTAGGAGCCGCTCGCTATTGTTGAAGCCACAACCAAGTTAAAGAATTAGGCATGGGAGGGAGCCGCCCACCTTATGGAAGACTCTGTGGAGAAGATCAAGACCGTCGAGCCGATCACTCCTGCCAAAAACATTGTTGCTATCCCTATTGAGTCTGTTTCTACTAGTATTATTATTTCTGTGGAATTTGTTTATGATCGTATTCCTGTAGAGTCCATTTTTGTTGAGTCTGTTGAAACCTCTTTTCCTTATAATATGATTTATGATTCTGCTTATTTGTTGGTTTTGAATTTTTTATTTTAGAAATTGGTAGAAAAACTCTTAATAATAAGTAATTAAAAAAAGCGCATGTAGAACGTATAAAAGAAGAAACCCAACCTATTAACTTGGGAACTGATGATGATCCTAAGATGATACAAGTAGGCAATATCTTAAACTCTTTTGAGAAAGATGCATTAATTGCCCTACTGATAGAATTTGAAAACGTATTTGCATGGTCATACGAAGACAAGCCTGGGATTGACACAGATATAGTGCAACACTACATTTGAACAGATCCAACCATGAAGCCGGTCAAGTAGAAGTTGAGAAGAATGAAGCTAGAGTGGACTCTCAAGATCAAGGAAGAAGTAGAGAAATAGTATAATGCAGGATTCCTAAGGGTGGTCAATTATCTAGAACGGTTAGCTAATGTAGTTCTGGTGCCGAAGAAAGATGAGAAAGTGAGAATGTGTGTAGACTTCCGAGATATAAATAAGGCTAGCCCGAAAGATAATTTTCCTTTACCTTACATAGACATCCTGGTTGATAACACAGCAGGACATGTCTTGCTGTCATTTATGGATGGTTTTTCAGAATACAATCAGATAAAGATGGCTCCTGAAGATATGGAGAAAACCTCCTTCATTACTCCATGGGGGACGTATTGCTATAAGGTCATGCCATTTGGCCTTAAGAATGCTGGTGCTACTTACCAATCTGCAACCACTACTTTGTTACATGATTTGATCCACAAAGAAGTAGAAGTTTATGTTGATGACATGATAGTGAAGTCCAAAGACCATGAAGGGCATATACTAGCTTTACAAAAGTTTTTTGAAAGAATCGAGTTATATAAGTTACGGTTGAATCCAAAGAAGTGCACTTTTGGTGTAACATCCGGAAAACTGTTAGGGTTTATGGTAAGTCAGAGGGGAATAGAAGTTGATCTTGAAAAAATCAAGGCAATTGTAGAGATGAATCCTTCCAGGATTGAGAATGAAATTCGAGGGTTCTATAGAGAATACAATACATCAACAGATTCATAGCCCAGCTTACCATGACATGTAAGCCACTTTTCCAACTACTCAAGAAGGAAGTGCCCACAGTATAGAATGACCAATGCCAAGAAGCTTTAGAGAAGATTAAGAATTATCTGATGAAGCCACCAATACTGGTTCCACCAGTACCTAAAGAGCCATTATTGTTGTATCTCACAACTATGGATATGGTAATGGGGGCTTTGCTTGCTCAATATCCAGAAGAGTCTAGGAAGGAGAATGCGATCTACTACATTGGCAAGAAGATGTTAATTTATGAAGAGAAGTATTCATCACTTGAAAAGACGTGTAGCACTTGTATGGGCAACCTGCAAACTCAGACATTTTATGCTTGCTTTCAAGGTCTTGTTGATTACAAGAATGGACCCTTTGAAGTACTTGATGGAAAAGCCCATGCAAGATGGGAAGACAGTTAAATGGGTTCTACTTTTGTCAGAATTTGAAATTAAATATGTGACTCAGAAGTCAGTGAAGGGGAGAGCAATTGCTGATCACTTAGCCCACAATTCACTTGAAGAAGCTGAAGAAATCCAAGGAGACTTTTATGATAAGGATATCATGCAGATAGAGTTAGAATCATGGAGGATTTATTTTGATGGAGCAACTAATCAAAATGGGAGTGGCATTGGGGTTTTCTTAATCTCTCCAAAAGGGACACACATCCCATTTTCTGGTAGACTCAACTTTCCTGTCACTAATAATGCCACTAAATATGAAGCTTGCATTATGTGGTTACAATAACACTAGGTCTTGGAGTGAAAAAGTTGGAAGTATACGGTGATTCAACCTTGATAATTTCCAAGATTTAGAATAGATGGAAGATCAAGGAAGAAAGGTTGATGCCTTATCATGAATTTCTTAAAAAATGGGCATCGAAATTCAATAAGATCTAGTACCAATATGTGCCAAGAATTCAGAATCATATTGCAGATGCTCTAACAACAATGGCATCTGTGATGGGTGGACCTAAGGAAGATGAAGCTAGATCAATAGTGGTGGAACAAAAAGAAGATTCAGCTTATTGTATGTCAATAGAAGAAGATGAGGGAATGAATGGAGAAGGTGAATGGTATTTAGACATTCTATAGAACCTCAAGGATGGGCATAACTAAAGCCTGCAGGCAAGAATGACCAATTGATCATCAGAAGGTTGTCTAATAATTATATTATTTGTAGTGAGAGGCTTTACAGAAGATCATATGACGGAATTCATCTCCTTTGCGTGACTGCCAAGGAAGCGGAGCAAATAATTGAAGAGGTTCATGAGTCAAGTTATGGGCCACGCATGAATGCGCACATGTTGTCACGAAAAATAATGGGACAAGGTTATTACTGGACTACTATGGAAGCCGACTGTGCAGTTCATGTTTAGAAGTGTCATCAATGCCAAGTTCATGGAGATCTGAAGCACATGCCACCTATGTCATTACATACCATGACTTCACCCTGGCTATTCTCTACATGGGAATAAATATTATTGGGAAGATTCACCCAACATCATCCAATGGCCATGAATTCATACTTGTTACTATTGATTACTTCACTAAATGGGTGGAAGCTGCCTCATACAAGGTTTTGAACTCAAAGAAAGTTGCTCAATTTATTCAGACCATTAATATCATTTGCAGATATGGGGTACCACATGAAATTATCTTAGACAATGGGTTGCATTTCGAGGGAGAAATGAAGAAGTTGCTTTGATAGTTCAATATCCAGCTCCATAAATCCTCACCCTACCATCCTCAAACTAATGGAGTAGTTGAGGCTGCAAACAAAAATGTAGGGCGAATTCTGAAGAAGGGCATGAAAAACTACAAGGACTGGCATCTACAATTACCCTATGCACTTTGGGGGTGTAGGAAATCAATTCGGTCCTCCACAGGAGCCACTCCTTCCTATTGAAATGGGTGTCCGTTCATTGAGAATAGTACTGGAGAGTGAAATCCTTGAGGTATATTGATTGCAAAGTAGATATGACCAATTATGCATGATGGATGAGAAGAGACTCAAGGCCTTGTATCACATTCAAGGTTATCAAAGGAGGCCAAAAGCTTTTGATAAGAAAGTAAGAGCTAGAGATTTGAAGTTGAGGGATTTAGTGTTGAAAGAGATTCGAGCCCCGGTTCAAGATACAAACGGGAAGTTGAAGCGAAATTGGGCAAGTCCATATATTATCAAGTAGATATACTCCGAGGGAGCGGTGAGGTTGATGGACTTAGATGCAAACCCTTTTACTAAGCCAACCAATATGGATCAATTGAAGAAATACCACGTCTGAGGTGGTAGCCAGAAAACACCATGCCTGAAGTGGTTGTAAATTATGTTATTTCCCTTCCTAGATTTGTAAAAAAAAAAAAAGTAAAAAGAAAAAAAAGGTAGGGTGAAAATCCAAAAGGGCAATCTACACAAAACGAGAGTAAAAAAAAAAAAAAAAGAATGAGAGAGCCTGCTAGGCTGAAAACCTGAAAGGCCGGCCTAGGCAAAGGTTAAGGCAAATAAAAACTGAACTACGTGATGACCTGATCATTCTGCCAAGGAGGTATGTAGGAAACATATATTGGTCCGGTCATAACTTCCCTAAACCCACCATTTACCCATCAAACAAAAGAATTTTTTTCAAAATTCAACCATTCCATTAAACCATGCCATTACACAAGATTCAAAAACCAAACCCTAAACCAAACCTTAAAAAAAAAAAAAAAACAAACTCTAAAAACCTAAACCCTAAACAGAACCCTTAACCTGAAGGTCCTAAATAATTCCTAAACCTATGAGATTCACATCAACTTTTAAAATAAACATGTTCAAAGCCAAAAATAAGAAGATCATTTTATCCTCAGTCTTTCCTCCTTTGGTTGTTCGTTGATTACACTGTGCTAGGTACTTTGTCATCTTTGTCCCTCCTTTTAAACTCATAGTTGTCAGCCTCATGTCTTTCTCGGTTGTCTCTAAGAAATTGTTTTCTCATAGCAACCATGTTAGCCTTCTTATCGACAATCTTGTTCACCAGCCAATTAGAATAGTCTATGGTCATCCTTTTAAAGTGAACCTTCACAAAAGATTGATCCATTTGGTTAGCCTTCTCTAAGCCCAACAACATGTTCCTTATAGAAGTAGGATTTGTGTCCACAGGAGTGAAATATTTTCTTCCTTTTTCACTAGGCATTCCCTGCTCATTTTGGAATTTGTTTAGACATATGTGGAAAGTGTTAGAAATGTATGTGATGAAAATTGGCTAATCCTTTGACAGAACGCAATCTACTTGTATTTGGGTAGATCTAGGATGGGTTTAGTATTTCAAGGAACAAGAGTTCAAGTTTAGTATTAAAGTCATGCAAATCTATCCAAGAAACAAGTAAAGATGTGCTATAGATTAAACCTCGATAGATAGCTCGACAGAATCATATCTATCAAGGTTTAATGTTGAATCTCAACAGAAGCTCGATAGTAGTTGTATATGTCAAGAATTATGAAATAAGAATTTTAGATCTAATTTCATGCATATCCATGTGTATTTGTGTAGGGATTCTTTTCTCACAACACTAGACATATATAAGGATTATTTTAAAGGCCATCACAGATGATGCAACTTGATGCAAAGTGATTATACATGCATATTGTGACCGGAGACAATTTTCCCTAGTTCATCATATTCTCTCTAGAAGCTACTGCGTCTTTGCGCCAAGGGTTTTGTAACTAAGGAGCTTCTTGATCTTCATTGTTGGATGAACTGAAGAACTTTGCAACTAACATCTTCCTCAAGTTGGTGTGTTAGTCACGTACTAGGAACTGTGCATCATTGGTTAGTCACGTGCTGGGAGTCGTGCATTGAAAGAAGAGATTGCCGCTACATTACAAGTCCAATTGGGTATTGGGGTAAGGGTTCAACTGTAGATTGGTATTAAGTACTGGGATTCCTTTTACTTGTAATCAATTGTTTTGATAATAGTGAATTTTTGGGAGTGGTGACCTTTAATTCACCTGGTGGGGTTTTTTCTCGGTGGTTTTCCCCATTCGTAAACAAATCACCTGTGTCAAATTTATTTTTCGCTGCATTTAACTTAGTTGGTGATTTGTTTGTGCTACCACGCTTATTGGATGAAATTGAATCTAATTAATTTCACTTGGCTAATTAATTGATTAATTTCCTAAAGGGGTCAATACTTTCTTGTCCTATCAAGTGGTATCAGAGTGGGCACACTCTGATTAGGTTTAATCTTTGCTGTGTGATCTATTGACCCTTGTTGTCATGGCTACAAGAGGCATGAAAAGATCTTTTATTTCAAATATATCTTTCTTTTCTAATCTCTATTTGATTGAGTGTTTCATAAAATGCAAGTCTAAAAGTTATTTGAAAGCTGTCTTGATGATTGTTGAAAAAGGTCTTAGTGTGACAAGAAAGAAACTATATTGCCTCAAAATGAGAATGTGCAAGGGAGCTTGTTTGAGAAGGGCGAAAATCAAAGATTTTTTACATAAATGGCAAATGAAAGAGAAAACCATTTCTACTGATTTGTTAGGCAAGCATAAAGTGTGCTTTATGATGAAGTCTACATTTAAGGTAATGGACACATGTTTGTGGTACCTTGACAGTAGATGCTCAAGACACATGACTGGAGACCGTCCTCTCTTCAAGGTTTTTGAGTCTAAGAAATATGGAAATGTCACTTTCAGTGATGGGAGAAAATCTCAAATAAAAGGGAAGGGAACTATCTCTCTACCCGGACTGCCAGACATTGCAAATGTGTTATATGTAGAAGGTTTGAGAGTGAACTTGTTGAGCATAAGTCAGATATGTGATCAAGACTGCATGGTGTTGTTCTCAAAAGGGAACTGCCTTGTGTTGAATGAGTCTGGGAAGAAACTCATAAGCGGAGTTCGCACTTTGGATATTTGCTACGGATTGGTTCCTGATGTTGATATAGTGTGCAATAGTATTTGGTTGCCAAATGAAGACTTATGGCACCAAAGAATGGGACATGCTAGCTACAAACATCTATTAATTGTATCTACGCATGAATCAGTGTTAGGAATACCAAAGCTCAGTAGGTTTAGCAATGTTGTGTGTGGACCATGTCAGCTTGGGAAACAGACGAAAGCAAAACATCCAAGCACTCAGACATCAGCTATATCTAGACCTTTGGAGCTACTACATTTGGATCTCATGGGTCCAACTAGAACCGAATCTCTTGGAGGAAAGAGAAACGTCATGGTTGTAGTAGATGATTTCACCAGGTACACTTGAGTCATTCTTCTAAGATCCAAGTCAGATGCTCCTGAGCACATTCAAGCTTTGTGTACAAGACTGCAAAATGAGAAGAACATAAAGATTGATCGAATTCGCAGTGATCATGGTAAAGAATTTGAGAACTCATATATGGAATTATTTTGCATTAGATCTGGTATATCTCAAGAATTCTCTGCTACTATTACTCCTCAGCAAAATGGTGTAGTAGAAAAAAATAACAGAGTCATTCAAGAGATGGTTAGAGCCATGTTACACAATAAAGATGTGGCCAAAAATTTATGGGAAGAAGCAGTCAACACCGCATGTCATACGGTTAACAGGGTGTATTTAGACCCGATACAAAGAAAACCAAATGTGAAGTATTTCAGAATCTTTGGAAGTACTTGTTTCATCTTTAAGGATAGAGAGAATGTGGGAAATTTTGACTCTCGAAGTGATGAAGGAATATTTTTGGGATAATCCTCAACAAGCAAAGCTTATCGGCTGTACAACAAAAGAACCAAAAAGGTGATGGAAACTATCAATGTTGTTATTGATGAAGCTTCAGATTCTGGTTCTGAGAAAATTAGTAAGGAAATACCTAAGGCAATTCTTCCTTCAGAGCATAAGGGTGTTCAAGAAATAGTTGATCAAGAGCTCATCTCTCCAAGTACTCTAAGTATTGTAGAAGTCTCAGCAGACATTCCTACCTCACTTGAATCTAAATCTCATGAAGAGAAAGGACTTTCCTTAAGGATTAAGCTGAATCACCCTCCTGAAGTTATTGTGGGAAATATGAATGAACTTACACTAAGAAAGCATATAGTTGATAAATGTGTTGCTAACTTTGTGTCTTATTTTTGTTATATTGTCACAGGTTGAACCCACCAAAGTTGAGGATGCTTTCCAGGATGAAAGTTGGGTAGAGGCCATGCATGATGAACTGCTCCAGTTTTAAAGGAATGATGTTTGGACCTTAGTACCTAGACTAGAAGGAGAGCGCATTATTGGCACAAAGTGGATATTCCACAATAAAACTGATGAGGAGGCAAATGTGATCAACAACAAGGCTCGTTTGGTGGCCTAAGGATACTCTCAAGTGGAAGGAGTAGATTTTGATGAAACATTTGCTCCTGTAGCTCGCATGGAATCCATTAGGGTTCTCTTACCCTTGGCTTGTCACTTAAAGTTCAAGCTTTACCAAATGGATGTGAAGACTACATTCTTGAACGAGTTTCTTAAAGAAGACGTCTATGTTGCTTAACCTAAAAGATTCATTGATCCACACTTTCCGGATCATGTGCTTGTTGGGGTTTATGCCCTAAAATCTAATTTATTGGCATGTCATACATAATTAAATTAGTTAATTATATGAGACTATCTATAAATGAACTAATGGGACATTATCTTAGTCCATGAGATGCATAGTATGCGATTTATGTGATTTAGTCACAGAAGATATAAATTGCAAGTTCTTTGTAAACTCAGAATGTAGTTCGTAGTTGGTGTTGAAATTGGGTGTTTCATCTGCGAAGACTATAACATATCAACTAAGATGATTTGTCTTAATAATGGAAATGGAGATTTCTAGTTAGTATGTTGATATGTTTTAAGAGTTAAGACATATTGAATTGGACCTCTGTGAGATTTATTATTCTCCTAACAACTGTCAATTGAATAATAAATCTCACGACTTCTATTTACATCAACTCTAAATCCTGAGAGAATAATGGACCTGATCATGAGATGTAGGTTGCTTTGATATATCAGGAATGAGATCTATAAGTTTCGGTCAAAACCTCAGTATGTTGGGCAGCCACATTTAGTGTTGATGGAACATATATTCTCAAGATGGAATTCATAATCTCTTAACGAAGATATAAAATATTCCCTTAAGATAAGTTTATCAGGTTTGGTTATTCAAAGAGTTGGGCCCAACCACTTTAGTAAAGAGTTACTAAAGTATATATTTATAGAATTGGATTTCATAAATATATGATGAATAACATTAAGGATTAAACCGGGTACTCAAGGATTAAGATGTAGTAATCTTCAAAGTGGCAGTCTATATTCATGACTTTGTATTATTACGAATATTTTAATGAAGGGGTTGCATGTATAATAAAGTCTTGGGATATAATTTATTAATAAGGCCTATGTGCAATTATATTCATATAGTGGAATTGAATATAATTAATGGTAACTATGGACTTGTCAAGAGTTGACAGAAAAGCCCATGGCCCATTGGAGCTAGAGTCTTATTTGTTCCCTTTTAGTCCCACTCCAAGCTACACACTAGAGCCCAATTGGAATGGCCCAAAAGTCTAGCCCAATTAGATAATCAGTTGTATATAAGGAGAGAAACATACAGAATTTCATAATTAATTCATAAGTCCATTCATGGGTCTTTTCATTAGTGTTTTTCATCAAGATTACACAAGGAATGAAATGGTTTGTATGTAAGTGTTGGACACTCCCTTGTTCTCTCCTTGGAAATTGATTAAGAGACCACACATCTTGGGCATTAAGTGGAATTGGAGTGAAGATTAAAAGTCTTCCCAAGAACTTCTGATCTTTGGTTTTGAATTTCACCGCACCAAGGTACGCTTTCTTGTTCTTAAATTCTGAAACTTTCATAATGTATGTTATCAATTGCGAATAAAGTAGATCCGTTAATTTTCCCAACAACTGGTATCAGAGCGGTCTTCAATTCGAATCTGAATAACATGTTTTGTGAGTTTTAGAATTAGAGATAATAGTTTCATAATGTTAGAAGGTTATATATGCATTTAATTTTCTGCATGGTTGTTGAAACTATGATTTGATAAAAACTGATATTGATGTTATGATGTTGTTTAAATCTGAATTTAAGTATGTTAAATTCATCTTTAAGGCTATAGCATCAATGGAATTCAGTTTTGATATCAAATTCTACATATATGTTCATATGGTAGTTGTTTGTTCATGAAAAATCGTTGAAAACCGTTTGCAACTGCTGTGGAAAAACTGAAAACACGGGTTTTTCGCGGGTTAGCTTCCCGCGAAGTTACTCACGAAAAATGATTCTGAAGACAAAAACTTTTTGTGGGTAAGCTTTACTCGCGAACCAGTCGCGAGACAGTAGCAAAAGTTTCTGTCTGATTTTTTGTGTTTTCAATTTTTGCTTAACTTGTTTTCGCGGGAAGTGCTTAATCGCAAGATACCTTTTGTGTTTTCACTATTTTTCCTCACGCCTTTTTCGTGGGAAGAGCTTAGTCGCTAGATTCTCCTGAAAATACATTTGAAGGGAATTTTGAATATTTTCTTAATGTTTTCAAATGTATGAAGTGTAAGGAAATGTGTGATAAGATTACACATGATTCTAACTAAAAGACCTAATGTGATCAAAGATATTAGTTAAATAGAACTCTTAGCCCTAAATAGTTTAGGACTTGTCTTTTAAGAAACATTCTAATGAGATTGGAATTGTTGTATGATTAAAAGTCCTTAATTTATTTTAATTAGAAGTTTTAATGAAATTAAAGCTTAATTAAAAGGTATATATATTTTCTAATGAGATTAGAACTTTTTATTTAGTAAATTAAGGATAGAGTTCTTTATAACTAATTTTTGATCCATTAGAGTTTAAGGAATCCTAAATAGTTTAGGACTTCCATTTTAGTTAGTGATTCTAATAAGATTAGAGTCTTCAATAAGTGCAAGGTTATAAGTTGTGATTGGATCACAATTATTTAAGAAAAACCCAAACAATGAGTGGGAGTGCTGAAATAACCCTTTTGTTGAGTTTATTGTAATGTGAATAGATACATTGTCTTGACTTCGAGTCTTGCATTCCATGCGGAGGGTATTTACTTCACGGATTACAAGGTTAAACTTCTTTGTGATAGCGCGAATGTTCGTTACGCTATTGTGACGTGACTTAGTAACATCACATTGAATTTAAACAATTAAACACATTTGATGTGTAGGGTTAAAATTGTGATTAAATCACAATAATTTCATGACAATCCACTTGTTTTAAAATTTATAGTGGGAGAGAGATTCAAGGGTTGATTCTCACGGCCTCTATTGTCGGTTTATAGTAGTGTGATTAGGCACCTCGCCTTGGCGTATATGCCTTGCTCCATTCGGAGGGTGTTTAATTCATAGTACTACAGGTTAAACTTCTTAATGATAGATGAAATGTGTTTTTACATTAAGAACGACCACGCTTCCATGGAGTTACTTGGTGACTCACATTGATTCTAGGCAATGGTATACACTAGACTAAGTGCAATGTTAACCTCCCTTCGGAGCTATGTCATTATTACGAAGAGGCTAAAGAAAAAGCGGCAAATTATTTTTTGTTTGGTAAGAGTTACCATGATAGCATTAATAATGAGAATATTTCTCGCCTGATCATAGTGATTGGTATGACCTCGCTTCTGAGGAATATTAATTGTGGGATTAGGTTGTCGTTGCACCTAGTATAGTAATTTTGGGTTTCAGACCATATGGTTATGGATGCAAAATATAATGTCCCTGTAATTATGTTCATAGTCTCAAAATAAAGTTGTCATTAATTTTGTTCTCTAGCTACTATTTTAAGTGAATCACATTAA
The DNA here is from genome assembly GCA_033629205.1 of Lithocarpus polystachyus. Lineage (NCBI taxonomy): Eukaryota > Viridiplantae > Streptophyta > Magnoliopsida > Fagales > Fagaceae > Lithocarpus > Lithocarpus polystachyus. The sequence continues at coordinate 69,180,851 of CM066162.1, forward strand.
CTAAGAAATAATTTTGGACATGGTGCTTAAAGGAGCTGAAATACATAAATATGTTTTGATTCAGCATTGTCATAATTTCCTATGCATGATGCATTGATGGAAGATAGCTTATGACTTGATCATAGTCTCCATTGAAATGCTAAAATGTTACATTGGCTTCTATCTCAAGTGTGCTACAGCATGAGATGCAAGAGTTAGTACTAGACTTAGACTTTATATTAAGTCTAAATGAGATGTTCGGTATGAATCATATTGAGTGCTAAGAAAAGTTTAAAGAGTTCCAACTCTATATCATTTCATGAAAATATTTTATTTTTAAAATGAATTGGCATTCTTGGATGTTGAGATTAAATGTTAATCTCATTTAGATATGATCCACAAGTCTTTGTTAGAAACATTTGATCATTTCAGATTGTTTTCAAAAAAAATTATTTTTATGTTATCTGAATTGATGAGTGAGTTCTACGCAACGGAAGACATCCTAAAAGCTAAAGCTAGGATCAACATGATTTAATTCAAATTCTTAGCCCGAACTGAAAGGTAAGGGTGATAAGAAGATGAATTATAATACCAAACAGTTGGACAAGCAAGTTGTCCTAGTAGTTGCCAAAAGGAAATTAGACTCAAAAGTATGACCAAAAGGAAAATGTTTCAGTTTTGGTAAAGCTAAGCATTGTCCATGATTATTTTTTAGATGGAAATTTGGATGTCTTACCTTTTAAAGAGAAGTCTTCATCCTTTGTTGTTGTATGTATTTGGCACTTATGCCTAGATCTTATTAATCTAAATGATATTCAAGATTGGTAAAAGATGGGCTTTTAGAACGATTATTTTGTTATATTCCCAGTCTATGAATTCTATTTAGAGGATAATAAGATCTAGGGCTCCTTTATTGTAAAGGAATAAAGTTCCACTGACTTCTTTAAGTCAGTGCATACATGAAGGAGGAATAAAACACTTTTAGAAATAGTAAAGTACATGATAAGTATTTCCATTTGCTTATTTCTTTTGGAGATGTACTCTAATAATTACTATACTTTTTCTAAAGTTGATTTCAAAAGTTTGTTCCTAGGACATTAGTCAAATCGTGGATTGGGTGAAAACCTAGTATATGATACTTCCACTTTTAGAGATGTCCAGCACTTGTGCTAGAAAGGAAGTCTGACAAATTGAAATCAAAAGGTAGAAAAATGTGTTTTTATGATGGGTATCCAAAAGGAGTTGCAAAAGATTGTTTTGGTAGTCATAAAGAAAACAAGATGTTTGTATAGTACAAATACAAAGTTCTTAATGATGACTATGTGAATAATCTTAAAGCAAAACATATAATTGTTCTAGACGAAAGATGTCGGAATTTGTTTAAAAACAACTGTAAAATATATTTAGAAATGAGATGGTTGTATTAGATACAGCACAAGGCATTATTCTAGATGTGTAGCTAATACACCGGTACAATATCGTAGTGGGAGGATTATTAATTACCAAGTAAGTTCATATTTTTGGGATAAACTTTTGAAGTTATTCCACAAGGATATGAAATTGATCCTCGGTCCTACGTAATGGCAATAGATGATTTGAATATGTATTACTGGATCAAGGTTATGTGAATAGAATTGGATTCTATTTAAAGTCTAGAGCTTGTAGAGGCGCCTAATGGCATTAAGCCTATTGTTTTCAAATAGGTCTATAAGTAAATGAGATTGATAGATTTGAAGGTGCAAACATTCAAAGTCAAGACTAGTGGCGAAAATATTTATTCAGAAAGAAATGGTTCAATTATGAAAAGATTTTTTCACCAATAGTCAAGTTTGACTCTATCTAGATTCTCTTATCCATTGTATTTCATTTGGATGAAATATGGCAATGGATATCAAGAAAGCTTCTTTTAATAGCAATCTTGAGAAAGACATCTGTTTGATGTAACTAGACTTGTACATAGCAAAGAAACAGTAGTGTTTAGTATGCAAGTTGCTTAAATTCCATTTATGGACTAAAGCAAGCATCTAAATCATAAAATATCATCATTGATCAAGCAATCAATTTTTTTTTTTTTGATCAAGTATTAAAAGGCCTTATGTGTGTGAAAGCTATATAGAACAATAAATTTCTTAATGCATGTTGATGACATTCTAATCATTTAGAATGATGTAGAGTTATTGTCATCAATAGAGTTTTTGTTGTCTAATCCAGTTTGATATAAAGTACTTGAGAAAGACTAGTCATATTCTAAGAATTTAAACTTTATTACAATTCAGAAATTAGGATATTGAGTCTATCTTAAACTGCTTAAATAGATTAGATTCTAGCTAAGTATAGCATGTAATACTTCAAGAAATGATTCTTTCCTTTTAAGTTTGAAGTTCCTTTATATAGGACTATAGTCCTAAGACATATATGTAACACCCGTCTCATTTAAATTTAATTTAATCACTTCTAGAGAGTAGATTTGATTAATTGCTTAATTATTTTGGAGGAGATAATTAATTTTATATTGTGATTTTTATAATGATAACAATAATAAAAATAATATTAATGTGTTTAGTGGGAATATAAGTGGGTCTTGGAAGTTTATTTTAGTGTAGTGGGCTTCTAAATTTTCAGCCCAACTGAAATTAGCCTTATCATGGAATAGGCTTCTAAACTTTCAGCCCAAGTGCAACAGCTTTATAATGAAATAAAATTAGGGTTTCTCAAAAACAAAAGAAAAGGAGGCTGTGCACTTCAGGGCAGCCAGCAACTTCATCTTGGTTTTGAGGTAAGCATCATTCTAGGAAAGCCTTTTTTTTTCTTTTATTTTGCTGGGATTTCATCATTGACATGTTAGTGTTAGGGTTAGTATTAAGTTTGCTGGAATTTCAATTGGGTTTGCTGGAAACTCAATGATGGTTGCTGGAATTTCAATGATAATCATGTTTTTATGAAATTTTGTTATTAGCGTTGGAATTTATATGCCATGATTCATTTATATATATTATGATATATAGATTGAAGCCTTATTGTAGTAACCGTCAAGTGCATGAATGATACGGTGCCATGCTAAGTTTAATATATGAGATATATATATTCATTCAATCCGCTTTGTCTTGGATGTGATAATTGCCGTGGTTGCATGCATTTTGAATCCGTGTAACCGTCCTGTGCATGTGTTTGTTGATTGCACCTTTTGGATTGTTGTTGCATTGCTTGGCAATATAAGCACTGCTTGAAGAATCCGTGTACTATATATAGAATCATATATAACTCTTGCATGGTTTCGTGGATTCATGTCCATTAACATGTTTTCATATATTTATATATATGCAAGTTCTTCATGGCAGCATATGATGATTGCTTTAAAAAAATTGAAACGGTATATTATATTTTATATATATATATATATATATATAATATGATATGGATTTATATGCAAATTTTTTAAAGGATTCATCATATTGTTGCTTGCCTTGGTTTATATATTTATTATATATTAATGCTAGGATTATGGAATTTATTCCTAATGAGATTAGGATTATGTTTTCAAGGTGTCTAGCATTATTATGGTTCTTGATCTTAAAAAAACCTTTAATTTAAAACATCTAGTGGGAGAGAGATATAAGGGTTGCTTATGGTAACGTGTTCTTATATAAATATTAGATGTTAGGTTAGGGAATGCTATACTATTATTTTAATCTAGAATAGGTTTGGGGTTATATTAGAAAGACACGTTAAATTTTATCTTGCCAAATCTTCATAGTGGTTGAGGAATTTTTTATCAAGAGGACTTTGTGGTTATTAAAGAACCTGCCCTTATTGAATTGTTTAATTATTATTTAGGTTCTAGTTGACGTTGTTTCGAGCAATTGAAGTGAAGCTTGGTTTAGCCGCTAGAGGTAAGTAGACTTCAACACATGACGTCTCTCAAGACGTATATATTTTTATATATATATACATATATGTATAATTGTGGTAAAAATATATTTATATATATATACATACACATAATTGCAAAAGTGAAGTTTCAAAGACTTATACCATTGTTAGTGCTTTATACATACTCAAACTCTATTATTTATTGTATATTATTGTGAAACTGTATATGTCAAGAGTGTTTCAAATGGTCAACTAGACAGTCTGCAACCTTTGCCAACACAGGGTTAAGTGTTGGTCTTCGGCCGAAATAGTGTTAGTGTGGTGTGGTGCAGTGTTATTGTTGCTCTTCGGAGCTAGTGTTGCCTCTTTGAGGTTAGTGTTATTGTTCCCATGGGAAATCACCCACCGAGTGTTTAGCAGCTTTTGTCTGTGTTTGACTAATATTTTTCATATTGAATTACTGTTTATTTACTACTGTTCTTTTAGGTGGAAAATTGCTTATTTTCAAAATAAAATTGTTTCTACCTATTTGGTGCATATTGGCATATAAATGTGGTCATTATTTTATTAATGTTTACAGTGTTATAGTGAAGTGTTTTATTTTAATAGCTTTATATAGAATATATTATATTACAGTTTAAACTAATTTTAATTGTATCGTGATGACTATATTTTGTCAATGATATTATCGTTTTGTTTTGGAAGACATCCTCATGTTTGTAGTCTCTTATTGAGCCTTTAGCTCACCCCTTTTTCCATCCTTTCAGATTAGAGTTATGGAGTGTCTTTTGGTGGTAGATCAGTGGAGCCTTAGATTGACGACTTCGTTTGGAGCTTGATAGTTGCAGAATTGTTTTAGCAAAATTGTTTCAGGACAATGAGATTATTATTTTGGAACTATTTTGAGATGTTATTTGGAGATTTTACATTCAAGAATATTATTGTTTTGTTTTGTTTTTATGGATTGTTAAGGAAATCTGATGATATTCAAGAAGTTTATTTGAGGATAAATATTACGCTCTGTTCCATTATATCATTGTTAATTTTTTTATATAAGACAGGTTATGCATCTAAATCCTTCTTAAGGGTTTGGGGTGTTACAATATAAAAGAAAGAGCACACTAAGATGATTCCTAATATCATATCAATAGGAAGTCTTTATGCTATGCTATACACTAGGCTAAATATCTATTTTGCAGTGGGCATGGTAAACAAATATCAATTGAATCAAAGATCACTTAATTTAGTGGGAGTAAAGCATATACTCAAATATCTTAAGAGAATGAGGGATTATATGCTTGTCCAAAAAAGTGAGGTTTTGATTGCTAGTGGATGTACAAATGTTGACTTGTAATTTGATTGTGATTCATAAAGTTGGACTTCAAGATATGTGTTCATCTTAGTGGTGAAGATACACATTAAGCATAAGTATTATCTCACTAGAGAGATATGAGTACTTGAGTAGTAGTAGAAAAGATAATTTATGCAATAAATCTGGTTGAAACTTGTTTCCAAACCTTGCTTTAGAGTGACTATGAATTACTCTAAAGGGAGATAAGTGTCGGATATATGGTAAATTGTCTTTGAGGGCAAGTGGGAGATTGTTGGGGTTTATGCCCTAAAATCCAATTTATTGGCATGTCATAAATAATTAAATTAGTTAATTATATGAGACTATCTATAAATGAACTAATGGAACATTATCTTAGTCCATGAGATGCATAGTATGCGATTTATGTGATTTAGTCACAGAAGATATAAATTGCAAGTTCTTTGTAAACTTAGAATGTAGTTCGTAGTCGGTGATGAAATTGGGTGTTTCATCTGCGAAGACTATAACATATCAACTAAGATGATTTGTCTTGATCATGGAAATTGAGATTTCTAGTTGATATGTTGATATGTTTTAAGAGTTAAGACATATTGAACTGGACCGTTGTGAGATTTATTATTCTCCTAACGACTGTCAATTGAATAATAAATCTCACGACTTCTATTTACATCAACTCTAAATCCTGAGAGAATGATGGACCTGATCAAGAGATGTAGGTTGCTTTGATATATCAGGAGTGAGATCTATAAGTTACGGTCAAAACCTCAGTATGTTGGGCAGCCACATTTAGTGTTGATGGAACATATATTCTCAAAATGGAATTCATAATCTCTTAACGGAGATATAAAATATTCCCTTGAGATAAGTTTAATAGGTTTGGTTATTCAGAGAGTTGGGCCCAACCACTTTAGTAAGGAGTTACTAAAGTATATATTTATATGGAATTGGATTTCATAAATATATAATGAATAACATTAAGGATTAAATCAGGTACTCAAGGATTAAGATATAGTAATCTTCAAAGTGACAGTCTATATTCATGACTTTGTATTACTACGAATATTTTAATGAAGGGGTTGCATGTATAATAAAGTCTTGGGATATAATTTATTAATAAGGCCTAGAGTGCAATTATATTCATATAGTGATATTGAATATAATTAATGGTAACTTTGGACTTGTCAAGAGTTGACAGAAAAGCCCAAGGCCCATTGGAGCTAGAGTCATATTTGTTCCCTTTTGGTCCCACTCCAAGCCACACACTAGAGCCCAATTGGAATGGCCCAAAAGGCTAGCCCAATTAGATAATCAGTTGTATATAAGGAGAGAAACATACAGAATTTCATAAGTCCTTTCATGAGTCTTTTCATAAGTGATTTTCATCAAGATTACACAAGGAATGAAATGGTTAGTATGTGAGTGTTGGAGACTCCCTTGTTCTCTCCTTGAAAACTGATTGAGAGACCACACATTTTGGGCATTAAGTGGAATTGGAGTGAAGATTAAATGTCTTCCCAAGAACTTCTGATCTTTGGTTTTGAATTTCACCGCACCAAGGTACGCTTTCTTGTTCTTAAATTCTGTAACTTTCGTAGTGCATGTTATCAATTGCGAATGAAGTAGATCCGTTAATTTTCCGCTGTATATGTTTTGTATGTGATACGAACATGTATTTTCCCAACACTTAAAGCATAAACTAAAAACTCCAACAGCTACAATTGGAATCTTGCTCCCATCAGCTAAAATAAGAAACAATTTCCCTTTATTAAGCTTTTGGATCTCCTGGAACCCCTGCAAAGAATTGCAGATATGATTAGTACGACCTGAATCGACACGCTAGGAATCCATGGGATTTTGTACTAAACATATTTCAAGGAGGAATGAACTTTTCATACCCTTATTATTGGCATCCTTGAACTTTGGACAATTCCTCTTCCAATGTCCTTTCTCAACATAATGGAAACATTGTCCTTTGATCTTCTTTCCTTTGTTGGCAGCTCCTAAGGCAATTTGTTTACCATCTTACTTGGTGAAGTCCTTCTTCTTCTTCTTCTTCTTCTTACTCTTGCCTTTCGACTAAGGTTAGGAAGTAGAAGCACTAGCCATATTAGCATCAACACTGGATGTACCAAGAATACCTTTTACTGTTACCAATTCATTCATTATTTTAGACAATAAATAAATCTTTTTGTTCATATTATAATTGAGTTTGAATTCCTTGAATGATTCTGGTAGTGACTAGAGTATCATATCCACTTGGGATTCTCCATTAATATCGGCACCAAAAACTTCCAGTGTGTTCAGATTGGAGATTATCTTAGGACAATGCTCCCTTATTGAAGTGCCTTCAGTCATTTTGGTATTATAAATTTACCTCATAGTTTCTTGCCTTGCAGAACGGCCTTGCTCACCGAACATCTCCTTCAAACTTAGCATTATGTCCAAAGCGAGTTCTACATCCTGCATTTGATGCTGTAGAACTTTTGAAATGGATGCTAGGATGTAGCACTTGGCCATCTCGTTAGATTTCTGCCAACGATCATATTGCTGTTTTTTCTTAAGAGTAGCATCTAATGAAGGAAAGCGAGGACAAGGTTGAGTAAGCACATATTTGTGCTCTTTAGTTGTAAGAACAACGTCCAAATTTCTTTTCCAGTCAATATAGTTGGATTCAGTCAGTTTGTTTTTATTAAGAATAGTAACAAGTGGGCTAAATGATGCCATGATCTAATCTGAAAATAATAAACATGAATATTATAAGTAAACTGGACATTATTAATTTAGCATATAAGCATATAGTATGGAACCTTAATAAAACCATAATATAAAATACGCAACGACAACCCAATTCATGTTTATAATTCCTTGGTAGGAAGTTTATTATAAACACATTAATTGATTGAGAACTATTCTCATTATTAGTGCTATCATGATAGTGTTGGGAAATCATCATGTTTGCATCGCATACAAAACATACGCAGCGGAAAATAAACGGATCTACTTCATTCGCAATTGATAACATGTACTATGTAGGTTTCAGAATATAAGAACAAGAGAGTGTACCTTGATGTGGTGAAATTCAAAACCGAATGAAGAAGTACTCGGGAAGACTTTCAATCTTCACTCCAATTCCACTTGATGCCCAAGATGTGTGGTCTCTCAATCAGTTCTATGTTTTCTAGAGAGAATATGAAAGAATGTCTCTCTTCCTTATATTATCTTACATCTTAAACATACAAACCATTTTATTCTTTTATAAAATTCTGTATGTTTCTCTCCACATAACTGATTTTCTAATTGGGCTAGCCTTTTGGGCCTTCCCAATTGGGCTTTAGTGTGTGACTTGAAGTGGGACCAAAAGGGAACAAATAAGACACTAGCTCCAATGGGCCTTGGGCTTTTCTGTCAACTCTTGACAAGTCCAAAGTTACCATTAATTATATTTAATACCACTATATAAATATAATTGCACTCTAGGCCTCATTAATAAATTACATCCCAAGACTTTATTATACATGCAACCCCTTCATAAAATATTCGTAGTAATACAAAGTCATGAATATAGACTGCCACTTTGTAAATTACTACATCTTAATCCTTAAGTACCCGGTTTAATCCTTTTGAGTTATTCATCATATATTTATGAAATCCAATTTCATAAATATATACTTTAGTCTTACTAAAGTGGTTAGGCCTAACTCTCTGAATAACTGTACCCATTAAACTTATCTCAAGGGAATATTTTATATCTCCGTTAAGAGACTATGAATTCCATCTTGAGAATATATGTTCCATCAACACTAAATGTGGCTGCCCAACATACTGAGGTTTTGATCGTTACTTTAGATCTCACTCCTGATATATCAAAGCAACCTACATTTCATGATCAGGTCCATTATTCTCTCAGGATTAAGAGTTCATGTGAATACAAGTCGTGAGATTTATTATTCAATTGACAGTCGTTAGGAGAATAATAAATCTCACAGCGGTCCAGTTCAGTATGTCTTAACTCTTAAAACATATCAACATATTAACTAGAAGTCACCACTTCCATGATCAAGACAAATCATCGTAGTTAATATGTTATAGTCTTTGCAGATGAAATGCCCAATTTCATCACCGACTACGAACCAAAATTCCGAGTTTGCAAAGAACTTGTGATCTATATCTTCTGTGACTAAATCACATAAATCACATACTATGCATCTCATGGACTATTTGATAATGTCCGAATATTCATGTTACCATTATTTTAGATAAGAATAAAATAACTTTATTAAACACAATATTAAGTCATACATCATTTCTCACATAATGTCATACATAATATCATACATAGCATCATACAATAGGATTTAATGGCACATATCCTAACAATCTCCCACTTGCCCTAAAGACTATTGTGCACTAATCTAACTCTCATTCCCTCCAAATGTGACTCGAAGGTCCTTTGAGGCAAGACTTTGGTAAAGGGATCTGCTAGATTATTTGCACTTTCAATCTTTGCTACCACCACATCTCCACGAGCAACAATGTCTCGAGTGATGTGGTACTTTCTCTCAATGTGCTTTCCTTTCTTGTGATTCCTTGGATCTCTGGATTGTGCAACTGCTCCACTATTGTCACAAAACAATGTGATAGGAACTTGCTCCATTCTCACTACACCAAGATCAGAAAGGAATTTCTTGAGCCAAACAACTTCCTTTGCCGCCTCACAAGCAGCAACATATTCAGCTTCCATGGTGGAGTCCGCAATACAAGATTGCTTAACACTCCTCCAACTTATGGCTCCACCTCCCAAGGTGAAAACACATCTTGACGTGGACTTTCTGAAATCTAGATCCGATTGAAAGTCTGAATCTGTATAGCCAACGGGAATCAAATCCTCACAACGGTAAACAAGCACATAATCTCTCATTCTCCGTAAATACTTGAGAATATGCTTTACAGCTTGCCAATGTTGTGGTCCTGGATTTGATTGATATCGGCTGACCATGCCAACTGAAAAACAGATATCCGGTCCAGTACAAAGCATGGCATACATGAGACTTCCTACTGCAGAAGCATAAGGAACTTGTCTCATCATATCTACTTCCTCTTGAGTCTTAGGCCTTAGGTCATCAGACAGAGGAACTCCATGTCTGAAAGGAAGTAATCCTTTCTTGGAGTTTTGCATGCTAAACCGTTCTAGAACTTTATCTATATATCCAGCTTGTGATAAGCCTAACATCTTATTCTTACGATCTCGCCAAAGCTTGATCCCTAGAATAAAGTTAGCCTCACCCAAATCCTTCACATCAAATTGGCTTGACAACCAAACCTTTACTGATGACATTACACCTACATCATTTTCAATGAGTAGAATATCATCAACATAAAGCAATAGGAACATTACTACTTTGTCTTGATGTCTTTTGTATACACATGGTTCATCAAGATTTTGTTCAAAACCAAATGATTTGATTGCTTGATCAAATCTGATGTTCCATGACCTAGATGCTTGCTTAAGTCCATAAATGGACCTATTCAACTTGCATACCATATGCTTTTGGTTCTTTGCTATGAAACCTTCTGGTTGCTTCATATAGATTTCCTCTTCAAGATTGCCATTAAGAAATGCAGTCTTTGTAACACCTGTCTCACTTAAATTTTATTTAACTGCTTCTAGAGTGGATTTGATGAATTGCTTATTTTATTTTGGAGGAGATATTATTTTATTTTATGATTTCTACAATAATAATAATAATAATAATAATAATAATAATAATAATAATATTAAGGGGTAACGTGAACAATTATTTTGTGGTTTATTCAAATTTAACTTTTGGTCTCCTTATCAGTTAAGGAAAAGGATGAGAGATTAAAACCTAGTTGGGTTAGGAGTTTAAGTGTTATTGGAATTCTTTAGAGTCCTAGCCTATGTAAATAACCTTATTATGAGTTTAATTTCCAGCCTATGTACGGAACAGTTTTAACGTGTAAAGCTGGAAGTTAGGGTTTCCTACGTGAAAGGCAGAGAGTGAAAAAAAAAAAAAAAAAAAAAGAATCAGTGATTAGCGTATAAGGTTAGAGTAGAGTTTAGGGTTTCTCAAACCAAAAAGATTGAAGGCCGTGCGCTACAAGGGCAGCCAGCAAACTTTATATTGGTATTGAAGTAAAATTTGATTTGTGCAAGCCTATCTGATTTCGTTGGACACTATAGCAGCCAGCAAACATTACTTTCATTTTGAGGTAAACATCAATCTAGGCAAGCCTTAGTATTTTCGCTGGACACTTTTGATTAAAGGGAAACTTTTGTCTCTTGCTGGTTCAAGTTATTAGAATTATAATAATGGTTCCATAGGAATAGAGTTTATATTACTATATTTCATAGGCATGATATCGTTAGGTTGTTAGTGTATGATTACTGGAAGTTCTACGTTATAATTTCGTTAGGTGATAGGCATCCTTATATATATCAATATATATATACACTAATATGTAGAGAGTAAAGAATTGAAAAAAATAGATATATATATATTGATGGATGAGTCATGTGACTTCATGTGATCTAATACCCCATTGAAATTGAATTCCCCTATATCCAATATACATACACTATCATGAGATGTAAGTATGATTGGTGCTGGTGGATTATTTCGGATCTGGTGGTAATGATTTAATACTATGGCCTTTGGTTAGAAACATTGTTAGGTTCTAATATGTAATTATGATATATATAAAGGGTCCATGTGTGATTTTGGAGAGGGATAGCACAAATGTTTATATAAAAAGTGTGAGTATGGCTTAACGCAGCAAAAATTATCTATTTGTGTGTTAGGTTCAAGTGACATCAGCTTGGATAGTTGAGATCTATCGTGTCTTGGTGAATTGAGGTAAGTAGACTTCAGCACATGACGTCTCTCAGGACGTATATATATATATATATATATATATAAATATATATATATATATATATACTTGTGGTAAAAATATATTTATCTATATATATACAATTGCAAAAAGTGAAGTTCCAAAAACTTATACCATTGTTAGTGCTTTGCACGTACTCGAATTTTATTATTTATTGTATATTATTATGAAACTGTTTATGTCAAGAATGTTTCAAACGGTCAACTAGACAGTCTGCAACCTTTGCCAACACAAGGTTAAGTGTTGGTCTTCGGCCGATGTAGTGTTAGTGTGGTGTGGTGCAGTGTTACTGTTGCTCTTTGGAGCTAGTGTTGCCTCTTTGAGGTTAGTGTTATTGTTCCCATGGGAATCACCCACCGAGTGTTTAGCAGCTTTTGTCTGTGTTTGACTAATATTATCCACATCGAACTACTGTTTTACTGCTACAGATCTTTGTAAGTGGAAAATTGTTTATTCTTCATAATAAATTGTTTCTACCTATTTAGTGTATATTGGCATATTAAGTGGTTATTATTTTATTTAATGATTACAGCGTTATAGTGAAATGTTTTATTTTAACAGTTTCATAGAATATATTATATTACTATTTAAACTATTTGTAAATGTTTCGTGAGGACTATATATTGTCAATGATACTAATGTTTTGTTTTGAAAGACATCCTCATGTTATGTAGTCTCTTATTGAGCCTCTAGCTCACCCCCTTTTTCCACCCCTTTCAGATTTGAGCAATGGAGTGTCTTTTGATGGTAGATCAATGGAGCCTTAGATTGACGACTTCTTTTGGAGCTTTGTTAGTTGGTGAATGATTTTAGTATATTTTTCTTAGGGACAATGAGTTTGACATTTGTGGGACTATTTTGAGATTGTATTTGGAGACTTTATTGTGAAGGATTTTGTATTTTTATGGATTTCATAGGAGAGTTGATGTTGGATAAAAGTTTATTTGTGGTTAATTAATTAAGCTCTGTTCCATTATATTATTGTTGATTATTTCTAAAACAGGTTATGCATCTAAATCCTTGGTTTGGGTTTGGGGTGTTACAGTCTTGACATCCATTTGCCAAATCTCATAATCATAATGAGCAACAATGGATAAGAGAATTCTGATAGATTTAAGCATTGCTACTGGTGAAAAGGTTTCCTCATAATCAATACCTTCTTTTTGAGTATACCTTTTTGCCACTAGCCTTGCTTTAAAGGTTTCAACCTTTCCATCTATCCCTCTCTTCCTCTTGTAAACCCATTTGCAACCAATAGGTTTAATGCCGTTAAGCGCCTTTACAAGATCCCAAACTTGATTGGAATACATAGAATCTAATTCTGATTTCATAGCTTGGACCCAATGATGTGTATCTATATCATTCATTGCTTCTTCATAAGTGTAAGGATCAGTTTCGGCCTCCTCTGAGATAGCCTCATAAGTCTCTCCAAGACCTATGAATCTTATAGGTGGCCTAACATTCCTCCTACTACGACGAGGCAACTGTGTACTAGACATCTCATGAGTAGTATCTTGTGGTGTATCCAATACAACCACATCATCCCTAGTTTCAACCATTGGTTGTTCAATTACAGGTTCATTCATTTCAGCCAAGACAACTCTACTTCTAGGAGTGAAATCATTCATATAGTCATTTTCCAAGAATTTGGAATTTGTACTAACAAACACTTTATTATCTTTATGACTATAGAATAAACCTCCAGCAGTTCCTTTTGGATACCTACAAAGAATACCACTTCTGTTTTAGACTGTAACTTGTCAGACTTTCCTTTTAACACATGTACTGGACAACCCCAAATATGGAGATGTCTCATACTAGGCTTACGCCCATTCCACAACTCTACAGGTGTTTTAGGATCAGACTTCGAAGGCACTAAATTCAGAAGAAACATTGCAGTATTTAAAGCATATCCCCAAGAAGGTAAAATCCCGTTTTCAGTTAAGTAATCCTTAAAATCCCCAAGAAGGTATTCGCCACCACGATTAGATCGAATGACCTTTATGCGTTTACCCAATTGATTCTCAACTGTTAGGATATGTGCCCTTAAATCCTATTGTATGATGCTATGTATGATATTATATATGACATTATGTGAGACATGGTGTATGACTTAATATTGTGTTTAATAAAGTTATTTTATTCTTATCTAAAATAATGGTAACATGAATATTCGGACATTATCAAATAGTCCATGAGATGCATAGTATGTGATTTATGTGAAAAGTCACAGAAGATATAGATCACAAATTTTTTGTAAACTCAGAATTTTGGTTCGTAGTCGGTGATGAAATTGGGCATTTCATCTGCGAAGACTATAACATATTAACTACGATGATTTGTCTTGATCATGGAAATGGTGATTTCTAGTTAATATGTTGATATGTTTTAAGAGTTAAGACATATTGAACTGGACCGCTGTGAGATTTATTATTCTCCTAACGACTGTCAATTGAAAAATAAATCTCACGACTTGTATTCACATGAACTCTTAATCCTGAGAGAATAATGGACCTGATCATGAACTGTAGGTTGCTTTGATATATCAAGAGTGAGATCTAAAGTAACGGTCAAAACCTCAGTAAGTTGGGCAACCACACTTAGTGTTGATGGAACATATATTCTCAAGATAGAATTCATAGTCTCTTAACGGAGATATAAAATGTTCCCTTGAGATAAGTTTAATGGGTACAGTTATTCAGAGAGTTAGGCCTAACCACTTTAGTAAGACTAAAGTATATATTTATGAAATTGACGGAGATATAAAATGTTCCCTTGAGATAAGTTTAATGGGTACAGTTATTCAGAGAGTTAGGCCTAACCACTTTAGTAAGACTAAAGTATATATTTATGAAATTGGATTTCATAAATATATGGTGAATAACTCAAAAGGATTAAACCGGGTACTCAAGGATTAAGATGTAGTAATTTACAAAGTGGCAGTCTATATTCATGACTTTGTATTACTACGAATATTTTATGAAGGGGTTGCATGTATAATAAAGTCTTGGGATATAATTTATTAATGAGGCCTAGAGTGCAATTATATTTATATAGTGGTATTAAATATAATTAATGGTAACTTTAGACTTGTCAAGAGTTGACAGAAAAGCCCAAGGCCCATTGGAGCTAGTGTCTTATTTGTTCCCTTTTTGGTCCCACTCCAAGCCACACACTAAAGCCCAATTGGGAAGGCCCAAAAGGCTAGCCCAATTAGATAATCATTTATGTGGAGAGAAACATACAGAATTTTATATAGAATAAAATGGTTTGTATGTTTAATAAGAGTAATTATATATGACATAAGGAAGAGAGACACTCTTTCATATTCTCTCTAGATACATAGAACTGATTGAGAGACCACACATCTTGGGCATCAAGTGGAATTAGAGTGAAGATTAAAAGTCTTCCCGAGTACTTCTTCATTCGGTTTTGAATTTCACCGCATCAAGGTACACTCTCTTGTTCTTATATTCTGAAACTTACATAGTGCATGTTATCGATTGCGAATGAAGTAGATCCGTTTATTTTCCGCTGCGTATGTTTTGTATTCGATGCAAACATGTATATTACCTAACATCAACTTCAGCCCTAAACTCTTTGAACTTTTCAAAGTCTTCAGACTTCCGTTTCATTAGGTACACATAACCAAATCTAGAGTAATCATCAGTGAATGTAATGAAATACTCATAGCCACCTCTTGCTTGGATTGACATAGGACCACAAACATCCGTATGAACTAATTCTAGCAACTCTTGGGCTCTTCTACCTTTTGCATTAAAAGGTCGTTTGGTCATTTTGCCTTCCAAACAAGATTCACAAACTGGAAATTCATCAAAGTCCAATGGCTCTAAGAGACCATCTTTGATCAGCCTTTGAATTCTGTTTGGATTAATATGACCCAAACGCAAGTGCCAAAGATATGCATCATTAGTAGAAGGAAACTTTCTCTTTAATGATTTTACATTAGAGTTATTATCTAATTCAGAATTATACAATTCATGCTTATCAGGACTTAAAATATAAAGACCATCCACAATATTGCCTTAGAAGAATTTCTGGAAATTCGAGTTGCTAGTCGATCGATCAAATTTTATTTTCGATCGATCGAGAGGCGATCGAGTATCAATCGAATCAGACAGAAGGTTTAGTTCGAATTGTTTAATTTTTTCGATCGATCGAGGGGCACATTCGATCGATCGATCGAAAGAAAGAAAATCTGAATTTTTTCTAAGTGTTTTCAAACTTAAATTTTGTGTTTTTGCTATTTTTTCTTACACCTTTTTCGTAAGAAAAAGTGCAAGGTTGTGTATAATTAGTTTATGCATGTTTAAAAGATAAAAACCTTTATTTTAAAATATCTAGTGGGAGAGAGATACAAGGGTTGGATCTCACGGCCTTCATTGTTGGTTTATAGTAGTATGAAATATATATTTTGTCTTAGCTTAGAGCTTTGCATTCCATGCGGAGAATATATATTTCATGGTCCTACAAGATTGAATTTCTTGGTTTATAGTGGTTTGATCAAACACCTTGTCTTAGCTTCAAGCTTTGCATTCCATGCGGAGGGTGTTTTGTATCATGGTACTACATGATAAGCCTGTTAAGGGGATGAAATGTGGCTACACATGATTCTAGACAATGGTATACACTAGACTAAATATTATAGTATCCTCTATGCTGAGTTCTTGCTATAATCATTTAGAGGCCAAATGTATAACGGCATATTATTAAGTGTTTGATAAGAGTTATCATGATAGCACTAATAATGAGAATAGTTCTCAATCAATCATAGTATTTAATGTTCACTCTATGCTGAGGGATATTGAGTATGGGATTGGGTTGTCGTTGCATATATTATATTATGGTTTTATTAAGGTTCCATAGTATATGTTTATATGCTAAATTGATAATGTCCAGTTTACTTATTATATTCATGTTTATTATTTCAGATTTGAACATGGCATCATTTAGCCCACTTGTTAGCATTCTTAATCAAAACAAACTGACTGCAACCAATTATGTTGACTGGAAAAGAAACTTGGACATAGTTCTCACAGTTGAAGAGCACAAATATGTGCTTACTCAACCATGTCCTAGCTTTCCTTCATTAGATGCTCCTCCCGAGGAAAAACAACGATATGATCGTTGGCAGAAATCTAATGAAATGGCCAAGTGCTACATCCTAGCGTCCATCTCAAATGTTCTACAGCATCAAATGCAGGATGTAGAACTAGCTTCGGACATTATGCAAAGTCTGAAGGAGATGTTTGGTGAGCAAGGCCGTTCTGCAAGGCAAGAAACCATGAGGCAAATTTATAATACCAAAATGGCTGAAGGTAGTTCTGTGAGAGAGCATTGTCTTACAATGATCTCTAATTTGAATACTTTAGAAGTTTTGGGTGCCGACATTGATGGAAAATCCCAAGTGGATATGATACTCCAGTCACTACCGGAATCATTCAAGGGATTCAGACTTAATTATAACATGAACAAAAAGATTTATTCTTTGTCTGAATTAATGAATGAGTTGGTAGCGGCGGAAGGCATCCTTGGTACTTCTAATGTTGAAGCCAATGTGGGTGAAGCTTCTACTTCTCAACCTAAGTCGAAAGGCAAGGGTAAGAAGAAGAAGAAGAAGGACTTCTCTAAGCAAGAGGGTAAACAAATTGCCTTAGGGGTTACCGACAAAGGAAAGAAGCTGAAAGGAAAATGTTTCCATTGTGGTGAGAAAGGACATTGGAAGAGAAATTGTCCAAAGTTCAAGGCTGCCAATAAGGGTATGAATATATCATTCCTTCTTGAAATATGTTTGGTACAAAATCCCACGGATTCCTGGTGTGTGGATTCAGGTTGTACTAATCATATCTGCAATTCTTTGCAGGGGTTCCAAGAGACCAAAAGACTTAAAGAAGGAGAGTTGTTTCTGACCTTGGCTGATGGGAGTAGGATTCCAATTGTAGCTATTGGAGTTTTTAATTTATGCTTTGATACTAGAGTTTTAATATTGCAAGACTGTCTGTATGTACCTAATGTTCGTAGGAATTTAATTTCTGTAACTTATTTAGGTAAGAGTGGATATTGTGTTATCCTTAAAGACAATGTTGTAATAAAGAAGGGTAAAGCATTTATCTGTTCTGGCAATATTGTGGATGGTCTTTATATTTTAACTCCTGATAAGCATGAATTATATAATTCTGAATTAGATAATAACTCTCATGTAAAATCATTAAAGAGAAAGTTTCCTTCAACTAATGATGCATATCTTTGGCACTTGCGTTTGGGTCATATTAATCCAAACAGAATTCAAAGACTGATCAAAGATGGTCTCTTAGAGCCATTGGACTTTGATGAATTTCCAGTTTGTGAATCTTGTTTGGAAGGCAAAATGACCAAACGACCTTTTAATGCAAAAGGTAGAAGAGCCCAAGAGTTGCTAGAATTAGTTCATACGGATGTTTGTGGTCCTATGTCAACCCAAGCAAGAGGTGGCTATGAGTATTTCATTACATTCACTGATGATTACTCTAGATTTGGTTATGTGTACCTAATGAAACGGAAGTCCGAAGCCTTTGACAAGTTCAAAGAGTTTAGGGCTGAAGTTGAGAATCAATTGGGTAAACGCATAAAGGCCATTCGATCTGATCGTGGTGGCGAATACCTTCTTGGGGATTTCAAGGATCACTTAACTCAAAATGGGATTGTATCCCAATTGACTGCACCTGGAACTTCACAACAAAATGGTGTAGCGGAAAGAAGGAATAGGACTCTTTTAGATATGGTTAGGTCCATGATGAGTTATTCGACTCTACCAACTTCTTTTTGGGGATATGCCTTAAATACTGCAATGTATCTTCTGAATTTAGTACCTTCGAAGTCTGTTCCTAAAACACCTGTAGAGTTGTGGAATGGGCGTAAGCCTAGTATGAGACATCTCCATATTTGGGGTTGTCCAGTACATGTGTTAAAAGGAAAGTCTGACAAGTTACAGTCTAAAACAGAAGTGGTATTCTTTGTAGGGTATCCAAAAGGAACTGCTGGAGGTTTATTCTATAGTCATAAAGATAATAAAGTGTTTGTTAGTACAAATGCCAAATTCTTGGAAAATGACTATATGAATGATTTCACTCCTAGAAGTAGAGTTGTCTTGGCTGAAATGAATGAACTTGTAATTGAATAACCAATGGTTGAAACTAGGGATGATGTGGCTGTATTGGATACACCACAAGATACTACTCATGAGATGTCTAGTACACAGGTGCCTCGTCGTAGTGGGAGGAATGTTAGGCCACCTATAAGATTCATAGGTCTTGGAGAGACTTATGAGGCTATCTCAGAGGAGGCCGAAACTGATCCTTACACTTATGAAGAAGCAATGAATGATATAGATGCACATCATTGGGTCCAAGCTATGAAATCAGAATTAGATTCCATGTATTCCAATCAAGTTTGGGATCTTGTAAAGGCGCCTAACGGCATTAAACCTGTTGGTTGCAAATGGGTTTACAAGAGGAAGAGAGGGATAGATGGAAAGGTTGAAACCTTTAAAGCAAGGCTAGTGGCAAAAGGGTATACTCAAAAAGAAGGTATTGATTATGAGGAAACCTTTTCACCAGTAGCAATGCTTAAATCTATCAGAATTCTCTTATCCATTGCTGCTCATTATGATTATGAGATTTGGCAAATGGATGTCAAGACTGCATTTCTTAATGGCAATCTTGAAGAGGAAATCTATATGAAGCAACCAGAAGGTTTCATAGCAAAGAACCAAGAGCATATGGTATGCAAGTTGAATAGGTCCATTTATGGACTTAAGCAAGCATCTAGGTCATGGAACATCAGATTTGATCAAGCAATCAAATCATTTGGTTTTGAACTAAATCTTGATGAACCATGCGTGTACAAAAGACATCAAGACAAAGTAATAATGTTCCTAGTGCTTTATGTTGATGATATTCTACTCATTGGAAATGATGTAGGTGTAATGTCATCAGTAAAGGTTTGGTTGTCAAGCCAATTTGATATGAAGGACTTGGGTGAGGCTAACTTTATTCTTGGGATCAAGTTTTGGCGAGATTGTAAGAATAAGATGTTAGGCTTATCACAAGCTGGATATATAGATAAGGTTCTAGAACGGTTTAGCATGCAAAACTCCAAGAAAGGATTACTTCCTTTCAGACATGGAGTTCCTCTGTCTGATGACCAAAGGCCTAAGACTCAAGAGGAAGTAGATATGATGAGACAAGTTCCTTATGCTTCTGCAGTAGGAAGTCTCATGTATGCCATGCTTTGTACTAGACCAGATATCTGTTTTGCAGTTGGCATGGTCAGCCGATATCAATCAAATCCAGGACCACAACATGGGCAAGCTGTAAAGCATATTCTCAAGTATCTACGGAGAACGAGAGATTATATGCTTGTTTACCATTGTGAGGATTTGATTCCCATTGGCTATACAGATTCAGATTTTCAATCAAATCTAGATTCCAGAAAGTTTACGTCAGGATGTGTATTCACCTTGGGAGGTGGAGCCATAAGTTGGAGGAGTGTTAAGCAATCTTGTATTGCGGACTCCACCATGGAAGCTGAATATGTTGCGGCTTGTGAGGCGGCAAAGGAAGCTGTTTGACTCAAGAAATTCCTTTCTGATCTTGGTGTAGTGAGAATGGAGCAAGTTCCTATCACATTGTTTTGTGACAATAGTGGAGCGGTTGCACAATCCAAAGATCCAAGGAATCACAAGAAAGGAAAGCACATTGAGAGAAAGTATCACATCATTCGAGACATTGTTGCTCGTGGAGATGTGGTGGTTGCAAAGATTGAAAGTGCAAATAATCTAGCGGATCCCTTTACCAAAGCCTTGCCTCAAAGGACCTTCGAGTCACATTTAGAGGGAATGGGAGTTAGATTAGTGCACAATAGTCTTCAGGGCAAGTGGGAGATTGTTAAGATATGTGCCTTTAAATCCTATTGTATGATGCTATGTATGATATTATATATGACATTATGTGAGACATGGTGTATGACTTAATATTGTGTTTAATAAAGTTATTTTATTCTTATCTAAAATAATGGTAACATGAATATTCGGACATTATCAAATAGTTCATGAGATGCATAGTATGTGATTTATGTGAAAAGTCACAAAAGATATAGATCACAAGTTCTTTGTAAACTAAGAATTTTGGTTCGTAGTCGGTGATGAAATTGGGCATTTCATCTGCGAAGACTATAACATATTAACTACGATGATTTGTCTTAATCATGGAAATGGTGATTTCTAGTTAATATGTTGATATGTTTTAAGAGTTAAGACATATTGAACTGGACCGCTGTGAGATTTATTATTCTCCTAACGACTGTCAATTGAATAATAAATCTCACGACTTGTATTCACATGAACTCTTAATCCTGAGAGAATAATGGACCTGATCATGAAATGTAGGTTGCTTTGATATATCAAGAGTGAGATCTAAAGTAACGGTCAAAACCTCAGTATGTTGGGCAACCACACTTAGTGTTGATGGAACATATATTCTCAAGATGGAATTCATAGTCTCTTAACGGAGATATAAAATGTTCCCTTGAGATAAGTTTAATGGGTACAGTTATTCAGAGAGTTAGGCCTAACCACTTTAGTAAGACTAAAGTATATATTTATGAAATTGGATTTCATAAATATATGGTGAATAACTCAAAAGGATTAAACCGGGTACTCAAGGATTAAGTTGTAGTAATTTACAAAGTGGCAGTCTATATTCATGACTTTGTATTACTACGAATATTTTATGAAGGGGTTGCATGTATAATAAAGTCTTGGGATATAATTTATTAATGAGGCCTAGAGTGCAATTATATTTATATAGTGGTATTAAATATAATTAATGGTAACTTTGGACTTGTCAAGAGTTGACAGAAAAGCCCAAGGCCCATTGGAGCTAGTGTCTTATTTGTTCCCTTTTTGGTCCCACTCCAAGCCACACACTAAAGCCCAATTGGGAAGGCCCAAAAGGCTAGCCCAATTAGATAATCAGTTATGTGAAGAGAAACTTATAGAATTTTATATAGAATAAAATGGTTTGTATGTTTAATAAGAGTAATTATATATGACATAAGGAAGAGAGACACTTTTTCATATTCTCTCTAGATACATAAAACTGATTGAGAGACCACACATCTTGGGCATCAAGTGGAATTGGAGTGAAGATTGAAAGTCTTCCCGAGTACTTCTTCATTCGGTTTTGAATTTCACCGCATCAAGGTACACTCTCTTGTTCTTATATTCTGAAACTTACATAGTGCATGTTATCGATTGCGAATGAAGTAGATCCGTTTATTTTCCGCTGCGTATGTTTTGTATTCGATGCAAACATGTATATTACCTAACATCAACTTCAGCCCTAAACTCTTTGAACTTTTCAAAGTCTTCAGACTTCCGTTTCATTAGGTACACATAACCAAATCTAGAGTGTTAGGTTCTAAAGATTAGGAACTAATGTATTTAGAACTTCAATTTGTATGTTGGCAAACCATGATCAAAACAATGTTGAGTCATGTGTTAGACTTGCTCAAAGTATGGGTTTAATTGTAAAGTTGGAATCGAGTTTTTATGCAGAAGTACTGTTCACTTTCTGTATGACTCGATCGATCGAAAATTAGACTCGATCGATCGAAAATCGTGCAGAACGTTTTTCTGCAGAAAAGTCCAACTCAGCCCAAGCCCGTTTTAATGTATAGGGTTTTATGTTTGCCCTAAGTATAAAAGGGAAAACCCTAGCCACGTTTTTAGTGTTCTGTTTTGCTGTGTTTGTGAATCTCATTGTGAGATCTAGAGGTGTTTACCTTCACATACACTTAGGGTTTACAAACTTGAGATTTATGTCAAGAGTTGTGTAGATCGTTACAGTTGCAGAATCAAAGAGCACAAAGATATACAAGCAGGTGCGCTTGTGGATTTGCTAAAGAATTCCGGAAAGAAGGAGTCCGTGGATCTCGGAGCTATCATGGGGTCATGGTAGTAAGTTTCCTACAGGCAGGTAGCAATATGACGTTAGTGGTCTAAGTCTATTGTGTAAACTTCAATTCTTTCATAGTGGATTCAGTTTACCTTGAGGATAGCTAGGTCAAATCCTCCCCAGGTTTTTACCGGTGTGGTTTCCTGGGTCATCATATCTTTGTGTTGTTTATTTTTCGCTGCTTTATTGTTTTTATATTTATTTGTGTTAACCTAGTTTAATTAAATTACCTAAGTTAATAACTTGGCTAATTCTCTAGGTTAATCTGTTGGGTTAAGGGGTCTAAACGAACTGACAAGTGGTATCAGAGCGGGTAGCTCTTCTGTTGTAGATCCTTTGATCTAAGAGTTGATCCTTGATCCCTGTTATCATGGATAATTTTAAGTGTCTTACTGTTTTTGATTGTGATGATTTGAATAAGAAGGACACTGTTGTTTCTGTTGATTTTATTGATGCCTTTGAAACTCTTCGTAAAGAATTATCTAAGTCTTTGAAAATTGCTAAGAAATTTAAAGAAGAGTTAAAATTGGCTAATCTTAAAAAAGAGGAATTGATTGTTAGATTAGATGAATCTAATAAAAAGAATGAATTTTTGAGAAATCAAATTTCCTCTCAAGATGAGAAGATGAAAAGCTTGGAACAAGAGTTAGTTGAATCTAAAGCTAAGATTGAAAATTTGACTTGTACCAAGCCTGCTGTTGATAACAGAAGTGTTTCTGGTTCTATTAAGCCTAAAGCTGAAAAAGTTTATATCCCTCCTTTCAAGAGGAATAATAAAGAAAAGACTTATTTTGCTAGGTTAGACAAAGGTAAAAGTTCTGTTAGAGACGCTAAAGTTTCTAAATCTATGTCTAAACCTACTGCTAGTGTGCATAAGAAATCTGTTTTTGTGCCTACTTGTCACCTTTGTGGTGTTGTTGGTCATATTAGACCAAATTGTTCTTTGTTGAGGCAAAAACCAAAATCTGAGACTAGATTTGCTGTTAGGAATACTGATGTTCCTAAGTTTGTTCCTGTTTGTCACTTTTGTTGTGTTTCTGGTCACATTCGTCCTAATTGTCATAAATTGAAATTTAAGCATTCTGTGTTTCAATCTAGGACATGTAATGATATTTTTCCTGCCATGAGTCCAAATAAATTGTTTCATATGCTTTTGAAAAATTTAAGCTTGTTGGCTTGTGAAAGGAATTTGCAGGATTTCAGTCTTTCTCAGAAGATTGGTGTAATCCCTCAAACACACTCTGCTTCACATGGATTTTCACCTACAAAGCCGAAGACTCGTGCTATATGGGTGAGAAAAGATTCTCTAAGGTGAGTGTTGCTGACTTGTCCCTGATTTAATTCTTTCAATTAATTGTGGACATGTTTTCTTTTAGTTTTTTTGTTGTTTTATTTGTTTTGAGGATTACATGAATTATGATATCTCTCTTGATTTAGAACATGCTTGACATTGTGGAGAAACTTGAATAGTATGTGTTCTATAAGTCCTAAGCTATTTTTTATTTTTTTGAGTATGTACTAGTTTGTACATGTACTCAAGGGTTGATTAAGAAATTGATATTTCTTGTTTGTGTACCCTCTATAGCTTGGTTAAGCACTGTCATGCATTGCATTTGCATTTTTTTTAATCATTTAGCATAAAGTGTGCTTTTTAGTTTTGGTCATAATTTTTTTTAAACCAAAAAGATTTTTTTTGTGTTTTGTATTATATACCTTGGATTTATAATTAAGGTTGGCCATATTTATCTTTACAAAACATGTTTATGTACTTTGTTTAGCTTGGATGAGCTTATTTTATTGCACTTTACTAATTTAAGCTTTGTAGTGCATGTTGTGTGGGAAGATGTTTATAGTTTTTGATTACATGATCTTGATCTTGAAGTCACATGCCTTTGATTGTTGGACTTGAACTTATTGAGAAAGGCATAAATAACCATCTCACCACTGTTTATTAGCCAATCATGAACACCTTAGTGCATATCGTAAGATTTTGTGCTCGAGAAAGTGTAGCACATGCACAAAAAGAAAATAAGGTGTAGCCTCTAATTAAAATTGGTGTGTACATTATTGGGCTATAATAATTTCACAATTCATAAAATTGGTGTGTACATTATCCCGGCTTTTATTAAGTTTCTAATCAATTAAATTGAATAATGAGGCAAATCAAGAAACTTACATGATTGCAAGCTTTTATTCTAGGAGATGTGAGAGTTATATGATGTAACTCTTTAGGTGATAGTCTCTTTCAAATTTATGTGATGAATTTTGTAGACTTTGTGATTGATTACTATTCACATATCACCTCACATGTTTCTCAAGCTTATGCTAGTTGCACACAGTACACAAAGTTACTCTTTGCTAAACTTTGTACATGTTATTGTGTGTGATTTTGTTGTGGCCATCCAAGATTATATGTTCCTTGATTTTAATGCAAAATTTGCTTTAATGGTTGAGTTTTGAGGACAAATTGGTTGATAAACTTGTTTTGGAAAGATCTGAGTTGTATTCATGTGTTTTTGAAAAACTTTAAGTCTCATACTCATGCATTTCATTCATGAAATACTATGCTTTGAGGAGTTTCTGCATAAAATTGCTCTGTTTTTCAAAAATTTGAGTTTTCCAGAATTTCGACCGATCGAATCTGTTTCTCGACCGATCGAAATTGCGATAAAAATTTTTGGTTTGATTCTGTCTGACTCGATTGGTATTCGATCGATGCTCGATCGATCGAAACTGAAAAATTTTCAGTTTTTTAGAGTTTTTGACCAAATTTTTTTCATGCATCATTTATGTTTCAGATTCACATGAATTGCATTGTTTTTGTATCCATCTTGCAGTTTTGCAGTCATATCTCTCATTGTTTTCACACATAATATGCATACACTTTGCTAAATTGGGTACTCAACTTGATTTAAAAATTGATTGATTAATTTTTGAGTCCTTTGTACATTTTAGTATATGCTATTTTTCTTGCTGTGTGAATTGCAGAAATATTTTTCTTAAGAGATATGATGGATAATAATGTGCAAATATTTTCTCTACTTATGCAACTTTTATGGGTCACATAGTGTCAAGTTTGCATTTATTGAAAGAGAGAATATTTTTCTTCATGTGTATCCTCAACTTAATTTTTTTTTGGTTTGTGTGTTTTTTATTTATCCCCACCTCCTAAATTTTCCCCAAAACTGTTTTCCCAAAACTTGTTTTGTTTTTCCTATTTTTATAGGGGAAGAAAAGTTTTTTTTGGCCTATGTTGTTTATAGGGGGAGTTGTTGCTCTTCATAGGGGGAGTTGTCTCTATTTTCTATAGAGTTGAT
Source organism: Lithocarpus polystachyus (assembly GCA_033629205.1). Taxonomy (NCBI): domain Eukaryota; kingdom Viridiplantae; phylum Streptophyta; class Magnoliopsida; order Fagales; family Fagaceae; genus Lithocarpus; species Lithocarpus polystachyus. The sequence goes on from CM066162.1 coordinate 69,207,277, forward strand.
TTGTTTGTGTTCCCTTAATTCTCTATTTCCTCTTGTTCTCTGTTGAGTTGTTACTCTTTGTTTGAGTTATATTTGTCAATACGTGACAAAAAGGGGGAGTTGAATGTGGAATATGTTTGAAATTATTTTTGGTATATCTAACTTAGGGGGAGAGTTAGTTTGCATATTTGTTGATTTACTGTTTTTCCTTTACACACATGCGTTTATGTGTTTGTTAAGTGTTACAGGAATATACAGGTTGCTTTCAGTCGAGCTGCTGTCTACTTTGCAACTGTTAGATAGTAGTTTAGGTTGAATTGTTGAGTGGCTATTTTATTGTAATGGGCTATTTCAATTTGTAACTTTGAGCTTTTTGTTAAGTCTGTGTTTTGTCACGGATTGCCAAAGGGGGAGTTTGTTAGGTTCTAAAGATTAGGAACTAATGCATTTAGAACTTCAATTTGTATGTTGGCAAACCATGATCAAAACAATGTTGAGTCATGTGTTAGACTTGCTCAAAGTATGGGTTTAATTGTAAAGTTGGAATCGAGTTTTTATGCAGAAGTACTGTTCACTTTCTATATGACTCGATCGATCGAAAATTAGACTCGATCGATCGAAAATCGTGCAGAACGTTTTTCTGCAGAAAAGTCCAACTCAGCCCAAGCCCGTTTTAATGTATAGGGTTTTATGTTTGCCCTAAGTATAAAAGGGAAAACCCTAGCCACGTTTTTAGTGTTCTGTTTTGCTGTGTTTGTGAATCTCATTGTGAGATCTAGAGGTGTTTACCTTCACATACACTTAGGGTTTACAAACTTGAGATTTATGTCAAGAGTTGTGTAGATCGTTACAGTTGCAGAATCAAAGAGCACAAAGATATACAAGCAGGTGCGCTTGTGGATTTGCTAAAGAATTCCGGAAAGAAGGAGTCCATGGATCTCGGAGCTATCATGGGGTCATGGTAGTAAGTTTCCTACAGGCAGGTAGCAATATGACGTTAGTGGTCTAAGTCTATTGTGTAAACTTCAATTCTTTCATAGTGGATTCAGTTTACCTTGAGGATAGCTAGGTCAAATCCTCCCCAGGTTTTTACCGGTGTGGTTTCCTGGGTCATCATATCTTTGTGTTGTTTATTTTCCGCTGCTTTATTGTTTTTATATTTATTTGTGTTAACCTAGTTTAATTAAATTACCTAAGTTAATAACTTGGCTAATTCTCTAGGTTAATCTGTTGGGTTAAGGGGTCTAAACGAACTTACATAGAGTAATCATCAGTGAATGTAATGAAATACTCATAGCCACCTCTTGCTTGGATTGACATAGGACCACAAACATCCGTATGAACTAATTCTAGCAACTCTTGGGCTCTTCTACCTTTTGCATTAAAAGGTCGTTTGGTCATTTTGCCTTCCAAACAAGATTCACAAACTGGAAATTCATCAAAGTCCAATGGCTCTAAGAGACCATCTTTGATCAGCCTTTGAATTCTGTTTGGATTAATATGACCCAAACGCAAGTGCCAAAGATATGCATCATTAGTAGAAGGAAACTTTCTCTTTAATGATTTTACATTAGAGTTATTATCTAATTCAGAATTATACAATTCATGCTTATCAGGACTTAAAATATAAAGACCATCCACAATATTGCCTTAGAAGAATTTCTGGAAATTCGAGTTGCTAGTCGATCGATCAAATTTTATTTTCGATCGATCGAGAGGCGATCGAGTATCAATCGAATCAGACAGAAGGTTTAGTTCGAATTGTTTAATTTTTTCGATCGATCGAGGGGCACATTCGATCGATCGAAAGAAAGAAAATCTGAATTTTTTCTAAGTGTTTTCAAACTTAAATTTTGTGTTTTTGCTATTTTTTCTTACACCTTTTTCGTAAGAAAAAGTGCAAGGTTGTGTATAATTAGTTTATGCATGTTTAAAAGATAAAAACCTTTATTTTAAAATATCTAGTGGGAGAGAGATACAAGGGTTGGATCTCACGGCCATCATTGTTGGTTCATAGTAGTATGAAATATATAATTTTTCTTAGCTTAGAGCTTTGCATTCCATGCGGAGAATATGTATTTCATGGTCCTACAAGATTGAATTTCTTGGTTTATAGTGGTTTGATCAAACACCTTGTCTTAGCTTCGAGCTTTGCATTCCATGCGGAGGGTATTTTGTATCATGGTACTACATGATAAGCCTGTTAAGGGGATGAAATGTGGCTACACATGATTCTAGACAATGGTATACACTAGACTAAATATTATAGTATCCTCTATGCTGAGTTCTTGCTATAATCATTTAGAGGCCAAATGTATAACGGCATATTATTAAGTGTTTGATAAGAGTTATCATGATAGCACTAATAATGAGAATAGTTCTCAATCAATCATAGTATTTAATGTTCACTCTATGCTGAGGGATATTGAGTATGGGATTGGGTTGTCGTTGCATATATTATATTATGGTTTTATTAAGGTTCCATAGTATATGTTTATATGCTAAATTGATAATGTCCAGTTTACTTATTATATTCATGTTTATTATTTCAGATTTGAACATGGCATCATTTAGCCCACTTGTTAGCATTCTTAATCAAAACAAACTGACTGCAACCAATTATGTTGACTGGAAAAGAAACTTGGACATAGTTCACACAGCTGAAGAGCACAAATATGTGCTTACTCAACCATGTCCTAGCTTTCCTTCATTAGATGCTCCTCCCGAGGAAAAATAACGATATGATCGTTGGCAGAAATCTAATGAAATGGCCAAGTGCTACATCCTAGCGTCCATCTCAAATGTTCTACAGCATCAAATGCAGGATGTAGAACTAGCTTCGGACATTATGCAAAGTCTGAAGGAGATGTTTGGTGAGCAAGGCCGTTCTGCAAGGCAAGAAACCATGAGACAAATTTATAATACCAAAATGGCTGAAGGTAGTTCTGTGAGAGAGCATTGTCTTACAATGATCTCTAATCTGAATACTTTAGAAGTTTTGGGTGCCGACATTGATGGAGAATCCCAAGTGGATATGATACTCCAGTCACTACCGGAATCATTCAAGGAAGTTTTGTTCATGTTATAATTAAGTCTGAATTCCTTGAATGATTCCGGTAGTGACTGGAGTATCATATCCACTTGGGATTCTCCATCAATGTCGGCACCCAAAACTTCTAAAGTATTCAGATTAGAGATCATTGTAAGACAATGCTCTCTCACAGAACTACCTTCAGCCATTTTGGTATTATAAATTTGTCTCATGGTTTCTTGCCTTGAACAACGGCCTTGCTCACCAAACATCTCCTTCAGACTTTGCATAATGTCCGAAGCTAGTTCTACATCCTGCATTTGATGCTGTAGAACATTTGAGATGGACGCTAGGATGTAGCACTTGGCCATTTCATTAGATTTCTGCCAACGATCATATCGTTGTTTTTCCTCGGGAGGAGCATCTAATGAAGGAAAGCTAGGACATGGTTGAGTAAGCACATATTTGTGCTCTTCAGCTGTGAGAACTATGTCCAAGTTTCTTTTCCAGTCAACATAATTGGTTGCAGTCAGTTTGTTTTGATTAAGAATGCTAACAAGTGGGCTAAATGATGCCATGTTCAAATCTGAAAATAATAAACATGAATATAATCAGTAAACTGGACATTATCAATTTAGCATATAAACATATAGTATGGAACCTTAATAAAACCATAATATAATATATGCAACGACAACCCAAGATCATACTCAATATCCCTCAACATAGAGTGAACATTAAATACTATGATTGATTGAGAACTATTCTCATTATTAGTGCTATCATGATAACTCTTATCAAACACTTAATAATATGCCGTTATACATTTGGCCTCTAAATGATTATAGCAAGAACTCAGCATAGAGGATACTATAATATTTAGTCTAGTGTATACCATTGTCTAGAATCATGTGTAGCCACATTTCATCCCCTTAACAGGCTTATCATGTAGTACTATGATACAAAACACCCTCCGCATGGAATGCAAAGCTCGAAGCTAAGACAAGGTGTTTGATCAAACCACTATAAACCAAGAAATTCAATCTTGTAGGACCATGAAATACATATTCTCCGCATGGATTGCAAAGCTCGAAGCTAAGACAAAATATATATTTCATACTACTATGAACCAACAATGAAGGCCGTGAGATCCAGCCCTTGTATCTCTCTCCCACTAGATATTTTAAAATAAAGGTTTTTATCTTTTAAACATGCATAAACTAATTATACACAACCTTGCACTTTTTCTTACGAAAAAGGTGTAAGAAAAAATAGCAAAAACACAAAATTTAAGTTTGAAAACACTTAGAAAAAATTCAAATTTTCTTTCTTTCGGTCGATCGAATGTGCCCCTCGATCGATTGAAAAAATTAAACAATTCGAACTAAACCTTCTGTCTGATTTGATTGATACTCGATCGCCTCTCGATCGGTCGAAAATAAAATTCGATCTATCGACTAGCAATCAAAAATTAATCAATTCAAAAGGATTAGTCTCTGTTTTACTCGATCGATCGAAAGTAAATTTCGATCGATCGAAACTCGTAAAACTCGAATTTCCAGAAATTCTTCTATGGCAGTTTTCAACGGTTTTGCATGAACAAACAACCATCATACGAAAATGATAGACAGAAATTGATATCAAAACTGGAATCTATTGATGCTATAGCCTTAAAGATCAATTTAAAATTCTTAAATTCATATTTAAACAACATCATAGCATCAATATCAGTTTTTATCAAATCATAGTTTCAACAACCATGCAGAAAATTAAATGTATAATCCTCTATCAACTTGAAACTATTATTTCGAATTCCAAAACGTACAAAACATGTTATACAAATTCGAAATGAAAACCTGCTCTGATACCAATGTTGGGAAATCATCATGTTTGCATCGCATACAAAACATACGCAGCGGAAAATAAACGGATCTACTTCATTCGCAATTAATAACAGGTACTATGTAGGTTTCAGAATATAAGAACAAGAGAGTGTACCTTGATGCGGTGAAATTCAAAACCGAATGAAGAAGTACTCGGGAAGACTTTCAATCTTCACTCCAATTCCACTTGATGCCCAAGATGTGTGGTCTCTCAATCAGTTCTATGTTTTCTAGAGAGAATATGAAAGAGTGTCTCTCTTCCTTATATTATCTTACATCTTAAACATACAAACCATTTTATTCTTTTATAAAATTCTGTATGTTTCTCTCCACATAACTGATTATCTAATTGGACTAGCCTTTTGGGCCTTCCCAATTGGGCTTTAGTGTGTGGCTTGAAGTGGGACCAAAAGGGAACAAATAAGACACTAGCTCCAATGGGCCTTGGGCTTTTCTGTCAACTCTTGACAAGTCCAAAGTTACCATTAATTATATTTAATACCACTATATAAATATAATTGCACTCTAGGCCTCATTAATAAATTACATCCCAAGACTTTATTATACATGCAACCCCTTCATAAAATATTCGTAGTAATACAAAGTCATGAATATAGACTGCCACTTTGTAAATTACTACATCTTAATCCTTGAGTACCCGGTTTAATCCTTTTGAGTTATTCATCATATATTTATGAAATCCAATTTCATAAATATATACTTTAATCTTACTAAAGTGGTTAGGCTGAACTCTCTGAATAATTGTACCCATTAAACTTATCTCAAGGGAATATTTTATATCTCCGTTAAGAAACTATGAATTCCATCTTGAGAATATATGTTCCATCAACACTAAATGTGGCTGCCCAACATACCGAGGTTTTGATCGTTACTTTAGATCTCACTCCTGATATATCAAACCAACCTACATTTCATGATCAGGTCCATTATTCTCTCAGGATTAAGAGTTCATGTGAATACAAGTCGTGAGATTTATTATTCAATTGACAGTCGTTAGGAGAATAATAAATCTCACAGCGGTCCAGTTCAATATGTCTTAACTCTTAAAACATATCAACATATTAACTAGAAGTCACCACTTCCATGATCAAGACAAATCATCGTAGTTAATATGTTATAATCTTCGCAGATGAAATGCCCAATTTCATCACCGACTACGAACCAAAATTCTGAGTTTACAAAGAACTTGTGATCTATATCTTCTGTGACTAAATCACATAAATCACATACTAAGCATCTCATGGACTATTTGATAATGTCCGAATATTCATGTTACCATTATTTTAGATAAGAATAAAACAACTTTATTAAACACAATATTAAGTCATACATCATTTCTCACATAATGTCATACATAATATCATACATAACATCATACCATAGGATTTAATGGCACATATCCTAACAGATAGCTCTTATCAAACACTAATAATATGTCGTATTACCTTTAGCCTCTAAGTAATAATGACATAGCTCCTTTGGGAGGTTAACATTACAATTAGTCTAGTGCACACCATTATCTAGAATCGTGTGTAGCCACATTTCAATTCCCTTATAATGTTTAAACTTGTAGTACCATGGAACAAAACACCCTCCTTTGGGATTGCAAGGCATATACGCCAAGACGAGGTGTTTGTCCACACTACTTGAAACGGGTAAGTTCAATCTTGCAGTACTATGAAGTAAACACCCTTCTTTGGGATCATGAGGCATATACGCCAAGACAAGGTGCTTACCCACACTACTATGAACCGATAATAGAGGCCGTGAGATCCAAACCCTGTATCTCTCTCCCACTAGATGTTTTAAATTAAAGGTTTTAATTTTGTAAACATGTGTAATCTAATCACACACAGCATTGCACTTAGAAAAAATTCAAACCAAACTTCAGAGGCATTTTCACGAGGATCTCGCGACTAAGCTCTTCCCGTTAAAATGGGTTAAGGCAAAAAAGTGGAAATACAAAATTTAGATAGAAACTTTCATGATTGTCTCACGACTATTTCGAGAATAAAGCTTACTCGTGAAAAGTTTTGTGCTTCAGAGGCATTTTTCGCGAGTAACTTCGCGAGAAGGTAACTCGTGAAAAATGCGTGTTTTTAGTTTTTAAAGGGCAGATGTAGACAGATTTCAACGGTTTTTCATAACAAACAACCACCATATAAACATAATAGATAGAATTTGATATTAAAACTGAATTTCATTGATGTTATAACCTTAAAGTTCAATTCAACATAATTAAATTCAAATTTAAACAACATCATAACATCAATATCAGTTTTCATCAAATCATAGTTTCAACAACCATGCAGAAAATTAAATATATAATCTTCTAATATTATGAAACTATTATCTCTAAATCCAAAACTCACAAAACATGTAATACAGATTCGAAATTGAAAACCACTCTGATACCAAATGTTGGAAAAATACATGTTTGTATCACATACAAAACATATGCAGCGAAAATTAACAGATCTACTTCATTCGCAATTGAAAACATGTACTACGTAAATTTCAGAATTCGAGAATAAGAGAGTATACCTTGGTGTGGTGAATTTCAAAACCAAAGATCAGAAGTTCTAGAGAACACTTTTAATCTTCACTCCAATTCCACTTGTGCCTAAGAAGTGTGGTCTCTTAATCAGTTTCTATGAATTTGTTCAAGGGAGAATGAGAGAGTGTCCAACATTCACATACAAACTATTTCATGTACTTACAAAAATTTTGTATGTTTCTCTCCTTATAATTGATTATCTAATTGGACTAGCCTTTTGGGCCTTTCCAATTGGACTTTAGTATGTGACTTGGAGTGGGACCCGAAGGGAACAAATAAGACTTTAGCTCTAATGGGCTTTTGGCTTTTCTGTCAACTCTTGACAAGTCCAAAGTTACCAATAATTACATTTAATACCACTATATAAATATAATTACAATCTAGGCCTTATTAATAAATTATATCAAAAAACTTTATTGTACATGCAACCCCTTTATCAAAGCAACTTATACTTCCTGATTAGGTCCATTATCCTTGTAGGATTAAGAGTTCATGTAAATAGTCGTGAGATTTATTATTCATTTGACTATCGTTAGGAGAATAATAAATCTCACAGTGGTCCAATTCAATATGTTGATATGTTTTAAGAGTTGAGACATATTGAACTGGACCATTGTGAGATTTATTATTTTCGACTGTCAAGTGAATAATAAATCTTACAACTTCTATTTACATCAACTCCAAATCCTACAAGGATGATGGACCTGATCATGAAGTGTAGGTTACTTTGATATATCAAGAGTAAGATCTAAAGGCACGATCAAAACCTCGGTATGTTGTGCAGCCACATTTAGTATTGATGGAACATATATTAAGATGGAATTCATACTCTCTTAACAGAGATATAAAATATTCCATTGAGATAAGTTTAATGAGTTTGGTTATTTAGAGTGTTGGGCCCAACCACTTTAGTAAGGATTTACTAAAGTATATATTTATGGAATTGGATTTCATAAATATATGATGAATAACATAATGGATTAAACCGGGTACTCAAGGATTAAGATGTAGTAATCTTCAAAGTGACAGTCTATATTCATGACTTTGTATTACTACGAATATTGTAATGAAAGGGTTCCATGTATAATAAAGTCTTGGGATATAATTTATTAATAAGGTCTAGAGTGCAATTATATCCATATAGTGGTACTAAATATAATTAATGATAGCTTTGGACTGGTTAAGAGTTGACAGAAAAGCCTATGGCTCATTGGAGCTAGAGTCTTATTTGTTCCCTTTTGGTCTTACTCCATGCCATATACTAGAGCCCAATTGGAATGGCCCAAAAGGCTAGCCCAATTAGATAATCAGATATATATAAGGAGAGAAACATACAGAATTTTATTAGTCTTTTTATAAAAGGTTTTCATTAAGATCATACAAGGAATGAAATGGTTTATATATGTGTGTTGGACACACTCTTATCCTTTCCTTGGAAACTGATTGAGAGAACACACTTCTTGGGCATTAAGTGGAATTGGAGTGAAAATTAAAGTGTTCCCAAGTACTTCTAATCTTTTGGTTTTGAATTTCACCGTACTAAGGTACGCTTTCTTGTTCTTATATTCTGAAACTTACATAGTACGTGTTATCAATTGCGAATGAAGTAGATCCGTTAATTTTTCGCTACGTATGTTTTGTATGTAATACAAACATATATTATAATTATAAGAGTGTATCCCCAAAAGAAATAAGCACATGGAAATACTCATCGTGTGCTTTGTTATTTCTAAAAGAGACTTATTCCTCCTTTGTGTATACACTGACTTAAAGAAGTTATTGAAGCTTTATTCCTTCACAATAAAGGAGCCCTAGATCATATTATCCTCTAAATAGAATTCATAGACTGGGAATTTATCAAAATAATGGTTCTAAAAGCCCATCTTTCACCAATCTTGAATATCATTTGGATTAATAAGATCTATACATAAGTGCCAAAACATACAATACCAAAGGATGTAAACTTTCTCTTTAAAAAAAGTAAAACATGTAAATTTTCATCTGGAAAATAATCATGGACAATGCTTAGCTTTACCAAAACAGAAACACTTTCCTTTTGATCATGCTTTTGAGTCCAATTTCCTTTTGGCAACTATTAGGGCAACTTGCTTGTCCAACTGTTTGGTATTATAATTCCTCTTCTTACCACCTTTACCTTTCGGTTCAGGTTAAGAATTTGAATTAAATCATATTGATCCTAGCCTTAGCTTTTAGGATGTCTTCCGTTGCGTAGAACTCACTCATCAATTCAGAAAACATAAAAAGAATTTATTTTCAAAACAGTCTGAATTGATCAAATGATTCTAACAAGGACTTGTGGATCATATCCAAATGAGATTAACATTTAATGTCCACATCCAAGAATTCCAATCCAGTTTAAAAATAAAACATTTTTATAAAATGATATAGAATTGGAACACCTTTAGCCTTTCTTAGCACTCAATATGATTCATACCAAACATCTTATTTTGACTTAATATAAAGTCTAAGTTTAGTACTAACTCTTGCATCTCATGCTGTAGCACAATTGGAATAGAAGCCAATGTAACATTTTAGTATTTCAATGGAGACTATGATCACATCATAAGCTATCTCCATAAATGCATCATCTATAGGAAATTATGACAATGCTGAATCGAAACATAAATATATACTTCAACTCCTTTAAACACCATGTCCAAAAATATTTCTAAGTTAATGTGATTCTATTAAAATAGTAGTAAGAGAAAAAAAAATTTATGACAATTTTATTTTGAGACTATGAACATAATTACAGGGGAATTATATTTTGCATCCATAACTATATAATATGGAACCCTAAAACCGTACTGTACTAGGTGCAACGGCAACCTAATCCCGCAATTAATATTCCTCGAAAGCGAGGTCATACCAATCACTATGACCAGGCGATAATTATTCTCATTATTAATGCTATCATGGTAACTCTTACCAAACAAAAATAATTTGCCGCTTTTCCTTTAGCCTCTAAGTAATACTGACATAGCTCCGTAGGAAGGTTAACATTAAACTTAGTCTAGTGTACATCATTGCCTAGAATCTATGTGTGTCACCAAGTAACTCCACAGAAGCGTGGTCGTTCTCAATGTAAAAACACACTTCATCTATCATTAAGAAGTTTAATCTGTAGTACCATGAATTAAACACCCTCCGAAGGGAGCAAGGCATATACGCCAAGGCGAGGTACCTAATCACACTGCTATAAATCGGCAATGGAGGCTGTGAGAATCAACCCTTGAATCTCTCACTCACTAGAAATTTTAAAACAAGTGGATTGTCCTAAATCATTGTGATCTTATCACAATTTTAACCCTACACATCAAATGTGTTTAATTGTTTATATTCAATGTGATGTTACTAAGTCACGTCACAATAGCGTAACGAGCATTCGCACAATCACAAAGAAGTTTTACCTTGTAATCCGTGAAGTAAATACCTTCTGCATGGAATGCAAGACTTAAAGCCAAGACAAGGTATCTATTCACATTACAATAAACTTAACGAAAGGGTTATTTCAGCACTCCCACTCATTATTTGCATTTTTTCTTTATATAATAGTGATCCCATCACAATTAATAACCTTGCACTTGATAAAGACTTTAATCTTATTAGAATCACTAACTAAAATGGAAGTCCTAAACTAATGAATCAAAAATTAGTTATATAGAACTCTATCCTTAACTTATTTGATTAAGAATTCTAATCTCATTAGAAACTATATAACTTTTAATTAAGCATTAATCTCATTAAAACTTCTAATTAAAATAAATTAAGGACTTTCAACCATACAACAATTCCAATCTCATTAGAATGTCTCTTAAAAGACAAGTCCCAAACTATTTAGGACTAAAAATTTTATTTAACTAATATCTTTGATCTCATTAGGTCTTTTAGTTAGAACCAAAATTTAGAGGCATTTTCGCGAGAAGAGCTTAGTCGCGAGCTTCTCGCGAAAATGGGTTAAGGCAAAATAGTGAAAACACAAAATTCTGACAGAAACTTTCACGACTAACTCGCAACTGTTTCGCGAGTAAAGCTTACCCGCGAAAAGTTTTGTGCTTTAAAGTCATTTTTTGCCAGTAACTTTGCAAAAAGGTAACCCGTGAAAAATGTGTGTTTTCAGTTTTTAAAGGGCAGTTTTCAATTGTTTATCCTGAACAAACAACCATCATATGAACATGATAGACAGAGATTGATATCAAAACTGAATTACATTGATGCTATAGCCTTAAAGTTCAATTTAACATACTTAAATTCAAATTTAAACAATATCATAACATCAATATCAGTTTTTATCAAACCATAGTTTCAACAACCATGCAGAAAATTAAATATATATAATCTTCTAACATCATGAAACTATTATCTCTAATTCCAAAACTCACAAAACATGTTATAAATTTTTGAAATTAAAGACTGCTCTAATACCAATTTTTGGATAAATACATGTTTGTATCGCATACAAAACATATGCAGGGAAATATTAATGGATCTACTTCATTCGCAATTGATAACATGTACTATGTAAGTTTCAAAATTTAAGAACAAGAAAGCGTACCCTGTTTCGGTGAAATTCAAAACAAAAGATTAGAAGTACTTGGGAACACTTTTAATCTTCACTCCAATTCCACTTACTGCCCAAGAAGTGCGGTCTCTCAATCAGTTTCCAAGGAGAGAATAAGAGAATGTCCAACACTCACATACAAACCATTTCATGTTCTTATATGATCTTAATCAAAAGCTTATGAAAAGCCTTACGAAATTCTGTATGTTTCTCTCCTTATATATAACTGATTATCTAATTGGGCTAGCCTTTTGGGCCATTCCAATTAGGCTCTAGTTTGTGGCTTGGAATGGGACCAAAAGGGAACAAATAAGACTCTAACTCCAATGGGCCTTGGGCTTTTTTGTCAACTCTTGATAAGTCCAAAGTTACCATTAATTATATTCAATACCACGATATGAATATAATTACACTCTAGGCCTTATTAATAAATTATATCCCAAGACTTTATTATACATACAACTCCCTCATTAAAATATTCGTAGTAATACAAAGTCATGGATATAGATTGCCACATTGAAGATTACTACATCTTAATCCTTGAGTACCCGGTTTAATCCTTTATGTTATTCATCATATATTTATGAAATCTAATTCAATTAATATATACTTTAGTAACTCCTTACTAAAGTGGTTGGGCCCAACACTCTGAATAACCAAACCCATTAAACTTATCTTAATGGAATATTTTATATCTTCGTTAAGAGATTATGAATTTCATTTTGAGAATATATGTTCCATCAACACTAAATGCGGCTGCCCAATATACTATGGTTTTGATCGTGACTTATATATCTCACTCTAGATATATCAAAGCAACCTACACCTCATGATCTAATCCATTATTCTCTCAGGATTTAGAGCTGATGTAAATAGAAGTCGTAAGATTTATTATTCATTTGACAGCCGTTAGGAGAATAATAAATCTCACAATGGTCTAGTTCAATATGTCTTAACTCTTAAAACATATCAACATATCAACTAGAAGTCTCCACTTCCATGAGCAAGATAAATCATCTTAGTTGATATGTTATAGTCTTCGCAGATGAAATGCCCAATTTCATCACCGACTATGAACTAAAATTCTGAATTTACAAAGAACTTGTGATTTATATCTTCTGTGACTTTTCATATAAATCACATACTATGCATCTCATGGACTAAGATAATGTCCCATTAGTTCATTTATAGATAGTTTCATATAATTAAACAATTTAATTATTTATGACATGCCAATAAATTGGATTTGAGAGCATAAACCCCAACATTCAATGCCCACAAAATTTGAGTCAAAATTCATTCATTAATGCCACAAGTTACAAACATTGCCAAATTTCACCATGACAAATAATTCAACAATTCAAAAATGTCCCAAGGCCAAGATTACAACATGATCACATGAATTTCCAACCAAATCATACAATGTCCAAAATTTCAACGAGAGCTAACAACAACGAAATGACAATATCTCAACACCAAGTTCTCAACAAAACATCAAATCAACAAATTTCCCAACAAAAAAAAAATCAAAAAATGAGCTCACCTTGAAGTCTTTTTTGGAGTGTGGAGCGTGGGTCTTGGAGGAGCCCTTCTTCCTCATTCCATTCAAGGGATGGGTGATATTTTTTCCCATTGAAAGTGAGAAAAGACAGTCCCTTGGAAGATGTCATTGTCAATGCAATTAATGAAGGTTTGGAGATTGGTTTCCAAAAATGGATTTGTAGCAAAGATGGTCAAGAACACAAAGATATGAAAAAAAAAATATTGAGGGAGATGAATGAAAGCAAGTTGAGAAGCTTAGGGAAGTGATTTTCTAGAGAAGAAATGGTGTGATGAGGGAGAAAATGCAAGTGGAGGAACTAAGTGTACAGTGACAATGGAGGAAAAGAGAGGAGTGAAGAGGGAAGAGCAAAAAAGAGAGATAAAGATAGAGAGAGGGAGGGCAAAAATTTGGCCCCCTTTTTTTTTTTTTTTTTATTAACCTGAGTTGCTGAGTAAACTAAGGTTTGACTGAGTTGACCCAGTCAACTCTCTAAAAAAAATTGAGAAATTTTTTGTTTTGTTTTGTTCTTTTTTTAAAAAGTAAAAAGGAACGAAAAAAAAAAAAACTTTTCAAAGATTTTGAAAGATAGATGACATCAATTTCAACAGCAAATCAATTTTGAAGGAAGAAAAAATAAATTTTCAAAGATGATCAAGAACAAAGGGTACCATTTTTCAAAAAGAAAGTTTCAAATTCCAAATTTCAAACTACAAATTTCAAATTTCAAAGAAATTTTTTTTTTTCGAAAGAACTTTAAAAATCAAGCAAGGTTGTCCTTCTAAAAAGGAAATTCAAGTCAACGAAAAAAAGAGAGAGGAAAATCACACATCTCAAAACCATGGAACAACAAAGCACTCGTCATTTAAAGTCTAATTCCAAATTTTGATCTTTTGCAGGCGAAACTCCGGGTTCCAAGGTAAAGAAGCCCCTTGGTTACCTTTCATTCAGATCGAGGTAATAAAGCCTTTTGGTCGCCGCAATTCAAGATTGAGATAGAGAAGCCTCTCAATCGCCCTAGGTTCCAAGGAAGAGAAGCCCCTTGGTTACCTTCCACTGAGATCGAGGTAGAGAATCTAGTTGGTTGCTGCAATCCAAGATTGAGATAGAGAAACCTTTCAAATACCCCAGGTTCCAAGGTAGAGAAGCCCCTTGGTTGCCACAATCCAGGATTGAGATAGAGATAGAGAATCCTCTCAGTCGCCCCAGGTTCCAAGGTAGAGAAGCCCCTTGGTTATCTTCTATTCAGATCAAGGTAGAGAAGCCCCTTGATCACCGCAATTCAAGATTGAGATAGAGAAGCCTCTTAATCGTCCCAAGTTCTGAGGTAGAGAAGCCCCTTGGTTACCTTCCATTCAGATTGAGGTAGAGAAGCCCTTTGGTCACCACAATTCAAGATTGAGATAGAGAATCCTCTCAATCGCCCTAGATTTTAAGGTAGAGAAGCCCTTTGCTTACCTTCCATTCAAATCGAGGCACAGAAGCCCTTTGGTCACTACGATTCAAGATTGAGATAGAAAAGCCTTTCAATCACCCCAGGTTTTGAGGTAGAGAAGCCCCTTGGATATCTTCCATATAAATCGAGGTAGAGAAGCCCCTTGGTCACCCACACATGCAGATTAAGATAGAGAAGCCTCTTAATACACCCTAGATTTAAACTGAGATAAAGAAGTATCTTAGTCACCCCAGATTTTGAGATTCATTTCAAAATTTATTAGTTATCAAGTAGGTCAAGTATTCATAGTTTTCATTTTTCAAAACAGCAAAACACCATTGCATATCATAAAAATGATCTTAAGGTTCTAGCAGTCATGACGGTATGTCCGATATTTAAATCA
Source organism: Lithocarpus polystachyus (assembly GCA_033629205.1). Lineage (NCBI taxonomy): Eukaryota > Viridiplantae > Streptophyta > Magnoliopsida > Fagales > Fagaceae > Lithocarpus > Lithocarpus polystachyus. The sequence goes on from CM066162.1 coordinate 69,222,708, forward strand.
AACCATCAAATTGAAAGATATCATAAGATCAAGTTTTCGCAGTCTGTATGCATTTTGTTTAGGTGGAGTTGATCACACATGATTAATTGAAATTAATTCTGATTGGTTAAAAAATTAAAATTAATTAATTAATTTTATGATTGGTTATTGGTTAGTGTCAAAAATAGGCTTGCTTTCATGAGAATAAAGTGGATAATTAGATAACAAAGAAGTTGTGGATAATTCAGGGTTTTTTGAAATATTTATCTACAAGATAATTATCACTTTAAAGACCTAAATATCAAGAAAAAGGGATTAATTTTTAGAATACGGATTAAAAATGCGTCTAGGTACGATTCCCAAGTTAAAAATCCTCAAAAAGGTAGTCTAAATTGGACCAAAACTCAAATGTGGACCTGGCACCTTCGGCACACGAGAAATGCTGATTAACCCAAATTTATGGCCCAACCTGGTGACTTCCTGATGTTGAGGTTTATGCCCTAAAATCCAATTTATTGGCATGTCATAAATAATTAAATTGTTTGATTATATAAGACTATTTATAAATAAACTAATGAGATATTATCTTAGTCCATGAGATGCATCGTATGTGTTTTATGTGAAAAGTCACAGAAGATATAAATCACAAGTTCTTTGTAAACTCAGAATTTTAGTTCATAGTCAGTGATGAAATTGGGCATTTCATCTGTAAAGACTATAACATATCAACTAAGATGATTTGTCTTGCTCATGGAAGTGGAGACTTCTAGTTGATATGTTGATATGTTTTAAGAGTTAAGACATATTGAACTGCACTGCTGTGAGATTTATTATTCTCTTAATGACTGTCAAATGAATAATAAATCTCACGACTTCTATTTACATCAACTCTAAATCCTGAGAAAATAATGGACTTGATCATGAGATGTAGGTTGTTTTGATATATCAGGAGTGAAATCTGTGAGTCACAATCAAGACCTCAGTATGTTGGGTAGCCGCATTTAGTGTTGATGGAACATATATTCTTAAGATGAAATTCATAATTTCTTAACGGAGATATAAAATATTTCCTTGAGATAAGTTTAATGGGATTGGTTATTTAGAGTGTTGGGCCCAACCACTTTAGTAAGGAGTTACTAAAGTATATATTTATGGAATTGGATTTCATAAATATATGATGAATAACGTAAAGGATTAAACTGGGTACTCAAGGATTAAGATGTAGTAATTTTCAAAGTGGTAGTCTATATTCATGACTTTGTATTACTATGAATATTTTAATGAAAGGGTTGCATGTATAATAAATTCTTGGGATATAATTTATTAATAAGGCCTAGAGTACAATTATATTCATGTAGTGGTATTGAATATAATTAACGGTAACTTTGAACTTGTCAAGAGTTGACAGAAAAGCCCAAGGCCTATTGGAGCTAGAGTTTTATTTGTTCTCTTTTGGTCCCACTCCAAGCCACACATTGGAGCCCAATTGGAATGGCCCAAAAGGTTAACCCAATTAGATAATCAGTTATATTTAAAGAGAGAAACATATAGAATTTCATAAGTGTGCTTTTTCACATGATAGTTTTTGAGTGGTTTTCATTATAATCACATGAGAACATGAAATTGTTTGTGTGTGAGTGTTGAACACTCTCTTATTCTCTCCTTGAAAACTGATTGAGAGAGCACATTTCTTGGGCATTAAGTGGAATTGGAGTGAAGATTAAATTATTCCCAAGTGCTTTTGACTTTTGAGTTTTGAATTTCATCGCAACAAAGAACGCTTTCTTGTTCTTAAATTCTGAAACTTACATAGTACATGTTATCTATTGTGAATGAAGTAGATCGGTTAATTTTTCGCTGCGTATGTTTTGTATACGATACAAACATGTATTTTTTCAACACCTGATTAAAATAAAGCCTATCTTTTTCAACTTTTTAGTGATAAGGACACATTCCAATTCGTATCTGATCTCATTCAGCATCCCAACTTCTACAAAAAGAGGAAACAAATCAGAATTAAGGACTCCTCTCTTATGACTTTTTAATTCCCCTTACATTAAAGACTTTCTGGAGGTTTTTGCTTTAGGAACTTCGTTTTTGTAAGTAAGGTATTTTAGACCTCAAAGAGGTGAACAAACTTCTTTGATTTCTAAAATATTTATTCATTATAAGAACACGCTCATGTGAGAGGTATTCTGTTTTCTTTCTTTTATTTTTTCCATTAATTAGTATGATGCATGAACATGTTTAGTATGTTTCATGGTGTCTTGTTCTTAATATATAATTGCCATGCTTAAATACTTTGCTAGAATTTTCTTTGCATAATCCTTAGATGATTGTCTATTGTAATTCTTTTTCTTAAATTTCATAATCTCCTAATGTCTATCAAAGCCTTTTTCTTTTCTAAACAAAACTGATCTGTATTTTCAGATCTAACTTTGTTTCAAAACTAAACAAATGTGTATTTTCAAATTTGATTTTTTTTAATAAAAAACAAAACTTATCTGCATTTTCATTAAATACAGATATGAATTTTTTCTCTAAACCCAAAACTGATCTGTATTTTCATTAAATACAGATCTGATTTTTTTTTTTGAAAAAGTTTTCTTTGTCATAAAATTGTAGATTTTGAAATTTAAAAGAAAGAATTAAAAAGTTAGGTAAAAGTTTTTATATGTGATGCATGCATAATAAATTTGTCTCATGAATATGAATCCTCCTTCAAAAGTCCTTTTTATTTGTTTCCAACAACAAATTTGGTTTTTCATAAACCAAAAATCAATTTTTTTTTTTTTACTTTACACAAAACAGATATGATTCTCTTCAAAATCTCATTTTTTTTTTTTTTTTACAAACAACGAATCTGATTTTTCTTGATAAAATCTTTTTTTTTGTTTTTACTTTACACAAAAATAGATCTGATTCTTTTTAACAAAGTCTTATTATTTTAAAACACAAAACAAATCTAATTTTTTTTACAAACCAAGTTTTATGTTTTTTTTTTATTATTTTCAAAAGAGATCTGAATATTCTTTTTAAAAGAGGACATTATTCATAAGGCAAATTTATTTAAAGTTTTTTGTTGTCAAGTGTCTATCATGTGTGTTCAACATATCATTCAACATCATGCAAAAAAGGGTATATTGGTCATTAGAGTTTAGAAGACCAAATTCTATCTGGGCGGAATAGGTGCCTAACACTTTCCCATTCCGTAACCTAGCCCCCAAGCTTAGGATTTTTGGATAGGCAGATTAGTGTTTTATCTTTTAATTTTGGTAGATTATAACTAGGACCAAAGTTTTGTATTCTTCTGCATAGATTGTAACTAGGAACCAAAGCCTTGTAAGGTTAATTTACCAAAGTTGTAGTTTTCTTTATTCAATCAATGGCAACGAAGTATTTTGATCATGTAATTTGTATTTATTTTTTTCTTATTTTTTTTATAAAAAATAAGTGGCGACTCCACACCACTTAACCAAAAAGAGAGGTGCCCTTAAAAGCACCTAAATCTCTTTTTTGAGAGCACCCGATTTTTCCGGTCCCTTTAACGGTATTTCTTCAACGGAAAAGGTGAGAGAAGGGTGAGATACATCCTCTACTCCAATGATAGCAAAAACTTCTTGAGGTGTTGTCTTTATGGTTCTAGTATTGTAGCTCGATGCTTCTAGTATTGCAGCTCGATGCTTCTAGAAGCCATTAACAATTCGTAAACAGATACATGAGCTTGAGTGCTCTTTATTTGGGACAAAACCCTGTCTTCGTCTTTCTCTTTTTTTCCTTCAAGTCCAATGGGTTTTTTTCCTTCTCACAAGTTCTTACCGGGGTGATCTTTCTACAAGAAAGATGGCTTGTAGTGTTTCTTGCTCCTAGTAACATTTAACACATTCTCCTTTTAGCTCTGCACAAATTTTACATTAAAAATTCCCTTACAAGGCATCTAAAATCCTACCCGCATGCATATACTTAATATGCGTGCCCATACTCAAAGTATGCGTACACATAGAGACAAAATGAGGTGTCTATAGTACGCATTATTAAGCTTGCATACGCATAATTACGGTTCATGCAAGTTTTTATCTTCCAAAAAATATCCATCACCTAAAGAGTTTCTTTGGCTAGGCCTTAGATTAGTCTCAAACTCTTCTAGTGATATCATCATTTGGAAATGGGGGATCGAGTCGTAAGGGATACAAAATGAGGTGTCTACACCTTAAGTTTGAGATTCTTGGTTGAGCCTTTTCTAAAACCTTATTACCTTGGAGAAGCTGTTGATACTTGAAAGGATTAGGGGTAAAACTCCATAATTTCTTTTTTCTAGTTTTGTGAAAGAAATGGGAGGGCGGTTTGTGAGAAGGGAGAGCTCATAGATAGAGAAGATGAGTGAAATTAGGATTTGGGGGAAGTTTACATAACCGGATCCTTAAGGTGGGGTATGTATCACTCTTTTAAATGGCCCATTTGGCCATTTACATGAAAACTTTACTTTACTATTTCCTTGATTAAGCACCATTAACTCTTGACCTCCTTCATTAGCTTATGTTTATTCAATGTATAATGATAATACCATCAGACCCTAAAGTTATTATTCACTAATAGTTTTCTTAATACCTTTTACTTGACCTTACATTACTTAGTCATGAGGTAATCTAGATTTAACTTAAGGCCATAATTGGTGGAGGGCACTACAACCTTGGCTTGACTTTCTTGTTAAACATAAGCCAACTTTTATAAATACATGTCCCAAGTTAAAATCCTTTTACATTTAATTGTCCTTAGAAATCTTTAAGTTCATTTTGATGAAGTCCAATTATAGAAATCACTCATTTTCCTCTTATGGCCCTACCCCTAGTTTCATTAGGGCTTAGTCCATTTTCAACATGCTTTCGTCTTACATTCATAGATTTTCATCAAAGTGGGCTTACAGGTTTCAACCTTTAGTCTCAAATATGGGCTTATAATGTATTAATCACTTTTGGGCTTTTTATGTCTTATTTTATTCATTTATTTTTTTAAAGTAGTTCTCAAACTAGGGTATATTATGACCTCCCTCACAAGTTCCTTAAGTCTCACATCATCCTAGCCTTTACATGCAACAAGGAGGCTCAAGATTAGAGAGGGACCAAATGGGTCGACCAAAGCATATTTGTTACCTTAGGCCGAAGACTTTATTCTTTAGAAAGGCCTTGATTGAGATTAAGGCACCAAATGGGTTATAGTCCTATGAACCTTTGGATTATAGTAGACCTTTGGGCTTTAGGACAAGGCTTTTATGTGTGAGTACTTCTCTTCTTTTCATCCTAAAGTCTTAGAATATACCAAAACTTCTAGGTCACCCTTCCAAATTTAAACCTTTGTTTGTCCTTAAAGTTAAAGGTTATGATCACAAGATATATGGTTAAACAAACAAAAGATATAAAAAGGTGTACCCTATTTGGATAGGATCTAGGATATATTTATGTGTGGGTAGGTTCCTTAATGCTAAAGGGACACAATCAATAGGTCACTCACAACTAGGGGGGCCATGCTCCAACCTAGGCCTTAAGTGGAGCCCATATGGATTGGAGGGTAACCCTTTAACTTAAAGCTCATCATAGGCAATGGCATAGATTTTGAGTTAGTTGGGTGAACTACAAAATACCTTAGCCTAATGGAGCCTTAATTTCCTTACTCACCCCCAACCTAGATGACATAGTGAACCAAGTACAAAGTGTATGCAAAACCATATTAAAAGAGCCTTTGTTAGACCTAGGAGATAGAACGCATTGGAGTCCAACTTCTCTATCCTTAATTAAGTTGCCATTGTTAGCGCAAGTGCCCATGACGTTTGGGCCCCACCATTTATTTTTTTTAGAGTACGCCTCAACTAAGTGGACTAGAGTTGAGGATATGTAAATGGACTCACCACCTTAATTGGTTCCCCTTTTAGAGGGGCTTATCTTACCAAAGCACGAATTCGAAGTTTAGGTATAGGAATGGGAAGGTGTTAGGCACCTAATGCCACCCGACCTACGGGTTAGCCTTCACTCATTGTGTTCCTCATCCTAATTCTATCAAATGGTCCCCTAATAGGTTATCTACACACACACACACACACACACACACACACACACACACACACACTAATCCTACCCTACCATACATCTAGCATCCACCCTAGCATTCATCTAAACATGGCAACTCCTGCATCATCACATAAAATCCATCATCTCATCATGGCATAGCATATAGAACATCCTAATATACATCTAGCCATGGTATCAAATAATATAAGGGCAGTAAGCATGTCATCATCACAAAGAAGTAATATCAACAAGGCATCAAGCATCATGGCATCAAAAATTTGTACTTATCACCAAATTCAACAACCATATCATATTAATCATGTTTATTAATCAAGCAAACAAGTTCATTATGTGAAACATGCATGTTCATACATATGCATGCACTTATCTCACTACATTGTAGCACCTATGCATCAGATGCATGTTCATGCTTTTCATCCAAGCATTCAAGCATATATAAACCCTAATCATATGATTCAAGCCACAAAGCTAATAAAACATGTTATGCTACTAAATATTGACCTAAACAAGCATAAATTAACCTAGACAGAACCTAAACATGCATTTAGACTAAACAAAATAGAAAGAACATTAAGAACAATCAAATCTGGGTTTAACCATGTAGGCATATGTAGAAGCATACGTACGCATGGGCATGGGGATGAACACGCATGAATAAGTATGCATACATATCCTTGTCCAAAAAACACTTCAAGCAACACAAAGCCAAACTACTCCTAATCTAACCTAGCATTTTCCTAACTACGAAAACAATAAACCAAAACTACAAAACAAATTATTAATGTTATAAAAGGAAAAATAAACTTAGAGGAAAAAAAGGAAAGATGAAGAACAATACCTCGCACAAAAGAGCTCTTAAAGCTTGATTTGGACCGCTTCCCTTGGTCAATCTAAATTACACAAAAAAACAAAAAGGTTAGTAAGTTTTAACTAAAAGATTTAGACCAAAATAGGTCCCAAAAAATAAATATTTAGTTGAAGGATGTTTTAGAGTATAAAATCTCTCTTTGATTCACTATTTTCTAGTGAATTTGATGTATTTTGGGAAAAGGATCATATGGCCCTTTTGTAGTGATCAAAGAGGGGTGCAAGGGTCTTCCCAACCGATTTTGGATTAGCTCTATAGTCTTTTTTACCATTAAAACTTTCCTTACAAAGTATTTTGCAACCTTACATGCATGCACGTGCCTAAGGGTGCGTGCGCAAGGTCAATGCATGCGTACATAGGCTTTGTACCTGCGCATGTGTGCTTAGGCTTTCCATAAGTTTTTCTTTCATCCAAACATCCTTTAAGTTAAAGAAATTCTATAACCCTGCGACTGATATTGTCATTAGGGAACAAAGGCTCGAGTCATAAGGGGTAGAAAATAAGGTTTCTACAATAGTGAAAATTAGGGGACTACGTATGCAACTTCAAGGCTGTGTACCCACATTCATGACCTTACGCATGTGCCTTAAGTACTAGAATAGCATATTTTCTTATTTAGGGCCCCAAAACTTCAATCTTCAGGTTGGGCCACTCCCCATACCCTAAATAACGACCAAGAGCCTCTTAAAGGTTCCAAAAGCACTAGTTTACTCATATATATATATATATATATACACACACACGCACCTTATGCATCTATCTAAAACCCTAGCTAGAGAGATTTTATTTAGCTTCCATGTATTTTAAAACCATGATCATCTTTTCTATACTCATACACAACACCCTAGCATATTTTTAACTACTCAAACACCTCTCTCTAGTACAAACCAAGGTAGAAAGTTGTTTTCTAATTTGTTTTATATAATATTTTTCAATTATAGTTTGTTCTTGAGCTGTGTTTAGTTAGTTTTATTGTAAGCACTGAGGTTTGTTAAACAAGCTCTAATCCATGATTTCCTACTTTGCTACATAGGATCCACATGATTTTGTTGGATATTATATTTGGTTGATGTTTATGATCTTTTAATATGTGTTAATCTAATCATAAGTTTATTTTAATAAGTTCTTATTTTTTTATGTTGTTATTTTAGTTTCTACGTAAGATTGACATGTTTATTTATTTTATGTTAGTTTAGTACACTTATTTGGGTTGTTTTATGGTTATTTTATTTTGATAAAGCTTTACTTTATTTGCTTTATGTTAGTTTAGGGTTTAGGATTTCTAACGTAAGTACTTGATTTCTATGTCAATAACGTTGTTTAATTAAATCTGAAAATGTGATTTTTATAGTTTTTTTAAGGATGGGTCTGCATCTTTGAGGTTGTGCGCAATAATAGGATGCAATAAGTATTGTGGTCAAAACTACAATTCTTCCTTGTGATGTGATATATAATAGGATGCAATAAGTAATGTAGGTAATGTTAAATGAGAGTTGACAAATAGGGTGCCTACAGTTACATTTTAGTCTACATGGATTAATTTGTTACATCCCAAAACTGTAAGGATTAAAATGCAAGTTTCCGATTTATTTTATTTTTTGTGACTAACTATTTGGTAAGATGTGAAGATATCCATCCATAACCTCGTATTTTTTTTTTTAAATTTACATTATGTTTTCGGAAAAATCATTATCTGCTTAGGTTTTTCTTTCATTTTTTTTATGAAATAAAAATTTTCTACACATTTGATTAGGGTAAACTTAAGAATATAATAGGCATTTGATTAAATAGGGAACAAACTAAGGTAAACTTAAGAATATAATAGGCATTTTTATATAGGGAACAAACTAACTTTCAAAGAAAGGGAAGGGATAAGTCCGAAAGAAATTTATCCTTTGCCTCAACCTAAACATCTTGATTACCTACCAAGGAATAATAATTGTGTAATTGTATAAGGTACAACATTAATTACTTCACATGTTAGCAAAAGGTTTCATCCTCTTAGATGAGTTGGGCTTTAATATAGTGCCATAAATTACCTAAATTTATTAGGATGAGTTAAAGTGAAACGAATAAAAAAAAAAAATAATGCACACACCTTGAAGTATTAGTGAAACAATACTTGTTAGGACGTATGTGATTAAATGTTAGGAACATATGTCAAATTAGAGTTGGCAAATCCTTTGACAAAACGCACTTTACTAGTAATTGGGTAGATTTAGGATGTGTTTAATATTTCAAGGAACAAAGTTTCAAGTTCAAGTGTTAAAACCATGCAAGTCTGTCCAAGAAACAAGTGAAGAAGTGCTGATTCATTAAATCTCGATAGCTCTTGATAGCTCGCAACAGATAGCTATCTATCGAGAATTACGAAATTCAGATTTGCAAATCTGATTTTTAGCCCATGCTTATGTATTTGTGTAGGGTTTCTTTTCTCACAACCCTAGACATATATAAGGCTTATTTTAAATGCCGTCATATAAGAGAATACATGGAGAACACATGCAAAAGGTGACTGATGCCTTATTCTCTCCGAAAGAAGCTACTGCGTCTTAGGGTTTTGTATCAAAGAGCTTCTTGATCTTCATTGTGTTGATGAAGTGAAGAACTTTGCAGCCAACATCTTCTTCTAGTTGGTGAGTTAGTCACGTATTGGGAGCTGTGCATCTTTAGTTAGTCACGTACTTGGATCCATGCAAAAGGGTGGCGTTCATATATTGAAGAGTTTAGAGGTTCTAAAGCAGTAGAAGGTTTCTACTGTAAGTTCATCTACGGGGATTGTAGAGTGTAGGGACAAAGGTTTTGTACTAGATTTGAAACTTCTCTTTATTATAGTGGATTGCTTTTCGGGAAGGTTTTCCCTTAGATTTTTTACTGTGAATCTAGTTTGTTTCACTGGTTTTCTTGGGTCATCATATCTTGTCTTATTAACTTTTTTGCTATGCATGATGTTGACATGATATTGATGTTAGTTTGTTTTAACAAGTTTTATACATAATCATTCTAATTAATAACTCGGGTTTAAAACTTTTTAATTCTATCAACAGGGGTCTAAATTTCCAAACAAGTGGTATGAACGGGTACACCCTGATTGGATTAATTTCTTGAGTGTGATCCTTGACCCCTGTTGTCATGGATCGTGGACAATCTCTTTTGATTCCTCCTTTATTTGATGGCACTAATTATGTGTACTGGAAAGTTCATATGAAAGTTTTTTCGTAGGCTTTAGGTGAACAGGTATGGCAAGCTGTTGAAGTTGGCTGGATTGAGCCAAAGGAAGCGCTGGTGGATTGGGATGAAGCAACAATCATAGCGGCAAATTTCAATAGTAGAGCCTTGAATGCTTTATTTTGTAGGGTGACTAATGAGGAACTTAAGAAAATATCATCCACAGAAGTTGCCAAGGAAGCATGGACCATTTTTGAGACCACCTATGAAGGTACCAAGGTAGTAAAGACTGTGAAGCTTCAAAGACCCAGTAGTAGTTTTGAAGAAATAAGGATGGAGGAGGATGAGACCTTTGATGAATTCTATGCTAAACTCAAGGATATTGTGAATTCTACTTTCAGTCTTGGAGAATCTATTGCGGAATCCAAAATTGTTAGGAAAAATTTGAAAGGTCGTCGCACATGTAGTGTGTGACCGGAGGCAAAAATTGCTCTAGTTCATTATTCTCTCTGAAGAAGCTACTACGTCTTTAGGCCAAGGGTTTTGTGACCAAGGATCTTCCTAATCTTCATTGTTGATGAATTGAAGAACTTTGTAGCCAACAACTTCCTCAAGTTGGTGGATTAGTAACATACTGGGATCCGTGCAACATTGGTTAGTCACGTACTAGGATTTGTGCATTGAACAGAGAGATTGCCGCTACAATACAAGTCCAATTAGGTATTGGGGTAAAGGTTTAACTGTAGGTTGGTATTTCGGGATAGGCCAAAGGGTTTAGTAAGATTCCTTATACTTGTAATTGCTTGTGATTGATAATAATGGATTCTCAGGAGTGGTGACCTTAAATTCACCTGGTAGGATTTTGCCTCGGAGGTTTTCAACATTCGTAAACAAAGAACCTATGTCAAATTTATTTTCCACTACATTTAGTTTAGTTGATGATTTGTTTATGTTACCATGCCATTGCATGAATTTGATCTAATTAATTAACTTGGGTATTTAATTAATTTGCAAGGGGTCAATTCATTTTAACCCAACACTCCCCAATATGTCGTGACCCAGTTGGATGCCTAACACACCGTCCAAACTAATGATGGCCCCTTCGAATCTAAGGCCATTCATGCGGTAGAATTCATAGGGAGTCACCGTCATTTCCCACTAAACAATATGAAAGGTGTGGGTAGTATCCCACCACCTCTCAATGAGGCACTACACCAAGGTAGTGCTCGCAGACTTCTCCGGAAGAAGACCAATGATCGGCTCGAAGCCCACCTCCCAGATGTAGGCACTAGTTTTAGGGACAAGAAGGTTGTACCATTCCACCACCATGTTAGTGTTCTCCCTACCAGCAAAAGGGGATGATGACTGCAAAAAAAGAAGATGACATTAAATTCCTAATTCAAGTAGAATTTAGGGAAAATGATGTTTCAATGTAAAAACGAAGATAAATAAGGATATAGTGATATTCGGGTGCAAAAATGACAAAAAGGTGTGTTAGGATTGAACATGGAAGTGAAATAGATGAAAAATAAGGGAAAATGGGCAAAGTAGGGCTTCTACCAAGTGTCTTGCTTACCCTAGTTAAAGTCCGTGTACGTAGATAGGACCTCGCATATGTAGGCCCACTCCCTGTACACAAAACCTCAAGAACAGACCTGTGCACGCATGATTCCAAGCTGCGTATGCAGGCCTGAGTCCACACATGCAGGAACCCAGACAGAAGCAGTTCTTCGACATTTTCAAGTATGCATCATCCAAAATCAATCCTAAACATGTTCCTACCCCTCCTAAGATGTCAAGTTTTCATCTAAACCCATCCCACAACAAAACCCAAGCATTTACATGGCCCGAAACATATTAAAAAAGAAGATCAGAGAGAAACTTGAAAATAAGGAAAAGTTTGAAAAGTTACAAAATTCAGCCATAGGAATGTGATTCTTTGGCTGGTATGTCAATTGTGGAGACCCCATCAACCTCGCTGCCCCACTCTAGCGGGTGAGACGGAATGCATCAGAAGAAAGAACGTAGGAGGTGTTCTTGGCCTTGGGTGCCATTGGAGAAGATGATGAGAAAATGAGAGAATGAGTGAGTTTTAGAGAATGAGAGAGTCAGGAAGTGATGACATCAAAGAGGAAAGGGAGGTTTTTGCAGAAAAAAAAAGTTGTGGAGAATATGAAGAGATGAGGGAGATGAAGAGAATGAAGATGAAAAAGAAACGATTGGTAACCGTTTGGAAAAATGAAAAGGCGGGAACACACCTGATGGCTAAACTACGTGTAGTTTAGGCCTCACCACTAAACTACGTGTAGTTTAGTCATGAACTAAAAAAAAAAAAAAAACTCTTTCTTCTTTCAAAAAAAAAAAAAAAAAAGGAGGGACATCTCAAGATTGCCCTAATTAGGCACAAAAGCGGTAAAGGAAGTAGAAGATTCTTCCCCCAATGAAGCATGTACATCCCAAAACCGTCGCCAGTGGATCAAGCACATTAAAAACACTATCCTCAGTAAGGAAGCAGAAGATTCTTCCTCAATGGTTCAAGCACATCAAGAACACCATCCCTAAAGAAGAAGCAGAAGATTCTTCCCTAGTAGATCAAGCACATCAAGAACACTATCCTCAATAAGGAAGTAGAAGACTCTTCCTCAACGGTTTAAGCACATCAAGAACACCATCCCCAGTAGGGAAGCAGAAGATTCTTCCATAATAAATATCATCTACATGGAGGAGGCAGAGGATTCTTCCCCGATGAACCCAAGCACATTTAAGTAATCCCTAGTGAGGAAGTAGAAGATTGTTCCCCAGTGAGTCCAATACACCAAAAAAATCCCAATGAGGAAGCAAAAGATTCTTCCTTAAAGTCCTCAGCAAACCATGAAGGAAGCAGATTCTTCCCTAGTGGATCACATATCTACACTACTCCTTGATGAGTCCACCCATACTACTCCTTAGTGAGTTTCTCCTCCCCAAGCAAGTCATGAGAGGCAGAAGATTCCTCCCTATGCACATCTACTCCTCAGCGAGTTTTCACCATCCCTAATGGATCCAACAATCAAGATTACTCGTGCACATATCCTCCAAGAGTTAAACATGTAAGCACAGTTGAAAAAGGGTAGAGATAGTGATAGAGAAAAAGACCAAGGTCAACCCGAGGCAAGAGCCTCACCAGAAAAGGTAAAGAAAGAAGTGAAAAGACAAAAGGAACAAGTCACCCGAAGAAGTTTGAGACAAGAGCCCTGGATGGATATCATAAAGACTATATCCTTTTGTAGTTTGTTGGGTTAGCTCATAAGAGCACCCTTGTTTGTTTGTTTTCTTCTTTTTTAAGTGACTCTAGGATAGTGAGTCACTCGCCATTTGCTTGCAAGTGGAAAAACAGGTTCTAGGATAGTGAATCTGTTGTTGCTCATTTCCCGAGCAACAAAGGTGGGATTTTGCACATAAGAATCTTACAAAACTCTTCGGAGTTGCATCCCACCCCATGTATGCGTGATGTGTGTCGTGTGCGTGGGTTGGGCCCGAGTCATATGTCGAAAAAAAATGTTTTTTCTCTTATTCTTTGATTTCGTTAGCAAAGCTCACGAATCAAAAGAGGGGCATTTGTGAACACCTCATTTTGTCCCCCTTACAACTCAAGAACCTATTCCTCAATGATGCTCGAATTCTAAGGTCCATGGCTAATTTAGAACCCAATCAAATATTAAATTGACTTGAGGAGTGTTAAAATGAAAAATATCACTTTTTTAAATGCACAAAAATCTATTTTTGGAAATAAAAGATCAAAGTGGCCCTCAGCTCACATACTTGGGTAGAAGCCTGCGTACGCAGGCCAAAGCATGCGTACGCAAGCACAATCATGTGTATGCAATTAAGGTTTTAGAAGCATGGAAAAGGAAAGTTTTTTGCAATAATGGCTGTGGTTTGGAATGAATCCCACATCGTTTGGGAGCAATTCCAAACCCTATTTTTCAACTATAAAAAGCCTTACATTTTACATTTTTAAAACTCATAGAAATCCCATAGAAAAAACCTAAGATTCACTAGAAAAATAGTGAATCAAAAGGGAGCTTTTCACAAAACACCCTCAAGTCATTTTTATTTGATTGGGACCTTTTCTAGCCCCAATCCTTTGAGTTTAAAGGTTTCTAATCATTGTTTCATTGAATTGTGATAGATTTGACTAAAGAAAACAGTAAAAAATCAAGCCTAAGAGCTTTTGCTTTAAGGTATTCTTTCTTGCTTCCTTTTTCCTTTTCTATCTTTCTTTTTTAGTCTAAATCCTATTTCTTTGTGTAGTGTAGGTTTTATATGTTTGCTTAGGTTAGCTTCATAGTTCTGTTTATGTTATGAGCATGCTAGATAGTTAGAATTAGGGTTTTTTGTTTGTGCTCTATTTTTTGTTTCGGGTTTCTGGGTTAGGGTTCTTGAGCAAGTCCTATGCACGCATGTCATGAGCATGCGTACGCAGGTTAAATCCTACGTAGGCAGGCCTCTGGTTACGTACGTAGGTACTTGCCCAGAAACCCTAATCTAGATTCCTTATGTTATTTGTTTGGTTTGTTTCATACGTATTTGTCCCTCTATCTTGTATGTTTGTTGTCTTTAACATGCATAGATTAGGGTTTTTAAGTCATGCATTCAAAACGTCCATGCATTTGTGTTAAGGTTTTATTTTAATGATATGATGAAGCATGCTTAGATGTATAATTAGGGTTTATAATGTGTTAATGACTTGTTTCTAATATGTGTTGCTTGCTTGATGATATGCTTCCTGCCATGTTTGGGGCTATTGCCATGTTAGATGAATGCTAGGGTTTCTTATGTGTGTTTGGCTCTCTTTTGCTTTGTGGATAGATAAGTGTGCTTGTTTAGGGATAAAGATGCTATGTTGTGTGTTAGATACATGATTAGGGTGTGTGTAAGTTTAGAATACAAGTATTGAATTAGTTTTTAATAGGGTTAAGACATAAGACAAGATGATCGGAGGCCAACCTTAGGGTTGGGTGATCTTGGGTGCCAAACACCTTCCCAAGAGCGTACCTAAACTTCAAACCCATACTCCGGTAGTAAGATCAAAGGTCCTTCCTTGAAAAGGACACTATATATATGGTTCCTAAGCCATTGCAAAAACTAGGTGGTGACTCCCCCCTTGTGTCCACAAGTATGCAAACATCTGATTTACACTTCCTGTATCTTGTTGGGCCATATCATTATTAAGGTGGCAATGTCTACTTTAGTTTTCAGTTCTGTGTGATAGCATTGTGCATAATGCATGTATATCTATATATGCTTGTATGTGGGTGATTGTACACTTTATATGATGGACTTTTGTGCCTAAGAGAGTGCCTTGTCTAGTCATGAGTGCTCTTGACCTTGTAGTTTGGGTATGCGCTCAAGGCAATTGTTGTAGGTGCATATTCATGCTACATTGTGTTCATGATCATCGCGGTGTGATTGTCTCATTCCATGTCACCTGAGTGACATTGGTTTCCCATGTATGTGACACGCATCATTATGCTTGATGCTTTAAGGGGCTCCGTCTTGACTTAGCATAAACATGTTGGCACCATATACACAGGCATGAAACCCTACCAGTGCACCACAGTGCACCAAATTCTGCTGGATTTTCGCCTTGAAAATGGGGCTCCTCCGTTGCTGTATTCTCATTGTGAAAGCTTGGTGAGAATAGTGTTTTGTACACTATGACGCACCTAAGGCGAAGCGCTGTTAGATTTTTGCCACGAAAATAAGGCGAAATGTTACCGGATTTTCATTGTGGAAATTTGGCAACGATTCCAACCACACCCATTCTGAAACCAAACCTCAAAACCCAATTCTTTTAAAGCCCTGAAAGATAATGTCAATAGCTTGTCTTTAATTGCCAATGTCCTTAAATTAAGATTTTACCAAAACAAAGGACTGTCTATGGGTAGGCGTTGTGCGGTGCCTAACACCTTCCCCAGATGTAACCAGACTTTCAAACTCAAGAATCAAGATTTTTTATCCATTCGTATTAGATTAGGAAAAAAGGCATTTTTCATAGCTTAGGATTGGTAAAAAAATCAAATAGAGTCAAGTGACTAATCACACCTTGAAAAAACCCAATGATTGGTGGAGACTTCACATGCCTTTAGTAACTTCATTAAAATTGACTCATTTCCAGTCACACCAAAGGTCTACCCATTTCACAACACCTAAGCTCCGAGGCCCGTACATTACGAGCCTATGCACGCCTCCCAAGAGAGGACGCGCGCGTGAGTGTTACCGTGATGGGTGGTCGACTACCATGAGGAATCAATAGAATGGCAACTCCACTGGGGATATATAAAGAGTTTGGCCTTTAGAGCATTTGATGAAATCTTAATCTTTTGACATTGGCTTTCAAAAACATTGAAATTGGCATTAGCCTCCAGGGATTTCTTTTTGAAAAATGCTTTTACTAAATCCTTAGTTAACTATTTTCAAAACCCAAAAATGTTTTTCAAAAATGTTTTCAAATGGTTTTTTAAAAACCGGCTTTGAGGTATTTTTGTATGTGTGAAGCTTTCCTGCTTTCCTAAGCATGCTTTACAGCTTTCCTGCACATGTGCAAACCTAGGGTAGTAGATTTATTTTCTGCTACACCTTTATCTATTCATATATCTGCTATGCTTGGAAAATCTTTCCCTTTTCATTTCAAAATGTATAACATCACCCCTCATAGTGGGTCGAACTTTGACTCAACATTGAAGGCGAATGCTGGATGCGTATACCTAAGATAATTACTGGGCGCCGACTTATAGGGACTTTTGGGTCTATGGGTGGACAGGAGTAGCTGGATAGGCCCCCCTTGATCCACTCTATCCCACAACTTCTATGAAGGGAATGATTAGATGATTGAGGCCCCCTCTAAGATTAGGACCAACTTACTAGTTAAGTCGTGTCTCATATTGTTGGCCTAGAGTAAGTCGAAACACGTGAGAACTATGAAGAGCCAAGAAGAAGTGAACATCCAAGCCTAGGGTAGGATATCCTAGTTTGGATTGCTTTCAAAATGAGTCAAGGGGAAAGTGCCCAGTTTTCATTTACAAGTTTGCCCTTTTTGCTTGCATCAAAGAGTCATGCTTCTCTTTCTATTTGTTTCTATGCTTGTCTGCTGACTTGTTTCTTTTGTCTTTGCATGTATACACATGGAGCAAGGATACCTGGAGAAAGGGTGCAACTTCCCAGGTGCGAGCAAAAAAGGCAAGGATGCAAGCAAAAGGATGTAAGCCCACAAAGGGCAATGATCAATAGATTAAGGGTCCTAGCCCATCCAAAGTGGTTTTTTCTTTCCCTCTCTTTAAGCCTATTCTGTAAAGCATATATTAGGGTCCCTATCCATGTACCCCCTTTTATTTTCCTGCTCCTTGCTTAGGTCGCGTTCCCCAATTATGGCAATGTCTGTTTTACATTTCCTGTACCTTGCTGGGCCATACCCTTGGAGTGCTGGCAATGTCTAATTTACTTTCCCGCTATGTATAATAGCTTTGTGCATAATGCATAATGCATATGTATATATATCTATCTATGTGTGTGCAGGTGATTTTGCACTTTTAATGATGGACTCTTACGGCTACGTGAGAAACCCTCTCTAGTCATAAGAGCTTTTGACCTTGTTGTATAGTTTGTTAGGATATGTGCCTTTAAATCCTATTGTATGATGCTATGTATGATATTATGTATGACATTATGTGAGAAATGATGTATGACTTAATATTGGGTGTAATAAAGTTGTTTTATTCTTATCTAAAATAATGGTAACATGAATATTCGGACATTATCAAATAGTCCATGAGATGAATAGTATGTGATTTATGTGATTTAGCCACAGAAGATATAGATCACAAGTTCTTTGTAAACTCAGAATTTTGGTTCGTAGTCGGTGATGAAATTGGGCATTTCATCTGTGAAGACTATAACATATTAACTACGATGATTTGTCTTGATCATGGAAGTGGTGACTTCTAGTTAATATGTTATTATGTTTTAAGAGTTAAGACATATTGAACTGGACCGCTGTGAGATTTATTATTCTCCTAACGACTGTCAATTGAATAATAAATCTCACGACTTGTATTCACATGAACTCTTAATCCTGAGAGAATAATGGACCTGATCATGAAATGTAGGTTGCTTTGATATATCAAGAGTGAGATCTAAAGTAACGGTCAAAACCTCAGTATGTTGGGCAGCCACATTTAGTGTTGATGGAACATATATTCTCAAGATGGAATTCATAGTCTCTTAACGGAGATATAAAATATTCCCTTGAGATAAGTTTAATGGGTACAGTTATTCAGAGAGTTAGGCCTAACCACTTTAGTAAGACTAAAGTATATATTTATGAAATTGGATTTTATAAATATATGGTGAATAACTCAAAAGGATTAAACTAGGTACTCAAGGATTAAGATGTAGTAATTTACAAAGTGGCAGTCTATATTCATGACTTTGTATTACTACGAATATTTTATGAAGGGGTTGCATGTATAATAAAGTCTTGGGATATAATTTATTAATGAGGCCTAGAGTGCAATTATATTTATATAGGGTATTAAATATAATTAATGGTAACTTTGGACTTGTCAAGAGTTGACAGAAAAGCCCAAGGCCCATTGGAGCTAGTGTCTTATTTGTTCCCTTTTGGTCCCACTCCAAGCCACACATTAAAGCCCAATTGGGAAGGCCCAAAAGGCTAGCCCAATTAGATAATCAGTTATGTGGAGAGAAAAATACAGAATTTTATATAGAATAAAATGGTTTGTGTGTTTAATAAATAAGAAAATATAAGGAAGAGAGACACACTTTCATATTCTCTCTAGAAAACATAGAACTGATTAAGAGACCACACATCTTGGGCATCAAGTGGAATTGGAGTGAAGATTGAAAGTCTTCCCGAGTACTTCTTCATTCGGTTTTGAATTTCACCGCATCAAGGTACACTCTCTTGTTCTTATATTCTGAAACCTACATAGTGCATGTTATCAATTGCGAATGAAGTAGATCCGTTTATTTTCCGCTGCGTATGTTTTGTATGCGATGCAAACATGTATATTTCCTAACATAGTTATACACTCAAGGCAATTGACATAAGTGCATATTCATTCTATATTCTATGCACTATCATCACGGTGTAATTGTCTTGATCCATGTCACCAAGTGACATTGGTTTCCCTATGTATGCAACACATATCAACATTTTTAACACTTTGGAGGGCTTCGGCTCGTCACGGTGCGAGCATGTCGATACGAACTGTATACATAGACGTGAAACCCTACCAATGTGCCATAGGGCACCAAACGCGAAATGCAGCCAGATTTTCACCATGAAAATGGGGCATCCCCATTACTGTATTCTCACATCAAAAGCTTGGTGTGAATAGCATTTGGCATGCTATGATGCATTTGAGGCCAAGTGCTACCAAATTTTCACCACGAAAATAAGGAAAAATTTTGCTAGATTTTTGTCGTGGAAATCTGGCAATGACTTCAAACATACTTGGAAAGCATCGATCAGGACCACATCCATTCCGAAACCAAACCTCAAAGCCCAACACATTTAAAGCCTCGAAAGCTAATGCCAATAGCTTGTTTTCAATTGCCAATGTCTAAAAAATATGATTTTACCAAAATATTGAAATCGACAAACTGGCGACTCCACTAGGTATACTTAGAGAGTTTAGCCTTTTGAGCTTTTGATAAGATCCTAATCTTTGGACATTGGCTTTCAAAAACATTGAAATTGGCATTAGCCTCCGGGGCTTTGTTTTTGAAAATTGCTTTTACTATATCCTACTAAACTATTTTCAAAACTGAGAAATTTTTTCCAAAAATGTTTTTCAAAATGGTTTTCTGAAAACTGGTTTTGAGGTATTTTTGTATGTGTGAAGCCTTCTTGCTTTCCCAAAGCATGCTTTACAACTTTCCTTCACATGCACGAACCTAGGGTAGTAAGACTTAATTTCTGCTACACCTTTATCTCTGCTTATATTTGTTGTGCTTGGAAAGTATTTCCCTTTTCATTTCAAAATGCATGACACCACCCCTCATATTGGTCAAACACAGACTTAGCATTGATGGCTAATGCTGGATGCATACACCTTAGATAGTTATTGGATGCCGAATTGTAGGCTTTTCCTAGGCCCGTAGGTGGACAGGATTATGATAAAAAGGCACCCTTGATCCGCTCTATCCCACAACTTCTATACAGGGAAGGATTAGATGATCGAGGTCCCCCCTAAGAATAGGACCAACTTACCAGTTAAGCCGTGTCTTATATAGTTGGCCTAGACTATGTCAAACCCGTAAGGACTAGAAAGAGCCAAATCTGAGGGAAAATCCTAGTTTCCATTTATAGGTTTGCCATTTTTGCTTGCATCAAAGAGTCATGCTCTACTCCAGGTTCTATCCATCCTATTAACATAGCATATGTGATTAACCCCTAGGGAAGAGCAACCTCATTGCTCACACAATAGATCATACCTCGGACCCTAAGGATTTCCAACCCTACAAGGACATGCATGCATGCACTAATGGCTCCGTCATGTAAATGTGTAAAGATAAAGTTTGTGGCAAGTAGCCGGAACTCCATACCAAGAAGGATATTGCCAAGAGTTCAAGATCTTCTCCGAGAAGCCAAGCTATCAAGAATGAAGCTTTTCATTGTAAATTTGGATTTCTATGTATTGCAAAAGGCCCATTGTTGGGGCCATTGTCTATAGCCCATGATCTTGGGGCATTGTAAAAAGTCAAACTTTGTAAAAGCATTACTTTTCCATGTAATCAAAAGAAAAAGGTCCATCCCACAATTTCGAGCATGATATGAAAATTTCGGTTACTTGCCAAAGCTTGTGCATTAATTCCGGATCACTATAGAAATTCACCATGATAAATACCCGATCAAGGGTCCTTGCCAATATTTTGAAAATGATTGGTGCATGTTAAATGAGCAAGAACATGAACTAACTTCGAGTTTGTTTTGTGTTTCCACAATGTTAATTTTTCAAATGTACCCTATTTCTCTCCCATTGCATTCTTTTCCTTCCAGGATTCTAAAGAGAAAAGATTGCTCAAAGGAAACAGTCCAAGCTGCCATCACATTGTGATCCCATCATCACTCGGTCTTATGCTAAAGAGATGTCTACTAGTGGTCCTTCCCCTATTAAGGAAAACACTCATGAAATCACTCTCTTGAGAGAACAGATGGCAAAAATGATGCGCATGATGCAACAGCTGGTTGTAAAAGGGAATCAAGGATCATCTGGTCCCATTCTAGAGGGCTCTACATCTTATTCTAAAAATGAGAACTGGCCATTGACAGAGCCAAATCAGGACCAAACTACAACACCATTCACCCCACAAAGGAACAACCAAGAAGAGGATCCTCCTAAGGATAAGACCTCAAAGTATGGTTATGGTCAGGTCAAAAGTCAAGTGGAAACCCTAATTGAGAAAATCCATATCATAATGGGCTTCAGTGCCCAAGGAAGTGTCAATCTAGATAGTCTGACCAATTTCCCTTAGGTCATTTTGCCTCCTAAGCTTAAGGCACCAAGTTCATCAAGTACGATGGCACTGGAGATCCTTGCGCCCATCTGCCCATGTTCTGTAGGAAGATGGCACCCTATGGAGATAATCATCCTTTGCTTTGCTAGATTTTCCCTTATAGCTTGACTGGCCCTGTAGCCACCTAGTATGTGAGATTGGAAAAGACCTCTAGCTGGAGAGAGATGGCCAATTCATTCTTAGAGTACTACCCATTCAATACTAAGATAGCTCTCGATCGCAAAGTTCTTTAAAGGACAGAAAAGAAGAGTGGGGAATCTTTCCATGAGTATGCCCAAAGGTGGCGTGAGATAAATGCCCAAGTGCTTCCCCCTATGATGGTAGATGAGATGATCAAGTGGTTCATTGATAACTTTAAGCCTCCTTACTATGAAAAGATGACCAATGCCTAAGTTACTCACTTCACAAGCCTGATTCCTATTAGGGAGTGTATTGATAAGGGTGTTAGGAGTAAGAAAATAGTTGATCCTGAGGCTTTGAATTTTATGATAGAGCAATAGGTGTAAAAGGCAACTGGCCATAAAGGGAAGGATGCTGATGTTCATGTGATTGACAAAGCACTTGAAGGGCCTAGGGGTGTTAATTCTCATTATACCACCCCAAATGCCTGACCTTATCAGCAATAGGTTCAGCCAGCCTAGGTACCAACCAAGCATTCAATTTTAGGGAAGGCTTGACCCACCCTAATATCCCAAGGAGCCACCAAAATTCACTCCGTTATCCTTGCCCATGGTAGAGCTTTATGTCTATCTATTGGAGAAGAAGCTAGTGACTCCAATTTTCTTGAGACCTAAAGAAGGTCCTCCTCCACCAAGTTTTGATCCATCCAAGAAATGTGAACACCATTTTCAAACTGAGGGACATACCCTAGAAGAGTGTACAAATTTGAGACACCAAATATAGGATCTCATTGACAACAAGTTAGTACAGTTCAACAATGTGGCCTGGCCAAATGTCTTAACTAATCCCTTGCCTTCTCATCAGGAAGGGAACATGAATCCTATCTCTATAGTAGAGGAAAGGATCCCTGATTTCTTATCCCCGTCATTCCTTTGGAAAGCCATGCTATGGGCCCTAGCCCAAGAAAGTCACATTGTTCTCGAGAACATAGAAGCTTAAGGTTTTGACTGGGGAGCCTGCTCATTCTGTGATAGTGGAGACCAACATGCCCTATTCGATTGTAGAATGTTCCGAGCACAAGTTCAGATTCTAGTTGACTGTGGTATTATCTGGATCGAAAGAGAATCCGTGCGAGGGAGTGATTACATGGCAGCTAGCCTATGCCCTCCGAGTACCCAAGTGGGAACTAGTTACAGTGCTATGCCAATAGGATCAAGGAAAAATTGGGACAAATACTTGCAAGAGCGCTTATGTAGGATTCCTCCAGCCTCCCTGACTTTGGTCGTCATTGAAGAGATTACAGAATCACTTGTGGATTCAGGGGTGCCAGCTCCAAAAAAAGGAAAAGCCATGCTAGCCATTGAAGGCTTTACTCCTCTATTCTTGGCACTACCTACAGTGAGCCATCTGCAGGATTTATCCAAAAGGGAAACCATGTCATCCCCACCATTCGAGGTCTCGAGCCACTAATTTTGCTAAGGTCTATCCTAGAAATATTTGGCGCTCTATTGAAAGTATTAAAGGAAACACATGTTCCTACTGGTATTGCAGACTCCTCCTTTGAGGGAATGGTATTATTGGTGTTGGCCACCAACCAAGTCTTATTTTCAGATGATGAGTTGCCTCTAGAAGTGCTAGGACATATGTGTTTCACTTGTTAAGAACATATGTCATTCTTTTATGTAATTGGCTAATCCTTTGACAAAATGCACTTTACTTGTAATTGGGTAGATTTAAGATGTGTTTGATACTTCAAGAAACCTGTTTCAAGATTAAGTGTTAAAGCCATTCAAGTCTATCCAATAAACAAGCTGAATGGTGCAGATTCATTAAAGCTCGACAGCTATCTTGACAGCTGTATCTATCGAGCTTCAGTAAGTTATTCTAGCCTGTGTGCTCGACATCTGCTCGACAGCTCATATCTGTTGAGGTTTAATAAAATCAGATTCTCTGTTCTGTTTTCTTAGGATTCGTGAATATTTCATTGGGCCTTCTTTTCTTCTAACCCTAGACATACAAAAGGATTATTTTAAGGGCTGTCAAAGTATTCACAAGTTGCACAAGCATTGAGCAAGTCTATTCAAGCAAATTGTGACCAAAGACAAAGTTTTGCCCTAGTTCATCTCTTGTGAAGAAGTTGCTGTGTATGTGCACCATAGGGTTTTGTGACCAAGCATCTTCTGGATCTTCATCGTGTGATGAGTTAGGATATGTGCCCTTAAATCCTATTGTATGATGCTATGTATGATATTATGTATGACATTATGTGAGAAATGATGTATGACTTAATATTGTGTTTAATAAAGTTGTTTTATTCTTATCTAAAATTATGGTAACATGAATATTCAGACATTATCAAATAGTCCATGAGATGCATAGTATGTGATTTATGTGATTTAGTCACAGAAGATATAGATCACAAGTTCTTTGTAAACTCAGAATTTTGGTTCGTAGTCGGTGATGAAATTGGGCATTTCATCTGCGAAGACTATAACATATTAACTACGATGATTTGTCTTGATCATGGAAATGGTGACTTCTAGTTAATATGTTGATATGTTTTAAGAGTTAAGACATATTGAACTGGACCGCTATGAGATTTATTATTCTCCTAACGACTGTCAATTGAATAATAAATCTCACGACTTGTATTTACATGAACTCTTAATCCTAAGAGAATAATGGACCTGATCATGAAATGTAGGTTGCTTTGATATATCAGGAGTGAGATCTAAAATAACGGTCAAAACCTTAGTATGTTGGGCAGCCACATTTAGTGTTGATGGAACATATATTCTCAAGATGGAATTCATAGTCTTTTAACGGAGATATAAAATATTCCCTTGAGATAAGTTTAATGGGTACAGTTATTCAGAGAGTTAGGCCTAACCACTTTAGTAAGACTAAAGTATATATTTATGAAATTGGATTTCATAAATATATGATGAATAACTCAAAAGGATTAAACCGGGTACTCAAGGATTAAGATGTAGTAATTTACAAAGTGGCAGTCTATATTCACGACTTTGTATTACTACGAATATTTTATGAAGGGGTTGCATGTATAATAAAGTCTTGGGATATAATTTATTAATGAGGTCTAGAGTGCAATTATATTTATATAGTTGTATTAAATATAATTAATGGTAACTTTGGACTTGTCAAGAGTTGACAGAAAGCCCAAGGCCCATTGGAGCTAGTGTCTTATTTGTTCCCTTTTGGTCCCACTCCAAGCCACACACTAAAGCCCAATTGGGAAGGCCCAAAAGGCTAGCCCAATTAGATAATCAATTATGTGGAGAGAAACATACAGAATTTTATATTTGAATAAAAATGGTTTGTATGTGTAAGAAAATGAAAATAAGGAAGAGAGACACTCTTTCATATTCTCTCTAGAAACATAGAACTGATTGAGAGACCACACATCTTGGGCATCAAGTGGAATTGGAGTGAAGATTGAAAGTCTTCCCGAGTACTTCTTCATTCGGTTTTGAATTTCACAGCATCAAGGTACACTCTCTTGTTCTAATATTCTGAAACCTACATAGTGCATGTTATCAATTGCGAATGAAGTAGATCCGTTTTTTTTCCGCTGCGTATGTTTTGTATGCGATGCAAACATGTATATTTTCTAACATGATGAACTAAAGAACTTTGCAGCGAACATACTTCTCAAGTTGGTGAGTGAGTCACGTATTGGGATTCGTGCAAAGGAGTGAGTTACGTACTAAGATCCGTGCATCAAAGGGTGGCGTTCATATTTTGAAGAGTTTAGAGGACAAAGGTTTTGTACTAGATCTAAAACTTCTCTTTACTATAGTGGATTGCTTTTCGGGAAGGTTTCGCCCCAGGTTTTTTATAGTGAAACTAGTTTGTTTTATTGGTTTTCCTGGGTCATCATATCTTGTCTTATTTACTTTTTCATTGCATTTATTTTTGACATGATATTGATGTTTATTTGTTTTAACAAGTTTTATTCATAATAAATCTAATTAACAACTTGGATTTAAAACTTATTAATTTTATCAACCGGGGTCTGAATTTCCCAACAAGTGGTATCAGAGCAGGTACACTCTGATTGGATTAATTTCCTGAGTGTGATCCTTGACCCCTGTTGTCCTGGATTGTGGATAATCTCTTTTGATTCCTCCTTTATTTGATGGAACTAATTATGCGTACTGGAAAGTTCGTATGAAAGTTTTTTTGCAGGCTCTAGGTGAACATGTATGGCAAGCTATTGAAGTTGGTTGGATTAAGCCAAAGGAAGCGCCGGTGGATTGGCATGATGTAACAATCATAGCAGTAAATTTCAATAGTAGAGCCTTGAATGCTTTGTTTTGTGGGGTGACCAATGAGGAATTCAAGAAAATATCATCCACTGAAGTTGCCAAGGAAGCATGGACCATTCTTGAGACCACCTATGAAGGTACCCAGGCAGTAAAGACTGTGAAGTTTCAAAGACTCACTAGTAGTTTTGAAGAAATAAGGATGGAGGAAGATGAGACCTTTGATGAGCTCTATGCTAAAATCAAGGATATTGTGAATTCTACTTTCAACCTTGGAGAATTTATAGCAAAATCCAAAATTGTTAGGAAAATCCTTAGGTCCTTACCTAAAAGATTCCATGCCAAGATCACTGCCATTGAAGAAGCAAAGGACATTGATCAAATTCCTTTGACTAAGCTTGTAGGGAACCTTCAAACCTATGAGATGGGATTAGGCTCAATGGGAAAAGGTGGAAAGAATAAAAACTTGGCTCTCAAGGGTATGGAGGAAGAGATTGAGGACTTTGAAGATGAAGATGAAAGTGAAGATGAGGATGAGGATCTAAGCTTCATACTGATGAGATTATCACACTTCTTCAATTTAGGAAAATGGATAAGGGCAAACCTCCTAGGAAATCTAAATCCTCAAGGAAGGGCAAGAATGAGAAACCCCCTATCAAATGCCGTGAGTGTAAAGGTTTTGATTATATGAGGATAAAGTGCCCAAACTACCTCATGAAGGAAAAGACCAAGGAGTCAAAAGATAAAGGGTTGGTTGCTACTTGGAGTGATACTGAGAATGACTCTTCAAATGAGTATGCGGATGAATGTAGTCACGTTATGGCATTTGCTGCCTCAACCAATATGGTGATTGTACAGAGTGCTAGTGACAGTGAGGATTCTTTTAGTGATGAAGTACCCAAGAAGTTGACCATTCAGGAAGCCTATGATAAGCTATGCATTAAATTCATAAAATCTGAAAAGACTTCTCATCTTTGTAGAAAAGAGTTTAATGAAGTAAAAACTGAAAAAGCTGATCTGTTAGTCAAGCTAGATGAGACTACAAGATTAGTTGAGACTCTTGTTGTGGAGAACACCTTATTAGAAGAGAAGGTCAAGAATCTTAAGGTTAAGCTTAGTCAAGCTAGAACTCAAATAGAGTGGATGTCTAGTGCAAAACTTGATGAGGTATTAAGTGCTCAAAAGCTTAGTTCTGATAAGACTGGCTTAGGATATGCTGTTTCCTCTAGGCCCTCCTCTTTCACGGCTTCAGGATTAAGGACTGTCTTTATGCCCCAATCTGAGAAAGGTAATAAAGGTATGAAATCCAAAATTGATTTGTCTAATTCTAAAGCCTTTGTTAGACCTTATGTTTGTCACCATTGTGGTGTTCCTAGACACATTCGTCCTAATTGCTTTAAGTTGTATCCTCATAAGCAATTGTCTAAATGGTCAATTGTTTCCTCTCAAGAACCTACACCTTTGTTTGGAGAGTTATTAAAAGCTTTGAGCTTTTTAATTCAATTTCAGGAGAATTTTAATTCTTCTATGTCCCTTAGTAGACATACTAGGACACGTGCCATTTCATCTTCACGGCCAAAGACTCGTGCTGTGCGGGTGAGAAAAAAGCCTAAGACTTAATTGTCTTTTCTGTTTGTCCTCTGCTTTAATTCTTTCTATCTAAAGTATGACTCTCTTTGCTTGATTTTTTATCTGCTTTTGAAATCATGCTTTCATGCATCTACATTTTTCTATCATACCTTCATGCATATGCATCTTTCTTTTATGCTTTCATGTTGTTTGTCAGTTTTTTTTTTGTTGTCTAGTCTTTATTTTGTTTGTTTTTCAAAATAAAAAGAGAAAAATCAAAAAAAATACAAAAACAGTGTGTGTTTGTGTACATTGGTACTTGTGTACCTTGGATGGCCATTAAAACAAAGTTTTCCAAACTTTGTATCTTTTGTAGCTTAGATGAGCATCTCTATGTACAACTAAGCAAGTGAGCTTTGTGGCTTGTGTTTGTGATGAGTAATATTAAGTAGTCTCTTGTACTTAACACTTATATCACTCTTTTTGAAGGGTAGGACTAGAAAATTCTAAGAGAAAGGCATAAATAACCATCTCACCACTGTTACCCGCTAATCATGAAATGACATCTGTATGCTTCGGCATAGCAAAAGTGCGATGTCAATGACATCTGTATGCTTCGGTATAGCAAAAGTGCAATGTCAAAAGCTTAACATCATTAGGTATTTCTTTTCTCTCTTATATATGCCCATGCATGGTTTGCTTAAAAGAAAAATGTGCAAAGAAAAATAAAAAAGTAAAATGATAATAAAAAAAATGCTTTTAAATATGATTGGAAGCGTGTTTTCTAGGAGATGTGGGAGTTATAGGATGTACCTCAAAGGTGATAATCCCCATCAAATAGTTATGATTGTGTGTGAGTTAAAGTGATTTTCTCATATCTCAAATCATCATAACATGCATACACATTTGCAATCTTGCGATGTTTTTCACACATAACACGCAATATTCTTTGCTACTCTTGATACATGTGCAAATACAATGTGATTTGGCTATCACAAGTTTTACATGTGCTAATATATGCTCACTAAACTATCTTAACTTATTTTTGAAATATAAAATTGGTTAGACTTGTTTAGTGTGTGCGTGTGTGTGTGTGTGTGTGTTTTTGGGATCCATGTGCTCAAAATTGTTGTTGAGAGATGATTTTAAGAGTTCAAAATGTTGATTGGATCATTGGTTGAGTTGCATGTCTAATTACATTCATGTCTATGTTTTTCTCTTCTTGAAAAACTACTTGTAAAGGCTAGCTCAACAGCTCCTCGACACCTCCTCGATACCTAGCTGTCTGTCGAGCTTCTCAGCTTTTTCTTATCACAATCTCAACAGCTTCTCGACACCTGATGGATCGATCAAGAAACTTTCTATCTCCTCGATAGATCCTCGACACCTTCTCGATCCATCGAGGTTGGCTCGATAGCATCTCGACACCTCTCGATCTGTCGAGATCCTCTACATGCATTGTTTTTCATATGTTTTGTATCTTTTTATTATCTTATCATCCATAGCATCTTGTTTCATTACATTCATGCATTTTTATGGATTCCTTGTGCCCCCTTGATCATCCTTGATCATCTTTATGTTTCTTATGTGAAGCTTTCTAGCTTCGGGTACCCTTTGTCAATCATGACAAAAAGGGGGAGAAATTGTGGTTTCTTCTTAAGATTCTACATGTCAGGGGGAGAAATACATGTCTTTGTAAGGGGGAGATGTGTTTCATCTTGTTAGGGGGAGTTCTTACCTCCTTCTTCTTGTACACCGGCCTTGTGACCATATTTACATACATTGTGCTTATCTTTGATATATATATATATATATATATATATGATGTATGTCTTCTTTCACCTATCTCTACATGTGTTGTTTCTTTTCTATCTTTATACACATGTTTCTTATTACAGGTATGCAATCTATTATTTCTGTTTCACACTAAGATGCCTTGATGAGTTTTGTTTAAGTGTTTCAGAAATACAGTTTGTCAAAGTCTACTTGTCATAAACTCTCTTCTTGTAAAGTTTTTCAAGAGTTTGTATTAGGATAGATTTTATTGTACTTAACAAGTAAGTATGAGTTAAGTAACTTATGACTTCTCTCATATGTTCATTTGTTTGTTGTGGTTTTGTCACGGATTGCCAAAGAGGGAGATTGTTAGGACATATATGTTTTACTTGTTAAGAACATATGTCATTCTTTTATGTAATTGTCTAATCCTTTGACAAAACGCACTTTACTTGTAATTGGGTAGATCTAAGATGTGTTTGATACTTCAAGAAACCTGTTTCAAGATCAAGTGTTAAAGCCATTCAAGTCTGTCCAAGAAATAAGCTGAATAGTGCAGATTCATTAAAGCTCGACAGCTATCTCGACAGCTATATCTATCGAGCTTCAGTAAGCTGTTCTAGCCCGTGTGCTCGACACCTGCTCGACAGCTCATATCTGTGGAGGTTTAAGAAAATTAGATTCTCTATTCTGTTTTCTTGGGATCCGTGAATATGTCATTGGGCCTTCTTTTCTTCTAACCCTAGACATATAAAAGGATTATTTTAAGGGCCGTCTAAGTGTTCACAAGTTGCACAAGAATTAAGCAAAGTCTGTTCAAGCATATTGTGACTGGAGACAAAGTTTTGCCCTAGTTCATCTCTTGTGAAGAAGTTGCTGTGTATGTGCACCATAGGGTTTTGTGACCAAGCATCTTCTGGATCTTCATCGTGTGATGAACTGAAGAACTTTGCAACCAACATACTTCTCAAGTTGGCAAGTGAGTCATGTACTGGAATTTGTGCAAAGGAGTGAATCACGTACTAAGATTCATGCATCAAAGGGTGGCGTTTATATATTGAAGAGTTCAGAGGTTTTAAAGCGGTAGAAGGTTTCTACTATGAGTTCATCTATGGGGATTGTAGAGTTTAGGGACAAAGGTTTTGTACTAGATCTGAAATTTCTCTTTACTATAGTGGATTGCTTTTCGGGAAAGTTTCCCCCCAGGTTTTTTATAGTGAAACTAGTTTGTTTCATTGGTTTTCTTGGGTCATCATATCTTGTCTTATTTACTTTTTCGCTGCATTTATTTTTGACATGATATTGATGTTTATTTGTTTTAACAAGTTTTATTCATAATAAATCTAATTAACAACTTGGATTTAAAACTTGTTAATTCTATCAACCGGGGTCTAAATTTCCCAACAAGAAGGTAGAGATCACAGCTTAGCCATGCATATCGTAGTCATATGTGAAGACATGATTATCGCAAGGGTGTTAATCAACAATGGATCAGCCTTGAATGTCTGCCCAATGGCCACTCTTGAGCACCTAAAAATGGATGTGTCTCTTATAAAGCCTTGCACTATGATCATCAAAGCCTTCGATGGCACACATCAAGAAGTGCATGGCGAAATCAAGTTAATGATTGAGATCAGCCCAAGATCCTTCATGGTCAACTTCCAAATAATTAAGGTTGACTTTCCATTCAACATGCTTTTAGGGAGACCTTGGTTGCATATAGCAGGTGCAATCGCGTCCACCCTCCATCAAAGACTCAAGTTCATCTGTAAAAATCAATTGATCATTATTATGCCTGAAAAACCCATGACTATCTTCCAAGAGACATCTATCCCCTACTTCAATGTTAATGCATTTCTAGAAGCATCCTTCTATAGCTTCGAGCTAGTTTCCATAATTCACAATGCTTCAGAGCCTAAGTCGGGCTAACCTACAGCAGTTCTAATAGCCATGAAGTAAATGCTCAAGTTTAGCTACAAATTAGGCTAAGGCCTCGGAGCCCTAGGACGTGGAAGCCCTGCTCTTGTTGAACTCTCAAATAACAAAGAAAGATTTGGTTTGGGATACGAACCCACTCATGAAGAACTCTCTCAAGCTTCCAGAGGCAAGAAGAGGAAGTGCAACACTTCAGGGATGTCTATTCCCCATATCAAGACCACTTTTTTGGCATCGGCCGTGGTCATTATGCCAAAACCTTTCAAGGAATTGGATGATGAAGAGACTGATCTGGCTTGCATTATTCGGATCTATCCTAAAGAGTTCTCCATGAACACTATCATATCTCTCGAAGATAATTTGATTTCTACTATCTGACCAAGGATGTCAGGCGAGGCGGCAGACCTTTAGACCATTGAGCCTTCCTTTGTGGTTGCACCGGTTGAGTAAGAAGTATTCCATTATCGAGTGATTGGGCCTCCCAATCACCCGAGAGGGTTAGAGTAGCATATCTAGTTTGTTTTGCATGCTTATGTTATTTCCTACTTTATTTGTATTCCTTATTCATTTCCTTAGTTTGTTTTCCTAGAAACAACAAAAAAAGAGCATTTCCCTTTTATCATTATCAGGCACGAACTTTGTTTTCCCTCTACCCTAAATCCATTAATGAAATATTCAGCGTGTTATTCAGAAAATTCTTGCATCTCTCTTTATTGCTTTCCTATGAATATGTATGTGCAAATTATGTTATGTTTGTCTGTATATGTTCCACTCTATAGGATCTGTACTAATTCCCAAATGGGTACATTGTCCCACTTCCATAACGAAGGTGTAGAAGATGTGAATGTGACAATAGAGTTGGATCATGATGTTGAAGGAATGGAAGAGGTCCCGAACATAGCTCGAGACATCCTAGAAGCTCTGAACAGAGAGAGCGAAGGGTCTAAGCCTAATATAGAAGAGACAAAGGTGATAAACCTAGTCGATAAAGGCAAGAAAGAAAAACCCATCAAGATCGGGGTAAACTTTCCTAAAGACATGAAAGATGAGCTTATAACACTGCTAAAGGAATTCAAGGAAATCTTTACTTGGTCTTATCAAGATATGCCAAGACTAGATACTGAAATCTTTGCTTGGTCTTATCAAGCCCTCTGAAGGATGAAATTAGAGATTATCCTGAAAATTAAAGAAGAAGTAGAAAGCAGTTGAAAAATGGTTTTCTTACTGCCATAGCCTACTTTGATTCGGTTGCCAACATTTTTCTCATGCTAAAGAAAGATGGGAAATACGCATGTGCGTCGATTATAGAGATTTGAGTTGGGCCAGCCCAAAGGATAATTTTCCCTTGCCGTATATCGATACCCTAATTGATAACACTACAACTAACATGTTCTTCTCCTTTATGGATGGATTCTCGAGTTATAATCAGATCAAGACGGCTGAAGAAGACAATGCCAAAACGGCAGTCACCATGATGTCACGCCATTCAGCTTGAAGAATGTTGGGGCGACCTACCAGCGAGCCATGGTAACCCTGTTCCATGATATGATGCACAACGAGATCGAAGTCTACGTGGATGATATGATTGCCAACTCGCACACTCCCAGAGATCATTTGATAGATTTGAAGAACTATTCTAGCACCTTGTTAAGTACAGGTTAAGGCTTAACCTTAACAAGTGCGTCTTTGGAGCCAGTTTAAGGAAATTGCTTAGCCTCATAGTCAGCCAGAAAGGAATTGAAATCGACCCAGGAAAATTCTAGGTTGTCAAGGACATTCCTGTGCTAAAAACTGAGAAACAAGTTTAAAGCTTCTTAGGAAGGATCAATTACAAAGCTCACTTCATAGCGCAGTTGATGGCCACATGTGATCCCTTATTCAAGCTTTTGAAGAAGGATATGAAGATAGAATGGACTGATGAATGTAAAGCAGCCTTTGACGAGATTAAATAGTATTTATTGAATCCCCCTATTCTAGTTCCTTTGACACCGGGACATCCATTGATTCTCTTGTTAGGATATGTGCCCTTAAATCCTATTGTATGATGCTATGTATGATATTATGTATGACATTATGTGAAAAATGATGTATGACTTAATATTGTGTTTAATAAAGTTGTTTTATTCTTATCTAAAATAATGGTAACATGAATATTCGGACATTATCAAATAGTCCATGAGATGCATAGTATGTGATTTATGTGATTTAGTCACAGAAGATATAAATCACAAGTTCTTTGTAAACTCAGAATTTTGGTTCGTAGTCGGTGATGAAATTGGGCATTTCATCTACGAAGACTATAACATTTTAACTACAATGATTTGTCTTGATCATGGAAGTGGTGACTTCTAGTTAATATATTGATATGTTTTAAGAGTTAAGACATATTGAACTGGACCGCTGTGAGATTTATTATTCTCCTAACGACTGTCAATTGAATAATAAATCTCACGACTTGTATTCACATGAACTCTTAATCCTGAGAGAATAATGGACCTGATCATGAAATGTAGGTTGCTTTGATATATCAGGAGTGAGATCTAAAGTAACGGTCAAAACCTCAGTATGTTGGACAGCACATTTAGTGTTGATGGAACATATATTCTCAAGATGGAATTCATAGTCTCTTAACGGAGATATAAAATATTCCATTGAGATAAGTTTAATGGGTACAGTTATTCAGAGAGTTAGGCCTAACCACTTTAGTAAGACTAAAGTATATATATTTATGAAATTGGATTTTATAAATATATGGTGAATAACTCTAAAGGATTAAACCGGGTACTCAAGGATTAAGATGTAGTAATTTACAAAGTGGCAGTCTATATTCATGACTTTGTATTACTATGAATATTTTATGAAGGGTTGCATGTATAATAAAGTCTTGGGATATAATTTATTAATGAGGCCTAGAGTGCAATTATATTTATATAGTGGTATTAAATATAATTAATGGTAACTTTGGACTTGTCAAGAGTTGACAGAAAAGCCCAAGGCCCATTGGAGCTAGTGTCATATTTGTTCCCTTTTGGTCCTACTCCAAGCCACACACTAAAGCCCAATTGGGAAGGCCCAAAAGGCTAGCCCAATTAGATAATCAGTTATGTGGAGAGAAACATACAGAATTTTATAGAGAATAAAATGGTTTGTATGTTTACACAATAAAAAAAAGATAAGAAAAAATAAGGAAGAGAGACACTCTTTCATATTCTCTCTAGAAACATAGAACTGATTGAGAGACCACACATCTTGGGCATCAAGTGGAATTGGAGTGAAGATTGAAAGTGTTCCCGAGTACTTCTTCATTCAGTTTTGAATTTCACCGCATCAAGGTACACTCTCTTGTTCTTATATTCTGAAACCTACATAGTGCATGTTATCAATTGCGAATGAAGTAGATCCGTTTATTTTCCGCTGCGTATGTTTTGTATTCGATGCAAACATGATGATTTCCTAACATTGGTATCAGAGCGGTCTTCATTTCGAATCTGTATAACATGTTTTATGCGTTTTGGAATTAGAGATAATAGTTTCAAGTTGATAGAGGATTATACATTTAATTTTCTGCATGGTCGTTGAAACTATGATTTGATAAAAACTGATATTGATGTTATGATGTTGTTTAAATATGAATTTAAGAATGTTAAATTGATCTTTAAGGCTATAGCATCAATAGATTTTAGTTTTGATATCAATCTTTGTCTACATTTTCGTATGATGGTTGTTTATGCATGCAAAACCGTTGAAAACTGCCTTAGAAGAATTTCTGGAAATTCGAGTTTTACGAGTTTCGATCGATCAAAATTTACTTTCGATCGATCGAGTAAAACAGAGACCAATCTTTTTGGAATGATTGATATTCGATTGCTAGTCGATCGATCGAATTTTATTTTCGATCGATCGAGAGGCGATCGAGTATCAATCGAGAGGCGATCGAGTATCAATCGAAAAGGACAGAAGGTCAAGTTCGAATTGTTTAATTTTTTTCAACCGATCGAGGGGCACATTCGATCGATCGAAAGAAAGAAAATCTAAATTTTTCTAAGTGTTTTCAAACTTAAAAGAGTGTGATTAAATTTTGTGTTTTCTTACGCCTTTTTCGTAAGAAAAAGTGCTTAGTATAAAATGCAAGGCTGTGTATAATTAGTTTATATATGTTTAAAAGATAAAAACCTTTATTTTAAAACATCTAGTGGGAGACAGATTCAAGGGTTGGATCTCACGGCCTCCATTGTCAGTTTATAGTAGTGTGATTAATCACCTCGCCTTGGCGTATATGCCTTGCTCCCTACGGAGGGTGTTTAATACATGGTACTACAGGTTAAACTTCTTAATGATAGATGAAGTGTGTTTTTACATTAAAAGCAACCACGCTACCGTGGAGTTACTTGGTGACTCACATTGATTCTAGACAATGGTGTACACTAGACTAAGTATGATGTTAACCTCCCTACGGAGCTATGTCACTATCACTTAGAGGCTAAAGGATAAGCGGCACATTATTTTTGTTTGGTAAGAGTTACCATGATAGCATTAATAATGAGGATAATCCTTGCTTAATCATAGTGATTGGTATGACCTCGCTACCGAGGAATATTAATTGCGGGATTGGGTTGTCGTTGCATATATTATATTATGGTTTTATTAAGGTTCCATATTATATGTTTATATGCTAAATTGATAATGTCCAGTTTACTTATTATATTCATGTTTATTATTTTCAGATTTGAACATGGCATCATTTAGCCCACTTGTTAGCATTCTTAATCAAAACAAACTGACTGGAACCAATTATGTTGACTGGAAAAGAAACTTGGACATAGTTCTCACAGCTGAAGAGCACAAATATGTGCTTACTCAACCATGTCCTAGCTTTCCTTCATTAGATGCTCCTCCTGAGGAAAAACAACGATATGATCGTTGGAAGAAATCTAATGAAATGGCCAAGTGCTACATCCTATCGTCCATCTCAAATGTTCTACAGCATCAAATGCAGGATGTAGAACTAGCTTCGGACATTATGCAAAGTCTGAAGGAGATGTTTGGTGAGCAAGGCCGTTCTGTAAGGCAAGAAACCATGAGACAAATTTATAATATCAAAATGGCTGAAGGTAGTTCAGTGAGAGAACATTGTCTTACAATGATCTCTAATCTGAATACTTTAGAAGTTTTGGGTGCCGACATTGATGGAGAATCCCAAGTGGATATGATACTCCAGTCACTACCGGAATCATTCAAGGAATTCAGACTTAATTATAACATGAACAAAAAGATTTATTCTTTGTCTGAATTAATGAATGAGTTGGTAGCGGCGGAAGGCATCCTTGGTACTAATGTTGAAGCCAATGTGGGTGAAGCTTCTACTTCTCAACCTAAGTCAAAAGGCAAGGGTAAGAAGAAGAAAAAGAAGGACTTCACTAAGCAGGAGGGTAAACAAATTGTCTTAGGAATTGCCGACAAAGGAAAGAAGCTGAAAGGAAAATGTTTCCATTGTGATGAGAAAGGACATTGGAAGAGAAATTGTCCAAAGTTCAAGGCTGCCAATAAGGGTATGAAAATTTCATTCCTTCTTGAAATATGTTTGGTACAAAATCCCACGGATTCCTGGTGTGTGGATTCAGGTTGTACTAATCATATCTGCAATTCTTTGCAAGGGTTCCAGGAGACCAGAAGACTTAAAGAAGGAGAGTTGTTTCTGACCTTGGCTGATGGGAGTAGGATTCCAGTTGTAGCTATTGGAGTGTTTAATTTATGCTTTGAAACTAGGGTTTTAATATTGGAAGACTGTTTATTTGTACCTAATGTTCGTAGGAATTTAATTTCTACAACTTATTTAGGTAAAACTGGATATTGTGTTATCCTTAAAGACAATGTTGTAATAAAGAAGGATAAAATGTTTATCTGTTCTGGCAATATTGTGGATGGTCTTTATATTTTAACTCCTGATAAGCATGAATTATACAATTCTGAAT
This sequence comes from Lithocarpus polystachyus, assembly GCA_033629205.1. Taxonomy (NCBI): domain Eukaryota; kingdom Viridiplantae; phylum Streptophyta; class Magnoliopsida; order Fagales; family Fagaceae; genus Lithocarpus; species Lithocarpus polystachyus. The sequence goes on from CM066162.1 coordinate 69,260,047, forward strand.
TAGATAATAACTCTCATGTAAAATCATTAGAGAGAAAGTTTCCTTCTACTAATGATGCATATCTTTGGCACTTGCGTTTGGGTCATATTAATCCAAACAGAATTCAAAGACTTATCAAAGATGGTCTATTAGAGCCATTGGACTTTGATGAATTTCCAGTTTGTGAATCTTGTTTGGAAGGAAAAATGACCAAACGACCTTTTAATGCAAAAGGTAGAAGAGCCCAAGAGTTGCTAGAATTAGTTCATACGGATGTTTGTGGTCCTATGTCAACCCAAGCAAAAGGAGGTTATGAGTACTTCATCACTTTCACCGATGATTACTCTAGATTTGGTTATGTGTACCTAATGAGACGGAAGTCCGAAGCCTTTGAAAAATTCAAAGAGTTTAAGGCTGAAGTTGAGAATCAATTGGGTAAACACATAAAGGCCATTCGATCTGATCGTGGTGGCGAATACCTTCTTGGGGATTTCAAGGATTACTTAACTCAAAATGGGATTGTATCCCAATTGACTGCACCTAGAACTCCCCAACAAAATGGTGTAGCAGAAAGAAGGAATAGGACTCTTTTAGAAATGGTTAGGTCCATGATGAGTTACTCAACTTTACCTATTTCTTTTTGGGGTTATGCCTTAGATACAGCAATACATCTTTTGAATTTACTTCCATCAAAATCTGTTCCCAAAACACCCATGGAATTGTGGAGTGGGCGTAAGCCTAGTATGAAATATCTCCACATTTGGGGTTGTCCAGCACATGTGTTAAAAGGGAAGTCTGATAAGTTGGAACCAAAATCAGAAGTATGTTTGCTTGTGGGTTATCCAAAAGAAACTAGGGGTTAATTATTCTATAGTCATAAAGATAACAAAGTTTTTGTTAGTACAAATGCTAAATTCTTGGAATATGACTATATGAATAATTTTACTCCTAGAAGTAGAGTTGTCTTGGCTGAAATGAATGAACCTGTAATTGAACAACCAATGGTTGAAACTAGGGATGATGTGGCTATATTGGATACACCACAAGATACTACTCATGAGATGTCTAGTACACAGTTGCCTCATCGTAGTGGGAGGAATGTTAGGCCACCTTTAAGCTTCATAGGTCTTGGAGAGACTTATGAGGCTATCTCAGAGGAGGCTGAAACTGATCCTTACACTTTTGAAGAAGCAATGAATGATATAGATGCACATCATTGGGTCCAAGCTAAGAAATCAGAATTAGATTCCATTCCAATCAAGTTTGGGATCTTGTAAAGGCGCCTAATGGCATTAAACCTGTTGGTTGCAAATGGGTTTACAAGAGGAAGAGAAGGATAGATGGAAAGGTTGAAACCTTTAAAGCAAGGCTAGTGGCAAAAGGGTATACTCAAAAAGAAGGTATTGATTATGAGGAAACCTTTTCACCAGTAGCAATGCTTAAATCTATCAGAATTCTCTTATCCATTGCTGCTCATTATGATTATGAGATTTGGCAAATGGATGTCAAGACTGCATTTCTTAATGGCAATCTTGAAGAGGAAATCTATATGAAGCAACCAGAAGGTTTCATAGCAAAGAACCAAGAGCATATGGTATGCAAGTTGAATAGGTCCATTTATGGACTTAAGCAAGCATCTAGGTCATGGAACATCAGATTTGATCAAGCAATCAAATCATTTGGTTTTGAACAAAATCTTGATGAACCATGTGTGTACAAAAGACATCAAGACAAAGTAGTAATGTTACTAGTGCTTTATGTTGATGATATTTTACTCATTGGAAATGATGTGGGTGTAATGTCATCAGTAAAGGTTTGGTTGTCAAGCCAATTTGATATGAAGGACTTGGGTGAGGGTAACTTTATTCTAGGGATCAAGCTTTGGCAAGATCGTAAGAATAAGATGTTAGGCTTATCACAAGCTGGATATATAGATAAGGTTCTAGAACGGTTTAGCATGCAGAACTCCAAGAAAGGATTACTTCCTTTCAGACATGGAGTTCCTCTGTCTAATGACCAAAGGCCTAAAACTCAAGAGGAAGTAGATATGATGAGACAAGTTCCTTATGCTTCCGCAGTAGGAAGTCTCATGTATGCCATGCTTTGTACTAGACCGGATATCTGTTTTTCAGTTGGCATGGTCAGCCGATATCAATCAAATCCAGGACCACAACATTGGCAAGCTGTAAAGCATATTCTCAAGTATTTACGGAGAACGAGAGATTATATGCTTGTTTACCGTTGTGAGGATTTGATTCCCATTGGCTATACAGATTCAGACTTTCAATCGGATCTAGATTTCAGAAAGTCCACGTCAAGATGTGTATTCACCTTGGGAGGTGGAGCCATAAGTTGGAGGAGTGTTAAGCAATCTTGTATTGCGGACTCCACCATGGAAGCTGAATATTTTGCTGCTTGTGAGGCGGCAAAGGAAGCTGTTTGGCTCAAGAAATTCCTTTCTGATCTTGGTGTAGTGAGAATGGAGCAAGTTCATATCACATTGTTTTGTGACAATAGTGGAGCGGTTGCACAATCCAAAGATCCAAGGAATCATAAGAAAGGAAAGCACATTGAGAGAAAGTACCACATCATTCGAGACATTGTTGCTCGTGGAGATGTGGTGGTCGCAAAGATTGAAAGTGTAAGTAATCTAGCAGATCCCTTTACCAAAGCCTTACCTCAAAGGATCTTCGAGTCACATTTGGAGGGAATGGGAGTTAGATTAGTGCACAATAGTCTTTAGGGCAAGTGGGAGATTGTTAGGATATGTGCCCTTAAATCCTATTGTTTGATGCTATGTATGATATTATGTATGACATTATGTGAAAAATGATGTATGACTTAATATTGTGTTTAATAAAGTTGTTTTATTCTTATCTAAAATAATGGTAACATGAATATTCGGACATTATCAAATAGTCCATGAGATGCATAGTATGTGATTTATGTGATTTAGTCATAGAAGATATAAATCACAAGTTCTTTGTAAACTCAGAATTTTGGTTCGTAGTCGGTGATGAAATTGGGCATTTCATCTGCGAAGACTATAACATATTAACTACGATGATTTGTCTTGATCATGGAAGTGGTGACTTCTAGTTAATATGTTGATATGTTTTAAGAGTTAAGACATATTGAACTGGACCGCTGTGAGATTTATTATTCTCCTAACGACTGTCAATTGAATAATAAATCTCACGACATGTATTCACATGAACTCTTAATCCTGAGAGAATAATGGACCTGATCATGAAATGTAGGTTGTTTTGATATATCAGGAGTGAGATCTAAAGTAACGGTCAAAACCTCAGTATGTTGGGCAGCCACATTTAGTGTTGATGGAACATATATTCTCAAGATGGAATTCATAGTCTCTTAACGGAGATATAAAATATTCCATTGAGATAAGTTTAATGGGTACAGTTATTCAGAGAGTTAGGCCTAACCACTTTAGTAAGACTAAAGTATATATATTTATGAAATTGGATTTTATAAATATATGGTGAATAACTCAAAAGGATTAAACCGGGTACTCAAGGATTAAGATGTAGTAATTTACAAAATGGCAGTCTATATTCATGACTTTGTATTACTACGAATATTTTATGAAGGAGTTGCATGTATAATAAAGTCTTGGGATATAATTTATTAATGAGGCCTAGAGTGCAATTATATTTATATAGTGGTATTAAATATAATTAATGGTAACTTTGGACTTGTCAAGAGTTGACAGAAAAGCCCAAGGCCCATTGGAGCTAGTGTCTTATTTGTTCCCTTTTGGTCCCACTCCAAGCCACACACTAAAGCCCAATTGTGAAGGCCCAAAAGGCTAGCCCAATTAGATAATCAGTTATGTGGAGAGAAACATACAGAATTTTATAGAGAATAAAATGGTTTGTATGTTTACACAATAAAAAAAAGATAAGAAAAAATAAGGAAGAGAGACACTCTTTCATATTCTCTCTAGAAACATAGAACTGATTGAGAGACAACACATCTTGGGCATCAATTGGAATTGGAGTGAAGATTGAAAGTGTTCCCGAGTACTTCTTCATTCAGTTTTGAATTTCACTGCATTAAGGTACACTCTCTTGTTCTTATATTCTGAAACCTATATAGTGCATGTTATCAATTGCGAATGAAGTAGATCCGTCTATTTTCCGCTGCGTATGTTTTGTATTCAATGCAAACATGATGATTTCCTAACATCTCTATCTAACGGTGCAAGAGGCATCCATGGGTTACATCTTAGGCCAGCTAAATGAACCTGATAAAAAAGAGAAGGCGGTTTACTTCCTGAGTAAGAAGTTCACCAATAGTGAGGTCAACTATATCACCATTAAGAATACATGTTCTGCCTTAGCGTGGGTCTCACACCATTTGCGACAGTGCATGCTTTACTTCACTAAGCGATTGATTTCCCGCATGGACCCTATTAAGTACATCTTTGAAAAGCCTACCCTCACAGGGAAGATCTCTAGTTGACAGATGTTTCTATTCGAGTTCAATATTGTGTTTGTCACACGAAAGGACATCAAGGGCCAAGCCATAGCTGATTACCTAGTAGACCAGCTGTTGAATGATTCAGAATTTTCAGAATCCCTCTTCCCAGATGAGGATGTTTTGGCAGTAGAGCCAAAACTAAACAATGTAGAACCATGGCGTTCGAGGCTTTATTTCGATAGAGCTGCCAATAGCACAAGAAATGGAGTGGGAGCAGTTATAGTATTCCCAAAGGACTAACAAATCCCTGTTTCAGTCAAGCTGAATTTTGATTGTACCAACAAAATCACAGAGTATGACGCGTGCATAGTAGGCCTGTAAGTTGCCTTAGATTTTGGCGTGTATGATCTAAGCGTCTTTGGAGATTCCTTGTTGATTATCTCCCAAATAGAGGGGAAGTGGCAAGCTCAAGACCCCAAGTTGATTTTGTATCAGAAGTGCGTCAACTACCTAATCTTGAAGTTTCGGAACATTACCTTTGCTTATTTTCCCAGAGCACACAACCAGTTCGTAGATGCTTTAGCCACCTTGGCTAGAATGGTTAAGTTGGCAGAAGTACATGACATGCAACAATTGTGCCCAGAGGTTTGCGGCGTGCCGGCCAATTGCATGAATAACAAATAATGCATAAACGTCGAAGCCAAAGTCGATGGGAATCCTTGGTACCATGATATCAAGGCTTATATCAAAGATAGTAAATACCTGCCTAGGGCCACAGATAGTGAGAAGAAATTCATCAGGTGCACGGCGTGCCAATTCTTCTTGAGTGGGGAAGTCTTGTATAAGATGTGATGCCCCAATTTGATTGATTGTGTGATGTGTGTGGGAGTGTGATGAGTCCCACATCGGGTATTTACTAGGTAGATCTGGACTTTATTAACAACTACAAGGAGTCTCAATTGTGACTAGTCCTTTTGAGGTATAACGCAGATGTGGCTAGCACTTTTCCTTGGGTCATTACATATGGTATCAGAGCCGGCCCGGTAACCCCGTGTGGGCTCGGAGACACTACCCCACAAAGTGGGCCCTAATGAGGACGTTAGGGATTTAAGTGGGGGAGATTGTGATGCCCTAATTCGATTGATTGTGTGATGTGTGTGGGTGTGTGATGAGTCCTACATCAGATATTTACTGGGTTGAACTGGGCTTTATTAACAACTACAAGGAGCTTCAATAGCGACTAGTCCTTTTGAGGTATATCGCAGATGTGGCTAGCGCTTTTCCTTTGGTCGTTACATAAGAGGAACCACGATACAACTTTGCTTTGATGCATACATGCCCTCGACGCTTACCATTTGATGAAAGAGATGCATTGAAAGCTCAAATTTGGGTGACAACACAAGAGCTGTTTAGACCCCCCAAATTAAAATTTACAGCTCGGTTAATTTTACTCTAACTTAAACTAAGTGCGGAATTGAGTAAATGCGAGCGAATAAACAATAATACTACTCTAAGCCATATTCATCAAATCATAGCAGTAAAATGAAAGGTAAAAGATTAGGGAAGAAGAATGCAAACATAAGATAACATGCCGATGTGTTATCGAAGAGGAAACCGAAGTACTCAATGAAAAACCTCTCCACCGCCCTCCAAGTGGTAAATCGATCCATTAGAGAATAAGTTAGAGTACACGGACAACAAAAGACCTTCCAAGCCTAGTCTACCCCATGTACTCGAGCACTCTAAGCTCTTGCTACCAACTGACTTTACTAAACCTTGTCTTCTTTAGCTCTTCGGATCACACAATTTAACCAGATTGCATTCACCAAAAAAATGGCTTTTTCCAATGCTTCCTAGCAGCACCAAAACCTCACTTTACACTCAAATTGGGTGTGGTAAGTGTTTGGGCTATCAACCTCTCAAGGATTTGGAAATGGAGAGGTAGGAGTTGAGGAAAACCACAATGGATTGTGTAGAGGATTGTGGGTATGACAATCTCTAACTCTCAAGGGTTTTATGGCTAGGGTTTTTCTCTCAAAAGCACTCCTTCACATATGTGGGTAATGTGGGTATATATAGTGTGGGTGAGGATGTAGTGGAGCAGATATGAAAAAATAGCAAAACAGAATGTTTCGCGGGCATCTCGTAGGAAGGCCTTACCTGCGAAACACTCACGAAAACCAGCTGTCACCATCTATCATGACTCTTTGCAATCCAGTCATGTGCTGAGAACATGCTTTACTTCGCAGGAATGCTACTCTTGAGCTACCCATGAAAACTTCTTTGGTCTTCAATTTACCTTGAGTCTACACACTCTCTCTCATGCACACAACCCTTACAAAGAAATCCCACATAACATATAGGGTACATAAGATTAAACAAAATTACAATCAAATTTTACACAAAATAAAGCCAACACAAAAAATAGTTGTAAATCACAACTTTACATGCATGAAGGCTTACTTGGAGCCTATGCTAGCAGACCCCTATTGGCCCAAAAAATCATAAAAGCCGGACACTATTGGCTCACCATGGAAAGCGACTCCATCAAGCATGTCAGGATGTGCCACCATTACCAAGTCTATCAAAATAGAAAGAACATTCCTCCTCCACCCCTACACTCCCTAGCAACACCATGGCCTTTTTTAGCGTGGGGAATGGATGTCATCGGACTCGTGATTTTGAAAGCCTCCAAGTGCATGAGTATATCTTACTAGCCATTAATTACTTCACCAAGTGGGTGGAAGCCGCTTCCTACAAAAGCGTCACCCAAGCTGTGGTGGCCCAATTCTTGAAACAGAACATTATTTGCCGTAACAGTGTACCAGCGAAGCTCATTACTGATAATGGGAAAAGCTTAAATGGGAAAATGATCGAGAAGCTTTGCCAACAGTTCAAAATTGAACATTAGAATTTAGTTCCCCACCATCCTCAGATGAATGGTGCAATAGACGCCGCGAACAAAGCCTAAATCTCTGGTAATCACTTTAAGTCAGCCATATAAATGTTGAAGCCGAACTAGCTCCCTCTCCATACTAGGACTCAAGGTGCAGCCTTGCTTCTCTGTATCAATCAAAGCCTGCAAGGTGATAACCTCTGCTGTACCAACTCTCAATGCCTCCTCCTTCTCGACTACCTCTGCATGAATGTGACGAAAAGCCAACCGTGGCTCACCAGGCTCATCAATCGACCCATACTCCAAGCTTAAAGTAGAATGAATGAAGGATCTAGCCTCTAATAGCCTCAGTGCTAAATCATTAGCCCTGCTACTTGCCTCAATGCGACTGGCCTCCACTATGGCCCTCTCCTTATCGCTCGTCTGGCCCAAGATAGTGAATCTCTAAGTAAGATCTGCCAGCTCACTGTCCAAACTAATGACTCAGGATCTCAACTGAATACACTCTGCCTCCGTGGCTAAAGAAGTCGGACTCCTCTGCTCAATCTCTACTCTAAAGATCATAAGCTCAGCTTCATAGGCTCTCCCCATCTCATCATAATCCTCCACCATGGTATCTAGAAGCTCCCTACAGCAATCCCTATCCCTGATAGCCTCTGTCAGGAACTTTCTTAGGTTCCTAAGAGTACTCTCAACTCTGACCTCAAACTCCAGTGCATAATCCCTCAATATGTCAGCCGCAAGGCGGGGATCAAGAGGATCTGGAACCGATAGATCAATAATGAAACATGGGTCCCTGTTGGCCCTCCACTCTCTAAACTCCATAGTGGACCACTCATAATCGTCCTAGAACAAGTGGGATAGTTAATAGTCGACCTACGCTCCTGCTAGAAACCAAAAGCATAATCTATGATGACTGTGTCGATATCCTAGAGCCTATAATCACAAGTGATGATGAAAAGATCACTAAATCGAGGGACATGCTGATCGCCCCCGAACTAACTCAAGGCCATACCTAGAAAGTACCCTGTACAACCTAGATGCCCACCAAAGGGATGCCAAGCAAACCAATACAATGGGTCCAACCCTGCCACCTAGTGACTCCCCATTTGACTCTCCAAGTCCAGTTAGTAGGATGCAAGCCAAACAAATACCGCAACCAACCAGCGATATCTCAGTAAAAGGAAGATCGAGGCCCATAGTGATCATAACTCTATTCTTCCTCGAGAACCCAGTAAGCTTTGCCCTAGATATCAGACTCAAATGACTACATAACTATAGCAGATGCACACAACAGCCAAGCCTACCACAACTCGTCTCATAACATAGAGAAAGAGATCGAATAGTCTTAGAGAGGAGAGAAGGAATAAAAGAAGTGCTATGAGGCAGAGTACTCACCAAGGGTAGAACTGAAAATTTGATGGAACCTGACTAAGAAGAGAATAGCACTGAGCCAAAGAAGGCCTAGCGCCTGCAAAAGGTCCAGTGTTCCTTCAAATCCACAAAGTCTCCTTAGTAAGTAGCAGGGCACTCAACTTCACCAAACCGACAAAGCAGAAAATTGAAAAGGATGCTACTTCCCAAACTGCTCCCATATTGAGTCAAAACATCCACAACAAGCATCTTTATACCTAATAGCTCTGCCAACTGCTTGCGGAAGCAAGATCGAGTTAGTGGTTAATAAACCCGACTCACAAGGGTAGGAAGAGAAAGAAAGCGATCATACTCCTCCAAAGTAAGGACTAAGTCCACATCCCCAATGGTGATGCACTTCAAAGCAGGATCCCAACAAGTAACTATGGCCTCCAGTAAGTGCCAATCCAAAGAAGTGCAAAAGAGTGAAGTGGCATCTCCGAGGAACTGCTTCATGTAGGACTGATCCTTGGAAGAGAATGAATTCCACCATCTCTTGAGCTCCCTCTCATGAAAAGTCTCCCGCTTAAGCTCCACCATAGTATCATAAGTCTTGAGCCTAAGAACATCCATGCTTAGATCTGAAAGAATCCGGTGTTCTAATGCAAATCCGTGTAGAAAAGTGAAGAAAAGTGATGTTTCAAGGAGTTTTCAGTGAAGAAAAAAAGTAGAAAAAGACCCCAAAAGTCGTAGACCAGAATGAGGAAGGTATGGCGGGCGTCCTGCTTTAATGCACACTTCTCAAGGACAACGAACCTTGTAAGGCCGCCGGCCCTAAGCACCGCACCTACAATGGCCACTGCCCCGTCAGGACACATGCCAAGGTTTTTCAACCACCTTGCATAAATCCACATGTATTCTGAACTTAAATCCAATGAATATAGGGTTTTAGACAGCTCGGGAGCAAAGATTCCCTTTATTTTTGCACAAACAATGGTGCGCATCTGATAACACCTTAAAATGTATACTTGTTATATATTTATGTGGGTGTTATCTCCTTATTACTATGCTTAATTTGTATAATTCAGCCATGAATTACGTTAGTCCCTTTTAGGAAATCATGTGAAAAAGATGAGTTTACAAGTGTCTATGAGAGAATGGAGGCCAAACTAGAATTAAAGAGGAGCTAAAGGACCATGCTTAAATTTCTAAGGAGCTGCAGCTGGAATGCTTGGATCATCTACCATTTTTGGAAGCTTTAAGGAAAAAAATCAAAAAGGCAAAATTTGAAAAGGAAAAATCAGATTGGAGCACTGATCCGTATTTTGGGCATATCTCTCTCCTCAAATATCCAATTGACACAAGCCTTGATGGGTTGGAACCGTGACCTAAATATCTACAACTTTCCAGTTTTGAAGGCCAAAGTTAACTCACAAGTTACGGCTGTAAATCTGGATGAAAATTAAAATAGTAAAAGTTTTATTTTTGTGGGACACTTGGACATTAGGGTTTTGGATGAAGGTTGAGTAGAATGAATTTGGAGAGAAAAACCTTGTATTTTCCTTTCTCTAATGGCAGACTAAACTCTTTGCTAAGGCTAGGGGTTACATTTCTTCTATACTGTATGAATATTCAATGTGATTCTTTCTAAGATTTTAGACAATAACATATTTGATTGTTCAATTAAATTTCTTTTGATGTGTTAGTTCTTCCATGCTTTCAATAAGTTCAATCATATTTTTCTTATTGTTTAAATGAATTTCTTATAGTTTCAAGTAGAAATAACATTTTAAAGTGAATGGGTTTTTTCTGAAAACTATTCTAGCCGCATTATTAATCTAGGTTATCATGCGTTCTTGAATTGTCTCAGTTCAAATGAATCATAAGTTTTTAATTATATAAGAGCCATCAATTGTGAAATATATATTTTCTTAGATCACAAAGAATTTCATATTGATATAGGGAAACACCCCGATGCCCTGGTATTTACATTATTGACTTAAATCAGTTATCATTGTTATTCTTGTTTACAATTACTAGGAAAAAAATTATTCTTCATCTTCACCAAAAGTTTTTTTTTTTAAATTACATTGTCTATGAATTTACCTCGCTCCTTGTGGTTCAACCTCGGTACTCTAAGAATTATATTGTTACGATCTGCTGCACTTGGGAGTGAGCAAGCAATTTTGGCGCCATTGCCAAGGAGCTAAACATATTTCATGTGGCTAAGCAACCACATGAGGACGATGACTGTGCTTATGTGAACCTTATTGAGGTGGTGGTTCAAGAAGAGTTTAATAGGAATTTTTCTTCTGATCCTCTTAAAGCTCTTCTCAATAATTTTGTTGATTCTTATGAGTTAAAAAGTGATATTCATTTATCTGAAATTTGTCCTTTGTTGGATTCCTCATAGGTTTTGGAAAAACAAAAAGTGATAGAAATTAATGAAGGATGGAAACCTCACTTTGAGGAGCTACCAAAGAGTGACAAAAAGCTTGTGCCTTCAAGTGAAGAGGCACCACAGCTAGAACTTAAGCCACTGCTTAAGTACACATATTCAGGTTCAGGTGAAGCTTTTCATGTAGTTATTTCTTCTGCATTAAATGAGGAACATGAAGGTAAGTTTTTAAATGTTTTGAGAGACCACAAATCAACCCTAGGATGGACCATAGCTGATATCAAGGGCATTAGCCCATTGATTTGCACACATAAAATTTACCTAGAGGATGATTGTAGGACTTCTAGAGAACCCCAATGTCAGCTTAACCCAAAAATGAAAGATGTTGTTGAAAATGAGGTAATTAAATTGTTGGATGCAAGTATCATATACCCTATTTCTGATAGTAAGTGGGTAAGCCCGGTGCAAGTGGTTCCTAAAAAGTCTGGAATGACTGTGGTCAAGAATGAAAACAATGAGATGATCCTAACTTGATTAGTTACAGGTTGGAGAATGTGTGTAGACTATGGGAAGCTTAATGCTATAACTAGGAAAGACCACTTCCCTTTACCTTTCATTGACCAAATATTGGAAAGGGTAGCTGGCCATATATTCTATTACTTCCTAGATGGCTATTCAGGCTATTACCAGATAGAGATTGCCTTAGAAGATCAGGGAAAAACCACTTTCACTCTTTTGGTACCTTCGCCTTTCGAAGAATGCCATTTGGGCTATGTAATGCACCAGCCACTTTTCAAAGATGCATGGTTAGTATTTTCAGTGATACGGTCGAGAAATTTTTAGAAGTGTTTATGGATTACCTGTCTATCTTCAGTGACTCTTTTAATGACTATCTAAATTACTTAAAATTGGTTTTAGCCCGTTGTGAAGAAAAAGGATTAGTTCTAAATTAGGAAAAGTGTCATTTTATGGTCACTTCAGGAATTTTTCTTGGACATGTAGTGTCTTCTAGAGGCATAGAGGTGGACAAAGCTAAAATAGACTTAATTCTTAATCTACCTACCCCTAAGACAATAAAAGATGTTAGATCCCTTTTAGGGCATGCTGGCTTCTATAGGAGATTTATAAAGAATTTTAGTTCTATATCTAGACCTCTTTGTAATCTCCTACTTAAGGAGTCTGATTTTGAGTGGACAGAAGAGTGTGAAGTAGCCTTCAAAAAGCTAGTCCACATGCTTACGTCTGCCCCTATAATGCAAGGCCCAGATTGGTCTCTACCATTTGAAATCATGTGTGATGCTAGTGATTATGCAATAGGGGCAATCCTTGGACAAAGGAAAGATAAAAAACCTTATGTGATATACTATGCTAGTCAAATGAACTACACCACCACAGAAACAGAGTTACTAGCTGTAGTATTTGCTCTAGATAAATTTTGCTCATATTTTATTAGTGCTCCCATTGTTGTTTTTACAAATCATACCGCCCTTAAATACCTTCTATCTAAGAAGGATGCTAAGGCGCGATTAATACGTTGGATTTTACTCTTGCAGGAATTCAACATTGAGATTAAAGATAAGAAAGGAGTGGAGAATGTAGTGGCAGATCATATATCCCAACTTACTTTTAATGAGGGACTAAAAGAAATGCCAATTCAGGACTCATTCCCAGGTGAGCAACTTTATGCTGTTACTAAGCTGCCATGGTATGCACATATAGTGAATTACCTAGTCATGAGTGCCATTCCTAAGTACTGGACAGTGCAAGATAGGCGAAAATTCTTTGTTGAGGTAAGAAACTTTTATTGGGATGATCCTTATTTGTTTAAATATTGCCCTGATCAAATCTTGAGAAGATGCATTCCTAATAATGAAACCCATAATGTTATAAAATTTTGCCATTCAGAAGCTTGTGATGGCCACTTTTCTGTGAGAAAAATCGCTGTAAAAGTCTTGCAGTGTGGATTTTATTGGCCTACTATGTTTAAGGACACTTACAACTTCTGTAAGAGGTGTATAGAGTGCCAAAAGTTAGGGCGTATCACATGTAGGAACATGATGCCGATGTCCCTTATGCTTGGGATAGAAGTTTTTGATTGTTGGGGAATCAACTTCATGGGACCTTTTCCCCAATCTTTTGGGAATCTATATATTCTCTTGGTAATAGATTATGTATCTAGATGGGTTGAGGCCATAGCAAGCAAGGTTAATGACCATAAAACGGTTTTGAAAATTTGAGAGAACACATTCTCTCACAATTTGGAATGCCAAAGGCTATAATTAGTGATAATGGTAGCCATTTTTATAACCGTTATTTTCAAGCATTGTTGAAAAAGTATGGAGTGGTGCACTGGTTGTCCACCCTATACCACCCTCAAACTTGTGGGCAAGTTGAGCTTGCAATAGGGAGATTAAGCAAATTTTAGAGAAAACGGTCAATCCAAACAATGAAGACTGGTCTTTAAGGCTAGTTGATGCATTATGGGCTTACCAGACAACCTATAAAGGACCTTTAGGAATGTCTCCCTATCGTCTTGTTTATCAGAAACCTTGTCATTTGCCCGTGGAAATGGAACACAAAGCTTATTGGGCTATTAAAGCTTTTAACTTTGATCTACAAAGGGCTGAAAATTTGAGGAAATTCCAATTGAATGAGCTAGAAGAGCTTAGGAATGAGGCTTATGTGAGCACTCGCATTATAAAGTAGGGATGAAATTATTTCATGATAAAAGCATTGTGAGGAAAAATTTTGAGAAAAATCAACAAGTCTTTCTCTATGATTTGAGGCTTCATAAATTTCCAGGTAAACTAAAAACTAGATGGGACGGCCCTTTCATTTTAAGGGAAGTGTTTAACGATGGAGCTGTAGTAGTTGAGGACCTTAGGGATGGTAGGATTTTGAAAGTAAATGGATAAAGGTTAAAACTATATTTAGGGGGAGTTGTATTAGTGGAGGACATTATGTCACTGGAGATACCTGCCTATTGGGATGCTAAGTAAACTCTGGAAGAGCCTTACCATATTTGTTTTGATTTTCTTTCTTTCTGTTTTCTTTTTCTTTTTCTTTTAAAAAATTTAAATGCTTAAGGTAACTTCTTCCCTTTATACTTGAATTTATTTTGGCTTTGATACATTGAGGACAATGCAATATTTTAGTTGGGGTAAAAGGTCTACACATTTTGCTGCACCTTGCATGATTTTTTCTTTCTTTCTTTTTTATTCCAACTTTTCAATTCTTAAAAAAAAAAAAAAAAAAAACCTTTGATTTGAATGCTGAAGAGTTAGAAGCTTTATTTTTATATCATGTGATGCAATGAATAATGCTGAGTTGGTTATACTATTTGTGACATTAGGATCCTTTCATGAAAAGCACAATTGGAAACTTTTGAGCACAATAGCCAGGTTAGCAAATGGTAGAATGTTGGATATGCATGAATCATGAACAAGTTAGATATAAGCTGAAACTTAACCCATATGGAGAGTTCCTTAATTTTTTTTGTGAGAGTATATCTTTGTTTGAACTCTTAAATTTCTTTCATATGCTTCAATTTTTGTAAAAGATCTCTATATTTTTTGGTTGAGTATTGGAAACATTATGGGGAGATATACCATGATCCTACTTATTTTTGTCCTTAAGCATGCTGGTTATGTGGAATTTTAGTAGATGAGAGCCTAAGGCCATCAATCTTTTGTCACCAGTTAAAAAAATATTCAATCTTCCTTGACATTAACCATTGCCACCATCATTTGAGCCATGATAAATATTTCAACAATACCAAAAAACATTTTTGTTTATGGGTGTTCTCTTGGGGTTCAAGTTTTAAGCTATTGAATCATTCAGATACCACCATTGTCTCTCTTTTCTTCCAAAAAAAAAAAAAAAAAAAAGAAAAGAAGAAGAAAGAAAAAAAAGAAAAAAAAGAAAAAGAAAGAGAAGACACACATAATCAATCAATAAATCATTGGTGTCTTACGCATCTTTCATGTATTTCAGAAAGGTTATATGGTTGAGTAAACGTTATTTTGATTCAAGTTGGTTGTTACTGCTATGAGTTGGGTTTGGGTTGAATTTTTTGCATTTGATTCATATACCTTATATTTCAAAGAGAGTAGTTTTGCCTTTACCTAGCCATAAGATTATACTACCACTAAGCTTAAAGTCCTACTTGATCCTAAAGATGCATGGCCGATATGTATTTGGGATAAAAACCAGGGATGAAAATTGTATTAACCTCATGTTTCCAGGAATTCAACATCCTTTCCAAGAGAACTTTTTTCGTTGTTTTAGCGGCTGTTTTTTGTATTCACATGTGATATTCTTAAAACTTCACCCTTCCTTTTTGTTCACATGTAATTTGAAGAGAGAACAAAAAGCCATTACTTCTATGTGTGTTCTTTCAAAGTGTTAATGACTTAAGAGAGGTTTTGGAGTAGAGGCTCTAATCTAAACTATGCTTGGTGTATGCATGTTTGGAAAAGCTGGTTCGATTGGGTGGGATACACACACACACACACACACACACACACACACACACACACACACACACACACACACACACTCCAAAAGTGAAGCTAGTGAAAACTCTTTAATATGATGAATAGTCCCAACTTGAAATTGAAAGTTCATTTGTACGATATAATGATAAAAGCAAACTAACATTTGCTGCAGGAATTTTCAGGAAACTTTGGACTTTTGTGGGTAGAGTCACTGCAAACCCTCACCAGAGTAAACTCGTCCACTAGGGTGACCAAGGAGTTCAAAGACTTACTGCACTTGGGAACTGCAGTTGTGTAGCCTACAAAAGGGGCTTGTAAATTATTACTTTCAGTAGACATAGGTGCATTGTGGATTGCTAGGGGCTAGCAAGATTTAACTTGGGGGGTGTGATAACGCCTTAAAATGCATACTTGTTATATATTTATGTCATTATCTCCTTATTACTATGCTTAATTTGTATAATTAAGCCATAATTTGCATTAGACCCTATTATTTATCCTAACATAATTTCTTGAATAAGATGTTATTCATTGTGTGTAATTTTCTACTTTCAGGAAATTATGTGAAAAGATGAGTCTACAGGAGTCTGTGAGAGAATAGAGGCCAAAGTAGAATTAAAGAGGAGTTAAAGGACCATGCTTAAATGTCTAAGGAGGTGCAGCTAGAGTGCTTAGGTCATCTATTATGTTTGGAAGCTTCAAATAAAGAAAGAAATCAAAGAGGTAGAATCTAAAAAGGAAAAATCAGATTTGTGCACTGATCAGTATTTTCGGCGTATCTCTCTCCTCAAAATTCCAATTGACACAAGGCCAGATGAGTTAGAACCATGACCTAAATATCTACAACTTTCCAGTTTTAAGTTTTACGACATTCACAATTTTTGAAGGCCTAAATTAATTCACAAGTTACAGCTATGAATCTGGACGAAAATTAAAATAGTAAAAGTTTTATTTTCTTGGGACCGTTGGACGTTTGGGCTTTGGATGG
Organism: Lithocarpus polystachyus; assembly: GCA_033629205.1. Lineage (NCBI taxonomy): Eukaryota > Viridiplantae > Streptophyta > Magnoliopsida > Fagales > Fagaceae > Lithocarpus > Lithocarpus polystachyus. Next base: position 69,276,600 of record CM066162.1, read on the forward strand.
AGGCTGAGCAAAGCGAATTTGAATAGAAAAACCTTGTATTTTTCTTTCTCTAATGGCAGCCTAAACTCTTTACTTGGACTAGGGGTTATGTTTTTTTCACACAACCGAGATTGTACAAAGCCTACACTGCAGAAATTTATCTTTGCACGACTCGTCTGGCATCCTAGATTATCTTAAAACTCATTTTCAAAACCCGGTTTAGGGGTCAGTTCGGTCCTCGTCGTCAAGACATGTAATGGGACTTTGCCAAGGCCACTCTCGATCACTAATAGAAGTCCATCCATCATGGTTTGAAGATCGCAACAATAAATTCCTCAAGGGAACTCTTCTCGAAGCATCGATCGGTTCAACTGATAACCGATTCAATCAATGCATTCTGGTGCATGGCGAGTCCAAAATCCCACTCGGGAAATCCACGATCATCATTAGGGTTGACAAGAAACCCAAATCGTCCAGTGTGATTCTAACCCTGCTTCAAGTTGATTGATCATTTTAGAACCACACAAAACCCCACACTGGGACAGTTTATTTTACGTGGTTCAATCCACTTCCAGCTAGTCAATATGCTCAAGAACGGGTCCATCTCGCTAGGAACCTTTCCTCTTATGATAAGAACAGCATAAAACCTACGCTAAGGCAGTTTTATTTTATGCAATCTCTCCTTTCTCCATATCCCTCAGCGGGCCAATCACACATCAGATTTTATTGATAAATATGTGACAATGTGGTGCGATGCAAACGACCACAGTGGTGCAACTAGCTCCTAAATGCTAAAGTGCTACTGGTAAACATATATGTAAAACCTACCAAGAGGCAATGTTTAAGAATCCTACATCAAGAGCCTACCAACAAGCAAAATCTAGAAACATACATGTAAGGCCTACTAAGAGGCAATGTCCATACATACATTAGGAGCATACCAAGAGGTAATATCATACATCAAGGCCCACTATGGGGCAATAAAATACATACATGTCTAAAGCCTACCAAGCGGCAATAAAATACATACATGTCTAAAGCCTACCAAGCGGCAATATAATACATACATATCTAACCCACCAAGCGGCAATGTCTACAAAATACAAGAAAAATGAAAAAAAAAAAAAAAATGCCTGCGCAGGGGCTACATCATGGTATAACAATACATGGCTGGCCTAGAGGGAGTCATCATCTCTAACGGCATCATCAGCGACGTGCCTAACGCTACCGTTATTGGCATCATCATCCGCAGTGGGACCTATAAAAGGACCAGCTCGATCTGTTGGAGAACCTAAGACATATCCTATAACAGGGCCCCGAGCCCAATCATCTAAGGGGGCATATCCCCAACTACCAACTAGTCTAGGAGGAGTAGGCATATACTCTGACTAATGTCAGCGAATAGGAGGATCTATGCCAAGAATTTAAGGTGCATGAGGTACAAGCATCCTATGACCCCTCATCTTGCCAATCAAAACACCGATATACCTGCGAAATAGGCCTATCTCAACCTGAAGCTGACCCCTTTCTCTTTCTGTGGCAACAGCATATGCCTCCCTCTCTCTCTCTCTACCGTAGGTCTCTCACTCGAGCAAGAGATCTGGCAATCTCCTCCTGTATATTCCCCTTTTGGCAGTAGCAGTGCCCTTAAGATCTTTCATCCTAGCCTATTGGGTATCTACCTGTAACCTTAAGTGGACCTCCGAAGTCTGTCGAGCAAATGCTATGCCTCCAAGCACTCTGCCCGCACTCACAGGTCAATCATCCATGATAGGTTCGGATGAGGACTGCAAGAACCAAGTGAATTAGTCGGTGTCCTCAGTGACAAAACTCTCGAAAGAGCTTGTCATATAGTCAGGATCGTCCAAAATCATCTTAAAACATGTAAGCTCGTGAGGAGGGGTCCCTAGATACTCTGAAGACCGGAATAACCTAATGATATGTCCTCTCGGCCTAGAAAAACTCCCAGCTCGACAAAGCCCAAAACTAGTGTCGTGCCTGTGACTCAGCTATAGCAAGGGTAACCTCATGCCTAACTAACAACCTTCCATCATAGGGACGACTAAGTATCTCACCCCAGGTGACACAATCCAATGCAGCGCCAATAGTGGACGGCTGTGTCAAAACAACTCTAGTGATATTGCAGAGGGACCAAGCATATGCCCTAGGTTAAATCTCTGAAGAAATACCAAAATACTGTGGGCACAGGGCTAGGATATACTCGTATACCCACCATGTCAGAACAAGCCAACAACCCTTGAGGCTCCGAAAGCCACATCGCGAAGCCTGCCTCAAGAAAGTGATAAATAATCCATAAGAAAGGGCCCCATAATCATAGGCCCCTATGTCTAACACTACTATTATAGCTCCTAGCAGCTTACAAGTCAACACCGACTGGTTGTTGCCAAAAAGGCAACTACCGATGAAACAGAAAAAGAACTGCCTGAGAGCAATGTCATCTAGCTCCGCCTCCCAAGGTATGCTCTCTCAACCACTCTATACGGATCTGAGGCTCGTTGGTAGGCCCAAAATACTATCGCCTCACTAGAGTAAGAGGATAGCGAATGCCCAAAAGCTCCCTCGCAGTAGCAAAATCAATAGGATCGGACGGGCCTGAATACCCACTATGTCTAACACTACTATTATAGCTCCCAGCAGCTTACAAGTCAACACCGACTGGTTGTTGCCAAAAAGGCAACTACCGATGAAACAGAAAAAGAACTGCCTGAGAGCAATGTCATCTAGCTCCGCCTCCCAAGGTATGCTCTCTCAACCACTCTATACGGATCTGAGGCTTGTTGGTAGGCCCAAAATACTATCGCCTCACTAGAGTAAGAGGATAGCGAATGCCCAAAAGCTCCCTCGCAGTAGCAAAATCAATAGGATCGGACGGGCCTGAATACCCACTGAATCTAAGGCCCAGAATAGCCGTCCAGTCGAGGGGAAGGATTGCATACTCCCCACAACTCAAATGAAAGGTGCTAGTCTCTACATGAAATCGCTACACCAAAGTCTCTAGTATCACATACCGCATAGAATAAGGAGGAGTCCTCAGGAACTCCTTAAAGCCCTGCTTAATCAAAAATCTGTGATAATGCACATCCGACTCATGGTCTAATAGGTGGAGAAGGAATGAAAACCAAGCTCCTCGACCGCGAATCTTGTGAAAGGCCTGTGCCCGTCAGAACTACTACCAGTTAGCATGCATATCTACACATTTAGATTGGACAATTGAAAGAGAAAAAGGGAATGTACCTGAGCCTTCTGAGTCTAAGTGGAAGGATGACTCTTTAGACCATGCTGAAGATAAATGTCAGCTATACAGTGATCGATCTCTCTAGTATCAACCTCATCCCTAAACAAACCAAGCAGAAACCTCGATCTCGATGGCGATGCCTCTAAGGACTTGGACCTGGCCCAGCCCTATCATCGGCTACCAAATCAGCATTAACATCAAACATAAGCCCCTCCTCAAGCTTCTCACCCCCTAGGACTCCTCCCTTCTCAGTCTGAGGGAACTATGAAGAGCTGCCTCCTGAACCAGTGCGGGATTGAAACGAGACACTGGCCATCTCTGCAAAACACAGACTCCTAGTATGGTGTGCTATACGAATGCCTTTGGAAGGCACAGGATCATCACTTCCTCGATCGAAGCGCCTCTGAAGAGTCCACGTAACATGAAGACTAGTTGAGAAGTATCGTCATCATTGTTAGAAAAGACAATGGCGGGAGCCTTCCCACGAGCATCGCTAGATCTCGTCCACCGAGACATAATCTGCAGAAGCAAATTCAAGATTTGTTGGTAAGCCCAAAAGTATTTGGCAATGCAAGTAAACAGGTAAGTATGTCTGACCCTACTACCTAACACATGCCATGCATGTTCATACTGTTGGAATATTTGGTTTTGTATCTCATACAAAACACACAACAAAAGCAACAAACATGGATCTATTTCATTCATGATTGATAACATGCACTATGTAAATTTCAGAATTTAAGAACGAGATAGCGTACCTTGGTGTGGTGAAATTCAAAACAAAAGATTAGAAGTACTTGGAAACACTTTTAATCTTCACTCCAATTCCACTTTACACCCAAGAAGTGTGGTCTCTCAATTAGTTTCCAAGAGAGAATAATTGAGTGGCTTCACTCACACATACACACCACTTCACAATGATGTGTCTTTTTCTCTTATAAAAAATTATGTATGTTTCTCCGTTTATAACTAACTGATTATCTAATTGGGCTAGCCTATTGGGCCTTTCCAATTGGGCTTTAGTGTGTGGCTTGGAGTGGGACCAAAAGGGACCAATGAGACACTAGCTCCAATGGGCTTTGGGCTTTTCTATCAACTCTTGACAAGCCCAAAGTTACCATTAATTATATTTAATACCACCATATAAATATAATTGCACTCTAGGCCTTATTAATAAATTATATCCCAAGACTTTATTATACATGCAACCCCCTCATAAAATATTTGTAGTAATACAAAGTCATGAATATAGACTGCTACTTCGAAAATTGCTACATCTTAATCTTTGAGTACCTGGTTTAATCCTTTAAGTTATTCATCATATATTTATGAAATCCAATTTCATAAATATATACTTTAGTAACTCCTTACTAAAATGGTTAGGCCTAACACTCTAAATAACCAAACCCATTAAACTTATCTCAAGGGAATATTTTATATCTCCGTTAAGAGATTATGAATTCCATCTTAAGAATATATGTTCCATCAACACTAAATGTGGCTACCCAACATATTGAGGTTTTGATTGTTACTTTAGATCTCACTCTTGATATATCAAAGCAACCTACATCTCATGATTAGGTCCATTATTCTCTCAGGATTAAGAGTTCATACAAATAGAAGTCATGAGATTTATTATTCATTTTACAGTCGTTAGGAGAATAATAAATCTCACAGCGGTCCAGTTCAATATGTTTTAACTCTTAAAACATATCAACATATCAACTAGAAGTCTCCACTTCCATGATCAAGACAAATCATCTTAGTTGATATGTTATAGTCTTCGCAGATAAAATGCCCAATTTCATCACTGATTAAGAACTAAAATTCTGAGTTTACAAAGAACTTGTGATTAGTATCTTCCGTGACTAAATCACATAAATCACATACTATGCATCTCATGGACTATATGATAAAGTCCAAATATTCATGTTGTCATTATTTTAGATAAAAATAAAACAACTTTATTAATCATCACATTAAGTCATACACAATGTCATACGTAGCATCATACAATAGGATTTAAGGGCACATATCCTAACACATACTAAAATATCATGTCACCTTAAGTGTGAAAATTTTCAAAATACCTAACTCTCAGGATTTAATTTGACCATGCCAATTTAATCCTATCTCCTTTTTTCTCAAAATTCCAAAATTCTCAAAATACCTCTCTCTTAGGATTTGATTCAGCCATGCTCCTTTAATCCTATCTCTTTTTATATCACAATGTCAAAACTCTCAAAATACCTCTCTCACAGGATTTGATTCAGCCATGCTCGTTTAATCCTATCTCTTTTTATCTCAAAGTGTCAAAATTTTCAAAATACCTCTCTCTCAAGATTTGATTTGGCCATGCTTGTTTAATCCTATCTCTTTTTACTTCAAGATGTCAAAATTTTCAAAATACCTCTCTCTCAGTATTTGATTCGTCCATGCTTGTTTAATCCTATCTCTTTTTATCTCAAAGTGTCAAAATTTTACAAATTCGTATCTCTCAGGATTTGATTCAGTCATACTCATTTAATCCTATCTCTTTTAACTTCAAAATGTCAAAATTTGCAAAATAACTCTCTCTCAAGATTTGATTTGGCCATCCTCGTTTAATCCTATCTATTTTTTCTTCAAAATTTTCAAAATACATCTCTCTCTAGATATGATTTAGCTATGCTCGTTTAACCCTTTCTCTTTTTATCTTAAAGAGTCAAAATTTTTAAAATACCACTCTCTCAGGATTTGATTCAGTCATGCTAGTTTAATTTTATCTCTTTTTACTTCAAAATCTCAAAATTTTCAAAACACATATCTCTCAGGGCTTGATTTGGCCATGCTCATTTAATCATATCTCTTTTTACTTCAAGATGTCAAAATTTTCAAAATACCTCTCTCTCAGAATTTGATCCGGTCATGCTCGTTTAATCCTATCACTTTTTATCGCAAAGTGTCAAAATTTTTAAAATACCTCTCTCTTAGGATTCGATTCAGCAATGCTCATTTAGTCCTATCCCTTTGTTACTTTAAAATTTCAAAATTATCAAAATACCTCTCATCCAGGATTTGATTCGGCCATGCTCGTTTAATCTTATATCATGTTTTCTCAAAATGTCAAAATTTTCAAAATACCTCTCTCTCTAGATTTGATTCAGCCATGTTCGTATAATCTTTTCTCTTTTTATCTCAAAGTGTCAAAATTTTCAAAATACCTCTGTTTTCAGGATTTGATTCGCCCATGATTGTTTAATCCTATCTCTTTTTATCACAAAGTGTCAAAATTTTCAAAATACGTATCTCTCCGGATTTGATACGGTCATACTCATTTAATCCTATCCCTTTTTACTTCAAAAAGTCAAAATTTGCAAAATACTTCTCTCTCAGGATTTGATTTGTCCATGCATGTTTAATCCTATCTCTTTTTACTTCAAAATGTCCAAATTTTCAAAATGCCTCTCTCTCAGGACTTGATTTAGCCATTCTCGTTTAATCCTATCTCTTTTTATCTCAAAGCATCAAAATTTTCAAAATACCTCTATCTCAGGATTTGATTCGGTCATGCTCGTTTAATCCTATCTCTTTTTATCTCAAAGTGACAAAATTTTTAAAATACCTCTCTCTTAGGATTTGATTCAGCAATGCTCATTTAGTCCTATCCCTTTGTTACTTTAAAATTTCAAAATTATCAAAATACCTCTCTTCCAGGATTTGATTCGGCCATGCTCGTTTAATCTTATATCATGTTTTCTCAAAATGTCAAAATTTTCAAAATACCTCTCTCTCCAGATTTGATTCAGCCATGTTCGTATAATCTTATCTCTTTTTATCTCAAAGTGTCAAAATTTTCAAAATACCTCTCTTTTCAGGATTTGATTCGCCCATGACTGTTTAATCCTATCTCTTTTTATCTCAAAGTGTCAAAATTTTCAAAATACGTATCTCTCCGGATTAGATCCGGTCATACTCATTTAATCCTATCCCTTTTTACTTCAAAATGTCAAAATTTGCAAAATACTTCTCTCTCAGGATTTGATTTGTCCATGCATGTTTAATCCTATCTCTTTTTACTTAAAAATGTCCAAATTTTCAAAATGCCTCTCTCTCAGGACTTGATTTAGCCATTCTCATTTAATCCTATCTCTTTTTATCTCATAGCATCAAAATTTTCAAAATACCTCTATCTCAGGATTTGATTTGGTCATGCTCGTTTAATCCTATCTATTTTTATCTCAAAGTGACAAAATTTTTAAAATACCTCTCTCTTAGGATTTGATTCAGCAATGCTCATTTAGTCCTATCCCTTTGTTACTTTAAAATTTCAAAATTATCAAAATACCTCTCTTCCAGGATTTGATTCGGCCATGCCCGTTTAATCTTATATCATGTTTTCTCAAAATGTCAAAATTTTCAAAATACCTCTCTCTCTAGATTTGATTCAGCCATGTTCGTATAATCTTATCTCTTTTTATCTCAAAGTGTCAAAATTTTCAAAATACCTCTGTTTTCAGGATTTGATTCGCCCATGATTGTTTAATCCTATCTCTTTTTATCTCAAAGTGTCAAAATTTTCAAAATACGTATCTCTCCGGATTTGATTCGGTCATACTCATTTAATCCTATCCCTTTTGACTTCAAAATGTCAAAATTTGCAAAATACTTCTCTCTCAGGATTTGACTTGTCCATGCATGTTTAATCCTATCTCTTTTTACTTCAAAATGTCCAAATTTTCAAAATGCCTCTCTCTCAGGACTTGATTTAGCCATTCTCGTTTAATCCTATCTCTTTTTATCTCAAAGCATCAAAATTTTCAAAATACCTCTATCTCAGGATTTGATTCGGTCATGCTCGTTTAATCCTATCTCTTTTTATCTCAAAGTGACAAAATTTTTAAAATACCTCTCTCTTAGGATTTGATTCAGCAATGCTCATTTAGTCCTATCCCTTTTTACTTTAAAATTACAAAATTTTCAAAATACCTCTCTTCCAGGATTTGATTCGGCCATGCCCGTTTAATCTTATATCATGTTTTCTCAAAATGTCAAAATTTTCAAAATACCTCTGTCTCTCTAGATTTGACTCAGCCATGTTCGTATAATCTTATTTCTTTTTATCTCAAAGTGTCAAAATTTTCAAAATACCTCTCTTTTCAGGATATGATTCGGCCATGCTTGTTTAATCCTATCTCTTTTTATCTCAAAGTGTCAAAATTTTCAAAATACGTATCTCTCAGGATTTGATTTGGTTATACTCATTTAATCCTATCTCTTTTTACTTCAAATTGTCAAAATTTGCAAAATACTTCTCTCCAAGGATTTGTTTTGTCCATGCATGTTTAATCCTACAACTTTTTACTTCAAAATGTCAAAATTTTCAAAATGCCTCTCTTTCAGGACTTGATTTAGCCAAGCTCGTTTAATCCTATCTCTTTTTATCTCAAAGCACCAAAATTTTCAAAATACCTCTCTCTCAAGATTTGATTCGGTCATGCTCGGTTAATCCTATCTCTTTTTATCTCAAAGTGTCAAAATTTTTAAAATACCTCTCTGTTAAGATTTGATTCAGCAATGCTCATTTAGTCCTATCCCTTTGTAACTTTAAAATTTCAAAATTTTCAAAATTCCTCTCTTCCCGGATTTGATTCGGCCATGCTCGCTTAATCTTATATCATGTTTTCTCAAAATGTCAAAATTTTCAAAATACCTCTCTCTCTAGATTTGATTCAGCCAGGTTCGTATAATCTTATCTCTTTTTATCTCAAAGTGTCAAAATTTTCAAAATACCTCTCTTTTCAGGATTTGATTCGGCCAAGCTTGTTTAATCCTATCTCTTTTTATCTCAAAGTGTCAAAATTTCCAAAATACGTGTCTCTCAGGATTTGATTCTGTAATACTCATTTAATCCTATCCCTTTTTACTTCAAAATGTCAAAATTTGCAAAATACTTCCCTCTCAGGATTTGATTTGTCCATGCATGTTTAATTCTATCTCTTTTTACTTCAAAATGTCAAAATTTTCAAAATGCCTCTCTCTCAGGACTTGATTTAGCCATGCTCGTTTAATCCTATCTCTTTTTATCTCAAAACATCAAAATTTTCAAAATACCTCTCTCTCAGGATTTGATTCGGTCATGCTCGTTTAATCCTATCTCTTTTTATCTCAAAGTGTCAAAATTTCTAAAATACCTCTCTCTTAGGATTTGATTCAGCAATACTCATTTAGTCTTATCCCTTTGTTACTTTAAAATTTCTAAATTTTCAAAATACGTCTCTTCTAGGATTTGATTCGGCCATGCTCGCTTAATCTTATATCATGTTTTCTCAAAATGTGAAAATTTTCAAAATACCTCTGTCTCTAGATTTGATTTAGCCATGTTCGTATAATATTATCTCGTTTTATCTCAAAGTGTCAAATTTTCAAAATACCTCTCTTTTCAGTATTTGATTCAGCCATGCTTGTTTAATCCTATCTGTTTTTATCTCAAAGTGTCAAAATTTTGAAAATACGTGTCTCTAAGGATTTGATTCTGACATACTCATTTAATCCTATCTCTTTTTACTTCAAAATGTCAAAATTTGCAAAATACTTCACTCTCAGGATTTGATTTGTCCATGCATGTTTAATCCTATCTCTTTTTAATTCAAAATGTCAAAATTTACAAAATGCCTCCCTCTTAGGACTTGATTTAGCCATGCTCGTTTAATCTGATCTCTTTTTATCTCAAAGCATAAAAATTTTCAAAATACCTATCTCTCTGGATTTGATTCGGTCATGCTCGTTTAATCCTATCTCTTTTTATCTCAAAGTGTCAAAATTTTTAAAATACCTCTCTCTTAGGATTTGATTCAGCAATGCTCATTTAGTCCTATCCCTTTGTTACTTTAAAATTTCAAAATTTTCAAAATACCTCTCTTCTAGGATTTGATTCGACCATGCTCGCTTAATCTTATATCATGTTTTCTCAAAATGTCAAAATTTTCAAAATAACTCTTTCTCTAGATTTGATTCAGCCATGTTCGTATAATATTATCTCTTTTTATCTCAGAGTGTCAAAATTTTCAAAATACCTCTCTTTTCAGGATTTGATTCGGCCATGCCTGTTTAATCCTATCTCTTTTTATCTCAAAGTGTCAAAATTTTCAAAATACGTGTCTCTCAGGATTTGATTCTGACATACCCATTCAATCCTATCTCTTTTTACTTCAAAATGTCAAAATTTCCAAAATACTTCTCTCACAGAATTTGATTTGTCCATGCAAGTTTCATCCTATCTATTTTTACTTCAAAATGTCAAAATTTTCAAAATGCCTCTCTCTCAGGACATGATTTAGCCATGCTCGTTTAATCCTATCTCTTTTTATCTCAAAGCATAAAAATTTTCAAAATACCTCTCTCTCAGGATTTGATTCGGTCATGCTCGATTAATCCTATCTCTTTTTATCTCAAAGTGTCAAAATTTCGAAAATACCTCTCTCTTAGGATTTGAGTCAGCAATGCTCATTTAGTCCTATCCCTTTGTTACTTTAAAATTTCTAAATTTTCAAAATACGTCTCTTCTAGGATTGGATTCGGCCATGCTCGCTTAATCTTATATCATGTTTTCTCAAAATGTGAAAATTTTCAAAATACCTCTGTCTCTAGATTTGATTTAGCCATGTTCGTATAATATTATCTCGTTTTATCTCAAAGTGTCAAAATTTTCAAAATAACTCTCTTTTCAGGATTTGATTCGGCCATGCTTGTTTAACCCTATCTGTTTTTATCTCAAAGTGTCAAAATTTTGAAAATACGTGTCTCTAAGGATTTGATTCTGACATACTCATTTAATCCTATCTCTTTTTACTTTAAAATGTCAAAATTTGCAAAATACTTCACTCTCAGGATTTGATTTGTCCATGCATGTTTAATCCTATCTCTTTTTAATTCAAAATGTCAAAATTTACAAAATGCCTCTCTCTTAGGACTTGATTTAGCCATGCTCGTTTAATCCGATCTCTTTTTATCTCAAAGCATAAAAATTTTCAAAATACCTATCTCTCTGGATTTGATTCGGTCATGCTCGTTTAATCCTATCTCTTTTTATCTCAAAGTGTCAAAATTTTTAAAATACCTCTCTCTTAGGATTTGATTCAGCAATGCTCATTTAGTCCTATCCCTTTGTTACTTTAAAATTTCAAAATTTTCAAAATACCTCTCTTCCAGGATTTGATTCGACCATGCTCGCTTAATCTTATATCATGTTTTCTCAAAATGTCAAAATTTTCAAAATAACTCTTTCTCTAGATTCGATTCAGCCATGTTCGTATAATATTATCTCTTTTTATCTCAAAGTGTCAAAATTTTCAAAATACCTCTCTTTTCAGGATTTGATTCGGACATGCTTGTTTAATCCTATCTCTTTTTATCTCAAAGTGTCAAAATTTTCAAAATACTTGTCTCTCAGGATTTGATTCTGACATACCCATTCAATCCTATCTCTTTTTACTTCAAAATGTCAAAATTTGCAAAATACTTCTCTCACAGAATTTGATTTGTCCATGCAAGTTTCATCCTATCTATTTTTACTTCAAAATGTCAAAATTTTCAAAATGCCTCTCTCTCAGGACATGATTTAGCCATGCTCGTTTAATCCTATCTCTTCTTATCTCAAAGCATAAAAATTTTCAAAATACCTCTCTCTCAGGATTTGATTCGGTCATGCTCGATTAATCCTATCTCTTTTTATCTCAAAGTGTCAAAATTTTTAAAATACCTCTCTCTTAGGATTTGATTCAGCAATGCTCATTTAGTCCTATCCCTTTGTTACATTAAAATTTCAAAATTTTCAAAATACCTCTCTTCCAGGATTAGATTCGGCCATTCTCGCTTAATCTTATATCATTTTTTCTCAAAATGTCAAAATTTTCAAAATACCTCTCTCTCGAGATTTGATTCAGCCATGTTCGTATAATCTTATCTCTTTTTATCTCAAAGTGTCAAAATTTTCAAAATACCTCTCTTTTCAGGATTTGATTCAGCCATGCTTGTTTAATCCTATCTGTTTTTATCTCAAAGTGTCAAAATTTTGGAAATACGTGTCTCTAAGGATTTGATTCTGACATACTCATTTAATCCTATCTCTTTTTACTTCAAAATGTCAAAATTTGCAAAATACTTCACTCTCAGGATTTGATTTGTCCATGCATGTTTAATCCTATCTCTTTTTAATTCAAAATGTCAAAATTTACAAAAAGCCTCTCTCTTAGGACTTGATTTAGCCATGCTCGTTTAATCTGATATCTTTTTATCTCAAAGCATAAAAATTTTCAAAATACCTATCTCTCTGGATTTGATTCGGTCATGCTCGTTTAATCCAATCTCTTTTTATCTCAAAGTGTCAAAATTTTTAAAATACCTCTCTCTTAGGATTTGATTCAGCAATGCTCATTTAGTCATATCCCTTTGTTACTTTAAAATTTCAAAATTTTCAAAATACCTCTCTTCCAGGATTTGATTCGACCATGCTCGCTTAATCTTATATCATGTTTTCTAAAAATGTCAAAATTTTCAAAATAACTCTTTTTCTAGATTTGATTCAGCCATGTTCGTATAATATTATCTCTTTTTATCTCAAAGTGTCAAAATTTCCAAAATACCTCTCTTTTCAGGATTTGATTCGGCCATGCTTGTTTAATCCTATCTCTTTTTATCTCAAAGTGTCAAAATTTTCAAAATAAGTGTCTCTCAGGATTTGATTCTGACATACCCATTCAATCCTATCTCTTTTTACTTCAAAATGTCAAAATTTGCAAAATACTTCTCTCACAGAATTTGATTTGTTCATGCAAGTTTCATCCTATCTATTTTTACTTCAAAATTTCAAAATTTTCAAAATGCCTCTCTCTCAGGACATGATTTAGCCATGCTCGTTTAATCCTATCTCTTTTTATCTCAAAGCATCAAAATTTTCAAAATGCCTATGTCTCAGGATTTGATTCGGCCATGCTCGTTTAATCCTATATCTTTTTATCTCAAAGTGTTAAAATTTTTAAAATACCTCTCTCTTAGGATTTGATTCAGCAATGCTCATTTAGTCCTATCCCTTTTTACTTTAAAATTTCAAAATTTCCAAAATACCTCTCTTTTCAGGATTTGATTCGGCCATGCCTGTTTAATCCTATCTGTTTTTATCTCAAAGTGTCAAAATTTTCAAAATACGTGTCTCTCAGGATTTGATTTTGTCATACTCATTTAATCCTATCTCTTTTTACGTCAAAATGTCAAAATTTGCAAAATACTTCTCTCTCAGGATTTGATTTGTCCTTGCATGTTTAATCCTATCTCTTTTTACTTCAAAATGTCGAAATTTTCAAAATGCCTCCCTCTCAGGACTTGATTTAGCCATGCTCGTTTAATCCTATCTCTTTTTATCTCAAAACATAAAAATTTTCAAAATACCTATCTCTCAGGATTTGATTCGGTCGTGCTCGTTTAATCCTATCTCTTTTTATCTCGAAGTGTCAAACTTTTTAAAATACCTCTCTCTTAGGATTTGATTAAGAAATGCACATTTAGTCCTATCCCTTTTTACTTTGAAATTTAAAAATTTTCAAAATACCTATCTTCTAGGATTTGATTCGGCCATGCTCGTTTAATCTTAAATCATGTTTTCTCAAAATGTCAATATTTTCAAAATACCTCTCTCTCTCTCTCTAGATTTGATTCAGCCATGTTCGTATAATCTTATCTCTTTTTATCTAAACGTGTCAAAATTTTCAAATTACCTCTATTTTCAGGATTTGATTCGGCCATGGTTGTTTAATCTTATCTCTTTTATCTCAAAGTGTCAAAATTTTCAAAATACGTATCTCTCTGGATTTGATTCGGTTATACTCATTTAATCCTATCTCTTTTTACTTCAAACTGTCAAAATTTGCAAAATACTTCTCTCTCAGGATTTGATTTGTCCATGCATGTTTAATCCTATATCTTTTTACTTCAAAATGTCAAAATTTTCAAAAAGCCTCTCTTTCAGGACTTGATTTAGCCATGCTCGTTTAATCCTATCTCTTTTTATCTCAAAGCATCAAAATTTTCAAAATACCTCTCTCTCAGGATTTGATTCGGTCATGCTCGTTTAATCCTATCTCTTTTTATCTCAAAGTGTCAAACTTTTTAAAATACCTCTATCTTAGGATTTGATTCAGAAATGCTCATTTAGTCCTATCCCTTTTTACATTGAAATTTCAAAATTTTCAAAATACTTCTCTCTCCGGATTTGATTTGTCCGTGCATGTTTAATCCTATATCTTTTTTCCTCAAAATGTCAAAATTTTCAAAAAGACTCTCTTTCAGGACTTGATTTAGCCATGCTCGTTTAATCCTATCTCTTTTTATCTCAAAGCATCAAAATTTTCAAAATACCACTCTCTCAGGATTTGATTCAGTCATACTCATTTAATCCTATCTCTTTTTACTTCAAAATGTCAAAATTTGCAAAATACTTCTCTCTCAAGATTTGATTTGTCCGTGCTTGTTTAATCCTATCTCTTTTTACTTGAAAATGTCAAAATTTTCAAAATGCCTCTCTCTCAGGACTTGATTTAGCCATGCTCGTTTAATCCTCTCTCTTTTTATCTCAAAGCATAAAAATTTTCAAAATAGCTATCTCTCAAGATTTGATTCGATCATGCTTGTTTAATCCTATCTCTTTTTATCTCGAAGTGTCAAACTTTTTAAAATACGTCTCTCTTAGGATTTGATTCAGAAATGCTCATTTAGTCCTATCCCTTTTTACTTTGAAATTTCAAAATTTTCAAAATACCTATCTTCTAGGATTTGATTCGGCCATGCTCGTTTAATCTTAAATCATGTTTTCTCAAAATGTCAAAATTTTCAAAATACCTCTCTCCCTCTCTAGATTTGATTCAGCCATGTTCGTATAATCTTATCTCTTTTTATCTCAAAGTGTCAAAATTTCCAAAATACCTCTCTTTTCAGGATTTGATTCGGCCATGCCTGTTTAATCCTATCTGTTTTTATCTCAAAGTGTCAAAATTTTCAAAATACGTGTCTCTCAGGATTTGATTTTGTCATACTCATTTAATCCTATCTCTTTTTACGTCAAAATGTCAAAATTTGCAAAATACTTCTCTCTCAGGATTTGATTTGTCCTTGCATGTTTAATCCTATCTCTTTTTACTTCAAAATGTCGAAATTTTCAAAATGCCTCCCTCTCAGGACTTGATTTAGCCATGCTCGTTTAATCCTATCTCTTTTTATCTCAAAACATAAAAATTTTCAAAATACCTATCTCTCAGGATTTGATTCGGTCGTGCTCGTTTAATCCTATCTCTTTTTATCTCGAAGTGTCAAACTTTTTAAAATACCTCTCTCTTAGGATTTGATTAAGAAATGCACATTTAGTCCTATCCCTTTTTACTTTGAAATTTAAAAATTTTCAAAATACCTATCTTCTAGGATTTGATTCGGCCATGCTCGTTTAATCTTAAATCATGTTTTCTCAAAATGTCAATATTTTCAAAATACCTCTCTCTCTCTCTCTAGATTTGATTCAGCCATGTTCGTATAATCTTATCTCTTTTTATCTAAACGTGTCAAAATTTTCAAATTACCTCTATTTTCAGGATTTGATTCGGCCATGGTTGTTTAATCTTATCTCTTTTATCTCAAAGTGTCAAAATTTTCAAAATACGTATCTCTCTGGATTTGATTCGGTTATACTCATTTAATCCTATCTCTTTTTACTTCAAACTGTCAAAATTTGCAAAATACTTCTCTCTCAGGATTTGATTTGTCCATGCATGTTTAATCCTATATCTTTTTACTTCAAAATGTCAAAATTTTCAAAAAGCCTCTCTTTCAGGACTTGATTTAGCCATGCTCGTTTAATCCTATCTCTTTTTATCTCAAAGCATCAAAATTTTCAAAATACCTCTCTCTCAGGATTTGATTCGGTCATGCTCGTTTAATCCTATCTCTTTTTATCTCAAAGTGTCAAACTTTTTAAAATACCTCTATCTTAGGATTTGATTCAGAAATGCTCATTTAGTCCTATCCCTTTTTACATTGAAATTTCAAAATTTTCAAAATACTTCTCTCTCCGGATTTGATTTGTCCGTGCATGTTTAATCCTATATCTTTTTTCCTCAAAATGTCAAAATTTTCAAAAAGACTCTCTTTCAGGACTTGATTTAGCCATGCTCGTTTAATCCTATCTCTTTTTATCTCAAAGCATCAAAATTTTCAAAATACCACTCTCTCAGGATTTGATTCAGTCATACTCATTTAATCCTATCTCTTTTTACTTCAAAATGTCAAAATTTGCAAAATACTTCTCTCTCAAGATTTGATTTGTCCGTGCTTGTTTAATCCTATCTCTTTTTACTTGAAAATGTCAAAATTTTCAAAATGCCTCTCTCTCAGGACTTGATTTAGCCATGCTCGTTTAATCCTCTCTCTTTTTATCTCAAAGCATAAAAATTTTCAAAATAGCTATCTCTCAAGATTTGATTCGATCATGCTTGTTTAATCCTATCTCTTTTTATCTCGAAGTGTCAAACTTTTTAAAATACGTCTCTCTTAGGATTTGATTCAGAAATGCTCATTTAGTCCTATCCCTTTTTACTTTGAAATTTCAAAATTTTCAAAATACCTATCTTCTAGGATTTGATTCGGCCATGCTCGTTTAATCTTAAATCATGTTTTCTCAAAATGTCAAAATTTTCAAAATACCTCTCTCCCTCTCTAGATTTGATTCAGCCATGTTCGTATAATCTTATCTCTTTTTATCTCAAAGTGTCAAAATTTTCAAATTACCTCTCTTTTCAGGATTTGATTCGGCCATGCTTGTTTAATCTTATCTCTTTTTATCTCAAAATGTCAAAATTTTCAAAATACGTATCTCTCTGGATTTGATTCGGTTATACTCATTTAATCCTATCTCTTTTTACTTCAAACTGTCAAAATTTGCAAAATACTTCTCTCTCTGGGTTTGATTTGTCCATGCATGTTTAATCCTATATCTTTTTACTTCAAAATGTCAAAATTTTCAAAAAGCCTCTCTTTCAGGACTTGATTTAGCCATGCTCATTTAATCCTATCTCTTTTTATCTCAAAGCATCAAAATTTTCAAAATACCTCTCTCTCAGGATTTGATTCGGTCATGCTCGTTTAATCCTATCTCTTTTTATCTCGAAGTGTCAAAATTTTCAAAATACATATCTCTCAGGATTTGATTCGGTCATACTCATTTAATCCTATTTCTTTTTACTTCAAACTGTCAAAATTTGCAAAATACTTCTCTCTCAGGATTTGATTTGTCCATGCATGTTTAATCCTATATCTTTTTACTTCAAAATGTCAAAATTTTCAAAAAGACTCTCTTTCAGGACTTGATTTAGCCATGCTCGTTTAATCCTATCTCTTTTTATCTCAAAGCATCAAAATTTTCAAAATACCTCTCTCTCAGGATTTGATTCTGTCATACTCATTTAATCCTATCTCTTTTTACTTCAAAATGTCAAAATTTGCAAAATACTTCTCTCTCAAGATATGATTTGTCCATGCATGTTTAATCCTATCTCTTTTCACTTCAAAATGTCAAAATTTTCAAAATGCCTCTCTCTCAGGACTTGATTTAGCCATGCTCGTTTAATCCTCTCTCTTTTTATCTCAAAGCATAAAAATTTTCAAAATGCCAATCTCTCAGGATTTGATTTGGTCATGCTCGTTTAATCCTATCTCTTTTTATCTCAAAGTGTCAAACTTTTTAAAATACCTCTCTCATAGGATTTGATTCAGAAATGCTCATTTAGTCCTATCCCTTTTTACTTTGAAATTTCAAAATTTTCAAAATACCTCTCTTCCAGGATTTGATTCGGCCATGCTCGTTTAATCTTATATCATGTTTTCTAAAAATGTAAAAATTTTCAAAATACCTCTCTCTCTCTCTAGATTTGATTCAGCCATGTTCGTATTATCTTATCTTTTTTTATCTAAAAGTGTCAAAATTTTCACATTAACTCTCTTTTCAGGATTTGATTCGGCCATGCTTGTTTAATCTTATCCCTTTTTATCTCAAAGTGTCAAAATTTTCAAAATACGTATCTCTCAGGATTTGATTCGGTTATACTCATTCAATCCTATCTCTTTTTACTTCAAACTGTCAAAATTTGCAAAATACTTCTCTCTCAGGATTTGATTTGTCCATGCATGTTTAATCCTATATCTTTTTACTTCAAAATGCCAAAATTTTCAAAAAGCCTCTCTTTCAGGACTTGATTTAGCCATGCTCTTTTAATCCTATCACATTTTATCTCAAAGCATCAAAATTTTCAAAATACCTCTCTCTCAGGATTTGATTCGGTCATGCTCGTTTAATCCTATCTCTTTTTATCTCGAAGTGTCAAAATTTTCAAAATACATATCTCTCAGGATTTGATTCGGTTATACTCATTTAATTCTATATCTTTTTACTTCAAACTGTCAAAATTTGCAAAATACTTCTCTCTCAGGATTTGATTTGTCCATGCATGTTCAATCCAATATCTTTTTACTTCAAAATGTCAAAATTTTCAAAAAGACTCTCTTTCAGGACTTGATTTAGCCATGCTCGTTTAATCCTATCACTTTTTATCTCAAAGCATCAAAATTTTCAAAATACCTTTCTCTCAGGATTTGATTCTGTCATACTCATTTAATCCTATCTCTTTTTACTTCAAAATGTCAAAATTTGCAAAATACTTCTCTCTCAAGATATGATTTGTCCATGCATGTTTAATCCTATCTCTTTTCACTTCAAGATGTCAAAATTTTCAAAATGCCTCTCTCTCAGGACTTGATTTAGCCATGCTCGTTTAATCCTCTCTCTTTTTATCTCAAAGCATAAAAATTTTCAAAATGCCAATCTCTCAGGATTTGATTTGGTCATGCTCGTTTAATCCTATCTCTTTTTATCTCAAAGTGTCAAACTTTTTAAAATACCTCTCTCTTAGGATTTGATTCAGAAATGCTCATTTAGTCCTATCCCTTTTTACTTTGAAATTTCAAAATTTTCAAAATACCTCTCTTCCAGGATTTGATTCGGCCATGCTCGTTTAATCTTATATCATGTTTTCTAAAAATGTCAAAATTTTCAAAATACCTCTCTCTCTCTCTAGATTTGATTCAGCCATGTTCGTATTATCTTATCTCTTTTTATCTAAAAGTGTCAAAATTTTCAAATTAACTCTCTTTTCAGGATTTGATTCGGCCATGCTTGTTTAATCTTATCTCTTTTTATCTCAAAGTGTCAAAATTTTCAAAATACGTATCTCTCAGGATTTGATTCGGTTATACTCATTCAATCCTATCTCTTTTTACTTCAAACAGTCAAAATTTGCAAAATACTTCTCTCTCAGGATTTGATTTGTCCATGCATGTTTAATCCTATATCTTTTTACTTCAAAATGTCAAAATTTTCAAAAAGCCTCTCTTTCAGGACTTGATTTAGCCATGCTCTTTTAATCCTATCACATTTTATCTCAAAGCATCAAAATTTTCAAAATACCTCTCTCTCAGGATTTGATTCGGTCAAGCTCGTTTAATCCTATCTCTTTTTATCTCGAAGTGTCAAAATTTTTAAAGTACCTCTCTCTTAGGATTTTGATTCAGCAATGCTCATTTAGTCCTATCCCTTTGTTACTTTAAAATTTCATAATTTTCAAAATACCTCTCTTCCAGGATTTGATTCGGCCATGCTCGTTTAATCTTATATCATGTTTTCTCAAAATGTCAAAATTTTCAAAATACCTCTCTCTCTCTCTCTAGATTTGATTCAGCCATGTTCGTATAATCTTATATCTTTTTATCTCAAAGTGTCAAAATTTTCAAAACACCTCTCTTTTCAGGATTTGATTCGGCCATGCTTGTGTAATCCTATCTCTTTTCATCTCAAAGTGTCGAAACTTTCAAAATACGTGTCTCTCAGGATTTGATTATGTCATACTCATTTAATCCTATCTCTTTTTACTTTAAAATGTCAAAATTTGCAAAATACTTCTCTCTCAGGATTTGATTTGTCCATGCATGTTTAATCCAATCTCTTTTTACTTCAAAATGACAAAATTTTCAAAATGCCTCTCTCTCAGGACTTGATTTAGCCATGCTCGTTTATTCCTATCTCTTTTTATCTCAAAGCATCAAAATTTTCAGAATACCTATCTCTTAGGATTTGATTCGGTCATGCTCATTTAATCCTATCTCTTTTCATCTCAAAGTGTCAAAATTTTTAAAATACCTCTCTCTTAGGATTTGATTCAGCAATGCTCATTTAGTCCTATCCCTTTTAACTTTAAAATTTCAAAATTTTCAAAAGACCTCTCTTCCAGGATTTGATTCTGTCATGCTCGTTTAATCTTATATCATGTTTTCTCAAAATATAAAAATTTTCAAAATACCTCTCTCTCTCTAGATTTGATTCAGCCATGTTCGTATAATCCTATCTCTTTTTTTCTCAAAGTGTCAAAATTTTCAAAATACCTGTCTTTTCAGAATTTGATTCGGCCATGCTTGTTTGATCCTATCTCTTTTTATCTCAAAGTGTCAAAATTTTCAAAATACATATCTCTCAGGATTTGATTCAGTTATACTCATTTAATCCTATCTCTTTTTACTTCAAATTGTCAAAATTTGCAAAATACTTCTCTCTTAGGATTTGATTTGTCCATGCATGTTTAATCCTGTCTATTTTTACTTCAAAATGTTAAAATTTTCAAAATGCCTCTCTCTCTCAGGACTTGATTTAACCATGCTCGTTTAATCCTATCTCTTTTTATCTCAAAGCATAAAAATTTTCAAAATACCTATCTCTCGGGAATTGATTCGGTCGTGCTCGTTTAATCCTCTCTCTTTTTAACTCAAAGTGTCAAAATTTTTAAAATACCTCTCTCTTAGGATTTGATTCAGCAATGCTCATTTAGTCCTATCCCTTTGTCACTTTAAAATTTCAAAATTTTCAAAATACCTCTCTTCCAGGATTTGATTCGGCCATGCTCGCTTAATCTTATATCATGTTTTCTCAAAATTTCAAAATTTTCAAAATACCTCTCTCTCTAGATTTGATTTAGCCATGTTCGTATAATCTTATCTCTTTTTATCTCAAAGTGTCAAAATTTTTGAAATACCTATCTTTTCAGGATTTGATTCGGCCATGCTTGTTTAATCCGATCTGTTTTTATCTCAAAGTGTCAAAATTTTCAAAATACATGTCTCTTAGGATTTGATTCTGACATACTCATTTAATCCTATCTCTTTTTACTTCAAAATGTCAAAATTTGCAAAATACTTCTCTCTTTGGATTTGATTTGTCCATGCATGTTTAATCCGATCTCTTTTTACTTCAAAATGTCAAAATTTTCAAAATGCCTCTCTCTCAGGACTTGATTTAGCCATGCTCGTTTAATCCTATCTCTTTTTATCTCAAAGCATAAAAATTTTCAAAATACCTATCTTTCAGGATTTGATTCCGTCATGCTCGTTTAACCCTATCTCTTTTTATCTCAAAGTGTCAAAATTTTTAAAATACCTCTCTCTTAGGATTTGATTCAGTAATGCTCATTTAGTCCTATCCCTTTGTTACTTTAAAATTTCAAAATTTTCAAAATACCTCTCTTCTAGGATTTGATTCGGCCATGCTCGCTTAATCTTATATCATGTTTTCTCAAAATGGCAAAATTTTCAAAATACGTCTCTCTCTAGATTTGATTCAGCCGTGTTCGTATAATCTTATCTCTTTTTATCTCAAAGTGTCAAAATTTTTAAAATACCTCTCTTTTTAGGCTTTGATTCGGCCATGCTTGTTTAATCCTATCTCTTTTTATCTCAAAGTGTCAAAATTTTCAAAATACGTGTCTCTTAGGGTTTGATTCTGTCATAATCATTTAATCCTATCTCTTTTTACTTCAAAATGTCAAAATTTGCAAAATACTTCTCTCTCAGGATTTGATTTGTCCATGCATGTTTAATCGTATATCTTTTTACTTTAAAATTTCAAAATTTTCAAAAAGCCTCTCTTTCAGGACTTGATTTAGCCATGCTCGTTTAATCCTATCTCTTTTTATCTCAAAACATCAAAATTTTCAAAATACCTCTCTCTCAGGATTTGATTCGGTCATGCTCGTTTAATCCTATCTCTTTTTATCTCAAAGTGTCAAAATTTTTAAAATACCTTTCTCTTAGGATTTGATTCGGCAATGCTCATTTAGTCCTATCCCTTTGTTACTTTAAAATTTCAAAATTTTCAAAATACCTCTCTTCCAGGATTTGATTCGGCCATGCTCGTTTAATCTTATATCATGTTTTCTCAAAACGTCAAAATTTTCAAAATACCTCTCTCTCTCTCTAGATTTGATTCAGCCGTGTTCGTATAATCTTATCTCTTTTTATCTCAAAGTGTCAAAATTTTCAAAATACCTCTCTTTTTAGGATTTGATTCTGCCATGCTTGTTTAATCCTATCTCTTTTTATCTCAAAGTGTCAAAATTTTCAAAATACGTGTCTCTCAGGATTTGATTCTGTCATACTCATTTAATCCTATCTCTTTTTACTTCAAAATGTCAAAATTTGCAAAATACTTCTCTCTCGGGATTTGATTTGTCCATGCATGTTTAATCCGATCTCTGTTTACTTCAAAATGTCAAAATTTTCCAAATGCCTCTCTCTCAGGACTTGATTTAGCCATGCTCGTTTAATCCTATCTCTTTTTATCTCAAAACATCAAAATTTTCAAAATACCTCTCTTTTCAGGATTTGATTCGGCCATGCTTGTTTAATCCTATCTCTTTTTATCTCAAAGTGTCAAAATTTTCAAAATACGTGTCTCTCAGGATTTGATTCTGTCATACTCATTTAATCCTATCTCTTTTTACTTCAAAATGTCAAAATTTGCAAAATACTTCTCTCTCAGGATTTGATTTGTCCATGCAAGTTTAATCCGATCTCTTTTTACTTCAAAATGTCAAAATTTTCAAAATGCCTCTCTCTCAGGACTTGATTTAGCCATGCTCATTTAATCCTATCTCTTTTTATCTCAAAACATCAAAATTTTCAAAATACCTATCTCTCAGGATTTGATTCGGTCATGCTCGTTTAATCCTATCTCTTTTTATCTCAAAGTGTCAAAATTTCTAAAATACCTCTCTCTTTGGATTTGATTCAGCAATGCTCATTTAGTCCTATCCCTTTGTTACTTTAAAATTTCAAAATTTTCAAAATACCTCTCTTCCAGGATTTGATTCCGCCATGCTCGCTTAATCTTTTATCATGTTTTCTCAAAATGTCAAAATTTTCAAAATACCTCTCTCTCTAGATTTGATTCAGCCATGTTCGTATAATCTTATCTCTTTTTATCTCAAAGTGTTAAAATTTTCAAAATACCTCTCTTTTCAGGATTTGATTCGGCCATGCTTGTTTAATCCTATCTCTTTTTATCTCAAAGTGTCAAAATTTTCAAAATACGTGCTCTCAGGATTTGATTCTGTTATACTCATTTAATCCTATCTCTTTTTACTTCAAAATGCCAAAATTTGCAAAATACTTCTCTCACAGGATTTGATTTGTCCTTGCATGTTTAATCCTATCTCTTTTTACTTCAAAATGTCAAAATTTTCAAAACGCCTCTCTCTCAAGACTTGATTTAGCCATGCTAGTTTAATCCAATCTCTTTTTATCTCAAAGCATCAAAATTTTCAAAATACCTATCTTTCAGTATTTGATCCGGTCATGCTCATTTAATCCTATCTCTTTTTATCTCAAAGTGTCAAAATTTTTAAAATACCTCTCTCTTAGGATTTGATTCAGCAATGCTCATTTAGTCCTATCCCTTTTTACTTTAAAATTTCAAAATTTTCAAAATACCTCTCTTCCAGGATTTGATTCGGCCATGCTCGTTTAATCTTATATCATGTTTTCTCAAAATGTCAAAATTTTCAAAATACCTCTCTCTCTCTCTCTAGATTTGATTCAGCCATGTTCGTATAATCTTATCTCTTTTTATCTCAAAGTGTCAAAATTTTCAAAATACCTCTCTTTTCAGGATTTGATTCGGCCATGCTTGTTTGATCCTATCTCTTTTTATCTCAAAGTGTCAAAATTTTCAAAATACATATCTCTCAGGATTTGATTCGGTTATACTCATTTAATCCTATCTCTTTTTACTTCTAATTGTCAAAATTTGCAAAATACTTCTCTCTCAGGATTTGATTTGTCCATGCATGTTTAATCCTATATCTTTTTACTTCAAAATGTCATAATTTTCAAAATGCCTCTCTTTCAGGACTTGATTTAGCCATGCTCGTTTAATCCTATCTCTTTTTATCTCAAAGCATCAAAATTTTCAAAATACCTCTCTCTCAGGATTTGATTCGGTCATGCTCGTTTAATCCTGTCTCTTTTTATCTCAAAGTTTCTAAATTTTTAAAATACCTCTCTCTTAGGATTTGATTCAGAAATGCTCATTTAGTCCTATCCCTTTGTTACTTTAAAATTTCAAAATTTTCAAAATACCTCTCTTCCAGGATTTGATTCGGCCTTGCTCGCTTAATCTTATATCATGTTTTCTCGAAATGTCAAAATTTTCAAATACCTCTCTCTCTCGATTTGATTCAGCCATGTTCGTATAATCTTATCTCTTTTTATCTCAAAGTGTCAAAATTTTCAGAATACCTCTCTTTTTGGGCTTTGATTCGGCCATGCTTGTTTAATCCTATCTCTTTTTATGTCAAAGTGTCAAAATTTTAAAAATACGTGTCTCTCAGGGTTTGATTCTGTCATAGTCATTTAATCCTCTCTCTTTTTACTTCAAAATGTCAAAATTTGCAAAATACTTCTCTCTCAGGATTTGATTTGTCCATGCATGTTTAATCCTATATCTTTTTACTTCAAAATTTGAAAATTTTCAAAAAATGTCTCTCTCTCAGGACTTGATTTAGCCATGCTCGTTTAATCCTATCTCTTTTTATCTCAAAACATCAAAATTTTCAAAATACCACTCTCTCAGGATTTGATTTGGTCATGCTCGTTTAATCCTATCTCTTTTTATCTCATAGTGTCAAAATTTTTAAAATACCTCTCTCATAGGATTTGATTCAGCAATGCTCATTTAGTCCTATCCCTTTTTACTTTAAAATTTTAAAATTTTCAAAGTACCTCTCTTCCGAGATTTGATTCGGCCCTGCTCGTTTAATCTTATATCATGTTTTCTCAAAATGTCAAAATTTTCAAAATACCTCTCTCTCTAGATTTGATTCAGCCATGTTCGTATAATCTTATCTCTTTTTATCTCAAAGTGTCAAAATTTTCAAAATACCTCTCTTTTTAGGATTTGATTCTGCCATGCTTGTTTAATCCTATCTCTTTTTATCTCAAAGTGTCAAAATTTTCAAAATACGTGTCTCTCGGGATTTGATTCTGTCATACTCATTTAATCCTATCTCTTTTTACTTCAAAATGTCAAAATTTGCAAAATACTTCTCTCTCGGGATTTGATTTGTCCATGCATGTTTAATCCGATCTCTGTTTACTTCAAAATGTCAAAATTTTCCAAATGCCTCTCTCTCAGGACTTGATTTAGCCATGCTCGTTTAATCCTATCTCTTTTTATCTCAAAACATCAAAATTTTCAAAATACCTCTCTTTTCAGGATTTGATTCGGCCATGCTTGTTTAATCCTATCTCTTTTTATCTCAAAGTGTCAAAATTTTCAAAATACGTGTCTCTCAGGATTTGATTCTGTCATACTCATTTAATCCTATCTCTTTTTACTTCAAAATGTCAAAATTTGCAAAATACTTCTCTCTCAGGATTTGATTTGTCCATGCATGTTTAATCCGATCTCTTTTTACTTCAAAATGTCAAAATTTTCAAAATGCCTCTCTCTCAGGACTTGATTTAGCCATGCTCATTTAATCCTATCTCTTTTTATCTCAAAACATCAATATTTTCAAAATACCTATCTCTCAGGATTTGATTCGGTCATGCTCGTTTAATCCTATCTCTTTTTATCTCAAAGTGTCAAAATTTCTAAAATGCCTCTCTCTTTGGATTTGATTCAGCAATGCTCATTTAGTCCTATCCCTTTGTTACTTTAAAATTTCAAAATTTTCAAAATACCTCTCTTCCAGGATTTGATTCCGCCATGCTCGCTTAATCTTTTATCATGTTTTCTCAAAATGTCAAAATTTTCAAAATACCTCTCTCTCTAGATTTGATTCAGCCATGTTCGTATAATCTTATCTCTTTTTATCTCAAAGTGTCAAAATTTTCAAAATACCTCTCTTTTCAGGATTTGATTCGGCCATGCTTGTTTAATCCTATCTCTTTTTATCTCGAAGTGTCAAAATTTTCAAAATACGTGGCTCTCAGGATTTGATTCTGTTATACTCATTTAATCCTATCTCTTTTTACTTCAAAATGCCAAAATTTGCAAAATACTTCTCTCTCAGGATTTGATTTGTCCATGCATGTTTAATCCTATCTCTTTTTACTTCAAAATGTCAAAATTTTCAAAACGCCTCTCTCTCAAGACTTGATTTAGCCATGCTAGTTTAATCCTATCTCTTTTTATCTCAAAGCATCAAAATTTTCAAAATACCTATCTTTCAGTATTTGATTCGGTCATGCTCATTTAATCCTATCTCTTTTTATCTCAAAGTGTCAAAATTTTTAAAATACCTCTCTCTTAGGATTTGATTCAGCAATGCTCATTTAGTCCTATCCCTTTTTACTTTAAAATTTCAAAATTTTCAAAATACCTCTCTTCCAGGATTTGATTCGGCCATGCTCGTTTAATCTTATATCATGTTTTCTCAAAATGTCAAAATTTTCAAAATACCTCTCTCTCTCTCTCTAGATTTGATTCAGCCATGTTCGTATAATCTTATCTCTTTTTATCTCAAAGTGTCAAAATTTTCAAAATACCTCTCTTTTCAGGATTTGATTCGGCCATGCTTGTTTGATCCTATCTCTTTTTATCTCAAAGTGTCAAAATTTTCAAAATACATATCTCTCAGGATTTGATTCGGTTATACTCATTTAATCCTATCTCTTTTTACTTCTAATTGTCAAAATTTGCAAAATACTTCTCTCTCAGGATTTGATTTGTCCATGCATGTTTAATCCTATATCTTTTTACTTCAAAATGTCATAATTTTCAAAATGCCTCTCTTTCAGGACTTGATTTAGCCATGCTCGTTTAATCCTATCTCTTTTTATCTCTAAGCATCAAAATTTTCAAAATACCTCTCTCTCAGGATTTGATTCGGTCATGCTCGTTTAATCCTGTCTCTTTTTATCTCAAAGTTTCTAAATTTTTAAAATACCTCTCTCTTAGGATTTGATTCAGAAATGCTCATTTAGTCCTATCCCTTTGTTACTTTAAAATTTCAAAATTTTCAAAATACCTCTCTTCCAGGATTTGATTCGGCCTTGCTCGCTTAATCTTATATCATGTTTTCTCGAAATGTCAAAATTTTCAAAATACCTCTCTCTCTCGATTTGATTCAGCCATGTTCGTATAATCTTATCTCTTTTTATCTCAAAGTGTCAAAATTTTCAGAATACCTCTCTTTTTAGGCTTTGATTCGGCCATGCTTGTTTAATCCTATCTCTTTTTATGTCAAAGTGTCAAAATTTTAAAAATACGTGTCTCTCAGGGTTTGATTCTGTCATAGTCATTTAATCCTCTCTCTTTTTACTTCAAAATGTCAAAATTTGCAAAATACTTCTCTCTCAGGATTTGATTTGTCCATGCATGTTTAATCCTATATCTTTTTACTTCAAAATTTGAAAATTTTCAAAAAATGTCTCTCTCTCAGGACTTGATTTAGCCATGCTCGTTTAATCCTATCTCTTTTTATCTCAAAACATCAAAATTTTCAAAATACCACTCTCTCAGGATTTGATTTGGTCATGCTCGTTTAATCCTATCTCTTTTTATCTCATAGTGTCAAAATTTTTAAAATACCTCTCTCATAGGATTTGATTCAGCAATGCTCATTTAGTCCTATCCCTTTTTACTTTAAAATTTTAAAATTTTCAAAGTACCTCTCTTCCGAGATTTGATTCGGCCCTGCTCGTTTAATCTTATATCATGTTTTCTCAAAATGTCAAAATTTTCAAAATACCTCTCTCTCTAGATTTGATTCAGCCATGTTCGTATAATCTTATCTCTTTTTATCTCAAAGTGTCAAAATTTTCAAAATACCTCTCTTTTTAGGATTTGATTCTGGCATGCTTGTTTAATCCTATCTCTTTTTATCTCAAAGTGTCAAAATTTTCAAAATACGTGTCTCTCGGGATTTGATTCTGTCATACTCACTTAATCCTATCTCTTTTTACTTCAAAATGTCAAAATTTGCAAAATACTTCTCTCTCGGGATTTGATTTGTCCATGCATGTTTAATCCGATCTCTGTTTACTTCAAAATGTCAAAATTTTCCAAATGCCTCTCTCTCAGGACTTGATTTAGCCATGCTCGTTTAATCCTATCTCTTTTTATCTCAAAACATCAAAATTTTCAAAATACCTCTCTTTTCAGGATTTGATTCGGCCATGCTTGTTTAATCCTATCTCTTTTTATCTCAAAGTGTCAAAATTTTCAAAATACGTGTCTCTCAAGATTTGATTCTGTCATACTCATTTAATCCTATCTCTTTTTACTTCAAAATGTCAAAATTTGCAAAATACTTCTCTCTCAGGATTTGATTTGTCCATGCATGTTTAATCCGATCTCTTTTTACTTCAAAATGTCAAAATTTTCAAAATGCCTCTCTCTCAGGACTTGATTTAGCCATGCTCATTTAATCCTATCTCTTTTTATCTCAAAACATCAAAATTTTCAAAATACCTATCTCTCAGGATTTGATTCGGTCATGCTCGTTTAATCCTATCTCTTTTTATCTCAAAGTGTCAAAATTTCTAAAATACCTCTCTCTTTGGATTTGATTCAGCAATGCTCATTTAGTCCTATCCCTTTGTTACTTTAAAATTTCAAAATTTTCAAAATACCTCTCTTCCAGGATTTGATTCCGCCATGCTCGCTTAATCTTTTATCATGTTTTCTCAAAATGTCAAAATTTTCAAAATACCTCTCTCTCTAGATTTGATTCAGCCATGTTCGTATAATCTTATCTCTTTTTATCTCAAAGTGTCAAAATTTTCAAAATACCTCTCTTTTCAGGATTTGATTCGGCCATGCTTGTTTAATCCTATCTCTTTTTATCTCAAAGTGTCAAAATTTTCAAAATACGTGGCTCTCAGGATTTGATTCTGTTATACTCATTTAATCCTATCTCTTTTTACTTCAAAATGCCAAAATTTGCAAAATACTTCTCTCTCAGGATTTGATTTGTCCATGCATGTTTAATCCTATCTCTTTTTACTTCAAAATGTCAAAATTTTCAAAACGCCTCTCTCTCAAGACTTGATTTAGCCATGCTAGTTTAATCCTATCTCTTTTTATCTCA
Organism: Lithocarpus polystachyus; assembly: GCA_033629205.1. Classification (NCBI taxonomy): domain Eukaryota; kingdom Viridiplantae; phylum Streptophyta; class Magnoliopsida; order Fagales; family Fagaceae; genus Lithocarpus; species Lithocarpus polystachyus. Next base: position 69,306,324 of record CM066162.1, read on the forward strand.
AAGCATCAAAATTTTCAAAATACCTATCTTTCAGTATTTGATTCGGTCATGCTCATTTAATCCTATCTCTTTTTATCTCAAAGTGTCAAAATTTTTAAAATACCTCTCTCTTAGGATTTGATTCAGCAATGCTCATTTAGTCCTATCCCTTTTTACTTTAAAATTTCAAAATTTTCAAAATACCTCTCTTCCAGGATTTGATTCGGCCATGCTCGTTTAATCTTATATCATGTTTTCTCAAAATGTCAAAATTTTCAAAATACCTCTCTCTCTCTCTCTAGATTTGATTCAGCCATGTTCGTATAATCTTATCTCTTTTTATCTCAAAGTGTCAAAATTTTCAAAATACCTCTCTTTTCAGGATTTGATTCGGCCATGCTTGTTTGATCCTATCTCTTTTTATCTCAAAGTGTCAAAATTTTCAAAATACATATCTCTCAGGATTTGATTCGGTTATACTCATTTAATCCTATCTCTTTTTACTTCTAATTGTCAAAATTTGCAAAATACTTCTCTCTCAGGATTTGATTTGTCCATGCATGTTTAATCCTATATCTTTTTACTTCAAAATGTCATAATTTTCAAAATGCCTCTCTTTCAGGACTTGATTTAGCCATGCTCGTTTAATCCTATCTCTTTTTATCTCTAAGCATCAAAATTTTCAAAATACCTCTCTCTCAGGATTTGATTCGGTCATGCTCGTTTAATCCTGTCTCTTTTTATCTCAAAGTTTCTAAATTTTTAAAATACCTCTCTCTTAGGATTTGATTCAGAAATGCTCATTTAGTCCTATCCCTTTGTTACTTTAAAATTTCAAAATTTTCAAAATACCTCTCTTCCAGGATTTGATTCGGCCTTGCTCGCTTAATCTTATATCATGTTTTCTCGAAATGTCAAAATTTTCAAAATACCTCTCTCTCTCGATTTGATTCAGCCATGTTCGTATAATCTTATCTCTTTTTATCTCAAAGTGTCAAAATTTTCAGAATACCTCTCTTTTTAGGCTTTGATTCGGCCATGCTTGTTTAATCCTATCTCTTTTTATGTCAAAGTGTCAAAATTTTAAAAATACGTGTCTCTCAGGGTTTGATTCTGTCATAGTCATTTAATCCTCTCTCTTTTTACTTCAAAATGTCAAAATTTGCAAAATACTTCTCTCTCAGGATTTGATTTGTCCATGCATGTTTAATCCTATATCTTTTTACTTCAAAATTTGAAAATTTTCAAAAAATGTCTCTCTCTCAGGACTTGATTTAGCCATGCTCGTTTAATCCTATCTCTTTTTATCTCAAAACATCAAAATTTTCAAAATACCACTCTCTCAGGATTTGATTGGGTCATGCTCGTTTAATCCTATCTCTTTTTATCTCATAGTGTCAAAATTTTTAAAATACCTCTCTCATAGGATTTGATTCAGCAATGCTCATTTAGTCCTATCCCTTTTGACTTTAAAATTTTAAAATTTTCAAAGTACCTCTCTTCCGAGATTTGATTCGGCCCTGCTCGTTTAATCTTATATCATGTTTTCTCAAAATGTCAAAATTTTCAAAATACCTCTCTCTCTAGATTTGATTCAGCCATGTTCGTATAATCTTATCTCTTTTTATCTCAAAGTGTCAAAATTTTTAAAATACCTCTCTTTTTAGGCTTTGATTCGGCCATGCTTGTTTAATCCTATCTCTTTTTATCTCAAAGTGTCAAAATTTTCAAAATACGTGTCTCTTAGGGTTTGATTCTGTCATAATCATTTAATCCTATCTCTTTTTACTTCAAAATGTCAAAATTTGCAAAATACTTCTCTCTCAGGATTTGATTTGTCCATGCATGTTTAATCGTATATCTTTTTACTTTAAAATTTCAAAATTTTCAAAAAGCCTCTCTTTCAGGACTTGATTTAGCCATGCTCGTTTAATCCTATCTCTTTTTATCTCAAAACATCAAAATTTTCAAAATACCTCTCTCTCAGGATTTGATTCGGTCATGCTCGTTTAATCCTATCTCTTTTTATCTCAAAGTGTCAAAATTTTTAAAATACCTTTCTCTTAGGATTTGATTCGGCAATGCTCATTTAGTCCTATCCCTTTGTTACTTTAAAATTTCAAAATTTTCAAAATACCTCTCTTCCAGGATTTGATTCGGCCATGCTCGTTTAATCTTATATCATGTTTTCTCAAAACGTCAAAATTTTCAAAATACCTCTCTCTCTCTCTAGATTTGATTCAGCCGTGTTCGTATAATCTTATCTCTTTTTATCTCAAAGTGTCAAAATTTTCAAAATACCTCTCTTTTTAGGATTTGATTCTGCCATGCTTGTTTAATCCTATCTCTTTTTATCTCAAAGTGTCAAAATTTTCAAAATACGTGTCTCTCAGGATTTGATTCTGTCATACTCATTTAATCCTATCTCTTTTTACTTCAAAATGTCAAAATTTGCAAAATACTTCTCTCTCGGGATTTGATTTGTCCATGCATGTTTAATCCGATCTCTGTTTACTTCAAAATGTCAAAATTTTCCAAATGCCTCTCTCTCAGGACTTGATTTAGCCATGCTCGTTTAATCCTATCTCTTTTTATCTCAAAACATCAAAATTTTCAAAATACCTCTCTTTTCAGGATTTGATTCGGCCATGCTTGTTTAATCCTATCTCTTTTTATCTCAAAGTGTCAAAATTTTCAAAATACGTGTCTCTCAGGATTTGATTCTGTCATACTCATTTAATCCTATCTCTTTTTACTTCAAAATGTCAAAATTTGCAAAATACTTCTCTCTCAGGATTTGATTTGTCCATGCAAGTTTAATCCGATCTCTTTTTACTTCAAAATGTCAAAATTTTCAAAATGCCTCTCTCTCAGGACTTGATTTAGCCATGCTCATTTAATCCTATCTCTTTTTATCTCAAAACATCAAAATTTTCAAAATACCTATCTCTCAGGATTTGATTCGGTCATGCTCGTTTAATCCTATCTCTTTTTATCTCAAAGTGTCAAAATTTCTAAAATACCTCTCTCTTTGGATTTGATTCAGCAATGCTCATTTAGTCCTATCCCTTTGTTACTTTAAAATTTCAAAATTTTCAAAATACCTCTCTTCCAGGATTTGATTCCGCCATGCTCGCTTAATCTTTTATCATGTTTTCTCAAAATGTCAAAATTTTCAAAATACCTCTCTCTCTAGATTTGATTCAGCCATGTTCGTATAATCTTATCTCTTTTTATCTCAAAGTGTTAAAATTTTCAAAATACCTCTCTTTTCAGGATTTGATTCGGCCATGCTTGTTTAATCCTATCTCTTTTTATCTCAAAGTGTCAAAATTTTCAAAATACGTGGCTCTCAGGATTTGATTCTGTTATACTCATTTAATCCTATCTCTTTTTACTTCAAAATGCCAAAATTTGCAAAATACTTCTCTCACAGGATTTGATTTGTCCATGCATGTTTAATCCTATCTCTTTTTACTTCAAAATGTCAAAATTTTCAAAACGCCTCTCTCTCAAGACTTGATTTAGCCATGCTAGTTTAATCCAATCTCTTTTTATCTCAAAGCATCAAAATTTTCAAAATACCTATCTTTCAGTATTTGATCCGGTCATGCTCATTTAATCCTATCTCTTTTTATCTCAAAGTGTCAAAATTTTTAAAATACCTCTCTCTTAGGATTTGATTCAGCAATGCTCATTTAGTCCTATCCCTTTTTACTTTAAAATTTCAAAATTTTCAAAATACCTCTCTTCCAGGATTTGATTCGGCCATGCTCGTTTAATCTTATATCATGTTTTCTCAAAATGTCAAAATTTTCAAAATACCTCTCTCTCTCTCTCTAGATTTGATTCAGCCATGTTCGTATAATCTTATCTCTTTTTATCTCAAAGTGTCAAAATTTTCAAAATACCTCTCTTTTCAGGATTTGATTCGGCCATGCTTGTTTGATCCTATCTCTTTTTATCTCAAAGTGTCAAAATTTTCAAAATACATATCTCTCAGGATTTGATTCGGTTATACTCATTTAATCCTATCTCTTTTTACTTCTAATTGTCAAAATTTGCAAAATACTTCTCTCTCAGGATTTGATTTGTCCATGCATGTTTAATCCTATATCTTTTTACTTCAAAATGTCATAATTTTCAAAATGCCTCTCTTTCAGGACTTGATTTAGCCATGCTCGTTTAATCCTATCTCTTTTTATCTCAAAGCATCAAAATTTTCAAAATACCTCTCTCTCAGGATTTGATTCGGTCATGCTCGTTTAATCCTGTCTCTTTTTATCTCAAAGTTTCTAAATTTTTAAAATACCTCTCTCTTAGGATTTGATTCAGAAATGCTCATTTAGTCCTATCCCTTTGTTACTTTAAAATTTCAAAATTTTCAAAATACCTCTTTTCCAGGATTTGATTCGGCCTTGCTCGCTTAATCTTATATCATGTTTTCTCGAAATGTCAAAATTTTCAAATACCTCTCTCTCTCGATTTGATTCAGCCATGTTCGTATAATCTTATCTCTTTTTATCTCAAAGTGTCAAAATTTTCAGAATACCTCTCTTTTTGGGCTTTGATTCGGCCATGCTTGTTTAATCCTATCTCTTTTTATGTCAAAGTGTCAAAATTTTAAAAATACGTGTCTCTCAGGGTTTGATTCTGTCATAGTCATTTAATCCTCTCTCTTTTTACTTCAAAATGTCAAAATTTGCAAAATACTTCTCTCTCAGGATTTGATTTGTCCATGCATGTTTAATCCTATATCTTTTTACTTCAAAATTTGAAAATTTTCAAAAAATGTCTCTCTCTCAGGACTTGATTTAGCCATGCTCGTTTAATCCTATCTCTTTTTATCTCAAAACATCAAAATTTTCAAAATACCACTCTCTCAGGATTTGATTTGGTCATGCTCGTTTAATCCTATCTCTTTTTATCTCATAGTGTCAAAATTTTTAAAATACCTCTCTCATAGGATTTGATTCAGCAATGCTCATTTAGTCCTATCCCTTTTTACTTTAAAATTTTAAAATTTTCAAAGTACCTCTCTTCCGAGATTTGATTCGGCCCTGCTCGTTTAATCTTATATCATGTTTTCTCAAAATGTCAAAATTTTCAAAATACCTCTCTCTCTAGATTTGATTCAGCCATGTTCGTATAATCTTATCTCTTTTTATCTCAAAGTGTCAAAATTTTCAAAATACCTCTCTTTTTAGGATTTGATTCTGCCATGCTTGTTTAATCCTATCTCTTTTTATCTCAAAGTGTCAAAATTTTCAAAATACGTGTCTCTCGGGATTTGATTCTGTCATACTCATTTAATCCTATCTCTTTTTACTTCAAAATGTCAAAATTTGCAAAATACTTCTCTCTCGGGATTTGATTTGTCCATGCATGTTTAATCCGATCTCTGTTTACTTCAAAATGTCAAAATTTTCCAAATGCCTCTCTCTCAGGACTTGATTTAGCCATGCTCGTTTAATCCTATCTCTTTTTATCTCAAAACATCAAAATTTTCAAAATACCTCTCTTTTCAGGATTTGATTCGGCCATGCTTGTTTAATCCTATCTCTTTTTATCTCAAAGTGTCAAAATTTTCAAAATACGTGTCTCTCAGGATTTGATTCTGTCATACTCATTTAATCCTATCTCTTTTTACTTCAAAATGTCAAAATTTGCAAAATACTTCTCTCTCAGGATTTGATTTGTCCATGCATGTTTAATCCGATCTCTTTTTACTTCAAAATGTCAAAATTTTCAAAATGCCTCTCTCTCAGGACTTGATTTAGCCATGCTCATTTAATCCTATCTCTTTTTATCTCAAAACATCAATATTTTCAAAATACCTATCTCTCAGGATTTGATTCGGTCATGCTCGTTTAATCCTATCTCTTTTTATCTCAAAGTGTCAAAATTTCTAAAATGCCTCTCTCTTTGGATTTGATTCAGCAATGCTCATTTAGTCCTATCCCTTTGTTACTTTAAAATTTCAAAATTTTCAAAATACCTCTCTTCCAGGATTTGATTCCGCCATGCTCGCTTAATCTTTTATCATGTTTTCTCAAAATGTCAAAATTTTCAAAATACCTCTCTCTCTAGATTTGATTCAGCCATGTTCGTATAATCTTATCTCTTTTTATCTCAAAGTGTCAAAATTTTCAAAATACCTCTCTTTTCAGGATTTGATTCGGCCATGCTTGTTTAATCCTATCTCTTTTTATCTCGAAGTGTCAAAATTTTCAAAATACGTGGCTCTCAGGATTTGATTCTGTTATACTCATTTAATCCTATCTCTTTTTACTTCAAAATGCCAAAATTTGCAAAATACTTCTCTCTCAGGATTTGATTTGTCCATGCATGTTTAATCCTATCTCTTTTTACTTCAAAATGTCAAAATTTTCAAAACGCCTCTCTCTCAAGACTTGATTTAGCCATGCTAGTTTAATCCTATCTCTTTTTATCTCAAAGCATCAAAATTTTCAAAATACCTATCTTTCAGTATTTGATTCGGTCATGCTCATTTAATCCTATCTCTTTTTATCTCAAAGTGTCAAAATTTTTAAAATACCTCTCTCTTAGGATTTGATTCAGCAATGCTCATTTAGTCCTATCCCTTTTTACTTTAAAATTTCAAAATTTTCAAAATACCTCTCTTCCAGGATTTGATTCGGCCATGCTCGTTTAATCTTATATCATGTTTTCTCAAAATGTCAAAATTTTCAAAATACCTCTCTCTCTCTCTCTAGATTTGATTCAGCCATGTTCGTATAATCTTATCTCTTTTTATCTCAAAGTGTCAAAATTTTCAAAATACCTCTCTTTTCAGGATTTGATTCGGCCATGCTTGTTTGATCCTATCTCTTTTTATCTCAAAGTGTCAAAATTTTCAAAATACATATCTCTCAGGATTTGATTCGGTTATACTCATTTAATCCTATCTCTTTTTACTTCTAATTGTCAAAATTTGCAAAATACTTCTCTCTCAGGATTTGATTTGTCCATGCATGTTTAATCCTATATCTTTTTACTTCAAAATGTCATAATTTTCAAAATGCCTCTCTTTCAGGACTTGATTTAGCCATGCTCGTTTAATCCTATCTCTTTTTATCTCTAAGCATCAAAATTTTCAAAATACCTCTCTCTCAGGATTTGATTCGGTCATGCTCGTTTAATCCTGTCTCTTTTTATCTCAAAGTTTCTAAATTTTTAAAATACCTCTCTCTTAGGATTTGATTCAGAAATGCTCATTTAGTCCTATCCCTTTGTTACTTTAAAATTTCAAAATTTTCAAAATACCTCTCTTCCAGGATTTGATTCGGCCTTGCTCGCTTAATCTTATATCATGTTTTCTCGAAATGTCAAAATTTTCAAAATACCTCTCTCTCTCGATTTGATTCAGCCATGTTCGTATAATCTTATCTCTTTTTATCTCAAAGTGTCAAAATTTTCAGAATACCTCTCTTTTTAGGCTTTGATTCGGCCATGCTTGTTTAATCCTATCTCTTTTTATGTCAAAGTGTCAAAATTTTAAAAATACGTGTCTCTCAGGGTTTGATTCTGTCATAGTCATTTAATCCTCTCTCTTTTTACTTCAAAATGTCAAAATTTGCAAAATACTTCTCTCTCAGGATTTGATTTGTCCATGCATGTTTAATCCTATATCTTTTTACTTCAAAATTTGAAAATTTTCAAAAAATGTCTCTCTCTCAGGACTTGATTTAGCCATGCTCGTTTAATCCTATCTCTTTTTATCTCAAAACATCAAAATTTTCAAAATACCACTCTCTCAGGATTTGATTTGGTCATGCTCGTTTAATCCTATCTCTTTTTATCTCATAGTGTCAAAATTTTTAAAATACCTCTCTCATAGGATTTGATTCAGCAATGCTCATTTAGTCCTATCCCTTTTTACTTTAAAATTTTAAAATTTTCAAAGTACCTCTCTTCCGAGATTTGATTCGGCCCTGCTCGTTTAATCTTATATCATGTTTTCACAAAATGTCAAAATTTTCAAAATACCTCTCTCTCTAGATTTGATTCAGCCATGTTCGTATAATCTTATCTCTTTTTATCTCAAAGTGTCAAAATTTTCAAAATACCTCTCTTTTTAGGATTTGATTCTGGCATGCTTGTTTAATCCTATCTCTTTTTATCTCAAAGTGTCAAAATTTTCAAAATACGTGTCTCTCGGGATTTGATTCTGTCATACTCACTTAATCCTATCTCTTTTTACTTCAAAATGTCAAAATTTGCAAAATACTTCTCTCTCGGGATTTGATTTGTCCATGCATGTTTAATCCGATCTCTGTTTACTTCAAAATGTCAAAATTTTCCAAATGCCTCTCTCTCAGGACTTGATTTAGCCATGCTCGTTTAATCCTATCTCTTTTTATCTCAAAACATCAAAATTTTCAAAATACCTCTCTTTTCAGGATTTGATTCGGCCATGCTTGTTTAATCCTATCTCTTTTTATCTCAAAGTGTCAAAATTTTCAAAATACGTGTCTCTCAAGATTTGATTCTGTCATACTCATTTAATCCTATCTCTTTTTACTTCAAAATGTCAAAATTTGCAAAATACTTCTCTCTCAGGATTTGATTTGTCCATGCATGTTTAATCCGATCTCTTTTTACTTCAAAATGTCAAAATTTTCAAAATGCCTCTCTCTCAGGACTTGATTTAGTCATGCTCATTTAATCCTATCTCTTTTTATCTCAAAACATCAAAATTTTCAAAATACCTATCTCTCAGGATTTGATTCGGTCATGCTCGTTTAATCCTATCTCTTTTTATCTCAAAGTGTCATAATTTCTAAAATACCTCTCTCTTTGGATTTGATTCAGCAATGCTCATTTAGTCCTATCCCTTTGTTACTTTAAAATTTCAAAATTTTCAAAATACCTCTCTTCCAGGATTTGATTCCGCCATGCTCGCTTAATCTTTTATCATGTTTTCTCAAAATGTCAAAATTTTCAAAATACCTCTCTCTCTAGATTTGATTCAGCCATGTTCGTATAATCTTATCTCTTTTTATCTCAAAGTGTCAAAATTTTCAAAATACCTCTCTTTTCAGGATTTGATTCGGCCATGCTTGTTTAATCCTATCTCTTTTTATCTCAAAGTGTCAAAATTTTCAAAATACGTGGCTCTCAGGATTTGATTCTGTTATACTCATTTAATCCTATCTCTTTTTACTTCAAAATGCCAAAATTTGCAAAATACTTCTCTCTCAGGATTTGATTTGTCCATGCATGTTTAATCCTATCTCTTTTTACTTCAAAATGTCAAAATTTTCAAAACGCCTCTCTCTCAAGACTTGATTTAGCCATGCTAGTTTAATCCTATCTCTTTTTATCTCAAAGCATCAAAATTTTCAAAATACCTATCTTTCAGTATTTGATTCGGTCATGCTCATTTAATCCTATCTCTTTTTATCTCAAAGTGTCAAAATTTTTAAAATACCTCTCTCTTAGGATTTGATTCAGCAATGCTCATTTAGTCCTATCCCTTTTTACTTTAAAATTTCAAAATTTTCAAAATACCTCTCTTCCAGGATTTGATTCGGCCATGCTCGTTTAATCTTATATCATGTTTTCTCAAAATGTCAAAATTTTCAAAATACCTCTCTCTCTCTCTCTAGATTTGATTCAGCCATGTTCGTATAATCTTATCTCTTTTTATCTCAAAGTGTCAAAATTTTCAAAATACCTCTCTTTTCAGGATTTGATTCGGCCATGCTTGTTTGATCCTATCTCTTTTTATCTCAAAGTGTCAAAATTTTCAAAATACATATCTCTCAGGATTTGATTCGGTTATACTCATTTAATCCTATCTCTTTTTACTTCTAATTGTCAAAATTTGCAAAATACTTCTCTCTCAGGATTTGATTTGTCCATGCATGTTTAATCCTATATCTTTTTACTTCAAAATGTCATAATTTTCAAAATGCCTCTCTTTCAGGACTTGATTTAGCCATGCTCGTTTAATCCTATCTCTTTTTATCTCTAAGCATCAAAATTTTCAAAATACCTCTCTCTCAGGATTTGATTCGGTCATGCTCGTTTAATCCTGTCTCTTTTTATCTCAAAGTTTCTAAATTTTTAAAATACCTCTCTCTTAGGATTTGATTCAGAAATGCTCATTTAGTCCTATCCCTTTGTTACTTTAAAATTTCAAAATTTTCAAAATACCTCTCTTCCAGGATTTGATTCGGCCTTGTTCGCTTAATCTTATATCATGTTTTCTCGAAATGTCAAAATTTTCAAAATACCTCTCTCTCTCGATTTGATTCAGCCATGTTCGTATAATCTTATCTCTTTTTATCTCAAAGTGTCAAAATTTTCAGAATACCTCTCTTTTTAGGCTTTGATTCGGCCATGCTTGTTTAATCCTATCTCTTTTTATGTCAAAGTGTCAAAATTTTAAAAATACGTGTCTCTCAGGGTTTGATTCTGTCATAGTCATTTAATCCTCTCTCTTTTTACTTCAAAATGTCAAAATTTGCAAAATACTTCTCTCTCAGGATTTGATTTGTCCATGCATGTTTAATCCTATATCTTTTTACTTCAAAATTTGAAAATTTTCAAAAAATGTCTCTCTCTCAGGACTTGATTTAGCCATGCTCGTTTAATCCTATCTCTTTTTATCTCAAAACATCAAAATTTTCAAAATACCACTCTCTCAGGATTTGATTTGGTCATGCTCGTTTAATCCTATCTCTTTTTATCTCATAGTGTCAAAATTTTTAAAATACCTCTCTCATAGGATTTGATTCAGCAATGCTCATTTAGTCCTATCCCTTTTTACTTTAAAATTTTAAAATTTTCAAAGTACCTCTCTTCCGAGATTTGATTCGGCCCTGCTCGTTTAATCTTATATCATGTTTTCTCAAAATGTCAAAATTTTCAAAATACCTCTCTCTCTAGATTTGATTCAGCCATGTTCGTATAATCTTATCTCTTTTTATCTCAAAGTGTCAAAATTTTCAAAATACCTCTCTTTTTAGGATTTGATTCTGGCATGCTTGTTTAATCCTATCTCTTTTTATCTCAAAGTGTCAAAATTTTCAAAATACGTGTCTCTCGGGATTTGATTCTGTCATACTCACTTAATCCTATCTCTTTTTACTTCAAAATGTCAAAATTTGCAAAATACTTCTCTCTCGGGATTTGATTTGTCCATGCATGTTTAATCCGATCTCTGTTTACTTCAAAATGTCAAAATTTTCCAAATGCCTCTCTCTCAGGACTTGATTTAGCCATGCTCGTTTAATCCTATCTCTTTTTATCTCAAAACATCAAAATTTTCAAAATACCTCTCTTTTCAGGATTTGATTCGGCCATGCTTGTTTAATCCTATCTCTTTTTATCTCAAAGTGTCAAAATTTTCAAAATACGTGTCTCTCAAGATTTGATTCTGTCATACTCATTTAATCCTATCTCTTTTTACTTCAAAATGTCAAAATTTGCAAAATACTTCTCTCTCAGGATTTGATTTGTCCATGCATGTTTAATCCGATCTCTTTTTACTTCAAAATGTCAAAATTTTCAAAATGCCTCTCTCTCAGGACTTGATTTAGCCATGCTCATTTAATCCTATCTCTTTTTATCTCAAAACATCAAAATTTTCAAAATACCTATCTCTCAGGATTTGATTCGGTCATGCTCGTTTAATCCTATCTCTTTTTATCTCAAAGTGTCAAAATTTCTAAAATACCTCTCTCTTTGGATTTGATTCAGCAATGCTCATTTAGTCCTATCCCTTTGTTACTTTAAAATTTCAAAATTTTCAAAATACCTCTCTTCCAGGATTTGATTCCGCCATGCTCGCTTAATCTTTTATCATGTTTTCTCAAAATGTCAAAATTTTCAAAATACCTCTCTCTCTAGATTTGATTCAGCCATGTTCGTATAATCTTATCTCTTTTTATCTCAAAGTGTCAAAATTTTCAAAATACCTCTCTTTTCAGGATTTGATTCGGCCATGCTTGTTTAATCCTATCTCTTTTTATCTCAAAGTGTCAAAATTTTCAAAATACGTGGCTCTCAGGATTTGATTCTGTTATACTCATTTAATCCTATCTCTTTTTACTTCAAAATGCCAAAATTTGCAAAATACTTCTCTCTCAGGATTTGATTTGTCCATGCATGTTTAATCCTATCTCTTTTTACTTCAAAATGTCAAAATTTTCAAAACGCCTCTCTCTCAAGACTTGATTTAGCCATGCTAGTTTAATCCTATCTCTTTTTATCTCAAAGCATCAAAATTTTCAAAATACCTATCTTTCAGTATTTGATTCGGTCATGCTCATTTAATCCTATCTCTTTTTATCTCAAAGTGTCAAAATTTTTAAAATACCTCTCTCTTAGGATTTGATTCAGCAATGCTCATTTAGTCCTATCCCTTTTTACTTTAAAATTTCAAAATTTTCAAAATACCTCTCTTCCAGGATTTGATTCGGCCATGCTCGTTTAATCTTATATCATGTTTTCTCAAAATGTCAAAATTTTCAAAATACCTCTCTCTCTCTCTCTAGATTTGATTCAGCCATGTTCGTATAATCTTATCTCTTTTTATCTCAAAGTGTCAAAATTTTCAAAATACCTCTCTTTTCAGGATTTGATTCGGCCATGCTTGTTTGATCCTATCTCTTTTTATCTCAAAGTGTCAAAATTTTCAAAATACATATCTCTCAGGATTTGATTCGGTTATACTCATTTAATCCTATCTCTTTTTACTTCTAATTGTCAAAATTTGCAAAATACTTCTCTCTCAGGATTTGATTTGTCCATGCATGTTTAATCCTATATCTTTTTACTTCAAAATGTCATAATTTTCAAAATGCCTCTCTTTCAGGACTTGATTTAGCCATGCTCGTTTAATCCTATCTCTTTTTATCTCTAAGCATCAAAATTTTCAAAATACCTCTCTCTCAGGATTTGATTCGGTCATGCTCGTTTAATCCTGTCTCTTTTTATCTCAAAGTTTCTAAAATTTTAAAATACCTCTCTCTTAGGATTTGATTCAGAAATGCTCATTTAGTCCTATCCCTTTGTTACTTTAAAATTTCAAAATTTTCAAAATACCTCTCTTCCAGGATTTGATTCGGCCTTGCTCGCTTAATCTTATATCATGTTTTCTCGAAATGTCAAAATTTTCAAAATACCTCTCTCTCTCGATTTGATTCAGCCATGTTCGTATAATCTTATCTCTTTTTATCTCAAAGTGTCAAAATTTTCAGAATACCTCTCTTTTTAGGCTTTGATTCGGCCATGCTTGTTTAATCCTATCTCTTTTTATGTCAAAGTGTCAAAATTTTAAAAATACGTGTCTCTCAGGGTTTGATTCTGTCATAGTCATTTAATCCTCTCTCTTTTTACTTCAAAATGTCAAAATTTGCAAAATACTTCTCTCTCAGGATTTGATTTGTCCATGCATGTTTAATCCTATATCTTTTTACTTCAAAATTTGAAAATTTTCAAAAAATGTCTCTCTCTCAGGACTTGATTTAGCCATGCTCGTTTAATCCTATCTCTTTTTATCTCAAAACATCAAAATTTTCAAAATACCACTCTCTCAGGATTTGATTTGGTCATGCTCGTTTAATCCTATCTCTTTTTATCTCATAGTGTCAAAATTTTTAAAATACCTCTCTCATAGGATTTGATTCAGCAATGCTCATTTAGTCCTATCCCTTTTTACTTTAAAATTTTAAAATTTTCAAAGTACCTCTCTTCCGAGATTTGATTCGGCCCTGCTCGTTTAATCTTATATCATGTTTTCTCAAAATGTCAAAATTTTCAAAATACCTCTCTCTCTAGATTTGATTCAGCCATGTTCGTATAATCTTATCTCTTTTTATCTCAAAGTGTCAAAATTTTCAAAATACCTCTCTTTTCAGGATTTGATTCGGCCATGCTTGTTTAATCCTATCTCTTTTTATCTCAAAGTGTCAAAATTTTCGAAATACGTGTCTCTCAGGATTTGTTTCTGTCATACTCATTTAATCCTATCTCTTTTTACTTCAAAATGTCAAAATTTGCAAAATACTTCTCTCTCGGGATTTGATTTGTCCATGCATGTTTAATCCTATCTCTTTTTACTTCAAAATGTCAAAATTTTCAAAATGCCTCTCTCTTAGGACTTGATTTAGCCATGCTTGTTTAATCCTATCTCTTTTTATCTCAAAGCATCAAAATTTTCAAAATACCTCTCTCTCAAGACTTGATTTGGCCATGCTCGTTTAATCCTATCTCATTTTACTTCAAAATGTCAAAATTTTCAAAACGCCTCTCTCTCGAGATTGGATTCAGCCATGCTCGTTTAATCCTATCTCTTTTTATCTAAAAGTGTCAAAAGTTTCAAAATACCTCTCTCTCAGGGTTCAATTTGGCCATGCTTGTTTAATCCTATCTACCCTTTTGAGATTCAATTTTGCCATGCTCATTTAATCGCACACATATTGAATTCGGCCATGCTCGTTTAATCTTATCTACCTTTTCAAGATTCAATTCGACCATGCTCGTCTAATCTCACTCGGATTCAATTCGGCCATGCTCGTTTAATCCTATATACCCTTTTGAGATTCAATTCGGTCATGCTTGTTTAATCTTAGAAAAAGAAGGGGCAGCAGCTCAACCTTCTACTAACATATTTTTAGAAAATAAAAAGAAAGAAAAAAGGGAGTCTTTTGCCCAGCATCAAGGACCAAGTCAAGAAATTTTTCCAGATCGGCTATAGTAGCTCAACCTTATCAGGTAAAACCGGTCTCAATCCATGAACAGCGTAGTTTCCGCATGCAATTTTGGGGCAACAAAATGTAGAATCATGTTCTTTATCCGACCCTTCTCATTGCACTCGAAATGTCTAATAAAGAAGGGGCAGCTGTAGACACCATATTTTTTCCACCCTCGATTTGCATGAATGACCCCGAATATTCCAAAAATATTATCTTTTCTCCTTAGGGCCACAGAAACATCTAGATTGACATGACACAACCCGTTCATGCATCGGAGAACTTATAATGCCATTTCAAGCCGAATTAACCAAAATGCACCTGGTCACCCTAGGTTGACCAAAACTCAAGGTTGGACCAAAATCATCCCAAAACAACATTTTTCATGTTTCTACATCAAACTCGAGCTACTAAGTGATTTTTGTCAACTTTGAGCAAGTTTGACCCAAAGTTAACCCTAAGGGCACCAGAAACCCTAATTTTGATTCAACCATCAGAATGGATTGGGACCAGTTCCATTGCAATTATTAAATTCCCTTTCCAATGACTATTCATGGGTTGAAATCAAACTTAAAACGGTTGAGATATTTAGAAAACCATGAAAAGCGTGTCAACACGCTTCTCGAGACCATAACTTTTGATCCAACCGTTGGATTTTAAATTTCCTTAGCGTTTTGAAAACTAGACATCTAGAGCTTTCCAAGAAAACCAAGATTAGCTCAATTTGACTTTAGGAATGCCTTCAACTATGCATCCAATGTTGAAACTTGAAAAGGCCGAAACTGCTGATGTCAGCAGAGTAGCCAGTAGTGCGCTGACAGTTGCAGGGTGACTTTTTCGCTATAAAAGCCTCCAGCCCCCCTCATTTTGAAAAA
This sequence comes from Lithocarpus polystachyus, assembly GCA_033629205.1. Classification (NCBI taxonomy): domain Eukaryota; kingdom Viridiplantae; phylum Streptophyta; class Magnoliopsida; order Fagales; family Fagaceae; genus Lithocarpus; species Lithocarpus polystachyus. The sequence continues at coordinate 69,321,904 of CM066162.1, forward strand.
GAAAAAAAAAATATTTTCTGGGCAGTTTTGGGTAGATTCTCTCTCTCTCTCTTTTCTTTCTAATTTCTCTCCCAAACACATCAAAACACCTCCAAATGCCTTAGATTCTCAGCTTTTCTCTACAATCTACAAGGTAGTGTTCTTGCACCCAATCTTCCTCTCCTTGGTTCCATACCTCAAATTTGTGGTTTAAGGGTGTGGATGTAGCTCTTTAGCTACAATCCACACCCTCTTCTCTTTTTTGCTTTTCCTAGCTTCTTTTTGCTTAATATTTTCTTTCATCGCTTTTCCTAGCTTGTTTCCTTGCTTCCTAGCATGTTTCTTTAGTTTTTATAGCATGTTTCCTTGCTTATGCCATGATTTATCACTTTGATATGTTGACTTAGCCTTCTTGGGCTAGGATATGTCTAAATTCCATGTTTGTGCTTAGATCCACATTTTTTATGCTCCTTGCCATGTTCATGCTTAGATCTACATGCCTATGTGTTCTTTGGAATGTTTTTGCATAGATCTACATGTTAGTGCTTAGATCTATGTCCAAATGCTTAGATCTATGTGTTTATGTGCTCCGTGCCATGCTTGTGTGCTTAGATCTATGTTGGTCGCTATGTCATGTGGTACTTTAGCCCTTTTTGTCCCTTGATATCTCTCTTTCTTGCTTTTTGGCCTTTCCGTTGGGTTATAGATCTAGATCCTGTGGCCTAGGCCTACATCCGCCCACCTAGGCCTATATTAAAGTGTTTGAATCATTTCCTTTTGCATGTCGATGTTGCTTGCTTGCTTATATGCTTTATCTCCATGTTAGCCTCTCTAGATCTAGGCTTTGCCATGCTTTGCGCCCTCCGTGGGCTTGTGCATGTGTGGTTACATCCGTCCCTCCTAGGGTTTGTTTGGACGTAACCACTTATGAGATACACCTCTGTGGTGTCGGTGTGCCTGATTTACACCTCCTCCACTCTGTGCGATGTTGATATGCTTGCCATGCTTGCTTTGTGCCACCCATTTGGCTTTCTTTGCTTCTTTGCATACTTGCCTACATGTTCATGCATGAGTCTGTGTGTCGTCCATATTCCAATCCAACCGAACCATGGAAACTTGATCCAAACCTACATTTGTCCTTCGAGGACACCCCCTTTTGTTTGATAACATGCTTCGTTCTCCTCTTTGCATGTTTCACATGCTTGTTTGCCCTCGTTTGGCATCTTTTCTTAGCTTATGTTTATCGTGCTTCTCCTTCTATTTGTTTCTTTGCTTTTCTCCTAGCTTTTTTCATTTTTTTTTTTTTTTTTGCATGTACACACATGGAGCTAGGATACTTGGAGCAAGGGTGTGATTTCCCAAGCGCGAGTTAAAAGGGCAAGGATGCAAGCCCACAAAGGGCAATGATCAGTAGATTAAGGGGCCTAGCCCCTTCAAAGCAGTTTTCTCTTTTCCTCTCTTTAAGCCTTTTCTCTAAAGCATGTATTAGGGTCCCCATCCATGTACCCCTTTTAATTTTTATTCTCCTTGCTTGGGTCGCGTTCCCTGGGTACGGCAATGTCTATTTTACATTTCCTGTACCTTGCTAGGCCATACCATTCGAACGCTGGTAATGTCTAATTTACTTTCTCGCTCTGTGTGATAGCATTGTGCATGATGCATATGTAAATATATCTACTTATGTGTGTATAGGTGATTATGCACTTTGTATGATGGACTCTCGTGGCTACGTGAGCGATCCTCTCTAGTGTGGGTATGCACTCAAAACGATTGCTATAGGTGCATATTCATGCTATATTGTGTGCACGATCATCGCAGTGTGATTGTCTTGATCCATGTCACCAAGTGACATTGGTTTCCCCGTGTGTGCAACCATGTCGATATGCGCCATTTACACAGACATGAAACCCTTCCTATGCGCCATAGCGCACCAAACGCGAAACTCTATCGGATTTTCGCCATGAAAATGGGGCATCCCCATTGCCGTATTCTTACATCAAAATCTTGGTGAGAATTGAGTTTGGTGTGCTATGACATATCTGAGGTGAAGCACTGCAAAATTTTGCCACGAAAATAAGGCAAAATGCTGCCGAATTTTCACCATGGCAATCTAGCAATGACTTTAAACATACTTGGAAAGCATTGAGTGGGACCATAACCATTCAATAGCTTATTTTAAACTGTCAATGTCTAAAAATAATGATTTTACCAAAACAAAAGACTATCTACGGACAAGCGTTGTGGGGAGCCTAACACCTTTCCCACACGTAACCAGGCTTCCCAAACTCAAGAATCAAGTTTTTTTTTGCTCAATCACATTAGATTAGAAAAAAAGACCTTTTTCTTAACCTAGGATCAGTAATAAAATCAAATAGAGTCAGGAGACTAATCACACCTTAGAAAAACCCAATGATTGGTAGCGACTTCACTTACCCTTGGTAATTTCCTTAAAATCGACTCATATTCCAGTCACACACTCGAGGTACGACACACCTTCATATTCATGTTCTTGCAACGAGAGGTATAGAAAGCGCATGAGTGTAGCTGCAATGGGTGGTCTTGCAGCCGCGAGGCGTCGACAATGTTTAATCTATTTTATCAGTTTTAATCACTTGTTTAGTTTTTGTTTGACTTAGTGTTACATGCTTAGACCATAGGATCAGTACGATAACATGCTTTACTTGCTTTTGATTGTTATATTAAAAACATGGTTTACATGTCTGTGTGGGTCCTTTTTGGATAGTGTCCAAGCCTAAGTAGAAGCAAAAACCCTAGGCCTTTCAGTTATTGTTTTGAGAGACAGGGCTTGGTTCACTGCAGCTAAATAAGCTGATTACAAACCAAGTAGTGCACAGAGAAAGAATCCTACAATACATACATACTAACAAACAAGGAATAAATATGCATGGAACAGCAAGAAACAGTAAAGGAGCAATGTGAAAAATGAAGATACAAAATAAACGTTAAGGGTCCTTAAAATAATGTGAGATATTTCATTACTTTTCTTAGTAGTGAATCACAACGTGCTTACTAAATCGTGTTACAAGGTCTAAACCAGCTCAAAAATTACAGACTTAGATGGCTTTCTCAGCCTCTAAGACTTGCAAACTTTGAATCCCTTTGAATCCAAGTATGTTCTATAGTGGCTGTTTTAGGATACTGGGCGATATTTTTTTTTCTTTTGCTACTTTGTTTGAGTCTTTTACAGAGTTTTCTCTCGCCCCCCCTTTGCAGTGTTGCCGAATCCCCCCCCCCCCTTTAATAGTGTCCTTCTAGGATTCGGGGGTACCACTAATTCCCCTTCTTTACTCCCCTGGGTACCAAAACCCATGTTGTGCTAGCAACTTTGGTGGCTGGTCCCTTCCTTGTTTCTCATAGTTTTCTTCTTTTGGTGCTTTTTCCCCAAAAGCCTCTTGCTGACTTTTCGTTCTAAGGTGTCCTTAGAGAGCTGACCTCTAATCTTTCTTCCTTCAAGGCTTCTAAACCTCACCTTTTTAGACTCAACGTTTTGGCTGTCTTTCGTTTTGTCATTGTTCCCGAGTGAGCCGATTCCATCCCTGCCAAGTTGAAAGTTTTCCCAACTACTTCCCTTCATGGTTCTTCTTTCTGGGTACCCCGAGGTACCACCCCCTTGTTCATGAATTGTTACTTTCCAAGCCTTCTGGTTCCTTTCTACATCATTGGGTGACTGAGAAGGACGTATCTGTTCTTCATTCCTTGTGTTTCTTGGCACTCCTTTTGAGTTGTCTTAATCTCATCCTAGCTTTGCTACACCCCCAAGGACCCCAAGCTCCTAGCAGCCTCTGGGTATCCCATCCCAGTTCTTACCATTGGACTCCCTTTCGACTTTCTGATCTTCGCAGGCTAGGCTTTTTTTTCCTTTCTTCCCTTCGTTCCATAGGCCGTAAGGCCTATCCCTTCGTGGGTCATGGGCTTAAATCTTTTTAATGGATTTGGGCCTACCATTTTATTTCTTGTTGTGAGCTCAAGCCATTTATTATTATTTTCCATGGAGTTCACTCACTGTGCTTCCTCCTATTCCAAGCTTATCTTCTTCCTTCCAGTTTAGTCTGTTTCTCTATTTTCTTCTTCTGTGTTCTTCATTCCCTCAACCCCCCTATGTCCCAGTACATTTGCTATTCTATGGCTTCTTCTTCCTCACGAAAAAAGGAGGGAGCATACTCTTAGTCTCTCCGAGGGTGAGAGTTCTTCTGGGTCTGTGCAAGGTGATTCACAGGGGGTCATGGAGCGCCCGGCTTTGCCTTTACATGACCCCTGGTACACCTCCAGCCTATTTTTTCCTCTAGTGTCTCACAGTGAGGCCCCTTCTTCCCCTCATACATTCTTTGGCCAGTCAGGTTTTGCCAGTTCCGCCCATGTCCCAGATCCAAGAAAGATTTTAGATCTCCAGATTAAGTGAGGATCTTGAGAGGCAGTTCTTATTTTCTTTAACTCCGTTCCTGGGAAGATCACCTGTTGGCCCATTTGGATGGGGAATTTGTTGGTTGTCTGGAGTGCACCAGGATCTTAAAAGCAGTGGAAATTTCTAGGAACCTTGAAGGTTTTAGAGATGCCAAGGGCCTCAGACACTTAGTACGCCGTTAGTGCCATTCTCTTCATACTTTCTTCTTTTATGTTGGTGAGCTTACTATCACCTTCGAGGATGTGGTCAATAACTTCCTCCTCCCGGTGTTTGGGGATGAGAATCCTTTCAACATCAGTCTTTCCAACAAGGATCTGGAAGTGGAAGATAAATTGTTTAGTCATTTTGGCGGGCGTACTGCTTCTCCTGGTGGGAAACCAGCCAGAATGGGAAAGTGGGTCTTGAACTTTTCGCGAGAGAAGGACAAGTTAGTTAGGCGAGCTGGGTTCCTGGTGCTCTGGCTCAGTAAGTTTTTATTTAGTGAGTTCCCTTTGGCAATTAGATTGGCCCGGGATGCTCAGTATCCCCTAGCCTTCATGTTTTTGGGCCATGTTTACTCCCAATTGGTTCTACTTCATGGAGATAAAGTCGAGGGCAATTCTTGCTATGCTATCACTTTTTCTCTCCACTGTGCCATTCTCCAAGTATTCATGTAGGACCGCTCTTCTGTTACTTTGGCAAAGTGTAGAAATTTGAAATTTGTAAAAGATAAGTTCCAGGGATCTCCTGATGTGATTAAGGTCTGTGTGGTAGTTCTACTGACAGTTACCCCATCACTTATCGTTGGGCTAACTTGAAAGGTGGTAGCCTCAATTTGGTTAAGTTATTCGATCAAGCAGGGCACTTGAATTAGCGTTCTCCCAGGGAGTTCAGCCCCAAGTTCGCTTGTGATTTTGTATTGGCTTTTTTTCTCAACACTCCAGGGAATACCTTTGATCTACGCCATGGTGATGAAGGTAGTTTGGCCTGCTTGGCTTGTACTAGTCCCTCATGGCTTCCAATGCCCTCCTTTAGTTGTCCCAGGTACACCCACTACTCAGCACATCGGGTACTCTGGCAATTTAGCTGTGATCAAGACATCCCACCAATGTTTAAGAATATAGTACCTTCTCTCCTTTCTCTGGATCTTTTCCTAAGGCTTCAGGCCTTTCCTTATTGGTCGTGGAGGAGTTTTTAGTTTGTTGTGCCCAACTCCTAGAGGGGAGTCTTTACTTCCAGTGGCTTTGCTGGTTACTAGAGAAGAGTTCAGAAGTCCTTCTCTGACTACATTGGTTCTAGCAAGATTGGGAGAGTTCCCAATCCTGATATTCTCTCTGATCCTACCTCTAACAAACGCCTTTCTCTCCCTACTGCTAGCATTGTATCTACTGCCATAAGCAACAAGGCAGGATTTGTGGATTGGCATGCTTCTAGGGGTGGTTGGGTGTGTTATGCACAAGATTTTTCGAAGACTTGGTCAGGGTGTGACCCTGTTGTTAGTAACTCTTCCGGTGTGCCAATTAAGAGAGGGGCAATAAAGGCAATTGGTGCTGCCACTCCCATAGGCAAAGGTAAAGAAAAGAAGATTAAAAAGGAAATGGTTAAAAGAGCTGAGCTTAAAGAAAGTGTTGAGGGCACTGAGGCTGGCCTTAAGACTAAGAAGAGGAATACTGCAAGGTCCCAAAAACAGTTAGTAATTTCTGAGGAACTCGAGAGAGTTCCCTTCTACAGTTGGAAAGGAAGTTGGCCATCCCTTAATTCCAAGGACTTAAGTGAAGACTAAGGTATAGTCTTCTCTCTCTCAGGTTCCTGTGAGTTCCTCAACCCAAGGTTCTTCGGGGTCCTTTGATTTTATACCCCAGTCTCCCTTAGGACCCTTTGGGCGTACCCGTAGTAGACAAAAAACCATTGGAGAATTTGTAGAGAGAGAGAGAGAGAGAGAGAAGGGCAAGGCCTCTTTCCTTCTTCTCTCTTTTATTTTGCAGTAGTTCATTGTTGTTAATGTGTCTCTCCCTTTCTCTTTTAACTAATGAATGGTTATTTTTTTTCCTTGTAGTCCAAATGCAAGTCAGACCCTAAAAGAGGCAAGAGTCAATCATCTGGCGATGATGTGGTATGGCCCTCTCTTTTGTTTGTGCCTTTTTATGTTTTCTTCCACTCTTTTCCGGTACTGTGTACTTATGCATTTTGTGACATTATGTCACTTGCTTTTCTTTTGCTTTTGTAGGTGGAGGTACCTCCTCCCACGACTGGTGGGACTCTAGTGAAAGAAGTGATTACAACTCCCTCTACTGTTCCCCTAGGCATAGAAGAGGAGCTCTCTAGTGGTGGTGTGACTGAAGAGGTTGGGCAGCCAATGCAGGATGTCCAGTCCATTCTGCCTTCTATTTTCCTGGCTGCTCAGGACCCTGAAGCTTCTCAGCCTCCAGTTCCTCAAGATCCCCAGCCTGTGCAGAATTTCAGTCTTACCAAAACTGTGTCACTTGAACCTATGACTGAGCCTGCATTAAGCAAAAAGTCCTTGGGGGACGCGTCTTCATCCTTACAAGCAGGTGAGCCTCATTCACCCCTTATAAATATGCTTAAGCTTATCTCTTTTATCTTTTCTTTCTGAGAGTTCTAGTTTTCTCTTCCCCCTTTAGGTCAAACTAGTGTTCAATCTGCCCCTGAGGCCGCCTCTTCCTTAGAATCAGAGGGTTCTGAAGGTGCATGTTGTTCACCTTTATCGTGCTTCCCCTCCTTCCTCTTTTTTTTTCATACTTCTCCCCTACCTTTTCCTTCTATGGTGAAGTCCCTAGTATCCTTTCCTTCCTCTAGCCATTTTGCTAAAGTTTACCCACCCTTTCTCCAACGTGCTTTGTGTTCTTTCACAGAGTCCTCAAGGAAATCAGAAGGGCAAAAAGAGGAAGCTCTGCCGCAGGAAGCTGATACTAGTTCTTTTTTTTTTTTTAGCTTTCTTTTACTTTCCCACTTTACATTTCTTCCTTTGTTCTTTCCCCTTTTAAATTTTATCTGCTTTTGCAAGTGCTGACACAAGTGTTAAGGGTCCTGGGCTCGTAGTTCTTGAGGTGGCTGTGGAATCTGCTCCTGACGTCCAAGTTGTTGAATCTCATGCAAGGACCCCCCAAACCATCCAAAGGGTTGAAAGCTCTCTAATTCCTGTGAATAGAGATACAATGATGGGGGAGGCTCCAAAGGTGACTGTTTCAGATTCTAACTCAAGGCTCCCTGCTTTCCTAGCCCGCTTTGATCTCCTGGAGTTCAACAGCCTCCCTACAAGCCGCTTTCATCGCTTTGGGGCTCCCTTTGGTAACTTCCTACGCTTCTCTGTGCCTCTAAAGGGTCTGCCATTACTGGAAGTGTGGTTCAAGATCTATGGAGACTTCACCAGTGGGTTCAAGGGAGGTGTATTTCTAGGCAATATTATGATGTAGCTGTTATGTGCTGTGCTGATCTCTTTAAGGGATTCCTCTCCTGACTCCTTATCAGAAGAAAAACATTTGGAATGGAGGGGATTGGTGTAGGATATCATAGAAGCAAAATTCAATCGGTCCTTCCTGCTGGAGCATTTGCGTTCTCTAGCCCACATGCTAATCCAAAGACAGGCTTCCAGGAATCTAGATGCTGAAATTGTTGCTGTTTAGGAGGCTTTAGCTCGTGCTCACAAGGTTTTGCAGGACTTGAAGGTTAAAAGGCAGCAGGTCCTCTCCTCCTCAGCTCTTCCTGCTATTTCCCCAGACAGCTCTTTGCTAGCCAGCCTTACTTCTTAGCTCCTTGCTTTCTTTCTTTTTTAGCTAGTTCAGATGTATATTTTTTTTAGACAATTTGGGTTGTATAAGTTCTATTTCTTCCTATTGAACACTATTTCTAATCTTTCCCTCTCCATTTTCAACAACATGGATCTGTTCTCTTTTTTTTTTTTTTTAAGACTGCTTCTAATTTTCAGTAGCATGCGGATCTGCTCTTCTTCTACTTCTTTTTTGCTGCTTTTCTCTCTCTCTCTTTTTTTCTGCACTGAGTCTTGGGCCATGGTCCCTACAAGTTTTGTTGTAGGTCCTGGATCAAGTACCCTGGTGGTTGTTTTACTGCGCAGGTACTGAACTGGGTACATTGGATGCTTTCTTTCTCCTTTTTTTTCCAAGTCCCAAGTTATGAACCAAGCAGACCCCTTTTGTCAAGTATTGGGCTAGGTATCCCGGGCATTTACTTCTGCTCGTGGTCCTAAGTCATAAACTTTAAACTAATTGTGGTATGAGTCCTAGGTCATGTGCCAAGTTTTTTTTTTTTTTTTTTTTTTTGCGCTAGCCCTGGTACCCTCCCCCAAATCTACCCATATTTGGGTTATGTAACATTTCACAATTGTTTATTTTAGCTGTAGCTTAAAGGAAAATAAGAAAAATAGATTTCATTGCTTCAAAGCAAAGTTACCATCTAAGGAACACAAAAGGGTTGTCAAAGATAGTAAGGATCACAAAATGTCCTTCTACCATGGGTTCCTAAACAAAAGGTACTTAAACAAAATTCATAACACAAAGTAAATAATGATGAAACACTTAGCAGGTTTGAGAGTTGGCAAAAAGGTCTCAGTGTACTGAAGTCTCTCCCTTTTCATGCGTAGTACTGTTTGAACCACTTCCCATTTATAAGATCTATCAAGACCGTCTCATCTTCCTTTGTGAGGTAGTAATACCTACTATCATGGGCTTTTCTGATAATGTAGGGCCCTTCCCATTTTGGGCCAAAGTTGGAGGGTCCTGGGAGATTTTTCCTTACATGCTCTGATGCCCCTCAGTGAAGGCCCTTGGGTGTACAGTCTATGCATATGCCTTAGCCATCCTCTACTGGTACCTCTGGCTTCTTCTTCTAGCCACTTCTCTTCCTTCCTCTAACCCCTCCAGATTCGCCAACCTTCTTTCATTATTTGAGTCCTCGGTGCCTTCTTAGTTTTCTTCAAGCACTATTCTTGGCGTAGGGAAGACTAACTCCACGGGGTTGATGGCTTCTGTCCCATAAACTAGGGAGAATGGTGAAAATCCTATGGCTGTCGTCATAGAGCTCCTGCATGTCCAGAGTACATCTGCCAAGTGGTCACTCCATTTTCCCCATACTCGTGTTTCATTTTTTTAAGGGTCTTCAACATCACCCTGTTAGTGGCTTCAGCCTAACCATTTCCTTGCGGGTAGTATTGTGTAGACCTTCCATGCTTGATGTAACACGCCTCAGTTAAGTTCTTCATGTCTTTGTTTATGAATGGGGTCCCATTGTCACTGATCAGTCTCCTGGGGATCCCAAACCGTATAATGATGTGTTCTCGAATGAAGTTTGTCATGGCTGCTCCAATGGCTTTTTTCAAAGGGATAGCTTCTACTCATTTTGTAAAGTACTCAGTGGCTGCTAGGATCCATATGTAACCATTGGAAGGAAGGTTTATAGGCCCTATAAGATCAAGCCCCTAAGTGTGGAAAGGCCAAGGTGTTGTCATATCTTGAAGCACATTTGGATGAGTGTGGATTGCATCTCCACTTACTTGGCATGCATGACACGTTTTAACCAACTCTTCGGAGTCCTTCTTCATTGTTGGCCAATAGTACCCCAACACTTGTAGAGTCTTCTTTTCCTTGGGTGACTTCCACAGTCACTAGAATGGACTTCCCTAACTACTTCTCTAGCTTTCCTTGGCCCCAGGCATCTTAGGGGATCCCCGATGTATCCCTTTTTGAATAGGATACCGTTCTATAAGAAATATCTGACTACAAGTTTCTTGAGCTGGTGAGCTAAGGTCTTGTCAGTTGGTAGGATCCCTTTAGCCAAGTATTCCACGAATGGAGTTTTCCAATCTTCCGTAACAAACACAACATAGCTTTCTTCCTTGTCTACTAAAAATTGACATCTTTGACATTTCTCTTGTATGATTGCAACCTCTTTTTTCATATTTGGCCAGTAGTACCCCATGCGTTGCATCCTTCTGTATAGGCTAATTTTTTCTACAACCCCACAGACCTGGCTGTGTAGTTCTTCCAATCTCAGCTTTCCTTCTTTCTAGTTGATACTTCTGGATAGGATCCCTCCGAGTAGCCTCGTATATAGCTCTTCTTCTATCAGAGTGTAATCCCTCAGCTCCTTGATACTTCCTCCATGTCCTGCCTCTTTTATTTTTTCTTTGACCTCATTTCTCCAATCCTGCTACTCTGGTTCTTCAGGGAAAATCTTTTTGAGGATCCCTATGATAGAATGTTCCTGCTTATTTACTCTTATCAGAGTGTCTCTATCTTTAAATGGTACTTGAAATCCCAGGGTGGCTAGTGCATCAGCGAGCCTGTTCTCACTCTTTTAGTTATACTCCACGCTAAAGGTCTGGAATTCTTGCTCCAACCTTTGCGCCCATGTTCTGTAGGCTGCCAAACTCTGCTATCTTAATGTAAAGTCACCCTTCACCTAAGAGACCACAAGATTGGAGTCTCCCTAAAACCCTCATATGTTTTACTCCTATGCTGAGTGCTATGGTCAACCCAGTCTAGTATGCCTCGTACTGAGCAGCATTATTCTAGGAAAACCCAGGCTTGAAAGATAAGGGCATGGTGTCCCCATCTTTTCAACTTTGTACAATTCCTAGTCCATTTGAGGTTGTCGTTGCTGACCCATCAAATCTCATTGTCCACTTCTTTCCCGGGAGCTATGCCACTACCACCTCCCAGGGTATCTCCTCGCTTAGTGAACATTCTTCCTTCCCTGGGAACTGGGCTAGCAAATCTGCTATGGCTTGACTTTTGACAGCTTGGGGGTCTTGAGGTCGATGTCATATTAAGAGAGCAAGACCAGCCACTGTGCTATCCCTCCCATTAGGAAAGGCTGATGAAGGAGTGCCTTTATGGGATGTGACTTAGTCACCAAGAGGATCTGGTGGGCTGAGAAGTACCGTTTTAGCCATTGGGATGCGTAGATAACCATTAGACAGGCCCTTCTATCCTGGGATACCTGGTCTCAATATCCTTAAGTGTCCTGCTCATGTATTAAATAGGTTGCTCGTTCCCATCACCTTCTTCCTGTGCTAGCAAGGCTCCTATAGCCTAGGAGTTTGATGCTAAATATAGCAATAGGGGGGGTTGCCCACGTACTGGTGCTTGTATGGTGGGAAGGTGATTCATGATCTGCTGGATCCTCTGAATGGCTTCCTACTGCTCAGTTCCCCAAGTGAACTCAGCCCCCTTTTTCAATAGTTTGGATAAACCACTTGTGATTGAAGCCAGTCCTGACACAAACCTCCTGATGTAAGAGACCCTCCCTAGGAAACTTTTAAGCTCTCCTATAGTTGTTGGCCTTTTCATTGTCACAATGGCTGTGGATTTGGTTGGATCCACACTAATGTCTCTGTGATGTACTAGGAAGCCAAGAAACTTTACAACAGCTACCGCGAAGGCACACTTCATTGGATTTATGCGTAGTTTGTACTTCCTGCACCTTTCAAAAACTTGTTCAAGTGTCCGGAAGTGTCCTGCCCTGGTTTGTGATTTTACCACAATATCATCCACATAGTCTTCCATTTCCTTATGCATCATATCATGTAAGATAGCTGTCATGGTTCGCTGGTACGTGGCCCCTACATTTTTAAGGCCAAAGGGCATCACAGTGTAATAAAAATTCCCGATTGGAGTCCTGAATACTGTCTTCTCTACTTCTTTGGCAGCCATGCGAATTTGGTTGTACCCACTATATCCATCCATAAATGAAAACATAGAGCTTCCTACAGCTGAATCTACAAGGAGGTCAACATTAGGCAGGGGAAACTCATCTTTTGGACATGCCTTGTTCAGATTGTGAAAGTCCACACAGCACTGGATATGGCCATTCTTTTTCTTTACGGTACTATGTTGGAAAGCCACTTGGGGTTCTAGATGGGCTCGATAAAACCAGCTGCTAGCAGCTTCTTGACTTCTTAAGTTATTTGAGCTTCCACATTAGTGTGAAAGACCCTGGCTGGCTAAACTACTGGCTTGACTCCTAGGTCTACGCTGAGAGAATGAACCACCAGTCCTAGATCCAGACCAGGCATTTTATCATAGGTCCATGCGAACACATCCACATATTTCTTAAGTAAGGTCACTAATTGCTCCATCTCTTGTGCTGTAAATTGACTATGAATGAAAATAGGCTTCTAAGATCCCAGCTCAGCCCCCAAGTTTATCTCTCCCAATTCTTCCTCAGGCTGAATTTGTGCTTCCTTAGCTGGGTCCTCTAGGATTTCTTCTTGAGCCATCATACAATCCAGTGGTCTGGGACCTTCCTGCATGATGCATTCAGGCCCTGCGCACCTTCACAAACAATAAATTAACCTTCCTCTAAGTTCCCATACTACCACGGATTCCTAGGATCCTGAGGAGCTGGGCTCCCTCTTTTGCCTCTTCTTGTTCAAGAGATTCCTCAAGTCACGGGTACCTCCTCCTTCTTCTTCTACCAAGACAGGTGCTCTTGGGGTCCCTAGCATAAGGCTTTCATCATTTGGTTCCAACTCGTCATAAAACATTGTTTCCACGAAGTTCACTTCTCCTTGGCTGAAAGGGTTAAGGTTGGCAAGGATCCTTACGGGCCTCCCATTTAATCTCCTCTTAACACATTGATGGTACATGGAAGGGATAAAGCGATTCTTATGGAGCCATGGGTGTCCCAACAAAAGATGGTAAGAAACTTCTGAGTTAATCACGTGAAATCCGTTCAGGGCTACTATTGGGCCTACCCTTAAGGCCAACTGCACATATCCCTTAGTTGATTCTACTGATCCTCCAAATCCTGTTATCTCCATTGGAGCCCCTAGGATCCTCCTATCAGTCAGACCTACGGCTTCCAAGGTACTCAGGGCTATGAGGTTGAGTAATGCCCCTGTATCTACTAATGCCCTTCTAACTTGGGCATCGTTTATGGTGGCCATCAGATAAAGGGGTTTGTGTTGGTCTGGAAGCTTAACGTCTATGTCCTCATCAGTGAAGTTATTGCAGTGGTTGTCTCTAAGTAAGCTCGACTAGCATGGGATTCTACTGTGAAACATTCCATCCCTAAATCTGCTGCTATACTTATGAAGGACTCTGTGGCCACCCTTCTTGCTTTTGGCCCAAATCCCAACTAGTTGAATAGCGATCTGAACTTATGGTTCTTTTAAAGGGTCTTGACTGTGCTTGGATGGAATGATCCTTCAGATTCTTTTGCTTTCGTTGGGTTCCCATGGATCACTACAGCCACCACCCCCTTTCCCTTGTAATTGGGTAGAGGGTTCCTTTGCACTTCGGGTTCCTTTTGAGTGAGATCCAAGGTTCCCTCCCTAAGCTTCTTGTGAAAAAGCCTACGGAGGGTCCAACAGTCCTTGGTAGAGTGCTTGACATAATTATGAATCCGGCAAACAAGGAATTCTTCCTTTCTTCCTCAGTTGGTGGCCTAGACACAGTAAATGGTCTGACAATTCCATCTCCATTCCATTTATCCAAAACATGATTCAATTCCTTTACTGTACATGGGATCACAGGTGGTTTCTTTGCAATTTTTCCTTCAAGTCTCTTCCTCTTTTCTTCTACTGACGTTGTCATGGCCTGGGTTACTGGCACTTTCTTTGTCCTCATGGTTAATGCGGTCCTTCTAGTTCTTTGTAACAAGTTAGCAAACTAGGTTAAGCCTATAGTCAAAGAGCATGTTGGATATGCAAGTCTCCACGAGCTCCTTTTTTTCATGGTCTTCATAACAGTCCAGAGAAATGTCTTCAAACCTTCTAATGAACTGGACATTTCATCCTAGGTCTTAATGGACACAAGCCTTAGGGTGGTGTGCCATGTATATGCTCTGTCCACTAGGGACTTAGCAAACTCCCTTAGCCACAACTCCCAATTTCCTACGTAAGGGCCCATAGTGTGAATAAACCTACTCACGTGTTCCACAACACTTCCATTTCTTCCATCAAAAGGATGGAACTTTGGGGGTTCATATCCTTTGGGTACGGCTTGCCAAGGAGCTCTGGCGGGAATAGGGGATCCCGAGAAAATTTCTTGGGGATCCTTGAGAGTTTTTCCCTTTCCTGTTCCAACAAGGCATTGACATTTGCCAATGTGAGGTACTGGGCATTAGCTCCACCTCCTACTGCTGACCCTCCTTCTGGTTGGGCTCTATCTTGGTTGACCACAGGGGGGTCGTTGTCCTTGATTTCTTGGGTCTTGCCCTCTTTGATGAGGTGGATCTCTTGCTACAAATCTTTCAGCATTTCTACCATTTAGGCCACAGGGTCTGGCTCCTGCCCTGTGCGCCTCTGTCCTGAGACGACCTTCTACTCTGCCAGAGGTACTTTGTTTCTTTTTCTAGAAGCTACTTCATTTTCTCCTATAAGCTCATATGCTGCAGGTGGCACATTGGTACCTTTGTTGTTCCTTGGTCTTAGACCCATGCTCTACGAAGGGACTGCTTCTTCCCTCTCCTTTACCTAGTCCCCAGCGGAGTCGCCAAAATGTGTAGGTCCTTTTTGGACAATGTCCAGGCCCAAGTAGAAGCAAGGACCCTGGGCCTTTTAGTTCTTGTTTTAAGAGACTAGGCTTGGTTCACCGCAGCTAAATGAGCTTATTACAAACCAAGTGGTGCACAGAGCAAGAATCCTACAATACATACATACTAACAAACAAAGAATATATATATATATATATATATGGAACATTAAGAAACAGTAAAGGAACAATGTGACAAATGAAGATACAAAATAAACGTTAAGGGTCCTTAAAATAGTGTGAGATATTTCATTACTTTTCTTAGTAGTGAATCACAATGTGCTCACTAAAACGTGTCACAAGGTCCAAACCAACTCAAAAATTACAGACTTAGATGGCTCTCTCAGCCTCTGAGACTTGCAAAATTTGAATCCCTTTGAAACCAAGTATGTTCTATAGTAGTTGTTTTAGGGTACTGGGCGATATTTTTCTTTCTTTTGCTACTTTGTTTGAGTCTTTTACAGAGTTTTCTCCATGATTCTCCCCCCTTTTGCACTGTTGCCGAATACCCCGTTTTATAGTGTCCTTTCAGGATTCCGGGGTACCACTGATTCCCCTCCTTTGCTCTCCTGGGTACCAAAGCCCATGTTATGCCGGCAACTTTGGTGGCTGGACCTTTCCTTGTTTCACATAGTTTTCTTCTTTTGGTTCTTTTTCACCAAAAGCCTCTTGTTGACTTTCCATTCTAGGGCGTCCTTAAAGAGCTGACCTCTAGTCTCTCTTCCTTCAAGGCTTCTAAACCTCACCTTTTCAGACTCAGCCTTTTGGCCGTCTTTCATTTTGTCATTTTTCTCGAGTAAGCCGATTCCATCCCTACTAGGTTGAAAGTTTTCCCATCTACTTCCCTTCATGGTTCTTCTTTCTGGGTACCCTGAGGTACCACCCCCTTGTTCATGAATTGTTACTCTCCAAGCCTTCTAATTCCTTTCTGCATCATTGGGTGACTAAGAAGGACGTATCTATTCTTTGTTCCTTGAGTTTCTTGGCACTCCTTTTGAGCTGTCTTAATCTCATCCTAGCTTTGCTACACATCCCGAGGACCTTGAGCTCCTGGCAGTCTCTGGGTATCCCGGCTCTATTCTTACCATTGGACTCCCTTTCGACTTTTTGATCTTGGCAGGCTGGGCTTTTTTTCCTTTCTTCCCTTCGTTCCATGAGCAATAAGTGTAATACCCCGCATACTTTATTTGAGGTTATTATTAAATTTTCTTTTTAATATAATTGAAAGGCCATAGGTATTCTTTTTATTAGTAACTGCTGCCCGCTACCTCACTAAGCCCACATCTCTAATACAAACTACAGGGTAGAGGAAGAGATTATTAGGGTTTTCATAGGAAGGGTTTTCTCAAAGAGGCTAAGAGGTGTTTTTCCTTGGAGTTTAGAGCACATAAAATTGAAGAGGCAATCAGATTGTTCAAGGTATAATTTTTCACCGTTAGAAATAAAGAATTAAGGAGTTAGAAATCTTTATTTCTAACTCCTTAATTCTTTATTTCTAATGATGAGAAATCTTTAATGGTGTGCAGATTGTTGAATTGATAATTTCTTAGATTACGATTTTACACTATTTCAATTATTCTAAATCCTAGATTGACACTGTTTGGACCCTAGAACAAGAGCCGAAACTATTAAATATAGGAATAAGGCTTGCATCACTTTTTTAGGGCTACATGAACTTTTGATTTGCTGGAGAAATTGCACCCGACCCCACACTTGTTTCACTAGCTAGCTCACTTTTTGTCAAAGCCAAATTCTCTGATGGATGGGTTGATAGCTTTATTAGTCTATGCCTAGGTGTTGACTAGTAACCAATTCCAAGTTCAGTTTTTGTCAAAGCCAAGTTCACTTTTTGTCAAAGCCAAGTCCAACACGTCCACAATTCTTTAAAAGGATAATAACAAACTTGTTTCTTTTATCTAAATTCCAATTTCATCCCAAAATGCTTAGATATTAGATACACTAGGGTCAATGATATTAAGTCCATGAACAAGTCATAATAGTTTTGGCCCACAGTTTTCATTGGGATATATATTAAATCCTAGGTTTGCCCATAGTGTGTATTTTAGAACAAGTTATTATAGAGCCTAATTCATGTTTAAGGTTTTACTTTTGTTTAGGACATATATTAAATCCTAAGGTTTTGGCTACTGGCTCTAAGTTTTGGTAAATTCAAGGAATCATATTCTTAGGTAAAGATGCTTTGCATTAGTGTTATCTTTTATTTTAGTAAAGTATAATTTTAGTAAGTCAATTTGTATAGTTCTATAAGCTTTATATTTTGTAGAAGACATTATGTATATTTCTGTGATTGATTATAGGTCCTATTTAAGAGTATTTGAGACTATTTGGAGGGTGTTTCAACTAGGCTTTCAGATTGATTCAAGTGTTGTAAGTAATTATGCATAATATGCACAATTTTGTTCATTAGGTTCCTAGATGTCAAAGGTTTTCAAAAATCATGTTTTTGGGCATACATTTTTAAAAGTTTATCAAAAGCATATTTTATACCATTGAAAGAGAAATTTCAACTTTAAATGATGTTTTAAAGAGAAACTTTGAATTTTAAATAATGTTTTGAACATCCAAATCTCCTTTAAAAGATGATTTCTAAACTAAACCATTTTTAGAAAAGAATTGAGTTTCAAGATAAGTTTTCTAAAAAGATTCTTAATCTTTAAATTTGTTAAAAAACCAAGTGATTTCAAATTCATATTCCTATTTCACAAATTGTATTTAAAATTGTTTCTTTTAGCAAATTGAATTTTCAAACTTACTCAAGAATTGTAAATATATATATATATATATATATATATGTATATATTTATATAAACTCCTCAATTTCTATTCGTTCCCCAAGAAAGTTAAGCAACCTTTGATTTATGTTTCAATTTGATATTGTGATATTCGATATGCTTTTATTGTTGGAATAATTGTTAATTTTAAGAAAATTATTCTATTTTGTATATATACGTCGTTTGGTGATATGTGACTCAAAATAAGTGTTTTTAGAATTTATTAGATATATGTGTAAATCCGCTCATAGTATTGTATGTGAGAATATGTGTTGATCCCTCACCAGCTGGGGTTAGATGTTGGTATCTGCTCAAAGGATTGTATGTGAGAATATGCGATGTGTATATGTGACACTGTGCTCTGATCAATTATCTATGTGTTTTTGAATGACTTTAAGATTTGATTATATATGTATTTAGTGGTTCTTTATATGTTTGGAAAAATATGTTTGATATTTTGAGTAAAATTGTGAAATTAAACTCATGCTTTGCTTGACTCTATTCTGTTGTGTATTCTGTATAATTATTTACTAGATGTATGGCTTACCCCATCAATTAATATTTTCAGATTAAAGTGTAGTTGAGAACATAGAACCTTTGGATCACTTTGTAAGGTGCGAGGTAGAGCATGGAAGTTGTAGGCGACTTCAGTTATACTTGAAGACTTATAGAATTTCAATTACCCTTACTTTGTAATTCATGTTTTATGTAGTAGAGATTATTTCCAGTTTGTGGAGTTTAGATTATTGTAAGAGATTTTTAAGAGTACTTAGTTCTTTGTAATTTTAATTTATTTTGGCTCAATCATGTTTATTGAGTTATATAAGTTTAACAAGTTAGTCATGCATCTAAATTCATGTTCCATGGATTTGGGTCGTGACAGTAAGGCCTATCCCTTCGTGGGTCTTGGGCTTAAATCTTTTTAATGGATTTGGGCCTACCATTTTTTTTTTTTTTTTTTGGGTGAGCTCAAGCCTTTTATTATTATTTTCCATGGAGTTCACTCATTGTGCTATTTTGGGCCTTGGTGTTATGACTTTTTAGACCTCAACAATGTCTTTGATAAACAATATAGACATGCACAAGAACATGAGCATGCATTGATGCATAGATGTATTGATACAGTATTCTAAGTAAGGTAAGTCATGCATAATCACATGGACATGCATTGATATGATTGCCTAACATGATTATGAGTTGGTGGTATAAAATGATGAGCATGCTTGTTTAGATGCTATGATGCCATGATTGTTTGCTTGTCTAATGCTATGAAAACTTTCCTCATAGGATGTGATGACCCCATGGAAGAAGAGGCTAAGAATATAGCCAATAGTAATGTTACCTGCGCCATTGTAGGATGAAGAGATGACGTTACGAATTCAGCAGGAAGACAAAGTACATGCCTTTCTCGAAAGGATGAGCCTCAAGCCATTAGCCAAAAGAGAGGCAATTCATGCCCTAACTCGAGTGATGGAAAAGAGTCAAGGAGCAGTTGCCTCCCAGGGAAGTGAATTGCAAGTGGCATACCAAAAGACTAAGGAATCAATGACCTTCTCTTCTAGAGATTTAGCCAATATGGTCGTGGATGGCAAGAGGCCCTTATATGTTACTGCTTTCCTGAGAGCTCCTCAAATTAAGAGGGCCTTAATAGATACTGGTGCCTCTAACAACATGTTACCCCTCTCAATGTTAGATGCATTGGGCATTCCACGAGAAAGAATCATTCGAGAGCCACTCTAAGTGGCAGGGATAGGATCATTGCAACAGCATACCCTGGGACATGTGTCCTTGGACATGAAGGTAGGACTTATCAGAGCACGCACTCTCATGCATGTGATGGATGGTGATACTTCGTTTCATGTTATTTTGGACCATCCTTGGCTCAAGGCACATAGAGAAGTGGCTTCCACATATCACCAATGTGTGAAGGCCGTTTGGAAAGGAAGGCCAATGACCATTGAAGCCACTAGGATGCCTTTTGATAGGGCAGAACTCCACTATGCAAAGGTAGCCTTATATCAGGATTTCGAACCTAAGGAGAAAACAGGGTTATTCCTTTCAATGCTACTGATTTAGAGTAGGAGGAAGATGGTGATAGGGAAGTCATAGAATCTGAGAGACCGCCTAAGATCAGTCATTCCATAAGCGCACTACATATATGGTTCCTAGACCTAATCTAGGTAGTGACTCCATTTTCACCTTCTACCTGATCCACCCTAGGCCGAGGCATACTTCCCATGAGGAAATCACTTATTCGCAGGCTTTATATTCTTGGGCCCATTTTTCTTTCCTTCGAATCTTCTTGATAAGGGCTTGCTTCTCTCCTTTGTGGTGAACCTTTTCACTTGATGACTGATGATACACGAGAATTAATAGGTTGAATGCTCTGAGCTATAGTGATAGCTTGAAGACTTGAAGAGAAAAAAAAAAAAAAAAAAAAAAAAAAAAAAAAAAAAAAAAAAAAAAAACTGTAAAGGGCGGCCAAGGTGAACCGGCCAAGGACCCTCTGACGATTAAGTCAGTTTTCTCCCTAGAACACAAGGATGGTGAATTAGTGAATAGTAAAACATTCCTCGGGCTGAAAAAATCAAATTCTTTTTATAGAGAGTTTTTTGTATGTGTTGGGCTTCATGATATTCATGGACGGACCCTATTCATATCTGTGGTGCTTTTGTTGGGCTTCATTTCTTATGAACTAGTTTGGACTTAGCCTTGTCAGAGATGACCACCATGGATGAACTAAATTTAATTCAGACCACCATCATTTGCCCTCTTGTCCTTGTGTCATCCATACCACTATTGAAATTATAATGACTATTATTACTATTGGAAAAATACATGTTTGTATCGCATAAAAACATATGTAGTGGAAAATTAACAGATCTACTTCATTCGCAATTGATAACATATACTATGTAAATTTTAGAATTCAAGAACAAAAGAGTGTACCTTGGTGTGGTGAATTTCAAAACAAAGATTAGAAGTACTTGAGAACATTTTTAATCTTCACTCCAATTCCACTAACGCCCAAGAAGTGTGGTCTCTCAATCAGTTTCTATGAATTTGTTCAAAGGAGAATGAGAGAGTGTCTAACACTCACATACAAATCATTTCATGTTATTACTAAAATTCTGTATATTTCTTTCCTTATAACTGATTATCTAATTGGGATAACCTTTTGGGCCTTTCCAATTGGGCTTTAGTATGTGGCTTGGAGTGGGACCATAAGGGAACAAATAAGACACTGGCTCCAATGGGCCTTGGGCTTTTCTGTCAACTCTTGACAAGTCCAAAGTTACCATTATTTATATTTGATACCATTATATAAATATAATTGCATTCTAGGCCTTATTAATAAATTATATCCCAAGACTTTATTGTACATGCAACCCATTCATAAAATATTCGTAGTAATTCAAAGTCATTAATATAGACTGCCACTTTGTAGAATACTACATCTTAATCCTTGAGTACCCGGTTTAATCCTTTAAGTTATTCATAATATATTTATGAAATCCAATTTCATAAATATATATACTTTAGTAACTATTTACTAAAGTAGTTAGGCTTAACATTCTGAATAACAAACCCATTAAACTTATCTCAAGGGAATATTTTGTATCTCCGTTAAGAGACTATGAATTTCATCTTGAGAATATATGTTCCATCAACACTAAATGTGGCTGCCCAACATACTGAGGTTTTGACCGTTAGTTTAGATCTCACTCTTGATATATCAAAGCAACCTACACTTCATGATCAAGTCCATTATTCTCTCAGGATTAAGAGTTCATGTAAATAAAATTCGTGAGATATATGATTCATTTGACAGTCGTTAGGAGAATAATAAATCTCATAGCGATCCAATTCAATATGTCTTAACTCTTGAAACATATCAACTAGAAGTCTCCACTTCCATGATCAAGACAAATCATCTCAGTTGATATATTATAGTCTTCATAGATGAAATGCCCAATTTCATCACTGACTACGAACTAAAATTTTGAGTTTACAAAGAACTTGTAATTTATATCTTCTATTACTTTTCACATAAATCACATACTATGCATCTCATGGACTATATGATAATGTCCAAATATTCATGTTACCATTATTTTAGATAAGAATAAAACAACTTTATTAATTACAACATTAAGTCATACATAATGTCATACATAGCATCATACAATAGGATTAAAGGGCATTAATCCTAACAATTACTACTTTACACGTGGCAATTTTTCACTAGTTGATGAGTCTTCCACGTGGCATTTTTGGGTCAGACGTCCTTTAGGTTGACACGTGGCTTAATCCTAGTGGTCAACCTGTTGTGTCAGTTCATTCTTCAAAAAATTTCCACGTGGCGCTTCTTGGTTGGTGTGTGTCACTTCAGTGCTCCCCCTACTGCCTACAAATAGGCCAATACCTCTCTTACCCTCTCACTTTCTCATATTTTCTTCTCTGACATTAGTCTTCCTTCGCACCTCATCTAGAAGTTTCCTTCCACCCTTAGTCCTCTTCGTCTAGAATTAGGTATCCTATTTTCCTCGTTTGTAGGTTTTCTTCTTTAGAATTCTTTACAAAATGGCTGAGATTGTTGTGTCCTCGTCTAATGATTCTACGAATGAGAAGTACTCGTCTGGAGTCCCTGGAGTTCGCCTAAAGGTCTTCCAAGAGGAGATAAGGAAAAGGGCAGCTTTTGGGTCGTCTACTGGTCCATCCACTAGTGCCCAACCATCCACTCTTTCCCTTAATGAAGTAAAGGACATTTTATATTGCTATGCCATGGACATTCCGTCAAAAATAAAAAAGAAAAGGCTTTACACACTTAGGGATAAATACCAAATCCTAGACGAGGTTAATCCTCGTCTTACTACTCCTGGTGAATGATGTTGTACCCCGAATTCTGGGGTTAGCACATATGAGGCCTACCTATTAGGGGGTCTTAGGCTGCCTTTGAATGCCTTTGCTAGGGATCTTTTCCATAGGTTAGGTATAGGATCAAACCAACTCAACCCTAGTGCATGGAGAACCATTGTGTCCATACAAGTGCTGTGGAGAGAGGTTTTCGATGGGAACCATCCTCTTACCGTGGATGAGTTTTTGTACTATTTTAAACCCTCTAAAATAAGTCAATCTCTAGGTTTTGATCAGTTTTCGGCTAGGGGTTTTAGTCGTAGGTTAATAGGGTCTCTTCCCTCGTCTGATAGGACGTGGAAGACAGAGTTCTTCTTTGTCTCTGGGTATTAGGTAGGGAACCCTATTAAGGTAGGCAGGGACCCATTTCCTCCTTACACCAATGAGATGGGTCATCTACATTCTGAGGGTATGTTACTTTCTTTAGCTAGTCTTACTTATTCCATCATATTTATCTAACTCTGTTTTCCTTTTTTTAGCTATAAGACGTCCTTCCCTGACCAACTTCTTCCTAAACCGCATCTAACAAGTACGTTCTTTTGCTGACAGGACCTTCCATTCCTTAGTGACACTTCGCCTTCTAGCAACTCAGGGACTTGGACCTGAACATACAAAGGAGGCTTTAGCACACAATCTTACTACTCATCGTCATAAGTTATATACACACTTTTTCTTTTTCTTTTTTTTACTCGTCTCAAATTTTGATGACCATTTTTCTCTTTCTTGTAGGAATGGCCACCATAAAGGAAAACAAGGGGAAAGGCCTTGCTACTGGTGATGAGGTTGTCCAATCGGAGGATGAGGTACCTATTCAAACTCGTCCACCTGCTCCGTCCACGTTGAAGCTTGTCCCTTCGGCCTCGTCGGAAAAGAGGAAGACTGTGTCTAAGAAGCTTGACACAGGTAACCTTCCTAGCCGTCAAGGTAATAAAGGGCCGAAGGTAGACTCCTCGACGCCGTCCACAACTCCTATTGTGGTTCTTAACCCTGCTACTCCAACTTCCTCTACTCAACTAGTTGTGGTTTCCAAGGTCGATGCTTCCCTCCCTCGTCTTGATACGGAGCCGACTAACCTTTCTCCTAAAGCCCTTTGTTCTAATGATGATCCCTTGTCTCTTCTAAGGAGTAAGAACCTAGCCTGGAATAGGTTCATGCAAGTGGTGAGGAACGAGGATGTTTCCATATGCTATGACATATCCATCAAGGAGTTTGAGCATTCCACGATCTAGGATCTTTTCAAGGTAACTTTTCTTCGTCCATATTAAATCATGTACTCCATCTTTAAGTAACCTTTTGAAGATATATATTTTTGTCAGTTCGTTTAGACCCCTTAACCCAACAGATTAACCTAGAGAATTAGCCAAGTTATTAACTTAGGTAATTTAATTAAACTAGGTTAACACAAATAAATATAAAAACAATAAAGCAGCGGAAAATAAACAACACAAAGATATGATGACCCAGGAAACCACACCGGTAAAAACCTGGGGAGGATTTGACCTAGCTATCCTCAAGGTAAACTGAATCCACTATGAAAGAATTGAAGTTTACACAATAGACTTAGACCACTAACGTCATATTGCTACCTGCCTGTAGGAAACTTACTACCATGACCCCATGATAGCTCCGAGATCCACGGACTCCTTCTTTCCGGAATTCTTCAGCAAATCCACAAGCGCACCTGCTTGTATATCTTTGTGCTCTTTGATTCTGCAACTGTAACGATCTACACAACTCTTGACATAAATCTCAAGTTTGTAAACCCTAAGTGTATGTGAAGGTAAACACCTCTAGATCTCACAATGAGATTCACAAACACAGCAAAACAGAACCCTCAAAACGTGGCTAGGGTTTTCCCTTTTATACTTAGGGCAAACATAAAACCCTATACATTAAAACGGGCTTGGGCTGAGTTGGAAAATTCTGCAGAAAAACGTTCTGTGCGATTTTCGATCGATCGAGTCTAATTTTCGATCGATCGAGTCTCACAGAAAGTTACAAGTAATTCTGCATAAAAACTCGATTCCAACTTTACAATAAACCCCATACTTTGAGCAAGTCTAACACACGACTCAACATTGTTTTGATCATGGTTTGCCAACATACAAAATGAAGTTCTAAATACATTAGATCCTAGTCTTTAGAACCTAACAATTTTTTATTTGTATGTTGCAGGTTATGACCAAGTTCATGGCATTGTCCAAGTAAGCCGTGGAGCTGGACAAGGAAATGACCAAAATGGAGACAAAGATCAAGGATATGGAGAAGAAGGCAAGCCATAAGGCTAGGGAGAGAAGGAAGTTGGAGGACGAGGTAAAGGACCTAAAGAACCTCATTAAGGAGTTGAAGGAAGATATTGTAAAAAAGGAGACTTGTCTAGACCATCTCCAGAAGTAAAGTGACAAGTTCAACTCCTTTTTGAGCAAGGCTAGGGACAAGGCCATTAAAGAGTTCAAAAAGTCTAGTGAATTTACTGATCTTCTTGACAAGAACTATGCTGCAGGCTTTGAGGACTTTCGTCTGGATGCCACCAAAGTTTTCCCTGGGGTGGATTTTGATTCCATTAAGCTCCCCATTGTACCTGAGAGTTCTTTGCTCTAGACCAGCTTAGAGGATTTGAACATTGAGGACAATGCCTCCACTCCTCTTCCCACAAAGGACAAATCAAAGTCTGGGGACATTGTCCTTAGTGGTTTATCCAAGTAGTTTTAATTGTAAGCAAAAATTTATTTCTATTTTCACTTGTATCGTTGGGGGTCCATTGTTTTCTACTGTTTTTAGAATTATCCAAGTACATTCACTCATCCATGTTTAAGGACGGAAGTTTCATACGCTTGCGTTTTCATTCTTATTACTTTTAAAGGTTTTTGGACGGTGGTCGTCTACCCTTTTTAAGTTTATTTTTAAATACAATTCTGGTCTATCTTTGGACATTTGCTTTTATCCCTTTTTGTTGCTAGCTTTACTGTTTAAGTATTCATTCGTCCATGGTTTGGACTTCACTTATTTAGGGATTTTGAAATGGTTAAGTGTTTACTTGTCCATTGTTTAGACTTCACTTATTGCATGATTTTACATTATTCAAATGGTTAAGTGTTAGCTCGTCTATGGTTTGGACTTCACCTATTGCATGTTTTTATTTTATTCGTTTATTTCTCATCAATGAGTATATATGGGAGGTTTATTCTTTCGTCCTTTACTTTTTGTAACCTTAAGGTTTTGTTTCATCATTTGTTGCGTTGCCATCCATGATTGTTGTCTAAGTACAACTATTTGTAGAAAAAACATAGTTTGTATTGCATACAAAACATACGCAGTGGAAAATTAACGGATCTACTTCATTTGCAATTCATAACATGCACTATGTAAATTTTAGAATTTAAGAATAAGGGAGCATAAATATACTTATGAAATATATATTTATGAAATATATACTTAATCCTTGAGTACCCAGTTTAATCCTTTAAGTTATTCATCATATATTTATGAAATCCAATTTTATAAATATATACTTTAGTAACTTCTTACTAAAGTGGTTAGGCCTAACACTCTGAATAATCAAACTCATTAAACTTATCTCAAGGGAATATTTTATATCTCCGTTAAGAGATTATGAATTTCATCTTAAGAATATATGTTCCTTCAACATTAAACGTGGTTGCTCAACATACTAAGGTTTTGATTGTGACTTTAGATCTCACTCATGATATATCAAAGCAACCGACACTTCATGATCAAGTTCATTATTCTCTCAAGATTGAGAGTTCATGTAAATAGAAGTTCTGAGATTTATTATTCATTTGACAGTCGTTCGTAGAATAATAAATATCACAATGGTCCAGTTCAGTATGTCTTAACACTTAAAACATATCAACATATCAACTAGAACTCTCCACTTCCATGATCAAGACAAATCATCTTAGTTGATATGTTATAGTCTTCACAGATGAAATGCCCAATTTCATCACTGACTATGAACTAAAATTCTGAGTTTACAAAGAACTTGTGATTTATATCTTCTGTGACTAAATCACATAAATCACATACTATGCATCTCATGGACTATATGATAATGTCCAAATATTCATGTTACAATTATTTTAGATAGTAATACATAATGTCATACATGGCATCGTACAATAGGATTTAAAGGGCACATATCCTAACAATCTCCCACTTTCCCTAAAGACTATTGTGCACAAATCTAACTCCCATTCCTACAAATGTGACTCAAAAGTCCTTTGGGACAGGGTTTTGGTAAAGGAATCTGCTAGATTATTTGCACTATCAATCTTTGCTACTACTACGTCTCCTCGAGCAACAATGTCTTGAATGATATGGTACTTTCTTTCAATATGCTTTCGTTTCTTATGATTTCTTGGATCCTTGGATTGTGCAACCATTCCACTATTGTCGCGGAATAATGTGAAAGGAACTTGCTCCATTCTCACAACACCAAGATCAGAAAGGAATTTCTAAAGCCAAATAGCTTCTTTTGCCACTTCACAAGTAGCAACATATTTAGATTCCATGGTGGAGTCAGCAATACAATATTGCTTAACACTCCCCCAACTTATGGCTCCACCTCCCAAGGTGAACACACAACCTGAAATAGATTTTCTGAAATCAAGATCTGACTGAAAATCAGAATCTGTATAACCAATAGGTATCAAATCCTCATATCAGTAAATAAGCATATAATCTCCCTTTCTCCTTAGACATTTGAGAATATGCTTTATAGCCTCCCAATGTTTTGATCTTAGATTTAATTGATATCGGCTGACCATGCCAACTGAAAAACAGATATCTAGTCTAGTACAAAGCATGGCATACATGAGACTCCCCACAGGAAAAGCATTGGGAATTTGTCTCATCATATTTTCTTCCTCAAGAGTCTTAGGCCTTTGATCATTAGACAAAGGAAGTCCATGTCTGAAAGGGAGTAATCCTCTTTAGGAATTTCGCATGCCAAACCATTCTAGAACCTTATCTATATACCCTACTTGAGATAAGCCTAACATTTTATTCTTTCAATCTCACCAAAGCTTGATCCCTAGAATAAAGTTGGCTTCGCCCAAGTCCTTCATATCAAATTGGCTTGACAACCAAATCTTTAGTGATGACCTTACCCCTACATTATTTCCAATGAGTAGAATATCATCAACATAAAGTACTAGAAACATTACTATTTTATCTTCATGTCTTTTGTATACACATGGTTTATCAAGATTTTGTTCAAAACCAAACAACTTGATTGCTTGATCAAATTTGATGTTGCATGATCTAGATGCTTGCTTAAGTCCATTGTGATGCCCCAATTTGATTGATTGTGTGATGTGTGCGGGTGTGTGATGAGTCCCGCATCGGGTATTTACTGGGTAGATATGGGTTTTATTAACAACTACAAGGAGCCTCAATTGCGACTAGTCCTTTTGAGGTATAGCGCAGATGTGGCTAGCACTTTTCCTTGGGTCGTTACATATGGTATCAGAGCATAGGTTTATGATTCTGTAGACTTATAGGTTTGATCTTAAGACTATTTTGGAACAAGAGTGTGATTACATGGAATTTTAGTGTTAGAATTAGTTGACCTTTCATAGTGATTTTATATTTTGTTTTGTTTTGTTTATTATTCTAAAGTGTGTAGGAATGATTGTTGTACTATCTATGTGTTTGGTTTTGACCCTCTGAAATATTTGAAATATTTACTTATGATATCTTATTGTATTGCTTAGAGATATGGCTCCACCAAGGAGGAACCCAGGGAACAGTCAATCAAATGCTGGGGGAACCACTAATCTCCAGGCTATTATTGAAGCCATTGGGGGCTTAACCAATATAGTGCAACATCAAGTGGGAGCCACCAATCCGACTAGTGCCTTGGAGAAGTTTAGGAAGCTTGATCCTCCTGCTTTGAAGGGTACAAAGGATCCAATTGAGGCTGACAGCTGGCTTAAGGAGATAGAAAGGCTCTTTAGAGCAATGGAAGTTAGTGATGAGCAACGAGTTGTCCTTGCTGTTTTTGTACTGAAAGGTGATGCATTGGAATGGTGGGAGTCCATGGAGAGGACACATGGAAGAGAAGTTATAACTTGGCAGCATTTTGTTGAGCTCTTCCGTAAGAGGTATTTTCCTGATAGTTTGATGGTGCAAAAGGAAGCTGAGTTCATTCGCATAACACAAGGTACTCAATCAGTGTATGAGTATGAGCGGAAATTTGCTGAATTATCCCGCTTTGCTCCACACATGGTTGACACGGAAGCAAGGAAGGCCAGGCATTTTGAAAGAGGTTTAAGGGAGGAAATTCAGGGACCGGTTTCCATGTTCAAATTGGAAACATACGCAGAAGTGGTGGATCGAGCTCTCATAGCAGAGAGAAATTGCAATCGTCTCTCAAGGGCCAATGATCAAGAGAGGAAGCCAACCCAGAGTCATTTTCTTAAGGGGAAGTCTAGTGGAAGTTCATTCAAGAAGCAAGGGGTGCCTAATTCAAATAAGAAGGCATACAAAACTTGTCCAAGATGTGGAAAGGCTCATAGTGGAACATGTTATTTGGAGTCAAGGGCGTGTTTTAAATGTGGCAAGACTGGACACTTCATCAAGGATTGTCCAGATATGCGAGCTGAACAAACTACCAATCCAAATGGGAGCCAACAGAGACCTAAGGTTCAGGGTCGAGTTTTTGCTTTGACTAAACAGGACGCCGAGGCCTCCCCATCAGTGGTTTCAGGTACACTTCTTGTTTCCAGTCAGCATGCACAAGTGTTATTTGATTCTGGTTCAACCCATTCTTTCATCTCACGTAGACTTGCACAAAGGCTAAACATGGAACCTGAGAGTTTAAATTATGAATTGTGTGTTGCTACACCTTCTGGACAACAAATGATTACCCATAAAATGTATAAGTCTTGTAATGTTTTAGTCTCTGGGAGGGAATTAAAAGCAGATCTTATGTTGCTTGATATGTTTGAGTTTGATGTGATTCTAGGGATGGATTGGTTATCTACTTTTCATGCTTCCATAGAGTGTTTTGGGAAGAAGGTAGTATTTAGAATTCCTGGGGAGCCAGAATTCTTCTTCGAGGGAGATCGTGTGGTGAAACCACCTGTATTGGTGTCAGTGATGCAGGCAAGGCGATTGCTAAGGAAGGGATGTGAAGGATTCCTTGTTTGTGCTTTGAAGGGTGATAAAGTAGAGTTAAAAGTTGAAGACATCCCAGTGGTGAAAGAGTTCCCAGATGTGTTCTCTGAGGACTTACCTGGACTACCCCTTGACAGAGAGGTTGAGTTCTCTATTGACCTAGTACCTGGTACCGGCCCAATTTCCAAAGCACCTTATAGAATGGCCCCTACGGAGCTCAATGAGTTGAAGGAGCAATTGCAAGACTTGCTTGATAAAGGCTTTATTCGGCCTAGTGCTTCTCCTTGGGGTGCTCCGGTGTTGTTTGTTAAGAAGAAGGATGGTAGTATGCGGTTGTGCATTGACTATAGGGAGTTGAACAAGGTAACCGTCAGAAACAAATACCCTTTGCCACGAATTGATGATTTGTTTGATCAGCTTCAGGGCGCTCAAGTCTTCTCTAAAATTGACTTGAGATCTGGTTATCATCAGTTGAGGGTTAAGAAGGATGACATACCAAAGACAGCTTTTCGAACCAGGTATGGTCATTATGAGTTCTTAGTGATGCCTTTTGGTCTAACTAATGCTCCTGCTGTTTTTATGGATTTGATGAATAGGGTATTTCATGAGTATTTGGATCGGTTTGTCATTGTTTTCATTGATGACATCTTGGTTTACTCTAAAAGCCAAGAAGAGCATGAGGAACACTTGAGAATGGTGTTGCAGATTTTAAGAGACAAGAAGTTGTATGCTAAATTAAAGAAGTGTGAGTTCTGGTTGAATCAAGTGGTGTTCTTAGGACATGTGATCTCTAGAGATGGAATTACAGTGGACCCTAGTAAGATCGAGGCTGTAGTTAATTGGGCTGCCCCTACTAATGTAAGTGAGGTAAGAAGTTTTTTGGGCCTTGCAGGTTATTATAGAAGATTTGTGGAAGGATTTTCCAGTATTGCAACTCCTCTGACTCGATTAACTCGAAAACATGCAAAGTTTGACTGGACAGAGGAATGTGAAAGAAGTTTCCAGGAGTTGAAGCAACGGTTGGTTTCTGCACCAGTATTGACTATTCCATCTGATTCGGGTGGTTTTGTGATATATAGTGATGCATCTCGTAAGGGTCTTGGTTGTGTCCTGATGCAACATGGGAAGGTGGTTGCTTATGCCTTTCGACAACTAAAGAATTATGAACAGAATTATCCAACTCATGATTTGGAATTGGCAGCAGTGGTTTTTGCATTGAAGATTTGGAGGCATTACTTGTATGGTGAGAGATGTGAAATATACACTGACCATAAAAGTTTGAAGTACATATACACTCAAAAAGAATTAAATTTGAGACAAAGGAGATGGCTAGAATTGATTAAAGACTATGATTGTTCTATAAATTACCATCCTGGTAAAGCCAATGTTGTGGCTGATGCACTTAGTCGAAAGTCGTATAGCTTTTCAGCTGCTTTATTAACTACTCAGAAGCATATTATTGTTGATCTTCAGAAACTTGGAGTAGACATAGTGACTGGAGACTCCCAATCCTACCTGGCAAGTTTAAGTGTACAACCCACCCTAATTGATAAGATCAAAGCTGCTCAGAGTGGTGACCCTCAATTGTTTAAGATCATGGAACAAGTACGTGGTGGAAGTAGATTTGATTTTAGTATCTCTGATGATGGTGTTTTGAGGTTTGGTAATAGGCTTTGTGTGCCTAATGATTCATTGATTAAAAGAGAGATATTGGAGGAAGCACATCGTTCGCCTTATACAATGCATCCGGGTAGTACCAAGATGTATCATGACCTTCGAGAAGTTTATTGGTGGATTAACATGAAAAGAGAAATTGCTCAATTTGTGGAACAATGCTTGATTTGCCAGCAAGTCAAAGTGGAGCATCAGAGGCCATCAGGGTTGTTACAACCTTTACCTATTCCTGAGAGGAAGTGGGAGAATATCACCATGGACTTTGTGTGTGGATTACCGAGATCACCTAAGAATCATGATGCTATTTGGGTGGTGGTGGATAGGTTGACTAAATCTGCCCACTTCATTCCAATTAGAATGAACTACTCTCTTGACAAACTGGCTGAACTTTATATAAATGAGATTGTGAGGTTGCATGGAGTGCCAGCTTCTATTGTATCTGATAGAGATTCGAGGTTCACTTCAGGGTTTTGGGATAGTTTGCAAAAAGCCTTGGGTACTAAGTTGAACTTTAGTACTGCTTGCCACCCTCAAACGGATGGACAGTCTGAGAGAACTATCCAAACTTTGGAAGACATGTTGAGAGCTTGTGTCTTGGATTTCAAGGGTAGTTGGGATGACTATTTGACTTTGGTGGAGTTTGCTTATAACAATAGTTATCACTCCAGTATTAAGATGGCACCTTATGAGGCTTTGTATGGGAGAAAGTGTAGATCCCCAGTTTGTTGGGATGAGGTTGGAGAGAGGAGAATCGTGGGTCCTGAGATTGTTCAAAGGACCAGTGAAAAGATTGATGTGATTCGGGAAAGGTTGCGTGCAGCTCAGAGTAGACAGAAAAGTTATGCTGATCCACGAAGAAGAGAAGTGGAATTTGAAGTTGGAGACATGGTTTTCATTCGAGTGTCACCTATGAAAGGAGTTATGAGGTTTGGCAAGAAGGGTAAGTTAAGCCCTAGGTACCTGGGGCCCTTTGAAGTTTTGGAGAGAGTTGGTTCTGTTGCTTACCGGCTTGCTTTACCACCGACCTTGTCAAGGTTACATAACGTTTTTCATGTATCCATGTTGAGGAGGTATGTTTCCGATCCTTCTCATATCTTGAGTTATGAGCCACTTCAAGTCAAAGAGAACTTATCCTACGAGGAAGTCCTGATTCAGATTTTAGATCGTAAAGAGCAAGTGCTACGTAATAAGACTATACATTTGGTCAAAGTATTATGGAGGAACCACTCCATAGAAGAAGCTTCATGGGAGCGTAAAGACGAAATGCAATCCAAATATCCCCAGCTTTTTCTACAGTGAGGTATGTTTTGAATTTTCAAGGACGAAAATTTTATAAGAGGGGGAGAATGTAACACCCTTCTCACTTAAAATTTAATTTAATTACTTCTAGAGAGTAGATTTGATAAATTGCTTAATTATTTTGGAGGAGATAATTAATTTTATATTGTGATTTTTATAATGATAACAATAATAAAAATAATATTAAGGTGTTTAGTGGGAATATAAGTGGGTCTTGGAAGTTTATTTTAGTGTAGTGGGCTTCTAAATTTTCAGCCCAACTGAAATTAGCCTTATCATGGAATAGGCTTCTAAACTTTCAGCCCAAGTGCAACAGCTTTATAATGAAATAAAATTAGGGTTTCCTATGTGAAAGGTAGAGAAAGAGACCCTTGAAACTGGAAGCGGCTGTGAAAGAAATTCTGCCAAACTGACAAGACGACATCAAGGTAATTTTCAGCAACTGATATTCGATTTTGTGGTATTGAGATTGCTGAAATTGTGTTTTGCTGGAATTTCACATTCACGTTGTTGGCTGAAATAGTGATTTGTGCTATTAGATTTATATATAAGTATATATAGATATATATATATATATATAGCTGATTGTCACGGTTTGATTCATTGTTGGCCGAATATAAATATTTATATATATATTTCATCAATAGTTCAAACGGATTCAATTGGATATATATAGTACATATTACATCAATAGTTCAAACGGATTCAATTGGTTTTGCCGAATATATATATATATATATATATATATATTACAATTATTAGTGCATTTGATGGTTTGATTCATATTGGTTGACCGAATTGTATAGGTTTGCAATTGTGGGATGCTTTACTATTATTTTAATCTAAAATAGGTTTGGAGTTATATTAGAAAGACACGTTAAATTTTATCTTGCCAAATCTTCATAGTGGTTGAGGAATTGTTTTATCAAGAGGACTTTGTGGTTATTAAAGAACCTGCCCTTATTGAATTGTTTAATTATTATTTAGGTTCTAGTTGACGTTGTTTCGAGCAATTGAAGTGAAGCTTGGTTTAGCCACTAGAGGTAAGTAGACTTCAACACATGACGTCTCTCAAGACGTATATATTTTTATATATATATATATATAATTGTGGTAAAAATATATTTATATATATATACATACACATAATTGCAAAAGTGAAGTTTCAAAGACTTATACCATTGTTAGTGCTTTATACATACTCAAACTCTATTATTTATTGTATATTATTGTGAAACTGTATATGTCAAGAGTGTTTCAAATGGTCAACTAGACAGTCTGCAACCTTTGCCAACACAGGGTTAAGTGTTGGTCTTCGGCCGAAGTAGTGTTAGTGTGGTGTGGTGCAGTGTTATTGTTACTCTTCGGAGCTAGTGTTGCCTCTTTGAGGTTAGTGTTATTGTTCCCATGGGAAATCACCCACCGAGTGTTTAGCAGCTTTTGTCT
Source organism: Lithocarpus polystachyus (assembly GCA_033629205.1). Classification (NCBI taxonomy): domain Eukaryota; kingdom Viridiplantae; phylum Streptophyta; class Magnoliopsida; order Fagales; family Fagaceae; genus Lithocarpus; species Lithocarpus polystachyus. The sequence continues at coordinate 69,356,064 of CM066162.1, forward strand.
GTGTTTGACTAATATTTTTCATATTGAATTACTGTTTATTTACTACTGTTCTTTTAGGTGGAAAATTGCTTATTTTCAAAATAAAATTGTTTCTACCTATTTGGTGCATATTGGCATATAAATGTGGTCATTATTTTATTAATGTTTGCAGTGTTATAGTGAAGCGTTTTATTTTAACAGCTTTATAGAATATATTATATTACAGTTTAAACTAATTTTAATTGTATCGTGATGACTATATTTTGTCACTGATATTATCGTTTTGTTTTTGGAAGACATCCTCATGTTTGTAGTCTCTTATTGAGCCTTTAGCTCACCCCTTTTTCCATCCTTTCAGATTAGAGTTATGGAGTGTCTTTTGGTGGTAGATCAGTGGAGCTTTAGATTGACGACTTCGTTTGGAGCTTGATAATTGCAGAATTGTTTTAGTAAAATTGTTTCAGGAAAATGAGATTATTATTTTGGAACTATTTTGAGATGTTATTTGGAGATTTTACATTCAAGAATATTATTGTTGTTTTGTTTTTTTATGGATTGTTAAGGAAATCTGATGATATTCAAGAAGTTTATTTGAGGATAAATATTACGCTCTGTTCCATTATATCATTGTTGATTATTTCTAAGACAGGTTATGCATCTAAATCCTTCTTAAGGGTTTGGGGTGTTACATCCATAAATGGACCTTTTCAACTTACATACCATATGCACTTGGTTCATTGCTATGAAACCTTCTGGTTGCATCATATAGATTTCTGATATCCATTTGTCAAATCTCATAATCATAATGAGCAGCAATGGATAAGAGAATTCTGATAAATTTAAGCATTGCTACTAGTGAAAAGGTATCTTCATAATCAATACCTTCTTTTTGTGTATACTTTTTTGCTACTAGCCTTGCTTTAAAGGTTTCAACCTTTCCATCTATCCCTCTCTTCCTCTTGTAAACCCATTTGCAACAAATAGGTTTAATGCCATTAGGCGCCTTTACAAGATCCCAAACCTGATTGGAATGCATAGAATCCAATTCAAATTTCATAGCTTTGACCAAATGATGTGCATCTATATCTTTCATTGCCACTTTATAAATGTAAGGATCAGAATCAGCCTCTTCTGAGGTAGCTTCATAAGTTTCTCCCAAACCTGTAAATCTTACAGATGGCCTTATTATCCTCCCACTACGACAAGGCTTTTGTGTATTAGTCATCTTGTGAGTAATATCTTGTGGTGTATCTAATACAACCACATCATCCTTAGTTTCATCCATTGGTTGTTCAATTACAAGTTCATCTATTTAAGCCAAGACAACTTTACTTCTAGGATTAAAATTATTCACATAATCATCTTTCAAAAATTTGGCATTGGTGCTAACAAAAACTTTGTTTTTTTTATGATTATAGAATAAATAACGCATAGTTTCCTTTAAATACCCTAAAAACATACATACTTCTGTTTTTGCTTCCAACTTATCAAACTTCCCTTTCAACACGTGCTGGACATCCCCAAATGTGGAGGTATTTCATACTAGGCTTGCGCCCACTCCACAATTCCTTAGGCATGTTGGGAACTGATTTTGATGGAACGAAATTTAAAATATGCATTGTAATTTTTAGTGCATATCCCTAAAAGGAAATTGGTAAAGTTGAATAACTCATCATGGACCAAACCATTTCTAAAAGAGTCTTATTCCTTCTCTCAGCTACACCATTTTGTTGAGGAGTTCCAAGTGCAGTCAATTGGGATACAATCACATTTTTAGTGAAGTAATCCTTGAAATCCCCAAGAAGGTATTCGCCACCTCGATCAAATCGAATGGCCTTTATGCGTTTACCTAATTGATTCTCAACTTCAGCCCTAAACTCTTTGAACTTTTCAAAGGTTTCAGACTTCCATCTCATTAGGTACACAAAACAATATCTTGAGTAATCATCTGTAAAAGTGAAGAAGTACTCATAAACTCTTTTGGCTTGTGTTGACATAGGACCACATACATCTGTATGAACTAATTCAAGCAACTCTTAAGCTCTTCTACCTTTTGCAATAAAAGGTCTTTTGGTCATGTTGCCCTCTAAACAAGATTTACAAACTGGAAATCCATCAAAGTTCAATGGCTCTAAGAGTCCATCTTTGAATTCTGTTTGAATTAATATGACCCAAACGCAAGTGCCAAAGATATGCATCATTAGTAGAAGGAAACTTTCTCTTTAATGATTTCACATGAGAATTATTATCTAATTCAAAATTGTATAATTCATGCTTATCAAGAGTTAAAATATAAAGACCATCAACAATATTGCCAAAACAAATAAACACTTTATCCTTCTTTATTACAACATTGTCTTTCAAGATAACATAATATCCATGTCTACCTAAATAAGTTGCAGAAATTAAATTCCAACGAACATTAGGCACATACAAAACAGTCTTTCAGTATTAAAACTCTAGAACTAAAACACAAATTAAACACTCCAACAGCTACAACTGGAATTCTGCTCCCATCAACCAAAGTAAGAAACATTTCCTCTTCATTCAGCTTTCTAGTCTCTCAAAACCCCTGTAAAGAATTGGTGATATGATTAGTACAACCTGAATCCACACACTAGGAATCCATGGGAATTTTTACTAAACATATATCAACAAGGAATGAACTTTTCATACCCTTATTCTTGGCAGCTCTGAATTTTGGACAATTCCTCTTCTAGTGACCTTTCTCGCCACAATGGAAATACTTTCCTTTGACGTAATCCTTTTTCTTTCCCTGTTGACAACTCCTAAGCCAATTTGTTTACCATCTTATTTGGTAAAGTCTTTCTTCTTCTGCTTCTTTTTACGCTTGCCTTTCGACTTAGGTTAAGAAGAAGAAGCTTCAACCATATTAGCATAACACTAGATGTACCAAGAATGCCTTCTGCTGCCACCAATTCATTCATTAATTCAATCAATGTATAAATCTTTTTGTTCATGTTATAATTAAGTCTGAATTCCTTAATTGATTTTGGTAGTGATTGGAGTATCATATCCGCTTGGGATTCTTCATCAATATTGGCACCTAAAACCTCCAATGTATTCAGATGAGAGATCATCCTAAGACAATGCTCCCCTACTGAAGTACCTTCAGCCATTTTTGTATTATAAATCTGCCTCATAGTTTCTTGCTTGGCAAAATGGCCTTGCTCACCAAACATCTCCTTCAAACTTAGCATTATGTCCAAAGCTAGTTCTACATCTTGCATTTAATGCCGTAAAACATTTGAGATAGATGCTACGATATAGCACTTGGCCATCTCATTAGATTTCTTCCAACGATCATATCGCTGTTTTTCCTGTGGAGGAGCATTTAATGATGAGAAGTTAGGACAAGGTTCATAAAGCACGAATTTGTGCTCTTCAGCAGTGAGAACAATGTCCAAGTTTCTTTTCTAGTCAACATAATTAGATCCAGTCAGTTTGTTTTGACTAAGAATAGCAACAAGTGGGCTAAAAGATGCCATGATTGAAATCTAAAAATAACAAACATAAATATAATAAGTAAACTGGACATTATCAATTTAGCATATAAATATATAGTATAGAACCTTAATAAAACCATAATATAAAATATGCAACGACAACCCAATCCATGTCTATAATTCCTTGGTAGCGAGTATATTATAAACATCATGATTGATTGAGAAATATTCTCATTATTAGTGCTTTCATGATTACTCTTATCAAACACTAATAATATGCCATTTAACTTTAGCTTCTAAGTAAATAATAACATAGCTCATTTGAGAGGTTAACATTACACTTAGTCTTGTATACACCATTATCTAGAATCATGTGTAGCCATATTTCATCTCCCTTATAATATTTAAACTTGTAGTACCATGAAACAAAACACCCTCCTTCGGGATCGCGAGGCATATACACCAAGACGAGGTGCTTGTTCACACTACTTTAAACGGGTAAGTTCAATCTTGTAGTACTATAAAATAAACACCCTCCTTTGGGATCTCAAGGCATATACGCCAAGACGAGGTACTTACCCACACTACTATAAACCGATAATGGAGGCCGTGAGATCCAACCGTTGTATCTCTCTCCCACTAGATATTCTAAAAGAAAGGTTTTTAATTAGAAATCATGTGTAATCTCATCACACATAGCCTTGCACTTTTAAAGTGTGAAAACACTTAGAAAAATTCAAAATTCATAGCATTCGATCGATCGAACCTTTTTCTCAATCGGTTGAAAAAGGGAAGAAATTCGTACCAAACCTGTAAAGTTGTGATTTACAGCTATTTTGTGTTGGGTCCAATTCCATGCCAAATTTGATTGTAATTTTGTTCAATCTTATGTACCCTGTATTTTATGTGGGATTTCATTGTAAAGGTTGTGTGTGAGAGGGAATGTGAAGACTCAAGGCAAATTGAAGATCAAGGAGTTTTCGCGGGTAGCTCACGAGTAACCTTCCCACGAAGTGAAGCATGTGCTCAGCACATGACTAGAATGCGAAGAGTCATGACCGACAACTGGTTTTCGCGAGTGTCTCACTAGTAAGGCCATCCGACGAGATACCCATGAAACATTCTGTTTTGCTATTTTGTCATATCTGATACACCATGTCTCTATCCACACTATATATACCCACATTACCCACATATTGAGAGGAGAGCTTTCAGAGAGAAAACCCTACCATAACCCTTAAGAGTTAGAAATTGTCATACCCACAATCCTTTACACAATCTTGTGTGGATTTCCTCAACTCCTACCTCTCCATATACAAATGCTTAAGAGGTTGATAGCCCAAATACTTACCACACCCATTCTGAGTGTAAAGTGAGGATTGGTGCTACTGGGAATCGTTGGAAGAAGCCATTTTTTTGGTGGATGCAATCGGGCTGAAATACGTGATCCGAAGAGCTAAAGAAGACAAGACTTGGCTAAGCCAGTTGGTAGCAGGAGCTTGGAGGGTTTGAGTACATAAGGTAGACTAGGCTTGGAGGGTCTTTTGTTATTCATGTACTCCAACTTATTCTCTAGTGAATCGATTTACCGCTTAGAGGGCGACAGAGAGGTTTTTCACTGAGTTCTTCAGTTTCCTCTTCAATAACACATCGGCGTGTTATCTTGTGTTTGCATTCTTCTTTCCTACTCTTTTAGCTTTCATTTTACTGTTGTGTTTTGATGAATATGGCTTAGAGTAGTTTTGTTGTTTGTTCACTCGCATTTACTCTATTCCGCTCTTAGTTTAAATTAAAGTAAAATTAACCGAGCCATAAGTTTTAATTTAGGGGTCTAAACTGCACTTGTGTTTTCACACATATTTGAGCTCTCAATTGGTATCAAAGCGGGTACACTTGCTGTGGTTTCATTACCTAAGTGTGATCCTAGACCCTCTTTGAGATGGATCGATCTCAATCACTCAATGCTCCTCCATATTTTGGAGGGAGCAATTATGCATTTTGGAAAGTTTGTATAAGGGCATTCCTTTATTCTATCGATGTTAGTGTTTAGGACGGTGTCGAGATAGGATGGACTAGGCTGAAGGCCGCCAAATCTAAATGGGATAAGGCATCCCTTGCGACAACTGACGCTAATAGCGAGGCTTTAAATGCAATTTTCAATGGTGTTTCCCCTCTCATGTCACAATTGCCAAGGAGGCATGGTAAATCTTAGAGACGACCTATGAAGGCACCAAAAAGCTGAAGGACACCAAGTTGCAAATGCTTACCACACGCTTTGAGGAGCTGAAGATGAGTGAAGGCGCGTCATTTGACTCATTTTATGGGAAGCTAAATGAAGTGGTGATTGGGAAATTCAACTTGGGAGAAAAGACGGAGGACTCCTAGATTGTGAGGAAGATACTACGATCATTGCCGGAGAGCTTCCATGCAAAGGTGTTGGGAAAATACATGTTCGCATCACATACAAAACATACGCAGCGAAAAATTAACGGATCTACTTCATTCGCAATTGATAACATGCACTATGAACGTTTCAGAATTTAAGAACAAGAAAGCATACCTTAGTGCGGTGAAATTCAAAACCAAAGATCAGAAGTTCTTGGGAAGACTTTTAATCTTCACTCCAATTCCACTTAATGCCCAAGATGTGTGGTCTCTCAATCAGTTTCTAAGGAGAGAACAAGGGAGTGTCCAACACTCACATACAAACTATTTCATTCCTTGTGTAATCTTGATTAAAAACACTTGTGAAAAAGACTCTTCCAAAGAACCCTTATGAAATTCTGTATGTTTCTCTCCTTATATACAACTGATTATCTAATTAGGCTAGCCTTTTAGGCCATTCCAATTGGGCTCTAGTGTGTGGCTTGGAATGGGACCAAAAGGGAACAAATAAGACTCTAGCTCCAATGGGCCCTGGGCTTTTCTGTCAACTCTTGACAAGTCCAAAGTTACCATTAATTATATTTAATACCACTATATGAATATAATTGCACTCTAGGCCTTATTAATAAATTATATCCCAAGACTTTATTATACATGCAACCCCTTCATTAAAATATTCATAGTAATACAAAGTCATGAATATAGACTACCACTTTGAAGATTACTACATCTTAATCCTTGAGTACCCGGTTTAATCCTTAATGTTATTCATCATATATTTATGAAATCCAATTCCATAAATATATACTTTAGTAACTCCTTACTAAAGTGGTTGGGCCCAACTCTCTGAATAACCAAACCCATTAAACTTATCTCAAGGGAATATTTTATATCTCCGTTAAGAGATTATGAATTCCATCTTGAGAATATATGTTCCATCAACACTAAATGCGGCTGCCCAACATACTGAGGTTTTGACCGTAACTTATAGATCTCACTCCTGATATATCAAAGCAACCTACATCTCATGATCAGGTCCATTATTCTCTCAGGATTTAGAGTTGATGTAAATAGAAGTCATGAGATTTATTATTCATTTGACAGTCGTTTGGAGAATAATAAATCTCACAGCGGTCCAGTTCAATATGTCTTAACTCTTAAAACATATCAACATACCAACTAGAAATCTCCATTTCCATGATCAAGACAAATCATCTTAGTTGATATGTTATAGTCTTCGCAGATGAAATGTCCAATTTCATCACCGACTATGAACTAAAATTCTGAGTTTACAAAGAACTTGCGATTTATATCTTCTACGACTAAATCATATAAATCACATACTATGCATCTCATGGACTAAGATAATGTCCCATTAATTCATTAATAAATAGTCTCATATAATTAAACAATTTAATTATTTATGTCATGCCAATAAATTGGATTTTAGGGCATAAACCCCAACAATCTCCCACTTGCCCTCAAAGACAATTTACAATATATCTGATACTTATCTCCCTTTAGAGTAATTCAAAATCACTCTAAGGCAAGGTTTGGAAACAAGTTTCAGTCAGATTTATTGCATAAATTATCTTTTCTACTACTACTCAAGTACTCATATCTCTCTAGTGAGATAATACTTACCCTTAATATGTATCTTCACCACTAGGATGAACACATATCTTGAAGTCCAACTTCATGAATCACAATCAAACTACAAGTCAGCATTTGTACATCCAGTAACCATCAAAATCTCACTTTTGTGGACAAGCATATAATCCCTCATTCTCCTAAGATATTTGAGTATATGCTTTACTCCCACTAAATTAAGTAATCTTTGATTCAATTGATATTTGCTTACCATGCCCACCGCAAAATAGATATTTAGCCTAGTATATAGCATAGCATAAAGACTTCCTATTGATATGATATTAGGAACCATCTTAATATGCTCTTCCTTTTATATGTTTTAGGACTATAGTCCTATATAAAGGAACTTCAAACTTAAAAGGAAAGAATCCTTTCTTGGAGTATTACATGCTATACTTGGTTAGAATCTAATCTATTTAAGCAGTTTGAGATAGACTCAATATCCTAATTTCTGAATTGTAACAAAGTTTAAATTCTTAGGATATGACTAGTCTTTCCCAAGTACTTTATATCAAACTAGATTAGACAACAAAAATTCTATTGATGACAATATCTCTACATCATTCTAAATGATTAGAATGTCATCAACATACATTAAGAAATTTATTATTCTATATAGCTTTCACACACATAAGGCCTTGAAATACTTGATCAAAATCAAACAAATTGATTACTTGATAAAAGATAATATTTTATGATTCAGATGCTTGCTTTAGTCCATAAATGGAATTTAAGCAACTTGCATACTAAACACTACTATTTCTTTGCTATGTACAAGTCTAGTTACATCATATAGATGTCTTCCTCAAGATCGCTATTAAAAGAAGCTTTCTTGATATCCATTGCCATATTTCATCCAAATGAAATATAATGGATAAGAGAATCTAGATAGAGTCAATCTTGACTATTGGTGAAAAAATCTTTTTATAATTGAACCATTTCTTTCTGAATAAATCTTTCGCCACTAGTCTTGACTTTGAAGGTTTGCACCTTCAAATCTATCAATCTCATTTACTTGTAGACCTATTTGTAAAACAATAGGCCTAATGCCATTAGGCGCCTATACAAGTTCTAGACTTCAAATTGAATCCAATTCTATTCACATAACCTTGATCCAGTAATCCATATTCATATCACCTATGCCTTTACGTAGGACCGAGGATCAAATTCATATCCTTGTGGAATGACTTCAAAAGTTTATCCCAAAAGTATGAATTTATTTGTAAATTAATAATCCTCCCACTACAATATTGTACCGATGTATTAGCTATACATCTAGAATAATGCCTTGTGGTGTATCTAATACAACCATCTCATTTCTAAATGTATTTTATAGTTGTCTTTCAACAAATTCTGACATTTTTCTTCTAGAACAACTATACGTTTTGCTTTAAGATTATTCACATAGTCATCATCAAGAACTTTGTATTTGTACTTTACAAACATCTTGACTTCTTTATGACTACCAAAACAATCTTTTGCAATTCCTTTTGGATACTCATCATAAACACACATTTTTCTACCTTTTGATTTCAATTTGTCAGACTTCCTATCCAGCACAAGTGCTAGACATCTCTAAAAGTGGAAGTATCATATACTAGGTTTTCACCCAATCCACGATTTGAGAAATGTCTTAGGAACAAACTTTTAAAATCAACTTTAGAAAATGTATAGCAACTATTAGAGTATATCTCCAAAAGAGATAAGCAAATGGAAATAATTATCATGTACTTTACTATTTCTAAAAGAGTCTTATTCCTCCTTCATGTATGCACTGACTTAAAGAAGTCAGTGGAACTTTATTCATTTACAATAAAGGAGCCCTAGATCTTATTATCCTCTAAATAGAATTCATAGACTGGGAATATAACAAAATAATGGTTCTAAAAGCCCATCTATCACCAATCTCGAATATCATTTAGATTAATAACATCTAGGCATAAGTGCCAAATACATACAATAACAAAAAATGGAAACTTTCTCTTTAAAAAGTAAAACATGTACATTTCCATCTAGAAAATAATCATGGACAATGCATAGCTTTACCAAAATAGAAACACTTTCCTTTTGGTCATGCTTTTGAGTCTAATTTCCTTTTGGCAACTACTAGGACAACTTGCTTGTCCAACTGTTTGGTATTATAATTCATCTTCTTATCACCCTTACCTTTCGGTTCAGGCTAAGAATTTGAATTAAATCATATTGATCCTAGCCTTAGCTTTTAGGATGTCTTCCATTGCGTAGAACTCACTCATCAGTTCAGATAACATAAAAATAATTTATTTTGAAAACAATCTGAATTGATCAAATGATTCTAATAAGGACTTATGGATCATATCCATATGAGATTAACATTTAATCTCTACATCCAAGAATTCCAATTAATTTTTAAAATTAAAAACATTTTCATAAAATGATATAGTGTTGGAACTCTTTAAGCTTTTCTAAGCACTCAATATGATTCAACCAAACATCTCATTTAGACTTAATATAAAGTCTAAGTCTAGTACTAACTCTTGCATCTCATGCTGTGGCACACTTGAAATAGAAGCCAATGTAACATTTTAGCATTTCAATGGAGACTATGATCATATCATAAGCTATCTTCCATCAATACATCATGCATAGGAAATTATAACAATGCTAAATCAAAACATATTTATGTACTTCAGCTCCTTTAAACACCATGTGCAAAATTATTTCTTAATTAATGTGATTCAATTAAAAAAGTAGCTAGAGAACAAAATTTATGACAACTTTATTTTGAGACTATGAACATAATTACAAGGACATTATATTTTGCATCCATAACCATATAGTGTGAAACCCAAAAATACAATACTAGGTACAACGACAACCTAATCCCGCAATTAATATTCCTCGGAAGCGAGGTCATACCAATCACTATGATTAGGCGAGAATTATTCTCATTATTAATGTTATCATGGTAACTCTTACCAAACAAAAATAATTTGCCGCTTTTCCTTCGGCCTCTAAGTAATAATGACATAGCTCCTTTGGGAGGTTTACATTACACTTAGTCTAGTGTACACCATTATCTAGAATCATGCGTAACCACATTTCATCTCCCTTATAGTGTTTAAACTTGTAGTACCATGAAACAAAACACCCTCCTTTGGGATTGCGAGGCATATACGCCAAGACGAGGCGCTTGTTCACACTACTTTAAACGGGTAAGTTCAATCTTGTAGTACTATGAAATAAACACCCTCCTTTGGGATCACGAGGCATATACGCCAAGACGAGATGCTTACCCACACTACTATGAACCGACAATGGAGGCCGTGAGATCCAACCCTTGTATCTCTCTCCCACTAGAAATTTTAAAACAAGTGGTTTGTCCTGAAATCATTGTGATCTAATCACAATTTTAACCCTACACATCAAATGTGTTTAATTGTTTAAATTCAATGTGATGTAACTAAGTCACGTCACTATAGCGTAACGAACATTTGCGCAATCACAAAGAAGTTTAACCTTGTAATCCGTGAAGTAAATACCCTCCGCATGGAATGCAAGATTCGAAGTCAAGACAAGGTATTTATTCACATTACAATAAACTTAACAAAAGGGTTATTCCACCACTCCCACTTGTTGTTTGGGTTTTTCTTAAATAATTGTGATCCCATCACAACTAATAACCTTGCACTTGTTGAAAACTCTAATCTTATTAGAATCACTAACTAAAATGGAAGTCCTAAACTATTTAGGATTCCTTAAACACTAATGAATCAAAAATTAGTTATATAGAACTCTATCCTTAATTTACTAAATAAAATGTTCTAATCTCATTAGAAAATATATATACATTTTAATTAAGCTTTAATCTCATTAAAAATTCTAATTAAAATAAATTAAGGACTTCTAATCACACAACAATTCCAATCTCATTAGAATGTTTCTTAAAAGACAAGTCCTAAACTATTTAGGACTAAGAGTTCTATTTAACTAATATCTTTGATCTCATTAGGTCTTTTAGTTAGAACCATGTGTAATCTCATCACACATTTCCTTACACTTTATACATTTGAAAACATTTAGAAAATATTCAAAATTCCCTTCAAATGTATTTTCGTGAGAATCTCGCGACTAAGCTCTTCCCGCGAAAAAGGCGTAAGGAAAAATAGTGAAAACACAAAATGTAGACAGAAACTTTCGCTACTGTCTCGCGGGTATCTCGCGACTAAGCACTTCCCACGAAAAAGATTTAAGCAAAAAATTGAAAACACAAAAAATCAGACAGAAACTTTCGCTACTGTATCGCGACTGGTTCGTGAGTAAAGCTTACCCGCGAAAAGTTTTTGTCTTCAGAATCATTTTTCGCGAGTAACTTCGCAGGAAGCTAACCCATGAAAAAACCCGTGTTTTCAGTTTTTCAGAGCAGTTGCAAATAGTTTTCAACGATTTTTCATGAACAAACAACTACCATATGAACATATTATGCAGAATTTGATATCAAAACTGAATTACATTGATGCTATAGCCTTAAAGATGAATTTAACATACTTAAATTCAGATTTAAACAACATCATAACATCAATATCAGTGTTTATCAAATCATAGTTTCAACACCCATGTAGAAAATTAAATGCATATATAACTTTCTAACATCATGAAACTATTATCTCTAATTCTAAAATTCATAAAACATATTAGGCGTAAATGCACTTTTAGTCCCTACATTTTGACGTATTTCCGTTTTAGTCCCTACATTTTAATTCTTTGCACTTTTAGTCCCTAAATCAATTAACGCGTTCCATTTTAGTCCTTTCCGTTAGCTCACCAACGGAAATTGCTGACGTGGCAAACTGATGCTGACATGACTAAATAAAAAATAATAAAAAAATTTAATTAGCATTAAAAAAATGCCATGTGCTTCTAAATATATATAAAAAATTATTAATTAATTTTAACAAAATTTAAAAAAAAAACAAAATTAAAAATAATAAAATACATTAATTCAGATCTAATTCATTTTGAAGAACACACAAAAAACATAATCACAAATTTAGACATTAACCAAAGAACATAAAGCACACACTCAGAACCAAACACAGAAAAAACAAACACAAACTCAAATTTAAAGATTAAGACTCAAAGAGCACGGTAACTCTCTCGAGCTCTCTCTCTCTCTCTCTCTTCAAAAGTAAGTTAAGATCTCTCTCTCTCTAACTGACTCTCTTTCTTTTCCTCTCTTATTGGTGGTGGTGGTGGAGTCATTGCACGATGAGGAGGGGAATGAGTAGCGGCGGACGGATCGAGTTGCCGTCAACGGATGGACCTCAGTCTGCGTTGGAGGGAGCCGATTGGGTTGGAGGTTGGGTGAAGAGAGAAAGATCGTAGATCTGGGTTTGGTGAAGAGAGAGAGAGATCGTAGATCTGGGTTCAGTGAAGAGAGAGAGATCGTAGATCTTTAAAGCTCTAAACCCAGATCTGCTTATTCATCTTCGCTAATCAAATTGGGAATTTCAGTCTGGATTTTCGGCAAGGCGGAGTCGGCGAGCTTGACTACGGAGGAGATATTGAGAGAAGGGATTGAGAAATCTTCCTTGGGAGGGAGGCGAGTGTAGGTGGTGGCTTCGCCGCCGAGGGAGAGAACGATCGGCTCCGGCGGGGACTTGAAGCAATTGGATTGGGTCCTGAACTTGTTAGGGTTTCGTAGCAGTTTCTTTCTCTTGGAAGTGGAATTGGAGGGCTTGTGAGGCTGAGGGTTGTGAGTTTTTGGGCGAGCGAGAGCGTAGGGAGAGAATAAGCTCGTTGAAGAAATGGAAGCAGCAACAGCAGCCATTTTTAGTTTTGGCTTAAATGAAATGAAAGAAGCTACAAAGAAAAGCATTAGGAGTTTTTTTAACCCAAACCCAGATCTGCTCCAAACTCAGAAACGACACCATTGGATCTGCGCCAAACCCAGATCTGCTCCTGATAAGAACATAAAAAAGGAAAGAAGAAAAAAAAAACCATTTGTGTACAATTGATTTTTATGGAAGAATGTGTGTACAAATTTTGGAATATTTTGGGTTTCTATTTTTTTGTTCTTCGGATTTCTGGGTTTGTTGTTCTTATTTTTAATTTTGTTTTTTGTTTTTTAATTTTGTTAAAATTGATTAATAATTTTTTTTTATATTTAGAAGCAAATGGTATTTTTTTAATGCTAATTAAATTTTTTTATTATTTTTTATTTGGCCACGTCAGCATCAGTTTGCCACGTCAGCAATTTCCGTTGGTGAGCTAACAGAAATTACTAAAATGGAACGCGTTAATTGATTTAGGGACTAAAAGTGCAAAGAATTAAAATGTAGAGACTAAAACGGAAAAACGTCAAAATGTAGGGACTAAAAGTGCATTTACGCCAACATATTATTCAAATTCAAATTGAAGACCGCTCTGATACCAATTGTTGGGAAAATACAAGTTCGTATCACATACAAAACATACGCAGCGGAAAATTAACGGATCTACTTCATTCGCAATTGATAACATGCACTCTGAAAGTTTCAGAATTTAAGAACAAGAAAGCATACCTTGGTACGGTGAAATTCAAAACCAAAGATCAGAAGTTCTTGGGAAGACTTTTAATCTTCACTCCAATTCCACTTAATGCCCAAGATGTGTGGTCTCTCAATCAGTTTCCAAGGAGAGAACAAGGGAGTGTCCAACACTCACATACAAAACATTTCATTCCTTGTGTAATCTTAATGAAAAACACTTATGAAAAAAACTCTTCCAAAGAACCCTTATGAAATTCTGTATGTTTCTCTCCTTATGTACAACTGATTATCTAATTGGACTAGCCTTTTGGGCCATTCCAATTGGGCTCTAGTGTGTGGCTTGGAGTGGGACCAAAAGGGAACAAATAAGACTCTAGCCCCAATAGGCCTTGGGCTTTTTTGTGAACTCTTGACAAATCCAAAGTTACCATTAATTATATTCAATACCACTATATGAATATAATTGCACTCTAGGCCTTATTAATAAATTATATCTCAAGACTTTATTATACATGCAACCCCTTCATTAAAATATTCTTAGTAATACAAAGTCATGAATATAGACTGCCACTTTAAAGATTACTACATCTTAATCCTTGAGTACCCGGTTTAATCCTTAATGTTATTCATCATATATTTATGAAATCCAATTCCATAAATATATACTTTAGTAACTCCTTACTAAAGTGGTTGGGCCCAACTCTCTGAATAACCAAACCCATTAAACTTATCTCAAGGGAATATTTTATATCTTCGTTAAGAGATTATGAATTCCATCTTGAGAATATATGTTCCATCAACACTAAATGCAGCTGCCCAACATACTGAGGTTTTGTCCGTAACTTATAGATCTCAATTCTGATATATCAAAGCAACCTACATCTCATGATCAGGTCCATTATTCTCTCAGGATTTAGAGTTGATGTAAATAGAAGTCGCGAGATTTATTATTCATTTGAAAATTGTTAGGAGAATAATAAATCCCATAGCGGTCCAGTTCAATATGTCTTAACTCTTAAAACATATCAACATACTAACTAGAAATCTCCATTTCCATGATCAAGACAGATCATCTTAGTTGATATGTCATAGTCTTCGCAGATGAAATGCCTAATTTCATCACCGACTATGAACTAAAATTCTGAGTTTACAAAGAACTTGCAATTTATATCTTCTGTGACTAAATCACATAAATCACATACTATGCATCTCATGAACTAAGATAATGTCCCATTAGTTCATTAATATATAGTCTCATATAATTAAACAATTTAATTATTTATGTCATGCCAATAAATTGGATTTTAGGGCATAAACCCCGACAAAAGGTTGCTGCCATTGAAGAGAGCAAAAATCTTGATGAGATTAAAATTCAAGAACTCATCTGTTCTTTTCAAACCTACGAGCTATCTCTACCATCTTAAAAGAAGAGAAAATCTCTTGCTCACAAGACAATCAATGAGAGATTGGAAGCTCAAGACTCCTCAGATAAGGATAAGGTTGAAAAGGATGTGGTGTACCTTGCTAAGAACTTCTGTAAGTTCCTAAAGTTCAAGAGAGATGGAAAGTCTTCTGAGAAGGGAAAATTTTCAAAGTTCAAGAAGGACAAGAAAGACTTCAAGAAGAAGGATTCAAGAGATTCCTCGCCGTCTAAAATGGTCACGTGCTTTGAGTGCAAAGGACATGGGCATGTGAAGAAAGAATGCCCCACGTATTTGAAAGCAAAAGGTAAAGTCTTTGCAACTGCCCTTAGTGACTCAGATGGTTCAAATTCTGACTCAGAAGAGAGTTGTGACGGAGAAGGAAACTACTCCACATTTATGACCATTGCACCCGTGGACTCTTCAGAAAATTTGAATGCACTAGTGGAAGAGCTCGGTGAGCACACCGAAGTGGAGTCAATGGGAGTTAGGGAGGAATTCGATGATGAAGGTGAAGAATGTGTCTATGAAGGAAAAAAGAGATTACAAGAAACTTATAATTCTCTTCTAGAGAATACCAGAGAGTATGCAAGAGTGGCAAAGGCAACCATAAGAAAAATGAAGAAAGCAGAGCAAGATTACAAAAGTCTTCTAGTGCGGTACCAGGAAACGAAGTGTGAAGTTGAGGCACTGCATGGAGAACTAACTGAGGCCTACTCCAAGATCAAGTTTCTTAAGCTTGAAGTGATTCAAGCTAATGCCAAAGTGGAGCGCGTTGCCTCCAAGAAACTTGATGAAGTGCTTGCACATCAAAAGCCTTTTTCTGACAAAAGTGGCCTAGGATATTCTGAAGAAAGTAGTTCAAGTGCAATGTGTCCAAGGAGATGAAATTTTTAAAGCTAAAAGACCAATGGTAGCAAATCCAAGTGTTGAGAATGTAAAAGTGGAGAAGAAGCCAAATGGGACTGCTTAAAAGGTTTTAACAAAACCTCAAAATCCATTTTTGGCCAAACCCAAGGCTAAAGGGAAGTTTCTCCCAAAGTCTTAAAAAGGTCCTCAAGTTCAACACTTCTGCCATTATTGTGAAGTTTGAGGACCTAACTGCCACAAACTTCACACATTGAAGAAAGTGGATTGTCAAAGGCTAAAAGGACAAGGAAAGGGGAATTGGAACGCCAAGCAGTTAAAAGGGCGAGAAACTGATTCCGGTTATAGTGATGTGATAAGGATAATAGATTCCATCACTTCCTGTTTGGCAAGGTTCAGCCAAAGGTTTGAGAATCACAGCTCTAGTACCCAATCCTCTTAAGATATCACCCCAAACGCACGTGCCGTTTGGGTGAAAAAGGGTACACATGCATAAGCATTAAACCATTTCCATGCATCAATTCTTCCTATATTTTGTCACTTTGATTGGTTGTTTACTTATGTTTCTCATTTTAGCATGTTTCTTTTCAAGTTTGTTTTGTACTTGTTATTTTATCTTACTTTACATGTTCTATTTTTGAGTATGTTGAAAAATTCAAAAACCCATAAAAATTGAAAAATCTCTAAAAAGTTTGATCGCTTGTGTTGTGTATATCACATGTGAGTTTGGCCTAGTACCTTCATACTAATGGCGTAGTGCATTTACGAGCTTAGTTTGTTATGTATGCACATCTTTCTTTGTGGGAAAAATCTTGAAATTTATGTGTGATTGTTTTAAATCGATCTTCAAGCTTATCATAAATGATTAGTCAGTAGTCTTGATGGTTTTGATATGTGCATAGACTAGTGCCTATATATCTTCCCACACTTTTTTATGTTTTTGCTTTATAACTCAACAAATTTCAAATCTTAAAAAGAGATCATAAGCTGCAAAAGTCGTCGTGTACATACTAGTATTTGACTAGGAAAAAAGGAAAGCGACTTGTATTGAAATGTATGGTGCCCAAAAAGCCAAAGGCTTACTCTCAAAATTGAAATATTAAAAATTTCAGGCATCAATCTCAAAATGAGATGTATTGTTCAAAAAATGATCAAATGTTATGAATTGTAAAGAAGCCAAATGAAAAGCTTCAAAGATATGTAATCATTTTCTTTTGGGAGATCATATATGCTCATTTCTATAATTGAGATAGACCACTTGACTTAGTACTAATTGTGTATGACTTAATTGAATTGATCATTGAAGCTTCACTCTAGACTAAGGACTATTCCACATTTGACTCTCACACACAACACACAAGACCTTGTTTAATGAATGCTTATTTCATTTGTGTGATTGTATGTGTTCAAATGTGATGTGTATACTCAATTGCTTGTCTATCAAACCTAAAAAGATTTTTGAGTATTTTATATGTTTTTGAAAGTGTTTTTATGCTTTTGTGTTTTAAGTTTTGGTTCAAATTGCATTTTACATGTTTTTCATCAAAACTCCTTCAGAGGCATTTTCGAGAGAAGCTTGTGACTAAGCTCTTCCCGCAAAAATGGGTTAAGGCAAAACATGAAAACACAAAATTTAGATAGAAACTTTCGCGACTGTCTCGCTAATATTTCGCAAGTAAAGTCTTCCCATGAAAAGTTTTGTGCTTCAGAGGCATTTTTCGTGAGTAACTTTGCAAGAACCTAACCAGCGAAAAATGCGTGTTTTCAATTTTAAAGGGTTGATGTAGACAATTTTTAAAACACACCATATTTCCCTAACTTTGCCTCCCTTGAGCCTCTCTCAACCCTAAACCTATTTTCACTCAAAAACCCAACCAAATCTCAAATGAAATCTTCTTCAAATCATATCTAAGGTATGCATGATCTATCTTTTCTCTTTATTTCCTTAGATTGTGCAGAAAATTCTAGGTTTTTCTTGAGTTGGGTATTTTTTTTGAAAAAGGGTTGGAAACTTAATGTTTTTTGTGAAAATTCTTTCAATTTCTTGATTGGGCTCTGTCCCATTTGATCTGTTTGTGTTTGTGTTGGCCAATTGTGGCATTTTAACATGTATTTAGGCAAGATTCACTCTTGTTCATGCATTGCCCACATGTCATTTTTATAAGTGCATATCAAGTGTTTGATAAAATGCCCAAATGTCATTTTGGTGTTGTTTTGGACTCCAATGAGTACCAAATTTTGGGGATTACCATGATTGTACTTGTTTATCATGTTTTGATCATTGGGTGCATGTTTTACACACTTTGACCCAATTATGCTTTGTTATGCCTTGCACATGCATCTCATATGCACACTACATGCACACTTGATGCACACACTTGTTCACTTGTCATGTTTTGTAGATCATTCATGCTAGACAAATGTTATTACATGCTCAGCACTTTTAACATAATTATGTGACATTTTTTTGTTCTTTTTAGGATTTTGTGTTTCTTTTATGAACTAACTTGGTCTTAATCAATTTTGTGTTCTTGGTTTGTGTTTTTGCACTTATTCCTTTGTGTTTTGTGTTTATTTTCGCAGATATCTCCCACTAAGCACTCAGCTTCCAAGAAATCCTCAAAATGTCCACACACAGACTCAAAGAATTTCAAAACCATTAAGGCAAGCATGGCCTACAATGATTCCTATAAAAGGGAAACGATCATCATGTAAAGGGTTGTACGAATGGAGACCCTTGAAAACACTTCCATACTTGAAGTGTTCAAGGAGAGAACTTGGACAAAGTTGCTGAATCCAAGTGGAAATGTCTTTGCTAAACTCATAAGGGAGTTCTTCGCTAATGCCACTGTGGAAGGAGATCACATCAATTGTTGGGTGCGACAAAAATAATTCATTATCACAAGGGTTACCATTCAAGAATTTTTAGAAGTTCGTCCACCATCTCAATAAATCTCCATACAATATGATGATAGATTGGACTCTCTTGAGCCAATGGCGGAACTCCTCGGTGGCTCTCTCAAGAAAAAGTCAATGAACACCATTCTTTTCAATGCTGAGATGAGGACATTGGCTTATGTTATGATCCACAACCTCTACCCAGTGACAAACTTGACAACATTGTCTGAACCAAGAACCATTTTCCTATATGATCTCTTCACACATAAGGAGATCGACATATGCGGTCATATACACTACCTTCTGACCAAGAGCATCACCAAGAGAAACTCAAGGACAATATTTCCATTCCCAAGTCTTATTATAGGTCTTATAGCAAAGACAAGGTTAAAAATTCCAAGCGATCTTACAATCGTGCAAAGAGACTATCCAATTGGTGCTCATACGATGACTTAAAGCAAAGCCCACATCACCTGATTAAGAACTGGCATTTCTCAAATTCTAAGGGATGATGAGGAAGAAGGTGGGGAGATGGAGGAAGAGATTGACAGGTTCACCTCGACCCAAGAGGGCTCTGCACAACCATCTTCCTAAGCACAAGCAAGGGGACCCGATCGTCTTATCGTCTTATTACCAGGGTTGAGCAGGTGCATGGTATGCTAGAATCCCATGTGCAGCACACCACAGATCAGTTTATTTATGTTGAAGGCCAGATTACTATGTTATCATCTCAGATTAAAGACATGGTGATGGAGCAACGACAGCAACAAGAGGGATCCGACTCAGAATCTGAGTAGTTCTAGCTCCTTTGGCCATTCTGGTCAAAAAGGGGGAGAAAGTTTTGACAGCGAGTTGGGAGTTGCACAGTTTGAAGGGGAGCATGTCATAGATATTGGTTCATTTTGGTGGTTTTATTTTGTTTTTACCATTATAGTCTTTATAACTCTTGGTTATTTACATTGCTTTCTTTTAAACCTTTTAAAGTACTCTAGTTAAAACCTTCAATTTATATTCAGTACTTTGTGTTTGTATCTTTGCTTTGTAGCATTTTGTTTGTACTTTTAGATTATGTTGCATTATCTTTAGTACTACACACTTGTGCCCTTGTTGGATCTTGTATCCTTGATGCAAATACTTCTTGTATTTCACATTGGTTATGTGTTGGACATGCAATTGATTCTTGCGTTGCGTTTAATTCCATTATGTGTTCGAATGATCATTTACTAGCTAAATGTTCATTGTAGTCATTCTTTTATGATTGTTCTTGTTTGATCAAGTTATGCTTAAATGTTTATATATTGTTCATTACCTTTATCACACTTTACTTGCTCATATACGTACCATGTATTCAACTCTTCATAAGCTTCATGAAAGTTTTGTTTGTGTGCAAGTGTTTCAGGTTACAGGTGTATACGTGCAAGTGCTTCACAGCTTTTAGATTAGGTGTGAGTGAGTTTTACCAATATTCTCAAACTCACGTTTAAGTCTAGAATCTGTTTTAGGGGTTTTGCCACAAAATAGCCAAAGGGGGAGATTGTATAGTTGTGATTTACAACTATTTTGTGTTGGCTCTAATTTCGTGCCAAATTTGATTGTAATTTTTTTCAATCTTATGTACCCTGTATTTTATGTGGAATTTCATTGTAAGGGTTGTGTGTGAGAGAAAGTGTGAAGACTCAAGGAAAACTGAAGATTAAGAAGTTTTCACGGGTAGCTCGCGAGTAGCCTTCCTGCAAAGTGAAGCATGTGCTCAACACATGACTAGAATGCAAAGAGTCATGACAGATGGTGACAACTGGTTTTCGCGAGTATCTCATGGGTAAGGCCTTCCGGCGAGATACCTGCGAAACATTCTGTTTTGCTATTTTGTTATATCTGATACACTATGTCTCTACCCACACTATATATACCCACATTACCCACATATTGAGAGGAGTTCTTTCAGAGAGAAAACCCTAGCCATAACCCTTGAGAGTTAGAGATTGTCATACCCACAATCCTCTACACAATCTTGTGTGGTTTTCCTTAACTCCTACCTCACCATATCCAAATCCTTGAGAGGTTGATAGCCCAAACACTTACCACACCCATTCTGAGTGTAAAGTGAGGTTTTGGTGTTGCTGGGAAGCATTGGTAGAAGCCATTTATTTGATGGATGTAATCGGGCTGAATTGCGTGATCTGGGGAGCTAGAGAAGACAAGACTTGGCTAAGTCAGTTGGTAGCAAAAGCTTTGAGGGCTCAAGTACATCGGGTAGACTAGGCTTGGAAGGTCTTTTGTTATTCGTGTACTCCAACTTATTCTCAAGTGGATCGATCTACCGCTTAGAGGGCGGTGGAGAGGTTTATCGCCAAGTTCTTCGGTTTCCTCTTTGATAACACATCGGCGTGTTATCTTGTGTTTGCATTCTTCTTCCCTACTCTTTTAGCTTTCATTTTACTGTTGTGTTTTGATGAATATGGCTTAGAGTAGTTTTGTTGTTTGTTTGCTCGCATTTACTCTATTCTGCACTTAGTTGAAGTTAGAGTAAAATCAACCGAGCCATAAGTTTTAATTTTTGAGGGTCTAAACAGCTCTTGTGTTTTCACACATATTTGAGCTTTGAAAACCTTCTGCATAGGTCGATTGATACCTGATCTACTCGTTCAATCGAAAAAGAACATTCGATCGATCGGAAGCAATTTTCGATCAATCGAAAATATAAAGAAAATCATCACATAGGTACTGGCCAATTCGATTGACTCTCGATTGCTCATCAATCGAACAAAAAGGAACATTCGATAAATCCGAAATACGTTTCGATCGATCGAAACATGTGATGAAATTTTCCAAGAGGTTGCCATCTCACTCGATCGATCGAAGGTAAATCTCAATTGATCGAAATTCATGAAACTGAATTTTTTCCAGAATTTTTCTGAAGCAGTTTTCAACGGTTTTCACAAATAAACTTCTATGATATGAACATAAACGATTGAGATTGTGATCAAAAACTAAATTCCATTGATGCTATAGTCTTAAAGTTCAATCTAACATACTTAATATCAAACTTAAACAACATCATAACATCAATATCAATTTTTATCAGACAATAATTTCAACAACCAGGCAGAAAATTGATTGTAGAATCTTCTAATATCATGAAATTACTATCTTTGATTTCAAAACTCACAAAACATGTTATACAAATTCGAAATTGAAGACCGCTCTGAGTCCAATTGAAGGAAAAACATAGTTTGTATTGCATACAAAACATAAGCGGCAAAAAATTAATGGATCTACTTCATTCGCAATTGATAATATGTACTATGTAAATTTTAGAATTTAAGAACAAACGAGCATACCTTGGTGCAATGAAATTCAAAACCAAAGATTAGAAGTACTTAGGAATACTTTTTATCTTCACTCCAATTCCACTTATGCCCAAGAAGTATGGTCTCTCAATCATTTTATACGTATGTGTTCAAGGGAGAATAGGAGAGTGGCTTACACTCACATACACACCATTTTTCATACATTCCATTATATACAAAAATCTGCATGTTTCTCTCCTTATATATAACTGATTACCTAATTGGGCTAGCCTTTCGGGCCATTCCAATTGGGCTTTAGTATATGGCTTGGAGTGAGACCAAAAGGGGCAAATCAGACATTAGCTCCAATGGCTTTTGGGCCTTTCAATAAACTCTTGACAAGCCCAAAATTACCATTAATTATATTTAATACCACTATATAAATATAATTGTACTCTATGCCTTATTAATAAATTATATCCCAAGACTTTATTATACATTCAACCCCTTCATTAAAATATTCGTAATAATACAAAGTCATGAATGTTGACCGCCACTTTAAAGATTACTACATCTTAATCCTTGAGTACCTAGTTTAATCTTTTAAGTTATTCATCATATATTTATGAAATCTAATTTAATAAATATATTCTTAAGTAACTTCTTACTAAAGTAGTTAGGCCTAACACTCTGAATAACCAAACTCATTAAACTTATCTCAAGGGAATATTTTATATCTCCATTAAGAGATTATGAATTTCATCTTGAGAATATATGTTCCTTCAACATTAAATGTGGCTACCCAACATACTAAGGTTTTGATCATGACTTTAGATCTCACTCCTAATATATCCAAGCAACCTACACTTCATGATCAGGTTCATTATTCTCTCAAGATTGGGAGTTCATGTAAATAGAAGTCGTGAGATTTATTATTCATTTGACAATTGTTAGGAGAATAATAAATCTCACAGCGGTCCAATTTAATATGTCTTAACACTTAAAACATATCAACATATCAACTAGAAGTCTTCACTTCCATGATCAAGAAAAATCATCTTAGTTGATATGTTATAGTCTTCAAAGATGAAATGCCCAATTTCATCACTAATTACGAACTAAAATTCTGAATTTGCAAAGAACTTGTGATTTATATCTTCTGTGACCAAATCACATAAATCACGTACTATGTATCTCATGGACTATATGACAATGTCCAAATATTCATGTTACCATTATTTTAGATAATAATAAAACAACTTTATTACATAGAACATAATGTCATACATGGCATCATTTATAGGACACATATCCTAACACTATTGACGATTCTCTACATCTAGAGATTTTACTCGTCTATGGCTTTATACAAACTAGGAACTTTATACATAATATATGACGTCCACAAACATTGCACATGCCAGTAGCTAGTGCTTTTTAGGTAATTCAAATACTGAAAAACTTAACATGAGTGCTGAAAAATATCATAAATAGACTACAAGTAGGAACCAATATTCTGTAGGTTTTAGGTCGTCCATGCTGACCTTCTCGATGAGTCTTCACTGATAGTACTTCCTCAAGTGCTCCACATTCCGCGGATGCTCTAGTCTTCGCCCATCCAATGCTTTTAACTAGTACAATCCTCGTCTTTTGTAGTTGATGACTTTGTATGGTCCTTTCCAATTAAGTACCAACTTTCCATGAGCAGGGTCCTTAGTAGTCAGGGACACCCTTTTTTGGACGAGGTCTCTGATGTTGAACTTCTTGGGTTTGACCAACGCACCATGGAGCTTAGTCATCAAGTTCTTGTAGCGTGCCACCCTCTTTTTAGCATCCATCCTTACCTCAGCAATTAGATCGAGGCTTAGACGAAGTTGCTTCTGATTTTCCTCATCCTTATAGTGGTCTACTCTGTAGCTAGTCAGGCCAACCTCTACTAGTATCACTGCATCATTTACATATGCTAGCTTAAAATGAATCTCTCTAGTAGGAGTCCTCACCGTCACCCTCTATGCCCAAAGGACGCTGGATAGTTCGTCT
Organism: Lithocarpus polystachyus; assembly: GCA_033629205.1. Classification (NCBI taxonomy): domain Eukaryota; kingdom Viridiplantae; phylum Streptophyta; class Magnoliopsida; order Fagales; family Fagaceae; genus Lithocarpus; species Lithocarpus polystachyus. Next base: position 69,380,570 of record CM066162.1, read on the forward strand.
GGCCATATCCCTTTTGCCCCCTCAAGCCGAGTCTTGATGATCTTCAATAAGAATTGGTTTGCAACTTCTGTCTGTCCATTGGCTTGTGGGTGGGAGAGTGAAGAGTAGTGATTCCTGATTCCCAACTGCTCACAGAACTCTCTTAAGGGTGTATTATCAAAATGACGTCCATTGTCTGAGACAAGCACCCTAGGGATTCCAAAATGACAGATGATATTCTTCCATATGAAGTTTATAACGTTTGGCTTGGTAATCTTTGCTGATGGTTCTGCTTCTACCCACTTAGTGATATAATCGATCCTCACCACTAAGAACTTCAATTGCCTTATCCCCTTGGGAAAGGGACCAAGGATGTCAAATCCCCACTGGGAAAATGGCCAAGGGGCCACCATGGGAGTAAGATATTCTAATGGTCATCCAGGCACATTGCTGTAGCGCTGACACTTGTCACATGCTTTGACATAAGCTTCAGCATCTACTTGCATGGACAGCTGGTAGTACCCTGTGCGAACTATCTTGTGGATGAGGGATCTTACCCCTGAATGATTTCCACATGCTCCTTCGTGTATGTCTCTCATGACATAGTGGGACTCATCCGAAGTCAAACACCTTAAGTAGGGCTAAGAAAAACCCCTTTTATACAACACTTCATCCATGAGGACAAATTTTGCACTCTAGCCCTCAACTTCCTTGCTTCTTCTTTATCTTGGGGGGGAGTCTGTCCTTGAGATAGGAAACAATTAGAATGGTCCAGTTGGCTTCTCTTTATATCTGATACACATTAGGAACGTCTATGCTTGGAATGTACTAAACTTTGATCTGGTCATCAACCAACTCGTCTGTAGACGTTGCCTTGGCTAGGCTGTCAGCTTCCATTTTTTCTTCCCTTAGGATCTGGTGAAACTTCGCTGTTATGAAGCCCTTAATGCACTACTTAACTTTGCTCAAATACCTCTTCATTTGTTCTTCCTTGGCTTCACGTGTCCTGTTCACCTAGCCTATAATCAACTACGAGTCTCCTTGGAAGAGAATTGACTCATACTCAGTTTTGTTGTTGGTCATCTAGAACAATAGATGAATGGCATACTCTAGTCTAGATGATCTCCTTCTAGTGATTGTAATACTACTCCAATTCCTCTTACATGCTGTGTGGATGAATCATCCATACGGATGACCCATTCTTTTGCCCCTTGGTCTCTATTCTGTTGATAACGGGCAGGAGTGAATTCTACAATGAAGTCTGCAAGGACTTGGGCTTTTATTGCTTCCCCCAGTCGATACCTTACATCAAACTCACTAAGTTCAACCACCTATTGAATCAGTCATCCAGCTACTTCCAGCTTATTCATAGCTTTCTTAAGTAGATGATTTGTCAGGACATTGATGACGTAAGCTTGGAAATAAGGCCTGAGCTTTCTTACTACTGTTACCAATGAGAAGGCTAACTTTTCTATTGGCAGGTACTGCCCTTTAACTCCTCTTAAAACTTTGCTGGTGTAGTAGACGGGCTTCTACACCTTTCCTTCTTCCCTAATTAATGCTGAGCTCACTGCATGAGGAGATACCGCTAGGTACAATTACAACTCTTCACCTAGTTTGGACGAGCCCAACAACGGAGTTGAAGTGAGATAAGCCTTAAGGTCTTCAAATGCTCATTAACACTCATCCATCCATGCAAATGCTTTCTTTAACACTCTGAAAAATGGTAAACACTTGTCAGTAGCTTTTAAGACGAACCTGTTGAGGGCTGCCACTCGTCCAATGAGACTTTGTACTTCTTTGACATTCTTCGGCGGCTCCATGTTTAGTATTTCTTGGATTTTATCAAGATTTGCTTCAATTCCCCTTTATGAAACCATGAAACCAAGAAACTTTCCTAATGAAACTCTGAAAGCGCACTTGCTTGGGGTCAACTTCATATTGTATCATCCAAGTGTGTCAAAAGTCTCTTACAGGTCATCCAAATGTTGTGTCTCCTTTGCACTTTTGACTAGCATGTCATCTACATACACTTCAACATTTTGTCCAATTTGTGGGTGAAACATATGGTTAACTAGCCTCTGATAAGTGGCCCCTACATTTTTCAAACCAAAAGACATTACTTTGTAGCAAACAAACCTTGGCTCATGATGAAGGATGTTTTCTCCTGGTCTACCTCATCCATCTTGATCTAATTGTACTCTAAGAATGCTTCCATGAAGCTTAGCAATTGGTGCCCAACTGTTGAGTCTAACAACTGGTCAAGTGCGTAAGGGGATAACTATCCTTGGGGCATGCCTTATTCAAATCTGTAAAGTCCACGCACATCCTCCATTTGCCATTAGCTTTTTTTACCATCACTACATTAGCTAGCCAGTCAGGGTAGTAGACTTCGTGGACAAACTCTGCTGTTACTAGCTTCCAGACTTCTTCTTCGATGGCATTGTCTCATTCTGGGGTGAACACTCTCTCCTTTTCTAACAACAGGCGGATAGGACAGGGACACATTTAGATGATGAGTAATCACATTTGGGTCAATCCCAAGCATGCCTTCGTGGCTCCAAGTAAAAACATTCGTGCTCTTCTTGAGGAATTGTACGAGATCTTGCTTCATCTTCTCTTCTATTCTTGTCCTGATTCTAGTGAACTTCTCAGGGTTGGACTCGTCTAAAGGGACATCTTCCAATACTTCAATCGGCTTAGCAACTATTCTTCTTTCTTCAATGTTCATTGTCTGCACCTGCGCGTCCATTGCCAACATAGCTAAGTAGCATTCCCTAGCCGCCAACTGATCTCCTTGCACTTCTCCAATGCCATATTCCGTTGGAAATTTAATGGACAAGTGATAAGTAGACGTTGCTGTTAGGATATGTGCCCTTAAATCCTATTGTATGATGCTATGTATGATATTATGTATGACATTATGTGAAAAATGATGTATGACTTAATATTGTGTTTAATAAAGTTTTTTTATTTTTATCTAAAATAATGGTAACATGAATATTCGGACATTATCAAATAGTCCATGAGATGCATAGTATGTGATTTATGTGATTTAGTCACAGAAGATATAGATCACAAGTTCTTTGTAAACTCAGAATTTTGGTTCGTAGTCGGTGATAAAATTGAGCATTTCATCTGCGAAGACTATAACATATTAACTACGATGATTTGTCTTGATCATGGAAGTGGTGACTTCTAGTTAATATGTTAATATGTTTTAAGAGTTAAGACATATTGAACTGGACAGCTGTGAGATTTATTATTCTCCTAAAGACTGTCAATTGAATAATAAATCTCACGACTTGTATTCACATGAACTCTTAATCCTGAGAGAATAATGGACCTGGTCATGAAATGTATGCTGCTTTGATATATCAGGAGTGAGATCTAAAGTAACGGTCAAAACCTCAGTATGTTGGGCAGCCACATTTAGTGTTGATGGAACATATATTCTCAAGATGGAATTCATAGTCTCTTAACGGAGATATAAAATATTCCCTTGAGATAAGTTTAATGGGTACAGTTATTCAGAGAGTTAGGCCTAACCACTTTAGTAAGACTAAAGTATATATTTATGAAATTGGATTTTATAAATATATGGTGAATAACTCAAAAGGATTAAACCAGGTACTCAAGGATTAAGATGTAGTAATTTACAAAGTGGCAGTCTATATTCATGACTTTGTATTGCTATGAATATTTTATGAAGGGGTTGCATGTATAATAAAGTCTTGGGACATAATTTATTAATGAGGCCTAGAGTGCAATTATATTTATATAATGGTATTAAATATAATTAATGGTAACTTTGGACTTGTCAAGAGTTGACTGAAAAGCCCAAGGCCCATTGGAGCTAGTGTCTTATTTATTCCCTTTTGGTCCCACTCCAAGCCACACACTAAAGCCCAATTGGGAAGGCCCAAAAGGCTCGCCCAATTAGATAATCAGTTACGTGGAGAGAAACATACAGAATTTTATATAGAATGAAATGGTTTGTATGTTTAATTAGATAAGAATATGATATAAGGAAGAGAGACACTCTTTCATATATTCTCTCTAGAAAACATAGAACTGATTGAGAGACCACACATCTTGGGCATCAAGTGGAATTGGAGTGAAGATTGAAAGTCTTCCTGAGTACTTCTTCATTCGGTTTTGAATTTCACCGCATCAAGGTACACTCTGTTGTTCTTATATTCTGACACCTACATAATGCATGTTATCAATTGCGAATGAAGTAGATCCGTTTATTTTCCGCTGCGTATGTTTTGTATGCGATGCAAACATATATATTTCCTAACAGTTACAGCCTTCCAACTATTCAAAGTTGGTTGTCCCATGATGGCATTGTATGAGAATGAATATTCCACAACAGGGAAGTTTACTTCCTTATTGATTTGTCATGGGTAAGAACCAACTACGACTGGTAAGGAGATAGAGCCCACTATTATAACCTTCATTCCTCCAAACCTGATCAGAGGTTCATTCACTAACCGAAGTAATTCCTTGGTAACTTTCATTTGTTGGAAGGTCGGATAGTAGAGGATATTTGCAAAACTCCCATTATCTACTAATACTTTTCTCATCGCAAAATTTGCAATCGTCAAAGTGATAACATTTGCATCGCCATGAGGATGATGCAGTCTCCTTGCATCTTCTTCCGTGAAAGTAATAGCAGGCTCATCCACTCTGGACGTCCTAGGTGGGCATCTAGTGAGTTGAACATTTTGAATTACCCGTAAGTAAGTCTTCTTGGCTTTGGACGAACTCCCAGTTGACATTCCTCCCACAATAACCCTTATTTCTTTAAGTGGTTAACGCATTGGTTCTTTCGCTTTACCTTTCAATGGTTGCCTTTCGTCCTTGTGATCTTGTCCAAGGAAATTCTTCAACTTTCCCTACTTAATGAGGACTTCAATTTGTTGTTTCAAGTTGTAACACTTATCTGTGTCATGCCCATGATCTTAGTGAAAATGACAGTACTTGCTTTTGTTCCATTTGCTAGGATCTCCTTTTATCTTCTCTAGCCATTTCAAGGACTGGCCGTCCTTGATTTGCATCAACACTTGGTCAAGTGGGGTATTCAAGGGAGTGTAGTTGGAATATCATCCTAAGGACGATCCTGCCTTCCTACCACCTCAATCTCTTTTTTCTCCTATCTTGGCGTTCTATGGACGAGGCCCTTACTCTGGATGGTGTATGTAACCAGCATCCACTCATTCAGCCGTCTTCTTTTTCTTGGCAATAATCACATCCTCAGCATTCATGAAACTTTGGGCTGAGTGTATTAGCTCAGCCATCGTCTCTGGCTCTTGGTCATACAACTTATGGATGAACAAATCCGAAGTAACTCGATTATAGAAAGCTACCTAGAGGATTTTATCATCCATCTCATCCACCAACAAGGCTTCCCTATTGAAATGACTGATGAAGGTCCAAAAACTCTCATTTCCTCCTTGCTCTATGTTCTGTAAGTTGGATGAGGAACGCTTATGCCTTTGGCCTCCGACAAAGTTGTTGACGAACAACTTACTTAACTCCTAGAATGAAGTTATGGTGTTTGGTGGTAGCTTACCAAACCACACCCTGGTCGGGCCTTTCCATGTGGTAGAGAAGGCTCTGCACATGATTTTATCTGGAACGCCTTGGAGATGCATAGTTGTCTTAAACGTGGCAATGTGATCACAAGGGTCTCGCATTCCATCATATGAGTCCAAGGTAGGCATTTTGAACTTGGAGGGTAGAGGATAACTTGTAATGGATGCAATGAAGGGAGAGTCAGTTCTATGGACGAGATCATCCACATGGTTTGCTCTCCTCATGGAGTCCTTCATCTCCTCTATGGCTTTCTTCATCTGGTCTATTTCTCTCTCTAAGTGTGGCACCCTCCGAGTGACTGTACCTCTGGACTGATATCCTCCTTCAACGCCATTCTCCGCCCTTCCATTCTCCAAATTTTGCCTGTATTCCTTGGTGCGTTGCTGTCAACGTTGTCTATTGACTTCTCTAGTTAACTCCTGGTTTTGTTGTGTCAAGTTCGCCATTGCAGCTGCCATGGACTGGAACTGTTGTTAGACGGACGTCTGTGGTGATGCTAGTACACGATTTGGATGACTGGAGGCATTTCCACTCTCCTGATGTTATGGACTTGTGGCCATCAACCTAGTCCAAACCATGCAGCCTTTTTGTCTTAGAAAGCGAGGCAGTTAACACTTAGAAACTTTGCATACTTAGTCCAAACGGCATCAACTGATGATACACGAGAATCAATAGGCGGTGATTGCTTGAAAACCTGAAGAAAAAAAAGAGACTGTCATTGGCAACTGGGGTGAACTGGCCAAGGATCTTCTGACAGTTAAGTTAGTTTTCTCTCTAGAATACAAGGATGGTGAATTAGTGAATAGTAAAACGTACCTCAGGTTAAAGGAATCAAATCGTTTTAATAGAGAGTTTTTAGTGAGAGTTTTTAGTAAGTCTACTTGTTCAGATCCATTACCATCATGGGCGATAGGTATAGTTAGTGGAGAAATGGAGCGAATTTCAGGAAATCCTCCCCACGTTCTAGAATGATGAATCGTGGTCCAATTGGTTAGTGTTTGTAGAAGAATCCTCGAAAATTTGTTAAGTGTTATTTGATCGTCCATGCCCCTGTATGACATGGACAACTAGGTTGCCTTGGATGTCCATGATATTCATGGACGGACCCTATTCATATCTGTGGTGCTTTTGTTGGGCTTCATTTATTGTGAACTAGTTTGGACGTAACCTGGTCATGGACAACCATCTTGGACGAACTAAACTTAATTTAGACCACCATTAGTAACCATCCTATTACTGATTGTCTCATCCTAAGGCATTTTTTGGCTGGTCCTTTTTCTCTTACACGTGGACTTCCTCGATTGGGCCTAGGACTTCATTCTTTGGCCCAATAATGCTTAAAATAGGCATCAATAAAGATGATGTTGTAACTTTCAAATTTAGTTTTAAAAAAATTAAAAAAAAAAAACCCAAACTTGTATCAAATTGAGAGAGAGAGAGAGAGAGAGAGAGAGAGAGAGAGAGAGAGAGGGAGAGAGGCAAAATGGTATATTTTAGTCACCATTCCTCTCTCTTTTCTCCTTTTTTCCCTCCACCTTTTCATCTAAACATATTAGATCTTGTTAGAACATAAATACTACATATGCTAACTAAAACTTTAGGCTAACATGCAAATGTACCCTCTAAGTTTAACTGAAATTTGTTTCAGGCCTTTAATTTTACTTTCATTCAATTGAGTCATTTGAGTTTTAAATTTATTAAATTCAAGCATTTCGTCAAATTCCATTAAAAATTGCCGTCAAGTATGCAATTAAATAAAGAAAAAAGCTAATAAAAAATAGTTTTTGAAAATAAAAAAACAAATTTGACATTAAAAAAACTATAAAATATTTTTATTAATTATTTGAAATATATTTTTTAACGGTAATGTTTTTACAAAATTTGACGGAATAACTGCATTGAATAAATTTGAAATTTAAAAACTCAATTGGACGAAAATAAAGTTAAAAAACTAAAATAAATTTTCGTTAAATTTAGAGAGTATTATTTGCATTTTAGTCAAAAATTTACTTTCTTCTTCTACCAACGAAATACTTAACAAGTGACCTTATTTTTGGCATGAAAATATAATTTTACAGCATGCGTGTTGATTGGATTAGGATCATGAAAAGGACACCCTCTTAGAAAATAATATCTTAATCAAGCACAGCTAGCTTTCAGTTTTGATTCCACAATAAAACCCTCAAAAAGCTCCCACCAAATTAAATCAAACAAAAATTTCAAATACAACTAATATCATGTGAACGTAAAAATATATGCTACTCAATTAAAAGGAATATCTTTCTGTATCTCTCTCTCCTCACAAGTCAACTCTCTCCTCTGTCTCACCAATTGTTTTTATTTTCTCCTCCCTAGCCTCTACATGTTTATTTGTGTTGAATGAATCACACCTACAAGAAGGTAAAACAAATAGAGAGACCAGTTTTCATATTTTATCTCTCTTCCTCTTACTCATTTATTGATTCTTGTTCTTCTCGTTCATTGATGTGTACGTCTCATTCATCACACTTGCAAAAATACAATCTCTAGAAGACTCCAATAGGATGTTTTAAACGTTTAATTCGCTCCACTCCAATCAAACACGTTAATTCCCACTTCTATTTTTGTTTGTTTTTTTTGCCTTTTGACACTATTTTGGGGAGCACATAAAAGGTCTTTTCCTTGAATTAGCCTTATAAGTTAAGGCGACAAAGAGAACAAACCAACGCCATCACCATGCACACTGGAAATAACTGGGGAGGCTCATTTGAGATAAACCATGGAGAAGTGACAACCTCCGGCGAGTACGATAGGAGCCGAACCTCGGAATGGGACGGTGCTGCCTTGTATCATCATCAAAATCTAGATGAAACACAACAAAGCTGGTTGCTGGGGCCGCAAGAGAAGAAGAAGAAGAAGTATGTGGACTTTGGGTGCATTGTTATTAGCCATAAGGCTCTCAAATGGATCTTGGGGTCCATTGTGTTGGCTTTCTGTGTCATTGGACTTCCCATCATCATTGCCAAGTCCTTGCCCAAGCACAAGTCTCCTCCTATCACTCCTGACAATTACTCCGTTGCCCTCCACAAAGCACTCCTCTTCTTCAACGCCCAGAAATGTAAGTTACTACGTATTAACTGGCTCTTAGAGTCTTAATAATCAAATTAATTTTACTTCCTTTCTTTCTCTATATCTTGATCTGTTTGTTTCCTGCAAAATGATCTCTTTTTTCTTTTCTTTTTTTAATTTAAATTAATCTATTTTAGATTAAGTATTATAACTTTAATTACCTACGAATTCTATGTCTGTTAAAATCTTAAACGATGTAATACTTCATTCTTTCATCTACTCAAAAGCATTGAACCATCCATAAATATTATTTATCCAGAACATAGCAAAAGAAATTGTGTAATTCATTTCATTGGCTTTTGGAGTATATCCCATCCGGTTTTTTTTTTTTTTTTTTTTTTTTTGGCTTTGCAAGTCACAAAGCCAAAAGACAAAATGTTCCTTCCATTGACTTTCTTTTACACACATCCTAGCAATATGAGCCTAGGCATGTTGGCATGGTCTTGATTAGGTGGTCTTTTATGCCTAACTTCAAAATTTTTTTCTTTCTTATAAAAATGTTCTATAAATACTTTCTAAATTAATTTAGTTAGGGCATAGTTAACATTTTCCTATTATTTTAACATGTAGCTAAAACCTTAGCTGTTATAAACAAATGTGACTTTTTCCCGTGGCAATAAAACATCTCGACTTATAATTATAAATTAACAAGGATTAAAAAAGAATTGAAGGGTTGGTTTCAAAACTTGGCAGACATACGCAAAACAATGACAGGTTGGAATAGACTAACACCGTGTGGGTCCCAGAACCGTCATCACGCCATGAAATTTCAACTGACCCAGGTGGCTATTGGGAATGGAATACGTGGGGTTTGAAAGATCTAGCCAGCAACTTTCCTTTCTTTTATTTTATTGCTTACTCTTTTTCTATCCAACTTTATATTTTCATTAAATTGGGATACTACAAATTTTAATATATAATTTTTATTAATTAATATGCCACTAATCACAAAAATTATAATTTTAATACTCAATTATTATGTTTTTCTCAAAAAAAAAATTCAATTATTATTTTATTGAGAATCACTTTTTCTGTCGTGTAATTCCCCAGAGAATGAGAAATGTTAAAGGTTAGGTGGCTTATAGGAATGATTTATTGTGGAGCTTGGTTAATGAAATAACATATATTAACGAGAGATGCTGGCTGAAATGATAAGTGGAATTCAAAATGTTTAGCTCCACGGTCTCCACACCGCATATAAAAAATTTCTAATATTTTTTAACATTTTCTTATTTTTACCGTATTATTACACTCATACCCTTATTCTTTAGATCTAAAAAATTAAATATAGATTTCTATCCGGTGATTATATGAATTTTTATTGATATTTTAATGTAGATGTAGAGTTTCACTTTATTATTTAATTAGACGTGGTAATCATTTTTTTTTTTTTTTAGTAAAATAATCATTTTATTGGTTTCACATCTCTTTGGAATTTGTCAACGTTTCAGGCTTTGAATGAGTTTATATTTTAAAAACATGGAAGTAGAAGATCGTCTATAGTGAAATAAATTAATGCAATTAATATCCCTGACTTCGTCAACAATTGACTATACTTTTTGGCGCAATAAAAAAAAGAGACCTTGTTATTTATTTATATAGTATATAGTATATTATTGTACTAGTTTATCAAAGTATATTATTGTCACTCTATTATAATAATAATAATAATAATAATAATAATAATAATAATAATGATTGAAGGTGATGTTGTTCCAAACTTTGCATGATTAGAATATGAGTGTAGTAATTAGTAAATATGTAAAAAAATTAACGAATTTTTTGATAGGTAAAAAATTGAATGATAAATATAGAGAGTGTATAGATGAATGATAAGTGATATGTGGTGCAGCTGGGAAATTACCCAAAAATAATGGCATTCCCTGGAGAGGAGATTCAGGTCTAAATGATGGAAATGATACTGATGTGAAGGGGGGACTGGTTGGAGGATACTATGATGCCGGAGACAATATAAAGTTTCACTTTCCCATGTCTTATTCCATGACTATGCTAAGCTGGAGTGTGATTGAATACCCTGACAAATATAAGAACCTTAACGAGTACAACCATGCTAGGGATCTCATAAAGTGGGGCACTGACTACTTGCTCCTAACCTTCAATTCCTCTGCTACCAAAATTGATAAGATCTATTGCCAGGTATTCTTCATTTTATACTTACTCCCCTGTTGACATTACTTTTGTGTCATTCAGATAACGTACTCTATGTGAATTATATATCAAACTTCTACAACTTTAATACCATTTTTTGTTTCAACAGTGATATAGTTCTGATGTATGTGCTAAAATGGCTACAATTAATGTGACACACACCACACACACACACACCATACACTTGGGTTGGAGGAAGACAATATATGTAACATGACTAACACCTAAAATGTCTTCATCTGCTGCAAGGTTGGTGGACATCGAAATGGCTCTCAAACACCAGATGATCACAACTGCTGGCAGAAACCAGAAGACATGGACTATCTGCGGCCTACACTAACTTGCCAATCAGGACCCGACCTTGCTGGGGAAATGGCAGCAGCCTTAGCTGCAGCCTCTATAGTTTTCAAGGATGATAACGTGTACTCCACGAAGCTCATCAAAGGTGCACAAACACTCTTTGCCTTTGCCAGGGACAATGGAAAACGGACGGCATATAGTCGTTCTTACCCTGCTGATATTGCTCCTTACTATAACTCCACCGGCTATTATGATGAGTACATGTGGGGTGCAGCATGGTTGTTCTATGCCACAGGAAATAATAGCTATCTTTCACTGGCAACCAACCCTGGGATCCCTAAGAATGCCAAAGCGTTTTACATGATTCCAGACTTGAGTGTGCCAAGTTGGAATAACAAGTTACCATCAGCCATGCTATTGTTAACAAGGCTCAGGCTGTTCTTGAACCCTGGCTACCCTTATGAGGACATGTTGCAGATGTATCATAATGTGACAGGTCTTAACATGTGCTCTTATCTTCACAACTTCCACGTCTTCAACTGGACTAATGGTATGTAGGATCTCACCTTCTTTAATCTCGTTCAATCCAGATGTGACATAGTTTATTTCATTAAGTTCCTCAATGATTTTTTGGTAGTACTTCACAATTAGGCTTGTGCAGTTTGGACTCTTAATTACCTAAAGACATCTAGGGATAAGATTTGCACAATAATTAGTTCTAGTCTTTGCCAATGGGATTTTGACAGCATCCTGTTCCAAAGAACTCTTGTAACATGTGGAAAGTCCTTTTGTTTATTCATTTTGTTTTTTCTCTTTTCTAGTAAGGGTTGGGAGGCCAATTTGCACATGCCATCCACCTTGGATTAGAATTGATAATTATATTTGCAAATCAGGCTTCTGATATATACCTGTGAAAGCTACACTTATGCACGTGTTCAAGAGAATGCCTAAATCAATTATGCATGCATTTTGAGTCATCAATGCAGTGATGCATTTGTGCTTACAAAATTTAAACTATATTACATTTAATTCATTTAGGACATACTTCCCCAGCTAGTAACTTAAGAAGACACAAATGAGAATACAATGCTAGTTCTTTGCTGTACTTTAAAATCCTAGAAAATGTTTATACATCCCATGGAAATTGGAATCACTGTCAATGTTTACATGAGAGCATTTGCGTTTGATAGTCGGTGTTTGATTTCTCCAATAAGCTGGTGCATGTCATCAATGGCATGAATTGAGGCACCCCTAAGTAGAATTTAGTTGACTAAGATTAGATGCACAACCTGTGAAAACCTTTGCAGGGGGTTTGATCATGCTGAGCCGTGGAGGGCCACAAGATCTGCAGTACGTGGCTAATGCTGCTTTCCTGGCATCTCTGTTTGTTGATTATTTGAATGCCTCCGGCGTTCCAGGATGGTATTGTGGCAACAATTATATTTCATCAGATGTTCTTCGAAGTTTTGCCACCTCCCAGGTGTCGTATTCCTCCCATACTTCTCATTAATCTGACAGATTCTTGCATGACTTTATAGCATGTCTTTGTTCTAATCTTCATATGCACCCACTAGAATTTACCTGTCAAATTAATGTTAGAATGCTTTTTCCTGTTGCTTTTATGCAGATGGACTATATCTTGGGTAATAACCCCTTGAACATGAGCTATGTTGTGAGCTATGGCAACCAGTTCCCTAGACATGTACATCACCGAGGTGCATCAACACCCAATGACCATAAATATTACTCCTGCAACGGGGGGTGGAAATGGTTCAACACCAACAATGCCAATCCCAACAACATCACAGGAGCCATGGTTGGAGGGCCTGATCAGTTTGACAAGTTCAGTGATTTGCGTGACCATTATAATAACACCGAGCCAACTATGGCCGGAAATGCTGGACTGGTTGCAGCACTTGTATCCCTGACAACCACTGCTGGCAATGGCATTGACAAAAATACCATATTTACAGCGGTTCCTCCCCTCTATCCACAGACCCCACCACCCCCACCACCCTGGAAGCCATAATAGGCAGATGCAAAAATCCCAATGTTCACATTGTTATTTCATATGTTATCTGAAGTTTTGTTGTTCTTTGTACAAAAGTAACATCTGTTATGTTCATTCACAAGAGATTTATATATACACACCTACTCTTTTTCATTGACAATTTAATGTTGTTCTAAGCAATCTTGACACTTTGTATCCAAATTTCCGTGATGAATGATTAAGACCATTACTTCAGTTATTTATTATTTGTTGCATGAGTGTCTTAGTAGTTGATCCCTGAACTTTCTCAATCAGTTGGATGCTATTTTTTTTGTTTGAAATACTAAATGAATAGTATTGTATTTCTCAAGTAATAACATATACAAGAGTGCCTTTATATGTGTGCTAATCAAGACAAGTAAAGTGGGCCTAAAGCCCATAAGCCTATTACACGTTAACAATCCCCTTCAAACTTAGGTGGGTGTGAGACCAACTTGAGGTTGTCAATCAAAGCATGAAAACGTCCCTCAGGAAATGACTTAGTGAAGATATCTGCATGTTGATCTTGAGTAGAGACTGAGAGTAACTTGAGAGCACTGTGGATAAGATCATAACGGATAAAATAACAATCAATCTCGATGTGTTTAGTCCATTCTTGGAAGACATCATTGTGAGCAATATGAATGGAACTCTGGTTATCACAATAAAGAGGAGTTGCAAAGGACATTGACATGCCTAAATCCTTGAGAAGCCATTGAAGCAAGATGAGTTAAGATATGATATCAGCAAGGGCACGATATTCTGCTTCAGTGCTAGAGCGGGCCACAATGATTTGTTTCTTGCTTTGCCAAGAGATCAAAGAAGAACCAAGAAGAAAAACAATAATCAGTGGTTAACCTTCCATCTGTGGGATCTCCTGCCCAATCAGCATCAAAGAATGCACAGGAATAAGAGGAGACTGATCAGAGTAGTAAAGGACATGAAAGAGAATGCACTTCGGGTATCGAAGAATGCGCAGGACAGCAACTTAGTGAGTCAATCATAGAGCAAACAAAAACTGGCTCACCTGGTGAATATCATAGGAAATGTCTAGACAAGTGACAATAAGATAAACTAGAATGCCAACCAATTTTCTATAAAGAAAGGGATTAGACAATAGTTTACCAGTTGAGTTAAATACGCATTAAATTCAACTGGAGTGTCAACAATCTTACTATCAGTAAATCTAGCTTAAGAAAAAAAGTTCAAAAGCATACTTGACTTGAGTAATATAAAGTCCATCAGTGGAATGAGTAATTTCAAAACCCAAAAAGTAGCAGAAATGTCCAAGATCATTTATCTCAAACTACTGACTAAGAAAATCCTTAAGTTCTTGAATATCATTGAGGTCATCACTAGTTATGATCACGTCATCCACATATAGGAGAAGCAAAACAGTGCATTCATCGTTGTGACAAAGAAATAAGGCAAAATCAAAAAGACGACAGTGTAACCCAAGCGAAAGATGGTGGAGCTGAACTTGGCAAACCAAGCTCGTGGAGCATGTTTAAGGCTATAAAGTGCACGCCAAAGGCAACAAACCTTGTTCAATTCAGTAAGGAGATTTGAAGTAGGTTGCATATAAACTTCTTCACTTAAATTCCCATTAAGAAAGAAATTTTTGACATCCATTTCAATAAGATCCAATTTACTGGCAATGGTAACAACTAAAAGAGGACGAACAGATGAAAATCAAGCAACTGGGGTAAAGATCTCTTTATAATCAATTCATACTCCTATGTAAAACATTTTGCAACAAGATGGGTTTTGTAGCGTTCAATGGACCCATCAGAGCCAGTCTTGATCTTGTAGATTAGTTTACAACCAACCACAGACTTCCTAGGAAAGAGATTCACCAAATCCCAAGTATGAGTTTTGGATAATGCATCAAGTTCCTCTTTCATTGCGATTTGCCATAAAGGGTAAGTGAAAGTTTCACAATAAGTGTGAGGCTTATGTAGTGCAGCAAATGTAACAATGATAGTCAAGTAAATGCGTAGGAATGAATCTTGCCCAAGTTTAGTGATGAGGCGGAACGTCTTGTGCAAGATCTTCAGGCAGAGCAGGAGCAAGGGACCCAAGCATAAAGTTGGGTAGCTCGTCTTCGACGTGTTTATTGAAGGGTGATCTAGGAGAGTTATCAAAAATATCTGGTGGTGTGAGAGACCAACTTTCAAAAAAAAGTATACCTCTTTTTGGGGTTTTGTGGAGTTGTTACTTATTTTTATATTACAAAAATAAGAAAACTATAAAAATACAGAATACATGAATAATACTAAGTTCTTATTGATTTGAACACTTATAATTGATAGAAAGAAATTATATGTGACTTTGATCCCAATTTACAATCTAAGTAAAAAGATCACAAAGTTTTGTTTCCTAGTTACAATCTATCAACAAAAGAAGGACAAAACACTTTCTGTGAACCTAAGATCTAGACTCGGAGGCTAAATTACAAGATGGGAAGGTGTTAGGCACCCATCTTGCCAAATAAAGTTCGGTCTTCTAGACTCTAAACAACCATCTAGGTACCCATATGCAATAGATAATGAGATGCAAAAAATGCTATGTTAATTTTCCTAGATCTAGGGTTAAAATGCTATTCTAAAATCCTAGATCTTCATATTATTTTATGCCAAAAAAAGATTCAATTCATGTTGTTGTGAGAATCATGATTAGAAAGTCAAGAATTGATTTTATGATGAAAATTGTGAATTTCTGAATAAAAAATATAGATATGGTTTTATGATGTAAAAGAATGAATCTTTCAATAAAAAAATACAATTCTGCTTTTGGTGAGATAAAAAATGAAGGAACTTTGTGAGAAAATTTCAGACTTGTTTTCTGTAGATGTAGAAAGGATGAATTTTATATGAAAAATCGCAGTGTCTCCACCCCCACCCCCCCCCCCCCCCCCGAATTCTTGGTGCGGCAGTTAGGCATCCTTAGACAAAAGAGTAGTCTTTCAAGATTGATCATTATGTGTCACCACCTCCCACCTATCCTACGGTTGTCACTGCGAAGCTATAGTTAAGGTGCATGGGGTCTTACTATCTAGCCATTTGTACTCCACATCAGATCAGTTTTTTTGCAAATGTAAAAAGATGTATTTATGCAAAGAATTTCAGATCTATTTTTGTAGAGATGTAAAAAAGATGTATTTATGCAACAAATTTCATATCTTTTTTTTGTAGAGATGTAAAAAGATGCATTTACGCAAATAATTTCAAATCTGATAACATAGAATTTCTTCTGTTTTTAATTCAAAATTTATATGTAATTTCCTGGAGCTCCTGCAAAGTACCTGGGGTGAATCCCTACTTCATTTGCCATTTTTTAAACATAAGTCCTTAGTACACCCCCAAAAGGCAGAAACCTTGGACATCCTCTCGTATTCATAGTGAGGCAATAATAGAAGAGGTAGACAAGTTGAAACCGGCTGGGGCTATAAAGGAAGTATTTTATCCAGATTGTTTAGCCAACACAGTGGTGGTGAAAAAGAAAATGGGGAAATGGAGAGTTTGCGTTGATTTCACGAACTTGAGCAAGGTGTAGACACTTGATTTTGCACCCATGATTTAATTAAGGAGAATGACTGGAATGACCATTCATATACCCCAAAAATCATGATTAAATTACATGCATTAACTTGTTCATTATATATCATAAAAATGATCTTGAGATTCTAACAGTCGCAACAGTATGCCTGGTTTCCAAATCGGACCATCAGACCGGAAGATATGACATGATCAAGTATGCACGGTTAGCATGGATTGTGTCTAGGTGGAGTCGACCACGCATGATTAATTTAAATTAATTATGATTGGCTAAACAATTAAAATTAATTAAATAATTTTGTGATTGGTTGATAATTAATGTCAAAAATAGGATTTCTTGCATGGGGATAAAGGGGATGGTTGGATAATAATAAAATTATGGATAATCAAAACTTTATCAAAATTTATTTTAGAATATTTATCTACAAGATAATTGTTGCTGAAAAAACCTGAGTTATCCAAAAAAGAGATAAAAATCTTAGAATACGAATTAAAAACATGTCTAAGTGCAAGGCCAGACTCAAGAAAACCTAAAAAAGGAGTATAAAACGCACCCAAACACAAAAGTGTGATTGGCATCCAAGAGTGCCATTTGGCACTTTTGGAGTGCCGAACGGCACTTTGAAAGTGCCAAATAGCACCTATAAGGGCTTTGGCCCGACGCTCTTCGGGTAGCGAAAAAACACATCCTTTTCGACTTTTTTGCAGAAGGACGCATCCCGATTCACATTCTAATCGTCGTTACTTATTTTTTAAGCATTCCAGCTTCTATTAATAGAGACTAGATCTCAAAATTCAAGACACTCTTTTACGCTCTAGGGGAGACACTTTCTCACACTCTCAAATTTCTCATATTTCTGATCTCCGTTTTTTATATTCTTTTTTAAGCTTGGGTATTTAGGTTTCAAAGATAATTGCATAAATTTCTTTGAACCCTAAAATATCCCCTCAAGAAGAAGAGTGCTTAATGCAAAAGGTTGTTTCTTATTACCCCTTTTTTTTCTTATGTTTCTCTTGTTGTAATGATGCATGTTTATATAAAAAAATTTAGTTTAGTTGTTTCAAATATTCATATCATGAATTGCTGATTTATTTTGTTGAAACATGTTCTTGATTCTTTTTATTATTGTTATGATCTATTTCTTAGTTTCAAAAATTTACATGTTATCACTTCTTTTTCTAAATAAAAACGGATCTGCATTTTCATTAGATGCAAATCTCAAATTTTCACAAATTAAAAAACAATCTACATCTTCATTAAATGCAAATCTGAATTTTTCTTAAATTAAAAACGGATCTGCATCTTCATTAGATACAAATCTGAATTTTTCTCAAAATAAAAATGGATCTGCATCTTCATTAGATGCAGATCTGAATTTTTTCTTAAATCCAAAACAGATTTGCATATTCATTAGATGCAGATCTAAATTTTTCTCAAATAAAAAACTGATTTGCATCTTCATTAGATGCAGATCTAAATTTTTCTCAAATCAAAAAACTAATCTACATCTTCATTAGATGCAAATCTGAATTTTTTTTTTTTAATAAAAACTGGTTTGTATCTTCCTTAGATACAGATTTGATTTTTCTTAACATAGCTGATTTTGAAATAAATAAATAAAAATATCATGAATGGTTGTGTTTGTTGTGTTTGTTTTATTTAGTGCATGTAGCACAAATTTATTTCATGAATGAAATCCACTTCTCAAGAAATCTTTTTCATATTTTTTTGTACATATAAAAAAAAAAAAAAACAGACCTTATTTTTCTTTCATGAAAAAAACCAATTTCTCTATTTCCTAGAAAAAGATCTAATTTTTCTTTCATTAAAAAACCACTTTTTTTAGTTCTAAAAAACAGATCTAATTTTTCTAAACCCAATTCAATTTTTTATCACAACAATTCTGAATTTTATTTAGCAAAGAGGAGGATGCATTCATAAGTAAACTTGTGTGATTTAGTTTTTTTTTTTTTTTTTAGTTTTTTTATGTGTGCAACATATCATTCATGTCATGCATAAAGGGGTACATTGGTCATAGGAGTCTAGAAGACCAGACTCTGTCTGGGCAGAATGGGTGCCTAACACCTTCCCATTCCGTAACCTAGCCCCCAAATTAGTGTCTTTGGATAGGTTGACATAGGTCTTATCTTTGCCCTATTTTTGGTAGATTGTAACTTGGACAAAAAACCATGTAATTATTTGGTAGTTTGTAACTAGGACCCACAGCCATGTAATTTTCAATTTTTCAAATATGTATTCTTTTTTACTCAATCAATGAAATGGAACAATTCAGTCATGTAATTTGTACTTAATTTTTTATTATTTTTTTGTATAAAAAATAAGTGGCAACTTTGCACCACTTACCCAAAAAGAGAGGTATCTTTCAAAGCACTCAAAATTCTCTCTTTTTTTGAGAGAAACTTTTGCGGTCTCTCAAAGTGGCAACTCCACTAGGGATGTCGAGGGCTAAGCTTCATGTTAAACTTAAGTGACCAAATATGTACCCTTGTTTTGCAAGGTGTTGCAAGATAATGATGTTTGTTTGTCTATTTAAATTTGTTGAGATGTTGTATGTGTTGGAAAAATACATGTTTCTATCGCATATAAAACATACGCAGAAGAAAATTAACGGATCTACTTCATTTGCAATTGATAACATGTACTATGTAAATTTCAGAACTCAAGAAAAAGAGAGTGTACCTAGGTGTGGTGAATTTCAAAACCAAAAAATCAGAAGTTCTTGAGAACATTTTTAATCTTCACTCCAATTCCACTTGTGCCCAAGAAGTGTGGTCTCTCAATCAGTTTCTATGAATTTGTTCAAGGGAGAATGAGAGAGTGTGCAACAATCACATAAAAACCATTTCATGTACTTACAAATATTCTGTATGTTTCTCTCCTTATAACTGATTATCTAATTAGACTAGCTTTTTGGGCCTTTCCAATTGGGCTTTAGTATGTGGCTTAGAGTTGGACCAAAAGAGAACAAATAAAACTCTAGCTCCAATGGGCCTTGGGCTTTTCTGTCAATTCTTGACAAGTCCAAAGTTACCATTAATTATATTTAATACCACTATATAAATATAATTGCATTATAGGCTTTATTAATAAATTATATCCCAAGACTTTATTGAATATGCAATCTCATCATAAAATATTTATAGTAATACAAAGTCATTAATGTAGACTGCCACTTTATGAATTACTACATCTTCGTCCTTAAGTTCCCGGTTTAATCCTTTTAAGTTATTCATCATATATTTATGAAATCCAATTTCATAAATATATCTTACAAAAGTGGTTAGACCTAAGTCTCTGAATAACCGAACCCATTAAACTTATCTCAAGGGAATATTTTATATCTCCGTTAAGAAACTATGAATTCCATCTTGAGAATATATGTTCCAACAACACTAAATGTGGCTGCCCAACATATTGAGGTTTTAATCGTGTCTTTAAATCTCACTCCTGATATATTAAAGCAACCTACACTTCATAATCAGGTCCATTATCCTCTCTAGATTAAGAGTTCATGCAAAAAGAAGTCGTGAGATTTATTATTCATTTGACCATCGTTAGGAGAATAATAAATCTCACAGCGGTCCAGTTCAATATGTCTTAACTCTTAAAATATATCAACATATCAACTAGAAGTCTCCACTTCCATAATCAAGACAAATCATCTTAGTTGATATGTTATAGTCTTCGCAGATGAAATGCCCAATTTTATCACCGACTACGAACTAAAATTTTGAGTTTACAAAGAACTAGTGACTTATATCTTCTGAAACAAAATCACATACTATTCATCTCATGGACTATATGATAATGTCCAAATATTTATGTTACTATTATTTTAGATAATAATAAAACAACTTTATTAATTACAACATTAAGTCATATATAATGTCATACATAATATTATACATAACATCATACAAAAGGATTTAAGGGCACTAATCCTAACAGTATGATACTTTGTTGTATGATATTTTGTTACATGCATTATTTATTAAAAGCTTTCCCTAACTGTCATACTATGTGTCATCCAAACAACAATATGTATGCACCCCTTTTAACAACATGTGGTGGTAGTAACCATGAATCACCGGTCTTCATTAGATTCAGGTACCTAGTGGCGAACTCACTAACCCATAGCCTAAAGTCACTGGAGCATTTCCTGTTAACTGTAAAGGACAAACCATGTCATTTGGACCAATGCAATGTTCATTACAGTACAAGCTGAGAGGTGTAACGTCCTAACTTTGGGAAACAATGAAACAACAAACCCACCCTACAACGTAATGACTTGGAACCTAACCTTAGGTCAGTCCCTGTTAAAATTGCATAGCATGTTGTGTGTGTTTGTTTGGTTGATTGATTGATCTGGATGGGGACTTAACTTTGATTAACCCAACCAAGCCTGTCATTAGAGGAGAATTTGGTTAAGATCTAAAGGAAGGATGCAAAGAGAACCTATGGCCGACACTCAAACCTATAGCTCCAATTCCAAGCCCATCACTCCCATTACGGTACTGAAGCCCATAAGCATAGAAGATACTTTGCTGCTACAACATCACAATCCCATCTTCGACCTACAAGACAATTCAAGCCACAAGAAGTCTAAACCTCCCAACACTATGGCAAAAGAAGGGGAACACCAAAACACCGAGGAACCCACGAACACTCAAGAGCTACTCAAAACCATGGCAACTAGTCAAATCCAGTTGAGAGAGGACATGAATCGTATGGTGCAACAGTTTCAGAATCTGAAGAGTGACCAAGAGGAGGACAAAACTAATCACAATCCATCAACCATGGAGAATGAGAAGAAGATCAACGAAAGAATGAACAAAATGGAAGAGATGATTAGAAGAGAAGATGGAAGACCTCATGGACTACGAATCCCTCTCACTTTTCCCTGATGTGAGACTGCCTCCCAAGTTCAAGATGCCGAACTTGGGCAAGTTTTATGGGACTGGTTGCTTAAAGTCCCATCTGAAGATGTATATGAGGGCTATGTAGCCCATAGGTGCGACTAAAGAAGTAGTTGCTCAAATGTTCCAAAACACTCTAACCGGAGCCTCTCTTTAGGTGGTTCCTCAACCTGGATGATGCTAGAGTAAGGAGTTGGGAGGACATCTGTCGAGAGTTTCACAAGCAATACAAGTACAACATAGAAGTGGACATAACAAAAAGAGATCTCAGGATTTTTTTTAAAATAACTATAAAACCCAATCTATATTGTTAGTAAAATAGCGTTTCAAACAATTTGGGATTATAAAAATTCGAGTCCAGAGGACTCGATTTTGGGGTCAGAAAGCATGTCCACGTAGGCTGGAAATCGAGTCCAAGGCACTCGGTTTTGGTTCATAGAAATTGAGTTCAAAGGACTCGCTTTTTATTCATAAAAATCGAGTACAAAAAACTTACTTTTTCTTCATGGAAATCGAGCCCAAAGGACTCGATTTCAGTTCAGCCTCTCAAACACACAATTTTTTTTCGTGCTCTTCCTTTCCCACTCACCACTTCCAAGCCCCAAAAACCCATGACCAAATCAGAATCGGTGCATCGTTGCTTCTTTCTTCCACTGGAGCGGCGGCGAGAAACCACGTCAGAATCGGTGCCTGGGTTTTGTCAGAATCGGCGCCTGGGTTTGGTCAGAAAATCGGTGCCTGGGTTGCGCCTGAAGCTTTCGCCTCCTGGAAACGGTCAGAGTTTGGTCAGAATCGGTGCATCGTTGCTTCTTTCTTCCACTGGAGCGGCGGCGAGAGAAACCACGTCAAAATCGGTGCCTGGGTTTGGTCAGAATCGCCGCCTGGGTTTGGTCAGAAAATTGGTGCCTAGGTCGCGCCTCAGCTTTCGCCGCCTGGAAAAATCGGTGCCTGGGTTGCGCCTGAAGCTTTCGCCGCCTGGAAACGGTCAGAATCAGTGCCTGGGATCATTGTTTCTTCTTCTTCGTTGTTCATCTCTGTGAGTTGGTTTCGTTGTTCACTTCGTTGTTCAACTTTGTGAGGTTTGCGAAATGACTATGAACAAAAACCGAGTACTGTAGGCTCGATTTCCATGAACGAAAAACAAGCTCTTTGTACTCGATTTTTATGAATGGAAAACGAGTACTTTGAGCTCGATTTCCATGAACCAAAACCGAGTGCCTTGGACTCGATTTCCAGCCTATGTGGACATGCTTTCTGACCCCAAAATCGAGTCCTTTGGACTCGAATTGTTATAATCCCAAATTGTTTGAAACGTTAGTTTACTAACTATATAGATTGAGTTTTATAGTTATTTTGAAAAAAAATCCGAGATCTCAAGACCACGAAGCAACAAACGAAAGAATCGTTCTCTACTTTCATTACCAAGTGAAGAGCCAAGGCAGCACAAATGATAAATAGGCCAAGTGAAGAAGAAAAATTAGCTATGGTAGTAAAGATTTATTACTTGTATACCATAAGTACTTGTTTGCACAACACTTTCTTAATTTTAAAGCTTTGATTGCCGCTAGAACCCAAATTGAGAATGCAATAAACAATGGCACTTTAAAGAATGACGACCCGCCAAGGTTTAAAAAGAATGTAGGATCTAATTCTAAGGCTGCAGAAATTTCTAATATCCATAAAAACAATCCTTATCAATTGATTGCACCCATTGCACCTGTACAAGTATCACGAGGACCCAAACCTATGAGGGAGTTTCATGACTTGTATATTCCTATAAGCCAAGTGTTTAACAAGTTAAAAGAAAAAGGGTTACTGAAACCCTTAGACCCAAGACCAATTCCAAACCCCTTACCCTCAAGGTTTAATGTGAATAAGAGATGTGCCTACCACCAAGGCCCCGGCCATGATACTGACAATTGTTTTGACCTTCGTCATGCAATTCAAAACCTAATAGACAACAAGGTGATTGTGCTGCCTACAAGGCCTAGCATCACTAATAATCCATTGCCCAATCACAATTTTGGGAAAGGACCAAAGATTAATTGCTCGATGACCAAAGAGGATGGTAAAGAAGACCCATCTGAACTGATCTACAACCTATCCGAATGCTTTATGATGACATGGGAAAAACTAATGGATAGGACATCCACCATTCCCACAGGATATGATATATGGAATGAAGAAGTACCAAAAATTAAAAACTACTCAACATCCACGGACGAGGGGAGACACTTCAAATCCCAATTGAGCTATCTAACACCCACAAATTGGGGGAAACACTTCGAACCCCAATTCAATAACCAAACATCCACAAGTGTGTTGGAAAAATACATGTTTATATCACATACAAAACATACGCAGTGAAAAATTAACAGATCTACTTCATTCGAAATTGATAACATGTACTGTGTAAGTTTCAGAATTTAAGAACAAAAAAGCGTACCTTGGTGCGGTGAAATTCAAAACAAAATATTAGAAACACTTGAGAACACTTTTAATCTTCACTCCAATTCCACTTAATGCCCAAGAAGTGTGGTCTCTCAATCAGTTTCCAAGGAAAGAATAAGAGAGTGTCCAACACTCTCATACAAACCACTTCATTCCTTGTAAGATCTTAATGAAAACACTTATGAAAAGACTTATATTATAAAAGACTTCTGAAATTTTGTATGTTTCTCTCCTTATATATAACTAATTATCTAATTAGGCTAGCCTTTTGGGCTATTCCAATTGGGCTTTAGGGTCCGTTCGTTTGGAGTGAAAATAGGGAGGATGGAAAATAGAGGAAGGAAAATAGGATGGAAAATACTGTTTTCCACTGTTCGTTTGGGGAAGGAAAATAGGGAGGATGGAAAACCGGAGAGAAAATTTTCTCTCCTGTCTTAACAATTTTTTTCCTCCCAAATTGGGAGGAAAACTTGAGAGGAAAAGTGCTACAGTAGCTATTTTACTAATATACCCTCTTTCTACTTTTTTTTTTTTCAACTTTCTCTTTTTTTTTTTTTTTTCTCAACTTACCTGAACATTTTTTTTTTCTGTTCAACGTTACTTTCAGTAACGTTACAGTAGCTATTTTTTTTTTCTGTTCAACTTCAGTATTGTTGTTATGTTGTTGTTGTTGATGTTCAACATTACTCTATTTTTATTTTTATTTTATTCTTTTCAACGTTACAGTAACGTTACTGTTTTTCTCTCTTTTTTTTTTTTTTTCCTTTGTTCAACGTTACTTTCAGTAACGTTCTTTTTTTTTTTTTAATTCTTTTCAACTTACTTAACAGTAACATTGTTTTTTATTTTATTTTATAATGTGATCTAATCTAATTTTTACATTATAATAATATAAATTTATATATATGATGTGATAAATTTTATATTATTTAATAATTAGAAATAAATCTATTTATTATATATTATATAATAAGGGTATAATAGTCAATTTATATAAATGACATTTTCCATCCTTTCTTTTTTCTCTCCAACCGAACACAAGAATTTTCCATCCTCCCACTTTTCTACTCCTCCAACCGAACACACAAGAGGAAAAACTAAATATTTTCCATCCTCTCACTTTTCCATCCTCCCACAATTTTCCATCCTCTCACTTTTCCACTCCTCCAACCGAACGGACCCTTAGTATGTGGCTTGGAGTAGGACCAAAAAGGAACAAATAAAACTCCAGCTCCAATGGGCCTTGGGTTTTCTTTCAACTCTTGACAAGTCCAAAGTTATCATTAATTATATTCAATACCACTCTATGAATATAATTGCACTCTAGGCGTTATTAATAAATTATATCCCAAGACTTTATTGTACATGCAACCCCTTCATTAAAATATTCGTAGTAATACAAAATCATGAATATAGACTGCCACTTTGAAGATTACTACATCTTTATCCTTTAGTACCTAGTTTAATCCTTTATGTTATTCATCATATATTTATCAAATTCAATTCCATAAATATATACTTTAGTAACTCCTTACTAATGTGGTTGGGCCCAACACTCTGAATAATCAAACCTATTAAACTTATCTCAAAGAAATATTTTATATCTCCGTTAAGAGATTATGAATTCCATTTTGAGAATATATGTTCCATCAACACTAAATGTGGCTACCAAACATATTGAGGTTTTGATTGTAACTTATAGATTTCACTCCTGATATATCAAAGCAACTTACACCTCATGATCAGGTCCATTATTCTCTTAGGGTTTAAAGTTGATGTAAATAAAAGTTGTGAAATTTATTATTTATTTGACAGTCGTTAGGAGAATAATAAATCTCACAGCGATCTAGCTCAATATGTCTTAACTCTTAAAACATATCAACATATCAACTAGAAGTCTCCACTTCCATGATCAAGACAAATCATCTTAGTTGATATGTTATAGTCTTCGCAGATGAAATGCCCAATTTTATCACCGACTACGAACTAAAATTCTGAGTTTACAAAAAACTTGTGATTTATATCTTCTGTAACTTTTCACATAAATCACATACTACGCATCTCATAAACTAAGATTATAACCCATTAGTTCATTTATAGATAGTCTCATACAATTAAACAATTTAATTATTTATGACATGTCAATAAATTGGATTTTAGGGCATAAACCCCAACAATCTCCCACTTGCCCTTAAAGACAATTTACCATATATCCGACACTTATCTCCCTTTAGAGTAATTCATAGTCACTCTAAGGCAACATTTAAAAACAAGTTTCAGCCAGATTTATTGCATGAATTATCTTTTCTACTGCTACTTATCACGTACTCATGCCTCTCTAATGAGATAATACTTACGCTTCATGTGTATCTTCACCACAAGACGAACACATATCTTGAAGTCCAACTTCATGAATCACAATCAAAATACAAGTCAGCATTTGTACACCCAGTAACCATCAAAACCTCACTCTTGTGGACAAGCATATAATCCCTCATTCTCCTAAGATATTTGAGTATATGCTTTACTCCCACTAAATTAAGTGATCTATGATTCAATTAATTTTTACTTACCTTTCCCACTGCAAAATAGATATTTAGCCTAGTATGTAGCATAGCATAAAGACTTCCTATTTATATGGTATAAGGAACCGTCTTAATATGCTCTTCCTTTTTTATGTCTTAGGACTATAGTCTTTTATAAAGGAACTTCAAACTTAAAAGCAAAAATCCTTTCTTGAAGTTTTACATGCTATTCTTGGCTAGAATCTAATCTATTTATGCAGATTGAGATAGACCCAACATCCTAAATTTTTGAATTTTAACAAATTTTAATTCTTAGGATGTGACTAGTCTTTCTCGAGTACTTTATATCAAACTAGATTAGACAACAAAAAAACTTTATTAATGACAATAACTCTACATCATTCTAAATGATTAGAATGCCATCAACATATATTAAGAAATTTATTATTCTATATAGTTTTTACACATATAAGGCCTTTTGATACTTGATCAAAATCAAACAATTTGATTCCTTGATCAAAGATGATATTTTATGATTAAGATGCTTGCTTTAATCCTTAAATGAACTTTAAGCAGCTTGCATACTAAACACTACTGCTCCTTTGCTATGTACAAGTCTAGTTACATCATATAGATGTCTTCCTCAAGATTGTTACTAAAAGAAGCTTTCTTGATATTTATTGTCATATTTCATCCAATTGAAATATAATGGATAAGAGAATCTAGATAGAGTCAAACTTGACTATTGGTGAAAAATTCTTTTCATAATTGAACCATTCTTTTTGAATAAATCTTTTCGCCACTAGTCTTGACTTTGAAGGTTTGGACCTTCAAATCTATCAATCTCATTTACTTGTAAACCTATTTGAAAACAATAGGCTTAATGCAACTAGACGCCTCTATAAGTTCTAGACTTTAAATAGAATTCTATTTACATAACCTTGATCCAATAATCCATATTTATATCATTTAATGTCTTTACGTAGTACCAAGAATCAAATTTATATCCTTGTGCAATGACTTCAAAAGTTTATTCCAAAAGTATGAATTTATTAGATAATTGATAATCCTCCCACTGCGATATTGTACCAGTGTACTAGCTATATACAAAATAATGTCTTTTGGTGTATCTAATACAACCATCTTATTTCAAAATGTATTTTATAGTTGTCTTTCAACAAATTCTGACATATTTCTTCTAGAACAATTCTACGTTTAGTCTTAAGATTATTCACATAGTCATCATCAAGAACTTTGTATTTGTATTTTACAAACTTCTTGTCTTCTTTATGACTACTAAAACAATATTTTGCAACTCCTTTTGGATACCTATCATAAACACACATTTTTCTATCTTTTGATTTCAATTTGTTATACTTCCTTTCAAGCACAAGTGTTAGAGATCTCCAAAAGTGGAAGTATCATATACTAGACTTTCACCCAATCCATAATTCGACAAATGTCCTAGGAACAAACTTTTGAAATCAACTTTAGAAAATGTATAGTAATTAGTAGAGTACATCTCCAGAAGAAATAAGCAAATGAAAATACTAATCATGTACTTTACTGTTTCGAAAAGAGTCTTACTCCTCTTTCATGTATGCACTGACTTAAAGAAGTTATTGATACTATATTCCTTTACAATATAAAGGAGCCCTAAATCATATTTTCTTCTAAATAGAATTCATAAATTGGGAATTTAACAAAGTAATGGTTCTAAAAGCCCATTTTTCACCAATCTTGAATACTATTTAGATTAATAAGATCTAGATAAGTGCCAAAACATACAATACCAAAGGATGGAAACTTTCTCTGTAAAAAGTAAAACATGTAAATTTTCATCTAGAAAATAATTATGGACAATGTTTAGCTTTACCAAAACGGAAACACTTTCCTTTTGGTCATGCTTTTGAGTCCAATTTCCTTTTGGCAACTACTAGGGCAACTTGCTTATCAAACTATTTGGAATTATAATTCATCTTCTTACCACCCTTACCTTTCGGTTCAGACTAAGAATTTGAATTAAATCATATTGATCCTAGCCTTAGCTTTTAGGATGTCTTCTGTTGCATAGAACTCACTCATCAATTCAAATAACACAAAAAGAATCTATTTTCAAAACAATCTGAATTGATCAAATGATTCTAACAAGGACTTGTGGATCATATCCAAATGAGATTAACATTTAATCTCTATATCCAAGAATTCCAATTCATTTTGGAATTAAAAAACATTTTTATAAAATGATATCGAATTGGAACTCCTTAAACTTTTCTTAGCACTCAATATGATTCATACCAAACATCTCATTTAGACTTAATATAAAGTCTAAGTCTAGTACTAACTCTTGCATCTCATGCTGTAGCACAATTGAGATAAAAGCCAATGAAACATTTTAGCATTTCAATGGAGACTATGATCACATCATAAGCTATCTTCCATAAATGCATATGTATAGGAAATTATGACAATGCTGAATCAAAACATATTTATGTACTTCAGCTCCTTTAAGCACTATGTCCAAAATTATTTCTTAGTTAATGTGATTCATTTAAAATAGTAGCTAGAGATTAAAATTTATGACAACTTTATTTTGAGACTATGAACATAATTACAGGGACATTATATTTTGCAACCATAACCATATAATATGGAACCCGAAATCATACTTTACTAGGTGCACGACAGGCTATTCCCTCAATTAATATTCCTCAGCATAGAGTGAATACCTACCACTATGATCAAGCGAGAAATATTCTCATTATTAATGCTATCATGGTAACTCTTACAAAAAAAAAAAAAAAAAAAAGATAATTTTCCGCATTTCCTTTAGCCTCTAAGTAATAATAGCAAGAACTCAGCATAGATGATACTATCAAACTTAGTCTAGTGTACACCATTGCCTAGAACCATGTGTAGCCACATAATTCTACCCTTGTAAGGTTTAATCTTGTAGTACCATGACGCAAAACACTATCCGCATAGAACGCAAGGCTCGAGGCCAAGACGAGGTGCTTGCCTACACCACTATGAACCGACAATAGAGGCCATGAGATCCAACCCTTATAACTCTCTCCCACTAGAAATTTTAAAACAAATGGATTTTCATGAAACCATTTTGATCTATTCACAATTTTAACCCTACACATCAAATGTGTTTAATTGTTTAAATTCAGCGTGATGTTACTAAGTCACGTCACAATAGTGTAACGAACATTCACGCAATCACAAAGAAATTTAACCTTGTAATTCGTAAAGCAAATACCCTCCGCATGGAATGCAAGACTCGAAGTCAAGACAAGGTATCTATTCATATTAGAATAAACTTAACAAAAGGGTTATTTCAGCAATCTCACTCATTATTTGGGTTTTTCTTTAAATAATTGTGATCCCATCACAACTAATAACCTTGCACATGATAAAGACTCTAATCTTATTAGAATCACTATCTAAAATGGAAGTTCTAAACTATTTAGTATTCCTTAAACACTAATGAATCAAAAATTAGTTATAGAGAACTCTATCCTTAACATATTTGATTAAGAATTCTAATCTCATTAAAAACTATATACCTTTTAATTAAGCTTTAATCTCATTAATACTTCTAATTAAAATAAATTAAGGACTTTCAATCATACAACGATTCCAATCTCATTAGAATGTTTCCTAAAAGACAAGTCCCAAATTATTTAGGACTAAGAGTTCTATTTTACTAATATCTTTGATCTCATTAGGTCATTTAGTTAAAACCATGTGTAACCTCATCACACACAGCCTTGCTGTTTATACATTTGAAAACACTTAGAAAAGATTCAAAATTCCCTTTAGATGCATTTTAGCGAGAATCTCGCAACTAAGCTCTTCCCGCGAAAATGGGCTAAGGAAAAATAGTGAAAAAAAAAACAAAATTCAAACAGAAACTTTCACGACTATCTCGCGACTAATTCATGAGTAAAGCTTACCTGCAAAACAGTTTCATGCTTCAAAGGCATTTTTCGTGGGTTACCTTCTCGCGAAGTTACTCGCGAAAAACGCGTGTTTTCAGTTTTTAAAGAGCAATTGTAGACAGTTTTCAACGGTTTTTCATGAACAAACAACTATCATATGAACATGATAAACAGAGATTGATATCAAAATTGAATTCCATTGATGTTATAGCCTTAAACTTGAATTTAACATACTTAAATTCAAATTTAAACAACATCATAACATCAATATCAGTTTTCATTAAATCATAGTTTCAACAACCATGCAGAAAATTAAATGCATAATCATCTAACAATATGAAACTATTATATCTAATTCCAAAACTCACAAAAGATGTTATTCAGATTCGAAATTGAAAACCTGGCTCTGATACCAATTGTTGAAAAAATACATGTTTGTATCACATACAAAACATACGCAGGGGAAAATTAACAGATCCACTTCATTCGCAATTGATAACATGTACTATGTAAGTTTTAGAATTTAAGAACAAGAAAGTGCACAAAAAGTTTTAGAATTTAAGAACAAGAAAGCGTACCTTGGTGCAGTAAAATTCAAAACAAAAAATTAGAAGCACCTGGGAACACCTTTAATCTTCACTCCAATTCCACTTAACGCCCAAGAAGTGCGGTCTCTCAATCAGTTTTCAAGGAGAGAATTAGAGTGTCCAACACTCTCATACAATCCATTTCATTTCTTGTAAGATCTTAATGAAAAAACTTATTAAAGGCTTCTGAAATTCTGTATGTTTCTCTTCTTATATATAACTGATTATCTAATTGGGCTAGCCTTTTGGGCCATTCTAATTGGGCTCTAGTATGTGACTTGGAGTAGAACCAAAAGGGAACAAATAAGACTCTAGCTCCAATGGGCCTTGGACTTTTCTATCAACTCTTGACAAGTCCAAAGTTACCATTACTTATATTCAATACCACTATATGAATATAATTGCACTCTAGGCCTTATTAATAAATTATATCCCAAGACTTTATTGTACATGCAACCCCTTCATTAAAATATTCATAGTAATACAAAGTTACGAATATAGACTGCCACTTTAAAGATTACATCTTTATCCTTAAGTACCCGGTTTAATCATTTATGTTATTCATCGTATATTTATCAAATCAAATTCCATAAATATATACTTTAGTAACTCCTTACTAAAATAGTTGGGCCCAACACTCTGAATAATCAAACCCATTAAACTTATCTCAATGGAATATTTTATATCTCCGTTAAGAGATTATGAATTCCATCTTGAGAATATATGTTTCATCAACACTAAATGCAGCTGCCCAACATACTGAGATTTTAATTGTAACTTATAGATCTCACTCCTGATATATCAAAGCAACTTACACCTCATGATCAGGTCTATTATTCTCTTAGGGTTTAAAGTTGATGTAAATTAAAAGTTGTGAGATTTATTATTTATTTGACAATCGTTAGGAGAATAATAAATCTCACAGCGGTCCAGTTTAATATGTCATAACTCTTAAAACATATCAACATATCAACTAGAAGTCTCCACTTTCATGATCAAGACAAATCATCTTAGTTGATATGTTATAGTCTTCGCAGATGAAATGTCCAATTTCATTACCGACTACAAACTAAAATTCTGAGTTTACAAAGAACTTGTGATTAATATCTTCTGTGACTTTTCACATAAATCACATATGCATCTCATGGACTAAGATAATGTCTCATTAGTTCATTTATAGATAGTCTTATATAATTAAACAATTTAATTATTTATGACATACTAATAAATTGAATTTTAAGGCATAAACCCCAACAAACACTTGCCGAAGAAGATGAAGTCCTCAAGCAACTATAGAAGACACAAGCCAACATATCCTTATAGGGTTTGCTCCTGGCCTCATACAAACACCGTCAAAACCTAGTTGACCTTCTCAACCAAATCTAAGTCTCTACTAACACAGCTTCCCAAGATCTGAATGCTATGATTGGGTCCATAAATAGGAAACTCACTATTTCTTATTCTGATAAGGATCTGACCAAGAAGGGGAAGCACCACAATGACCCGTTGCACATCACTGTAGATGCCAAAGGGAAAAGGATACTGATGGTCCGGATAGATGATGGAAGTGCATTAAACGTGTGTCCTTTGAAGACTACAAGTTGCTTGGCTATAAGCATTGAAGACTTTGTGCCTACTGATCAGCATGTGAGGGCATACGACAACAGCAGAAGAGAGGTCTTGAGAACCATAACATTAGAGCTCACTATAGGACTGATGCTCAAGAATGTGGAATTTCAAGTCCTTAACATAGCCTCATGCTTCAATATGCTCCTAGGGCGACCATGGATCCATGACACAGAGGCCATTCCTTCCTATACTAAAAGGTTTGGTTTCCACATGAAGAAGCTATTGTGACCATATATCGTGATACTTTGACAGTACCTAAGCCTATTTTCAATATTGATTCCGAGAAAGAGCCATTGACCATGAATGACTTTGAGATTGAGAGGCCTGGTTTTGAAAGAAGAGAAGAAGAAGTGGAGAAGATTACAATGGACTTTGCTCACTACAGCAACAACAATGTGGTAGCAATGATAAGAAAAATGAATTACCTTACAGGGATGAACTTAGGGAGAACTGTGAAGAAGCCTACTATTCAAATCCCGATAATTCCTATTGCCATACCACCTTTTGGGCTAGGCTATAAGTCCACTGATGATGACATGTTAGAGATGGAAGTAAGAAAGATGGCCCCAGCCAAAGCTAAAGCAAAAAGACTTCCTCGATTTTGCACCCATGATTTTGAACCCACGATTTAATTAAGAAGAATGACTGGAATGACCATTCATATACCCCAAAAATCATGATTGCATTACATGCATTAACTTGTTCATTGCATATCATAAAAATGATCTTGAGATTTTAACGTTCGACAGTATGCCTAGTTTCCAAATCGGATCATCGGATCGAAAGATTTCGCATAATCAAGTTTGCACGGTCAACATGCATTGTGTCTAGGTGGAGTCAACCCCGCATGATTAATTTAAATTAATTCTGATTGCCTAAACAAGTAAAATTAATTAAATAATTTTGTGATTAGTTGATAATTAATGTCAAAAATAGGATTGCTTGCATGGGAATAAAGAGGATGGTTGGATAATAATAAAATTGTGAATAATCTGAACTTTATCAAGATTTATTTTAGAATATTTATCTACAAGATAATTGTTTCTGAAAAGACCTGAATTATCCAGAAAAGAGATAAAAATCTTAAAATACGAATTGAAAACACGTCTAAGTGTAAGGCCCAGCTCAAGAAAACCTAAAAAAGGAATCTAAAACGCATCCAAACACGAAAGCGTGATTGGCATCCAAGAGTGCCATTTGGCACTTTTGGAGTACCGATCGGCACTTTTGGTGTGCTGAACGGCACTTTCAAAGTGTCAAATAGCACCTATAAGGGATTTGGCCCGACGCTCTTCGAGTGACGATAAAACACATCCTTTTCGACTTTTTCGCAGAAGGACGCATCCTGATTCACATTCTAATCACCGTTGCTTATTTTTTAAGCATTCATGCTCCTATAAATAAAGACTGGATCTCAAAATTTGAAGACACTCTTTTACACTCTACGGAAGACACTTTCTCACTCTCAAATTTCTCATATTTTTGATCTCCCTTTTTGATATTCTCTCTTAAGCTAGGGTTTTTAGGTTTCAAAGATAATTGCATAAATTTCTTTGAACCCTAAAATATCCCCTCAAGAAGAGAAATGCTCCATGCAAGAGGTTGTTTCTCATTACCTGTTTTTTTTTTCTTATGTTTCTCTTGTTGTGATGATGCTTGTTTATATATTTTTTTAGTTTTGTTGTTTCAAATATTCATATCATGAATTGTTGATTTATTTTTTTGAAACATGTTCTTGATTCCTTTTATTATTGTTATGATCTATTTCTTAGTTTCAAAAATCTGCATGTTATCACTTCTTTTTCTCAAATAAAAACGAGTCTGCATCTTCATTAGATGTACATCTAAATTTTTCTCAAAATAAAAACGGATCTGCATCTTCATTAGATGCAGATCTGAATTTTTCTTAAATTAAAAAGGACCTGCATCTTCATTAGATACAGATCTGAATTTTTCTCAAAATAAAAACAGATCTACATCTTCATTACATGCAGATCTGAAATTTTTCTTTAATAAAAAATAGATCTATATCTTCATTAAATGTAGATATAAATTTTTCTCAAATAAAAAACTGATATGCATCTTCATTAGATGCAGATCTAAATTTTTCTCAAATCAAAAAACTAATCTGCATCTTCATTAGATGCGAATCTGAAATTTTTTTTTTAAATAAAAACTTATTTGTATCTTCCTTAGATACAGATTTGATTTTTCCTAACATAGCAGATTTTGAAATATAATAAAAAATATATATATTTATAATCATGAATGGTTGTGTTTGTTGTGTTTGTTTCTTTAGTGCATGTAGCACAAATTTATTTCATGAATGAAATCCTTTTCTGAAGAAATCTTCTTCATATTTGTTGTACATATAATAAATAAATAAAAAATCAAATCTTATTTTTCTTTCATGAAAAACCCAATTTTTCTATTTCCTAAAAACAGATCTGATTTTTCTTTCATCAAAAAACCACTTTTTTTAGTTCTCAAAAACAAATCTGATTTTTCTAAACCCAATTCAATTTTTTTATCACAATAACATATATGAATTTTGTTTAACAAAGAGAAGGATGCATTCATAAGTAAACTTGTGTGATTTGGTTTTTTTTTTTAGTTTTTTTTTTTTTTTTTATGTGTGCAACATATCATTCATGTCATACATAAAGAGGTACATTGGTCACAAGAGTCTCTTTCTAGTAGAATGGATGCCTAACACCTTCCCATTCTATAACCTAACCTTCAAATTTAGTGTATTTGGATAGGTAGACCTAGGTCTTATCTTTGTCCTATTTTTGGTAGATTGTAACTAGGACGAAAAGCCATATAATTATTTGGTAGTTTGTAAGTAGGACCTAAAGCCATGTAATTTTTAATTTTTCAAATATGTATTCTTTTTTACTCAATTAATGAAATGGAACAATTCAGTCATGTAATTTGTACTTAATTTTTTCTTATTTTTTTGTATAAAAAACAAGTGGCAACTCCACACCACTTACCCAAAAAGAGAGGTGTCTTTCAAAGTACCCAAAAATCTCTCTTTTTTTGAGAGACACTTTTGTGGTCTCTCACACAAGGCGAGCCCAAAAGATCCTTTCCGAGTTCCAAATATATACCAATTAGTTGATGCGATGTTCAGACATCCGAGGATGAGTTTCCTAGATGCATTTCAGGGGTATCATCAGATCGCCTTAGCTCCCGAGGACTAAGAAAAAACTTCATTTATTTCCCCTAAAGGAAAAAACGACTAGAAAATAATTTCTTTCGGACTAAAAAATGCAGAATCGATGTACTAGAGAATGGTTACGAGGATGTTTAAGGATCAACTAAGCAGAAATATGGAGGCATAAATTGATGATATGGTAGTCAAAAGAAAACAAACTCAAAAACATCTAAAAATCTATCCAAAGTATTCAGAGTTTTGAGGAAATATCGTCTCAGGCTAAATGCCTTAAAGTGTGCTTCCGAAGTTGGGTCAGTAAAATTCCTTGGTTACATGATCACTCACTAAGGAATAGAGGTAAATCCCGGTCAAATTACGACCATACAATGTTTGCAGTTCTCAAGGAATCCCAATGAAGTACAACGTCTCATGGGAATGGCAGCAGTCTTTAACTAATTCATCTCCAAATCAGCTGAATAGTGCAAACCTTTCTTCTAGCTCTTGAAGAAATGGAAAGCTATAAATGGACAGTTGAATACGAAAAGGCATTCCACCGGCTAAAGGAGTATTTGGCAAGAGCTCCAATACTCTCACGGCCTAAGAAAGGAGAAAATTTGTACATGTACCTATCGGTGTTCGACCATGCTGTCAGCACGGTTCTTGTTAAAAAGGGGTCTTCAAAAACCAATGTATTATGTAAGAAAGACACTGCTCAAGGCCGAGGATAGATACTTCCCTTTGAAAAGGTCGCTTTAGCCTTGGTGCATGCCACCAGGCAACTACCACACTACTTTTCAGGTCTGCATGGTAATTGTCTTAACTGAACACCAATTACAAGTAGATTTGAGAAAAGCTGACTTTTCGGGGAGAATAGAAAATTGGGGGACTGCTTTAGGAGCCTATGACATCATATACCAGCCTCGTACATCAATATAAGGAGAGGTTTTGGCAGATTTTGTGGCTGGATTTACCCAGGGAGCTATTGAGGGGAATTCCAATTTGAATCAAGTACATAATGTGGGCCTAACTCCAACTCAACCACGGAAAGTTTATGTTAATGGAGCGTCCAACTTGCAAGGATTCGAACTGGGAGTGGTCCTTATTTCCTGAGAAGGAATTGCCCTCGAACGGTCAATAATATTGGAGTTCTCGACCTCCAACTATGAAGCTGAATATGAAGCATTATTGTCTGGCTTGCAAATGGCCAAACAAGTTAGAACAGCCAAGGTAAAGATATACTGCGACTCTCTATTTGTTACCAACCAGGTTAACGAAGAATTTGAAGCTCAGGATGAACGAATGGTTAAATACTGGGGGAGAGGTAAAAATGTTGAAGAAACAATTTGATCAAATCTCCATCGTTCAAATACCTCAGGGAAACAATAGTCATGCAAACCCTCTAGCGACTTTGGCCTTCTCAATTGCAAGTCCTACTCCTCGGATAATCACCATGGAATCCTTATCTCAACTGAGCATACATCACTCAAATGGTACATAGATGATAAGAATCCACCTTGGCCTTAGTTGGATAGACCCCATTATGGCATACATTAAAGATGGAACACTTCCTGAGAGTGGTTTTAAGGCAGAAAAAGTCAGGGAAAAAGCTCCAATATATTGGCTGTTAAGGAAGGCAAGCTTTACAAACACTCATATACCAATCCATACCTACTATGTGTTCATCCTGAGGCAATAGAGCTACTCTTGGAGGAGTTACACGACGAAACTTGTGGTAGTCACACTGGAGGATGAACTTTAGCACATTGGGCAATCACCCAAGGATACTGATGGCCAAGTATGCAAAATAGTTCTCAGGAATATACCAAGAAATGTGATCAATGCCAGAGATATGTCACTAGCATACACCAACCAAGAGGATCTCTGAATCTACTGGCAAGTCCTTGGTCATTCGCCCAATGGAATTTAGATATAGTAGGACCATTTTCCAAAGTCATAGGAAATCAAAGATGGCTATTGGTGGCAACTAACTACTTCACCAAATAAGTTAAAGCCAAGCCATTGGCCAACATCCGAGACTTTGATGTAAAGCGCTTTGTATGGAAGAACATAGTAACCTGATTCAGAGTTCCTCGGACCTTGGTATTAAACAACAACGTATAGTTTAATAGCAAGGTCTATTGTAGAAATTGTAGCGAATTAGGGATCACTAACCGGTACTCAACTCTAGCTTACCCCCAGAACAATGGTCAAGGTGAAGCAACCAACAAATCTATCGTTAATGGTCTAAAAAAGGCTAGATGACTCTAAAGGAAGATGGACTAAAGAGCTCCCAAGTGTGCTTTGGGCATTTTGGACGACACCAAGAAGGTCCATGGGAGAAACTCCTTATTCCATGACTTGTGAATCCAAAGCAGTCATAACTACCGAGGTCGGAATGCCAACCTCCCGAACCAACAATTTCAGTCGGGAAAAAAAAAAAAACAATTTGGCACTTTCCAAAAGTTTGGATATGGTGGAAGGGAATAAGGAAGTTGCCGTGATCAAGTTAGCTGAGTATCAACAATGGCCAGCTGAAGTTACAACAAGAATGTGAAGACCCGAGAATTCATCCCAGGAGATTTAGGCTTGTCAAGAGTTGATGGAAGCCCAAAGCTCATTAGAGCTAGAGCCTTATTTGTCCCTTTAGTCGCATTCCAAGCCACACACTAAAACCCAATTAGGCTAACCCAAAAGGCTAATCCAATTAGATAAATGGTTGTTTATTTAATAAAAGTTATTAAATAAAATAACTACCTAGCAATTAAAAACGTACATATGATTAAACAAAGAGAATACAGTATTCTTGTATCATCTCTTAAATACACTTTTTCCAAAAAAGAAAATCAATGTATATAAGAATTAATTGAAAGATCACACATCTTGGGCACCATATGGAATTGTGATGAAAATTAAAGGTCTTCTCAAGATATTATCCACTTCATGTTTTTTACTTTCACTACATCAAAGTACGCTTTCTATCCTCTTTTTTTCAAAATTCAAAGTTATATGTTATCCCTCATGAATGAAGTAAATCCTTGTGCTGCTTCCGCTGCTTGTTTTGTATGTAATACAAAACAAGTTTTTCCAACAAAAAAAAAAAGGGGTTACTTCCTAGGGTGGGCCCTTGGTCCCTTTACCAGATCTACCCCTCTCTCCTAAAGGATGTGGGATTGGCTCAATCTCTTGAATCACCTTGCTTTTTTATGGGCTTGTGGCCCACTGCTCGTGGAATATGGCTAGATGACCACTCTCCCACAATAATAAACTAAATGTAAATGAATATTTATTTTATTACACTAAACTAGGGCCACATATTTTTATTGAGTATGCTTCAAGTTATACCTAAGGTAATTTCAAATAATATTACATCATCTAATAATTTTTAATTGAATTTATATTTTAAAAATCTCATTGTTGAATTACATTTTTTTATATATACTTAATACGTATGTCAAATTTCATTCAAATCGAATGTTTACCATTCAATCTATAAACTTGTCTTTTATGCATAGTTTTACAATACAAAAACTTGAAATGTAAACATTTAATAACCAACATAGTTATTGATTCTTTAATTAATTTAAAATTTTGCAAGCGTAGTGGTATAAGAAGAAAATGTAATCTAATTATATAATTGTCAAAATTCACATCCAATAAAAGATATATGAAATATGAATAAGTCTTGCCTATATGTATAGTTCCAAAAAATAACCCCTTTTGTGCATCCTTTTCCTGTCTGTCTAAAAGTCATGCACTCGTGCTGTCCTATGTCATTTTTCCTAATTTTAAGATTTAATAAAACATATGTACGGGCATTTCCAGAAGGCATCAATTAGAAAGTTGAAACAATAGAATTTTCATTAATGAAGACGCATTCTTGCGGCTTTGTTACAAACTTACAGCATAAGGACGTGGCCTTAACAATGAATCTGGACCCTTACCAATAAATACTTCCTGATTTTATTAGGTGCTTCCATTATTCTAAGACTTGGAGATATCCTTGTCTTACTATTGAGTATAGCATGAGCCTGGCTCTTCAGGTGCAACTCGGCCTGGTCCACCTAAAGGAGCAGCTGCAACTCCTCTTTGATTCAATAAACACCTGAAATGTGCCAACCTTCCAGTAACTTGCCTTGGATCCTTGGCCAGATTGTCATAAGGTGTCCATAATCGCTCTTCATTCAGAAAGAATAACTCAAAAAAAAATTTTGGAGAAAAAAAAAATTTTCGTTAATGAAACAATTATCCATAGACATGCCTTCTCTTACCAGTGCCAAAATTCTTACAACACAAAAATAATATAGAATATAATTATCCATGGCTTGTCTATAAATCTCTACAAGGTTTCTTGTGAGATTAGGAATGAGTTGTGATATTTATAACGCATTCAAGATTGTTATAATAAAGAATTGATTAGTCCAAACACTAAATGCCACTGTAACTACTACTTATAAGTTCCTATGATCTAGACATGAGATTTGGGAATTGATGAAAGGTCGATGACTTGGGAGAGAGGCGGCGAGCCTCTAGTTGTGGTACCATTGGCCACAGAAGTTCCGATGGAATTTGAGTATAATTTTGTGAAGGATGGAATTTGAGTATAATTTTGTGAAGGAGCTTGGGTGTAAGGAGAATATTGATAGCCATCAGTTATCATTACGAGTAACCAATTGGTTTAAGGCATTTAGGAAATAGGTGGGGGACTTCATTGGAAAGTTTTAACGAGTAAATTATAGGGTTTTTTTTTTTTTAATCTCTAGAGGCCAGGAAAATAAATAAATAACAGCATGAGGTAGGTAGTAGTCATAAGAAGATGGCTAACGGGGCAGAAGGGTCATCGGGAATTGAAAAACATAATGAGGTCTTTGAGTGTTGAGTATGGGTTAGCTAAGTTAAGGAGTACCAGTAGTGAGCAGCCTGTTGCAGTGCATCAATGAATCTGAAGATTATTTCTTGAAACGTTAGAGGGTTAAATGAGCAAGATAAAAATCTTTGGGTTCGAAATCTGATTAGGAATTAAAGGCCAGATATTGTTTGTCTTCAAGAAACTAAAATGGAATTGATAACCAAAGTTGTGATTCGCAGTTTTTGGGTTGGCCAACATGTTGTTTGATCATATTTGGGTTCTTGTGGAGCTTCTGGAGGAGTGTTATTGATGTGGGACACACGCATTATGGACAAAGTGGAGGAAGCGGTGGGACATTTTTCAGTATCTTGTAAATTTAAAAGTGTGGTAGATCAATTCATATGGGTGTTTACTAGAGTTTATGTTCCTAACTCAGTAGGTGATAGAAGGTTTTTATAGGAGGAATTATTTGGCTTGAGCAGTTGGTGAAATATTTCATGGTGTGTGGGAGATGACTTTAACGTGGTAAAATTTCCTTCCAAACGAGCTAGTTCTACTGTTTTTACTGCTGCTATGTGTGAGTTCACCGATTTTATTTCAGAACAAGGCCTGATTGATCTCCCGTTGAAAGAGGAAACTTTTACTTGGTCTAATTCTCGAGAAGTTGCTTTGAAGGCTAGGCTAGACAGATTCTTGTTCTCTACAAATTGGGAGGATAAGTTTCCTACTGTTTGCCAGCGAAGAATGTCTAGGTTATTATCGGATCACTTTCTGATTGTCCTAGAAGGTTGATCCTTTCATAGGGGCAGGAGGCTGTTTAGATTTGAGAACATGTGACTTAAGGACGATGGTTTTGTGGGAAAGGTGCGATCTTGGTGGGAATCTTATCATTTGCACGGTGCTCCAAGTTTTGTGTTGGCAAACAAATTAAAGATTTTGAAAAATGATTTGAAAAAATGGACTGTGGAGGTTTTTGGAAATGTAGAAGAAAGGGGGAAACATTTGTGGAAGGATCTTGGTGAATTAAAGACTACTGAGGAAAGTTGTGGTTTACTGGACGAAAAGTTGGATTTGGAAAGAATTCGAGGTGAGTTAGATAAAGACTCTCTTTTGGAAGAAATTTGTTGGAGGCAGAATCTAGAGTTCTTTGTATTAGAGAAGAAGATGGGAATACTAATTTTTTTCTTAGTATGGCCAATTCTCACAAG
Source organism: Lithocarpus polystachyus (assembly GCA_033629205.1). Classification (NCBI taxonomy): domain Eukaryota; kingdom Viridiplantae; phylum Streptophyta; class Magnoliopsida; order Fagales; family Fagaceae; genus Lithocarpus; species Lithocarpus polystachyus. The sequence goes on from CM066162.1 coordinate 69,422,604, forward strand.
AGATTTAACTTCATAGATAGGCTTATGGTGGACAAAGAAATGTCTTCGGATCCAGAGGCCATAACAGAGTGTATTTCTTGTTTTTATAGGCAGCTCTATTATGAGAATGTGACCCATAGACTGTCCTAGATGATGTGGATTTCTCTAGAATATCTGAGGAAGATGCTCTTTGGTCAGATAGGCCATTTGATGAGGAAGAGGTGTTTAGGATGATCAATGGCTTTAATGGTGATCACCATTAGATGTGTAGAGGTTTGGATGTGAGTTAAATTTGTCCCATCCCAGTTCCCTCATAGTCTTCTTTGAAATTGGCAGCAATAGAATTTCATGTTGAAATATTTTTCAGTTCTATGTAATACTGTGGAATTAGGAGAGGATGAGAGCTTCCATGTCCGTTGCGTTGCTACAGACATTTCCTTTGTGAGGAGCTCCATAGGTATGGATTTGTGTGGGGAAGTGATACTTCTAACATTGTTCTGCAACCCAAAAGAGAAAGAAAAATGAAAAAGATTGTACGTGCAAGTAATTTGGTAAAGTTACCAAGAATATGTTTTGGGATTTGAAAGCTGCACTAAGTTAAAGCAACCTATGACTTTAGGTGTTGTGATGGGTGGTTCTTTCTTTTTCTTCGTAGAGTCAAAATCTTTTGAATTTTATGTTGAAGAAGGGGGGTACTTTTTTCTTATTACCTATTTTTTTAGAGAGGCAGAGATTCATTACGATCAGTGTTCATGGGCAAAGAGAGTGCAAAGAGATTGTTATCTATGAAGGAAGACTTTATCTCCACTGAGCCCCCTGGACACTTTGCGCGAACTGTTAGAGATGGAGAGACGGTTTTTATTCTACAATTGGGTTCCAATGCACATGGCTCTTTTCTTATAATTTCAGAACTTTTACATGGCTATCAGAAAGGATTCATAATAGTACCGGAAGGAAAATTGGGTAGTGGTTGGAGAGGATTTGGTTTTCACTTGAGGAAGGCTATAGCTCCAGGGACTTTGCCATTAATCTGCCCCCAAAGCTTTTACCTGAGTCTGAATATAAAGCCTCCCAATCTTTTGCGGCAGTGGTGATGCAAGGCCGATGAATAGAATCCAAAACTCACAGGCAGGCAGTGGCGGAGAGCAGCCAGAACGATGGCAGCGGAGGACACAAAGGAAAACATTTAATGCTAGATTCTCGAAATTCAAACTTAGCAAATCATGGGTTTCAGACTTGGGAAGAAGAATGCTCAGATTGGGGCGAAAATCTCGCCTATCTTTTCAGATGGTACTGAAGGTGGGGTGAATTTGGACCTCTCTATATTAGGTTGGAACGTGGGCCTCATGGTAAGTGGGGGATTAGCTGGTCCAAAGTTATTAAGGTGGACCCTTCGGTGGGCCAAGTCCCAAACCCAAAGCCCATTGATTTTATTAAGCCCAAACATAAACCTGTCCCTTCGTTTGACCAAATTCCAAACCCAAAGCCCTTTGACTATTACAAGCCCAAACAAAAACCTGTTTTTAAATGGAAGCCCAAACCCTCCCAGCCCTCTATGACACAATATCAGACCCACCCACACTCTAAGTACTCCTCGCAAGTCCCTCCCTCACCCAATCTCTTCAGCATCATCAAAAGCTGGTAGCGATTAGGCCAACGCTAAGCTAACGCTGACCCACTTGGAACCGACATGCACCAAGAAGTTTCTCTCAGTGCTCGACAACTCTGATGCCTCCGTGACTTTGAGTCTCTGCATTCCTATGCTTCCATGGATGAGTCCCTGTGTTCTGATGTTGATGTGGCCTTGCAACGTGACATCCAACGGATCATCCATGAGCACATAGACAACTTCATCAAGAAATGGGGGAATTCTGAGCAGTGGGTTCTTGAATTACGAGATGGGAAGAGGGTGGCAGTCCCGATTCAAATTTCTTTGCCACCGGGAGATGTCGTTGTCGGAGTGGACGACTCGATCCAGTTGGCGATGGTACCGGGGGTGTCATCAGAATCTAAAGAGATAAATTCAGAACTGGAAAAAGGGGTTGATGTTATTGTGGAGGATTGGGTTTCAGATATTTGTTCCAAGGATGCTTTTAAGTATACTGATTCTTCGCCACCACTAAACGTCGAACCACTGGCTTTCTCTTTGCCTAGGGGCATCGAGGATAATTCTGAAGGGTCAGCAACTCAGGATATGAAGAAATTGCTGGGTAAGGACAATTATTCAGAATGGTTTCAAGAAAAATTCAATGGTTTTGATGATTTTCTTGGGACATCCCTCAAAGTTTTGGAAGAGCCAGCAACCAAATTCCTGTTGGTTGTTGAAGCTGAGTTACAGCAAAGGGCTATTAAGGAAAAAACTGAAAAAGCCGTGAAGAGCTCAGGGAGGAAAGGAATAAGGGAATTGAGGGGTTTATTTAGCTTTGTCAATCATGGTTTAGCTTCTTCAAGGCACATTGGTAATGGTAAGGACAGGGCTCTAATTATTTCCCAATGAATTTGAAGATTTTATCTTGGAATGTTAGAGGTTTGAATGAGAAGGAAAAACGGCTCAAGGTTCGTAATTTTTTACGTTCTTGGAGGGTTGATATCGTTTGTTTGCAAGAGACAAAATTGGAATGGGTTACAAGAGGACTTGTTAGAAGTATATGGAGCTATCCTTACATAGATTAATTATATTTGGATTTTGAGGGTGCTTCTGGTGGAATTCTGCTCGTGGGACAGAAGGTTGGTTGAAAAAATAGAGGAAGCAGTGGGACATTTTTCGATTTCGTGTAGGTTCAAAAATGTCAGTGACCAATTTGAGTAAGCTTTCACTGGTATCTATGGTCCAAATTTGAACAGGAAGCGTCAATTTATGTGGGAGGAATTGGCAAGCTTGAACAGTTGGTGGAATTTGCCATGGTGTTTGGGAGGTGATTTTAATGATATCCACTTTCCATCGGAGAGGTTAGGGGCGGGAAGATTTACTTGTTGCATGTATGATTTTTCAGATTTTAAATCTCTTCATGGGCTAATGGATAATCCTTTGGAGGGAGGTTTTTACACATGATCTAACTCCACCTCAACCTCTAGAATAGATCGGTTTCTCTTCTCTCCGGTATTGGCAAAATACTTCACACATTTCTCCCAAAAAAGGCTTCCTAGAGTGCTATCCGATCACTTCCCAATTCTTTTGGAGAGTGGGAGTCATCAAAGAGCGAGAATTCCTTTTCGTTTTGAGAATATGTAGTTGAAGGCAGAGGGGTTTTTAGATAAGGTGAAGTCCAAGTGGGAGAATTTCCACTTTCAAGGACTCCTAGTTACATGACTGCTCTAAAATCGGATCTAAAGAAGTGAAACGAAACAGATTTTGGCAATATCAAAGCCAAGAAACAGCATTTATGGAGTAAGCTGAATGCTTTAGATGTAAAAGAGGACAATCAACCTCTAACAGAGGAGGAAAAATTGGAAAAAGCAACCTTTCGCACTGAACTTGAGAAGGCAGCCTTGTTAGAGGAGATTAGCTGGAGACAAAAGTCCAGATTGTTGTATTTAAAGAAGGGCGACTCCAATACGAGGTTTTAATGGTACTCCCCATGGGTTTTTTGGAAGTTCAAGGGGGTTGCGGCAAGGTGATCCTTTGTCCCCTTTGTTATTTGTGTTGGTTATGGAAGCCGTCGGTAGAATGTTGGATAAGACTGTCCATGAAGGTCGTTTGTCAGGTTTTAGTGTAGGTGTTTCTGCTAGAAGATCTTTGATGGTTTCCCATCTCCTTTTTGCTGATGATACTCTTATTTTTTGTGATGCTAATATTGATCAAATGCTGATTCTCCGTATGGTGCTCATTTGGTTTGAGGTTGTGTCTGGTCTAAAGGTAAATTTTGGTAAGTCTGAGCTACGGCTGTGGGAGCAATTCATTACATGGATCTTTTGGTGGCTGTCTTAGGCTGCAAGCAAGGGTCTCTCCCAATGAAATATTTGGGTCTTCCTTTGGGGGCAAAATTTAAGGACAAGTCAATTTGGAATCCAATTCTAGAGAAGATGGAAAGAAAATTAGCAGGTTGGAAAAAATTATATTTATCCAAGGGAGGTAGAGTCACTTTAATTAAAAGCACTCTCTCAAATCTTCCTACTTATTTTCTTTCTTTATTCCCTATTCCTGCTTCAGTGGCCAACCGAATTGCTAGACTTCTGCAGGACTTTCTGTGGGGTGGCATAGGAGATGAGTCCAAATTTCATCTGGTTGATTAGTTTACAGTGTGTACTCCACTTTTTTCAAGTGAATTGGGGATTAGGAACCTGAGAACTTTCAATGTAGCTTTATTAAGGAAGTGGTTATGGAGATTTGGGCAAGAAAGGGATGCTCTAAGGCGTCAAGTGATAGAGGTGAAGTATGGTTGTGACTACGGTGGTTGGTGTTCTAGCTCTTCCTCTAATCCATATGAAGTCAGTTTGTGGAAAAATATTAGAAGGGGGTAGCACTCTTTATCTCGGTTTATTCTGTATAAAATTAGAGATGGATCAAAAGTGCAGTTTCAGCTAAATCGTTGGTGTGGAACTTCTTCTCTCGCAAAGAGGCAAGTGTGGCGGATCTAATGAGGTACACCAATGGAGTCCTCCATTGGGAGATACATTTTTGTAGGGATCTGCATAATCGGGAATTGGAAGCTTTCAATACCATTTATAGCACTCCTATAAGGAAGATCGGGGAGGACAAGAGATGTTGGCTGCCTTGTAAGAATAAGGGGTTCACGGTTAGTGCATACTACCATCTTCTAGTTGGCCATAGTGAGCAGTTTTTCTCTTGGAAAAGCATTTGGAAGTAGAAGATTTCCTCTAAAGCGGCTTTCTTTGTATGGACCGTTGCCTTGGGAAAATATCTGACAATTGACAATTTAAGGAAAAGAAAGGTTTGTCAGTCAAAAAAAAAGGAAAAGAAAGGTCTGCATTTTGGATTGGTGTTATATGTGCAAGTGTAATAGTGAAACTGTTGACCATCTATTCCTTCATTGCCCGGTTGTTTTGGAGTTGTGGGATATGATGTTTGGTTTATTTGGAGTTTATTGGGTTATGCCAATGTCTATTGTTGGGCTATTTGCTTGTTGGCAAAGTCGATTTGGTCGCAATCATAATGGAAATATATGGATGGTTGTTTCTCATTGTTTGATGTGGTGTATTTAAAATGAGAGAAATAGTAGGTGTTTTGAAGACAATGAGCGTTTCACGCCTGATCTCAAGCTTCTATTTTTCAGAACTTTATTGGACTGGTTCTCTATGTGGAGAAACCAACCTTTTTCTTCTATTTTGGATTTACTTGATTTTTTAATGTTCGTTTTTTATATGTTCACCCCTGTATACTCCCTGTGTACTGGGGTATCTCTCTCTTTTTATATCAATAAATCTTTATTACTTATCAAAAAAAAAAAAAAAGGCTTTAATGGTGATAAGGCTCCTAGCTCAGATGGTTTTTCCATGGCTTTCTTCCAGTTTTGTTAGAGTGTTTTGAAAAGTAAGATTATGGAAATTTTTCAGAACTTTCATACCCAAGCTGTGTTCGAGAAGAGTCTTAATGCTTCATTTCTTGCCCTTATTCCTAAAAATGTTGATGCTATAGATATCAAGGATTCTTGGCCAATTATATTAGTTGGTGGGATTTACAAGATTATCTCAAAGGTTTTGACTAATTGATTTTGAAGGGTGGCACATGGGCTTGTTTTAGATTCACAGAATGCATTGTGAAAGGAAGACAAATTTTGGATTTGTTTTAATTACTTCTAAATGTATTGATAGTAGGATTAAAGATAGGGATTCCAAGGTGTTGTGCAAGTTGGATGTGAAGAAAGCATATAATCATGTGAATTGGGGTTTTATAATGTATGTGCTCCAGCGTTGTGGGTTCTCAGATTAAGTGTAGAAAATAAATAATGTGTTGCATTTATACTGTTAAAATTTTCCATTCTAATTAACGGTAGCCCTTCAAATTTCTTTGGAAGCTCTAGGGGGATTCAATGAGGGGATCCATTATCCCCATTGCTCTTTGATTTTGTTATGGAGGCTTTGAGCTGCATGTTGGATGTGGTTGCAACTGCTGGCCAGTTTTTAGGCTTCTCTATAGGCAATACGACTAGTACTTTGATGATGGTGTCTCATCTTTTATTTCCAGATGACACTCTTGTTTTTTGTGATGCTAACCCTAAGCAGTTAGTTACTTTGAGGGAGATTCTAACTAGATTTGAGGAGGTCTCAGGTTTAAGAATTAATTTGGGGAAATCAGATTTGGTACCAGTTGGAGAGGTGCATAATTTGGATGTTCTAGTGGGACTGTTGGGTTGTAGGCATTCTTCCCTCCTTTTGAAATATTTGGGCTTTCCATTAGGTGCTAAATTCAATGAGCTGTCAATAAAGAATCCTATCTTAGAGAAAATGGAGTGGAGACTAGCAGGTTGGAAGAGGCTTTATTTATCTAAGGGGGATAAAGGTAACTTTTATTAAAAATACTCACTCCTCCCTACCTACTTATTTTCTTTCCATTCTTCCTATACCTGGGAAGGTGGCTAATCGCATGGAAAAATTACAGAGAGATTTTCTTTGGAGTGGTATTAGTGGTGATTCAAAATTACACCTAGTGAAATGGGCTAAAGTTTGTTCACCAATGCAGGTTGGGAGGCTAGGTATAAGACATTTGAGAAGTTTTAACTCTGCCATGTTAGGCAAGTGGTTGTGGAGGTAAGGCATAGAGACAGATGCTTTATGGAGGAGGCTTATAGAGGCAAAATATGGGAATGTTTGGGGTGATTGGTGCACGAAAAAGGTGACAAGTGCGTATTGTGTTAGCTGCTGGAGGTTTATTAGAAGTGGCTGGTTGAACTTCTCTAGACTTCTACAGTATGATGTGGGTGATGATACTAGAGTGAATTTTTGGAAGCATGTGTGGTGTGGGGATTGTACCCTTGTGGCTTTTCCAAAACTTTACTATCTTAGTAGGGCAAGAGATTCTTCATTGGCGAAGGTTATGTGTTGGTCTAGTAGGTGGATTCATTGGGATGTTCATTTTCGTCGTTCACCACAAGATTGGGAGCAAGAATCTTTTGATCAGTTTATGATATTGTCTACTCTTCAGTTGTGCAAGGGATTGGCCCTGACAAGATTTGTTGGAAGCCAACAAGGAGTAGAGGTTTCGAGGTTAGAGGATTTTATCTTTCTTTCTACCCTCCTAATCTTACTTTTTTCCATTTGAGAATGGTGTGGCAACTAAAGGTTCCATCAAGGGTAGCTTTCTTTTCATGGTCTGCTTCCTTAAATAAGACTCTTACAACAGATAACCTTCACAAAAGTCGTATTATTTTTCTTGACTAGTGTTATATGTGTAAGAGGTGTGGGGAGTCAATGGATCATCTTCTTCTTCATTGCCGCATAGCATTTAAGTTGGGGTCTTAGGTGTTTTGTTTGTTTGGAATCCATAGGGTTATATGCCTCATAAGGTAATTGAGTTGTTTAAGTCTTGGCAACGTAAGTTCGAGCGACATCGCAATACAAACTTTTGGAGACTTGTAGTACCGCATTGCTTGATATGGTGAATTTGGAGTGAAAGGAATGCTAGATGTTTTGAGGGATGTGAACGGTCCTTGCTAGAGATAGCCTTTTTTCTTACATACTCTCCTTGCTTGGAGTGTGGCTCTCTCGCATTTTTCTTGTTTTTCCTTCCTATTTTACTTGATCACTGTAATTTTGGCTATTGATTTATGCCCCCACAGTACATCCCAATGTACTCAGGTTGGCTTCTTTTTTAATAAAATTTTTCATTATCTATCCAAAAAAAAAAATAAGACATGGCTCCTGACAGATCATAATAAAGCCAGGTATTCAAAAACTAAGGTACGTTTCTATGAAGGCATGGGTGAGGCCATGCCTCACTTTGGTATGCCAACGTGCACAGGCATCCTATAAATTGTGACTATAATACATGGCTACAGTGACTTGAGATGAAATTCTGATAGTTTTACTTAATAAAGAAAAAGGAGCAATTTCACCCCTGGTGACATATTGATCGCCCATATTCTATGTGGTCCATTTTTCATCAATTTCCTAAGCATCTACAAAAGCTTACTCAGTTAATAGACAGTCACAATACTAACAAGTCTGCCTTTGATTGTTCAATCTTAGTTCTCCAGTATCATTTGTGAATTATATGAGGTGAAAAACATAAAATTCCAGAAATTTAATTTGACAATGATATGAAATAAGTACCTGCAGCTGCTGCAGCACGAGGCCATATGGTTTGTTCAATGTCCGACCCATCAATATGTTCACCCCACATGCATACCTCACCACCAAGAACTAATTTCTGTTGATTGGGATTTGTGATATTTGTGAGTGGTTCATTCATATAGAACTGCTGCCATGTGGCATCTAAGTGATCCAAATACCATTTGTCCTGGTTGCTTACAATGCACCGTAACCCAGCTGCTACCACTTTTTCAGCAACACCACCTCCAAGCCTGCCAGAAATTTTAAGCCAAAAATGATCCCACCAGAAATCTTATAACAAGTGGACCACAAAGAACCCTTGCAAAAAGAATTTGCAATCCAAATATCAATCATTTCATCATCATCAACTATTCCAAGTAAATGTGAGTCAAGCAACTCAAGCCCATAGACCCCAGTTATCTATTGTATCAGTTTTAAAATGGTTAAAGCATCCAAACGAAAAGCTAAAGCTATTACGCAGAAAGGCTTAACTTATACATAAACCTATAAACAAGCCCACATCCATCAAAGGAACTCTGTCATTAACAATAACAATTAAACATGTCATAACAAAAGGCAACGTTGATGGATCTTAAATATGCTTTGAAGACAAAATACTTGATCATGCTAAGCAGTATGTATTATCCTTATTTCGTAATTTTGTACTTGATTCTCTACTATTATAGTAGAAAATTTTCAACAATTTTTACCAGATGTAAATTTCTAGTATGTATCTTAATACTTTCAATATATTGCAAGTTAATAGTAAAATCAGCAAGATCCCCAATCATTATGCTTGCATTAATTATTATCCAGAGAGAAGAAAATATAAGGCCAACACTCTTCTGAACATTTTTTTTAGAATAAAAATATGCATCGTTGCACAATATCCATATAACAGAAGTAAATAATGCAGCAGCCTCCAACGTTAAATATGCAAAGTAGGACATACCAGTTGTGCACCACAGTTTTTCTGCTCAATTTATTGCCAAAATTGTTAAAAGTCTCTTCCCTGTCATTTTTCACGTGAGTAAGACTAAAAATATATTTTAAAAAAAAAAAAAAAAAAAAAAAACCTACAAAAATAGCTAATATAAACTTACGCATAAAATTCATACCAGTTAACAATTTCATATCCATGGGACAAAGCTATGTTCTGTGCCCGCAATACAAAGTACTGATATGCTTGAGATTCATTCATATGATGCTTAGTTAACCTGTACATAGGGCAGTCAAGAATGTCATATGTTATCTCTCAAATGTCTTTGGGCTAATAAATATTGAGTGATTATAGATTTTCCCTGCCATTCTTGAAACAATGAAATTAATAAAGAATATAAGTTTACAAACATGAGCAAAAATTTAACACATTAAAATAGCCTCCTAATGCCAGCACTAGCAGTTTTAGGACTGTATGGTGTTGAGGACCCCCAGTTAATGAGATATTCCAGAAAGAGGCTTCTGGTGTTAAGTGTAAAAACCCAAATTATATGAGATGATGGATTAGCATGGTTATGTAAACCAAGTACTAATCAACAATGGTCAAATAAACTTATCAATAAATGTAGAAAATAATCACCAAATTGTTTGGATAAGGTTAAGTTGCACTTTTATAATATAAAATTGCATGCCATAATGGATATTATTTATGTGAATGTTTGTGTCTGCATATCAACCATATGAACCACTGATATCAACACGGGAAACGGAGCATGGTACAGAAACAATGATATGTCAATTCTTGAAAATGTAGGATTTGGCAGGGCACAGTATTTAATTAATATAAATTTTAAATATATATTTTGTGCTAGTTTTTGGGTCTAAAGAAAAATTAAAAATCAAAATTTATAACATATGTACCAACAATTAAATTAATTTTAGAAGGAAATAAATAACAAAATAGAGCAGGATCCATCATCTATGTTTGAAATTCATAGAAACTTAGAATTTTGAATGTTTCTAAATTTCTAAGATACTAGATCTTTTTTTCTTTGTGCATGCAGAAAATGTGGAAACTGCTCAGGAACTTCCTGCACTTGCACAATCAGGGCATTTGAAATGACCAAAAGCAATTTAGTCCAACTGAGAAGTATATTGACATTAATTTTTACTTTTAAGATATATAGAGTTGATAAGTGAAACATTAATATTGTACCATTTTTTTACATGAGGAGTCAGTGTCCAGCAACCTGAAATGAAAAATGCAATTGTGTGTCAGTAAATTGACATTATTAAGTTATGAAGTTCAAGACAAGGACCCAAAATTTTAAAAAATAAAAAGAGAGAGAGGTGAAGAGACAAGTATCCAATGTTAGATCAGGAATGACCAATAGGTAATGATACAAAAGATTATAATAAATATTAATTTAAACAAATGTTAGTCTAGTACATATTGCTAAACCAACAGCCAATTTTTACTTAGGATCAAACAATTAGGACTATGTATGTTTATTTATTTTTTGCTAGGAGAGAATATATGTATAGAACAATATGCATCTTTTATAGAGCTAAGCTCTACCTATAAATGGAATATGCACACATATGGAGCCATAAGAATCAATTCTATATTAAGAGCATCCACAGCAGTGAAGCTAAAAATTTAGTTATTTGGCACCACAAAAAGTTATTTTATCTATTTTACCTATACACATGCTGCCGCAGTGGATCTATTTTAGCTTTCAATACAATAAAATAATATAAACATCACAGCCACACACACAACCACAAATTTTTTTTTTTTTTTTTTTTTTTTTTTTACTTTTGAGCTACAGTGTACGTCTATCTTTAGATGTGCACTGTAGCAATGAAGCTAAAAAAAATAGATTTAGCTCTACTGCTGTATGGCTGTTTTTTGTGTTTTAGTGGAGCTAAAATAGCTATATAGCTATTTAACTCCACTGCTGCAAGTGCTCTAAGAGAGCCCTTCAAACGCATTTAGCTCCACAAAAAGCATTTCTAAGTGGAAATTCAACAGTGATTTGTAGATTATCTTGACTTGTAAAGGCTTTGAATTAGAACTCAAAACTTATCATGAAAGATGATAGAGAAGGCTTCAAACCTATCATGAAGGATGAGGAAGCAGTCACCCAAATAAATTTACCAGAGCAAAGGATAATGGAGACAAAGTTGAAAATCCTTTTTTTTTTTTTTTTATTGAATAACTACATAATGGAAAGAGGAACACAAGCTTTTGGAAAACTGAAAGTTTTAAATCAAGTCAAGATTTCATAACTTATCTTGGATTACTGGAAACTGAGTAGGCAATAAAAGCAAGGTATAAAAGAATGGAGAGGTCTGAAATTTCAGGCTGGAGATAGCTAACATACATGCCATCCTTAGTGCATGTTAAGCTTCCTGACAGCCTACAGAAGTGGGCCAAAATTGCAGAATGTCCAGCTTGAAACATACGAAAAGCTAAGGTAAATGGGGGCGGTTTGCGTCCAGTGTCCAATGGCACTAGACCCGTTGAGATGGTGACGTGTCCATTTTTGGACACGTGTCATCATCCAAACTGAATTAAAACTGATCCAACAGCTTCCCAACCTAAAAGACTCAATACTAAGACTCAATAATAACTAAAATAACCTATCAAAGGTGCTAATAAGGTCCAACATCAAAACTAGACCACAATTCTTGAATCTTTGTATATTTAATCTTCTTTTTCCTTGATCTCTTCCTTATCCTCATCATCACCATTCATGAACAAAAAAAGAAAGATGTGGACGATATAGAAGAAGAAATCAAGGACATAAATGAAATCACTGAGCCGAACATTAATGAAATTGAGGACATAGATGATTGAGTGCCAGGTGGAGGGGGGGATTTAAACTTGGTTGCATTCAATTTATACCACCTCGCAATAAAATCCCTAAGAATAGAACACCTAGATCAGTAGACATATAAGAATCTGAGGTCAGTGAACAATTTCAAGTAATGATCCATATAACACTCGGGCCAATTCAGATTATATGAAATTTCAAGTAGGGGATTAGGTCATGGTTCCAATCAGGCTCGAACAGATTCCCTACAAATCCGTTAGGCAATTGCAAGCCTGTAGTACTAAACCACTCAAATTGTTGAAATGGTTTAGACCAAATGCATATAATATATTAATGATTTTTCAACATAATACAAAAGTAGCTCCACCATTAATATTGAGGATTTGGTTCATTCTAAAGGCCCAACAGTTAATTTTCTCCCCCATGTTCTAGTTACAAACCCTATGACTCATCCAACGCATAAAGAACATATTGATGCAATTTTAGATGAGCAGATTGTTTCTAATAGGGATGGAGGAAACTTGTGCTACCTAGTTATTTGAATGGGCAACCAAAGTCAAACCGTACCTAGATCACCAAAGAAGAGCTGCAGCAACTAGACACTGAACTATTAAAATTACTACCCAAAGCTATACTCAACAGGGTTGAGTCTTTCCTACCCTGGAAGAATTAGTGCAGATACCAAGATGCACCAAAATTAGTTCTATTTTGAATCTCGAACTTTTAAATTTCATTGATGTAATTTTATCTTGATTGAAGATTTTGTGGTTATGATTTGTTTTTAAATTATTCTTCTTATTGATGTACCCAATGAAAACCTACTTAAAAGGGCTCCAATAAATATTCTAGGCAGACCTTGGTCAATAAAATTTTGTCTTGGAATTTTTCCAATTGTTGCGTGATTGTTAGAATATTCATGTGTGAGTGGTATGGTTAGTTAAGTGTTGAAATCCCACATTAAACACTAATGACAAGAGTGAGTGGTTAAAATATAATAAAATTAGACCTAAACTTATTGATTTAAGCTTTTTAGTGGTCTCCCTATATGTTATACTAATTACTAAATTGGATTCTCCCCAAGGTTTTATCTCCCAAACAAGTGATACCATAGCAAATGGTGGTGTACAGCAAGGTGACAAAGTATGTAGGGTCTCTTTTACTATTGGAGCAGGAACAAGGTGTGTGTACTTAGAGCCCACACAAATGCGTATCGAATAAGGAAGCCTATAAAACTAGATGATCTTGGAAAAAGCCCAACAAAGTAGTTGACAATGGCGCTAGATCAAAAAGAACAGTGTGTACAAGGTTCCCATGGACATGGCTATGTAGGGTTCCCATCGATGAGCATATGGGGTTAAGAAATGGTTTCCATGGACAGCAAACGAGAGGCCCATGGATGATGTTCTGATGAAGAAAAATACCCATAGGCAAGGGAGAGCTAATAGGATTTTTTTCGTGACCCACAAAGAGGTTTCAAAGCCATAGAGAGGCAATAACTCACATGTGAGGGGAAATTTTTTTAGTATACATGTGTAAGTGAAGTCCTGCATTGAATAATAATAACAAAAGTGAGTGGTTAATATAAAATAATTAGACCCAAACTTGTAGGCTTAAACTTTTGGGACTAGTGATGTCTTTATATGTTATATTAATCTCTTAATGTTGGGAATAAGAGACTTCAATTAAGAGATTAATTTATCAAAATAAGATTAACCTCTCAATTGGGGTCTTCTCTTCCCAACATTCAGCTTTTGGACCAAGTGTTATCCCTATATAATATATTTACCCCTCAATTGGAGTTTCCCCAATGAGTTATCTCCCTCAACAAGTTGTATCAGAGCTCGGTTCAACTAGGCAAGTGTTCGTTAGTGGAACCAAATCCCATCAAGTAGAAGATGGAAAACAGTCATGTTCACTCCACCTATGGTTGAGTAAAGGGCTCTCTATTGTTGATGGTAATGAATGACACTAGGATTGTTAATAAAAAGACTTTAGTTTAAGGGGAAGAGTAATTGAAATGCCACAAGTGACTTGGTTGAAGGCTTACACATGAAGGGGAGATTTGTTGGAACATTCATGTGTGAGTGGTGCGATTAATTAAGTTACATGGGATACTAATGACAATAGTGAGTGGTCAATATAATATAATTGGGCCCAAAGACATTAGCTTAATGTTTTGGGTTAAGTGGTGTCCCTATATATTATATTACATACTTAATTGGAGTCGTCTAAGGCGTTATCTTCCAAATGATGATTCCTAGCAACTTAGGTGTTGATTCCTATGTTTTTCTGCTTAGTGTTGATTCCAAGCAAACCCTAAATGTTGATTTTTAGGTTCAACTACATCTATTCAAACTAGTCAGTTTTAGCTACGTCCATCCTTTCAGGCATTCTATTATATCTAGTTATACACTTTGTTACTTCCCTAGTTGGCATATCCCTTTTTACTACTTCTATCGTTTTAGATTCCCTTAACTTGAAGAGGGGTTTGTCTTTGATGAATTGATGTTGTATTTGTCGAAGAATGGGAAACAATGGGTCACCTTTTCATTCACTACAATGTTGTTTTTTCTCTATGGCGGGATGTACTTCAGATGTTTGGAATTCACCGGATCATGTCGGGGCCTGTTGCGAGATTAATGTTCTGTTGGAGAAATTGGCTCAAGAATCATGGCTCAAACTTTTGGAATTTGGTGTTGGGTTGTTTGATGTGGATTGTTTGGAACGGGCGGAATCTTTGTTCGTTAGAGGATACTAAAAGTACATTGGATCAATTAAAATCTTTGCTTCTGCGCACTCTTTTTGATTGATCCAGAGTTTGAGGTTCAGCACAATGTTCTTCCATTTTTGAGTTCCTAGCTTCTCTTAGATCTTCCACTTAATATTCTTGTACTTTGTTGATCCTTTGTGTTAATTTTTTTATTTACCATTAATTAAACAGCACTACATACCTATTAAATAAAAAAGAATTAAATTATTCTCATTGGTGCATTAATTTCTCTCATCTAAACATGAACAAACCATCTCAAGCAACTCTCACTCATCTTTCATCAATAAGGGTCACCCCTATCTATAAGAGAACTTCCACATTATGAATCATATCGTTCATTGCATTTCCACATATCCATCTTAAGATTCTCATTCGTTTACGCTCATTTTATGATTGCTTCTAAATAACCCAACATTCAATGCATAGAGCATATCTGGTTTTATGGCAATCCTAAAAAAATTTCCCTTGAACTTAGTCGATATTCAACAATCACACAATATTCTTAATTCACTTCTCCACTTCATCCACCCTACTCTCATCCTATGTTTCACATCCTCTTTGATCTCTCTATCTTTCTGGATTATTGATCAAGATATCAAAAACTTTCGCTCTTTGTTATCTGGTGACCATCAAGTCTTACAGCCCCTTCATTTTTGTTTCTACTCTTACTAACTTACATTCCATCTACTTTGTTTTAGTCCCACTTAACCGAAAACCTTTAGATTCCAGGGTGTCATGACGAAGTTCCAACTTGAAATTACCTTCAAGTATAGTTTCATCCATTAAAAATATATCATCTACAAAAGGCATACACCAATAAAGAAATGCTTAAGTTGTGGATTCTTAAAATTATCCTAATGGAGAGAAACCAAGGAAATGTTAAATAGATTAGTCATTTACAACTTATGGATCACATTTCTAAGACGTCCATTTTTCATTTAAAAAACAGCCTCATATATCTTTGATACTTCATGATCTAGTTTTATGTTTTCCTTGATGTCCATGACACCTTTTATAGTATTCTTTGGTTGTTGCATCCAAACAGTTATCTGATCATCCAAACCAAGAGAAAATTCCCAGCTTGGCCATATGACAGCATCAACTGAAAACTTGAATACCAAGGGTTAAGCAAGTTTTGCTGACTACCATGCCTCATGAAGCCGAGGTCCTTAGTTTGACTATTCCCCAAAGGAACCAGCTCCACATGATTTTCACAGCTTCACCCAGCGTGGGTGTGCATGGCTGAGGATATATCCTCATTGCTTCACCCCTTCCCCCACCCCCAAAAATACAAGATGAAGCAAAAGGAAAAAAACTCCATCTCTCCTATAATTTCCAAGGTCATTAAAATAAATCCTGTTATCTCAACTAATCAGTAGAGACTAATAGGAAATATTCATAACAGCAATAAACATTAATTATATTTATATGAAAGATCATTGAACTTACTTGTATTAACCTCGTCACCTCCCAAGTGAACAAACTTGAATTTGAAAATTTTGCTGAAATCTGAAAAAAAATACATATATATAATATAATTTTTTTTTTTTTTAACATTGGTTATTCCATTTTCCATTAATGTTAACTATGTTACTGCAACTCAAAAAAAAAAATTTATATTAATGCTTGCAGAAACTAAAGGTACCATTTTCTTAATGGGAACATTGGTGCAATGTTTTTTCAAGAGGAAATTGTGATATTACCTGATAGAATTCCATCTATTACTTTAAAGGTGAATTTGTTGCTGACATCAAGTGGCTCCGGACAATCCTTGGACGGCCACAAGGAAGAATAGCCAATCCCCCTAAAAATTTAAACTGTGAGCCCCCATGACAACTTAGTGCAAAGTCATTGCAAGAGCAGTTCATCTCTAGACCTTAGAAGACCATGATGCATATAAGAAACTAAAAATATCATTAGAGCCCTTTCTCTTCTTTGGTTGCTATGACTTTGTAAATATCTCAAAATGAACTTTAATTATATAGGGAAGTGTGACAGACATACACTAACATGTTGCTCGGAAAACAACCAATGCCTGTCATTTTTCAATTTGTATTGATTATACTTTGAGTACTTTGTTAGAAGTATTGGTTAAATGATTAAATTTATTATATCCCAACAGCTTAAGCTTTTGGGACAATCGGTAATTTAACATGATATCAAAGCATGAGATCCTGGGTTCGGTCCTTGTCTCCTCCACTCTACCTCCCATTTAAATTCCTACGTGTTGGACCTCACCTATTAAAAGGTAATTTCAGCCCACACGTGAGGGGGAGTGTTAAAAGTATTGGTTAAATGATTAAATTTACCATATCCCAACAGCTTAAACTTTTGGGACAATTGATAATTTGACATACTTAAAAGATTTACTTCTCTTTTTATGATTCAAAGCACTAAAACCTCTACATTGGTGTCTTCAATTTTTCTAGCTAGGTAAGTTCTTTAGAGTGGTGTCTTTGAGCTAAGAAGTTTTTTCAATTCACGGAACTTTGTTGTAATACTACGTGGTTGTAAAGCTTACTAGTTTGAGTTGTTAAGACAAGTAACAGAAATTTTACTAGCGGTATTAAAAACTATCTTCAAAAATTGGATCACAAGGTACTCTTAAACAATATATAAAGTTCATAAATTTTTATGGACTACCTAAACTGAAAAACACAGCAATTAAATTTTTTTTTTTTTCCCTATCATAAGGAGATAATAATTCAACAATCTTCTAGGATCTACAATTCTCCACACAACTTCAAGGCCAAAATGTCTTGCTAAGAGCATGTTAGAGAGCTATACAAACTTTTCTAGCTGCAGCTGGCAATTCTTTTGTTCAGTAGTTACATTAGGCCAGAGTGACAGTCCATGGAACTTATGTATGTGCAGAGTTTGAAGTGAAAGAACCTCTAGTAGTCATTGCTGTAGTGCATGACAAGATGTTCAATATTCCAAGAATCAGATGAAGGGAGAAAGATGAAATTTTAATAAAGAAATGCCAATGAGAAATTATTGTTAATCAAAAGAATTAAGATGTCAATCAATAATGCAAGAGGCAGTTTCAAAAAGCAGAAAGGTTGATTAGACAGGAAAAAAAAACAATAAAGGATAGTTTGTAAAATGCAGCACAAGTAACAGAAAGGATAAATTCAATGTACCGAGTATCAGGAATAAATAGATTTGTTTAAGGAAGTCTTTTTCTTTCTTTCTTTACACATTGAAATTAAACTACAATGAGACTTGGCAGAGGTAGTAGCTACCATGAGCGAGCATGTCCAGGAACATCAATTTCACCCAATACATTGATCCCTCGTCTTTGAGCATAACTGCAAAAATTAATAATCAATATATGAGAAGAATAATGAAAGATGAAGGTAATAACTAGACAGTGAAGTAGATTCAAAAATTACTTGCCTCACAATTTCTGCAGCATCAGCAAATGTATATCGTTCTGAAACTGAATATGCACCATCCCACAGTTTTGGATATGAAGGTATCTCCAAAGGGAAAGACTGTGTATCTACAATGTGCCAGTGCAACACATTCTGCAAGAAAGTGAGAGACAGTCAGCATATCAGTCACTTAGGCAAAAATATGGTATCACTTTTTTGATAGATAAAAGTATGGTATTGCATGGAAGTAAATTAATTGCTCACAACAATCAGAGGGATATATGTGTTCAAGGTAGAACTTTAATTTAGATACACCAAACTCTAGAAGACTATTTGCATTAATTGAAGCTGCATAAATTTTTATCACAGAAACAGTTGCAAATTGGAGTTTTCTGTTCTTGAGCATGGTTGGCAAATATGAATTGAAAACAGCATGCACTGAGTTATACAGCCCATACCAGCTTTGCATAGGCCATCGAATCAATAACATTCTTTATCACTGGCAATGGTAGATAGTGTCGAGATGTGTCTGCAACAATTTCATCCTCAAGTCAGCAAACAAAAATTTAAAATTTTTCTTTCTTACTTCAAATTGTCAATAACCAAAAGTGTCAGATCTACTTATGCCATGTTCTCATTTGTATCCTGAAATTTTGAGCTAGACATGTTAGAGTTATGTGGCACAATATAGTAATTTATAAAGCCTCTATCATGAACAAATAATTCTTTGATAATTTCTTGTGAAATTATTAGCATAAACTAGCGATTTATGAAATAGGTCTACTGGATATAGTAGAAAAAAGATACGACTAAACTCATATATGGTCCTTGACTGGTCCATATCCATCAATCATGTATCATACCATTCTAGGTACATGGTCAGACCATGATGGAATGGACATACAAGTTATAATTTCTCATACTATGAAAGATACAAAGGGCTAGGCTTTCGATAGGCAGAGCAGAACAATCTCAATAGTTCTTTTGTATGATGTTTTGTACAGGTTGAGCATCAAACTTAGTGGCCATACTGTATAATCTTTGATATGAAGTTGAACTTAATGATGCTTTGGATCAAATTTCTATCGACACTGCTTTTGTTCGAAGTTTATGGGGAAGTCCTTTCATTGATTGGGATGCTTTGGATGCTGTCCAGACTTCAGGAGGGGTCTTGCTAGTTTGGGACAAGAGGGTTTTTGAAAAGATGGATGTTATTGTTGGACAATTTTCTGTCAATGTCTTATTGAGAGGGGTGGTGGATGACTTTGTTTGGGCCTGTACAGGTGTATATGGCCCCAATGATGATGGACAGTGGTCTTTTTTGTGGGAGGAGTTATTACGGGTGCACGCCAGGTGGCCCATGGCATGGTGTTTAGTAAGGGATTTTAATATTATCAGGTACCCAAGTGAAAGACTTGGCTGTGAGTCGTGCAGCCCTGCTATGTTTGCCTTCTCAAATTTTATAGAGTAATTCTTTAGTGGATTTACCATTAGAGGGGGGCGTCCTTTACATGGTTTAGAGATTCTGGTATCCCCTCTATGTCAAGAATTGGCAGGGCTTTGGTTTCTCTAAATTGGGAGAAACATGTTGAGAATATATCCCAACGGGTGCTTCCTCGTGTTATTTCAGATCACTGTCCGTTTTTGTTGGAAGCTGGTGTTGTTCGACGAGGCCGAAGTGCCTTTAAATTTTAAAATATGTGGCTGCAAGCTGAGGGTTTTGTTGATAGAGTTCAGCAATGGGCTCTCCAAGTTTTATTTTGGCACAAAAGTTGAAGGCTTTGAAAGCAGATTTAAAAAAGTGGAACAAGGAGGTGTTTGGTGATTTGGTTTGGCTTATAGAAAGAAGAATTTGCTGACTGAACTTATGGGTTTAGATGCTAGAGAGGAGTCAGTGGGTCTATCAAATGAGGATCAGTTTCGTCACATTCAGCTCAAAGGGGACGTAGAACATTTGGCTTCTCTTGAGGAAATTTCCTAGAGACAAAAGTCTCGTGCTTTGTTTGTGAAGGAGGGAGATAATAATACTCATTTCTTTCATAGATTAGCAAATTCTCATAGAAATGCTAATCTAATTGAGAGGATAGAGGTGGACGGTGTTCTTTATAAGGATGAGGCTGATGTGCGCTCTCAATTAGTTCTCTTCTACTAGGGGTTGCATGAGGAAACTGAGGTGTGGCGTCTTACTATGGATGGGTTAGATTTTGCATGTATAGAAAAGGAAGAGAGGTTGTCTTTAGAGAAGGAGTTCTCGAAGGAGGAAGTCATCTAGGTATTAAGGGAGATGGAGGGTGATAAAGCCCCTGGTCCTGATGGTTTCACCATGGTTTTTTTTCACAAATGTTGGAGTGTTGTGGAAAAGGATGTCATGGATTTCTTTGATTACTTTCATCGGCACTCTGTGTTTGAATGGTCTATAAATGCTTCGTTTCTCACTTTAATTCCCAAGAAGTGTAATGCTGTTAACATTAAGGGCTTTCGCCCCATCAGTTTGGTGGGTAGTGTGTACAAGTTGCTATCCAAGGTGTTGGCTAATAGGTTGAGGGTGGTTTTGGATAATCTTATCTCTGAGTCTCAAAATTCGTTTGTTGGCGAAAGGCAGATTATGGATTCAATGCTTATTGCAAATGAATGTCTGGATAGCAGGTTGAAGAGTAGATTACCGGGTGTGGTTTGCAAGCTTGATATTGAAAAAGCATATGACCATGTGAACTGAGAGGCCTTGTTTTATTTGTTGGGCCGGATGGGTTTTAGGTTGAAATGGAGGGGGTGGATTAAGGCTTGTGTTACTTCTGTCCGTTTTTTAGTCCTAGTAAATGGTTCCCCTGAAGGTTTTTTTGGAAGTTCTCGTGGATTGAGACAAGGGAATCCATTATCCCCGCTTCTGATTCTTTTGATAATGGAGGTTTTAAGTAGACTATTGAAGAAGATAGAGGAGTGTAATCTTATTCGAGGTTTTCATGTGGGCTCTGTGAACTCTATTGGTGTGCGTATCTCCCATCTGCTATTTGCTGATGACACTATCTTATTTTGTGATGCCTCTATGGAACAGCTATTGTCCATAAGGTTGGTGCTGTCTTTTTTTCAGGCTTTTACGGGTTTGAAGGTCAATGTTGGGAAAAGTGAGATTGTCCCTCTTAGGGAGGTGAATAATCTAGATGCACTGGCTAATATTCTTCAATGTAGAGTGGGCAGTTTGCCTATGAAATATTTGGGGATGCCGTTGGGGACTTCTTTTAAGACAGCTTCGATTTGGAATCCTATTTTGGAGAAAATGGAGAAAAAGCTATCTGGGTGGAAGCGTATCCAATTATCTAAGGGTGGTAGGCTCATGTTACTAAAGAGTACTCTCTCAAGCCTCCCAACATACTATTTATCTCTTTTTACTATTCCTAAATCTGTGGCCGCTAGATTGGAAAGTATTCAGAGGAACTTTCTTTGGGGGTCTTCTGAGGGGTGTTTCAAATATCCTTTGGTGGCTTGGGAAAATGTGTGTTTACCCGTCGAGATGGGTGGTTTGGGGATTAGAAGTGTGGTGTCATTTAATCAAGCTTTATTAGGAAAATGGTTGTGGAGATATGGTCATGAAGTTTCCCATCTTTGGCAGCGAGTTATCTCCACAAAATATGGTTAGGGTCAAGGCGGTTGGTGTACTAAAGCGTGCAGGAGGACTCATGGGTGTGGCCTATGGAGAAGCATGAATGGAGGGTGGGAGAGCTTCTCTAAGCATTTGTCTTTTGTAGTGGGTAAAGGCACTCGTATCCACTTTTGGCATGATAGGTGGATAAGTGATAATACTCTAAAAGATCTCTATCCTAAGCTCTATGTGTGTTCAACGGTCAAGGATGCTTGTATTTCTGAGGTTTTGTGGATTCCAAAAGGGGGTACTGTTAGAGTTTGGGATTTAAGGTTTTATAGAGCTTTTGAAGATTGGGAGCTAGCTGCATCTTATTCTCTATTCCAGCTTATCCAAACTCGTATTCCTCAGGATGATAGGAGTAATACTCTTAGTTGACAGCTAAAAGGTGATGGTAAGTTTGACACCCGGTCTTATTACCATGCGATTCAGGGTGCTTCGAATTCTTTGTTTCCTTGGAAGGGTGTTTGGAAACCAAAGATTCCTAGGCGAGTGGCATTCTTTTTATGGACAGCTGCACCTGGTCAAATCCTCACTTTGGATAATCTAATGCTTAGGGGTCGCCCGTTGGCTACTTGGTGTTGTATGTGTTGCTGTGATGGGGAGTCGGTAAACCACCTTCTTCTTCATTGTCCTTGGCTACTTGGTGTTGTATGTGTTGCTGTGATGGGGAGTTGATAGACCACCTTCTTCTTCATTGTCCTGTTACTCATTCCCTATAGACTTTTATGCTTCAAGCTTTTGGTATTCATTGGGTTATGCCAAGTTCAGTGACAGGTTTGTTATCTTGTTGGCATCATTGGCTTAAGAAACATAATTCAGACATTTGGAATTTGGTTCCAGGGTGCTTAATATGGATTGTGCGGTTGGAACGAAATCGTCGTTCCTTTGAGGATAATGAGAAAACGTTGGATGAGTTAAAGGTTTTATACCAACATAGTCTTTTGGAGTGGTCTCGTTGTTGGGGTTTTACTTATTGTTCTTCTCTCTCTGAGTTTATGTCTTCCCTTAGCTTAGTGTCCTGATTACTCTTTTTGTTGTGCTGTTTGTTCTATTATTTCTTGTTGTTCATCATCATGAACACCTTGTACTTTTCCCTATTTTCTCATTAATAATAGTTTTCTGATTACCTATCAAAAAAAATCTTTACAATTTCTAGAAATCAAATAATGTTAAATATGCACATTATAATTAAAAGGAGAAAATAGAAAAATAGGAATTAAAGATTGTTAAATATGAATATCATATCCTCAAAGATAGAGGATAGAACATATCAACAATAAAAAAAAATATTGTTCAGGAGTAAATGAAAGGCATCTCACCTATTAAGAGCCCTCGAAAAGAGAATCTTGGCTGATCAATAACAGTCCATGGGACCATAGGAACCTCAATTACCCTAGTTGTAAAGTTAAAAAGGCACAATTGGCTGAATGTCTGTAATATTTAATTTTAAAAGAAACATTAAGGATTTTTACACGTGTTCAATTAACTAAGAAAAAAGAAACTTTTTTTTTTTTTGATAGGTAAAAAGAAACATATTTTAGTGTCATAAAAAGCAGCACATGACCTGAAATCCATGCAAAGCCCCATAAACTGTATGTGCCTGCATCATTTCAGACTACAATTGATCAAAAACCATAAACTAATCAAAAGCTACAACACAACCTATGCTATAATCATGGATTATTGGTCATGTTGTTTGAGGTTGCCAAGTGCAAACAACACGTTTCCATCTTAGACACCAACATTGGCTACAATCCAACTAATTTTCCCCCCCAATCGTATTTATTCCAGGGACAATTTAGAAATATATAAGACAAGAATTAACAAATTTGTGGAGATTGACTTTATCAAGTATATTCAATGCGGAACAAAATTCCATGAATAGTGTATTGAACAGAAATAATTAGCTTAGTTTTAGCACTAAAAGATTAGAATTCAAGCTGCCTAAAAATACAAAGCTGTGGCCAATATATGCAATATGATTGAAGCTTTTAGAAATAACTTACACTTGTTAATTTTTCATGGTTTATGGTCCAACCACCTCAGAATTTGTTTAAGATGTATTTTATAGTTATAATAGTCTTCATAAAAATGTGTCAATATTTCCTTAGGCTATTAGCTCAATGGAGCAAAAGTTAATTTGGTAAGACGAATACTTTAGCCTTTTTTCTATGTTGAAATCAATCACCATGTATGTAATGAGACATTAAATGTCACAGCAATATTTTCAAAGAATGACAGATTTACTAATTCTTGCTTTCATTCTCCATGTTAAAGAAAGATACCCTTGTAAATATCCTCAAGAGAAAGGTCAAGGTAATTCTCAATATGTCAAGGCAAATCTGAAGAACCTTATTTATATGTAAATTTTCAACGTGTGAAACAAAATTCAATCTATGTCAAGTGATAATGTCCCAAAACATAGCACAAGAAAACTGCATAATTGTAAATTTAAGCATGTGGTAATGCAGACTTATAATCACCAACACTAAAGTTTATCAAAATGAAACTTCATATGGTGCTAAGAAGCAGAAAAGGGATTATTTTCACCCACTTCAAGATAAGCATAACCAGGCTTCCCAGATGCAGGAACTGATAACTTGTATGACTCATCAATACCATATTGTAACTGCACAGCAAAGAAGAGCTTTCAGTGATTGATGTCTGCATTCATTTATTTTAAATAAATAAATAAAAGCACATATGAAATTGGAAATTTCCTCAATAAAATAGTCTTGGAGCATTTTGAACAGTTGAGGCAGATAAGCCAAGAGACTATATATATGAAGGTATGGAAAGAGAGATGAACTTAGATTATAGAAGCTACTATATTTATCTCCAAAACTATTACCCAATACAGTAACAAAAAATAAAAAAATAAAAACCCAAGCAAGTCCCTTATTTCCCTTGTTTGAGAAAATAACGGGAGGATTTAACACATTATCCAATTGTTCAGATTACTTCTTCTTCTCCAAAAGTTTACACCAAGCAACATGAAAATGAATGCACTTGTTCCTTACACTTATAAGACCCAAAAGAAAACCATTTTACACAAATCCTCAATAGAAACTAGCCAATCTTTTATAAATATATGAAAAATAATAAATTCTATCTTCAAAATCATTAATCATGTTCATGCCCACATGCATAACTCGTTGGAAATAGACAAAGGAAAAAAAAATGTAATCAGAAAACATTATCCAGTGCCAAATGCCAATTCATGAGGAATTAGAAGAAAAAAAAATTGCAAATAAGCAAAACCCACATAGAAACATCAACCAACTCATGAAAAGAAACAGTACCTGATCATCTGCTGACAAAACAACCACATGGAGACCCTGAAGCAGAAGCGAAGTATCAATCTTAGAAAAATTACCATCTACAACATGAGCCACCAGTACCATATCCAGCAACCTTGAAAACCCATCCTTCAAAATCCCAGAACCATCATTGTACCTGGTCCCCTCAGTGTTGAGCTCAAAATCCTTACTCAAGAACAGACTTTCTTGTCCATGGCTCACAGAATGTGGCATTGGCCATATGTTCAACCTGTCCACACTAACACCATCTATTGCAAGCACTGCTTGAACCAACAACAACACCACCAATAACACCCACACTATCTTCCCCATCATCAAAAATCTGTGTCAAAGAAGCTAATGCACAATGGGGTTGTACCAATTTGCACAATACTACAGGTAGGTAGTATTTGGTAATAGTATTATTACCTACCAAACAAGATCGGGAAGGATTGGTTTTAATTTTATAGAGAAGCAAAAGTGTGGTTTTTTTTTTTTTTTTTTTTGGCTGGATAAAGCAGAGTGTGGGGTTTGTGTGGAGGAATCTTATAGACATAATAAACAAAACAAAAGAATGGAACTTAGTGTTTGGCTGCTGAGGACAAAGAACGTGGGTTAAATAGTTAAATAGGAGGGAATAAATATGGACGTTTGTTTTTTTCTTTTTTTTCTTTTTTTTAACTCTCTTTCTTTCGCATAAAAGTTGAAACTATGAGTCAAGTCTTTTTTTTTTTTTTTTTTTTGTTAAGAATTAAAAATGATTACGCCCTCCGTCAAGACGTAACTCTACAAGTTTCGTCATATTATCTTGCCCATTTTGCTTCTGTTTCTTAATAATATTTCAGTTTTTCTTTCTTAAAAAAAAAAAGCATATATTGTCCATTTATAGGTGATTTTCTTTCGTAGAATATTTTGTTAACTTTAATTATGTATCAAGGTGCATACATAGACCATAGGTGTGATTTTATTTTATGAAGTTAGATGTGTCACGTTTATTATTATATTTTGGCAAAAATGTAAAATTGACCATCTAATTTTCAATATTTTTCATTTCAGTCCTCTAACTTTCAGTTTTATCATTTCAGTCCTCTAACTTTTAATTTTTGTCAATGTGATATTCCGTTAAAACTCAGTTAGCTACTGTTGTTAAGGGTGTTAAAACGACGCCGTTTTGGTTTTTTTTTTTTTTTGAATTAAAAAAAAATAAGAAAAATCTGTAAAAAAAAAAAAGAAAAAAAAAACATTTAACTTCATCACCTCCACTGTGGACTCTCCCAACTCCCCCTCCTCTTTTTCTTCATCTCCTCAAAATCATCCACACACTGCTTCAACTTCATCTTCTTAACTCACTTCCTCGACTCAGCGAGGTCCAATGAGCATTGGTACGCTATTCTCGGGGAGGAGTCAGGTCATGGCTCCGACATTGGTTAGAGTCCAAATGTGGTCCATCGCCTCCGTCGTACCGAAATCGATGAAGGAGGACTTCGTTCCCTCGTCGGATTCCATGGCTGCAGATCCGTTTGGCATCGACGCCGTAACCTTCTTCATCTTGGGCCCCCCTCTCTTTCTCTGTGACAGCAACTCATAATTACAAAGCAATTCACCGTCACAATTAATATCAAAAAAAGAAGAAGAACGTGAAACACAGAGCTTATAAAAGTGATGGATTCTATTCTGAAAATTAAAGAAGGAACAAAAAAAAAAAAAAACTCCAGCTCTGCTTTTGGTTTTGAAGTAAAGGAAACAAAAAACTAGCTGTGAAGAAAGTTACAAAGAGAGTGTTTATAAAGAGAAAGTGCCACCGTGGAGGTGTTGAAATCGCCGATTCCCAGTCGGTCATTGAGTCCATCGTTTCCTTACATTTTTTTTTTTTACAGATTTTTCTTATTTTCTTTTAATTTCGAAATTTAAAAAAAAAAACACTCTTTAACCGCATCAGCTAACTGAGTTTTAATGGAATACCACATTGACCAAAATTAAAAGTTAGAGAATTAAAATGGCAAAACTAAAAGTTAGAGTACTGAAATAAATAAATAAAAAGCTGAAAGTTAGAGGGCTAATTTTACATTTTTGTCTTATTTTTTTGTTCTTCAGTGAGCACGTTTATATAAAACAAAAACCATAGGTGTGATTATTTTCTAAAGTTTTAGTCATGTATCAGTATCACACAGCATTATTACTCGTTGGTGATTTTTTTTTTTTCCTAAAGTTGGTTCAAATTTCATGTTACATATATTGACCAAATACATATGTATGATTTTATGGATCCATTCAAATGTTTTCCTAAACAACAAAAATGAACTTATCTGGGTGTGTCAGAGTCAGACTTATTGCAACTGGGTCCACTAGCCTGATAATCCGAACCGTTGATAATAGTTTGCTAGATCTAAATCTTAGCCGTTCGATTTTGATCAAGTGATGGCAGTGCAAATAATTACCATGAATTGAATCCTATCCTATGTGCAGGCAAGCTAACCATTGCCGAAATTCTTTAATGCTTACCATATGTGTGTGTATATATGCATCATGCATGTAATGGACAACTACATGGAACATTAATGCAGTCGCGGTGAGCCCTTCCTCAGAGTTGAGGAACTCGGAGAGGAACATCTTCCCTCCTGCCCTAAGGGGGGTAATGTGTAGAGTAGCACTATGAGGGAGAGCAATATAGTAAGTTAGCAATAAAAAAATTTGATTAAGTAAAGTAGCATTTTGAGTTTTAGAAACTCGAGATCAATATTAAAAATCAAGTCTCAGAGACTCGCTTTGCGAGTCTTTGTGCTAGATGAGCTAGACAGAAAATGCCACATAGATCTCAAGTCTTTAAGACTCGATTTTTAAAAAGCAAAACCGAGTCTCCAAGACTCGATTTTGGTACTTGAGAAACATCAGAACTGAAGAAGAACCCATCTGACGACGAAGAACATCAATGAAGAAGAACCCATCTGACGACGAAGAACATCGACGAAGAACAGATCTGAGGAGGACGATCTGAACGACGAAGAGGACGAAGAACAGATCTGAGTGGGACGATCTGAACGACAAAGAGAGGAGAACGATCTGAACGACGAAGAGAGGAACGACCTGAACGATGAAGAGAGGAGGACAATCGGACTGACGAAGAAAGGAACGCTCGATCGTCACGGTGCAACAAACCCAGTCTCCGATCCCGATCGTCACAATGCAGTTCACGATCTCTTCTTCTTCTTTTTTCCTTCTTTTCTTTTTCTTCTCTGTGGATCTCTTCGTGTTCTTGCATTGTCTGGAACTCGAGTCTTAGAGACTCGAGTTCTTCTTCTTCTTCTTTTTTCCTTCTTTTCTTTTTCTTCTCTGTGGACCTCTTCGTGTTTGTGCTGTCTAGAACTCGAGTCTTAGAAACTCGAGTTCCACGTGAAATTTTTATCCACATCAGCCAGTCAGGAGTCTGGAACTCGAGTTTTTAAAACTCGATTTGCTATTGAACTCGAGTTTTAAAAACTCGAGATGCTAGTTGTCCACTTTCTTTCACAACTTGTCAAATAACAAAATTCTCCTAATAATAAAGTTAAATGGAAAAAAAATTCTACCCTAAGGACTCAAAGGCCCAACCCGTCCGCTCCAATTGAAGGTGTGCAGAAGGAGAGTGAGGTCAAGAAATGTGAGGGTTATCAGACTCAGGAAAATTTTGTAAAAAAGGGCTTAGGGCCCAATATCTGACTCCTCTTTTTTGTAATGGGCTTTGACTTGTAATTCCTCACTCTCTAATTCAATGACAAGTATTTTTCCTTTCCTTATGACAATTGTTCTGTTGTTGCCCTTTATTTTTTTACTTTGTTTTTCCTTTGTTGTTATGATGAAAGTACGATTAATTGTGGTCATCAATCCGAAGAACTCAAATCAACCTAGAACTTCTTAAAAATTAACTTTCCTAAGGCAAGTAACCCGAAGAGTCAAACCTAGCTGAGGTCTGACTCAAAACTTTTTGTAGGAGTTAATTTATCCAAGGTAGGTGACCCGAGGAGTCGAACCTTGCCGAGGTTCTATTCAACCCTTTTTAAAAATTAATTTATCCAAGACAGGTGACCCGAGGAGTCGAACCTTGCCAAGGTTTTGTTTAATTTTCTTTTGTAAGAATTAATTTACTCAAGGCAAGTGACTTGAAGAGTAGAAACTTGTGGAGGTTCTGTTTAACCATTTTAAATAAAAATTCATTTACTCAAGACAGGTGACCTGAGGAGTCGAACCTTGTCGAGGTTCTATTTAATTTTCTTTTGTAAAAGTTAATTTACCCAAGGCAAGTGACCCGAAGAGTCAAACATTGCCGAGGTTCTGTTCAACCCTTTTTAAAAATTAATTGAGGAGCTGGCCCTTGTGACCCTAGGTCTGATTACCCATCATAACAGACATAGTAATAGGAAAGCATAGAAAAGACAGGAACTTAAATCAAGTCAAAAATATGAATAACATTAGCACCTTTTATTAATAATAGTATCTATGCAAGTTATTTACATTCCATGGTCGAAGGAGTGTGTTTTCTTCTAAGTCCTCTAGGTGATAAGCCCTTGTCCTAGCCACTGATGTGGCCCGATAGGGCCCTTCCTAGTTAGGCCCAACTTCCCCCATGTAGGGTTCTTCATGTTTCCCACAACCTTTCGTAGGACCAAATATTCAAGAACAAAGGCTCTCATCCTGATGCCTTTATCATACCCCTGACTAAGTCTCTGCTGGTAATGAGCCAACTTGATAGTGGCAACCTCCCTCCTTTCTTCGATCAAGTCCAAACTTGTAGAAAGGAGTTGGTCATTCCTGCTACTGTTAAACTGTTCGGTCCTCATCATCAAGAACCCCGTCTCCAAACTGATAACTGCCTCGGAATCGTACGTCATAGAAATTGGGGTTTCACCTGTCGACCTTCTCGGCGTAGTGCAATATACCCATAGAACGTGAGGTAGCTTGTCCACCCATTTACCCTTAGCCTCGTCCAACCTCTTCTTCAATCCATCCATTATAACCTTGTTAGTAGCCTCAGCTTGTCCGTTGCTTTGCGGGTAGGCTAGTGTGGAGTACATGTTCTTTATCCCCAAGTCACAATAGTATTTTCGGAAGGCTTTGTTGTCAAATTAGAGTCCATTGTCCAAGATGAGAATGTGCAGCACACCAAATCTTGTGGCAATGTTTTGCTAAACGAATCTCTTCACGTCTTAGTCTTGGATGTTAGAGTGGGGTTCTGCTTCAACCCACTTTGTGAAGTAATCAGTCCCGACAAAGAGCCATCTTCAATTTCCAATGTCCTTTAGGAATGGTCTCACAATGTCTAGCCCCCATTGTGCGAAGGGCTATGGGCTAGAAAGAGGGTTGAAGGTCCCCTTGGTAGATAGATGTTCAGAGCATACCTTTGGCAATGGTCACACCTCTTAACAAACTCTTTAGCAAACTTAGGCATATTGGGCCACCAATATCCTTGAGTTAGAGCCCTGTGCGACAAAGACCTTCCCCTAGTGTGACTACTACAAACTCCTTCTTGAAGCTCTTCCAACAGAGCTTCTACTGCCTTGGGATATACGCACAAGTAAGGCTCGAGAAAGAGCGTTTGTACAATTTTTGTTCCTCAGACAGCCAGTAACGTGGTGCCTTCCTTCGAATCTTCTCGGCCTCAGTTCTATCCTCGGGGAGCGTCCCATTCCTAATGAATGATACAACTGAATCCATCTAGCTCGAATCAATGTGCACTGCATTTACTATGATAGGCCAAAAACGTTTTGACCTGTTGTGATGAATTAACCAATTAATTAACCAAGCGAATTAATTAGATTCAATTACATGCAATGAACGTGGTAGCACAAACAAATCACCAATTGAACTAAGTATGCAGCAGAAAATAAATTGACACTGTGATTTATTTACGAATGGGAAAAACCTACACAACAAAAACCCCATTAGGTGATTTTAAGGTCACCACTCCCAAAATTTCACTATTATCACAACAAGCGGTTACTAGTAAAGGAATCTCAGTACCTTATACCAACTTACAGTTGAACCCTTATCCCAATACCTAATTGGACTTGTTCTGTGGTGACAATTTCTCCTTTTGATGCACGGCTCCCAGTACGTAACTAACCAATTATGCGGATCCCAGTACGCGACTTCAATCACTAACTAGAGAAAGTTGTTGGCTGCAAAGTTCTTCAGTTCATCACACGATGAAGATCCAGAAGATGCTTGGTCACAAAACCCAACGATGTACAAACACAGCAACTTCTTTACAAGAATGATGAACTAGGGCAAAACTCTGTCTCCGATCACAATTTGCTTGAACAAACTTTGCTCAACACTTGTGCAACTTGTGTCTACTTCAATGGCCCTTAAAATAATCATTTTATATGTCTAGGGTTAAAAGAAAAGAAAGCCAAAACACATAATCACGAATTAGAGTCAAAACAGAACTGAAAATCTGTTTTTCATAAACCTCGACAGATACCCTATATGTGAGCTGCTGTCGAGCCTCGGGGCTGAACAACTCTTTAAACCTCGACAGATGGCTAGCTATCGAGCTTTAATGACAGGTACTTTCTTGGCTTGAATCTTAGACAGACTTGCATGGCTTCAACACTTGATCTTGAAACAAAGTTTCTTGAAGTATTAAACACATCCTAGTGTTAGGATATGTGCCTTTAAATCCTATTGTATGATACTATGTATGATATTATGTATTTCATCATGTGAGAAATGATGTATGACTTAATATTGTGTTTAATAAAGTTGTTTTATTCTTATCTGAAATAATAGTAACATGAATATTCGGACATTATCAAATAGTCCATGAGATGCATAGTATGTGATTTATGTGATTTAGTCACAGAAGATATAGATCACAAGTTCTTTGTAAACTCAGAATTTTGGTTCGTAGTCGGTGATGAAATTTGGCATTTCATCTGCGAAGACTATAATATATTAACTACGATGATTTGTCTTGATCATGGAAGTGGTGACTTCTAGTTAATATGTTGATATGTTTTAAGAGTTAAGACATATTGAACTAGACTGCTGTGAGATTTATTATTCTCCTAACGACTGTCAATTGAATAATAAATCTCACGACTTGTATTCACATGAACTCTTAATCCTGAGAGAATAATAGACCTGATCATGAAATGTAGGTTGCTTTGATATATCAGGAGTGAGATCTAAAGTAACGGTCAAAACCTCAGTATGTTGGACAGCCACATTTAGTGTTGATGGAACATATATTCTCAAGATGGAATTCATAGTCTCTTAACGGAGATATAAAGTATTCCGTTGAGATAAGTTTAATGGGTTCAGTTATTCAGAGAGTTAGGCCTAACCACTTTAGTAAGACTAAAGTATATATTTATGAAATTGGATTTTATAAATATATGGTGAATAACTCAAAAGGATTAAACCGGGTACTCAAGGATTAAGATGTAGTAATTTACAAAGTGGCAGTCTATATTCATGACTTTGTATTACTACGAATATTTTATGAAGGGGTGGCATATATAATAAAATCTTGGGATATAATTTATTAATGAGGCCTAGAGTGCAATTATATTTATATAGTGGTATTAAATATAATTAATGGTAACCTTGGACTTGTCAAGAGTTGACAGAAAAGCCCAAGGCCCATTGGAGCTAGTGTCTTATTTGTTCCCTTTTGGTCCCACTCCAAGCCACACATTAAAGCCCAATTGGGAAGGCCCAAAAGGCTAGCCCAATTAGATAATCAGTTATGTGGAAAGAAACATACATAATTTTATATAGAATAAAATGATTTGTATGTTTAATGAATAAGAATATAATATAAGGAAGAGAGACACTCTTTCATATATTCTCTCTAGAAAACATAGAACTGATTGAGAGACCACACATCTTGGACATCAAGTGAAATTGGAGTGAAGATTGAAAGTCTTCCCGAGTTCTTCTTCATTCGGTTTTGAATTTCACCGTATCAAGGTATACTCTCTTGTTCTTATATTTTGAAACCTACATAGTGCATGTTATCAATTGCGAATGAAGTAGATCCGTTTATTTTCAGCTGCGTATGTTTTGTATGCAATGCAAACATATATATTTCCTAACACCTAGATCTACCCAATTACAAGTAAAGTGCATTTTGTCAAAGGATTAGCCAATTACATAACATAATGACATATGTTCCTAACAAGTGAAACACATATGTCCTAATAATCTCCCCCTTTGGCAATCCGTGACAAAACCACAACAAACAAATGAACATATGAGAGAAGTCATAAATCACTCAACTCATACTCACTTGTTGAATACAATAAAATCTATCCTAACACAAACTCTTGAAAAACTTTGCAAGAAGAGAGTTTATGGCAAGTAGATTTTGACAACCGGTATTTCTGAAACACTTAAACAAAACTCATCAAAGCATCTTAATGTGAAACAGAAATAATAGATTGCATACAGGTAATAAGAAGTATGTGCATAAAGAGAGAAAAGAAACAACACATGTAAAGGTAGGTGAAAGAAATATACATCAACATATAAAATAAATAAATACAATGTATGTCAAAAATGGTCACAAGACCTAAGGTACATGAACAATGTATCAAAAAAAATAGAAAGAAGAGAAAAAAGATACAAGTAATCCTCACTACATCCCTTAAGATATCAACACTCCCCCAAACAAAATGGTCCTATACTAACTCTCCCCCTAAGTGTGACTACTCTCACATCAAAACTACTCCCCCTTTTTGTCACGAGTGACAAAGGGAAGAGGGTCAAGTAGACATCTCATCGGTAGAGCTAGCATCTCCATCATCTTCAGAAGCAGCAAAATCAGAAGCCACTAGAGGAGGTGGAGGAGAAGCCTCAGGAGCGAAGCCACCCATGACCGCCTGCCGCCGTGCGATACTGTCGACACAAACATTCACTTGATACAACTCAGTAGAAAGTGTATCAAGGCGAGCATCCATGCGCTGAAGCTGTGCCATGATGTCTCCGAGAGTCACATCACCCATAGAAGAAGAGTGAGCGGATGTGGATGGAGCAGATCGGGATGGAGCCAAATGGGAAGGAGGAGCAGCTAACCCAGTCTATCATGATCGAAACTGCGCCTCGCTTTGTATAATGGTAGCAGCGTCTATGGCACACATGATAGTGAAGTGTTCGAATGAGGGAAAAGGAATGGAAAAATGGCTAAAAATTCGCGTGATAGTTGAAAGGAAAATGAGCTTATCACGGGTAGCCATATCCTTATAAACATCCATAATGGAAAGAATAAAATGTAAAGAAAAGTCTATAGTGAGGTGCTCTAGAAGGGATAACAAAAATCGAGCACGAGGCTCTATGATAGAGTTGTAGTGAGAAAGTGGGTGCAAAACAAAAGTCATCACCATGTTCAAGAATCTAGGACCTTTAGCAAAAGGCCTACATGATATGAACAGACACTCACCCCAATCAGAAGGGCGCTCACAAAAAGCAGAGATCATCTCGTCTTTGGACATAATCCTCAGAATCGGGGTAGTCAAGATGCTCTACCCTCGAGACACTGAGTACATCGGATACCAACTCCGGTGTGACCATTATGCACGTACCTCGAACGCGAGTATGAAAGAGAGATACTGAATAATCAAATCCATGCATGTCAGAGTAAAACTCCTGGATTAACACATAAGGACAAGTGACCGGGACGTCACACAGTGACTCCCAACCCTGACTGTGAATGACATCGGGTAGGTCAGTGTCAGCAAAGGGTTCTGGGACGGAGCAGACTTACATTTCAGTGCCATAGACACGACTAACGTAAACAGAAGAGAGAGAGAGAGAGAGAGAAAGAGAAAGAGAAAGAGACAATCAGAAATGTCCCAAATACAATTCAAATATATCAAGATATATTGAAGTGTAATAACATATGCATGGGAATGCATGAACATGTGACATGCAACATAAAAGCAGCATGGGCTCAGCCCAATCCAATTCTAACAGCACACAATCAAGTTGCACACATCTAAATGCATGATAATACTGTTATAATATTTATGTGATGTAATGTATGAGATTTTAAACTCATTTAAGAAAAAATTCATCCCAAAATTTCAACAAAAACTCATCAATTTTGAAAAACCCCAAAATCTAGGTTTTAAAACATGAAATGCATGTAAATGAAAGAGATTAGAGGCTTACCAAGTGAAGAAAATCCTTGAAAACACTTGAAAATCACTTGGAATTGAGGTTTGGAGTGAGAGAGAGTGATTTGGGAGGTGAGAAGACAAAGCTATCGAGAGAGAGATCGAGAGGAATGAAGTCCGAATCGCATAGAACCTATTTATAGAACCTCAGTAAATCTCAACAGATAGAGGTATCGAGAGGTGTCGAGAACACAAAACGTCAACAGATGAATTTGTCGAGGATCTGTCGAGGGACAAAACAAAGAATAGATAAAAGAAGCTCGATCGATCCACCAGGTGTCGAGAAGCTATCAAGGATCCAAAAGGAATCTCGATCGATCAACCTAGCTGTTGAGAGGTGTCGAGATTATGATAAGAAATAGTTTAAGAGCTCGATAGATAGCCAGGTGTCGAGGAGGTGTCGAGATTGCTTAAAGGCAGTTTTTCATGAAGGGAAAAACACAGACTTGAATGCAATCAAGCATACAACTCAACCAATGATCCAAACACCATTTTAAGCTCTCAAAATCATCTCTCGTCAAAAGAATGATAAGCATTTTGGTCCCAAAACACACACACACACACACACACACACACAACAAGTCTAACCAACTTTATACTTTAAAAACAAGTTAAGGTAGTTTAGTGAGCATACATTAACACATGTAAACTTTATGATGGCTAAATCACATTGTACCTGCACATGTATCAAGAGTATCAAAGAATATTGGGTGTTGTGTGTCAAAAAAATCGCAAGATTGCATAAGGGTATACATGTTATGACGATTTGAGATATGAGAAAATCACTTTAACTCACTCACAATCATAACTGTTTGATGGGGACTATCACCTTTGAGGTACATCCTATAGCTCCTACATCTCCAAGAATATACGCTTGCAATCATATCTAAAAGCATTTTTGATCTTTTTGCTTTTTATTTTTCTTTGCTTATTTTTCTTTCTTTTAAGTAAACCATGCATGGGCATATATAAGAGAGAAAAGAAATACGCAATGATGTTAAGCTTATGCCATTGCACTTTTGCTATGCCGAAGCATACAGATATCATCTTATGATTGGCGAGTAACAGTGGTGAGATAGTTATTTATGTCTTTCTCTTATGATTTTTTTGTCCTACCCATCAAAAAAAGTGATACGAGTGTTAAGAACAAAAGATAACTTAATCTTACTCATCACATACACAAGCCATAACTCACTTGCTTAGTTGTGTATAGAGATGCTCATATAAGCTACACGAGATACAAATTTTAGAGAAATTTGTTTCAATGGCCATCTAAGGTACACAAGTACCAATGTACACAAACACACACTGTTTTTGTATTTTTTTTTTCAATTTTTTTTATATGAAAAACAAAACAAAGCAAAATTTGAAAAATAACCAAACAAAAAACATGTTAAACAAAAAAAAAAAACAATGCATAAAACTAGACTAACTCAAAGCACGATAGCAAAACACTCAAGTAATGCAAACAAAAAGAAGAAGAGGAGAAAGAAAGAAAAAGTGATAGAATCACTTAGTTCGTTTTTCCTTCCACACCTTGAAGAAACCTTTCCTTTGAGTGAAACCTTGAACTGGAGGTGAAGGGGAAGAATTAAAATCGTTCAAGTTAGAACGGAGTTTTGAGAAGATCTCCAATGGGAGCAAAAGAAGGTGGAAACTGATTTTGAGTTTCCAATGCAATCATGCCGTTGCCTTGTTGAGTGGCTAACCACTTATAGCAATTTGGTCGAGTGTGACCGGCTGCACTACAGTGATGACAGAGATGCTGCTTCTTCTATTTCGGCTTTTGAGAGTTAGCCTTTTTAGCCCTAGGGTTTTTAGTCTCATTCTTAGCAATTTTAGGAGGTGCTCCTAAGATAGAATTACCTTTGTCTATGTTCTCACTAGCTAATTTATTTTCAACATTTATGTTCTCAATTTCAACATTATTAGCAGGTGGAACAAACACAGTAGAACTAGTAGAAGCAATAGTAGGAGAAGAGAAATCATACCCTAAACCGGTTCGATTTGAAGCAGATTTCTAAATGCTGAACATCTCATTAAGCTTCACACTTAAAGTCCTTTCCAGCTGAGCTCTGACTTGAAATAGTTTTGCCTCAAACTTCTTAATCTTCTCAGCCAAGAATTTTTTCTCAAACCTCAGTGCTCTAATAGTTTGATTTGATTCATCAAACTTTGTGGAGAGCTCTTCACACTCAAGCTCCACATCACTGAGCTTCTTGGTGGTCAACCTATACAATTTCTCATGCTTTTCTGAGATCTTGAACAACTTTGCATAGGCTGTGTGGATG
Organism: Lithocarpus polystachyus; assembly: GCA_033629205.1. Lineage (NCBI taxonomy): Eukaryota > Viridiplantae > Streptophyta > Magnoliopsida > Fagales > Fagaceae > Lithocarpus > Lithocarpus polystachyus. The sequence continues at coordinate 69,460,122 of CM066162.1, forward strand.
TCATCTTGTTCATCCATCTTCTTAAACTAGGACTCCACCAATTCTTGTTCTTCATCCATATCTTCAACAATCCCCTTAGTAGGATTAATAGTGGCAGTGAAGGCATTTAAAATTCCATCATCCTCATTGTCGGAATCATTTTCAAACTTGGTGTCGCTCAAGGTAGTAGTAAATGCCTTGCTCTTCCCAATGCTTTTGAGATATGTAGGACACTCCTGCTTCATGTGACCGAACCCTTGACACCCAAAGCACTTAGGTCCTGCAGGAATAGTGTACTGACCACCATCCCTAGCATCCTTCTTCCCTTTGTCTTGGTTCTTGAATTGAGAAGAACTAGATTGCCTACGATCCTTGTCGAAGCCCTTTCAATTTGCATTCTTCATAAACTTCTTGAATTGCCTGGTGATGTAGGACTTCATCTTGGAATCTTCATCGTCTGAAGACTCATCAATTTCATTGTTCTTGGCTTTCAATGCCATGCTTTTGCCCTTAATCGACTTCCCAATTCTGGACAAACCCAACTAATAGGTTTGTAGATTGCCAACTAGCTCTGTCAAAGGAATCTTGTCAATATCCTTTGATTCCTCAATCGCCATAATCTTGGCATAAAATCTCTCGGGTAGAGATCTGAGCACCTTTTTCACAATCTTGAGTTCAGGAATGGTTTCCCCAAGATTGAAAGCTGAGTTCACTACATTCTTAAGCTTGGCATAGAACTCATCAAACGACTCATCCTCCTCCATTTTGATTTCTTCAAAGCTTGTAGTGAGCCTCTGCAGCTTTGAATCCTTGACAGTCTTAGTTCCCTCATAAGTTGTCTGGAGAATGGTCCATGCCTTCTTAGCAGTTTCAGTAGAGGATATCTTCTTGAATTCCTCATTAGTGACTGCACTAAATAAAGCATTCAATGCCCTGCTGTTGAAGTTTGTTGCCTTGATCTTTGCATCATCCCAATCGGTCGGCGCTTCCTTCAGCTTGGTCCAGCCAATCTCTACAGTTTGCCACACCTTCTCATCTAGTGATTGCAAGAAAGCTCTTATGCGTACTTTTCAGTATGCATAGTTAGTGCCATCAAATAAAGGAGGTATTATAAGAGACTGTCCTCTATCCATGACAAACAAGGGTCAATGGATCAACACAACAAAGATTAACCCTAATCAGAGTGTGCCTGCTCTGATACCACTTGATACCCCTTGTGATGAATTAACCAATTAATTAACCAAATGAATTAATTAGATTCAATTACATGCAATGAACGTGGTAGCACAAACAAATCACCAATTGAACTAAGTATGCAGCGGAAAATAAATTGACATGGTAATTTGTTTACGAATGAGGAAAACCTACACGGCAAAAACTCCGTTAGGTGATTTTAAGGTCACCACTTTCGAAATTCCACTATTATCACAACAAGCGGTTACTAGTAAAGGAATCCCAATACCTTATACCAACCTACAGTTGAACATTTACCCCAATACCCAATTGGACTTATTCTGTAGTGATAATTTCTCCTTTTGATGCACGGCTCCCAGTATGTGACTAACCAATTGCGCGGATCTGAGTACGTGACTTCAATCACCAACTAGAGAAAGTTGTTGGCTGCAAAGTTCTTCAGTTCATCACACGATGAAGATCTAGAAGATGCTTGGTCACAAAATCCAACGGTGTACAAACACAGCAACTTCTTCACAAGAATGATGAACTAGGGCAAAACTCTGTCTCCGGTCACAATTTGCTTGAACAAACTTTGCTCAACACTTGTGCAACTTATGTCCACTTCGACAGCCCTTAAAATAATCTTTTTATATGTTTAGGGTTGTGAGAAAAGAAAGCTCAAACACATAATCACGGATTAGAGTTAAAACAGAACTGAAAATCTGTATTTCATAAACCTCGATAGATACCCTATCTGTCGAGCTGCTGTCAAGGCTCAAGGCTGAACAGCTCTTTAAACCTCAACAGATGGCTAGCTGTCGAGCTTTAATGACAGGCACTTTCTTGGCTTGAATCTTGGACCGACTTGCATGGCTTCAACACTTGATCTTGAAACAAAGTTTCTTGAAGTATTAAACACATCCTAGATCTACCCAATTACAAGTAAAGTGCATTTTGTCAAAGGATTAGCCAATTACATGACATAATGACATATGTTCCTAACAAGTGAAACACATATGTCCTAACATACTAGTTTGGGGGCCTTGCTGTCATGACTTGGGGTCACTAGATTTTCTACCATTATGACCCTTGGCAAGCTTTCTTCTATAGAAGTGGCTGAGGTTGCCAACGAATAAGCATGAGTGTTCTTACACCTAAATACTTGGTTTGTTGGAAAACTAATGCTCCATTTGATAGAATTAACAAATTTTAAACTCAAGTTGTTAATTAGATTTATTATGAATAAACCTTGTTAAAACAAACAAAAATCAATATCATGTCAATATCATGCACAGCGGAAAAGTAAATAAGATAAGATATGATAACTTAGGAAAATCAATGAAACAAACTAGTTTTACAGTAAAAAAACCTAGGGGGAAACTTTCCCGAAATGCAATTCACTATAGTAAAGAGAAGTTCCAGATATAGTACAAAACCTTTGTCCCTAGACTCTACAATCTCGTAGATGAACTTACAGCAGAAACTTTCTACCACAGCAGAAACTTTCTACCACTTCAGAACCTCTGAACTCTTCAATACATGAACGCCACCCTTTTGCACGGATCTCAATACGTGACTAACTCCAGCAACTTGAAGATGTTGTTGGCTGCAAAGTTCTTCACTTCATCAACAATGAAGATCAAGAAGTACTTGGTTACAAAACCCTAAGGCGTAAAAAATGCAGTAACTTCTTGCAGAGAGAATAAGGCACTTGGTCACTTTCTGCATGTGTTCTTCCTATGTAACAGCCTTTAAAATAAGCCTAATATATGTCTAGGGTTGTGAGAGAAGAAGCCCTACACATACATGTCAACATGAGCTGAAAATCATATCTAGAAATTTTGATTTTGTAGATCTAAAAAAATTCAGCTTCCGTCGAGCTTTGTTCATTAAGTCTCGATAAATACTATTTCTGCCAAGGTATCTGTCGAGCTCTAATGAACAGCTTTTCTTCACTTGTTTCTTGGTTCAATCCTCATGACTTTAATACTTGGCTTGAACAACATGTTTCTTGAAGTACTAAACTCATCCTAGATCGACTCAATTACAAGTAAAGTGCATTTTATCAAAGAATTAGCCAATTACATAAAATATGTCCCTAACAATCTCCCCATTTGGCAATCCGTGACAAAACCACAACAAAACAAAAAATCATGAGAGAAGTCTTAAATCACTAAACTCATAATCACTTGTTGTATTACAAAATAAATCTATCCCTACTACAAATTCTTGAAAAACTTTGCAAAAAGAGAATTCATGGCATGATAGACTTTCACACTCTATCTTTCTGAAAAACTTAAACAAAACTTATCAAGGCAACATGTATGAAATAGAAATAAAGATTGCAAACATAGAGAAACATGTGTATAAAGAGATAAAAGAAACAACACATGTAGAGTTAGTGAAGAAAACATACATCATATATATATATATATATATATATATATATCAAAGATAACCACAATGTATATAAAAATGGTCACAAGACCGGTGTACAAAAAGCTAAAAGAAGCTCTTAAAACAACAAGGAGGTAAACACTCCGCCTAACAAGATGAAACACAACTCCCCTTACAAAGGCATGTATTTCTCCCCCTAACATGTAGAATCTTAAAAAGAAACCACATTTTCCCCCCCTTTTTGTCATGATTGACAAATGGTACAAGAAACTATAAAACTTCACCCAAGAAACATAAAGATGATCAAGGGGGCACAAGGAATCCATATAAATGCATGACTGTAATGAAACAAGATGCTATGAATGACAAGATAAAAGAAAGATGCAAAACATGTGAAAAACAATGCATGCAAGAGGGTCTCGACAGATTGAAAACTGTCAAGATGCTACGAGAGAAAACCCAGAAATCTCGATGGATCGAGGATCTGTTGAGAATCTATCGGGTAGATGGAGAGCTCAAAAATATTGCTTGATGGATTGAGAACTTGTCGATTATCTGTCAAGATCTTAAGAAGAAGGCATGATAGAAAGGATATTTGTTGAGGATAAGTCAAGGAGTAGTCGAGCTTGAAGAAAAGAGGTTTTTCAAGAAGGGAAAAACACATAGAGATGAATGCATAAATCAAGCTACTCACTCAAACATCAAACCAACAAATTAAGCTCTCAAAACTCATCTCAAACAAGATGCAAAGTATATAGATCCAAAACACACACACACACTAAACAATTCTAACCAATTTTTATATTTCAAAAATAAGTTAAGACAATATAGTGAGCATATATCAACACATGTATCTCCTATGATGGCCAAATCACATCGTACCTGCACATATCAAAAGCAGTACAGAATTTGTGTGTTGTGTGTGAAACATAGCAAGAACGCATAAGTGTCTCATATTATGAAGATTTGAGACTAGAGGGAATCAAATGCACTCATACACAATCATAACTACTTGATGGGGACTATCACCTTCGCGGTACATCCTATAACATTCACATCTCTTAGAAACACGCATGCAATCATTTTTAGAAACATTTTGATTCTTTTTGCTTTCATTTTTCTTTGCATATTTTCTTTTTGAACACGTCATGCATAGGCATATAAGAGAAAGAAGAAATATCCAATTATGTAAGCCAAAACATCACAATTTTGCTATGCTGAAGCACACAGATGTTATACATGATTAGCAGGCTTTAGTGGTGAGATGGTTATTTATGCCTTCCTCTTAGGATTTTCTAGTCCTTTTCGTCAAAAAGAGTGATATGAGTATGAAATATAAGAGACAATCTTAATCGTACTCATCACAAACACGAGCCACAAAGCTTACTTGCTTAGTTGTGTATTGAGATACTCACCTAAGTTACAAGAGATATAAAGTTTAGAAAACTTTGTTTCAATGGCCATCTAGGGTACACAAGTACCAATATACACAAACATACATTGTTTTTGTATTTTTTTTTTTATTTTTCTCTTTTCAATTTGAAAAACAAACAAAATAAAGTCTAAACAACCAAACAAAAACAGACAAACAACATGAAAGTATGAAATAGATGCAGATGCATGAAAACATGACTCTAAAAACAGATAAGAAATCAAGCAAGAAAGTCCTACTCTAGATAGAAAGAAATAAAGCAGAGGACAACAGAAAAAACAATTAAGTCTTAGGCTCCTTTCTTACCCACACAGCATGAGTTTTTGGCTGTGAAGATGAAAAGACACATGTCCTAGTATGTCTACTTAAAGCCATAGAAGAATTAAAATTTTCTTGAAATTAAGTTAAAAAGTTCAAAGTTTTTAATAACTCTCCAAACAAAAATGTAGTTCCTTGAGAGGAAACCTGTGACCGTTTGGACACTTGCTTTTGAGGATACAACTTAAAGCAATTAAGACGAATATGTTCAGAAACACCATAATAGTGACCAACATGAGTAGTTTTTGTACTACTAGACTTCCTAAAGTGAGGTCTAACAAAAGATTTAAAATTAGCCAAATCAGTTTTGGATTTCATACCTTTATCACCTTTCTCAGATTAGAGCATAAAAACAGTCTTTGATTTTAAAGCCATGGAAGAGGAGGGATTGGAGGAGTCAACATATCCTAAGCCGGCCTTATCAGAACTAGGCTTTTGAGCACTCAAGACCTCATCAAGCTTTGCACTAGCCATCCTCTCTATTTGAGTTCTAGCTTGACTAAGCTCTACCTCAAGATTCTTGACCTTCGCTTCTAATGAGGTGTTCTTTACAACAAGAGTCTCAACTAACCTTGTAGTCTCATCTAATTTGACTAACAGTTTAGCTTTTACAATTTTTACCTCATTAAGCTCTTTTCTACAAAAATGAGAAGTCTTTTCAGAGTTTAGAAATTCAGTGTATAGCTTATCATAAGCTTCTGAAAAAGTCAACTTCTTGGGTTCATCATCATCAGAAGAATCTTCATTGTCACTAGCACTCTCTACAATCACCTTATCGGTTGTGGCAGCAAAAGCCGTAAAATGACCACATTCATCCATATACTCATCAGAAGAGTCATTCTCAGTATCACTCAAGGTAGCAACCAACCCTTTACCTTTTGAATTCTTGGTCTTTTCCTTTATAAGATAGTTTGGGCACTTTATCCTCATATGATCAAAACCTTTACACTCATGGCACTAGATAAGGGGTTTCTCACTCTTACCCTTCCTAGATGATTTAGATTTCCTAGCAGGTTTGTCCTTATCTTTTTTCTTATATTGAAGAAGCTTGATAATCTCATTAACTATGAAGGTTAGATTCTCATCCTCATCTTCATCTACATCTTCATCTTTAGAGTCATCAATCTCTTCCTCTATACCCATTAGAGCCATGTATCTACTCTTTCCACCTTTTTCCATTAAACCTAATCCCATCTTATAGGTTTGAAGGTTTCCTACAAGCTCAGTCAAAGGAATTTGATCACTGTCCTTCACTTTTTCAATGGCAGTGATCTTGGCATGGAATCTTTCAGGTAAGGACCTAAGGATTTTTCTAACAATTTTGGATTCTGCTATAGATTCTCCAAGGTTGAAGGCAAAATTCACAATATCCTTGAGTTTAGCATAAAACTCATCAAAAGTCTCATCCTCCTCCATCCTTATTTCTTCAAAACTACTAGTGAGTCTTTAAAGCTTTACAGTCTTTACTTCCTTGGTACCTTCATAAGTGGTCTCAAGAATGGTCCATGCTTTCTTGGCAACTTTCGTGGATGGTATTTTCTTGAATTCCTCATTGGTCACCCCACAAAACAAAGTAATCAAGGCCCTACTATTGAAATTTGCTGCTTTGATTGTTGCTTCATCCCAAACCATCGGCACTTCCTTTGGCTTAATCCAGCCAACTTCAACAGCTTGTCATACTTTTTTACCTAGAATCAGCAAAAAAACTTTCATACGAACTTTCTAGTACGCATAATTAGTATCATCAAATAAAGAAGGAATCAAAAGATATTGTCCACGATCCATGACATCGGGGGTTAATGATCACATTCAGGAAATTAATCCAATCAGAGTGAATCTGCTCTGATACCATTTGTTGGGAAATTTAGACCCCGTTAGATAGAATTAAAAAGTTTTAAACCCAAGTTGTCAATTATTAGATTTATTATGAATAAACCTTGTTAAAACAAACAAACATCAATATCATGTCAATATCATGCACAGTAGAAAAGTAAATAAGACTAGAAATGATGACCCAGGAAAACTAATGAAACAAACTAGTTTCACAGTAAAAAACCTGAGGGGAATTCTTCTCGAAAAGTAATTCACTATAGTAAAGAGAAGTTTCAGATCTAATACAAAACCTTTGTTTCTAAACTCTACAATCCCCGTAGATGAACTTACATTAGAAACCTTCAACCGCTTCAGAACCTCTAAACTCTTCAATATATGAATGCCACCCTTTTGCACGGATCCCAGTACATGACTAACCAATGTTATATGGATCCTAGTACGTGACTAACTCCAGCAACTTGAAGATGTTGTTTGCTACAAAGTTCTTCACTTCATCAACAATGAAGATCACAAAGTACTTGGTTACAAAACCCTAAAGCACAAGAAACACAGTAAATTCTTGTTGAGAGAATAGGGTACTAGGTCACTTTCTACTTGTGTTCTTCCTATGTAACGACCTTTAAAATAAGCCTTATATATGTCTAGGGTTGTGAGAAAAGAAACTCTACACATACATGTCAGCATGAGCCGAAAATCAGATTTAAAAATTCTGATTTTGTAGATCTCGAAATATTCAGCTTTTGTCGAGCTTTATTCATCAAGTCTCGATAGATACTATTTCTGCCGAGGTGTCTGTCGAGTTTTAATGAACAACTTTTCTTCACTTGTCTCTTGGGCCAATCTTCATGGCTTTAATACTTGGCTTGAACAACATGTTTCTTGAAGTATTAAACCCATCCTAGATCTACCCAATTACAAATAAAGTGCATTTTGTCAAAAGATTAGCCAATTACATAAAATATGTCCCTAACATGGTCCATGGTGAAGGTTCCAAAGCAGGCCTATAGTTGTTTTATCTAGCCCAAATACCACTACATTCTCAGATCATTGAACTTAAATTCACCTTAAACTTGTCCCACTACCAGCCTTGAGTCACAAAAAACTTTAACTAACTCCCCCCCGAGCTTTTTGACAAAGCTTAGGCCGGCCAAGAGGGCTTCGTATTTTGCATCGTTGTTGGTGGTTGAGAAGTTTAATCTCAAGGATTTCTCAATGGAGATGTGCTCCAGGGATATCATGACAATCCCAATCCCTGAACCTTTCTGATTAGCGACCCCGTCCACATATAGCTCCTAATATGGTGAGGGGGATGCTAAAATGACCTTCACTTCTCTGCCTGCTCTATCATGTTCCTCATTCTCTCCTCATTTTGCTCCTTCAGTGAATTCTGCCACCAAGTCGGCCAGAATTTGCCCTTTCATGGCAATCCGAGGAAGGTACTTGATGTCAAACACTCCCAAGATGGTCCTCCATTTCGCCACTCTCCTTGTGAAGTCTGATTTTCGGAACGGAGCTTGCAGGGGCAATTGGGTGAGGACTATAACTGTGTGCGCCTAGAAGTAATGGGCTAGTTTCTTTGTGGTGTGTATGATGGCTATGATGGCCTTCTCTAGGGGGAGATATCGTGTTTCCGCTTCTTGGAGAGATTTACTCACATAATAAATGGGCTTTTGCACCCCTTCCTCTGTACGAATTAGAACTAGGCTCACTACGTGGGCCTTGATTGCTACGTAGGCATACAAGACCTCTTCTTTTTTGGGTCTAGACAAGATTGGAGAGTGAGCCAAATACTTCTTTAGCTCCTTGAAAGACCTATCGCACTCCTCGGTCCAGGCAAAGTCCTTCCATTTGTGCAAAAGTTGGAAGAATGGTCTACATCGGTTAGCCAATTGAGAAATAAATCGGTTTAGAGCGGCTATCATTCTGGTCAAGTGTATACCTCTTTCGGGTTCTAGGGTGGGTGCAGATTGTGGATCGCCTTGATCTGATCGGGGTTGACTTCTATTCCTCGATGGGTAATTATATAACCCAAGACTTTCCCAGACCTTACCCCGAAGGAACACTTAGATGTATTCAAACGCAACTTAAACTTTTTCAAGATTGAGAAGACTTCATCTAAGTCTACCAAGTGCTCTGATACTTCCTTGCTCTATACTGCCATGTTGTTGACATAAGCCTTCACATTCTTTCCCAACTGAGCTTCGAACATCTTGATTTCCATCCTCTGGTAAGTAAATCTAGCATTCTTTACACCAAAGGGCATCACTTGGTAATGATAGTTCTTGGTTGGTGTGAGGAAGGCAATCTTTTCCTGGTCGAGTAATGCCAATGGAATCTAGTGATAACCTTTGAAAGAGTTTAAGAAGCTCATTTGAAAAATGGCCGAAGGTTACATTGATAAGCTAATCAATCCTCAAGATCGGGAAGGGATCTTTAGGGCAGGCTTTATTAAGGTCAGTGAAATCCACACTAACTCTCCACTTGCTCGTCTTCTTTTTGACAACGACTGTGTGAGCCAACCACTCGAGATAAAAGACCTCTTTGATAGACCCTAACTTTTTCAATTTGTTGACCTCTTCTTTCACCGCATTAGCATGTTCCTTGGAGGACTGCTGCGGTTGTTGCTTCCTCAACATTACTGCTAGGTTTACTTTGAGGTGATGACATATAAAATCAAGATTGACCCCAGGGGCTTCGTATGCGCTCCATGCAAACACATCCAGGTTGTTTCTTAGGAAAACCAGTAGTTGAGTCTTCTCGGCCAAAGGGAGTTATGTCCCTACTTGGAAATACTTCTCCTCGTCCGACCCAAGGACCACTTTCTTTAGCTCTTTGCACTGAACATTGGCTTTCGCTGTCTTATCTAGAGCCTGAGTGTCACTACTCATTGATTGCTATGATGCGGGGATTGGGTCAAGGTGATTGATCTGCAGCGTTTGATATCTTACAGCAGGAATCATGCATTGTCTTGCCACAGTTTAGCATCCCAATAACTCCCCGACATGCCCTTCCGTCTGGTACTTCACCTTCATATGTAGGCTAAAGGAAATAGAACCCATAGCATGGAGCTAAGGCCTTACCAAAATTGTTGTGTAGGGGGAACAGGCATCCACAACAATGAAGTCCACTTCTACCGCCTCGGCCCCCGTCTGAACAGGCAACTTGATCATCCCTCTTGGGATCATTGTCTTTCTATCTAACTCGACCAAGGGGACATCGTATTTTTATTGAGATCTTCAGGCTTCAATCCTAGCTCCTTGTATAAATCAGGGTACATAATCTCATCCCTACTTCCCTAGTCTACCATCACCATTTTCACACCAAAATCTCCAATTCGTAGTCTGACCACAAGGGCATCGTCATGGAGCTAGAAAGTTCCTACCTTACCAGCCTTGGAGAAGTGCAAGACTGGTTCCTCCTCGCCTTTTCTCTGCTTGGTTTCCCTGTGCTTCTCTCTTTTCTCGACTTGTGGGGAGATGGGCATAATCCCAAACGAGGGACCAATCTCCCTTATTGGAGTAGTAAAAATGACGTTGATGGTCCCTAAGGATGGACATGGTGCCATGTCCCTCTGAGGACCAAAGTCTGATTGCTCTCCTTGTCCGAATGGTTGGTGCATGAACTACTTCAAATTTCTAGCCTTAACTAACTGATCTAGAAAATCTCGTAGAGTCCTACAGTCCTTGGTCGTGTGGCCTCGGTCCTGATGATACTGACAATACAAGCTCTGATTCTGTCTAATGAGATCCCCCCCATCTTATTTGGACAATTGAAGTAAAGCTTGCTTTTGATCTTCTCCAGCACATGATATACATGCTCTTTGAATATGGAGTTTACTGTAAATGCATTATGCTAGGGTGCTTGGTTGTAGAACTCCCTCCCCGGCCTGTTGGGGCGAAAACTATAAAGTCGAGGATCTCTTCATTCGAGTGTGAATAGCCTTTCCTTTACCCTGAACTTGGTCGACTTCCACCCTTTTGTACTCCTCTATCCTACCCATCAACTGGTGCATATCCCATGCAGGCTTCATAATGAGGGATTTTCTCAGGTCCGAGTTCATGGGAAGCCCCATTTTGAAGGTGCAAACCGCTACATCTTCAAAATCCCCATCAATCTTATTAAAGAGCTCCCAATATCTGTCTAAATATGTCTTCAAAGACTTTCTGTCCCTCATGGCCATAGAGATCAAGGAGTCCAAAGGTTTGGGGACTTTGCTACATATAATGAATCTGGCGCTAAATACCTTTGTTAACTCCTCATATGACCTTAGAGACCCCTCCTCCAGTCTGTCGAACCATCTCATGGCTATGGGGCCAAGGCTTGATGGGAAAACCTAACGCAAAAAGGCCTCATTTATGGAGTGGATGGCCATCCTTTGGTTGAAGTGGCTTACGTGCTCCATTGGGTCTGTTTTACCATTATAAATTGTGAAGGTTGGCTGAGTAAAACAATGGGGCAACTTAGCATCCTCAATGTAGCCCGAAAATGGTGACTAAGAGATCTGGCACAAAGCCCTACTCATGGCATCACCCCCTATATTCCCCGGGGGAAGTGTTTAATTCCTTCTGTAAGGGTGTCTTTCTCCCCTCACCGAGTGAGAGGGTGCCCCATGAACGTTGCCTCATGGGCTTCTTGTTCTCCTTCTATGGCTCCGCTCCTCTTCTGAGCTAGAGTTTGAACTTGGCGTTGGGCTTTTGTGCTCCCTCACATGTACCCTTTAATGAAGCTGCTATCACAGATGGCGAAATTGCACTCTAAGATCATACACCTCTTGGTCCCTCGAGGTTGCCTTAATGAAACAAAGTAACTCTGGCATATATGATCAGACCGAACAAGTGAAGCCCTTATACTAGGAGACTAGACTTGCGCTCGGTCCCCTCTAGGCTCCATGTTCACAAAATCTTCTCTATGCTTAGACCCCACTAATCCATGTCCTTCACTTTCGGCTATAATTCTACTTCTTGCTGAATTTGCCATTCTTTAATCACTCAAAACTGTGCACAAGGATTCAAGATGACCTTCCCACAGACGGCGCCAATTGTAGTGGACTAAACTAACAACCAAACCCAACCTGTATGTGACTGGGCTAAGAGTGGAGACCCAATACAATTAATTTGTAGATGTGAATGGTCAAGGTCAACACTTTGATCTCTTGTAATCATGAGCTGGTAATTAAAGAAAATAGATTATCAAAGATGACAATACAGATAAGGAACTATATCAGGAAAAGAGAAATTCTTATTTAAGTCCTTCCTCGAGTAGGCCGAGGAGCAAATGTTCTTTAGGAATACATTTCTCGGTTTTACAATGGTCACTTTCTCTCTCCACTTCCCTATTTCTCTTTTTGAACTTTTTCTGATCCCCTATTAAGGAGGACCTTCCTTCCTATATATAGCTACTTAGATTGCATCCCAGCCTTCCACTTGAAGGGCTATTGATTTTTCTTTAGATACTTATCCCATCACTGCTTTGCTGCTGGTGGTAGAAGAGGCTGCAGGCTATAAAGGCACTATTCAGGGGTTATTCTGTCATCAATGCGACATGTTGAGTTGGTATATTGCATTGAATGTGGAAGTGATGGGTGCTTTATCTGGAAGTTTCCTCTTGCTCTAACTTGTACGTCACTACTATCATCTTCAGACATCAAACTTATGGCCTTGTTGACTTGTTTCCAATCTCCCAAGAAGTATCCCTTCCTCGGGCTCCTCGAACGGGTTGTCCTCCTTGATTTCCTTGACCTAATTGCCTTGACTAGGCTGTGCCTAATCTGATGAATAGTTGGGCCCAGTTACACCTTGGGTGGATCCCAATTGATGATTCCTTGTTTTCGGGCTTTCGCCTCTCACAAAAATAAAACACATTTGGCAATGAAACTATTTCATCACTGAATCATGAATTTTGCGAAGAAAATATCTAGCAACAAAATGGTTTCGTCGCCAAAAGTTAAAAAAAAAAAAGAATAGTCGAACCTTTTAGCAATGAAATTTTTCATCATAATACTTTTGGTGATGCGGTATATGCAACGAAACCAATTTCATCACCAAAAATCACATTTTGTTGTAGTGAGGAATGGGCATGTGGTATGTGTGAAAAAATTATACCTCAACACTCTCTAATCATTACTGTCAACTTCTAGCTTTCTCTTCCTAACCTTTTCTACCCTATTCCTTGTGTATTTTTTTGATACTTAGGATGACCAGTGTAGGTTTCCTTTTATAGTACAGGGAAGAACACATGGTGTACAAGAGCATGTGGCAGCACTTTATCAGAGCATGTGACAGCTAATCAATAGTACAAATTTGGTCACTAGAGGAGAGAGTAAGGCGTAGCTGCATGAAGAAGGTGTGTATGGGGAGGACAACGCTAGTCGTGATTGTATGAAGACATGATCGTGGGCTTTGCCTCTTTCTCAAGCTAAAGGGGGTGCTACACGTGTGTGGTGTACTGCCCAAGCAAGGTGCTATCTAGTGAGAAGGTCAAGCTAGTGCAACACCAAAATAGGAAGGGACCAGTACCTCTCTCAAGGTAATGCTTAGTGATCAATACAGTGCATCAGAGAGTGTCTCCCTTTCCTTCGGCTTTGTGGAGCTCACGCCATCGAGGTGCTTAAGGCTTAAGTTCTCTCACCCAAGCTCATTGCTTTCTTGGCTTGGCTGTTGGGGTTTATCTCCTAAAATCCAATTTATTGGCATGTCATAAATAATTAAATTGATTAATTATATGAGACCATCTATAAATGAACTAATGGGACATTATTTTTATTCATGAGATGCATAGTATGTGATTTATGTGAAAAGTCACAGAGGATATAAATTACAAATTCTTTGTAAATTCAGAATTTTAGTTCGTAATCGATGATGAAATTGGACATTTCATCTGCGAAAACTATAACATATCAACTAAGATAATTTGTCTTGATCATGAAAGTGGAGACTTTTAGTTGATATGTTTTAAGAGTTAAGACATAATGAATTGGACCGCTGTGAGATTTATTATTCTCCTAATGACTGTCAAATGAAGAATAAATCTCACGACTTATATTTACATTAACTCTAAATCCCGAGAGAATAATGGACTTGATCATGAGGTATAGGTTGCTTTGATATATCAAGAGTGAGAAATATCAAGAGTGAGATCTATAAGTTACAATCAAAACCTCTGTATGTTGGGTAGCCGCATTTAGTGTTGATGGAACATATATTTTCAAGATAGAATTCATAATCTCTTAACGGAGATATAAAATATTCCCTTGAAATAAGTTTAATGAGTTTAATTATTCAGAGTGTTGAGCCCAACCACTTTAGTAAGGAGTTATTAAAGTATATATTTATGGAATTGAATTTCATAAATATATGATGAATAATATAAAAGATTAAACCTGGTACTCAAGGATTAAGATGTAGTAATCTTCAAAGTGGCAGTCTATATTCATGACTTTGTATTTCTATGAATATTTTAATGAAGGGGTTGCATGTATAATAAAGTTTTGGGATATAATTTATTAATAAGGCTTAGAGTGCAATTATATTCATATAGTAGTATTGAATATAATTAATGGTAACTTTAGACTTGTCAAGAGTTGACAGAAAAGCCCAAAGTCCATTGGAGTTAGAGTCTTATTTGTTCCATTTTGGTCCCACTCCAAGTTACATACTAGAGCCCAATTGGAATGGCCCAAAATGTTGGCCCAAAATGCTAGCCTAATTAGATAATCAGTTATATATATATATATATATATATATATATATATATATATATATATAAGGAGAGAAACATACAGATTTTCATAAGTGTTTTTGATAAAAAAAAGTTTTGATTAAGATCACATAAGAACATGAAATGGTTTGTATGTGTGTGCTGGACACACTCTTATTCTCTTATTGGAAACTGATTGAGAGACCACACTTCTTGAGTATTAAGTGGAATTGGAGTGAAGATTAAAGGTGTTTCCAAATGCTTTTACTATTTTGTTTTGAATTTTACCGCACCAAGGTATGCTTTCTTGTTCTTAAATTCTGAAACTTACATAGTACATGTTATCAATTGTGAATGAAGTAAATCCGTTAATTTTTCGCTGTGTATGTTTTGTACGTGATACAAACATGTATTTTTCTAACATTGACTGCTCATACGTGTAAGGTCAGGATGCAAACTTGAGGGATAAATCTTTCGTGTCCCTCTTTTGGGCTTGATGATTGTACAACTAGCTTTATAATTGTCAATTGAGTTTAAGTTGTGCTTTATAAATCCCAAAAAAAAAATAAGTAATACAGCTAGGTCTTATTTTTTTTTTTATATAATTTATAAAAGAACACTTTTAATAAACAAGTCAAGCTACGGGTTAGCCAAGACGGGTCGGGTTAGGTTACTAATCAACTCATTTTTACTGGGGGGGTCAAAAATTTAAGTTTGGGTTGGGTCCAATTTTTCCATTTATAAATGTAATGCAATACGAAGTCTGTGACTACTTAGTGAATGCCCAGAAACTAGCTTTTTATATATTTAAATAAATGGTAAATTATCATTATATATTTAAATAAATAGTAAATTATCATTTCGACCCCTAATGTTTATATTATGTGTCAATTTAGTCAACGTTAATGATGATGCAAATCTTAAAGAAAGGATGACATGAGCTTAGAAATACTAAAGAAGCCTGTTTGAAAGCAAACCAACGACAGTAATGCCGGAGAGAGAGAGAGAGTGAGAGAAAAGGTTAAGTGGTTAATTACAATAATATGTCAAATAAATTATGGCCACTATTGTGTTTGACGAACAAGAAATTGGAGCGAAAAGCAAATAAAGTCTGGGCCGATTAGATCACTTCTTTGGGTAATCCAACAAGTAAAGGAATTACTATAACCCGAGAATTGTGGAAGGAGACTCCAAGTTTGTATAAAACTATTAATGTTGGTGTCTAAGTGAATAAAGATAGTTGGGGAATATTGTTAGATGATATTAAATGTGCGTTTGGATACCGTTTATTTTGCTAACAACTGAAAACTGAAAACAATAAAAAAAATAATAAAAAAGTTACTGTTTGAGCTTTGGTTACTGTTTATAAGTCTGATTGCACTGTTCATGTCCCATGAACAGTGCAAGAGGCGCTGGACTTAAAAAAAAAAAAAAAAGAAGCCAAAAACGTAGACTTAGAAAACGTAGACACCAAATCCAAACAAACACAATAGACCTTTATTATAGATATTTTCTTTTGGAAAATGCTACAGCTATTATAAATTTTTGCTTCAATTATTTTTCTAACTGATTTTATGACCTAGGTGTCTAATGTTACATCAACATTTTTTTTCTTCATAAATATGATAGAATTTTAACTTATGGTGTCTGCTCCATGATCACCAATTGGTTTTTAGTTAGGCAGAAGTTGAACACTAGAATTTTTATTCGGTGATAAAAGATTTTATCAGTTGAGTTAATTGCAACTCAATATATCAACTATTTAACTATAAGGTTTCCGTAATCATCAATTGATTATTTATATTTTATTTTTAAAAAATAAGGGCTTTAGCCCTCCCTCTCCTTCATCAATTTTCCTTTTATCTATTCTGCCACCTTCCTCTCCTCCCATCAAGTTATCGAACCACCTCAAAGCCAACAAAAATGCCTTCGTAACATTTTGTTGACAAAGTGACTTCTGAGTTGAAATCTACCCTTGAACATACGAAGTCTTATAACTCTCTTTCCCTCTCTCTCTCTCTCATCAACCAACAAAGGGAGACGAGAGAAATCTAGGTATAGTCTAAGGTTGGGTGCAAGAAACCCAACAAAGTGATCAGGGAACATTTTGTATCTTTCATTTACTTATTCATTTAAAAAAAAAAAAGAATAAACACTTAAAAAATCAAATATTTGAGGATTTCTAATGAAACATATTTAAACCTTTTCATGTCATGTATGAAGAAAATTTCCACTTAAAAAAAAGTATTCTTTTTAATACTTATTCTTATTTTAATATAATAATTGTTACTCTAAGTTAGAGATAAATTATAATAAAAATGTACCACAATGATGTAAATTATAATTTTATTATAAAACAATATCAATACATTCATATAAATTTCATTCGAGAGATCCCAAAAGATAATCAACAAAGTTTTTTTTTTTTTTGAGAGGTTCAACATATGGCGTCTGCTTTTGATAATAGTTCTTTATTATTAGACCAAAACACCAATCAGTTTCTGGTGTAGGCAAAGATTGAACATCGAATCTTTTATTCAACCATTCAAAACTTTACCAGTTGAGCTGACTAAAACACACATAATCAACAAAGTTTTTTTTTTTTTTAAGAATCAAGACGGTGAATTTTATTAAGAAGAAGGCAAATTTGCCTGATACATTTCAAAACAATGGGATGGAACATCTTCCAACCAAATAGAAAAATCTGTGACATGACGTACATGACTAGCAAGGTTATGAGCTACACTATTTCCTCCTCTACCAACATGTTGGAATTTTACATGATTAAGTCGCAATGCCAAGTCTTGTGCCTCTTTTATTAGCAAGCCAAAGGGCGCCAAATTTGACACCTGATCCGTGAGGCCTCTGATGACTGAGGTGGAATTGCCTTCAAAAATAACCCAATCAAAGCCTAGTTCTGCAGTATGTTCTAAAGCCCGTGTTGCTGCCAAGGCTTCCACCCCTGCCACGGAGCTAGCAAGTTGTATATTCTGAGCTAAGGAGACCGTAGCTAAACCTTGGCTGTCATGGATTATCACCCCTAGACCAGCTCGACTAACATCCTGGAAAATTGCCTCATCGAAATTCACTTTATACCAGCCTAATGGTGGTGGTGACCACCTTGCACGTGGTCTAACCGTAGGTGCTGCCATTGTCTTCTTTGGCTGTGCAGACCGATTCTCCATCAACGCCTCAAATGCTCGCTGCACTATAAGATTTAGAGGAAAGCCAAGTGGGGCTGTTTTGACCTTATTTCTTCGATACCAAATCATCCAAATCTGCACTGCGAACATATCAGCACTACAGCCCGATTCAAAAACATGGAGGAGCAGATGAGGAAAATCTTGGAATGCTTTTTGGTCTCTGAAATTCCATTGGGGGTCTTCGTTCCACACCTGTGCAAGGGTCGAGCAAGACCATAAAGCATGGAGAGCATCTTCATCGTGTTGTGCACAAAGAGAACAACTAGAATCTTCCACCACACAGCGACGTTTCAGGTTCTTCAGAGTAGAGTTGGGATGGCATTTTTGCAAGCTCTCCATAGAAAGTTCCTGATTTTACATGGTACTGAAAGGTTCCATATTCTCTTCCATAGGGGCTTCATCAGCTCGGCTTGGGTAGAAGTCTGGGAGGTTGCCATTTTAGCTTCAGTTTTTAGGAAGTAGTAACCTGACTTGGTAGAGTATTGACCGGTCTGGACATATGGCCAAAAGAGAGAGTCCTCTGATGTGGTTCGGCCCAGTGGGATTTGTGCAATCAGATCAGCTTCCATCTGAGTAAAAAGATTAGGCAGCAATTGTATATCCCATTGTCTAGTTGTGGGATTAATTAGATGACTCACCGTGCATTTTGTAGTTTAGCCGTCCACGTGTTGCAAAGAGTGAAAGTTTTCCTAATATACGAAGCCGCCTTACCTAACTCTACCTACAATCGTTATAGTGTTTGATTTGGACCAAATATTTATAAAACTGGATCATAAAAGATTGTTGCATTCCAGTTCACCAGCACCAGCCATGTTCCATTGTCCAACGATGCCGTCGATCCATATCAAATCCAAGTTCTATAGTCTAAATCCCTTTATTTATCAAATAAATAAATAAATAAAATAACGTCTGAAATCCTTAAATACTTTGGTGCGTGCTTATAAGCTAGTTTTTTTACTTTTTTTCTTATTTTTTTCAAAATTCAAATATATTTTGGCACACTTTTAACTAAACATTTTGTTAAATAAGTTGTTCCAATCGGATTGCTGAATTAGAACTTACTTAATTTGTAAAAATCTTATTTTCTTTAAAAAATCATTGAAGATTCTGACGAGTACTAAAATTACAGGCTCGTTATCACACCTGACGAGCATTCAATCTACAGGCTTATAATATAGATGACGAGCATACAATTCACAGGGCCGTCCATGAGAGGACGACCATACAACATTTATGGCGTAGTCATTAATGGTTTTGTAATCGACAAGCTCCAACGGTCAGAAAGGCCAACCATGACCCAGTTAAGCCTCATTTAGGCTCAAGCATACGTTACAAAAAACAGCCAAGAGAGCCATTAAGAGGCTACCATCAATTACACTCATAATGAGCCTCCCAATAGCTATACTAAGGCTATAAATAAGCCACCAAGCACCAAAAGAAAGTCACGCAAATTCAAACATACAAAATTACATTCTGATTCTTTGAGAGATATTGAGAACTATACAGACTTAATCATCGAAGAATCATTGGCTAAAGCCACTATGGTGTCTTTCTCTATCATCTTTGCAGGGAACGTTACCTCGTTATAAGTTTCGACGAGGTTATCAACTGACGACCATTTTTGGTTTCATCAGTTTGGCACTGTCTGTGGGGAACATAAATCTGAATCATACATGTTTTTGTAGCTCTACCATTCAAATGATGCAATGGATCCAAGTTCATCAACCCCACTTGAACCAATGCAGACGATCCAACAAATTCAAACACTGGTAGCAAGTGTTGAAGAACGACCAAACAGAATGAGGAGTTGAGGCAACGCCTTTCTCAAGAGAATAGAAACATGCCTCCTCGCCAACGTAACCAGAACAACGACGATGAGGTAGGCCAAAGCCCATGAACCAGTAATAGGGAAGAAAGTTCTAAGTGAACAGAGCAATCCAGTTCTAGATGAACAAGGCAGTCCAGTTCCAGAAAAACAATACAGCCCAATCAAAACAATGACGAGCTCCTAAAGAGCATGAGGAAAGAGACGGAGGAAATGAAAAATACCGTGAAAGTCATCCAGGAACCTAGATGGGATGATTAAAAGAACAGACTCTACATTCACTAGCAAGGTCCTAGAGTGCCTTCTTCGATCGAAGTTTCGACTCCCCCAATTGGAGACTTTTGACGGGCATATAGATCCGCTAGACCACATAAAGTCTTTCAAGACATTGCTGACCCTTCAACAGACACCTGATGAAGTGAAGTGTAGATCCTTCTTGACAACTCTCAAAGAAGCTGCTCGAGTTTGGTTCAGCAAGTTAGCATCATCTTCGATCGCAAATTTCAAACAATTAAGTGACTCTCTTGTATGGCATTTTATCAGTGGCCAGAGACACAAAAGGCCAACTTCGCATCTACTAACGATAAAAATAGCAGTAAGAAAAGGAAACTTTGAGGACTTATGTGAAGCATTTCAATTGAGCAATCTTGGAGGTAGATGAAGCTGATGACCAAGTTCAACTGACGGCCTTCCAGGCTGGCTTGACGACCAATGACAGACCTCCTGTTCAAATCCAGAAGTACATGAACAGAGAGGACGCATTAATGGCGAATGGGATAGATGGCAAGCGAAAGATGGAAGAAATCGACAAGCTCCAACACAAAAATAAAGAAAAGAAGGATGGTTCCCCAGTCGAAAGAATGACAACGAAAATACGTAGGCCCATACTAGATTGTCAAGTATTCTAGAAGAGGAACTTATTACCTCAAATCACTCAATGACAAACAATCACCTCGTCTATGGAATGTAGAGCACCTCAAGAGGTATTATTGCTAGTTAAAGGATGTTTTCAATTTTCTTTCATTAACTGTTTTGTAAGTAGGAATGAATAAGGGGGCATTTTTCCCCACATGAATAAATGTCATTCTCTTAAAAAATCTAAAAGTCTTATTTACTATATAAAAAAAAATTTCAAGAAGAAAGCCCGTCATTGAATTCCAATGAGTAAAACCAAGTAGATGATAAAAATCTCGATAAGAGTAAAATCGTCACATAGGGTTCAATTCGAACGAGTAAAATCATATTGACGATCAAATTCTCAAAGCGAGAGTAAGTCATATGATTAAATTCACAAGGTTAAAAACTGACGAGTACAATCATAATGACAATCAAATTCTAAAAGCGAGAGTAAGTCATATGATTAAATTCACAAGGTTAAAACCAATGAGTAAAATCATATTGACGACTATATTCTCAAAACGAGAATAAAGTCATATGATTAAATTCATAAGGTACAAACGAGTATAATCATAATGACAATCAAATTCTCAAAGCGAGAGTAAGTCATATGATTAAATTCCAAGGTTAAAACCAATGAGTAAAATCATATTGACGACCAAATTCTCAAAACGAGAATAAAGTCATATGATTAAATTCACAAGGTTAAAAAATGAGGAGTGCAATCATAATGACGATCAAATTCTCAAAGCGAGAGTAAGTCGTATGATTAAATTCACAAGGTTAAAAACCGATGAGTACAATTATAATGACAATTAAATTCTCAAAGTGAGAGTAAGTCATATGATTAAATTCATAAGGTTAAAAACCAACGAGTACAATCATAATGATGAATTAATTCTCAAAGCGAGAGTAAGTCATATGATTAAATTCGCATGGTTAAAAATCGACGAGTACAATTATAATGACGATCAAATTCTCAAAGCGAGAGTAAGTCACATGATTAAATACACAAGGTTAAAAACAAATGAGTATAATCATAATGACGATCAAATTCTCAAAGCATGAGTAACTCATATGATTAAAATCACAAGGTTAAAAACCAACAGATAAAATCACGTTGACGATAAAATTCTCATTACAAGAGTAAATCCACGTGAGTAAACCCACAAGGTTAAAATCAATGAGAAAAATCACATGAACCACAAAAAATTCTCAATACAAGAGTAAGTCATGTGATTAAACTCGTAAGATTAAAATCAATGAACAAAATCATATCGGCCCAATTCTCAAAACAAGAATAAAGTCGTATGCTTAAAGTCACAAGTATAAAAACCGAAGGGCATAAGTGTTTTGACAAAATTATCAAAGAAGCAGGCAAGATCAACAATATCAACAAATCAAAAGTTCTACCTAATTATAAATATTAGCAAGAAGCATGTGATATAAATGGCATCCAAAAATAGGAGTCTTTGTTAAAACAGGTGTAAATCGTCAATATTTCGATAGTCATCCAAAAGGTCAACGTAGGAATAAGGGGGCAACTAACAAGTACTAAAATTACAGGCTCGTTCTCACACTTGACGAGCATTCAATCTACATGCTCATCCATATAGATGACAAGCATACAATCCACAGGGTCATCCATGAGAGGACGACTATAGACACTGCATTTTGTACCCCTTACGACTCGGGCCCCCGCTCTCCAATGATAGTAAAGTTCTAAAGCCCAAGGTTAGTTTAGGGCCCGATCAGACTTAAATTGACTTGAGGAAAATATTTATGGAAAATATAACTCTTTTATGAACTAAATAAAACTATTTTTGGAAGACAAAGCCCACGGAAACCCTAGGGCATGCATACGCATACACGCATATGCGCACGCATGCTCCAAACCTGCGTACGCATGCTTCATGCATGCGTATGCATACACAAGCATGTGTACTCATGCTAGGGTTTCAAAAACTATGAAAGATAAGTTTTTTAGCATTAAAGCTAAGGTTTGGTGAATCCCACATCATCCGGGAGCCATTCCAAACCCCTATTTTCTCACTATATAAAGCCATACATGGTACCTTTTCAAAACACACACAGAAAATCTTAAGGGAAAACACAAGATTTACTAGAAATAGTGAATCAAAGAAGGCATTTTTCACAAAACATTCTCAAGTCAATATTTTTCTGATTGAGGCCTTTTCAGGCCTTGATCTTCGAGTTTTAAGATTACTAGTCACTTTTGTATTTAATTGTGAATAGATTGAATGAGAGGAACGGTCAAAATCAAGCATAGGAGCTTTACTTTTTGAGGTATAAACCTTCTTGCCTTTTTCTTCTCTTTCTTGCTTTAATGTTTATTTTTATCTTTATTTAGTTGTTAGTTCTATGTTATAATATGCCTATTTAAGTTTAGGTTTTCTCTGTTTTATGTTTTAAAGCATGCTAGTTTGTTTGGTTATTTTCTGTTCTGTTGTGTTCCTACTGCTTCTGGGTTAGGGTTTGGGCGTGTATGTGTACGCATGCATTTTGCATGCACACGCATACTCAAAGTTACGCATATAACTAGGCTGCATACGCAGGCCTTATGTATGTGCACGCATACTCAAGCCTAGAAACCCTAATCCCCCTTTTCCTGCTTCTGTTTCCTCATTCCTTTTTAATATGCTTCTATCCTGGTCTGGTTTCATATGATACATCCTTGTTTCTTTGTTTGTGTGTTTGTTTGTCCTTAACATGTCAGATTAGGGTTTTCCTTCAATGTTTTCTTTGTTTTGCCATGAATATGCATTCATATATCCACACATTGATGCATAGGTGTTGTGATGCAATGAGGTAAGTAAGGTAAGTCATGCATTTATATGAACATGCATTCGTTTGTGATATGACCTTGATCTTACTTTGATGAACATGTATATGGAAGTTCATATGCCATGCCTTAGACTCATTATAGGAAGTTTGAAATCTGCCTTGTGATGTTTCTGCCTTTGTGATATATGTTTGTTTATTTGCTGCCTTGGATGAGTATGTGATGTGATGCCATGATAGGGGTATGCTAGGGTTTATGATGTCATAAGAAGCATGATAGATGTATGTTAGGGTTTGGGGATGAAAATGCCATGTTGATTGTTTAGAAGCATGTTAGTGTGTGCATGAGTATAAAATGCAATATTAAGTGTGCCTTTAATAGAATTAAGATGTAAGACACAATGAGCGGAAGTCAACCATCGGGTCGGGCTGTCTTGGGTGCCTAACACCTTCCCAAGCCGTACCTAAACGCCGAATCCATACTATGGTAGTAAGATTAGTCCTTCCACATAAAGACGCTTTGTATATGGTTCCTAAACCTAAACTAGGTGGCGACTCCATTCTTTTCTCCGCTTTGGTCCACTCGACTGAGGCGTACTACCCCCCATTGCGCCCACAACGACCATACAGCATTTATGGCGCAATCATTAATGGTTTTGTAACCGACGAGATCCAACGGTTAGAAAGGCCAATTATGAGCCAGTTAAGCCTCATTTAAACTTAGGCATACGTTAAAAAAATAGCCGAAAGAGCCATTAAAAGGCTGCCATTAGTTACACTCATAAAGAGCCTTCCAACAACTGTACTAAGGTTATAAAAAAGCCACCAAGCACCAGGAGAAAGGTACACAAATTTAAACATACAGAATTACATTCTGATTCTCTGAGAGATATTGAGAACTCTACTGACTTAATCATCGGAGAATTGTTGGTTAACGCCACTTCGATATCTTTCTCTCTCATCTTTGCAGGGAACGTTACCTCATTATTAGCTCCGACGAGGTTAATAACTGACAACCATTTTTGGCTTCATCAGATTCTATATATGACATATTCTCACACCCTTGGGCCTTGGTTAATGAAAGTTGAAAAAGAAACCCATTGATCGATCCCAACTGTGATCCATCGTAATTAATGGGACCAATTCTTGAAGATATCTTTCATTACTTATAAAACTTATGTAGGTAAAGTAAGTAAAAACTTTCAATTGTAAAAATGAAATCTTAATAGTAACAACAAGATCAACAATAACCATCTAGCCTTAATACCAAGAAAGAGATCTTAATAGCATAAATTATAAATTTGCCTCATGAGTCGATTGGTGTAATTGAATTGGGAATATATGCATCTCTAACACGGTCAATTTCTAATAAATCTAGTAGTACAAATAAATATCATAAGTATTGAGGTGACAATTAACATATTATAGTTTTTATACATTAGGCATTTAAGATTATTTTATGATACAGAATCAAATTAAACTATCATCTATAAGGTTGTCAAGGCCAATAGAGAACTTGTTGTTGGCACAAGCACTCGCAACGAGGTCTCGTCATGATGGTAAGTACACTTCGGCCAAATGGACCAGGCGAAGAGTGAAAAAATGGAGTCATCACCTAGGCTAGGTCTAGGAACCATAAATATTGCGCCCTTATGGGAAGGACCAATCTTTACTAGGGCACATGTTCTGAGTTTAGGTATGGGAATTGTCAATGCCTCGTGGCGGTTGACAACCCATCGTGACGACGCTTACGTGCGTGCCCTTTCTTGGGAGGGGTGCACGGGCTCGTGATGTACGGGCTTGGGAGCTCGGGTGCTGTAAAAAAGGGTAGACCTCTGGTGTGTGATTGGAAATGAGTCAATTTTAATGAAGTTACCAAAGGTAAGTGAAGTCGCCACCAATCATTGGGTTTTTTTCTAAGGTGTGATTGGTCACCTAAATCTATTTAATTTTATTACCAAACCTAGGCTAAGAAAAAGACCATTTTTCCTAATCTAATACAGATGGATAAAAAATCTTTATTCTTGAGTTCGGAAGTCTAGTTACGTGTGAGGAAGGTGTTAGGCACCCCGCAACGCCTATCCATAGACAGTCCTTTGTTTTGGTAAAATCTTAAATTAAGGATATTGGCAATTAAAAACAAGCTATTGACTTTAGATTTCGGGGCTTTAAATAAATTGGGCTATGAGGTTTGGTTTCGGAAAGGCTGTGGTCTTGATCGATGCTTCCCTAGTGTGTTTGGAATTGTTGCCAAATTTCCACAATGAAAATCCAGTAGCATTTTGCCTTATTTTCGTGGCATAAATCCGGTAGTGCTTCGCCTCAAGTGCATCATTGCACACAAAACACTATTTTCACCAAGATTTTGCTGTGAGAATATGACAACGGAGGTGCCCAACTTTCATGGCAAAAATTCGGCAGAGTTTTGCGTTTGGTGCTCTTTGGCGCACCGGCCGGGTTTCTTACCTGTGTATGTCACCAACATGCACATGCTAAGATGAGCCAGAGCCCCTCAAAGCATCAAGCATATTGATATGTGTCACATACACAGGGAAACCAATGTCACTTAGGTGACATGGATCGAGACAATCACACTATGATGATCATGCATACAATGAAGCATGCATATGCACCTACAGCAATTGCCTTGAGCTCATACCCACACTACAAGGTCAAGAGCACTCATTACTAGAGAAGGTCGCTCTTTTAGCCACGAGAGTCTGTTATACAAAGTGCATGATCACCCACATACAAGCATATATAGATATACATATATCATGCACAATGCTATCACACAGTGCGAGAAAGTAAAGCAGACATTGCCAGCGTTCTAAGGGTATGGCATAGCAAGGTATAGAAAATGTAAATTAGACATTGCCATACCCAAGGAATGGGGCCCAAGAAAAGTGCAGGAAATATAAATGATACATGCCTACATCTAAAGGGAATGGCCCAACAAGGTACAAGAAATGTAAAACGGACATATGCCATACCCTAGGAATGCGGCCTAAAGCTAGATACAAGAATGAGAGCCCTAAAACAAGGATCTAAAGAAGAGGCAAAGAGAGAGAGAAAAATAACCACACGGGGAGGCTAAAACTCCTAATCTACTGAATATTGCCCTTTTTGGGCTTGCGTCTTCTTGCTTCCATCCTTGCTCTTTTTGCTCGTGCCTAGAAAGCCGTACTCTTGCTCTAAGCATCCTTGCTTCAAGCGTGTACATGCAATGAAAAAGGAAACAAGACAGCAAACAAGTAAAGAAACAACTAAAAAGAAAGCATGCCAATGGACAAACTATCAAAGAGAGCCAAACGGGGGCAAACAAGTATGTTATCAAACAAAATAGGGTGTCCTAAGAGGACAAATGTAGGTTTAGATTGGGTTATAACTTTTATAAGATTGGAGTATAAACGACACATGTGCCATTAAGCAGAGTTCCTAAAAGGGACTTGAGGTCTCGTGTATTAAGAACAGGTGTGAACCTGCACGAGATTTTAGGAATTAGGCTTGATGACACAAGCACACATAAGGACGCATGCATGAACATGTAGGCAAGCGTGCAAAGATGCAAAGAAACAAAGAGAACCAAACGGGGGCACAAAGCAAGCAAGGTATGCATATCATTGCATGGAGCGGAGAAAGGTATGCATTAAGCAAACCAACATTGCTGAGATGTATCTCACAAGTGGTTACATCCAAATAAGCCTCAAGAGGGACAGATGCAACCACACAAGCAAGTGGCCCCAAAGAACAACAAGCATATGCCCAAGAAGGGCACAAAGCATGGCAAAACCTAGATCTAGGCCATCATACACGGATATAAAGCATAGAAGCAAGTAGGCAAACACATGCATATAGGAAATGATCCAAACCCTTTTGATGTAGGCCTAGGTGTATGGATGTAGGCCTAAACCACAAGATCTAGATCTACACCCTACGTAAGGGCCAAAACATAAGAAAAAGGCATCGCAAGAGACAAAAAGCAATAAAAAGCACAAGGCATAGCATCCAACATGTAGATCTAGACACATAGGTATGGCAAGGAGCACATAAACATGTAGATCTAAGCAAAAACATGGCAAGGCGCACATGAACATATGGATCTAGGAATAAACATGGCAAGAAGCACCTAGGCATATAGATCTAAGCACAAACATAGTATTTGGCATATCCTCATCCAAGAAGGCTAGGCCAACATCATCAAAGCACTAAAACATGTTAGAAAGCAAGGAGACATGCTAGAAAAGCTATAAAACATGCTAGGAAGCAAGATAAAGCAAGAGATATAGTATGGAAAGCAATAAAAAGGTTATAAAGCTAGATAAAGCAAATGTTGTAGATTGTAGCTAAAAAGCTACATCTTCACCCTTAAAACCTTATCCAAGGTCCCAGGACTAAGGAGAGGAAAAAGAGTGCAAGAACACTACCTCTTGATTGTTAGAGAAGAGAGAAATCAAAGGTTTTGGGATATGTTTGGGAGAGAATATAGAGAAAAAAGAAAGAGAAAATACCCAGACAATGCTCCAAAATGGCCAAAATCGTTTTCTTTTAGTCTGAGGGGGGGGTCTAGGGGTTAAGTAGCTAAAAACATGACCTTTCTACTTCCGGCGGCCACTAAGTGGCCATCGGTCAGCTCTGATGGCCCTTTAGTGGCAGCCGGGTCTAATGCTGACATCAGCAATCTCAGCTTCTTCCCTAGTTCAATTATGGATACATATTTGAAGGTATTCCTGAACTCCGATTAAGCTAATCTTAGTTTCCCTGGAAAGGTTTAGATGTATAGTTTCCAAAACACAAAAAAAGTTCAAATTCCGACAGTCGGATCATAGCCTTAAGAAGTGTGCTGACACGCTCCACCCGGTTTTCAAGATACCTTAACCGTTTAAACTTTGATTTCAACCCATGAATAGTCATTGGAAAGGGAATTCAATAATATTTGAAATGACGCTAGCCCCAACCTGCTGTGACAAACGGATCAAAATTAGAGTTTTTAGTGCCTCTAGGAGTCAACCTTAGGTCAAACTTGGTCAAAGTTGACAAAAATCTCCGAGTAGCTTAGGTTTGATGTAGAAACATGAAAAATGTTGTTTTGGGATGATTTTGACCAACTTTGACTTTCGGTCTACCTAAGGTTGAGAAAGGGCATTTTGGTCAATTTGACCTAAAAATGGCACTTCGAGTGCTTCGATGTCCAAACGGGTTGTGCCACGTCAATTTAGATGTTTTCACGGCCCCATGGAAAGAAGTTAATATTTTTGAAATTTTCAAGGTCCGATACGCAAATTGAGGGCAAAAAAAATACAGTACCTACAACTGCCCTTTCTTTATCTGAAATTTCAATTGAAATGAGAGGTGTTAAATAAAGAATGTAATTTCGCATTTTGTTGCCCTAAAATTGTGTGTGATAACTGCACCGTTCATGGGTAAGAACCGGTCTTACCCTGATAAGGCTGAGCCACTGTAACTGGTACAAGAAAAATTTCTTCTAGCTTGGCTCTTTGGCATTGGGCAAAAAATCTTCTTTTTTTTTTTTTTGGTCAATGGTCAATCGATCAACATTGACCCAGTCAATGCTAACCGATGGCCACTGTTTGTGCGCTAGGTAGTCCTGGCAGCCACTTAAGGTGCATATGAAGGAATGCTAGTATTTATTTCATTTCTGGTGTGTTTTTATCATTTATGCCATGATGATGTTGGAAAATATTTTTGTTTACATGCTTATGCAGTTATGTAGACATAAACATAGTTGCATGCTTTCACATGTACATATACGTAGGCGCAAGCGTGCGCATTCATATGCGTGTGTGTGTGTGTGTGTGTGTGTGTGTGTGTGTGTGTGTGTGTGTGAATTGCGTACACGTATAATTACGTTTACACACTTGTTCATGTGAGGAAAAACTTGATTTTTAGGCAACATAGACGAACATGCAAATGCTAGATGCTATGAAAACTATAAACAACAAAAATTGAAGATAAATGCTAGGCGAACATGAGAGACTATGTATGATAAACGAAACTTTTGGGAGATTTAAAACATGATGACAATGCAATTTTGACCCAAAAAGGGAATTTTAAAGACAAGAGGAGTTTTGAAAATGTAGGATTAGACGACCGCCGCCGAATTTGAATCTTGAGAGATACTTTGAGAAGGGGAATAGGATTAGATGACCGCCGTCGAATTGGAACCCTTAAGAGATTAGATGACCATTGCCAAATTTGAATCTCAAAAAGATGGATAGGATAAAATGACGTCACTAAATTTGAACCCTGATGAGATTAGATGACCGTCGTCGAATTTGAATCTCCAAAAGATTGATAGGATTAGATAACCGCCGCCGAATTTGAATCTCGAAAAGATGGATAGGATTATACGACTGCCACCAAATTTAAATCTTGAAAAAATGTATAGGATTACACGACCGCCACCAAATTTGAATCCTGATGAGATTAGACAACTGCTGTCGAATTTGAATCTCAAAAAGATGGATAGGATTAGATGTTGAATTTGAACCCTAGTGAGATTAGACAACCACCGCTGAATTTGAATCTCGAAAAGATGGATAGGATTAGACAACCACCGCTGAATTTGAATCTCGAGAGAGAGGCATTTTGAAAACTTTGATATTTTGAGATGAAAAGATATGGGATTAGACGACCGCCGTCGAATTTGAATCCTTAGAGAGAGGCACTTTGAAAACTTTGATATTTTGAGATAGAAAGAGATAGGATTAGACAACCGCCGTCAAATTAGAATCCTAAGAGAAAGGCATTTTGAAAACTTTGATATTTTAAGATGAAAAGAGATAGGATTAGATGACTATTGTCGAATTTGAATCCTAAGAGAGGCATTTTGAATCCTGAGAGAGGCATTTTGAAAACTGTGATATTTTGAGATAAAAAGAAATAGGATTAGATGACTGCTGTCAAATTTGAATCCTAAGAGAGGCATTTTGAAACCTTTGATTTCATAATGCATGATACGCACTAGGTAGTAAGGTTAGGCATACTCACCTGTTAGTCTGCATTGCCATCTGGTTCGACTTTACTGATTAAATCTAATTTTTTTTTTCAGATTATGTCTAGGCGACCAAGGTCTAGCAAGGATTGCAAGAAGGCTCTCATTCTTGCTTCATCCTGAAGGGATTCATCTGGTAGTGACGATGATACTATTTTGGCCAGTGAGCAAATGGCCCGGTCTCTTTAGAGACATGATTGAAGGAGTGATGATATTGTGCCCTCCGGAGGCATGCCCATAGTACATCGCACTAGGGGCCAACTTTTAATAGAGATGGCTAGTGCTTTATCTCAGTCCCGTATTGGTTCAAGCGGAGGTTCTTCATAGTTTCCTCAGACCTAGGGGGAGAATGCCTAAGGGGGATGAGCTTGGGGATGAGCTCATGTTTGACTTAGATGCTGATTTGGAGGCCAATAATGCGGCCGGGCCAGGCCTTGGCGTCCCTAGGCGCAGTAGTCGTAGACTGAGGTTTCCACCTTGTCAAGCGGAATTAAAGGCCTATATTAGAGAGATAGATGAGAGTATTGAGGACAATCATCTATAGTATGACTTGAAAAGTCATCCTTCCGTTTAGACTCGAAACGTTCAGGTATGTTCCTCTTTCCTTTCCAGTTGTCGGTTTAGGATATATAAATATGTGTGCTAACAGATAGCTTTTCCTTGATCTTGAATGCAAGGTGTTAAGATAGTTCCGGCCAAAGGTGTGGTCTTCATTCTCCATCCACTTGTTCCAAGTATCTACTAATGCGCGCTACCGCGCCCTCTTGATAGAGCAGGGGTTCGAGGTCTTTCTAAGTATTCTGCCTCACTTTGTGAGGCATGGGCTAGCTGAGGCTTTGATGCAGCAGTTTCATGCTGGGACGAGCACCTTTCACTTGAGTTGCGAGGAGTATGCTGTCCTTCCCCTTGATTGGACAACCATCTTGGGCCTTAGATTTGGAGGGGAGCCAGTCCTGAATGAGTTCGTGAACTTTGCAGAGGCATGCAATCTTTTGGGTATAGCTTACCCCCTGACTGCGACGACCAGAGAGTATTTTGGGCTTACTCAAGAGCCTCAGATCTGCATGCGATGGCTGGAAGGTACAGCATGTGGTGCTAACCTGTAACTAGGTGGCAACTCCGACACTATCCATTGTGTCCACATATATATGTTAGGTTTGAGATGAAATGTCATGTTATATGTTTAGATGTATGCTAGTGTGTGTGTGTGTGTGTGTGTGTGTGTTTAAGTTGCAATGTTGAATGTGCCTTTAATAGGATAAAGACGTAGGATACAATGAGTGGAAGTCGAACCACGGGTCAGGCGGTGTTAGGTGCCTAACACCTTCTCAAAATCGTGCCTATACTCCAAACCCATACTCTAGTAGTAAAATCAGTCCTTCCATGCAAGGGCGCTATATTCATGGTTCCTAGACCATAAAACTAGGTGGCAACTCCTTGTTTCTCTGCTTCGGTCCACTTGGCCGAGGCGTACTCCCCAAAATAGAAAAGCAGCACCGATCGTGCGTTGTGCCCACAATGGCGATTCCATTAGGGATAGAGTGTTTGATTCCAATGTGTCCTATTTCTTAATCTTAATGAAGGCTTGTTCAATACTTGTTTGCACACACTTCACTTGATTCTTTTGTCCCTTTACCTCGGTTGGTGATGAGTGGGAAGTTGAGTACACTCCATTCGGACCAAAATCTTTCGAAGTTCATCCCACCAACTCAATGTGTGCTATTGCCTATAATGGGCTTTGAGTACGTTAACGGTTTGCCACCAATTCACAAAGGTCCACTTAGGCCCTCAGTTGGAGTCATGGCCCACCTAGTTGTAAGTGACCTACTAATCTGTCCCTTTAGCTTTATAGAGCTTACCCACACTTAGAGAGATCCTAGATCCCATCAAAAAAGGATACCCTTTATATCTCTTGTTTGTTCAACCATATATCTTGTGTTCACCTAACTCTTTAGAACAAATAAAAGGTATAAAATTGAAGGATGAACCAAAAGTTATGGCATGCCTTAAGATGTTTTGGGATAAAAGAAAAGAAGCTCTCACATATAAGAGACTTCTCCTAAAGTCCAAAGATATATATTAACTTGAAAGGTTCATAAGACCATAACCTAATTGCTATTATAAGCCCAAATCAAAAGGCTTTTTAGAAAATAGGATGTTGGACTTAAGGTAACTAGTATGCTATGGACTTAGCATCCCACATCCTATAAAGTCAAAATGAAATTCTCTAATCTTGGGCCTACTTGTTGTATGCTTAGGCCCAAAATGATGAGAAATTCAAGGACTTTGAGAGGAAGGTTACAATATATCCTAGCTAGAAGGCTACTTAAAATAAAAAAGAAAAGAGTGAGATTGATAATGAAATAAAGAAAGAAGAGCCCAAAGGTGATGAAAATCTCTAAGTACATTCTAATGAAAGCATATGAGAGTAAGATGGGAGCATTATTACAAATGGACTAAAGCCCAAATGAAACAAGGGGCAAGGTTCATGAGAGAAAAGTGAGTGATTTTGTAATTGAGCCTTCATTAAAATGGATTTAAAGACTTTCTAAGAACATCTAAAGTCAAAACCTTTTAATTAGGGCATGTACTTATTAAAATTTCGTTGAACCTGCCCAATTTTCCACGTGCCATGTGCTGGAAAAACATAATTTGTATAACATACAAAACATACGCAGCGGAAAATTAACGGATTTACTTCATTTGCAATTGATAATAAGTTCTATGTAAATTTCAGAATTTAAGGACAAGAGAGCGTACCTTGGTGCGGTGATATTCAAAAACAAATATTAGAAGCACTTGGGAACACTTTTAATCTTCACTCCAATTCCACTTATGCCTAAGAAGTATGGTCTCTCAATCAATTTTCACGTATGTGATTAAGGGAGAATAAAAGAGTGGCTTACACTTACATACACACCATTTCGTACATTATCATCCATATATAAATTCTGTATGTTTCTCTCCTTCTATATAATTGATTATCTAATTGAGCTAACCTTTTAGGCCCATTCCAATTGGGCTTTAGTATGTGGCTTAGAGTGGGACCAAAAGGGACAAAGAAGATACTAGCTCCAATGGGTTTTCGGCCTTTTTGTCACCTCATGACAAGCCCAAAATTACCATTAATTATATTTAATACCACTATATAAATATAATTGCACTCTAGGCCTTATTAATAAATTATATTCCAAGACTTTATTATACATTCAACCCATCCATTAAAATATTCGTAGTAATACAAAGTCACGAATGTTGACTGCCACTTTGAAGATTAATATATCTTAATCGTTGAGTACCCAGTTTAATCTTTTAAGTTATTCATCATATATTTATGAAATCCAATTTCATAAATATATACTTTAGTAACTTCTTACTAAAGTAGTTAGGCCTAACATTCTGAATAACCAGACCCATTAAACTTATCTCAGAGGAATATTTATATCTCTGTTAAGTGATTATGAATTCCATCTTGAGAATATATGTTCCTTCAACATTAAATGTGGCTGCCCAACATACTGAAGTTTTGATCACGATCAGGTTCATTATTCTCTCAAGATTGAGTGTTGATGTAAATAGAAGTAGTGAGATTTATTATTCATTGGACAGTCATTAGTAGAATAATAAACCTCACAGCGGTCTAGTTCAATATGTCTTAACACTTAAAACATATGAATATATCAACTAGAAGTCTCCACTTCCATAACAAAAAAAAAAAAAATCATCTTAGTTGATATGTTATAATCTTCGCAGATGAAATGCCCAATCTCATCACTGACTACAAACTAAAATTCTGAGTTTACAAAGAACTTGTGATTTATATCTATAGTGACTAAATCACACAAATCATATATTATGCATCTCATGGACTATATGATAATGTCCAAATATTTATGTTACCATTAATTTAGATAATAATAAAATAACTTTATTAATCACAATATAATATCATACATAATGTCATATATAGCATCATACAGTAGAATTTAAAGGGCACATATCCTAACACCAAGATGTTTGATAATTTGACTTAAAAAGATGTCAATCGAATGATGACTAAAGGGAAGGTCTGCCTTCTCCTACCAAAATTCCTGCAGCAACTGAGGAGCGCTCCCAGACCATGGACTTTTAAGAGGGCCCACGTCAATGATTTCTTTGAATCGAGAAATGCAGGATCATAGGAAGATCATGACTGGCTGGATGGACCTTGATGGTAGGGACAAGTCAGGTCGCCCTAGCTTGCTTTATGCTTGAACGCAACACAGACCCTCCTTTCGACGATGATTAATATCTTGTACTGACCCAAGATGAAGAGGAAGAAGAAGATGATGGAGTGATTAGCTGTTGGAGTGAAGATGATGGAAACTGGTTTTTCGATGAGGCAAGAAGAGATTTCCCCAACGAATTTTTGTATGACATAGCCGAAGCTATATGCGTGTAGAGGCCTCTAAAAGATGAGGACTAGTCCGCTGAGTTGAAGACTTTGTTCGAAAAGGAAGACAAGA
Source organism: Lithocarpus polystachyus (assembly GCA_033629205.1). NCBI lineage: Eukaryota > Viridiplantae > Streptophyta > Magnoliopsida > Fagales > Fagaceae > Lithocarpus > Lithocarpus polystachyus. The sequence continues at coordinate 69,495,199 of CM066162.1, forward strand.
AGGAAAGTGATGCGCCTTAAGGAAGAAGAAGGACAGAAATCATTAAGGGGCACCTCAATAATTGGACTTGGGTTGGGTTTTCTAAGAGTGAGGGAAAAATTTTTTGTAATGCAAGTTCCAATGTACTTTTTAACATTTTCAATAAGATGAATTCTGGTTTGGCTTATTTTGATGTGTTTCATAATATTGAAATTCTGCACTTAAATGATTCTAATGAATTTGAAAATGAAATTAATAAGCAATTGGAAAAGAAGATTGAACCTATGGAACTGACTTTTGAAACTCTTAATTTGGGCAATGATGAGAATCCATGCTTAATTAAAATTGGCTCAACCCTAACTGAAAAAGAATGGAAAGATCTCAAAAAACTTCTCACAAAATTTCAAGAAATGTTTGCATGGTCCTATGAAAATATGCCCGGCATTGATCCCGAGATAACTCAACACCACATTGATACTCATGCTCACATGGTACCTGTTAAGTAAAAGTTGAGGCGTATAAGAACCGAATGGCTTCTAAAGATCTAAAAAGAGGTTATAAAGCAATTGAAGGTAGGGTTCATCAAACCCGTACACCAAGCTTAATGGATAGCCAATGTTGTGCCTATACCAAAGAATGATGGAAAAGTAAGGATATGTGTGGATTTCAAGATTTGAACAAAGTTCTTAGTGGATAATACAGCCGGTAGTGCCTTGATGTTTTTCTTGAATGGACTACTAAAAGAAGATGTCTATGTGGCTCAACCAAAAGGATTCACTGATTCACACTTTCTGAATCATGTGTTGTACCTCAAGAAGACACTTTTTGGGTTGAAGCAAGCACCTAGAACTTGGTATGATCGGCTCACACAATACTTGGTGTCACATGGGTTCACAAGAGAAAAGGCTGATCAGACTCTCTTCATAAAAAGGGAAGAGGGCGAGCTGATAGTTGATCAAGTCTATGTTGATGACATCATCTTTGGATAGACTAAGGATGAACTTGCTCATGGCTTCTCAAAACTCATGTAGGCTGAGTTCAAGATGAGCATGATTGGAAAGTTGACTCACTTCCTTGGATTGTAGATTCGTCAACAAGATTCAGGTATGTTCCTATCTCAATCAAAATATGCTAAGAATCTTGTGAAAAAGTTTGGTTTAGAATCTGCTAGTTCTGTCAGAACCCCCATGAGCCCGAATGTTAAACTCACTGTTGACTTGTTAGGTAAAAGTGTTGACTCATCTCTATATAGAAGCATGATAGGTAGTCTTCTTTACCTTACTACTAGTAGACCTGACATTAGTTACAGTGTTGGAGTGTGTGCTAGATATCAGGCTAATCCCAAAGAGTCTCATATAACTGCTTTAAAAATAATCATAAAGTATGTTAAAACCACTACTGATTTTGGTGTGTGATACAGCAAGGACACTAATGATGTCTTAGCTGGGTACTCTGACGCTGGCTGGGCTGGGAATGCGGATGACCGAAAGAGTATAATGGGGGGTTGTTTTTATGCGGGTAACAATATTGTCTCCTGGATGAGCGAAAAGTAGAATTTCATCTCATTATCCACTGCAGAAGCTGAGTACATTGCTGCCGGTAGCTATTGCACCCAACTCTTATGGATGCAAAAACTCCTTCATGATTATGGTATTTGTCAAGAGCATCTCACCATTTATTGTGACAATACCAGTGCCATTAACATCTCTAAGAATCCGGTTCAACATTCTCGAACCAAACACATAGAGATTCGACATCACTTCATTAGGGAGCTTGTCGAAAATGGTACACTTACTCTTAAGTTTATTCACACTGTTGATCAGAAGGCTGACCTATTTACCAACCTTTTGACAACAAACATTTTGAATTCCTTCGTCAAAACATTGGTGTTATCTCCATGGATTGATCTCCTTCTCTTTTTCTTCCTCCTCATGCATTTGCATCTAATTTTATGCATTATTTTGTTTTGTTTAACATGTTTTTGTTTGGTTATTTTTCAGTTTTGCTTTATTTTGTTTTCATATAAAAATTTAAAAAAAATTGAAAAATAAAAAAATACAAAAACAGTGTGTGTTTGTGTATATTGGTACTTGTGTACCTTGGATGGCCATTGAAACAAAGTTTTCTAAACTTTGTATCTTTTGTAGCTTAGATGAGCATCTCTATGCACAACTAAGCAAGTGAGCTTTATGGCTCGTGTTTGTGATGAGTAAGATTAAGTTATCTCTTGTACTTAACACTCGTATCACTCTTTTTGACGGGTAGGACTAGAAAATCCTAAGAGAAAGGGATAAATAACCATCTCACCACTGTTACCCGCCAATCATGAAATAACATATGTATGCTTTGGCATAGCAAAAGTGCAATGTCAAAAGCTTAACATAATTGAGTAATTCTTTTCTCTCTCTCTTATATGCCCATACATGATATGCTAAACAAAAAGAAAAATAAGCAAAGAAAAATCAAAAGCAAAAGATCAAAATGCTTTATATGATTACAAGCGTGTATTCTAGGAGATGTAGGAGTTATAGGATGTACCTTAAAGGTGATAGTCCCCATCAAACAATTATGATTGTGTGTGAGTTAAAGTGATTTTCTCATATCTTAAATCGTTATAACATGTATACACTTATGCAATCTTGCGATGTTTTTCACACACAACACGCAATATTCTTTGTTACTCTTGAAACATGTGCAGGTTCAATGTGATTTAGCCATCACAAGATTTACATGTGTTAAATGTATGCTCATTAAACTATCTTGACTTGTTTTTGAAATATAAAATAGGTTAGACTTGTTTAGTGTGTGTGTGTGTGTGTGTGTGTGTTTTTTTTTTTTTTTTTTGGATCAATGTGCTTTAAAAATTGTTGTTGAGAGATGATATTGAGAACTTAAAATGTTGCTTGGATCCTTGGTTGAGTTGCATGCTTGATTGCATTCATGTCTATGTTTTTTCTCTTCTTGAAAAACTGTCTTTAAGCAATCTCGACAGCTTCTCAACACCTCCTCGATACCTAGCTATCTGTCGAGATTTTAAGCTCTGTCTTATCGTAATCTCAACACCTATCGACAGCTAGGTGGATCGATCAAGATTCCTTCTGGATCGTCGATAGCTTCTCGACAGCTTAGTGGATCAATCGAGATTTCTTCTGGCCTCTCGATAGCTTCTCAACAGCTGGTGGATCGATCGAGCTTCTTTTTCATTCTACTGATTTGTTCCTCAACACCTTCTCGACATTTTCATCTGTCGAAGTCTGTTTTTCTCAACACCTGTCTCAACACCTCTCGATACCTTTATCTGTCGAGAATTAATGAACTTCTATATAAGGGTCAAACACGATTCGAACTTCATTTCTTGGATCTCTCTCGATCTGTCCGTGTTCTCTCTCATCCCAAACCTCTCTCTCACACTCTAAACCTCCTTCCTAAGCGATTCTCAAGCCTTCTCAAGCTTTTTCCTTCACTTGGTAAGTTTCTAATTTATCATTTATATGCATTTCATGTTTTGAAACTTAGGTTTTGAGGTTTGTGAAAATTTTTGGTGTTTTTCAAAATTGATGAGTTATTGTTGACATTTTGGGATAGGTTTTTGCTTAAATGCGTTTAAAATCACATACACTGCATCACATAAGCATTATAACAGTATTATCATGCATTTAGATGTGCGTAAATTGATTGTGTGCTGGTAGGATTGGATTGGGCTGAGCCCATGATGTTTTTATACTGCATATCACATTTTCATGCATTCTCATGCATACGTTCTTACTCTTCAATATATCTTGATATATTGAATTGGTTTTGGGACTTTTCTAATTGCCTCTTTCTCTCTCTCTCTTCTGTTTACGTTAGTGCGTCAATGGCACCAAAACGTAAGTCTGCTCCATCCCAGAACCCTCTTCGTTCCGGGGCATCCACTTCCTCCGATCTTACTCCTTCTACTATTCGGTTCCATAATAAGCAAGCCCAAAAGGACTTCTCGGAGAACTTTTCTCAACGAGGAGTTCATTCGAAACGCAGAGTCATTTTGGTGGACTTCACCGATACTGACCTACCTGATGTCATTCATAGTCTAGGTTAGGAGTCACTGTGTGACGTCCCGGTCACATGTCCATCCATGCTGATTCAAGAGTTTTACTCCAACATGCATGGATTTGATTATTCAGTCACTTTCTTTCATACTCGTATTCGAGGTATGCACATAGTGGTCACACCAGAGTTGGTATCCGATGTACTCTGTGTCCCGAGGGTAGAGCATCCTGACTACTCCGGTTGTAAGCGTCTAAGAACTGTGTCCAAAGACCAGATGATCTCTGCTTTCTGTAAGTGCCCTTCTGATTGGGGTGAGTGTCAATTTACACCATGTAGGCCTTTTGCTAAAGGTCCTAGATTCTTGAACATGTTGATGACTTTTGTTTTGCACCCACTCTCTCACTACAACTTTATCACAGAGCCTCGTGCTCGATTTTTGTTGTCTCTGCTTGAGCATCTCATTATAGACTTTTCTTCACATTTCATTCTTTCTATCATGGATGTCTATAGAGATACGGCTACCCATGATAAGCTCATTTTCCCTTCAGCTATCAAGCGGATTTTGAGCCATTTTTCTATTCCTTATCCCTCTTCCAACCATTTCACCGTCATGTGTGCCATTGATGCTGCTACCGTAAACGTAGCAAGGCGCAGTTTCAATCGAGGCGGTCCGGTGTGACAGCTCCTCCTGCTCCTTCAGCTCCATCCACCTCCGCCCCTTCTACTTTAGTAGGAGGTGTGACTCTTGACACAATCATGGCGTAGCTTCAATGCATGGATGCTCGCCTTGATGCACTCACTAATGATCTGTGTCAGGTGAACACCCATGTCGGTCGTATTGCTAAACAGCAGGCTCGCCTTGGTGGCTTTGTTAAGTCTCCTTCTCCTTCTCCAGAGGCATTTGAGGACGGTGACTCCAACGACGATGAGGATGATGATGATGATGATGAAGATGCTAGCTTTTCCGGTTCAGATGGGATGTCTACTTGACACTCTTACCCTTTATTACTAGTGACAAAAAGGGAGAGTAGTTTTGGTATATAAAAGTAGTCATACTTAGGGGGAGAGTTAGTATAGGAACATTTTTAGGGGGAGTGTTGATATCTTGAGGGATGTAGTGAGGATTTGATGTATCTTTTCTTTTCTTTCTATTTTTAGATACATTGTTCATATACCTTAGGTCTTGTGACCATTATTGACATACATTGTACTTATTCTCTTTATATGTTAATGTATGTTTTCTCTCTTACACGTGTTTTCTCTTTATATGTTAATGTATGTTTTCTCACCTATCCTTACACGTGTTGTTTCTTTTCTCTCTTTAGGCACATGCTTCTTATTACTTGTACATAATCTATTATTTCTGGTTCACACAAAGATGCCTTGATGTGTTTTGTTTAAAGTGTTTCAAAAATACAGGTTGTCAAAGTCTACTTGCCATAAAATCTCTTCTTGCAAAGTTTTTCAAGAGTTTGTGTTAGGATGGATTTTATTGTATTCAACGAGTGAATATAGTTGAGTGATTTATGACTTCTCTCATATGTTTATTTGTTTGTTGTGGTTTTGTCACGGATTGCTAAAGGGGGAGATTGTTAGGGCATATGTGATTCACTTATTAGGAACATATGTCACTACTTTATGTAATTGACTAATCCTTTGATAAAACGCACTTTACTTGTATTTGAGTAGATCTAAGATGTGGTTAATACTTCAAGAAACCGTGTTTCAAGATCAAGTGTTGAAACCATGCAAGTCTATCTAAGATTCAAGTCTGAAAAGTGCCTGTCATTAAAGCTCGACAACTAGCTTGACAGCTAGCCATCTATTGAGCTTGTAAAGCTATTCCAGCCCCGTGGCTCGACAGCTACCTCGACAGATAGGCATTTGTCGAGATTTATGAAAAATAGAATTTCAGATCTGTTTTGACTCTAATTTGTGATTGTATGTTTTGGCTTTCTTTTCTCACAACCCTAAACATATATAAGGATTATTTTAAGGGCCGTATCAGGTTGCATAGCCAAGAGAAAAATTACACAATAGCATAATTCCTCAAGTGTGACTAGAAACCCAGTTTGCCCTAGTTCTTGAAGAAGCTGCTGTGTTTGTACACCATAGGGTTTTGTGATCAAGCAATTTCATGATCTTCATGTGTTGAAGAACAGAAGAACTTTGCAACCAACATCTCTCTCTAGTTAGTGATTGAAGTCGCATACTGGGATCCGCGCAATTGGTCAGTCACGTACTTGGAGCTGTGCATTGAAAAGAGATTGTCACTACAGAACAAGTCCAATTGGGTATTGGGGTAGGGGTTCAATTGTAGGTTGGTATAAGGTGCTGGGATTCCTTTACTTGTAACTGCTTGTTGTAATAATAGTGGATTCTCAGGAGTGGTGACCTTAAAATAACCCGGTGGGGTTTTTGCCCCATTCGTAAACAAATCACCGTGTCATTTATTTTCCGCTGCATACTTAGTTTAATTTGTGATTTGTTTGTACTACCACGTGTTTGCATGTTAATTTGATTAATTAATAAACTTGGCTAATTAATCAATTAATTCATCACAAGGGATCAATACATTTTTTGGCCTATCAGAGATGCCTACACCCAAGAGTGAGAAAGAAATAAGGGGATTCCTAAGTTGACTACAATACATCAACCGATTCATCACCAAACTCACTTCCACTTGTGAGCCCATCTTCAAGCTCTTAAGGAAGAATGAACCCCATGCATGGAACGATGAATGTCAGAAAGCCTTTAAACTTATCAAGGAATACCTCCTTCATCCACCCATCCTAGTGACTCCACGGCATGGGAAGCCATTACTACTATACCTCTCGATTATAAGAGATGCGGTTGGGAGCATGCTTGCATAAGAAGACGATGATAAGAATGAGAAAGTAGTGTACTATTTGAGCAAAAGATTCCATGATTATAAGACTAGATATACGCCCATAGAAAAGTCATGTTTTGCACTCGTGTGGGCCATGCAAAAGTTGAGACACATCATTCTACCATTCTAGATATGGATAGTAGCCAGAATGGACCCATTGAAGTACCAATTTGAGAAACCCGCTTTGAGTGGGAGATTGTCGAGATGGTTGATCCTATTAGCAAAATTCGATTTGAAGTATGTGGCAAGAAAAACTATCAAAGGAAGCACGGTGTCAAATTTTTGTGCTGAGAACCCCATAGTAGGAGATGATAAAAAAGAAAATTTCCCAGATGAGGATATTTTGGATATTGAACTAGAGGTATGGAATATGTACTTCGATGGAGCTGTGAACCAATGTAGGAATGGGATGGGAGTACTTTTGATCGCCTTTGATGGATCCCATGTGCCTTTGGCTGGCAAATTGAACTTTGAGGTGACTAATATAATATGAGGCTTGTATCACTGAAATGGAAGCTATCTAAGAATTGGGGGTAAAAGAAGCAGAGGTATTTGGAAATTCGACCTTGGTTATAGCTCAAGCACAAAAATTGTGGAAGGTAAAGGAAGAACATTTATCGTCAATGTTTAGAGCATTTAACCAAAACCTTTGATAGGATTGAATACACTATCATCCTTAGGGTTTAGAATCATTTTGCAGATGCCTTGGCTACCTTAGCCTCTATGGTTGAAATACCCAAAGGAGTATGGACACAGCCCCTAAAGGTTGGGCAGAGCTATGAACTAGTACAGAAGGGGAGAACTGAGTCTTCATCCTTGGCTATAGAAGAAGAAGGGGTTCCTTGGCATTATGATATCATGACATTCTTGGATTTAGGAGTGTATCCTAACAGCGCCGATAAGAGAGAACGTCGTTTGATAAGGATGATGGCCATGCAATATGTCCTATGTGGAGGACAGCTTTATAGGAGGTCTTGTAATGGCACACATCTTCGTTGTTTGAAGAAAGAGGAATCCAAAAAGGTTATGGAAGAAGTTTGTCAAGTGATTTGTGGTCTTCACATGAATGAGAGAATGTTAGCCAAAAGGATCCTAAGGATGAATACTATTGGAATACAATGGAGACTAATTGTGTAGACTTTATGAAGGGTTGCCATGACTACCAAACACATACAAACTTGAATCACGTACCACCTAGTGAGCTGTACAGCATGACCTATCCTTGGCCTTTCTCAGTCTAGGGCATATATGTGATTGGAAGGATAGCCCCCAAAGGCTTCAAATGGACACGAGTACATCCCAGTGGTGATTCACTACTTCACCAAGTGGGTGGAAGCGGCCTCTTACTCCATATTGAAAGCCAAGCATGTGGCTCGGTTCATAGAGAATAACATCATTTGCCGGTACGGGGTACCACAAGAAATCATCTTAGATAATGGCTCCCACTTTGAGAGAGAAGTTCGAAGGATTATGGAATTATACAATATTAAGCATCACAAGTATTCACCAGACCGACCATAGACTAATGGGGCCATAGATGCAGCCAATAAAAACATCAAGAACATCCTAGCCAAGATGGTGGTGACATACAAGGACTGGGCCGAAAAACTTCCATTTGCCTTATAATGTTACAAAACTTCTATCCATGCATCGATTAGGGCGATCCCTTACTCTTTGGTCTATGGATGTAAGGCGGTCATTCCTATTGAGGTGGAGATACAATCTTTAAGAGTGCTAGTAGAAACCAAGGTCCTAGAGGAAGATTGAATGAAAGAAAGATATGAACAATTGACTTTGATAGATGAGAATAGAGCTAGGGCACAATACCATTTACAAGGGTACTAGAAGAGGATTGCTAGCGCATTCAACAAAAAGGTGAAACCTAGAAACCTTAAAGAAAAGGACTTGGTCCTAAAAGTGCTCAGAGATAAAACTTTTGATCCAAGGGGGAAGATGAAACCAAGATGGTTTGGGCCTTTCATTATCAAGAAATCATGTCGAGAGGTGTTACAAGAATTACAAATTTGGATGGAAAAAAGATGCTTCGCCCAATCAACATAGATAGACTTTGAAGATATAACATTTAAAAAAAAAAAAAAAAAAGCCTGCTAGGTTGAAAACTTGAAAGGGAAGTCTAGACAAAAATTAAGGTAAAAAAACCCCGCTAGATTGAAAACCCAAAAGGGTGGTCTATGCAAAAGATAGGGGAAAAGACTATGGGCATGGCAAAAATTCCTATAGGGACGTCATGGGCAAAAATTACATGGCATGGAAAAGGGAAAAGAAAAAGAAAAAAGAAGAAAATAATGACAATAAGCAAAGATAATAAATGGATGATTCTCTTATTGCTCAAATTAAAAGATACTAAATTGTTTCCATAGGAGATTTGGAACATTCCTATCCTTTATTAAATTCAAAAGAAAAGACATGAGAATCATAAAGTACAGAAGAGTAAAATTTAGGGCATATTAAGGTAGTCAGTTAGTCCTTTTTCTTTTGTTGGACCTCTTGTAAGCTTTTTCATCTACAGGAACCCACTTCATGTTAGACTCTAGCCACTTCTTGTACCCCGAAGTTGAATGAAGGAATTGAGGAAAACAGATGCCTTTGGTCACCCTCTATTGTGGCCAAGACTCACGGATTCTACCCAAGATCCTATCAGTAAATGCCAAGGTATGGAAGGAACCACCATCACTAGGACTCCTTGACGGTCATCAAATTGCCTTGCAATGCGGCACATAGAGTAGTAGAAGCAACAACAAAGCCCAACAGAAGGAACACAATTATCCTTAAAGCTGCGGTTGACTATGCTTGAAATGCACCACCATTCCACCACCCATTGAATATTTGTGACATCAATGTGCTTCATGAACTCAGTGAACTCATCGAAACTCATCTCAGTGCATTTAGGCCTATGGTCCCGATAATGCTTGGGGAGATATTGACTAGGAGGAACAGTGAGAGGATGAAGCAATCGAAACCTCTCATATAACCATATATGAAAAAGGAAAGGGAAAAGAAAGCATGAGTGAAAAAGGAGAGGTAAAAATAAAAAGAAAAAATGATGACAAAGACGATATAAGAAGTCTTGATAGGTTGAAAACCAAAAGGCAATCCATACAAAAATTAGAGGGATTCCATTAGGTTGAGAACCTAGGCAAATATTAGGGATTATACTTGAAGAAGGAGAGGGCTCCCTGCAAAGAAATTTGCTTCCTTCTAATGGACCGCATCCAAGCCATTGAGGGTTTCAGCCAAGATCATGCCCATAGGACTTCCCGCCCTCAGGTTACTAAACACCATGCACATTCTTCAATCTATGCGATTTGTCTCATGTACCAAGAAGTATCTCGCAAGAATGCACAAACAGAAAGCATTGAGATGATAAGAACGTGACCTATCGACCACAAGAATAGTCAACTAAGAAAAGTTTGCAAAAATCCAGCGAATATTCAACTTGTCAAACTGTTAGGATTAGTGCCCTAAAATCCTATTGTATAATGCTATGTATGACATTATGTTATAAGTAATAAAGTTGTTTTATTCTCTAAAATAATGATAACATAAATATTTTGACATTATCATATGGTCCTTGAGATGCATTGTAAGTGATTTATGTGATTTATGTGATTTAGTCATAGAAGATGTAAATCACAATTTCTTTGTAAACTCAAAATCTTAGTTCGTAGTTAGTGATGAAATTCGGCATTTCATCTGCGAAGACTATAACATGTCAACTAAGATGATTTGTCTTAATCATGGAAGTGAAGACTTCTAGTTGATATGTTAATATGTTTTAAGTATTTAAGATATATTGAATTGGAACACTGTAAGATTATTAGTCTATTAACAACTGTCAAATTAATAATAAATCTCACAACTTTTATTTACATAAACTCTCAATACTGAGATAATAGTGAACCCAATCATGAAATGTAGGTTGCTTTGATATATCAGGAGTGAGATTTAATCTAACGGTCAAAATTTCAGTACATTGGGCAACTACACGTAGTGTTAAAGGAACACGTATTCCCAAGATGGAATTCATAATCTCTTTATAGAGATATAAAATATTCTTGAGATAAGTTAAATGAGTTTGGTTATTCAGAATGTTAGGTCTAACCACTTTAGTAAAGAATTACTAAAGTTTATATTTTATGGAATTAGATTTCATGTGTGTGTGTGTGTGTGTGTGTGTGTGTGTGTGTGTGTGTGAATAACTTAAAGGATTAAATCAGGTACTCAAAGATCAAGAGGTAGTAATTTTCAAAGTGACAGTTATACATTATGACTTTGTATTACTACGAATATTTTCATGAAGGAGTTAAATGTTTAGGTTATAAAGTCTTGGGATAAAATTTATTAATAAGGCCTAGAGTGCAATTATATTTATATAGTGGTATTAAATATAACTAATGGTAACTTTGGACTTGTCAAGAGTTGACAGATAAGCTCGAAGCCCATTGGAGTTAGAGCTTTAATTGTCCCTTTTGGTCCCACTCCAAGACACACAATAAAGCCCAATTGAGCTGGCCCAAAAGGCTAACCTAATTAGATAATCAGTTGTTTATTTAATAAGAGTTATTAAATAAAGTAACTGCTAAGTGTAGAAAGATATATACGTATGTTTAAAAGAGAAACATTTTGATTTTAAAAAAGTCACTCTCTTACTGTCTTGAACAAGTACGTATAGAACTGATTGAGAAGTCACACATCTTAGGCATTTGTGGAATTAAGGTGAAGATTGAAAGTCTTCCCAGGTTCAATCTTCGTTTAGTCTTTAATTTTACTGCATCAAGGTATGCCTTCTTGTTCTTTGTTTCTAAATTATAAATGTTCCATGTTATCTCACATGAATGAAGTAGATCCTTTTATTTCCGCTGCATGTTTTTTTATGAGATGCAAAACTATGTTTTTCCAACACAAACATGCACTAATGCTATGCCATGACAAGAGAAACACCCAAAAGAGCTTGGACCAAGGCAAGAAGATCCCTACCAATACTAGGAAGGATAAGAGTGCTAACTTCAGGTTAGCCCATGATTGCATTAAATTCTTCAAGAGTGGGGCACATCTCCACACCGTTGAAGTGAAAAACATGCCGAGTAGGAATCCAAAAGTTGGCAGCAGCACGAAGAGAGGTTCATCAACTTTGATTTAGTGATATGGAAAGATGCAAGAGAGATCGAAAGGAATTAGAGCCTCTTTGAAACTGGGGCCGAGCTTCCTGATCCATGCCGAGACTTCTAAATGAGAGAATTCTGCCATTGAAAAGCCTTAAAAAGTTTTTTTTTTTTTTGAGCTTAAAATACGTTAGGTGAGGGTTTGGAGGCCCCTAATGGCTATTTTATACTTGAATAGGGTGGCTAAGCTTTTTTTGACCCGCAACACACGTGCATAGGGTCAAAGTTGCGTACGCATGGTCAAGACCTGCGTACGCAGGCACGCGTATGCGTACACATGAAGCGAGGCAGAGCCGAATTCCTTTTCCTAATTGGATTATGATTCCTCCACCAAGACCCCTCCCATTATTACTACGGCTAAGGACTACTCAAGGCACATTCATGCTCGGATTTTCAAGCATCAAAGATCAAGAAAAGCGAAATTGCATAGAATTGTGCAATTATCCCTATAAGTTGTAAATTAAGTATATGTTCTAAATAAAAGCATAAATGTAAAAGATGTTTTTAAATACAACCCAATGTCTTACAAGAGAAATAAAAAAAGAAATATGATGTGTGTCTGTGTCTATCTGTCTGTCCACAGGATCACCGAAAGTGCCCCTTCCTTGGTTGATAGCTAGGAGTTACCTCTGAATCGCCACCACAATCACCACCATCACCATCATCATCACCTGGGTATGCAAACTCTCTAGGACTGTAGATATGCTGGGAATACTCTATCATCTCTAGCTTGAGGTTCCCCGTAACCCAAACCAATTCCTAATGCTCCTGTATAATGGGTTGAATTTTGAAAGAAAAAGGTATTAGAACAAGTGTTGGGATGCAAGAATAGAAAAGGACAATAATGGAAGAGAACTCACCACTCGTGTACCCTCAGGAAAAGGGTAGCCTATGACATTTGTGTTGTGGGCCACCACACGCTCATGAGAAAAACCGTTAAAACCGTAGAGATAGACAAACCACAGTAAGTGAGAAGAGTCAATAAGAGCACCAGTAGTAGGGCCAGCCTGACATAAGCATCCCATGTGAACATCAATATGGGAAGCAATGCAAAGGAAAAAGGGATATGAATAAGAAGGGAGAACACATACCGCAAGAGTGAAGGAAGGCATGAGGCGAGTGTCGTTGAATTCCTTATAGTCCAACTCATCTAAAACCCGATGGGTATAGGGTATACCAGTCCTCCACAACTAATATTCTGCATCCGTCATGGAAAGCAGGTCTAGCATAAACACCGGAGGGTCCATCGAAACCTATGGGGCATCCTTACCCACCAACTGGCAACATACCCTTTCTGCTAGGTAAATCACCATCAACCCAACACCCTCAAAGGGCTGAGTAATCCCTAAAATGACAATGGTAGCCACCTCCAAGTTTGGGTCCGCAACAACAGGGGCACCCGCCCAAGGACTCTAAATGACTTGTAACAGCATATAGGGTTAAAAAAGAAAAACCCTAAGAGACATGCAGGAGAAATGATAAGAGGCATTAAAATCCTAACTCTCCTCATCAAAAGATAGCTTCTCGAAATAGGCCTTAACCAAAGAGAAGCTCTTCAGATCTACATTCATACCACAAGTTATAAGACCGTATTAAATGACCCAACGCTGGAAAGGAAAGAATGGATACAGTTTACAAGATGACAGTTTGCATGATGATAGTTTGCAAGATGAATGGGTGCAGTTTGCAAGATGAATGTGTATAGTTTGCAAGATGACAGTTTGTAAGATGAATGAATATAGTTTGCAAGATGAAAACATAGAAACAATTTTCAAGGGCATGATGTGCGGTTTCCTTTAAACCTTAATAACATGTGGGTGAAAATAATTGCCAGATTGAGAAGTACAAGAGCTACAAAAGAAGAGAAAAGAGAACTAACCTCAAGGAGCTTCCAAAGCCCCACTAGTTGGCGCAGAGTCCCCCCCGCTGAGTGTGTCCAAGAAAGAGTACAAGTAGGCAAGACCTGCCTGCCCCGATTTGGCCTTCCAAGCCACCTCAAAGTTGCAGAAGATGGCTAGCTACCTCAAAGACACCGTCTACCCTCCGTTGGTGAAAACGTACGCCCCTAGAAGGTATAGCAAGAAGACCCTAGCCATCTTAGCGCAGTCGTCGGCCGTCACCTATGGGAGAGGCCTATAATCCACCTCGATGTCAAAATAGTGGATCATCTCGGTGGTGTACCTTTTCCTAAGCAAGTCCATGCCTAGCTTAATGCCCGACTCACCCTCTAAGTTTATGAGAGCCCCATTGTACCTAAGGCCGATCATACAAAAGTCATGGGGAGTCACAGTCATCTCCCTATCAGCAATGTGAAAGGTGTGGATAGTGTCCCACCACCTCTCAGCCAAAGTCTGCACTAGAATGGCATTGGCAAACCTTCTAGTAGTAAATGGATAATCGGCTCAAAGATCGTTGCAAGAATGTGAGCAGTTGTTTCTGCACTAAGGACCCTATACCATGCTGCCACAAGGCCAGTGCTTCCCTTACCTGAAAATGGGGGAAAAGTCTGCAAAAGGATGAAAATAGGGTATTAGATTTACATTTGGATAAGAAACAGATGAAACAAAAGTTAAAATAGGGCTCCTGATTAACGACATGCACACGCAGGCCCATGTCTGCGTACGCAGGCACCAAGCACGCATACGTAGGTTGGAAATCGCATATGTATGAACTCAAGAACTAATACGCTTACGTTGTGGACACAAGGGTTTGGAGTTGCCTCCTAATTTTTGCAAGGGTCTAAGAACCAAAAATATAGCGTCCCTTCAAGGAAGGACCTTTAGATCTTACTACCAGAGTTTGGGTTTGGAGTTTAGGTACGCTCTTGGAAAGGTGTTAGACACCCAAGATCACCTAACCTTAAGGTTGGCCTCCCATCATTGTGTCTTATGTCTTAACCCTATTAAAACTTTTTAAATACTTGCATTCTAAACTCACTCACACTAACATGCATCTAATAAATAACATGACATCTTTAACCCTAAACAAGCATACTTATCTATCCACAAAGCAAAAAAGAGCCAAAAAAAAAAAAAAAACCCTAGCATTCATCTAACATGTGAAAACCCTATCAAGGCAATAGCCCCAAACATGGTAGCAAGCATATCATCAAACAATTCATATAAAAAACAAAGTATTAACACATTAGAAACTCTAATCATACATCTAAGCATGCTTCATCTTATCAACAAAACAAAACCAAAACCCAAATGCATGGACATTTCTAATGTATGACTTACCCTTTACTTGCCTTGCAGCAACATAACACCGATGGTATTATGCATGAGCACGTGAATGTATTTTCATGGCATCAAAGCAAGGAAACAAAACAAACCCTAATGCAAACATGTGATAGCAAACAAGCATGTGAAAGAGGTAAACAGGAACCTATAGAGCCTAAAACATGTGAAAAAGAGGCTAAACAGAACAAACACGTAAAGGCGGAAACAAAACAAACAAACAAAAATTTAGGGTTTCTAGGCAATGACATCATGCACGCTAGAATAGGCCTGCGTGCGCAGGTAAGATTATGCGTACGCAAGTCCTTGCCCAGAAAACCTAAAAACATAGAAAACAGAGCACAAGCAATAAGTAAATGATTAGCAACGTTAAACTAAAAGGATTGGGGCCAAAAAAGGTCACAATCAAATTAAATTGACTTGAGGGTGTTTTTTGAAAAACTCCCTTTTGATTCATTATTTTCTAGTAAATCTTAGGTTTTTCTTGTAGGATTTCTGTATGTGTTTGAAAATGTACCATGTAAGGCTTTATATAGTGGAAAAAATGGGGCTTGGAACGGCTTTCAGACGACGTGGGATTCATTCCAAACCTCAGCCATCATTACAGAAAACTTGTCATTCTTATACTTTTGAAACCCCAGCTGCATACGCAGGAATGTGCCTGCATACGCATGCTTTGGTCCACGTACGCAGGCTAAGGGCCACTTTGGTCATTTTATTTACAAAAATACATTTTTACTTAATTAAAAGATTATATTTTCCATTTTAACACTCGAGTCAATTTGAAATCTGATTGGGCTCTAAACTGGCCTTGGGCCTTAAAGTTTAAGCATCGTTAGGGAACGGGGGCCCTAGTCGTAAGGGGTATAAAATGCGGTGTCTACATATGCATGAACAGGTCTGCGTATGCATAAAGCCTAGCTGTGCACGCATGAATGCAAGCTACGTACACAGACTCGAGTTTGCGTACGCATGAACACAGATGGTGGATCGTTCTTCAACATTTTCAAGCATGCTTCAATCAGAACTCATTCTAAACATGTTCCCACCCCTCTTAAGGTATCAGGTTTTCATCTAAATCTATCCCACAATAAAACCCAAGCATTTACATGTCCGAAAACAAATTAAAATGGAAGATCAAAGAAAAACTCAAAAATGAGAAAAGTTTGGAAAACTTACTGATCCGGTCCTTGCACCCTTCGAAAGATGATCTTGTAACCTGTATGTCAATGAGGGGGACTCATTCAGCCTCACTGCTCCATTCCAACATGTGAGGTTGAAGGCGTCGTTAGAAAGCACATAGGAGATTTTCTTAGACTTAGGTGCCATGGAGAAAATGAGAAGGCTTAGAAAGGGAGAGAGTTTTGGATGAGAAGATTTGAGAGAGAATAATCAGATTGTGAAAGAAAGTGAGAGAGAGGTAAGGCATTTAGTAACCGTTGGAGAAAAATGATGAGGCGAGAACACATTTGGTGGCTAAACTACATGTAGTTGAGGCCCCCTACTAAACTACGTGTAGTTTAGTAAAAAAAAATCTCAAATATCCCCTGTGGATTCCCGGAAGGTAGGAAGTGAAAAAAGAAAATTCAATAATGCACCAAAATGACAAAAATACCCTCAGTTGGGTAAAGGACACAAAGACTCTCAGAGCATACCCAATGAAGGGAAAGCATCAAAAGCACCCCTTAGCGAATCAGAAGTTACCAAGAAAATTCCCTCGTGAGTTTAAATTATCAACCAAATCCCTAGTAAAGTACAGTATCATGGAAGGATTCCCCGCAAGTCCAAGGCACAAAGGCAACCCTCTCGTGAGTTGTGAAGAAAATTTCCTCGTGCAGTTGATGAAACCCCCTCGTGGGTAGAATCAACATAAGTTCCCCAGTAAGCCATGAAGAAGAAGAAGAAGAATTTTTCCCAATGGACCACACACTATCAAAGACTTCCTCATGGGTTACAATCACCACCAAACTTCTTAGCAAGTTATCTGCCCTAGTGAACTACATACCAAGAAGACTCCCTCATGAGTCACAAACACACTTCTCAGCAGATCATACTCCCTAGTGATTCTTTCATCATCCTAGTAGATTCTTCACCTGAGACTCCCTCGTGAGTCGGTACATTAAGGCCACTTGTGCACATACACTACGGGAATTGAATATGCAGGCACCGACCATATACCAGTCAAGCAAGTCAGAATATAGAACTTGTGCACATATCCCAAGGGAATTGAATATACAGGCACATCATATGGAACTTATGCACATATCCTAAGGGAATTGAGCATGCAGGCACAGTAGAAGAGGTAGAGATAGAGATAGAGACCAAGGTCACCCCAAGGCAAGAGCCTCACCAGAACAGAAAGAGATAAAGATGGAGAACACAAGTTTTATCTAGAGGCGGAAGCTACCCGTAGAAGTTTGAGGCAAGAGTTCCAGATGGACACCATAGATATATATCATTTTAAGCTCATAAAAGCACCTTGTTAGTTTGGTTAATGGTTGCAGCCGTTGGCCTTTTCATTGTTTTTTTGTTTTTTCTTTTTAAGTGACTCCAGGATTATGAGTCACTCGCATTTTGCTTGCAACTGGCAAAATAGGTTCTGAGATAGTAAACTTGTCATTGCTCATTTTCTGAGCAACAAAGGTGGAAATTTGGACATATGAATCCCATGAAACTCTGCGGAGTTGTACCCTGCCCTATGTATGTGTGTTGTGTGTTGTTTGCGTGGGTTGGGCCTAAGCTGTATGACAAAACAAAAGGTTTTGTCTTTTATTCTTTTGATTCCATTAGCGAAGCTCATAAATCAAAAGAAGGGCATCTATGGACACCTCATTTTGTACCCTTTACGACTTAGGCCCCCGTTCCCCAATAATGCAAAAATTCTAAGGCCTAAGGTTGGTTCATGGCCCAATCAGATTACAAATTGACTTGAGAAGTGTTGAAATGTAAAATATAACTTATTATGAGCAAATAAATCTATTTTTGGAAAATAAAAGGCCAAGAAAATCCTCGGCCTGCGTATGCAAGTTTGATGCATGCGTACGCAGGCACAAACCTCGCACGTAGCTAAGGCTTCAAAAACCTATGGAAGGCAAGTTTTCTACATTAAAGACTGAGGTTTGGAATGAATCTTACATCATCTGGGAGCCGTTCAAAATCTCCATTTTTCAACTATATAAAGCCTTACATGGTATATTTGAAAGACATACAAAAAATCCTAAGGGAAAACCTAAGATTCACTAGAAATAGTGAATCAAAGAGGGAGTTTTTCACTAAACATCCTCAAGTCAATTTTATTTTGATTAGGACCTTTACTGGTCTAGATCGAGTTTTGAAGTTTACTAATCATTTTTGTTTGGTTGTGAATAGATTTGACTGAAGGGAACGGTCAAAATCAAGCCAAAAGACATTTTGTTTGAGGTATATGTTATAGCCTCTTTTCTTCCATTTTTGCCTTTAATCTTGCTTTTAATCTTATTTATTTGCCTTGTTTATGTGTTAAAATGTTTGTTTAATTTAGGTTTTAGTTTGTTTTCTATTTTAAAGCATGCTAGGTAGCTAGATTTATTGTTCTTTTAGTTTCTGTTCTTGCTTTTTGGGTTAGGGTTCTTCTGAGCGTGTCTATGTTTGCATGCTTTTGCATGTGTATGCAGGTTCAAAGTATGCGTACACATACAATTGGCCTACATACACAGGCCTATGTATACGTACGCATATTTATGCCCGAAAAACCTAATCTGAGTTTTTTTGCTTTTGTTTTCTTTGATTCTTCCATATCATATGCCTCTATTTGGTCCTTTTTTATGCTTTCTAAGTCTCTGTTCCTTTTTTTAGTTGTTTGTTTGTCTTTAACATGCTAGATTAGGGTTTTCTCTTTGTTTCTTGCTTTGATACCTTGAACATGCATTAATATGATCATGCATTGATGCCATAGGTGTTGTGATGCAGTGAGGTAAGACATGCATTCACATGAACATGCATTGATTTGAATATGATTTTGTTTGGATGACGAAACATGGTTGAGGTTTGCAATAACATTTGTTTAATTCTTCCATGATATGATGCCATATGAGATGAGAAGCATGATAGATGTATGCTAAGGTTTGTGACATGATGATAAGTGTGTTAGATATATGTTAGGGTTTGTGATGTGGTGATAAGCATGATAGATATATGTTAGGTTTAGGATGAAAGCAAGCGAATACTATGGAAACCAATAAAACATGTTATAAAGCAAGATAAAGCAAAGGTTGTAGATTGTAGCTAAAAAGCTACATCTACACCCTTAAAACCTCCAATCCAAGGTCCTAAGACCAAGGAGAGGAAAAAGAGCGCAAGAACACTACCTCTCGATTGTTGAGAGAAGAGAGAAATCAAAGGTTTTTGGATGTGTTTGGGAGAGAATTTAGAGAGAAAATGAGAGAAACTACCTAGGAAATGCTCTAAAATACCCTAAATTGTTTCACTTTTGGTCTGAGGGGGTTCTGGGGATTAAATAACTAAAGAAAAGACCTTTCACTTAGTGGCCGCCAGTTAGCTCCAGCAGCCCATTAGTGGTCGCTAGGTTTGATGTTTACATTTGCAATCTCGGTTTCTTACCCAGTTCAACTTCGAATGCATTTTTTAAGGTCTTCCTGAACTTCAATTGAGTTGATCTTAGTGTCCCTGGAAAGGTCTAGATGTCTAGTATCCAGAACACTAAAAAAGTTGAAATTCGGATGGTCATATCAAACATTATGGCCTCAGGAAGTGTGCTGATGCACTCTGCCTAGTTTTCATGATATCTCAACTGTTTTAACATCGATTTTGACCCATGAATAGTCATTGGAAACGGAATACAATAATCTTTGCAATGACACTAGCTTCAACCCGTTCTAATGGATGGGTGAAAATTAGGGTTTTTGATGCCTTCGGGAGTCAACCTCGGGTCAAACTTAGTTAATGCTGACAAAAATCTCTGAGTAGCTCGAGTTTGATGTAGAAACATGAAAAATGTTGTTTTGGGATGATTTTGACCAACTTTGACTTTCGGTCAACCAAGGGTTGACTAAGGGCATTTTGGTCAATTTGACCTAAAACGACACTTCGAGTGCTCCAATGTCCAAAAGGGTTATGCCATGTCAATCTAGATGTTTCTGTGGCCCCATGGAGAAAAGTTAATATTTTTGGAATTCTCGGGGTTTGGCACGCAAATTAAGGGTGGACAAAATACGGTATCTATAGAGATAGGAAGGTGTTAAACACCCAACTCCGCCCGATCCATGGATGAGCCTCCACTTATTGTGTTCCACATCCTACTTCCATTAAAAGGTTTTCTTATAGATTATCTCATACACACATAAACACTAAGCCTACCCTAAACATGCACCTAACATCCAACCTACCATTGATCTAGCATGACATATCCTACCATTCATTTAACATGCATAACATATCCATATTCATCGCCCATCTCATCATATCATGGCATAAGTCCTAACATTCATCTAGGCATGTCATGCTTTACCTCATGGCATAGCTCGATACACATGTCATCACATTCAACCTAAACGTAACAACATCATGTTCATAAGAGATAGCAAGCACATAATATCACAATCATGGCATTAATCAAGCATATTCATCCTCCAAGCATAACATTCAACAAGTTCTTCAAGTAATTCAAATTCACAATGTTAGACATGCATACTCATATTCTTATGCATGCACTTACCTTCACTTATCTCACCGCATCATAGCACCACATCATCTATGCATCAAATGTAAGTTCATATGATTTTCACCCATTTATAAACCCTATTCCTAGATTTTATAAGGAAAGCACTATATCATGTTATCCTATCAACCTGAGACCTATTCATGCGCAAACCGACTCAAACAGAAGCTAAGATGTGTATTTAAACTAATAAAATAGAAGGAAAACAAAGAACAAACAAAATGACAAATCAAAGTGCCACTTTAGGTTAAAATGACCAAAATGCCCAAAATGCCCATGTTTAACCCAGGGTTGATCGAAGGCCAAAATAGGTCAAAATCATACCAAAATAACATTTTCCATGTTTTTACATCAAACCCAAGGCCACTGGAAATTTTTATCAACTTTGACCAAATTTGACCTAAGGTTGACTTCGACAGCGACCAAAAGTTGACATTTGATCCAGCCGTTCCATTGGGATAAAACCAACATTATTGCAAATAATATTGGATCCCCTTTCAAATGAGTGCTCACGGGTCAAAATTGGAGTTAAGAAGGTTGAGATATCATGAAAACTATGTCAAGCGCGTCAGCTCACTTCTCGAAGCCATAACGTTTGACCCGACTATCAGATTCTCAAAACCTCAATTGATCTAGAAACTAGACATCTGTATCTTTCCAATGCCACTATAATCAGCTTAATCGAAGTTAAGAAAGGCCCTCAAATAAGCAATCG
This sequence comes from Lithocarpus polystachyus, assembly GCA_033629205.1. NCBI lineage: Eukaryota > Viridiplantae > Streptophyta > Magnoliopsida > Fagales > Fagaceae > Lithocarpus > Lithocarpus polystachyus. The sequence continues at coordinate 69,516,950 of CM066162.1, forward strand.
AAGTTAGAGCCAAAAAACTGAAAAAGGCAAAACATCGTGCCCTTTTTATGAGTAGTCAAGACCTCATACTACAAGTTGTTTCAACCAGATTGCTCTAGTTCTTACCCAATCAGTATAGTTTGTTGCGTGAAGTTGGTCCAAAAACTGCATATTTTTTTGGGAAAAAAAAAAGTGAAGTACTTATTAGGGTTTTTGGTATTTCGTTGATATTTCATCCATTTTAACTTTGATTTTGGCTCATAGACTATCATTTCAAAGGGAAAAATATGCCCTACAAGACGATCCAAAATTCAACTCGATTGGAAGGTTAGGTCAAAAAGTTGACTTTTTGACCATACCTGGTTAGGGTTTTGGCCTCAATTGTTGTAAAAAGGGTTTTCAAACGTTGTGACTCTTTGATCCACTATCCGATCGTATTGTATTTATTTGTTACCCTTTTTGGATTTGAAACTTGCAATTTTGCACCATTTTTCATTTTTTATATATTTATTTTGGCATTTGTTTTGAAGCGTGAATTAGGGCCAAACAAAAATATGGTATTGACACATTACTGCAAAACATGGAAAGAAAGAAGACAGATTAAACAAATGTATAAACAAGGAAAAAAAAAGTGACAAGATAAGACAAAAACACTTACTTCTCTCTTCTCAAGGAATGAGACGAAGGACATAGGCAGAGGGCTTTAGACCTAAAAAATTATCGTACAAAGACCGTGAACCTACCAGCTCATCAAAATCATCAATGGTCAGAGCAAAATCCAAAGCTGCTTGGACTCTTCCTTGGTAATGATTCTTTAGCTTTGGACAAGTCGAAACTACAAAAAAAAAAAAAAAGGAAAAGAAAAGTCAAAAGAAGATTATATGAACGACATGATACCCAAGGAAGGGAGAACACACGCCAAGTGAGGGAATCTTCCACTTGGGCTACAACATAGGCACCTTGCCCTAGACATCCTTAGAAACAATTTACCAACTTTTCCCTAATACAAAGAAATACCTCTACTTCCAATCACAAAAGGACGAGGGATATTCATGAACAACCCTGGACTTTCTATCCCACGGTAAAAGCTCAAAGTATCCGTAGTGAGTCGAGGGCTTTAAATGATAAAGATGGACGAACTCATTAACCTTTATCATATCCCCTTCTTGGATGGTCATCCATATTGACATACAACTCACAATCATCCTCCAAGCGTTTGGGACAAGTTGACCAGGGGTAACTTTCAGATGGTCGAGTAATTCTAGGATGAAGGGATGGATGGGAAAATGAAGGCAGCCTTGTAAAAACATACATCATCATAAGCAAAGGCACAAGCCTTTTCATTCGGATGAGGAAGGCGCACTTTTGTTTCAACAGGAAACTGAAATTTCTTTTTAAATTTCCTAATATGTTTCTCTTTCAAAACACAATTCTCAATAAGAGTATGAAAGGGTTTGGATTGAGAAAGTGAAGAATGTTAGGGTTGGGAAGATGAAAAGGGTTTGGATACAACTATATCTACCTCTATAGAAGCAGGGTCATCGCTAGATCGATAATCCCCTATCTAGCTCACTCGACCTAACATCTATTCCTTCCTCAACCATTTCACAATTCAAATGATGCCAAATCAAAGACTAATGGATTAGGGGGTAAAGCTCAAGCAACATTGGTCTAAGGGCACAAACCTGAGGCACAAACAAACCCACCGAAGGACGTCGACCACTTGAAGACTCAAGGAAAACACCTAACCTAGCAAAGAAAAATGAAACGAAAGGGGAATCTAGCTTCATAGTAGAATAATCAACCATGAATTCAAAAAGAAGTTAAAGAAGAAGAGAAAACTCACTAGGTAAGTGCGGATCAATAGGTAAAGCTCGAGCAACATTGGTCTAAGGGCACAAACCCGATGCATAAACAAACCCACCAAAGGACGTCGATTGTTCGAAGACTCAAGGAAAATGTCTATCCTAGCAAAGAAAAATAAAACAGAAGGGGAATCTAGCCTAATAGTAGAATAATCAACCATGAATTCAAAAAGGAGTTAGAGAAGAAGAGAAAACTCACCAGGTAAGTGTGGATTAGTGGGTAAAGTTTGAGCAACACCGGTCTAAGGGCACAAATCCGAGGCATAAACAAACCCACCGAAAGACATCGACCACTCAAAAACTTAAGGAAAACACCTAACCTAGCAAAGAAAAATGAAACAAAAAAGGAATCTAGCCTAATAGCAAAATAATCAACCATGAATTCAAAAAGGAGTTAGAGAAGACAAGAAAACTTACCAGGTAAGGGCGGATTAGTGGGTAAAACTCAAGCAACACTGGTTTATGGGCATAAACCCGAGGCACAAACAAATCCACCAAAGGACATCGACCACTCGAAGACTCAACGAAAACACCTAACCTAGCAAAGAAAAATGAAACGAAAGGGGAATCTAGCCTAATAGTAAAATAATCAACCATTAATTCAAAAAGGAGTTAGAGAAAGAGAGAAAACTCTCAAGGTAAGTGCAACTCGAAAGCTTGGGGAAGACGAAATAAGGAAGAAGGGAAACCCAAAAGTTTTTAAAAGAGCGGGCTTCAAGGCACGAGAAAATCAAGAAATAGCCTTGTCACGTCTACCTAATGAGAAGCCGACACGTGTCCATGTTAAATGTGAAAGAAAGGGAATCTCAAGAGTCACCAGCAAACACAAACAGACCTTTCATATTCCTACGATTGTCCAAAAGTTTGACTAAGGAATTAGGGGGCAACTGATGAGTACTAAAATCTAAAGTCGTATATAGCCTGGACGGCCATACAATGTTCATTACACAGTAATAAATGACTTTGTAACCGACGAGCCACAACAGTCAAAAAGGCAATTATAAGCCAAGTAACTCTCCATTTATGCCCAGAAATATGTTACTTTAATTGCCAGGAGGGTCAATAAATCCCCCCCCTCAACGGATATACAGAGAAAGACTACAAATAAGCCATCAAGCACTAGGAGAAAGGTACATACACCAAATACACAAAATTACATTTTGATTCTTTGAGATATATTGAGAAGCTTACTGAGTTAGACATCGAAGAACCTTTAGCTAACGCCACTCTAGTGCCTTTCTCTCTCATCTTTGCAGGAGGGAACATCACCTCGTCTAGAGCTTAGACGAGGTCCTCGACTGACGATCATTTTTGTCTTTATCAATACTATTTTAAGAGTTTTATATCCTATAAGCGGCGTAGGATTGTAAGGATAATCAACAAGGTGACTGAGTTGTTGTATCCTAGGGGCGGCATGTACAATGTTGCTAGTTTACTACACTAAAAATCTCGTAGACGGCGTGTATCATCTCAAGATAGTGACATGGTCCTCTTGTGTTTTTAAGACCGAAAGGCATGGCCTTGTAATAGTATAACCCCTGTCCAGTGACAAAGGTTGTTTTCTCCGAGTCCTCCTTGTCGATGAGTATTTGATTGTATCTTGGAAAAGCATCCATGAAGCTTAATAATTTTTGTCCCACTGTGGAGTCTACCAACTGATCTATCCTTGGAAGAGGAAAGTTGTCCTTCGGGAACGCTTTTTTTAAGTCGGTGAAATTAACACACATTCTCCACTTTCCATTTGCTTTCTTTACCATCACTACATTTGCTATCCATTCTTGATAGTAGATTTCGCGAATGAACTCTGCTGCCAGCAACTTTTCTACCTCTTCAATGACTGCTCGATTGTCATCAGGAGCAAAAATCCTTCGTCTTTGTTGTACTGGCTTATACGCTGGATCAACATTTAGGTGGTGTTGGATGATGGCCTAGTCAATCCCCGTTATGTTTTCATGATTGCATGTGAAAACATCCTAATTCTCCTTTAGAAAGTTGACCAGACCTTCTTTCCTAAGAGGTGGGAGCTTGGTTCCTACCTTCGTGACTTTTGATGGATCTCGAGAGATGATCTCGATCGTTTCCAATTCTTCTACTACATCAGGAGTGGAATTTTCTGTGTCTAAGGTCGACGTATGGTTTTCACCCAAAGCCAAGGTTGCTTGATAACATTTGTGAATACTATATTTTGTCCGCCATCGATTTGTGTGCCGAACCCCAAAAATCTCAAAAATATTAACTTTCTTCCATGGGGACACGAAAACATCTAGATTGACATTAGGCCTGTACACGGTGCGGTGCGGCCGGTTATTGGGGGTATTTTTGCACCACACCTGTAAGGTGCGGTTTTCCCTCAAACTTGACCGCACCTCACTTGTGGATGGTAGGAACCGGTCTACAAAAGGTGCGGTGCATTATATCGGTTCGGTATGGTTAGTTCGGTTAATTCCCTATTTTCTCAAGAACTAAACACAATGCAATTAGCATCCCAAAACCACATCATAATCATTGAAAAACCTATATATTCTAATAAAAAAAACAAAAGAAAACAAACAACTACAAAGAAATTCTCAATCTTTCTCTAAAAAATATCACATTTCAAATCATAAAAAATCCAAATGAAAACACTAAACCAAACCCATAAAATAAAAAACAAAACCATTGAAAATAAAATAAACACAAACCTGGTACAAAGCATTGCAAGGCAAAGCATCCAAAGTCAAAAGACTCAAAACCTCCACTAGGAAAACCTGAGAATGTCGTGACAAAGAGAGAGGAGAGGGTGAACTCCTAGAACGGTGGCATTGAGCGGCGGTGTTCAAGGGGCGAGGGCAGCAAGCGGCGGCAGAAGGTAGAAGTTGAGGGGAGAGAGAGACAGAGAGTTGCTGGGAGTTTTGGGACTAGGAGAGGGAGACTGACGTGAGAGACAGCAGGGGTGTGAGACTGAGTAAATAAATCTAGGGTTCAAAATTGAAACTACATCGTTTGGGTCTTTATTTTTTAATCCAATTATAAAACGACGTCGTTTTGGAACTGATATTAAAATTAATGAGTTTCATAACGACGTCGTTTTAATGTATATATAAATAACTAATAATAAAAACCCTAATATTTTTTTTAACCCACACACCCAGGCAACCGTTCTTTTCTTCTTTAACCTTGCCTCTCTCGCCTACCATATTTGAGTTCTCTTCTCTTTGTGAAGCATAAACTATATACACATATGTTAAATTGTGGTGTGTATATATATATATATATATATATACCGGTGCGGTGCGGTGCAGTTTCTCGTTGGAGTGCAAAAGAACCACCGCTCGCCGCACCAGCTATCTTCTGTGTGCCTTGATTGCTGCCGACCACCATACCGGACACCTGCGGCAGTGCTTTGCAGAGGTCAGATCGGTTCGGCGCCGGCCGGTTTCATCGGTGCCAGTCAGATCCTGAACAGCCCTAATTGACATGACATAACCCGCTCGGGCATTAGAGCACTTAAAGTGCCATTTCAAGTCAAGTGGACCAAAATGCCCCTGGTCTGCCCTAGGTTAACCAAAAGTCAAAACTGGTTGTAACCATCCCAAAACAATATTTTTCCATATTTCTACATTAAACCCGAGCTACTTGGTGATTGTCGTCAACTTTGACCAAATTTTACCAAGTTTGACCCAAGGTTGACTCTCAAGGGCCCCAAAAACCCTAATTTTGATCTGGCCATCAGAATGGGTTGAGACCAGCGTCATTTTGAAGATTATTGAATTCCTTTTCTAACGATTATTCACGGGTCAAAATCGGAGTTAAAACAGTTAAGATATCCTGAAAACAATGCAAAACACGTCAGCTTGCTTCTTGAGGCCATAGCTTTTGATTCGACTGTTAGAATTTCAATTTCTTTAGTGTTTTGAAAATTAGACACCCGGAGCTTTCTAAGGGCACCAAAATCAGCTTAATTGGAGTCCGAGAAGACATTTAAACAGGCAATCATAGTTAGAACCAAAAAAGTCAAACCTTGCTGATATTAGTACCAGCCAGGCACACCGGCAGCCATTAAAGAGTCATAAAATCAATATAAATACCCCTAGACCCCCTTAGATTAAAAAAAAAAAAAAAAGAATTTGGGCAGTTTTAGAGCATTTTTCTCGGTAGATTCTCTCTCTTTTCCTCTCTAATTTCTCTCCCTAACACATTAAAAAACTTTTAATTTCTCTCTTTTCCCAACAATCAAGATGTAGTGTTTTTACACTCTTTCCTCTCCTTGGTCTTAGGACCTTGAATTTGAGGTTTTAATGGTATAGATGTAGCTTTTTAGCTACAATCTACACCCTTTGCTTTATCTTTCTTCATAGCATGTCTATTTGCTTTCCATATTATATCTTCTTTTATCTTGCTTCCTGGCATGTTTTATAGTCTTTTAGCATGTCTTCTTGCTTTTTGTCATGTTTTACTGCTTTGATAGTGTTTGCTTAGCCTTCTTGGGCTAAAATATGCCTAAATTATGTGTTTGTGCTTAGATCCATGTGCCTAGGTTCTATTTGCCATGTTCATGCTTAGATCTACTTGTCTATATGCTCCTTGCCATGCTTATGTTTAGATCTATATCTTTGTGTGCTCCGGGCCGTGTTCATGTGTCTTGATCTACATGTTGGTTGCTATGCCATGTGCTTCTATAGCCTTTTTGTCTCTTGATGTCCCTTTTTTCTTGTGTTTTGGCCCTTTAGGTAGTGTGTAGATCTAGATCTTGTGGTCTAGGCCTACATCCATACACCTAGGCCTATATCAAAAGGTTTGGATCACTTCCTTTATGCATGTCTATGATTTTTTTGCTTCTATGCTTTACCTCTGTGTTTGCCTCTCTAGATCTAGACTTTGCCATGCTTTGTGCCCTCCATGGGCTTGTGCTTGTCAGTCTTTGGGGCACTTGCTTGTGTAGCTGCATCTGCCCCTCTTGTGGCTTGTTCGGGTGTGACCACTTGTGAGACACATCTCCGTGATGTTGGTGTGCTTAATACACACCTTTCTTTGCTTTATGCGATGTTGTTGTGCTTACTTTATGCCATCCATTTGGCTTTCCTTACTTCTTTGCATCTTTGCATGCTTGCCTAGATGTTCATACATAAGTCGGTATGTCATCCATATTCCAATCTCATGGAATTATGGACACTCAATCCAAACCTACATTTGTCTTCCTAGGACACCCTCTTTTGTTTGATAACATGTTTGTTTGCCCCCATTTGGCACCTTTTGATGGCTTGTCTTTTAGCATGCTTTCCTTCTACTTGTTTCTTAGTTTGTCTGTTGGCTTGTTTCCTTTGTCATTGCATGTACACACGTGGAGCATGGACACTTGGAGGAAGGGTGCAACCTCCTAGGCGCAAGCAAAAAAGGGCAAGGATGCAAGTAAAAGGATGCAAGCCCACAAGGGGCAATGTTCAGTAGAGTAGGAGGCCTAGCCTCCCCGAGTGGTTACATCTTTCTCCCTCTCTCTTAGCCTTTTCTCTAAAGCAATATATTAGGGTTCACCCTCTCCTTGTATCCTTTACCTTTCTTGCTCTTAGCTTAGGCCGCGTTCCTTGGGTATGGCAATGTCTGTTTTACATTTCTTGTACCTTACTGGGCCATACCCTTGAGACGTTGCAATGTCTGTTTTACTTTCCTGCTTTGTATGATAGCATTGTGCATGATGCATGTATATATATGTATATATATATATATATATATATGCTTGCATCTGTGTGGGTGATTGTGCACTTTGTATGATGGACTCTTATAGCTATGTGAGCGACCTTCTCTAGTCATGAGAGCTTTTGACCTTGTGGCATGAGTATGTGCTCAAGGCATTTGTTGCAGGTGCATATTCATGTCATACTGTGTGCAAAATCATCGCGATGTGACCGTCTCGATCCATGTCACCATGCGACATCAATTTCCCTGTGTATATGACACGTATCAATATGCTTGCTGCTTTGAGGGGCTTCGACTCGTCCTAGTATAAGCATGTTGGCACACGTCGTATACAGAGGCACAAATCCCTGTCGGTGCACCATAGTGCACCAAACACAAAACTCTACTAGATTTTCGTCATGAAAATGGGGCATCCCTTGTTGGAAAAATACATGTTTGTATCACATACAAAACATACGCAGCGAAAAATTAAAAGATCTACTTCATTCACAATTAATAACATGTACTATGTAAGTTTCAGAATTTAAGAACAAGAAAGCGTACCTTGTTACAGTGAAATTCAAAACTCAAAGATTAGAAGCACTTGGGAACACTTTCAATCTTCACTCCAATTCCACTTAATGCCCAAGAAGTATGGTCTCTCAATCAGTTTCTAAGGAGAGAATAAGAAAGTGTCCAACACTCACACACAAACCATTTCATGTTCTCATGTAATCATAATAAAAACCACTCAAAAACTATATTAAAAATTATGTATATTTCTCTCCTTATATATAACTGATTATCTAATTGGGCTAGCCTTTTGGGCCATTCCAATTGGGCTCTAGTATGTGGCTTGGAGTGGGACCAAAATGGAACAAATAAGACTCTAGCTCCAATGGGCCTTGGGTTTTTTCTGTCAACTCTTGACAAGTCCAAAGTTACTATTAATTATATTCAATACCACTATATGAATATAATTGCACTCTAAGCCTTATTAATAAATTATATCTCAAGACTTTATTATACATGCAACTCCTTCATTAAAATATTTGTAGTAAGACAAAGTCATGAATATAGACTGCCACTTTGAAGATTACTACATCTTAAACCTTGAGTACCCGGTTTAATTCTTTACGTTATTCATCATATATTTATGAAATCCAATTCTATAAATATATACTTTAGTAACTCCTTACTAAAGTGGTTGGGCCCAACACTCTGAATAACCAATCCTATTAAACTTATCTCAAGGGAATATTTTATATCTCCGCTAAGTGATTATGAATTCCATTTTGAGAATATATATTCCATCAACACTAAATGCGGCTGCCCAACATACTAAGTTTTTGATCGTGACTTATATATCTCACCCCTGATATATCAAAGCAACCTACATCTCATGATTAGGTCCATTATTCTCTCAGGATTTAGAGTTTATGTAAATAGAAGTCGTGAGATTTATTATTCATTTGACAGTCGTTAGGAGAATAATAAATCTCACAGCGGTCCAGTTCAATATGTCTTAACTCTTAAAACATATCAACATATCAACTAGAAGTCTCCACTTCCATAATCAAGACAAATCATTTTAGTTGATATATTATAGTCTTTGCAGATGAAAATGCTCAATTTCATCACCGACTACGAACTAAAATTTTGAGTTTACAAAGAACTTGTGATTTATATATTCTGTGACTTTTCACATAAATCATATACGATGGATCTTATGGACTAAGATAATGTCCCATTAGTTCATTTATAAATAGTCTCATATAATGAAACAATTTAATTATTTATGACATGTCAATAAATTAGATTTTAGGGTATAAACCCCAACATCCCTATTGCTGTGTTCTTACGGCAAAAGCTTGGTGATAATAGTGTTTTGTGTGCTATGACACACCTGAGGCAAAGCATTGCTGAATTTTTGCCATGAAAATAAGGAGAAATGCTGCTGGATTTTCGCAGTAGAAATTTGGCAATGATTCCAAACACACTAAGGAATCATCGATCGAGACCACACCCTTTCCAAAACCGAACCTCAAAGCCCGACTCACTTAAAGCCCCAAAAGCTAATGCCAATAGTTCATTTTCAATTGCCAATGTCCGAAAATTAAGGTTTTACCAAAACAAAGGACTATCTACAGACAGGCGTTGTGGGGTACCTAACACCTTCCCCACATTTCACCAAACTTTCAAACTCAAGAATCAAGATTTTTTATCCATCCACATTAGATTAGGAAAAACTCTCTTTTTCTTAGCTTAGGATCGGTAATAAAATCAAATAGAGTCAGGTGACCAATCACACCTTAGAAAAAACCCAATGATTGGTGGCGACTTCACTTACCTTTGATAATTTCTTTAAAATTGACTCATATTACAGTCACACATCAGAGGTATACCCTTCTTCACAACACCCGAGCTCTGAGCTTTATATGCACGTGCATATCCTCCAAAAAAGTGCGCTTGTGTCACCACAATGAGTGGTTGAACCGCAATGAGGCATCAACAGACATTCTCAGGCAATAACCTAATCTCCCTAAATCTCTTCCACCCCATAAGCTGCTAGGAACTTTACCTTTAAGAAATATGTTGAAGTGGCTGCTTTTAGACAATTTAGAAGGCGTTGTATGTGGAAGGGCAATCCATTATTAGGAAGTCGATTTTCTTGGATATTTGAGCTGGATAAGTTCATGCAACAATAGTTAGTGTAACAATCCCTTTGGGTATCTCTTGTCACCTTTGAAGCTTACAAAGGGTGATGTGAATGGACAGAGCCGTTCTGTCACTATCTTAATCTACTAAAAGGCAGGCAAGTAAAGGATATCTACTAAACTTCCATGGTCAATCAAGATTCGACGAATATTATGCTCTTTTATTCTTAGCATAATGACCAAAGGATCATTGTGAGGCTGTTTGATCCCTCTAGCATCCTTCTTGAAGAATGAAATGTCCAAGTCGTCCTTTCTTTGAACTTTGGATGATGGATGGCGGGATTGAATGCTATCTTATTTCTCTCATGTATGCTTTCTTTAGAGACTTATAAGATCCCCCCGTAATGAGTCCTCTAGAAATCATCCGGATTTCTCCGATGGGGGCTTTGGCTCTACTAAGACTTGATTCTCTTTCCTTATTCTTCTCATCTCTATAGGGTCATCTTTGATAATCTCCTCTTTGCACAAACTTTTGCAGCTTTCCTTGACAGATTAGAGACTCTACTTGTTCTTTTAAGTGCCTGCATTCATTAGTATTATGCCCATGATCTTGGTGGAATCTACAGTACTTACTTTTGTCTCGTACTTCAGTTGGGGCTTTGATTGGTCTAGGCCATCTTAATGCGGGGCCATCCTTGATTAGCCTCAGCACTTGCTCAACAGGCATCAATAGGGGAGTGAAATTAGTGAATCTTGGCTTCTATTCTGGGGGGTTTCTTTTTCTTTCAGAGTTCTGCTTTGTGTTGGGCTGATCTTTCTTCTTCTTTAAACGGTGGTCTGCCTAGTCGTCTCTCTTTCTCCTTTTATTGATCATCCCCTTGGACGCATATGCATCCTTTGTGTTCATGTATTTTTGTGCTTTGTGAAGCAACTCTGTCACTGTCTTAGGTGGGGTTTAGGTTATAAAGAAAAAGAAATCTCCATGCAACAATCCAACTTTGAATGTGGTCAATATAACCTGATCTTCTGCTTCGTTGACCTGCCACACCTTTATGTTGAAGCGATCTACATATTGTCTTAGTGACTCCCCTTCTTCTTGTTGGATGTTCAGTAGATGGCCTGTCTCTTATGGCGTTGTCCCCTATAAAATGACGAACAAAGCTTTCACCTAATTGTTCAAAGTTTCGAATAGTACCTGGTGGGACTTTGTTGAACCACACTCTAGCTGCACCCTTCAAAATGGTTGGGAATGCTCTACACATAACTTCATTTGGTGTCATCTGTAGATGCATATGAGTCTTGAAGGCCTCAATGTGATGTAGGGGGCCTTTTAGTCCACTGAACGACTTAAGCTGTGGAAGCCGAAATTTTGGTGGTAGTGGACAATTCAAGACTTCCGTGGTGAAAGGTGAATCTCCTTTTGATCATGCCATCCAGATTGACCACAAATTTCTCCTTCACTGCGCTTCTCAATTCGTTTATCTTTTTCCTCATGTTGTGGAGTTCTTCCTCCATTTTGTAGGAATTCTCTCCTTCAAGTGTTCCTCGCCTCCTATGATTTAACGGATCGACGGTATCTTTGCCATTGTTGTTTTCCTGTCTTTCTTCATTCCTGTGACCACTTTGGGCTTCGGCAATATGCCTTAGTTCCAGGTTTTGCTATGTTAATTCTTCAATACTTGCTGTTAGTGCTCGAATTTGATATGCTGCTTGAGCGGAATCCATTTGGTATTAAGAGGAATTCTTTTGTAAAGAAAAGGGGAAACTATATGGCTTTGCTAATGTTTTTCTCCACAGACAGCGCCAAATTGATAATGCAAAAAATGTCAGTTGAACTCCTTGTCAATATAGATGAACGATGATGAGTTATCAACTTTGGAATCCTGAAAAAAAAAAAAAAGAGAAAAAAAAAAAGAAAAAAGAAAAGAATAAGTAGCCTTGGAGTACACCGGTATAGTGCTAAAGAGTCTCTGGCGGGCTAGTTAGTAAGATTAAAGCTCAATTGTATGGAGAATCACTATTTAGCTTGTAAGTTTATGTGTGTACCTTTTCTTTGATTCTTTGTGCCTTTTTATAGGTCTTTGCCCCTCAAGATTTTAGTAATTGCTGACCTTAATAGTTTTGGATGGTTGGCCATGATTGCTAGGGCGTTCTAGACTTCAATGATCTTTTGCCCATTGTTCGTTAGTTACGCTTTTGGTTGTTTGGCGCATTACTTGTCACATGTATCATTTATGTGAATCTCATTTAAAGTTCATTGTACCTGTCCATGATACGGACGAGGATGATTATTCTCTTCTTTGTTATAATGACGAGGGTGATTTTTCTCTTCTTCAATTAGTAATAAAATTATATATAGAATATGTTAATTTCAAATTATGACGTTCATTTCATAATGATGGTTCTTATCATCCGGTTATGATACATATCAGTTTTTAGCGTGAGGGTTTGAGAAGGGAAGGTGTCCATGATGAGGCGAGGCAGTAATAAAAATTAAAAAGTAAACGGTAAAAGAGTAAGAAATATGAGTAGTTAGAATGGGGAGGGAGAGAGAGAGAGAGAGAGAGAGAGAGAGTTTGTTGGGTGTTAGGACTTGGGAGAGAATAGGTGTTGGGAGAGAATAGGTGTTAAGACTTCACGATATGAAGACTAAAATAAACTCTCTCTCACACACACGCACACACTCTAAATGGAAATGGATCCACTACCACCACTGATCGACTTAAACGACAACGACGACGACGCACCTCGCTTCTTCGACCGCTACAGTTCCTCTCCATCCTCCACTCTCTCCTCCTCCTCCTCCACCTCCTCACCCACCTCCTTAAACGGCGTCGTCCCTTCCTCCACCACAACCAAACGCCTCGACTACATGCTCCAATTCCTTGATCGCAAGCTCTCTACCGAAACCGCCACGACCACATCTCTCCCTGAGTTCCTCGCCAAAGGTGGTGCCTCCGCCATCTTCAATCCTCCGTCCCGCTCCGTTCTCCACCCTGATCGCCCGCCTTCCCTGGACCTCCGACCTCATCCGCTCCGCGAAACTCAAATCAACCGTTTCTTACGAACCATAGCTTCTACGGACTCTCACTTGTTGTGCGGAAGCGAAAATGGAACTGTTAGGGTTTGGGACTTCAAGGACTTGTACGAAGCTGGAAACGAAGACGAGGAGGAAGATACGGCGCCGTTTTTGGACTCTTCTTCTTCTTCTTCCTCTTCGGCTAGTCCGACTCTGTGTTTGGTTGCGGATTTAGGGACTGGAGTGGTGTGGAGTGGACACAAAGATGGGAAAATCAGGTGCTGGAAGATGACGATGACGAATACGAAGAGTCCTTTTAAGGAAGTGTTGTCTTGGCAGACGAATCGCGGGCCGGTGCTTTCCATGATTGTTACGTGTTATGGTAATGTGCCTACTGTTTGATCATTGAATTTGTTTTGTAGGATGAATTGACCAAAAAGAAAAAGAATGGTCATCTTAATGTCAATTTTGAATTTATTTAAACGGTTTTGAATAAGTAGGATTAAAATAGAGTACATGGAATCGTGTAGGTTTAGATTTTAGTAAATTGGAAACAAAGATGAAAGACTTGATTGTTGAGAGAATAGATTAAAGGATGCAAATTTCTTAAAGTTAAGTTAGAGATCATTGTGAAGTAAAAGGTGTGTTCAAACATTCTTCAGATGTTTGATTCTTTCAAGTTTTAAATATAAAATGGAATTCACAAATCGCCTCTTTTCAGAAACAAAAAACATTTTAGAAGTCTTAGTTATGGCTCTACCTATTCTGCTATGTAAGGTTTAACCTTTATCAGCCAATCAACACTAAAGGCTTGGGGTTACAAGAATTTATCATCGTGCTTTCTCCTTTGCTCACTTCTGTTTGAATTTCATCCAGGGGATCTGTGGTCGGGTTTTGAAGGTGGTGGTATTATAATATGGCCATGGGAAGCTATTCAAAAATCTCTGTGTGTGACGAATGGAGAAAGGCCCATTGCTGTTCATTTAGTGGAGAGATCGTACATTGACCTGCGGAGCCAACTCACTGCCAATGGTTTCAGTAACATATTAACATCAGATGTTAAGTATTTGTTATCTGATAATTCTAAAGCAAAAGTTTGGAGTGCTGGTTATCTGTCATTTGCACTATGGTATGTTTTAACTTTCAATACTGTTCTTTATTTCAAATTTGATATTGTTTTTCTTTGTTCATAGATTCTTTTTAATAAACTGTTTTTCAAACATTAGCAAAAGCAAGTAAAAAAAAAAAAAAAAAAAAAGAGTGAGAAGGAATTGTGTTTGATATTTGGTTCACTGACTAACTTGCTGGATGAAAAATCTGTCATTTGCCTATCATGTTTTTTTATGTATTAACTTTGGTCCTTGCTGGTCCATTCATAGCAATCATAAGAACATAAATTCTCCATGATCCATCTTGGGAGCTGCCCATGCATCCTGTGCAAAAGATAAAGCTCAGAACTGCTTTTTCTGGTCTGATACTTCTTTGAATGTGAGGAGGCAATTTGTTGGTCACCAGAGGGGGAAAATTTTGATTATAGTCTGCTACTATGCCGCTTTTAAGTTTGGGCTTCCTATATGTTGGGTTGATGCACGCTTAAGTTGTGATTCCAAATGTGCTTGGAATGAAGGGAGAGTTCATAAATGACTAAAAATGATGCTTTTATGTATCTTTTTAATAAACGTATTCATGTGTTGCATCTGGTTCATCTAATTGCATTTGTTTGTATTTCATAGGTCTATGGATTTAACTTGTTTAGTTGTTATCTTACAGGGATGCTCGGACAAGGGAGTTACTGAAAGTTTTTAATACTGATGGTCAGATTGAGAATCGAATGGACTTTCCTTCAGTACAGGACTTTTCAATGGAATATGCCTCTAGTTCAAAGAAAGAAAGAATTCAGAGTTCCTTTGGTTTCTTTCAGCGCTCACGTAATGCTATAATGGGAGCTGCAGATGCTGTGCGTCGAGTTGCAGCAAAGGGAGCCTTTGGAGATGACAATCAGAGAACTGAAGCAATGGTGTTGACTGTAGAAGGAATAATTTGGACAGGGTGTACAAGTGGCTTGCTTGTGCAGTGGGATGGCAATGGCAATCGCATACAAGAGTTTCAGCATCATGCTTTTGCTGTTCAATGTTTTTGTACATTTGGGTCGCGAATATGGGTAGGTTATGCCAGTGGAATTGTCCAGGTAATGGACCTTGATGGTAATTTTATTGGAGAGTGGGTTGCTCACAACAGTCCGGTGATAGGAATGACTGTTGGAGCGGGCTATATTTTCACCTTGGCTAATCATGGTGGTATACGTGGATGGAACATCACATCTCCGGGACCTCTGGACAGCATATTGCGTTCAGAATTGGCTGGCAAAGAATTTTTATATACAAGGATAGAAAATGTGAAAATATTGACTGGTACTTGGAATGTTGGGCAAGGAAGAGCGTCTCATGATTCACTTGTATCTTGGCTAGGATCTGTGACCTCAGATGTTGGGGTCATTGTTGTTGGGTTGCAAGAAGTTGAAATGGGTGCTGGAGTTCTTGCAATGTCTGCAGCTAAAGAGACTGTAAGTACTACTTCTTTTCAGTCAAAATCTCTTGTCAAGTAAGTCAAAAGTTTACAACATACAAATTGTTAAGTTTGACTTTGGAAAGTATAGACTGTTAGAAGATATTGTATTAAAAAATAAAATAAAATCCAGAGCATCAAAACTTATCCATGAATCCTCTTTCAAATGTACATTTGGTAATCAATGTTATGGTGTTGGAGAATGGGTGGTTCCAACTCAAGAGGATTGGTTCAGAATAAAGAGTTGGCCAGGATAAAAGAAATACAGTTTTAATATGCCATAAATAAGACAATGATTATCAAGAATTTTGGCTATATAGATATCTTAAGAGAATTTTTAACATTATTGGTCTGAAACCTCTAGAAATGTGCGGAATGCTATGGAGACATTAGCGCTAGTAAGAGAGATCAGAGTTTCACGCTCTACTGAGGGGCATTATAAAGTTAAATTTGGACTGGATTGTGTTGATATTCTGTGTTGAAGGCCTTGTATTATATTGTTATTCTAGGTAACTCATGACAATTGTTTGAATTGTGTGGTTAAATAATTAAATTTACCATTTCTCAATAGTTTAAACTTTTGGGGCAATCGGTAATTTAACATAGTATCAGTGCATGAGGTTCTGAATTTGATCCTTGTCTCCTCCACTCTACCTTCTATTTAAATTCTCATGTGTTGGGCCTCACCTATTAAAAGGTAGTTTCGACCTACACATGAGGGGGAGTGTTTGAATTGTGTGTTTAAATGATTAAATTTACTATATTTTAATAGTTTAAGTTTTTGGGAAAATCGGTAATTTAACAACCAACAAGCTTATGTCATTCTTTAAAATTTTGCTAATTTAATATGTCATGACCCAAATTCATGGAACATGAATTTAGATACATGACTAATTTGTTAATCTTGCATATCTCAGTAACATAATTAATTCTAAAATTAAATAAAAATCCGAATAAACAATGCTCTTAATAAGCCTCTTACAATATCTAAAATCCACAATTTAGAAATAATCTTTAAATACTGTAAAATCTTAAGTGAAATAAAAATAACTAAAAATCCTATAAGACTTCAAGCTTTATTGAAGTTGCCTAAAACCTCCCACGCTCTACTTTTCACCTTACAAAGTGATCTAAAGGTTATTTTTCCCAACTAAACTTTAATATAAAAATTGTAATTGATGGGGTGAGCCACACATCTAGCAAGCAATTATTAACAATACATAACTAAATAGAATCAAGCAAAGCATGAGTATTATGATTTTACACATTCAGTCAATGATATCAAATATAGTTTTCCAAAACATATAATGAACCACTTAATACATATGTAATCGAATCTCAAAATCATTTGGAAGCACATATAGATAATTTATCAGAGCACAGTGTCACATATACACATATCACATATTCTCACATATAATTCTATAAGTGGATACCAACATCTAACCCCTGCTGGTGAGGGTTCAACACTTATTCTCACATACGACACTGTGAGCGGGCTTACGCATATATCTGATCAATTTTAAAAACATTTAATGAGTCACGTATCACAAAAGAAAAGTTTATAAAAAGTAGAATAATTTACTTAAATCAAGGGATGCTTGACTCTTTTAGGGAATGAATAGGAACCGAGGAGTTTATATAAATATTTTACAATTCTTGAGTGGGTCTGAAAATTCAGTACTCTAAAAGAAATGTTTTAAATACCATTTGGAAAATAGGAATATGGCTTTGAAATCGCATGGTTTTTTAACAAATTTAAAGAATACAAAACCTTTTAGAAAACTTATCTTGAAACTCTTTTCTCTTCTAGAAAATAGTTTAGTTTAGGAATCATCTGTTAAATGAGATTCGGTTGTTTAAAACGTTATTTAAAATTCGAAGTTTCTCTTTAAAACATTATTTAAAAGTTGAAGTTTCTCTTTCAATGATGTAAAAATGCTTTAAATAAACTTTAGAAAATGTATGTTTGAAAACATAACCTTTGGAAACCTTTGACTTCTAGGAGCCTAATAAACAAAACTTAGCATATTATGCATAATTACTTACAGCACTTGAATCTCTCTAAAAGATCAGTTGAAACACCCTCCACAAAATAAAAATAGGACCTATAATCAACCATGGAAATTACTTAATATATTCCACAAAATATAAAGCTTATTGAATTATATAAACTAACTCACTAGGATTATACTTTGCTTAGACTAATAACACTTTGACACTGATGTAAAATTTCTCTAACCAATAATGTTTCCTTGCATTGGGTCAATTCTCATATTACCATTAGAGAGGCAGTAGTTGAAATATTCTAGACCTTGGATTTAATATTCCCATTGAAAACATAATGGTACAAGGCTACCTTTAGAATTAAAGGTTATAATCAAGAAGTCTATATTCGAATAAAATCTCTAGGCAACTTAATGAAATCATGTATTGACTATTAGAAATTTAATCTAATATATATCAACCTTTGTTAGACTCAAGGTCTTCAAATTCAATGGGTAACCAATATAAAATGCAACACTACCATAAACTTAAGAGAATTACCATTGGATCTTTATCTAAATAACGCTTATATATAAACATCTTTTCACTGTAATCAAATAGTCAATATAGTTGACATAACTTAATCTTACCATGCTGCCAAAACCATTAATATATCTCGAGATTTATAGAACAGTATAGTAATATTGATCATCTTAGAGATGAAGGTTCTCAACTTGATTTCACAGCCAAACCTTATGCCCTTAAACAATTTTGGCCTCCTTTTGTCACGTTGACTCTCTCTCTCCCTCTCAATATTCTTTGGCATCCATGTTTACTAAGAAACCCACTTAGTTTAAATAGTCTTCCAAGACTTTAATTTCGAATTAACCTAAAATTAAGTTTTATCTTTTTAGATAGGCTGGAACTCCAAAGGATCCCAATAACTCTTAAACTTTTAATCCAAATAGGTTTTAATCTTTTATCCTTTTTCCTAACTGATAAGAAGACTAAAAGTTTTATATGAATAACTCACAAAGTAACTCTCCACATTACATCTTCCTTTATTTATTTATTTTTAATTTTAAACTGCTGCACGAAATTGTATGCATTAAAACCTTAGTTTTCTCACCTATTTTGTAGCACCACAAAATTGTCTACTCTCATCTTACTGTGCACACGTACAGTACCTCACTCTATTATAATAATAATAGTAATGATGATAAATCGGGGTATTACATAATACCCTTTAGATTAGTTTTATTGCTTGGGTGGGTTTTTTGATTTTTTTTTTTTTTAAATGTTGAGTAATATTTGTTAAAAGGGAACACAATATATTCAACAAAGTGGATGAAACTTACCCTTCCTTAAAGAAAAGGGAAGAAACAGAAAGAATTGGTTATCACCCTTACTACCCAAAACATGTCTTAATGTTGAAAAACAGGACTGGAATAGATTACTATTTTTTTCTTGAACACTTCTTTATTTTTCATTCCTGTAATATTCAGATCCTTAATGAACTTCTTATTAGGATTTTTATCTCCTCTTGTTTATATTTTCCCCATTAACTGTAGGTAGGACTTGAAGGGAGTTCTGTTGGGCAGTGGTGGCTGGATATGATAGGCAAAACGTTAGATGAAGGATCAACGTTTGAACGTGTTGGTTCTAGGCAGCTGGCAGGCTTGCTCATTTCCGTCTGGTGAGTATATGTCCTGGGAAGAGTGTTTGGATGAGCTTATTTCCATTGGCTTATTCTGTTTAAAATTTGTTGTGTAACAGTAGAGTTGTACCTAGAAAAAGTAAGAATTTAAAAATCTGTACATAAGCTGGCTGTGATAATACATTGGCATTTTAAGCTAAAACAAATAAACCTTAAATTTAGCTCTGTTGGCTTTTTTAAAAATCCAGAAATTAAGCTCTTTTTTTTTTTTTTTTGATAGGTAAGTAGTGCAATTTTATTAATCAGAGAAAAAAAAAAAAAAAAACTTTGAGTTCATGATGATGAACACAAAGGAACAAAAGAAAATACAAAAAAATTATAAGGCAGGTCTAAGTGAAGCTAGGAACTCAAAAACAGATGAATAATTAGAAAAACCCGAACACTGTGCCCAATCAAAGAGTGTGTTGAAACACAGATTTTAATTGGTCCAATGAAATCATGTTGCCCTCAAACAGGTGACGATTCGACTCGTTCCACACAATCCACATCAAACAACCTGGTACCATATTCCATATCACAGAGTCATGCCTCCCAAACCAATTCCTCGAACAAAATAATAAAGCTGCAACAGTTCCCAGCATAACCTAATGAATCCCTAATATCTGAAACACATCTCGCCACAGAGCATGGACCCCATTACAATGGAGTAAAAGATGATCCATTGACTCCCCATTACTCCGACACATATAACACCAATTCACCAAAGGCAACCCCCTTCTCATTAGATGATCCAATGTAAGGATCCAACCTAAAGCTGTGGTCCGCATAAAGAATGCAACCCTTTTAGGAACCTTAACGGACCAAATGCCCTTCCATGAAAATGGGGACTTTGTAGCAACCCAAATCACCTGATTAAAAGACTGAATATCAAACTGGCCCTTACTTTTATGGCACCAACGCATCCTGTCCATCCCCTCACCCCGTCGAACTTAAGAATAAATGTACCTAAGAAAAGAGAAGACTGCCTCTTGTTCTCAATCATGAAAATCTCTGTGAAATCTCAAATTCCAACTCCTAAAAATCCCACCCACTTGGTGATCCTAAACATCAGAGATAAAGCTTCCTTATCACTTGACACGCAAAAGGATCAGGGTACAGAAGCTTAAGAGGAATATCCCCAGCCCACCGATCATGCCTGAATATATGATTACCCTCTCTAACTACAAGTGCCAAATGTTGAGAAGCTCTTTCAAATGTAATGAGGAGTTCAAAGAGTCTAATTAAATTTCATTGGTTTCATATTGTTACAAATAATATTTGAAATGAGTTAATCATATTTATCATGCTAGGTGAGGCTATCATTTTTTTCTTCACACTTACAATAATTGGCCAATTTTGGATGGCCTTGCCTCCTTTCTCGTGGAACTGTTGATCTTTGTCCTGAAATGCAATATAAAACAATGGCCTAATGAAATTTTGTGATGTTCAGCTCCTCCGTGATGTGTGTGTGTGTGTGTGTGTGTGTGTGTGTGTGTGTGTGTGTATAGTTTGCCTTTCTCAGGCCATTAGTGTTGAGCCCAGTGGTATTACCTGCTCTCCTTTACTAGGAGATCCAGGGTTTGTATCCCCTCTCCCTCTTGTTATAACTATCAGATATATATAGTTTGCCTTTCTCTTTCTTTTCTCAGGCGTTTACTTCTTTGTCTTTAATATTATTTAAGGCATCTATCCTTGTTGACTTTCTCATCTATGATAGCTTAAGTGTTGTATTTCAGGGTTAGAAATAATATTAGAGCTCATGTTGGTGACGTTGACGCTGCAGCAGTTCCTTGTGGCTTTGGGCGTGCAATTGGTAATAAGGTATCCCGGACTCCATCTTTTTTGCTGTTTTTTTTTTCTTCATAATTAATACTTTATTGAAAAAATGAAGAGAGTTTATGATTACAGAAAATATATGCAAACCTCTTCTAAAGAGTAGTGTGGAAAGCAGAATTACAGTCTAAAAGAAAGAGAATCTATGAAATCTACAAGAGGTGCATGTCACTGACTCCCATGCACTGATACCACTTAGACAATGATATCACAAATGAAGAATTCAGCTCAATAATTGACACCTCCACCCCATAAATAGTACCATAATTCCTTTACTTCCGAAGTGCCCACATTAGATATGAGGGGGCCATATGCCACACCATATATCTGCCATGATACCCAAACCAAAGAATTATTCTGCAACATTCTTAGGCCATAATCCTATAATCTTTTCAGCCAATGTTTAGTGTATGATATTATTAAATGAGTTTGTTTCAGTTCACTTTTATTTATGTTCAGAAAAATGTCAATTTTCTTTCCATCCCACCTTTGTCACTACCCAAAAAAAGGTGAAGAATTAGAAAGAAAAAACACTAGTTCCCTCAAACCTGAGGACACCAAGACTAAAAGGAAAATAATTTTTTTTTTTTTTTGATATGAGGGTTACTGACGTTGGACAAGGAGGAGCAAACAAAATCTGATTTAGAACACCTGGGGCAGATCTGGTATAGCTTGGGTTTTGAGGAATTAGGGTTAGGTTTTAGTGAGGAATAGGCTAGAAAATAATAGGGATTATAGGGTTTCTAAAGGGGACAAGGATTAGTAGGGTTTGGGGATGAAACAAAGGAGAAGAATCAGGTTTGGGTTGCTGTGAATAATGTTCTGAACAGTAACCGTGAATAGTAAAATAAAAGATAAATATCTAGGTATTGCTCCTGGGGTTCCTTGGCATCACACCTTGGAATAGTTTGCATCACACAAACCGTAAACAAAGCTTCATAGCTATAAACTGAAAATATTATTATTAACCATCTCAATAGATGGCATGACAACTCTTTAAATAGAAAGACTAATACCTATTCCTAGTAGAACTAGGATTTCTTATAACCCTAATAAGACTTGGACTTGGACTTCTTAAGCTTTTACTACTAAGCCCAACTAAATAACTAAACTTAAAACTAAAATAAGACCCAAAAGAAGATCTAATGGACTGTTAGCACAGCCCATTCCAGAATATTATGAAATTACAAAATTGCCCTTGATACATAAAATTAAATAAAATATAATAAACCTGTCTCCCCATTGCCTCCTGCATCAGTTACATTGAGAAGTAATATTTTTTACTTGGGATGGCTTCCATTGTCTTTAGCTTGGTGCTGTGCTACTTTGTGATAAGATTATTTATCTGATGAGGTTCTGATAACAATTGTCAAATAGTTGGTGACTCCTGTATCACATTTTCCAAAAAGTATAATTCTCTAGATGTGTGTGTCTGCGTTATAACTATAGACATGCTTAAACCCAAAGACTTAAATTCCTTGGTTTGTATGAAAGTAGTTTCTTGTTCTTAATCAACTGCATATTATTGGTGGTAATTATATTATTGATGCGCTAATCATTGTTTGATCAGGGAGCTGTTGGTTTGAGGCTAAGAGTGTATGATCGGGTAATGTGCTTTGTTAACTGTCACTTTGCTGCACATTTAGAAGCAGTTAATCGTCGCAATGCAGACTTTGATCATGTATATCGAACAATGACGTTCTCCCGACCAACCAACCTTTTCAATGCTGGTACGGTTCTGTACCTGTTCTTCTTTTGCTCGCTTGCCTTCTCAATGTATTTAGTCTGGCTTGTTTATAGATCTGGCTTGCCATTGGTCCTTTCTGTTGCAGCAGGTTCTTCTGCTGTTCAAATGCTTCGCAGTACCAATGTATGTAATTATATTGATTGGTAAAGCTGCCATTTTGATTGTTAAGTTACTTCCTGTATAAATGATTTTGTTCCAGTTGGTTCATAAAACATGATTCCCCTACAGGCTATTGGCACACACACTGCAGAAGGGATGCCTGAATTATCTGACGCAGACTTGGTCATATTTCTCGGTGATTTCAATTATCGGCTTGATGGTATCTCTTATGATGAAGCAAGGGACTTTATCTCTCAAAGATGCTTTGATTGGCTTAGAGAAAGGGATCAGCTTCGGACAGAAATGGAAGCTGGTAATGTCTTCCAAGGAATGCGTGAAGCAGTCATTACATTTCCTCCCACATACAAGTTTGAAAGGCACCAAGCTGGTCTTGCAGGTTGGTCTTACCTTAACATATATGAATTCTTAGATTAATAGTACTGGCTAGGGCCTCAAAAGAGGGGAAAAAACTATAGTTTTATTGGTTATTACATGCAATGCCGAATGAGTTGATTAAACATTGTACGGTGACTTGTTGATTTGTTTATGAGTCTGATAAGCAATTTCCCTGTTTATAAATGCTTTTCTTTCTTTCTTTATATTTGTTTTGTTTTGTTTTCTCTATTTTGGTGGGGAAAAGCATAAAACCCTTTTGAAAGTTATTGGCATATGGAGTCTCTCTTAGATTATCTAATAAGGGTTGCCCAAAATCATCTGAACTTGTGTAAATTGTCTGCAGGGTATGATTCTGGTGAAAAGAAGCGCATTCCTGCCTGGTGTGACAGAATTTTATACCGTGATAGCCGCTCAGCTTTGGTATCTGAGTGCAGCTTGGAGTGTCCTGTAGTCTCTTCAATATCAAGGTAATTTTCCTGGTATTATTGCTTTCTGCACATTTATAGGGAATTGACGCAGGACAACCAGAACAAAACTGAAACAACGGAAAATAAAGGGATAAGACCTAGGAGTCAGCACCTAGGCCTTGCTTGGAGTCAGCACCAAGCGGGGAAACCGCTAGGAGTCAGCACCTAGGGTAGACCTGGAGTCAGCACCAGACCAAAGAAAGACCAAATGGCCATTTTTTCATTCATCAAAATATCAACTGTCTCTCAAGGAGTACAATAGGTTGCTTATAAAGGATTGCTAAACCCTAATTCTAATTGGCTAGGAAACCCTAATTGCCTTATTACAAAAATACCCTTATTTCTAAATTAAAATACTAATAGCCTAATAAACTAATAAGATCTAAAACATAAAAATACAATTGACTTGCAAACATAAATAATACTAAAAAATAATCTTCTTGCGTCTCCCGCATCATTCTCCTCTGGTTGGAGAAAACTCGACCTCGAGTTCTAAAGCATTGAAGGATTAGAATGCTGACAAGTAATGCTTGCTTCAAGTCTGGAATCACCTTAGGGAGCATAGAGAAAAGAAAAACCTTGAATTCCACCATGTCAAACTCATTTGGAATAACAAAATCAACATGTGGAATCAGTATAATCTCTTCTTGAGCCTTATGAACCATAGGAAGCACTGTAGTTTTAACCTCTTCGACGTCACCAAGATGTAGATCTTCAAGGACTGTGGAGGGTTGATCAGAATTACGTTCAACAACTTCAACTTTCACATCATGTGCACCCTCAAGCTTGCTAGGTAGTTTTTGAGTGGGTGTCATTATCTTTCCTAGCTGGGCATTAATCCTAGTGATTATTTGCTCCCCCAATGTCCATGAAATAGGTGCAACATTCTGATTTGCCTTTCTTACAATAGCAAAAAGTGAACTAAGAAGATCCAAGGAAATGTCTTCACTTTCATTTATGACCAGACTCATAATTGTTTCCATGGCTGAAAGTACAGCAGGTGGATGGTTGGACCTAATCATCTTCAAGAAACTTTGAAACATCTCAACAACCAATGCATCACACTCAAGATCCAACATCACCAAGCATAACTTGACCTTTGCAATGATATCAAGAATTGAAGTCACCTTCTTATAAGAGCGAGTAGACACATGAGACATATTTTCAAATGCTGCCACAATCAACTGAAATATTTCCTTCATTTGCTCATCCTCGTATGGAGCATCTGGTGCTGTTATTCTTGTAATCTCAATAATGCAAGATGCAACTGAAACCTTCACA
The DNA here is from genome assembly GCA_033629205.1 of Lithocarpus polystachyus. Classification (NCBI taxonomy): domain Eukaryota; kingdom Viridiplantae; phylum Streptophyta; class Magnoliopsida; order Fagales; family Fagaceae; genus Lithocarpus; species Lithocarpus polystachyus. The sequence continues at coordinate 69,542,192 of CM066162.1, forward strand.
TCCATTTCAGCATGTCTCAAAAGTTTACTATTGATCAGAGCCTTTACTGAGGGAAAAAGTGCACCTCGCATTGATTTGGATGGTACTTGCTCCACGTATGTTAACAAACTTTCAACTTCATCAAGAAGAGTAAGGAGGTCATCAATGGAGGAAGGAGGGTTAAGGAGTCTATTCCCAGCCTCCTTAAGCTGCTTCTCAAGTTCACTATGAAAGGAAATCATTTTTCACCTCAAACTTGGGGGTCACAAAACACCGATATGGAAAATTTCTGCGAAGTCGAAGAACACTTGATGTGCACGGGTTGGCTTCTGGGTTTAATGGGTGTTAATATGACTGCGTATATGTTTTTTTAAATTGAGCCAGGGTGGGTTTTGCAGTGGATGGGTATAAAGCTGGGCTTGGGGTTGTGTTAATGAAATGGGTCCGGTAATTGGCTTGTGTGATTGTGTACAATGAGTTTATTGTTTGGGCTGGGTCAGGTAGTTTAATGGGTTTCAATTTGATTTCTTTATTCAGATGGGCTGGGTCAAGTTGTTCTTAATGGGAAAACACTGTAGGGTTGCAAATTAAGAATGATCGGGAAGAGTTTGAACAGAAAATAAGGTGCTGGTTTAGGGGCTGTACTGGGTTATCAGAACAAAAGTTAAAACAAAAATCTAGGTGGCAAATTACCTTTTAGATGGGGTTGAGGGGTTGCTGGTGGATTTGCGACTGCACGACGGCGAGCAAGTGATGGTCATGGCAGCGCGAGACAAGGATGGAAGGGATTGAAGCTGCTGGCGGTGAGTCTGCAACTGGGGCTTGCGAGTGTGACGGCAAGCGAGAACCAACGGAGGTGGATCTCCGGCGCGAGGAAGACCAAAAATTGATGAACTAAGGTCAGCGGTGATACAACTTCTCTGTCTTCGTGATTGCAACTGGTTTGGTGATTTGAGTATGGGCTTAGGATTTGTGGCCGTGGGGTTGGGGTCTTGGAGTGATTGGGATGTTTGTGTCAAATTGTCAATGGTGGTGATATAATGGTGGTGGTGCTGGCAGGATTTTTTTTTTTTTTTTTGGTGGGGTCTTCTAGTGGTGGTAAGAAGCAACGGTGATTGGGACTTCTGATGGGTTGTGACGGTGGTTCAACAGATTTTTTTTTTTTTTTTTTTTTTTGAATTTTTTGTTTTTCTTTTTTGGTTCTGGAGTGACTGCGATGATGCTTCAAGCAGATCGGTGTTTGCTCTGATACCAAACTTGACGCAGGACAACCAGAACAAAACTGAAACAACGGAAAATAAAGGGATAAGACCTAGGAGTTAGCACCTAGGCCTTGCTTGGAGTCAGCACCAAGCGGGGAAACCACTAGGAGTCAGCACCTAGGGTAGACCTGGAGTCAGCACCAGACCAAAGAAAGACCAAATGGCCATTTTTTCATTCATCAAAATATCAACTGTCTCTCAAGGAGTACAATAGGTTGCTTATAAAGGATTGCTAAACCCTAATTCTAATTGGCTAGGAAACCCTAATTGCCTTATTACAAAAATACCCTTATTTCTAAATTAAAATACTAATAGCCTAATAAACTAATAAGATCTAAAACATAAAAATACAATTGACTTGCAAACATAAATAATACTACAAAATAATCTTCTTGCGTCTCCCGCATCAGGAATAGTGAGAATGTTGACACCTACAAAAAAAATTTGTTAATGATGCCTCAGATAATTTAGTGGAGTGTGTATATTATGGCCACATTAGATGGCATTTCTTTGCTTATCACATTTCAATTTGACTGGATTCTTTTTTTATTTAACCTGCATGCAATTTCATGTGATTTGGATGGTATGTGTCCAAAATATGCGAAGGGGATGCTAAGAGCCTTGTAGCTCAACTAGCACCTTATGATGTTTCCAATGGAGACATCCATGGTTCCACTCTCCCCACCCAAACTATTGACATATCAAAAAAATTAGAAGGGGATGTGATCAAAATCAAATATAGTCCGACTAAACTAGTCAATCTTTTGGTTTTATATAAAGTGGTAATGGGTGTTGGCTATTATACTAGATGCAATTTGATATCTGCACTTACTTTCTCTTTCTGTATGTATATGCAACTGTACTGCCATTAATATAATTATATAAAGCCATCAACATACGTAAGATTGTTTTTCTTTTTCCTTGAAATACTTTCCAACTTGACATTTCCTGTTTAATAGGTATGAAGCTTGCATGGATGTGACAGGTAGTGATCACAAGCCTGTCCGCTGCATATTTACTGTTGATATTGCTCGGGTTGATGAGTCAATAAGGAGACAAGAGCTTGGTGAAATTCTTGGATCAAATGAGAAAATCAAATATGTTCTTGAAGAACTATGCAAAATCCCGGAAACTATTATCAGTACAAACAACATAATCCTTCAAAACCAGGACACATCCATTTTGCGTATTACAAATAAGTGTGGGAAAAACGATGCTTTCTTTGAAATAATTTGTGAAGGTGAGTCTTCCATTAAGGAAGATGGACAAGCATCGGATCATTGTCCAAGAGGTTCCTTTGGCTATCCACGATGGCTTGAGGTGACTTCTCTAACTTGAATTAATTTGTGTACTTTTATTTGTGACATTTGGACCTAGAGTTGGCTTTGGTCAAATCGAAAGTGTTAAGAGTTAATGTTTGAGCTTGTTATAGATTCTGGGTCATGGTATTAGAGCTGTGGTTTGATTAATTGGTCTTGTGTTTGAAGCTATGGAACCAGGAACCCCCATTTGTTTCTGTTTCATTCATATACATGCAAGGCCTGCATTTGGTTTTAGCATTATTGGGTAGCCTTACAAGCGAGGTTGGGTATTATATTTAATTTATGTGAACTTGATGTACATTATTTCTCCACTTCTTGACAGTTGTAGTTTTTTTTTTTAATAAGTAATAAGTTTTATTGATATCAAAAAGGGACATCCTAGGACACAGGGAGTGTACAGGGGTCAACAATCAAGTACAAAAATTACAAGAATCAAGAAAATCAAAGAAAGAGGTGAATGATTGGTTTTGCAAAGCAAGCAACCAATCCAATAAAGTTGTAAAGAAAAATAAGTTGAGGTCTGGATTAATATGTTTCTTATCACCTGAAATCTACCTTTGTTGTTGACTTTGATGTTTATAATTGATTGGATTGATCTGAATTCATTCATGATTCAAGTACCTCAAATTTTGGATCAGATAACTCCAAGGGCATCTTTGTTTTTGCATATTGACTTGCTTATACAATATATTATTTTGTTGTAATTTTATTTGATGTTTATATCATTGCAAATTCAAGTCCAAGTAGTTGAGAGTTGAATAACCTGTCAGCAGGGGTGACGCCACCATATGGCCAGGGTGTTCCTGGTTATTCAGCAGGGGTGACGCCACCATATGGCCAGGGTGTTCCCAGGAACACCCTGGCCTGAAATTTTTTTTTTTTTTTACATAGTAATTTAAAATTTTATATTTATTTATCTTTAAAAAAGTTCGTGGGAATACCTGAATTTTTTTAATGTCAATAAAATTAAATTTTGGTTCATAATTTGAGCAACTTAACAATATATTAAGGTCTTTCAAGCAAAAAGAACAACGTACTTTTATATTTTTTTTAAACCTATTGCTTTACTTTTTAGTTTTTGTTTTAAGTAAAAGGCTATGGCCCCCTAGAAAATAATGACCGGCTCTCAATTCTTTCTAGGATTTCTACTTAGTCCAATAAATAACCCAAAATTCTCAAATAAAATACTAGTTAGCTCTCCCAATTGTCCAAATGATTTGTTGTCAATCCAAATACCCAATAGACAATAATCCACACAAAATATCGTCTTTTACCACTTATTTTCAAACAATTTTTTTTTCATCATTCTCAATCTCAATAAGCCACCTACGAAATTCTCAAAGAAAATAGAAGTAATCCCTACTACTTTTCTCCTGTTTAAACAAGCCCACACTGCCTCATGTTTCTTTATTGTTATTGTTGATTGCTCTAAACACAATAATTCTCTTCTCAACAAGGGTAGAAATCAAATAAACTCCTTTCATCTATAAAAAAAAAAACTATCCATATTTGCTTTCAGTTTCAGCTTCTTATTATGTCTCAGTATTTTAGATTTGTTTGTTTCTTCAACATCATATGTGCATTTAGATTTATGCTTTTTATATATATGATAATGGTCATTTAGTTTTATGAATATGCTTTGTTTAATAAGTTGTTCAATTTGTTGTATTGCTATATGATAATATATTATATCTCTTTCCATATCATCATTTTTTTTTTAAATTTGAAATTAGGAGCTGAATAATTCATTAAAAATAAGAAAATTTTCAATATTATGGATAATGATGGGTTGGTGGTGCTTAAAATAATAGTATGCAAATTTTTGTATATGTGTGATGGAGTGGCCACTGATGTGTATGGTAAAACAAACTGCCTTTTGTACTTCCATTAATATTTAAGAATATGACAATATATCAAAGTTGATAATTTTTTATTTATAAATTTATGAACTATGATTTTTCTATCAATATTGCAATTTAGCTCTCCCCCCCCCCCCAAGTATTTCTGGCTACACCCCTGACCTGTTCAGCAACACTAACAACAACCACAACAGAACTCCACAAGCTTTATGTTGTAAAATTTTATGCATTTACGTGTCTTTTAATTGTTGTTGTTGTTGTTGTTGTCGTCATCAATATATAAAATTTTCTTTTTATTAGATTGTATAAATTATGCTTCTTAAAGAACACCCTGAAAAAAATTCCTGGAGTCGCCACTGCCTGTCAGTGTCGAAGAAAGGACCTTGAGGTGAATAATATTCTCTTAGTTGTTCAACAATATTGTTTAGGCAACAAAGCTTGGATAATGTCCTTAATCCAGTATAATGTTCTTTTGGGTATATGTTATCTTTTATTGTACAGTTCGAGTCGCAAAGGAACTTGAAACAACATGCTCATGAAATAAATCTAGTGCCTTCTAAACAACAATCTGATGGAGAAAGAGTTTATACTTGAGGACATGAGGCATACTGATGCAGGAGCAGCCAGAATTATTTTAAAATTTATTATTTTAGATTTTCTTTATATTGTAGGAGATTGGATATTGTATGTAATTGGATTAGTTTATAATTCCAGATTATTGTGAATTCAAATAAGGATTAGATTGGATAGGGATTAGCCTTTTAGATTATTACTACTTTAGAGTTTTATGGTTTATGAACTTTTATTCCTAGAAGCTAGACGATTAATTAATGAAATTTCAGATTGGAGATTTTCCAATATGTTGGGTGCTGATTCCTAACACCTTAGGTGTTGATGCCTAAGTTTTATTGCTTGGTGCTGATTCCAGGCAATCCCTAGGTGCTGATTCTTAGGGTTATCTTTTAATGTTCTTGTTATTTTATTTTCCTGTTGATTGTCCTGCAGCAATTTATTAGACTAGGGAACAGCAGAGATCCTACAGCTGCCTTTTTTTGTTTTCTTTAGAATAATTATTCAATTGGATTAGTGGGATGGGGACCCATCATTCATGCAAGATGTGGGAGTACCACATTGTTGTATTCCGGGAATATTGAATAATTTTCCACAAGTGGGAGCCTAGGGGCTCGTTTGGTTGTAGTGTTTAAGTATTGTTGTTCAGTTTTCAGTGTTGTGAAAATACGTGTTTGAGTGTTATAGAAATACGTGTCAGAAGTATTATTGTTGTTTAAACATTGAAAACTGTTCTTTAAAAGCCACTACCAAACAGGCCCCTAGACTTTTACAGCGTAGGTTCCATTTATCTATATATATATATATATATATATTGTGTTTCGTTGTTTTTTCATACATGAAATCATAACTATAAATTTATGGACGAATATTAAGCCATCATGGTGCTTCAGAACTTTCAGATTTTCTGTTGGATCTAGATTTAAAACTGGCTTGTTTATTTGCCAATCAACTCTAGTTCAAATGTTACCCTATCTCTTTGTAAGAGCAAGGTTGAGGTTGAGATCTTGCATTCAAGACCCACCAGGTGTAACTTACCAATTAAATAAATAAAAAAAGCTTATCTATTATTCTTGTATTTGAACCAGGTCACTCCAGCAGCTAGCATAATCAGACCTAATCATATTGCAGAGGTGTCAGTTCATCATGATGAATTCTTAATTCTGGAAGAGTTTGTTGATGGTGTCCCACAAAACTCATGGTGTGAAGACAACAGAGACAAGGAAGTTATATTGGTGGTTAAGGTGCGGGGCAGGTATACGATGGAGACAAGAAGTCATCGTGTTTGCGTGCGCCATTGTGTTACAGCTAAGATAAAACGGAGTGACCCTGAACTGAACAGCACTAGGAAAATCCAAGGAACTGTTCTCCACCGGTCTAATATTCAAAGCCTTAGCAGTTCCTATGACGTGGTTGACCACCTACGGAATCTGCATAGCTCTTAAAGCATCTCTGTCAATATGAATTGTCAATGGAGAAAACAAGGCATTGGATGGCCAATTCAATTAGCCTAAAGGGATCCTCCTGTGTCTACATAGTCCAGTCATACAAGCATCTTGATGTAAATACTTGAGGTGCTTGGTTACCTTTTCATTCTCTAAGTTTTCTTTTTTCCAGTTGATTTGTGTCTAGAATTTTCATTTAGTTCATCTGGTGCCAATTCTTTTGAACTTTCATGAGTTTGTTGTGCAAGGTCTCGTTCCAACTTGTGATATTTTGGACTGATTTTCTGTTTTCCAAGTGTACAGCTAATACATCGAGCAGCAGGAGAGGGTGAATTTTTATTTGACCTCCTGTTTATAAGTGAACCTATTTATTGTGTGAATTATGAACAGTATCCATCGTCAATTAGATCAAGGAGCAGATTCTGCAGTGAGTTTCCATATATGGCACGGAATTGTTTTCTCTTGTTTTTCAGTTACTGCTGCTACTGCTACTGCTACTGCTACTGCTACCACTGCCAGTTTTAATGGTTTGTTAAATTATTTTATTGGTTCGAATAGAAAATTCCAAATTCATGATTTTCTGTTTTATAGTGAATAAACATTATGTCTATCTTATTCTTACCCTATATACTGAAATTTACTTTGCTGGGGCAAAGCCCAATTGGGCATGGTTTCATTTGTATATCAGTACCAACTGAGTTACTCTTTACCTTATAATCTGAAAATATTAATGTAGGATGCAACTAATCAGTTATTTATTTTATTTTACTTTATATATAAATTAGTTATCTTTTTTTTAATTAACTTTTTATTCATGAATTTGATAATGATTGTGTAGTGCTTATTGTTATGCAATTTCAAATAATCAATGCGCACGTTACCTTTTGAGTATTGAATACTCTAAACTCATGTGAAGCACCTATTATGGGTGTGACTTGCTGGTTCTGCAAGAAGGGAGCTTCCCTTGGTGGTGTTAAGTTTTTCTGATTGATTGTGCTTTTGACTGCTGCTGCTGCTGCTACTAAAGGTTTTTAAAATTAATTTTATAGTTTAAAGGATTTCAGTATTTTCAAATTGACTGCTCGTTTTATACTTGGTTTCTTTATTTGGGTGGTTTCAACTTTGAAATCAGCGCCCACCAGCCCTCTTTGTAGCTCTGTGGCATGAATACTTTTGAGTATCAAGTCATAGGTTCAAGAGTTGGTGAGACAGCAATGAGAGAAAAATGAAACCAATATACTGAAGTTAGGAGTTGAAAAATTGTTCACCAATTTAGGAATGCAATAAAGAGGAAGTCATCCTAGAGCTGCTTGATAGAAGATCATATGATTCCCAAAAGCAAAATTCAAGAAGAGCTTATTTTCAAACCAGTTGAGAGAAACTTTTCATATATCTTTATTTTGGGTGTGAATTATGAAAATTTAACAGTTGAATTTCATGTTCTTTATGTTTTTAATATACATACCAAATTTCTTTCAAATCGAATTTTGTTTACTATTCGATCAATTAATTTATTTTTTATATATAAAATTTAAGATTACAAAAATTTAAAATTTTAACATTTGTTTGATGATGTGGGGGCCGGAGGATCAAGGAAGGGATTGCTGAGTTGTTAGTTTTGTTACTGAGGCATCACGTGCTTGAAGAGGGAATTCACCTGAGGAGAGGAGGAGAAGAGACAAAAGTCTCTTGGGAGCTCTAGGTGGGAAGGATAGGCTGAGGAGAGAATCTTGGAGGGTAGGAGAAGTTTCTAGCGAGAAGTAGCATGTTGCCTCAGGGAGAGAAGAGTCAGAACAAGAGCATTGAGAGAAGAACATGAACAGTGTTTCATTTTGAGTATTATTTGTTTTCTCGGGCAAGCTTGTAATGAGCCTATTTCACTATATTAATTCATAATTGTTAGTTTTTCTTCTCTGTTTTTGTCTTCGGGCTAAGCTCTCTTTTTGTTGGATCCACTTTTTTACAAATATATTGATTTGGGCCTTGTTGAATTGTGCAAACCTCACTGTTTTAAGCGGGCTACGGTTGTTTGAATTTTGAGTCCTTACAATTGGCGCTGTTGTTAGGGACATCAAGGTGCTGTGGGGTTGTCTTGATTAGTTATGGCTACCGTAGGGCAAGATAGGGAGAAATCCATAGATTCACAAAGGGAAAACCAATTTGTCAACTTGGAGCGAAGGAGAGACAAGCAACATACACCGAGTGTTATGGTGGAGTTTTACCACATAGAACGTACAAAGAGGAGTCCCTCAAGGACAAGGAGCTATGTTTCCCATAACCAAGAGACATGGAAATTACAGTTGGAGATAGATCATCTGCGTAGGAAGCTGCGGCGTAGAAAGCGTGTTAGGAGGAGTCCTTCACCCCCGTTAAGTGGTGGATCAGGGGGAAGCAGGGATTGCTCATACCACCATAGGTCTAGAACGCCAACCAGCGAATCCTTCTCAGTATCTTCGTGCCAAGACAAGCTGGAAAAGGACAAATACAAGCGCGAGAAAGGGTCATCTCACCTCGGCATGGGGAATGATACGATGAGTAAAGCATTCCTACAAATCTCCAAGTCACCTTTTGTTAGCAAAATCAATAAGGCTAGGCTTCCCCATCGGTTTTCACAGCCTACTTTTACTATATACAACGGAAGGTCTGACCCTATAGAGCATGTGAGCCACTTCAATCAGAAGATGGCAGTCCATTCTAGCAATGAAGCCCTCATATGCAAAATTTTCCCTTCCAGCGTCAGGCCTGTGGCTATGAGGTGGTTTGATGCTTTGGAGGAGGGGCCAATAAGATCCTTTGAGGAGTTGACGAGGGCATTCCGAGCAAGATTTTTCATATGTAGTAGAGTTCCTAAGCCGTTGGACTCTCTTTTGTCCAAGGCTATGAGGGAGGGTGAGACTTTCAAGACCTACTTAGATAGATACTGGGAAATGTACAACGAAACAGATAGAGATTTTGAAGATATGGTAGTTAGAACGTTTAAGGTGGGGCTCCTAACAAACCACGAATTGCGGAAGTCACTGACCATGAAGCTTGCCCTTAGCATGCGCCAGCTCATGGATCGTATTGGTAAATATAAGAGAGTTGAGGAAGATCAAACCCAAGGGAAGAGCAAGGCTAAGGTCTTCCTAGAGAAGAAGGATCCTCGGGGAGGTGGATATTAGAACAATCGTCTCAGAAAAGACTTTCCCAACTAGATGTCATCCTCGAGGGCTTAAGTAGTCAATTATTTGTTCAAAGAGCCAGTTTATCGGATATTGAAGAAGATAAAAAACGAGCTGTACTTTAAATGGCCCAATAAGATGAGTAGGGACATTTTCAGAAGGAACCAGAGCCTTTATTGCCATTATCATCAGGACAAGGCCATACGATGGAGGACTACAGGACTTTACGAGATCACTTGAACTAGTTGGTGAGGGCAGGGAAGCTAAATCAGTTCTTGCATCAACCAACAGGTTAGTCTGGGCATTTTGGAGTCGGGTATTAGGCCTGTCCAACAACAACCGATACTCGACCCACCCGACCAACCCGCCTGACCCGGACCGAGAACCGGCCGACCCGACGTCGGTAACGGTCGGCCGGCGTGTCTCCAGCTCCAGAATCCGAAAACCGCGGGTCGGCCGGCGGGTGTTCTCCCCAAAACCCGAAGAAACCCGACCGACCGATCAAAAGAGAAATTTCCGGCGAAAATGTTTTAGATCCGGCGAGATCTCAGCTAGATCCATGGAATCTCCACCGGATTTGGCGAGATCTCACTAGATCTGGCGAGATCTCGCCGAATCTAGTGAGATTGCATCAAAACCGGCGATAATCCGGCGACAATCCGGCGAAAATATCACGGAAATTTTGCAGATTTCGCCGTTCACTCGCTGGTTTTTGGATGATTTTGAGCTCCCTAACTCCGACCGAACCGACCGCCATCCGTTGAAGGTCAGATCAGCCCGATCCGGTGAGCCACTCCGGTCGGCGGTGGGTTAACTTTCTGGCCACCCGATCTGGTCGGGTCGGTTTCGGGTTGGGCACAAACCCGACCCGGACCGACCCGTGGACAGCCCTATCGAGTATCAGAGGGATGCAGTTCCTTGTCCAGCATTAGGTACAATTAACATGAATTTCGTTAAGCCTCGGGGTGACGCGGGGACCTGTTCGGGGGTCATGTCTGTGGCTGTGGGCCTTGATTCGGGAGATGGGGATCAGACACTCAGAAAGGCCAAGGTGGCGGTTATACCCATTTTGGGTTTTTTAGAGGAGGATAAGGAGGGAATATTCCAACCACACAATGATGCCCTGGTAGTAACCATTAGGATTGGCAGCTATGATGTAAAAAGGGTCTTGGTAGACCAGGGAAGTAGAGCGGAGATCATGTACCCTGACTTGTATAAATAGTTGAATTTAAAGCCTGAGGACCTAGAGAGGTATGACGTGTCGTTGATAGGCTTTGATGGGAGAATGGTAGTCCCTCGCGAGATGATAAGGTTACCCGTGTAGGCTGGGGATGAGGAAGTGCAAGTCAGTTTCACTGTTATGGAGGCCTATTCTCCTTACACAGCTATCTTGGCAAGACCCTAGCTTCATGCTATGGGAGTAGTCTTGTCAACTTTACACTTGAAAGTTAAGTACCCTACACAGGGAAGAGTTGGGGAATTAGTAGGAAGTTAGGCAGTGGCTAGGCAATGTCTGATAGCAGCCATTGCATGAAAACTTGTAGTTTAAGCCATGGTGGAAAGGGAGCGAATCTCATAGTAATCAAAGGGTCCTGAAGTAGGACTTGGTATCGAGCCTCAGGGGGTGCTGTCCGAGGAGTTAGAAAAGGTCATGATTGGACTAGATGAAGAAAAGTTCTTTCGGGTGGGGTCTCAATTGCCATCCTTGGAAAAGGTAGCCTTAGTGAAGTGCTTGGAGGACAACATAGATGTGTTTGCTTGGAGTGCCTATGATGTACCTGGGATTGACCTCGAGTTTATATGCCATAAGCTAAATGTGAATCCAGAGGCGACCCCACGGAGGCAGCCATCTCGGTGTTCGTCAAAAGTGCATGTTGAGGCAATAAGGGAAGAAGTAAACAAACTTAAGCAAGCAGGGGCAATCAAAGAGGTCTTTTACCAGAGTGGTTGGCTAATACTGTGGTAGTGAAGAAGAAAAACGGGAAGTGGCGTGTGTGCGTGGACTTCATGAATTTGAGTAAAGTTTGCCTAAAGGATCCTTTCCCCGTTCCCTGGATTGATCGATTGGTGGATGCAACAGTTGGGCATCCTTGGATGAGTTTCTTGGATTCCTTTCAAGTGTATCATCAAATACCTTTAGCATTATTTGATCAAGAGAAAACTGCTTTTTGAGCTCTCATTGGGAATTACCACTATCGTGTGATGCCCTTTGGCCTTAGGAATGCAGGGTCCACATATCAGAGAATGGTGACGCGGATGTTTGAGTCACAAATTGGGAGGAATGTGGAAGTGTACATCGATGACATGGTGATAAAAAGTAGGCAGGTTGAAGAGCATTTAGCAGATTTAGGGGAGGTATTCTTGGTGTTGAGGGAACATAAGCTACGTTTGAATGCATCTAAGTGTTCTTTTGGGGTCAGCTCGGGAAAGTTCCTAGGCTACATGATAACACATCGAGGAATTATGTCAATCCCAATTAGATTGAGGCCATTAAAAGCTTGCAACCTCCTCGGAACCCAAGGAAATAAAAAAGCTAACAGGGATGGTAGTAGCTTTGAATAGGTTTATCTCTCGGTCAGCAGATAGATGTCGTCTATTTTTCCAGCTCCTCCATAAGTGGAAGGACTTTCAATGGACCGAGGAGTGTGTGGTGGCCTTTGAGAAACTCAAGCAGTATCTGTCAAGCTCCCTAATCCTTTTTAGGCCCGAGAAAGAGGGATTGCTTTATGTGTACTTGTCAGTCACAAATTATGCTGTTAGTCTGGTCCTGGTTAAAAATGAGAATGGGCTCCAAAGACTTGTTTACTATGTCAGCAAGTCCTTGCAAGAGGCTGAGACACGTTACTTACCCCTGGACAAGGCAGTATTAGCCATTGTGCATGCCACCGGGAAGCTTTCTCATTATTTTCAAGCACATACTGTGGTGGTGCTCACCTAGCTTCCCTTGCAAGCTCTTTTACGAAAATCTGACTACACAGGTAGAATTGCTAAGTGGGGAACTATGCGAGGTGCTTATGATGTCAGGTATATGCTTCGCACCGCCATAAAAGGGCAAGTCTAAGTAGACTTTGTGGTGAAGTTTACTAAGGGTACGACAAGTGGGGGAAAAGAAACAATGGGTGTTATGATCACCTCGGCCTGTATTATTCCCCCTTGGGAAGTTTACACTGATAGTGCAACTAATCGAAAAGGAGCAAGGGTAGGAATTGTGTTGGTAACCCCTGAGAAGCTGGTAATGAAAAAATCACTACGGCTAGGTTTTCTCACTACCAACAAAGAGGCTGAATATGAAACTTTGCTAGTTGGAATGACAATGATTAGTCAATTAAGAGGGGATGTGGTAGAGTTATATTCTGATTCTTGGTTGGTGGTAGGCCCAGTCAATGGGGAGTTTGAGACCTGGGATGAAAGAATGTAGGGGTATCTGGCTAAAGTAAAACAAGCTTGGGTCCATTTCAGGAGCTTTACTTTAAAGCAGATCCCAAGAGGACAGAACTCTCATGCAGACTCTTTAGCTATGCTGGCAACTTTTTTGGGGTCAAATCTACCTTGGATTGTTATTGTCGAAGATATGGCTAGTTCCAGTCTTACAAAGAAGCCCTTGGTTAGGGTATATAGCATCCAGGTTGGGCCGAGTTGGATGGACCCCCTGATGACTTTTTTGAAGCAAGGTTTGTTACTTGAGGACAAGGGTGAGGCAGAAAAGGTACGCAGGAAGGCTTATCGTTATTGGTTATCCAAAGAACAGAAGTTATACAAGCGTTCTTATATGGGGACATATTTATTGTGTGTGCATCTGGAAGCAGTGGAGCCCCTAATAGAGGAATTGCATGAGGGGATATGTGGGAGTCATACAAGAGGGAGGTCTTTGGCCCATAGAGCCCTCATCCAAGGATATTGGTGGCCGAGCATGCAGAAAGTTTCTCAGGTCTATGTAAGGAAGTGTGACTAGTGTCAAAGATATGCTCCAAACATTCATCAACCTGGGAGAGACCTAAATTCACTTTCCAGCCCTTGGCAATTTGCCCAGTGGGGCTTGGACATAGTGAGACCATTTCCCCGAGCTATAGGAAACTAAAGGTGGCTCCTCGTTGGGACGGACTATTTTACCAAGTGGGTAGAAGCTGAGCCATTCGCTAATATCAGGGACGTGGATGCTAAGAGGTTAATATAGAGGAATATCATCACCAGGTTTGGAGTCCCACACACGCTGATCTCGGATAATGGTCTTTAGTTTGACAGTGAAGTTTTTCGAACATATTGTGGGGAATTGGGGATCAGGAGCAGGTATTCCACCCCTGCTTATCCTCAAGGGAATGGTCAGGCCGAGACTGCCAATAAGGTCATATTGTCTGGGTTGAAGAAGAGGTTAGATAATGCAAAGGGAAAATGGGTGGATGAGTTACCCCATGTGCTATGGACTTATCGCATTACGCCCCGAAGTTCAACTGGAGAAACTCCTTTTTTAATGACCTATGGGGCAAAAGGAGTAATCCCTCTTGAGTCCGTGTTCCCGACCCTAAGGACTGATCAGTTTGGCACTGAGAAGAATAATCGCTTGCTATCAAACAACTTGGATTTGGTTGAGGAGGGAAGAGAGGTGGCTGCAATGAAAATGACACATTATCAGTAGAAGCTTAAGCAAGGATATGACAAGGGAGTGAAGTTGAGGCCATTAGCTCCAGGAGAGTTAGTTTTGAGAAAGGTGGTGGGGATGGCGAAGAACCCAACCTGGAAAAATTGGGTCCCAACTAGGAAGGACCATACATGATAACCTCGGTGACTGGTATTGGGGCTTATTACTTGGAAGACCTGGATGAAAATGTAATTCCACATCCTTAGAGTGTAAATAATTTGCGGTGTTATTATTATTAATGATATGATCTCCTTTGTTATTCATGTCTGATTTATTTGCGCTTTATTGTGGATGCAATTGGTGAGGTTATCATTTTTGGAGTGGAAAATCTCTAAGTGTTAAGTAGAACCTCGGCCTTGTTCGACTCCTTGGGTCACAAGCCTTGTATAAATTAACCTTTGTGTGGAAAATCTCTAAGTGTTAAACAGAACCTCGTCCTTGTTCGACTCCTCGGGTCACAAGCCTTGGGTAAATTAACCTTTATGTGAAAAATCTCTAAGTGTTAAACGGAACCTTGGTCTTGTTTGACTCCTCGGGTCACAAGCCTTGGGTAAATTAACCTTTGTGTGGAAAATATTTAATGGTTAAACAGAACCTTGGTCTTGTTCGATTCCTCGAGTCACAAGCCTTGGGAAAATTGACATTTATATAAAAAGCTTCTAAGTGTTTGCCAGAATCTAGGTTAGGTTTGACCCCTTGGGTCACAAACTGTGGATAAGTTAGCCTTTGCGTGGAATTGTCTAAGTATGGAGTAAAATTATGGAGCGTGCTTGCTTCCTTTGGTTACAGGTAAAATGCAGTTTGTTCTTTTAGAGCTTGAAGTCCAAATTGAGGTAAGTGTTGTTTGAATTTTTTATTAAGTTCCAATAGTTAGTCTAGTAATTTTCTTAAAATTTGTGTCAAATTGATTAGTAGAGCGAGTTGATTAAGTTAATCAAAGGTTAGTATGTTGCAAATGTTCTAAGGAAAAGAAAATGGCCAGAGCAACAATTAGATAAGTAAAACTTAAATAAATGAAAAGTAATAAAGTGAAGATTAACTATTTTCATTGAAGTTTAGGAGTTGGATTACAGTAAAAGGAAAAGGAGGCACCAGCTAGACCTAAGCCCAATTACAAAATTAAGTAGTTGCTTCTAAATCCTGATCCAATTTATGCTGATGTTTCTTTCTCTTTCCCTCATTTCTTTTCTTGCTCCTTCTCTTTCTTCTTCCTCTTTAGCTGAGCCACTTCAACTACTTCTTCGGTCTCCACATCCACTACATTTGCTGGGGTTGGTTGTTTTGGCCTTTTTTTGTAGTTGGTGTGGTAGATGAAGTAGTGGCAGGCTGGGTAGAGGAGGAGGTGGGGGTAGAGCTAGGGTCTACTGAAGGCTGGGAGGGGTTGGGGGCCAAGCGCAGGGCTGGAGGGTAATACACCCTGTTAGGAGCCTTAAGTTTTGACTCAGTGCTGACCTCCGCTGCGATGAGAGCTTGACCCCACACCTCCAAGCAAAAGGCGCGAGCGACATCCCTGAGTTGGGCAGTCTTAGTCGTGCCTGAGTCATAGGCTACCTGCTCGGCCTTAGCCTCCAGCTACTTTTGCAGCTGTTTAAGCTTTATAATGTTGAGGGCTAGCTTGTTTTCGGCCTTCCTCTGAGCCTCTAGGGACTCTACAACTTGTTTTTCAAAACTGTTCAGGGTAGCTTTAGCATTCCTTTGAACCTTTTCTACCTCGATCAGTTGGGCAAGAGTCTCCTTGAGCTTCTTGTCGACCTCGGCGTAGGCCTTCTCAATTGCGTCCAGCTTGCCCTCAACTTTCTGAGCCTTGTCTAAAATGTAGTCTACCCATTCTTTGGCCAAGAAGGCTGCTTGGGCAGACTGCAAGATTGATACTAGTTAGGGTTCATACATATGTTATTTTAACTTACGAGAGAAGGGAGGAGATTATATACCTTTGCCAGGTCTCGTTTTAGAAACAGGAAAGCCTCGCGTTTTTTGAAGGACTTGAGCTCCTGCATATCTTTGAGTAGGCATAGGGCTTTCTTCGAGCACTCTGCCACATGGCCCGACCTGCCTGTTTGGGGGTCTCTTAGGTTGGCGTCATTCATCACCTGGCCACCCGAGCTCAACGTGAAGGAGGGTCTCCAAGTTGAAGGTTTGGGTGGCTACTCCCCTTCGGATTCTTTTGAAGTCCCGGGGGAGGTACCTTTCTTCTGTTGGGCTTTGGTTGTTTGGGCCTCTTTGGCTAAGAGCTGTTGAAAAGAGCGAACGATTTCTCCTTTCTTAGCACCTTCATTGCCCTTGCCTCCTTGGCCCTTCTTCCTCTTTTTCTCCACGGCATCACTAGAGGATGTGCGCATTGGAGTGGCTGTTAGTGGTCGAGGCATTACTGGGATGGCTGGGGAAGCACCCCCAGTGTGGGTTGTGAGCAAAGCTAGAAGGTCCGGAGTCTTTTCTTCGAATCCTATTCTTTCTGGAATATTAACTCCCTCTTGGTTGGTGCTAACTTGGGCAAGACGTAGAGGGTGATGTGAGGTACTAGGAGTGTCCTCGAGGTCCTTTTGTTGGTAGAAGACCTCGAAGTCTTTGTATATTACTTCTTGGACAAGTTCAGGAGTGGGCTCCTTAGCTTCTTCGTCTGAAGGTATGGAAGGCTCTTGTGAGTAGAGGAGTTTGGCTGGAAGTGGTGCTGGAAGTTGAGTGTCTTGGGTTCCAGCAAGAGGAGGGTCAGTTAACAGGAAGCCTGTGATTGCTACATCGATCAAAGCTAATTGTGGGTCTTTAGCCCTATTGACGTTCTTCGGACTTTGAAAGCGCTTGGAGCGTGGTTTGAATTCGAGGATGACATGTACAGCCCGAAGTTGACCGTTTTTGTGCAGAAAAATTTCTGACCTAAGGATCCGGTTTAGGTCAGTGAAGTTCATGAGATGCTTGGATGGGGTGGTGTGGTATTCGTCTGCCAATGAAGAAACAACATGAGTTATAAACCAGAGAAATGCCTTGTAAAAATTTTAATTAATGGAAAATCCTAAGCACATCTATTATCCATAGGAACCATACCTGGTTCCCTTCCTGGGTGGAACAGTGTAATCCATCATGTCGGTCTCCTGAGAGGATGAGGAAGTCCTCGTCCATACCCTTGTTTGGCTTAGGCATACAGGATATTAACCTAACGGATGGGACCCTACATTTGATGTAGTATTTAGTCTCCTTCCCCATCTAGAAGTTGTACACCCAATTCACATCATGCCATGTGAGATTGGTCCCCATTTTTCGGTTTATCATGTCTACACTCCCGAGGACCTTAAAAAAGTTTGGGAGGGGGGGGGGGGGTCAACTTATAGTTCATCAAGAAGTCTCTAGTGACCCTTCCTATGGGATCTCCATCCCGCCTTCTATGAAGGCATTCATCGAAATAACTACAAAGCCAAGAGGTCTGTTTATGACCAGCCATTCACCTAGTTCACAGGGTCGCAATTCAACACCATTAGGGATCCTATACTGAGCCCTAAAGGTGGCCATGCCTTCGGGGGTGTCCACTAGCCTAGTGAATCTATCCATGAAATTTTATGGTATGGGAAACAAAAAATTTATGTAAAAGAATATGAGTTTGAACACACCTATGCATAGTAGAAGAATTTCTCCTCAGTTAGTTGCTTCAACGAAAAGTGCCAAATGAGTAAATGAGAGAAAGCTAGCCATAGCCCCTCCTTATATAGGGGTGAAATATGAGCGGTATATTTCTCACCCATAAATGAGATAAAACGAGGACTGTAGTATCATCATCGTACCATAGAACGCGGGGGGACAAGCAGTTGCCTGACACCATAAATGTGAAATCGTGGATACTGCTGGAGATAGGTGAGGGGACGTTACCATGTGGGAACGCATATGGCACATATCAGGCTAGATTGTATAAACTAAAACTTTGCTTCTATCTCAGGGTTAATAGAAAAGTTTTAGAAGGCTATTATGGGGGCCCGAGGAAGGGATTGCTGAGCTGTTAGTTTTGTTATTAAGGCATCACGTGCCTAAGTAGGGAATTCACTTGAGGAGAGGAGGAGAAGAGACAAAAGTCTCTTGGGAGCTCCAGGTGAGAAGGATAGGCTGAGGAGAGAGAATCTTGGAGGGTATGGGAAGTTTCCAGCGAGAAGTAGCTTGTTGCCTCCGCATTAAATGGTGGGCAACAGCTTTATCAGCTGCATTGATTAGGAAGTAACCTGAACATTATAATTCACAGCTAAGCAGCTCTTTCTACCACTTTCAATAGATGTTTAAAGGGATAGGTGTCATGATAAGAATCTGGTTAGGTAAAGATTGGGGGTCAAGATGTGAAGAAAAATGGAGTATATAAGGGAAAGGAACTGTTTAGAAGAGGGGGATCCAAGCACAATTCTTAGGGAGAGAAGAGTTAGAATAAGAGCATTGAGAGAATAACGTGAATAATGTTTCATTTTGAGTATTATTTGTCTTCTCGGGCAAGCTTGTAATAAGCCTATTTCACTATATTAATCCATAATCGTTAGTTTTTCTTCCCTGTTTTTGTCCTCGGGCTAAGCCCTCCCTTTTTGTTGGATCCACTTTTTTTACAAATATATTGATTTGGGCCTTGTTGAACTGTGCAAACCTCACTGTTCTAAGTGGGCTTTGGGCTATTTGAATTTTGAATCCTTATAGATGACATAGCAATTGATGTTTGATATTCTTAAAATTTTGCAAGCATGAATTATATAATAGGAACATTCAATCAACAGTTAGATTTTCAAAATTTACACTTAATATAAAGATATATAAGGAGCTTAAAGGATTTCTCTTCAAACTAATTTGGAGAGGAGCTTTGTTTTTCTTTTATTGCGTGGTTTAGCGTAAAAAACAACCTTTCTAGGCAACAACAATGGGGTTGTAGGGAAGATGTTCAATGCCTCTCTTTACAGGAGCTCAGAAAAGTAGGAACTACCTCTTATGAATGCTTTTTTAAAAAAAAAAAAAAGAAAAAAGAAAAAAGAAAAAAAAAAAGAATTGGGAAAGTCTTCTTGGGAATTGTATTAGTCTTAAACAAATTGGCGACTGTGATTCGGAGTTTCACTTGGATTTTATACTACTGGAAAATAAGTCTCTTACCAGTGTTAATTCTGAAAATTGACATGGTTGGATGAACAAAATACTCCAGAGAATCACAATAGAATTTTAAGAACGAAGAAGCTATATATAGAGCTATTGAATTAGGATACGGTGCAATACCTAGGGCATTCATAAATTATTTTTACTTTTCACCTTTTTAATTTTTACTTTTTACTTTTGTTAATTTTTTTTCTTAACTTTTTTGAATTAATGAATGAGATTGAAAGTTGCTTTTTGCATCTATCAATCTCAACTATTCGTAGGAATTGCATCAAGTGTAATACCCTAAGTATTGCACCTGATTTCAATCCTAGGGCTATCTACGCAGATGTTGGGCTAAAGTACACCCAATTGGGCACATGCACTAGGGTGATGCAATCTGCTGCAAAGACCAACACTAATTAAACAACAATTTGTCTTACTAGGGTGTTGCTTTTGTCTTTTTTTCTTTTCTTTTCTTTTCTTTTTTTCTTTATAGTTTTTATTAAATAAACACATTTTTTTTTTGTCTCAGTTTTTAGTTTTTACCAAATAAACAACAAAAGTTGATTTTTTTAAATAAAAAAATCAACTTTTTATTTTATTTTTTTATTTTACATTTAGTAATTAAGCTATCGAAAACTAATGTTTAATGATTCGTCTGTGCTTCATTGCACCACTGGACAATTTTCTAATGAGAACTAAATCAGATCATGAATTTGGTTGTTGATAGACTAGAGTGCATTGAATTGGAACGTGTTGGATGATAAAAAGATTTTAGAAAAAAAAAAAAAAAAAAGAAAGAAGAAGAAGCAAAAATGCAGTTTTGGTCTTACGTTTTGATCTCTAATACGTGGCGATAGAGTACAAACACATTAAATGCCGACGTGACTATTAAAATAATATTAAAAAAATCATTTGCGATTGTTGGAGAGGTTTTTACGACAAGGGCCATAAGTGCAGGAGTGGCTAAAATCTCCTATTGAATTCTTTAGAAGTGATTATTTATGAAGAGTGTTAAGCCCAAATTCCAATATTTAGTGAATAGAAGCTAATGGTGTTTTAACAAGAGAGAAATCAAAATCCCAATAACAAAAATGTAGAGAAATGCATAAAAATATAACAGGTCAAAAACATAAGAAGTTATGGTTAGATATGCTTTAATTGGGTAAGAGGGATGACTTGCTTTTTTGCATAATTTGGGAAATAAAGTGGCCTAAATTCATGAGTTGATATTTCCTAGACATGGTAGGCCCTTGGAGTTTACATTTGGTTGCTGTAGTAGATAAGGCTAGCCACTTTGGGTCAATTATGTGCTTTAAGCAAAAAGATTGCCAAGAAGAAAAGTTGGGATATAGTCAGCAAGAGCATACAAACTTTATTGGGGTGGAAATTTTAGGCACAAGACCTCCTCCGTGAGCTTGAGGTGCTACCATTGTCCCTTACCCACTTGGTCGCATGCGTAGGCTACGCTCATGCAAAAGGTTCGAAAGAAACCGACCCATATCTTCCAAACCACACTTCTTCAATATCCCCCAATATGTCACATGAGCTTGGGTCCTACTTAAAAGAATAAAATAGAATTTAATATATGAATTGGACCCACAAGGAAGTTGGACTTAGTTGAATCGGACTGGTAGAAAATGTGTTGTGAAAATGGGTATCAACAGCGATTTAAAAACTGCCATGTCAGATCCACGTTGGCCTTTAAATAACACCACATCGACATGGTGGCAATGGTGTGGCAGAGCTAATACCAGCATCGTCCAAATCACCCAAACAACTGCCTGCCAAAGCCTTACATTTTCCCTCATCAACCCAATCGTGGTTTGAGAGCCACTGCTTGAAGTGGGGGCGTTGGGCAACGACAATAGGTGGAACTAAGGGTTTTGGTCGTGGCTGGGATCAGGCTAGTGAAAGAGGAAAATAGAGTGGGTGAGATAGAGAGAAGGATTGGCCGGTTATGGTGTTTAGAGAGAGAGAGAGAGAGAGAGAGAGAGAGAGAGAGAGAGAGAGAGAGAGAGAGAGTTTGAGATGAGGGAGACAGAGATTTTAAGATGACAGAAGAGAGGGATCAATTTGATTTTTTGGGTTCTTTCTTTGATTTTCTTCTTTGAATTTCTGGGTTTGTGTGTGATTAATTCAGTTTTTTTTTCTTCTTTGAATTTCATTTGTTATTAAAATTTTAAATTTGATGTGGATGCTGAATATTCTTTTTTATTGTCCAAATAATTTTTTAATATAATTTTAATGGTTACTTCAGCATTTAGTGTGCCAGCAATGCACCTCGCCTATCACGTATGATATTTTAGCTAGTGAAAAGATGGTAGGGACCAAAATGGTAATAATTTTTAAATTTTGAGGGACTAACAAAGGTGCTTCGAAAAAGTAGGGACTAAATTGAAAATTGACCATTTGCCAAGAAAGAAGAAACTACTCTCTCTCTCTCTATATATATATATATATATGTATATATCTGAAGGTTTTTGGAATGAGGTTCCTTCCTCATTGCCTTGATGAGAAGTGGTTTCCAAGTGTTTTTACTCTTTGATCAAAAAAATTGTGATCAACCCTAAGAATGGCTAGTTCTTACATAAGGGTTCTAACCTCAGATTTAGTTTCCTTGATTTTTTTTGAAGGTCTTTGACCGTAACTTCCTTCTTGGTTTTGGTAAACCTATTATAGATCTTCTCTACGTTTACTCTGGGTTCAGAAATCCTAGGTTCAGGTTCCTTGGTCTGCTTAACTAGAGATTTGTGAAACTTGCTAAGATACTGGGCCTTAATGACTGAGTCCTCAATCTGTTCTATGAGATCCATGAGGAGAAAAAGCATTTAAGATAGATTACCATGTTAGGACTATAGAATAAGTTTATAGCATCAGCAAGGAATACTAGACGTGCTACTTGCTCACATCTTTCGCCCTGTTAGCGCGAAGGAAGGAAGGACACAATTACTTGCACATAGGTTTAGTTAAACCTTTGATCAGAGAAGGGTTGAATTGTTCAATCCTCCTGGCCTTTAGAGACACCCGTCACATTAGGTTTGATGACAATCTCATAGGAACCATAGAAACCAGTCTTAGTTGTGGACCAGTCCATTTTGATTGTTTCCTTAACTTCACAGTCAGCCTTCATGACCCGCATATCAAGAAAGCTCTTACCTTAAATATCAAGACCCACGGAACCCTCATGGTGCAAGGAACCCAGTAGATAGCCTTGATATATAGAGTCTATTATAAGTGCATAAGGGCAAACCTAAATGTTCAGGCACTTAACAGAAGAAAGATGGGAGAAACCACTCTCATCCAAACTACAGACCTTAAATCCAAAATTCAAGTACCAAAAGGGGGAGTAAGTTACAACATAGAATCAGGCTATTGGGGCTCTGATTCAATAAACTGGAAGGCTAACTGAGGCTATATGATTACAAGTGTAAAATCGACTGGGGTACTACAAGTGTAAACTAAATTAGGGATAGCCATCTGATTACAAGTATTGGGTTGTAAAAAGAAGGGAGGGATATCACAATTTTGGAACTCTTCCTAAAATTGGTCCCGTGAGGTATTCTAATTGAAGAATTAGACCTGCTTTAAAATGGAGCTTGAGCTTCCTTATATAGAATGGAGGGAGCCTTGGATCCTCTGAAGATTGCTGAATTTTCGGAAGGTGAAATGCTTTTATTGAAGGTGAAAACCTTTTCCATCGAAAGCAAATAGTGATTCTAGAAAATAGCACTGGTTACTGTTCATGAACAGTGATTAGTATTGTTTATGAATAGTGTCTCGTCTTTTGTCCTTTTGTGGCGGCTGAGTGCGGGAACTGTTCATCAATAGTGACTGGTGCTGTAGATGAATAGTAAACTATCTGAAAATACTGTTCTGAATAGTGATTGGTACTATCTAGAAATCTATGGACTATCCAAATTGTGGCCTCCGTAAGGGTCTTGTGAATCTTGGAAGGGGTCAAATGGATAGTGACTGGCTGAAGCTTCTGAAGAGGCAGGAGAAACCTTTTCTTTTGACTCTAACTTCTCTGACTGGAGGAGTAATTGCATAATAAGATCTTTTAATTCCTTGCTAGATTTCCCGGCGACCTGACGAAGTCTAGACTAGACTGAGATCTTGGTTTCTGGGTAATAGCTCTCTGGACTAGAGGAGGGAAGTCCTTGTGTAACTGTCTGATGACTTGGTCAATCTTAAGACTGTCCCACCATTTGACTAAAAATTCCCTATTTAATAGATTATTGTTAATTGCATAGTTCCATATGCTGATCCAATGGATCCTGTACATGACCGTCACATGTGGGATTGTTGGAAACTGGGAACCAAGTTGCGAGGCTTGGAATCTAGAACCAAAATACCTAAGGGCATCTTGTAGGAGTTTTAGGAAAATCTGGGGAACTGATCTAAACATTTCCCACCACTTAAGGAATCATAAAGGTATCTGACTGGAGAACTTCTTGTCGAACATTATAAACCATGAATGATCAAAATTCTTGTTCTAGAAGAATAAGATCTTTTCAAAGGCATCCATATAATCATAGTAGCTAGGGCTGTCCAGAGACCCAGCCAACCCGACCCACCCGCCGCTGCCGATCGGACCCAACCAGCCGCCGACCGAACCGACTTCTCCGGCGGTCGGCAACGGGTTTATTCTTCCAAAATCTAAGTTTTCCGGGTCGGGTGTCGGTTTTCCTTCCTCCAAAATCCGATCAACCCGATCCGACCATCCCATAAAATGTCCGGCGATAAAGTGTAGATCCGGCGAGATTTTCGAATTTTTTCGGGAAGATTTGGGCTAGATCCGGCGAGATTTCGCTAGATCTAGCCAAGATCTTGCTGAAAATGGCCGAGATCTCGCTGGATCTAGCGAGATCTGGCCGGATTTTTGCCTTTTTTCAAAAAGATTTCGCCGGAGTTCCGCCGTTTTCATCTTTTCTTAGCCGGTTTCTCGCCGTTTTCCAGTTGATCGACTCCGACTGATCCACCCGACAGCCGTGGAAGCTCCGACCAGCCCGATCCGATCAACTACTACGGTCGGCGGTGGGTTGAAATTTGGACCACCCGATCTGGTCGGTTCGGTTCCGGGTTGGGCACAAACTCGACCCGGACCGACCCATGGACAGCCCTAATAGTAGCTATATTGGAGGGCTGAATCTTTTAATGTTCGGACTAATGAAGGGTGCCTTCCTTAATCTTTGCTGCTAATAAAACATGTGATGATGAACTTGTGGTAGAGGGCTACTGAGGGGTCTTGTCTACACTGGATATTTTCTACAAGCATACTTTTCCTGGATGAGGATGCTCTTGTAGAACTTGATATTTTTCTTCGGGTGCTTTGGGAGATAGTGCCATTCTGGGGCAGAACTTCCATTGCAAGGGCTAGAGGATCTTTTATATGAATTAAATGGGATTCAACATAAAAGAGATACTGGATGAAAGGTTTTTTAACATAAGAGGACCTATTCTTCCTATTGATATTAGGATGATCTTTGGGATTGGGACTGTATAGGGCCAATGGGGTCATCTACTGTGAATGGGTTGATTGCCTTGGGAGCTGGGGTGACTAAGGCAGAACTATAACTAGGTTGACTGGGGTTTGGCCTTTCGTAATTTGGTTTCGAAATGGTAGAAACCACAAAACGATTGGCTATACTAACCGGGGTACCAACTGGCTAGGGTTCTTTGCCTAACTGGTACTACATGGGATTTGTTGTTTAGGCAGTTTTGGGGGTTGGGGTTGTACGAGTTTTTTCCCGGACATCTTTGTCACGACCCAAATCCATGGAACATGAATTTAGATGCATGACTAACTTGTTGAACTTATATAACTCAATAGACATAATTAATTTAAACATAATTCAATAAACTCCAAATAAACATTGATCTTAATAAATCTTTTACAATATTAAAATTCTCAATTAGAATAACCTCCAAAATACTGTGAAATCTAAAGTGGAATAAAGAAAAATAACTAATAATCCTTTAAGGCTTTAAGTATTATTGACTTCGCCTAAAAACGCTCAGGCTCTAACTTGCACCTTACGAAGCAATCCAATGGTTCAGTTCCCCAACTAAACTTTAATCTGAAAATTGTGATTGATGGGGTGAGTCACACATCTAGTAAGTAATTATACAGAATACACAACGAAATAGAGTCAAGCAAAGCACGAGTATTTTGATTTTTCTCAAACTCATTCAATGATATCAAAAATAGTTATTCCAAAACATATAATGAATCACTTAATACGTATGTAATAATATCTTAAAATCATTAGTAACCACATACATATAATTGATCAGAGCACAGTGTCACATATACACATCACATATTCTTACATACAATCCTGTGAGCGGATACCAATATCTAACCCCTGCTCGTGAGGGATCAACACATATTCTCACATACAATCCTGTGAGTGGATTTACACATATATCTGATATATCTAATCAATTCTAAAAAAAACACTTATTTTGAGTCACATATCACAAAAGCAATGTTTATACAAAATATAATAATTTACTTGATTTAACAATTATATCACAATATCAAATAGAATATAAATCAAAGGATGCTTGACTTTCTTAGGGAATGAATAAGAACTGAAGAGTTTATACAAATATTTTTACAATTCTTGAGTAAGCTTGAAAACCCAATTTGCTAAAAGAAACGTCTTAAATATCATTTGAAAAATAAGAATATGACTTTGAAATCACTTGATTTTAAACAAACTTAAATAACAAGAACCTTTTTAGAAAACTTACTCTGAAACTCAATTATTTTCTAAAAAAATAGTTTAGTTTAGAAGTCATCTTTTAAATGAGATTCGGACGTTCAAAACGTTATTTAGAATTCAAAGTTTCTCTCTAAACATTATTTACTAGTCGAAACTTCTCTTTCAATGATGTAAAAATACTTTTGGTAAACTTTAGAAAATATAAGTTTGAAATACAAAACTTTTGAAAACTTTTAACTTCTAAGAACCTACAGGACAAAACTCGTGCATATTATGCATAATTACTTACAGTGCTTGAATCACTCTGAAATTCCAGCCAAAACAACCTCCAAAGAGCCTCAAAACACTCTTAAAATAGGACCTATAATCAATCATAAAAATATACTTAATATCCTCTACCAAATATAAAGCCTATAGAACTATATAAAAAGACTCACTAGGATTTAAACTTTGCTGAACTAATAATACTTTTAACACTATAATAAAGCTTCTCTAACCAATGATATTCTAACCAATAATATTCCCTTGGATTAATCGAAACTCATATTGCCATGAGGAAGGCAGTAGCCAAAATGCCATTGACCTAGGATTTAATATTAAACCCTAAAGAAAAAAAAAATGTCAAAATCATCCTAATATATAACCCGGAATGTTAATGCCATATTCATGACTAAGATTGGAATTCCATGATTTTGTTTTTTAAAATACTAACCATAGACAACCTAGTGATGAAATCGTGTATAGACTAGTTTCAATTTAATCTATTATATATAGCCACAATAGAAAACCGTACAGCCATTCTAATATAAATATATATAAATATGTATAACCACAATTGAAAAGGTGAAGCCTCATGATTGAAGATTTGATCCATGACTTGTTCATGGATATACACGGTGGCCCAATCTAAAATTTAGTCTATATATAAACCAATGAAAACGTAAAGCTATATAATTGAATCGAGTTTCGCAATCCATGATAAAATTCTAAACTCTTGATTCTTTGATTCTAACAGTTGAATAATCATACCTGAAATTCTTTGGTTGCCTCTTTAATTAACTCTAAGGAAAAATACAGCTTCTAGCCTCCTTAGTAATGAAACCCTTCTTATCAAAACCCTAATTATCCTTTCCTCTACATTATATTCAACACATCAAATATGTGGGCTTAGTGGGTAGTGGGCTGGACTTTGAAACCTACTTAAACTTATCTCTTTAGTCTCTAAGAGGCCCATAAACATCCTCCTCTTTTATTTAATTATTTATTATTTTAATTGTAGCACCAAATTGTATGCACTAAAACTTTAATATTCTTACCTATTTTGTAGCATCACAAAATTGTCTACTCCCATCTTACTGTGCACACACATATGGTACCTCAATTCTATATTGAAAATGACAAGATACAGTGATAATCATAAAAACAAAATTGGGGTATTACAATCTTGGTTTGGACTCTGCAAAAATTCATAGGTAAGGAAGTCAGGGATATTGTTTTGAGTTCCTTTTATGAATTCAATGTCAAAGTCAAAAGCTAAAAGGATGGCTTGCCATCGTGCAAAAATCTGTTTAATGCAATATTTTTAACATCTTTTTCTAAAACATGTTTTTCAGATTTGCAATCAATCCTTATTAAAAACTTTTGATTCAAAAGATCACTTTGAATGCATAGTACTATAGATAAAATTTCTTTTTTTATAGTACTATAATTTATCTGAGTGGGAGTCCAAATTCCTGAATGGAAATAGACTATTTGTTCTAGGGAATTAGGACTGACTCGCTGGAGTAAAATACCACCATAACCTATGTCGGAGGCAACAGTCTAGACAATCTTGAAGGAATTGACTAAGGGAATTCCTAGACAAGGAAGTGTCTTGACATATTTTTTGATCTCTTGGACGATTGAGGTATGAGCTTGAGTTCAAGGGGGTGGATTGGTTTAAAGTCTATCAAAAAGGGGTTTGCATTGTTGCCTGAGATTTTGATAGAAATCTGAAATATAGTTTAGGGATCCTAGAAATCTCTGAAGCTGGGTTTTATCTAGGATTTCATTTGGAAACTTGTCCGCAAACTGGATAGCTCTATCTATAGGTTTGATGACACCATGTCTAATATCAAAATCTAAGAATTGCACACTAGTTGGGAAAAGTTTGATTTTGGGGGTTGAAACAACAAGGCCATTGAGCTTGACTATATGGAGGAATGCTCGCAGGTGTTTCCAATGTTGTTCCAGGGATTCTGAAAAAATGAGTACATCATCAATGTACACAATTGCATGACTGGAGAATGGATTGAAAATCTCATTCATGATATTTTGGAATTCAGAAGATGCATTTTTGAGACTAAAGAGCATTGCGTTCTATTTGTAATGGCCAAAGGGGGTGGTAAAGGCTGTCTTGTACCAATCAGACTCTCTGATTTGCATCTACCAAAATCCACTCTTCATGTCGAACTTACTAAAAACAACTGCTCTACTAAGCTTATTGACTAAGTCTTTCTTGTTGGGAATTGGGTACCTTATCTATTCTAAAACTTTGTTAAGGGGCTTGTAGTTGATAACTAATCTGGGTACACCTTTCTCTATCTCAGGATTTTTCTGGACATAGAAGGCTGAGCAAGGCCATGGTGACCTAGGTTTCCTAATGATTTCTTTCTTAAGGAGATCCTCAATCTCAGCTCTACAAACATCCATGATTTCTTGGTTCATTTGGATAGGACGAGCTTTTGTTGGGATATCCTTTTCAATGAAATTGTTGACATATGGGAGAGCTACCTTATGTCTCTTTCTATGCCAAAAGGCAGTGGGTAGATCAGAGCAGACTTTCTGCTTTAATTTTTCCTCAAACTTTCTGATCTCTTCTTGGATGTTTTTACAAGGTAGTTGTTCCTTAACTTTCTTGTATCTCAAATCATCCTTGAGGTACTTAAGATGCTTGGTTTTGGCACTAATAAGGTTAAGGGTCTTAGAGACGGAGACTTCTTGGAGACTACTGATTTCTCTAGGTTCTGGGCTCTTAAGAAATTTAAACTTAACTGGCTGGACAAAAGGATGGGTAGTGATTCCTTCACTATCCGTGATAAAAGGATACAACATAAAAATGAAAGGGTTTCCTAAGATGACCCTATCTGTCATATTATTGTCTAAGACAATTGTTGTTTTGAAGCATATGTTATCCTGACACACATGTGCTTTTGGGATTTTGAATTTAATCTGCATCTTTCTGCCACTTGCGGATGTTAATCTTTCCCTAGTCTTTCTGAAGTACTTGGAGGGAATGATTCGTTCTTGAATGCAGTTGAGATCAGCACCTGAATTTATTAGGGATATAACCTCAAATTCAAAATCTCTGCTAATGACAATTCTGACTTTGGAATGCCATTTCTGGAAGTTAATCATGTTGATAGTTTCTAAGAACTTCTAATTGGGTTGTTCTTCTTGAACCACGTGGGCTGTAGGGTTAACTGTTTCATCTTGTAATGACCTTTCTTTCCACATTTTTAACATTCTCCTTTGCGAGATGCTTTCTGTGTGAAGTCCTTATGTTTACCATTGACCTTTTGGTAATCTCTGGATTTCTTTCCTTTCTTATAGAAATCATTATCTTAGAAGTGACTATTCTTCTGACGTCTATAATACTTGGAGGCTGTTCTCTTCCTAGAGAAGTTTTCTGAGTAATCCTTTCTCTTGGATTTTCTCTTGGATGGGGCTATGGAGGGTAAGCCATACTGAGTACAGAAGGTTCCTACTTTGTACTTGGCTTTACTCTTACTAGCTTGACTCTGGATTTTCATATCTCTACACATCTTCATTCCTTCACTATAGATTGTGCTAGAGATGTCTCCATATGTTAGGTTATCATAATCTATGATACCTAAGCTAAGGGTTTCTTTGACCTTTTTGCCAAAGAGTCTGAGTAAGCCATTGATGAACTTATCCTTCCAAAATGGAGAGTTACAATCACTTCTGTATATGACTCTGGTGGTAAAGACATCTTCGTACCACCTGTAGTTGCCAAGGGTTCAACATCTAAGGTTACTTAGCTGGTCGTAAATCCTAGATGTGATGTTGCTAGGTTTTCCTACGAAGTGTTTCATGATCATATAGACCAGGATGTTGACTCCATCAGGAATACCTTTTCCTATGCTTTCGTCAAAGATAGGGAGTCCTTCATCTTTTTGGACAGCATGTCTGATATCTTCTTTGGATTCTTCTGTTAGACAGTTGTTCCACCATTGCAGAAGTTTCCCTGTGAATCCTAAAACCATAAGCTCTATGACCTTTAAATGGGTTTTGTTCTCATTTAGGTAGTTGTTGGCTACCATGGACATATGTTGGATTTTGTTTAAGATTTCCTGTTCTGATAAACCATCTATGTTCCACTCATAGAGTTTACCAGAAGATACGGAGAATATATATATGTATATATATATATATATATATTTATTTATATTTATATATATTAAGGCATTGGATTGCTACCATGACATTTACACACCATCTGAAAGTTGGTGCTTGATGATGAGAAAATAACGCTAAAGAATAAAAAAAATGTAAATGAAAATGAGTGACTTTTTTTTTTACATGGAAACCCTCTATATTTGAAGAGGGGAAAACTCACAAGCTCAAGCTTGTTGAATAATCTATTATTTTATGGAAAATAGTTATAGTAGTGTATGTATTTACAATGGAGAAAGAGAAAAGACACGATTCAAACAAAGAAGGTTGGTAAAGGCATCCTTAGATGTAAATTCCATTGTAACAAGAAGGAAGAGTTGTTTTTCTTGGGTCCTTCATCATCTCTTTGTAGTGGTGGAAGGTAGACATGTGTTGCTTTTCCATTGGAGAATGTGTTGGGCCTCCTTATTGGGAAATGACAAAGTTGATTCTTGATATTGGACTGTGTTGGAAAAATACATGTTTGTATCACATACAAAACATACGCAACGAAAAATTAACGGATTTACTTCATTCGCAATTGATAACATGTACTATGTAAATTTTAGAATATAAGAATAAGAGAGTGTACCTTGGTGTGGTGAATTTCAAAACAAAGATCAAAAGTTCTTGGGAATACTTCTAATCTTCACTCTTATTCCACTAACGCCCAAAAAGTGTAGTCTCTCAATCAGTTTCTATGAATTTATTCAAGGGAGAATGAGAGAGTATCCAACCCTCACATACAAACCATTTCATGTTCTTATTAAATTCTGTACGTTTCTCTCCTTATAATTGATTATCTAATTGGGCTAGCCTTTTGGGCCTTTCCAATTGGCCTTTTGTATGTGGCTTGGAGTGGGACTAAAAGAGAACAAATAAAACTCTAGCTCTAACGGGCCTTGGGCTTTTCTGTCAACTCTTGACAAGTCCAAAGTTACCATTAATTATTTTTAATACCACTAGGCCTTCTTAATCCTTGAGTACTCGGTTTAATCCTTTAAAATTATTCATCATATATTTATGAAATCCAATTTCATAAATATATACTTTAGTAACTTCTTACCAAAGTGGTTAGACCTAACTCTCTGAATATCTGAACCCCCATTAAACTTATCTTAAGTGAATATTTTATATCTCCGTTAAGAGACTATAAATTCCATCTTGAGAATATATGTTCCATCAACACTAAATGTGGCTGCCCAACATACTGAGATTTTGATCGTTACTTTAGATCTCACTCCCGATATATCAAAGCAACCTATACATTATAATCAGGTTCATTATCCTATCAGGATTAAGAGTTCATGTAAATAGAAGTCATGAGATTTATTATTTATTTGACAGTCGTTAGGAGAATAATAAACCTCACAGCGGTCCTGTTCAATATGTCTTAACTCTTAAAACATTTTAACATATCAATTAGAAGTCTCCACTTCCATGATCAAGACAAATCATCTTAGTTGACATGTTATAGTCTTTGCAGATGAAATGCCCAATTTCATCACTGACTATGAACTAAAATTCTGAGTTTACAAAGAACTTGTGACTTATATTTTCTGTGACTAAATCACATAAATCACATACTATGCATCTCATAAACTATATAATAATGTTCGAATATTCATGTTACCATTATTTTAGCTAATAATAAAACAACTTTATCAATCACAATATTAAGTCATACATAATGTCATACTTAATATCATACATAGCATCATACAATAGGATTTAAGGGCACTAATCCTAACAGACTGCTAGTGTGGGAGGGCTAAGGATCGGGGTACCCAGTTCGAGGATAAACATGCCAACCAAAGCAAATAAACGCAATCAAGCCCCGAGGATTGAACTTACCTGAGGAGGACTAAAAGACTAAATGGCAGCAGGCACCTTGAAAAGCCGAGGATAAGGGAGTAGATGACAAATAAAGAGTACAAAACTTATAGGGGTGGAGGAAGGAAGTTTCCTAAAGGAGACACCTCCCACCTCTGCATTCAATATTCTGCACCAACTTAGCTAGCTGCATTAATGAGGAAATGACACATGAACAGTGACTTCATAGCTCACAGCTCTTTCTACCACCTCCAGAAGGGTCCTGATGGGACAAACATCCCAAAGTGTTCTCCTGAGATGTATAGATGGAGGGCTGAGATGCAATGGAAGGGGCCATATAAGGAAAGGAACACCGCCCCCCCCCCCCCCCCCCCCCCCCCCCCCCGGCGAAATTGGAGATGAACATTTTTCAAGAAAAAAGGCACAAGTGAGAGAGCAAATGATCACCCTGTAAGAGAGAGATCACCCTTGTTTTTTAATAATAGATCTATCCTCGAACTCGATCGAGTAAGAGCTTATGTTGAATTGTCTTTCTTTTCATGCATCTTAGCTATTTTTATTCTACAAGTCTTAGGCTTGCAACTTTCTTTGCATTGCACCTGACTTGGAAGCCCACTCTCTTTGAAAATTCATTGTATTAGGCTTGGTTTGAAGGATTGGGAACCACTATTCTAAGTGGGCTGGGACTTTTCTTTTTGAGTCCTTACAGTTAGTATTTCACACTAATGGACACTCTTTATACAAATATTAAAAAACTTAAGTTGACATATGAAACAGAATTAGCCCACAATTGAATTATAATTTGAAATTTAATTGAATTTTTTCTCAAATTTGACTTATATATATATATATATATATAATTGATATGTACTTAAGATTTGGATATTTAAACAAATCCTAAGCTCTACATTTCCCACATTTTAGAAATCTCAATCATTAAATTAAAAAAAAAAAAGGGAAATCAATAATAAAAAATTCTCAGAGTTTTAATATTGTTGTATAAAATCTCACTTGAGAACCCCTCATCAAAAAGAAAGAGTTGAAATAGAGGAAAAGGAAAATGGAACTCTTCGGTCGTCGGATCTGGGGCTACTCGGTTTCGAAGATGAATTGATAGGATATCAAACGGTCATAATGCCAAATCATTAGGTCATTATTTTGTATTTGGTAATGCATCATTTTGTGGTAAATTTAATTATCATGGCTACCTTTCACCATCTAAAATGTAAGCTTTTCCTTACCATTCTGTTAATGGTAATTATTGCGTCATAATCAATGTTCAGTAAAGTGTATAAACTGTTTCTATAGGCTTTTGATATATTTTGTGGTATCTCCTAACCTTCCCAAGTTCCTAATGTTTGATTGGATCAAGATGCCCACATTATATCCTAACCAGAACTAAAATATAAGGAAATCCTAATAAAATGAAAAATTCTGTATATATGTAGACTCTCAAAACATAGAAGTAAGTTAAAGAAAATACAATCTATACAAAAAGAGAGGGTTGTAAATGCCTCGTTGTGCACAGGAGTGAAGTACCTTTTTCAATTATGCTGTCAACTAGCAAAGAAGAAGAAAGGTAAAAGGGTTGTGATTCCTATTTTTAAACAAGCTAGTAGTAAATGATATCTAATATTCGTCAACTAAAATTAGAAAGTTGCTGGGTTTTAAAATAGTGTAGTAATTGATGTCAAATTGGTTGAATATAATGAGCAAGTGCGTTGTTGGCTCAATGAGACTATTATAAACAGGACTTTCCACGTGACTTAATGTGTGCTAGACAGCTAAAGGTTACAACTCTGTACTTGCTACTTGCTAGCCATGGTAATAGGGCCGGCCCAATACATTGTGGGGCATAAGGCGAAAATGTTACGTGGGGCTTTTTCTCATATTATAATGTTTAAGTAATAAATTTTTATTTAACTTTTTATGTCAATTTTTATTTAAATATATTTTTCCTACTTTTTAAGGTACAAAGTTATTGAAAAAAATTTTGTATTTAGGTTTCCTTAATATTTTCTTCAATATAACTAATCCACTTATTTTTTTGTGGCATAATTGATTAGTTATACATTTTCTTTATTCGCAAAATTAATTTTTTTAGTTAATAATTAGAATATTATAATAAGAAACCCAAAAAATATATATAAATATATACATAGAAACAAAGAAGAAATTGAACATAAAATTTTATTTTAAAAAATAAAATCTTTTTTGACTAAAATAATAATTAAATAAAAAAAAAACCTAAGAGAGAAGTGCATAGTGTTGAATGGTTGGAGATTAGGATTACTATGCTATTACATGTCCCTAGGACCCTAGCCCAACCCAATTTGTAAATCAGTAAAATTTGACACGCCTATGCTTTGTTAGAAGATTAAAGCTTCACAGTGAAGCAAGTATCAAATAACCAAGTAAACACTCTGAGAAAGTAAAACAAAGTAGCAAGAACAAAACAATGACATAAGTAAGCAAGAATAAGACATTTAAGAGTAGTGCAAAACTTGAAGGAGGGCAACGCTCAACAGAGAGGAGGGTCCAATGCACTGTTAAGAAACGTATGAAAAAGTCACTTTTCAACAATTCATTAAAAATATTTGAGGTTTGGGATTGATTTTTATTTTTATTTTTTTGTCTTTTGATTTATGTTTTGTCTTGTTGAGAGAGAGGGAGAGAATGAGTTTTCAGATTCTAGGCGTGGGAGATTAATGACTCACATAGAGAATTGAACACTTTGGTTGCATATTCAATGTTTTTTTTTTTTTTTCTAATTTTTTATATAAAAATTAATAATACTTTCGATTTATTGGTTAATATTCGGGGCTTAATTAATACTCTCAATGGTAAAGAAATATCTCTATTACTTAAATTTGAGGGCTTTCTTTTACTTTTATTGGTTAATATTTGAGGTATTATTAATCTCACAATGGCAAAGAGATATTTTTACTGCTTAAATTTGGGAGCCTTAGGAACTTGGGTGCCTTAAGCGGTTGACTCAATTGCATTATGCATTGAGCCGGCCCTGCAAGGTAATATAGCATTTAGTAAACCACTTTTCCTTAGTAGTAACATAGCCAAGACCTTACCAAGTGTAATAAAAAGATAAACTATACATTAATTTCCCTTTTCGTTTCTGATGGGTGGATATTGATTTACTCATTCTTTTATAACCTAGTAAAAGAGGACGACCATTAACGTAACCATATTTTACGTAGTTAGAGAGACTCATTTGTTTGAATTAATGCAAGTATTACAAATTCCTCGAATCTGTAATTAAGTCGGTGCCGATTGCATTAGGAGCTAAAGTCACATAAAAAGAGTGGCCACCAAATAAGTACCGGCGCAGCTTTCTTTGCATTTCCATCACAGCATGCATGCATCCTCCCTTAATTTCTTTGACCCCACACCATCCCAATTAAGTACCACCTTCAACATGTTGTATATATACTCCAAGACTCTTCAACTTCTCTCCATTAATTAACATATTCTCAAACTTCTTCAATATCAAAAAACTCTCTCTCCCCATTCCCTAAGCAAATCAACATGGCCAAGTTTTCAAGGCTCTTTTACACCCTTTTCTTCATTCTTTCTGTCTCCCACATATCACGTGCAAATATAGTTTACAATGTCATAAATTTTGGAGCAAAACCAGATGGCAAAACAGACACCCCAGCATTTCTTAATGCAGGTCTGCAGCTTGTGCTTCCTCGGACTCTTCAACCATAAATGTGCTTAAGGGAAGTTACTTGATTGGCTCCTTGGCCTTCAAAGGTGAATGCAAAAGCTCTGATATCACATTCCAGATTGATGGAACTCTAGTGGTTCCAGCAGATTATCGTGTTCTTGGCCAAGCTAGTAATTGGCTCAGCTTTGAAGGTGTTAGCGGAGTTACCATTATTGGAGGAGCACTCGATGCCAAAGGATCAGGCTTGTGGGCTTGCAAAGCTGCTGCCACTAACTGTCCCAGCGGAGCCACGGTATTACTTTGTTGATTCTGTGCTTTTCTGATCTCTTTATTAGTAATCTATTCCATGATTATAATTTTTTGAAAACAATATTTCAAAGTCAAATCTTTCAAATCAGTTTTTTGTTAAGGCGGTAATTTGCATACAATATCACTTTTTCATGCAATTACTGCCAAAATCAATTTTATTATACATTAGTCATAACTTGCCACCTCAATAATTAAAAAAAAAATAAAGTTACGAAATTTGTTATGTAATCAGTCTTATTGTACTGGGTTAATGGGATTATTACATCTGTCTCTGCATGGTTTTGACAACTTCATTAATTTTTAAATGAAGACAGAAAGACTTTTGTCTTGTTCGGTATTATTTCATGAGCATTCATACTAATTACTTAGTAGCTCATATATATATTACTCATCATATAAAAAAAAAATAGAAAGAGAAGAAGAAG
This sequence comes from Lithocarpus polystachyus, assembly GCA_033629205.1. Taxonomy (NCBI): domain Eukaryota; kingdom Viridiplantae; phylum Streptophyta; class Magnoliopsida; order Fagales; family Fagaceae; genus Lithocarpus; species Lithocarpus polystachyus. The sequence continues at coordinate 69,578,928 of CM066162.1, forward strand.
AAGAAGAAGAAGAAGAAGAAGAAGAAGAAACCCTTAATTCATATATCAAGCACTTAAACCACCAATGTGCCATGTTAAAAAAGCTAGGTCAAAAAAAAAAAAAAAAAAAAAAACCTAAAGGTCTAAAAGGCCATAAGGGCTGAGGTTACTTTCATAAACGTTCACCTAAAGGCTATATATATGTAAGTCAATATACGATGATGATAATAATCATCAAAATAATTAATAATCACGACGATGGTAATTATTATTGTCCTTTGTTACTATTGAATCATGTACGTACTAGCATTTCATCTAGATAGTTATTTCTAGCCTTTTATTTTAAAATAGATTTCTTGTGGGCGATTGCAGACATTAGGTTTTACCAATTCTTACAACATTAGGATCGACGGGTTATTGTCGCTGTTAATGTGTATAGTGTTATGGGCTTTAGGCCCAATCTAGTTTACTTGTAAAGCACATTATATTACTTGTACAGCACACATCTTGTACTACACTCTTACTTGTACTGCACTCATATGCCTCCTATATAAAGGCATACTCATGTATATTCCCATTGAGAAATACAATACAATTATTCAGTATTTTTAACATGGTATCAGAGCCACTGCTCTGACCCTTTTCTTAGCAGTCTTGTCTCCTTGTTGTTACTCCACCCTTATCGCTTCCGCCGTCACAACGACCTGCAGTCGTCGTCGTTGAGGAGTCTCGCACCATAGACTACTACACTCACTGTCTCCGCCGTGCTTCCTGCTCCGATCAATTTTTTAAAGGCACCACAGTGATGGTCTCGCCTCGATCTACTCAGTCGTGGAAGCCTTGCAATGATTGGAGCTCGCACGCGCCCTCACGCGCCGCCCAAAGAAGCAGCGTCTCAGCCACGCGCCTCACGCACCTACCTCAGATCTTGCTGACGTCATCAGTGACGTCATTTAGGGCTGATGTCATCATACACGCCTCTGTTGATGTCATCCATCCAGGCAGCTGACGTCATCGTTGACCAAGCCGTTGACCAGCGTTGATCGGACTGTTGACTTTGACTGTTGACTGTTGACTTTTCTAGGGTTGACTTTTGCTGTCCAGGTTCACCTTACCCAGTTTTTCACGTAGATTTCATTTTTACAGTCTTTTTTTTTGCATATTGTGTCTCTAAATGGATAAAAAGGATATTTTTCTTCCTCGCCCCATCAATACTATATTGGAGGGGAATATGAATTACTTATCTTGGTCTTAAGCTATGCGCAGTTTTCTTAAGGGTCGCATGCTCTGGCAATATTGCATTGGTGCAATCACTATTCCTATCAAGGGGGCAAGTGAAGAAGATGCTGCCTTCCTCGGTCGCATGATTGAATGGGATAGTCACAACCACATGATCCTTACATGGATTCGGAACACTTCAATTTCCTCCATCTCCAATCTATTGGGCAGCTTTGATGATGCTAAATCGGCATGGGATATGTTGGCCAAGAGATACTCCACTACTCACGGATCCATGAAATATCAGTTAGTGGTTGAATTACATCAACTCAGGTAAGAACCAGGGCAATCCATTAATGACTACTATGATCAGCTTCGCTTCATTTGGGACCAAATTGACCTTTTTGATCCAACTTGGGCATGCTCAACAGATGCTCAACAATATGCTGCTAGTAGAGATGAATTTCGTCTCTATGAGTTCTTGATGTCACTTCATAAGGACTTTGAGCCCATCCGAGGTTAGCTTCTTAATCGCAATCCTCCTCCCTCTCTTGATACTGCTGTAAATGAGTTGGTTAGAGAAGAAGCTCGCCTTGCAACCCTTCAAGCCCAGAATAAGCTTAATGTTCTGGCCATCACTCCTTCTGCTCCACCCATTGAGCAGCCTCAGCAATTAGGTGATCCCTCTGGCTCTAGCAGTCGTCGCAAGACCAACAAGAAGTTCTGCAACTATTGCAAGCGTCTTGGCCACACTATTGAGACTTGGTACTGTCGCAACAAGTCTACTGCTGCTGTTGCTAATACAGAGTCTACTCCACCAATGCCTTCCATTTCAGCTGAGTCCTAGTCTTCTAGATCCACTATCATCCTCTCCCCCACTGAACTACAGGACATCATTGCTCAAGCTGTTCGTATGGCTGGTAATGCATCTCTTTCCAATGCTCTCTCAGTGTTACCTGGTAAGTCTGACACTTGGTTTTTTTATTCTACCTGTTGCAATCACATGACACCTCACTCGTCCTTATTCTCCAAATTTGACCCTGCACCACATCCTCTTAATATTCATATAGCCAATGGTTCCACCATGCATGGAAATAGTTTAGGTTCTGTTTCAACCTCTAACCTCTCTGTTCCTAATGTCTTCCATGTACCTGACCTATCCTATAATTTATTCTCTGTGGGACAATTAGCTGAACTAGGATATCGCCTTATTTTTGATTATTCTAGATGTATTGTGCAGGATCCGAGGACGGGGCAAGAGCTTGGGACCGGTCCTAGAGTTGGGCGCATGTTTCCCGTGGACAATCTTCATCTTCCACCTGTTGCTCCTGTTTCTGTTGCTGTTGCAGTTGCTTCGGTTTCTTCCTTACCTTCTCTTGCACTTTGGCATTCTCACCTTGGTCATGCACCCTCTTCTCAGGTACAACAGTTAGCTTTTAAGGGTCTGTTAGGTTCTGTGACCAAAGAAAATTTTGATTGTACTTCATGCCAATTAGGAAAACAGCCAGCTTTACCTTTTAATAATAGTGACTCTATCTCTAATAGTATTTTTGAGTTAATTCATTCCGATATTTGGGGACCTTCTCCTGTTGCTAGTATTGGTGGATCTCGATATTTTGTTGTTTTTATCGATGATTATTCTCGTTATAGTTGGATCGTTCCTATGAAATCTCGTTCTGAAATTTTACCAATATACAGTAACTTTGCAAAAATGGTTGAAACACAATTCTCCAAACGTATCAAAATTTTTCGATCTGATAATGCTCTTGAATATACTCAATATGCTTTTCAAGCTCTGTTACATTCCTATGGCACTGTACATCATCTAACATGTCCAGGTACCTCTCAGCAAAATGGTCGAGCCGAACAAAAACTTCGTCATATTCTTGACACAGTTCGTGCTCTTCTTCTTTCTGCCAAAGTTCCTGTCCCATTTTGGGGTGAAGTTGCCCTTCATGCTGTCCATGCTATTAATCGCATACCAAGCACTGTCATTCATAATCAAACTCCTTATGAGCGCCTTTTTGGGTCACCTCCTAACTATCATCACCTTCGCTCCTTCGGTTCTGTCTGTTTTGTTCTTCTTCAGCCTCATGAGCACAACAAACTTGAGCCTCGATCTAGACTTTGTTGTTTCCTTGGTTATGGAGAAACTCAAAAGGGGTATCGGTGCTATGATCCTGTCTCTAATCGTCTTCGTGTTTCATGTAATGTTGTCTTCTGGGAACACTGCTTGTTTGTTGAACTCTCTCACTTTCGTTCTTCCCTAACTACCTCCTCTATTTTAGAAGTCTTTCCAGACGAGTCTCACGTTCCTTCTACAAATACTCTTGATCCCCCTTTGGATTTCTCTATTCATCCTCCAGATATTTTTGATGCTTCTCCTAGACAGGTTGAAGATGAACAGGTTGATGACGAGCTACCCCTTCTTGAGCCTGGGTCCCCTGCTCCTGCTCCACCTGAAGATCCTTCACAAGACATTCCACCTCGTCACTCAACCCGGGTAAGATCCATTCCTGCACATTTACTTGACTATCATTGTTATACTGCCCTTGCTACACTCCATGAGCCTTACTCCTATCGTGAGGCCTCTACTGACCCTTTATGGCAGATTGCAATAAAAGAGGAGCTTGATGCATTAACCAAAAACCATACTTGGGATCTAGTTACTCTCCCTCCTGGACAGTCTGTGGTTGGTTGTAAGTGGATCTACAAGATCAAGACTCGCTTTGATGGGACCATTGAGTGCTATAAGGCTTGTCTTGTTGCAAAAGGTTTCACACAGGAGTATGGGATTGATTATGAAGAGACATTTGCTCCGGTTGCTCGTATCTCATCTGTTCGTGCCCTTTTAGCCGTTGCTGCTGCTAGTAAATGAGATCTTTTTCAGATAGATGTTAAAAATGCCTTCTTCAATGGGGATTTGAGTGAAGAAGTTTACATGCAACCTCCTCCTGGTCTCTCTGTTGAATCAAACAAGGTTTGTCGTCTTCGACGTGCACTTTATGGCCTTAAACAAGCTCTACGAGCTTGGTTTGCCAAGTTCAGTTCCACCATCTTTCGCTTGGGTTACACTGCCAGTCCTTATGATTCTACCTTATTTCTTCGTCGCACTGATAAAGGCACTATTTTACTTCTCTTATATGTGGATGATATGATCATAACTGATGATGACCTCAGTGGCATTCAAGAACTCAAGGATTTTCTCAGTCAGTAGTTTGAGATGAAAGATCTTGGACATCTCAGCTATTTCTTGGGTCTTGAAATCACTCATTCCACAGATGGTCTTTATATTACTCAGGCTAAATGTGCTTCTGATCTTTTGTCTTGTGCAGGACTCACTGACAGCAAGACTGTTGACACTCCAGTTGAACTTAATGCACATCTGACTCCCTCGGGGGGGAAACCATTGTCTAATCCTTCTCTTTACAGACGATTGGTTGGCAGCTTAGTTTATCTCACAGTCACTCGTCCAGACATTTCCTATGCTGTTCATCAAGTAAGCCAGTATCTGTCTGCTCCACGATCGACTCACTATGTTGCTGTTCTGCGTATTCTTCGATACTTGAAGGCACTTCCTTCCATGGCCTTTTCTACTCAGCTCAATCTCCACTTGTACTTCGTGCATTCTCTGATGCTGATTGGGCAGGAGATCCTACTGATCGCAGGTCCACCATTGGTTATTGCTTCTTCCTTGGCTCTTCTTTAATTTTTTGGCGAAGTAAGAAGCAAACCTTTGTGGCCCGCTCCAGTACTGAAGCAGAATATCGTGCCCTTGCTGATACCACATCTGAGCTCTTTTGGCTGTGATGGCTTCTTAAGGACTTAGGTGTGTCCACATCATCTGCTACTCCTCTTTATTGTGACAATCAGAATGCCATTCATATTGCTCACAATAAAGTCTTCCATGAACGGACTAAACACATAGAGATTGACTGTCATTTTATCTGTTATCACCTTATCCATGGTGCTCTCCAGCTCTTCTTCGTCTCCTCCAAAGATCAACTTGCAGACATCTTCACCAAGTCACATCCTAAAGGACGTCTTCGTGATTTAGTTGACAACCTCAAGTTCGTCTCACATCCACCTTGAGTTTGAGGGGGGCTGTTAATGTGTATAGTGTTATGGGCTTTAGGCCCAACCTAGTTTACTTGTAGAGCACATTATATTACTTATACAAATCTTGTACTACACTCCTACTTGTACTGCACTCATATGGCTCCTATATAAAGGCATACTCATGTATATTCCCATTGAGAAATACAATACAATTATTCAGTATTTCTAACAGTCACTAAATAGTCAGATGTACCATATTGTATTCAACGGCTGCCAGAATGTACATGTTGAAAGAATCAAAATTATAGCCTCCGGGGATAGCCCCAACACAAACGGCATCCATGTTCAACTATCAAGTAATGTTGTAATAGATAACTCCACCATCAAAACTGTGGATGATTGCATCTCCATTGGCCATGGCACCAAGAACTTGTGGATTGAACACATCAAATGCGGCCCCCGTCACGGCATTAGGTGAACTAAATTTTATAGATCTTTTAATTGGTTGAAAATATGATAGTTACAATAGCAGAGGTGTAATATATTGGTTGGATATAATAATTAATATTAATGTTGTATTTGTGTTCCTCTGCTTGTTGCAGCATAGGGAGCCTTGCGAAGGACATAGAAGAGTCAGGATTACAAAATGTGACGGTTAGTAAAGCCATTTTTATTAGTACCCAAGATGAACTAAGGATAAAGTCTTGGGCCAGACCTAGCTCTGGATTTGTCCAACGGGTTCGCTTTTTAGGAGCTGTTATGCAAAATGTCCAAAATCCTATAGTTATAGACCAAAATTACTGTCCTCACAATATCAATTGTCCTGGTCAGGTTAGAAATCTTGTTATCTTATTTATAGATATGATAGAGACTACTTTTATGGTCTCATAAACTACTTTCTATGGTCCAAATGAACATATCTTGAATGTATTTCATGTTTTCATATGCCAGGTATCTGGAGTAAAAATCAGTGATGTGTTATACCAGGATATCAGAGGAACATCAGCAACACAAATTGCTATAAAATTTGATTGTAGTGCCAAGAACCCTTGCACTGGGATAAGAATTGAAAATGTCAATTTGATTTATCCAAATAAAGTAGCTCAATCGTTTTGTACAAATGCAATTGGGAAGACCCTCGGTTCAGTCCAACCAAATGGTTGTTTGTAAAGGGAATGAGTGTTTTGTGTATTGCCATTTATAAAATACCATTTTGGGGTTACTTTTAACATTTTTTGATAGGAAACTGAATTCATTAAGATGAAATTGAAGTACAACAAGGCAACTAAATTACAAAGGATACAAATTAGGCATGTTCCAGTTGGAGAAGATGTTGAACCATGGGAGGATCAATCCCCTTCCAAACCTGATAAGTACCATTACATCTAGCATAACTAGCTAGCTCATGAGCTACCTTGTTGTATTCCCTTTTCAAATGCTGAATTTTCCAAAAACTGAAGATCTCAACGATGCTGTTAATTCCCTGATGCAGATGGCCAATGTCATGACCCAAATCCATAGAACATGAATTTAGATGCATGACTAACTTACTTATCTTGCATAACTCAATAAACATAATTAATTCCATAATTAAATAAAACTCCAAATAAACAATACTCTTAATAAACCTCTTACAATATCTAAAATCCACAATTTAGAAATAATCTCCAAATACTGTAAAATCTTAAGCTAAATTAAAATTACTAAAAATCCTTCAAGGCTTTGAGCATTATTGAACATGCCTAAAAACTCCTATACTCTACCTTGCACCTTACGAAGAGATCTAAAGTTTTTGTTTTCCAACAAAATAGAGTCAAGTAGAGCACAACTATTTTGATTTCACAAACTTAGTCAATGATATCTGTAAGGACACAAATTTCGAAATCTGGCCCAAAGGTGGGTGGATTTGTCTAAAAGGCCCAATAACAATGAATTTGTAGAGAGTAGGTTGTGAAGGATTGGGCTAGTGAAGATTAGATCTCCAACTGGATGTGCTAAGGTCACAGATTGGGATAAAACACAGATTTCTAGCTTAAAGGACTGTTCTCGGCCTACGTCCGTGGATAGTCGTCTGATGTGAGTATTGCTTAGCAATGGGTGCCAATTTCTCTCTCCTCCTTTTTTCTTCCTTTCCTTTTTTGGACTCCTTCTTCCTTATATATTACCTCCCTGCTTTCTCTGAACCCTCCACGTATAGATGTCATGATTTCTTTGTTGGCACTTGTCCCCCCTAATTTTTCTAGAACCCTCTACATAAGAACGGCAAGACTGGAAATCATTGTTCAGATGTCTTCTACACATAAATGCGGCCAGGGGGTTAGTTGTGGAGCTATCAATGCGGGGTTGGCAGCCTTCTCCCTTGATATTTTGGGATCTTTTCTTGGAACATGCTTCCACAACATTCACCTCGTCAGGTGGAATTTTTGGGGGGGGGGGGGGCTTTCCTGACCGGCCGAGTCCCGAGTCTTACCTCGGCTCTAATTGCCCGAGGCGATGCGAATCCTCGACGGAACCTTGGGATTGTTGAGCTCACATTCAACTCTCCCAACTGCTAAGGCGGATTGCCTAAGCCGACTTGAATTGTCCTCGAACTAGCCTCAGTCCTCGGCTTGTGCTTGGGGACGTGTTACGCAAGTGGATGAGGGATTTGAGGCCCATTATCCCCGTTGGATTGTTGTTCATACCGGCCCATTACCCCTGCCGGCCCGTTGCCCTTACAATATCAAATACAGTTTTTCCAAAGAATATAATAAACCACTTAACACATATGTAATCAAATCTTAAAATCATTCAAAAACATATGCAAATAATTGATCAGAGCACAGTGTCACATATACACATATCACATATTTTCACATACAATCCTGTGAGCGGATACCAACATCTATCCTCTGTTGGCAAGGGATCAACACTTATTCTCACATACAACCCTATGAGCGGGCTTACATATATATATCTGATCAATTCTAAAAACACTTATTTTGAGTCACATATCAAAAAAGAAAAGTTTATACGAAATAGAATAATTTTCTTAATATTAACAATTATTCCAAATATAGAGGCATATCGAATATCACAATATTGAATTGAAACATAAACCAAAAGATGCTTGACTCTCTTAAGGAATAAATAGGAACTAAGGAGTTTACGTAAGTATTTTACAATTCTTGAATAAGTTTGAAAACTCAACTTGCTAAAAGAAATGTTTTAAATATCATTTGAAAAACAGAATTTAAATCACTTGGTTTTAGAAAAATTTAAAGATCAAGAACCTTTTTAGAAAACTTACTTTGAAATTCAATTATTTTCGAAAAATAATTTAGTTTAGAAATCATCTTTTAAATGAGATTCGGACGTTCAAAATGTTATTTGCAATTTGAAGTTTCTCTTTAAAACATTATTTTAAACTCGAAGTTTCTCTTTCAATGATGTAAACATCTTTTGATAAACTTTAGAAAATGTATGCTTAAAAACATAACTTTTGACTTCTAGAAACCTAATGAACAAATTATGCATATTATGCATAACTAGTATGTAACCCGTGCTACCGCACGGGAATGGTTAATTATAGTGATACTATTGGTCAATTTCTTTTTTGTCTTCTTGGGTTTATCACAAGGAGGATAGAATTAGATAAAACAATAAAAATATATATTGCATTTTATTATTTAAGTGATGCTATTGGACCTTTTTTTTTTTTTGGTTTATCATACAGAAGATAGCATTAGATAAAACAATAAATAAAAAAAGAGAATATTACATTTTATTAAGTGATGCTACAATGAAAAAAGAAAAAGAGAATATTGCATTTTATTATTTAAAATGTATAAAGGAGCATTAATATATATTTTTTTTGTTTGTCAAACTTAAAAAAAAAAAAAAACCTATTCACCAACTTAAATATTTCAAGGTCGATCGAGCATCTCTTGCACGTAACCACAAATTCTTCATAAGCATAAGGATAAGGTTCATCACGGTTCCAATGTCACATTCCAGCTTTTTGGCAACCTTGAAAGTTTGGACTTTGATACGTAGTGGTTCCCGCAGCAAGTAGTTGAAGTATTCTTCGGCATTTTAGAAGCCTATGCTTCCCATGCTAATTTGCCACCAACAACAATTCTTTTGAAGGAAAACCCAAATTGGATTTCTTTGAAATTATTTTTAGTATTGCCACTAATCAGCTAATATCAGTCAGTTACTTTCAAACTAACTAAATTCATACATGCATTAAAGAATTAAACTTAGTATGTAAACATCATAAACTTAAAAATCAATGTGTATATAAATAATTTCAAGGAAAATACTCGTGAACTAGAGTATCTCTTAATTAGGACACACACAATTCAAAGAACTAATATTTTATGTATACACTTCTCTAATTATGGGATTAAACCTAGGGCATGAATGAAAAGAAAAAAAGAAAAAAAATACACACACACACACACACACACACACTCTTATTCAGAAAATGACTAATCTGGCATCAACACATGGTTTAGAAAAAATGATAATTGAAGTCTAATAAGTTATAAGTAATGCAGGTTTTATTCAAGGTTTTTCAGAAGGTTGTGGGATTGAGAGAATATTGTTGTTGATATTCAAGAAGCTTACATGATATTAATGATTACATTATCCTTATTAGCTTGAATATGAATATCATGATCAACATACTCTTGTAAAAGCTAAAGCTCATCAACATTGAGAAATGACAGCTTGTCTAAAGTCATCACTTGCTTTGCTGTGACATAATAAACCACATTTTGGAATAATCAAAATCATCTAACTCAAAAGAAACTTTAACATTCTAGATTATTGATTTCTTTTTCCCTCAATTTATGACAAAGTTCAATGCTAGGGAATAACCATACGCACCAGCCCCATTTAAACCCAAGCAATTTTTACATAATCACAATCATACTTCACTATACGAATTATTTCACACCTAAAAACCCAAAAAAAAAAAAAAAAAAAAAATCAATTTTTGAAGTTGAAAATAAACTTCTAACCTAGACTCTATGTGGCCACCAATCTTCATTATGTGTGAGACACCATGAGAGATGTTGTTTGCAATTTTTTAATAATGCCTAGCCTTAGAAAAAATTGACAGATCTACACATGCCTGATAAGCTCCGGAAGAAATAGCTCTTTGACCTTTGTTTCTACACAAATAAATAACCCAATTTCTATTATATGAAACAATAAATTCCGTTTTTGCAATCAACCATATAATAACCTTGGACTATCCCACCTAAAAATCAGACAAAGACAACCATAAAATAAGCAGCATGTTTCAACAAAAAGTAATATACTATAAGAGCTTGTACTTTATAAATTTGGCAAACAAAATGCAATACTATCACCTTTTTTTTTCCTAGAAGAACATCCACCTCTATTTGTGTGATATACATTGGGATTGAAGGATAGCCTTCAATGAAAGGAGCGGTTTTTGTTGAGAAAATGAGAAAGAGAGAGATACAGAGACAAAGAAAGAATGAAAGAAAAATAATTGGGTAGGGAACAGCGGTTTAAGGAGTCTATAGATAGTTGTTACGTTGGTTTGGATTTGTACACAAGAAGTGTAGGAGTAATAGGACTCAAAAACTAAATGTATAATGGTGGCTTAAGCATTGCATTTGAGCAAAGAAGTGCAACATTTGATTTTTAAAGTCTGAACTTTGAAGATGCAAAAGACACATCTTTTCATGCTTTATTCCGTGTTTTTTGAAATCACATGTATATAAGACATTTGAAATTTAAAACCATATTATAGTAAAACTTGTATTGTACACTAAATAACCCGTGCATAGGCATGGAAACATTTGAACAATACTGATAAAAAGGGGAAAAAAAACATTAAAGAATTTTATTAGTTATCTACATGTCCTCATCAACTTCAAAAATTCTTGGAAAAATGTTCACTGAGTGATTTCATGATAGCACATCTTCGTCTTTTTACACATTTATCTCTTTATTCTCATCAACTTCAATATGGAAATTTTCACACCTTAATCACCTAAATGTACAACTTGCCCTCAATATGAAAGATTTAAATAACAATAAATATAAAACAACAACAAACGAACAAAAAATAGTGTCAAGGTTTTCTTGAGAGAGAGAGAGAGAGAGAGAGAGAGAGATTGAAACAGATATTATATAAATCACAATCTTTTTTTTTTTTTTTTTTTTGAGGGAAGATATAAATCACAATCTAGTCTTGGATTTTGACATGATTTTTTATTTGAACCCATGTGTTGCAGTGGCTTAACTCCATGAATCTTCAACAAAGAATTTGTTTACAATCACATACAAATCAAAGTAACCCCACATAGTTATGAAAATTTCACCTTCAGAGCATTGGGGTCTCAAAGGTCAAAGAAATTGATTGTATCATCCTTAAGAGGTCCACAACATCACTTGCCTCTCTGAAATTATAGAACGCATATATCAAGTTTTTATTTATTTTTTATTTTTTTTGAAATAAAAGACGATAGAAAGTGTATTATTATCATAAACAAGTATACAACCCCATGCATAATATCACGGGTGAGGGGAGGCACCAATAACATGTTAACACTGAGCCCATGAGAAAAAAAAAAACATTGTAAATATCAGACAGACATAGCCATGTTCATGGAAAAAAACAGGACATTCACGCTACTCTTTGTGCTTTCATAAAGCTTTGGTATTCCTCCAGTAAGCCTCTTGCTCCTTCCCAAATTATCTTTGGCTGAGGTTGGAACTGTTCAAAGTATACTTTATTTCTTGCATTCCATATAGCCCAAGCTGTGACCGCCCATGTCTCTAGTTCTTGTTTGCTCAATTAGTCAGTTTAGTTTGCATTTGCTTGAAGAGATGAAAAAAGTCACTGTCTCCATTACTGCATTTTTGGATTTTTCCCTTAATCAATGCCCAGACATTTCTTGCAAAGGGGCACGTCCATAATATATGAGTGGTAGTCTCGGGTTCTTGTTGGCACAGCTCACAAGTCAGTTCCACTTGCACTCGCCTACGGTGTAGATTGTCTTAAGTAGGCAAGCAATTAGAGCACGCTCGCCATATAAACGTTCGTATCTTCGATGGCACATTGAGGGACCAAATCACTTTCCATGTCCACGCATGAAGCCGAGCTGCTGAATGTTCTGCCTTAGGCTGGTTTTTCAAGCGAACTGCTACCTTATAAGCTGACTGCATGGAGAATTTTTGTGCTCTGTTTTCCATCCAGCAAACAGAGTCATGAGAGTTAAGATTTTTCATATGCTTTTAACTATGGCATTTATGAAATCAAGAACAGAGGACATTCTATTGATGACAAATTAATACAAACCTTTGACTTTGATTAAAATTTTGGATGACAATTTTCTATTAAATTGAATAGAGACAAACTATTCACATATAATGAATTATACAATTGCGCATAAGCTATATATCACGTGGCTAGATATAGAAGATTCATCCTGAGTGACACTTCCAGTGTCATTGTTAACTTAAATTATTGAGTGGCTAGAAGATGCATTAGAAACATGTACTGTACTTTCTATCAGACATTTTATTAGATATTTTGCATTCAAATAGGCTTCATAACAAAATTCTTATACATGGGTTGGAGCTGTTAGTTAACAATTCAACCATGGATACCTTTAGTTAATTTTTTGTGAACACATGGAAGAAGAACAATTGAATGTGAAACCACATGACAAATCCAATTGAAACTTCTGGGTTTGTTGCTGATGCCGCAACTAATGATTATGGTTCTGATATTATGATGGTTTTATTGTTCTAAAATGCTTTGAAACTCACATGAAATAAAATAGATTTGCGATGCAATCCTCTACTCAATTTAGCATTCTAACTGTCCAAAACAATTCCATTAAAATTTTATGAATAGGAATAAAATGGATAGTCCATCAATTAATCCAATTCAAAACACACGATAATATCTCAGTGACTCAGTGAACACTATTTATGGTAGTTTCAATATTATGACACCAATAATTTGAGTCACTGACCACCCTTTTACCACTGCAGTACCAAATCCCACACACAAATATTATATTACCTCAATTTAAATAAAACTAAAGAATTGAAGTTGCAAAGATCATTAATTGACACAAACCCAGCACTATTTCAAATAAGGGAATGAAAACTAAATGAGAATATGAGAGAGATATGAACCTTAGTGACAATAATATTGAAAAAAATCCATCCATGCTTTTGAACCACCAATCGCTGTTGGTGCTTGGAATTTTCATAGGAAAAAAAAAAAACCCTTAGTTTGTAATTGTATGGCAGGTCATTGGGTAAGATGATGGACCATTTGAGTGAGGAAAAAAAAAAAAAACCTCCTTTGAGTATGTATTGTATGGCCAATCAACAAACTCTATTTGATCTCTGTTCTTAAAGTTGCTAATAAAGGTAAAGATAGTAGAGAGAGAGAGAGAGAGGAGTTACACTTACATGATGGACTACCGAAGTTTGTCTAAGGAAGTATCTCTCTATCCTTTGAATAGAATGTTGTCAGAGGAAGGTTAGTCAAGTCGTTCCTAGCGTCTTTGGAAGTGAAATTTGGTGTTTGAGAGACTTGGAATAGACGAATATTGCATAAGAGATTAAGTTTGACATCAAAATTGAGAGAGAGAGAGAGAGAGAGAGAGAGAGAGGAGTACCCGTGGAGTTACTATGGAAGCCATAGAGGCCTAGTGAGATCTCTGTTATCCTCCTTTCACAAATCACATGGTTAAGCCTATAACACCAGAAAATTGACTATTAGCAATAAAATACAAATTCAACAAAGCCCACAAAACAAAGAGACAGAGATTGAGATTGTGTGAGAGAGCCAATAAAGGGGAGGAAACGTTTAAGAGAGTGAAGAGCATGAGACTCTATTTTGAGTCCACCAATAAAAGTGTGCTTAGAAGTGTGCAAGTGAGATGTTCTTGCCTACGTGAATGGACTTGATTATTGATGTCTTTTTGGCTTTTGTGTTAGGTTTTAATGCATCATTATCCCCACTTAAATTTAGACAAATGAAGCAAAATTGGACTCTAATTTCATATTTGAATTGAACAATTAGAAGGATAATTATGTTGTGGTTCCCACATAAATCTAGACACATGGCACAAAATTGGAACTCTAATTTAGAATTTTAATTTGAGTTTCTCTCTACTTCACCTATTATTATATATATAGATTACTTATAGCACTTGAATCACTTTAAACGTCCAGCTGAAACACCCTTCAAATAGTCTCAAAACACTCTTAAATAGGACCTATAATCAACTATGAAAATTACTTAATATCCTCCACAAAATATAAAATTTACTGAATTATACAAACTGACGCACTAGGATTATACTTTGCTGAACTTTATAATAATAATTTTTATGCAAAGCATCTCTACCCAAAAAAATATGTTTCCTTGAATTTATCAAAACTTCGAGGCAGTAGCCAAAACTTTAGGTTTAATATATGTCCTAAACGAAAAAGTAAAACCTTAGACATGAATTAGGCTCTATATTTGTGACTTTGTTCTAGAAAATACACACAGTGGGCTAGGATATAAATAAATAAATAAATATATATATATTTATATATATAAAACCCCAAAGAAAAAACGTTAAAGCCATCCTAATATAAATATATAACCACAATTGAAAACCTTGCAGCCATCCTAATATATATAACCACAGTTGAAAGACCTTAAAGCCACCTAATATATATAACCACAAAGACAAATGTAAAAGCCATGTTCTTGAATTAGGAATTGCAATTCCATGACTCTGTTCAAGAAACCACATAATGGGTAGTGGGCAATCTAGGATTTAATGTATATTTATTCCAATGAAAATGTAAAAGCCAAAGAATTAAGATTTAAGGTAAATTCTAGAAACCTCCCTCGAGGTTTGAGGAAATACCAAACACGTCCAAAAGTTGTTAAAAATGACCAATTTGCTCCTTAAAAATAGACGGCATGTAACACAGTTTAAGCACCATACATCAAACCAAATTTTCTCTCTCTTCTTCACAAATCATGCCAAACAATCTCTCTCCTTCACGCCCAGAAAATCTCTCTCTCTCTCTCTCTCCACGCCAAAAAATATCTCTCTCTCAAGCTCTAGTCTAAAGTTTGGTGCAGCTGCCGTTGTGGGTATGGGTATTTTTTTTAAAAAGAAATTTCGATTTGGGTTTTGTTTGGGTCTGAGGTGTAATGTTTGATGGTTGGAATGGTTTAGGTTTGAGGAAGATGGGTGGGTAGTGATGGGTGGTGCTGTGGTGGACAGTGGTGCTGGGTCACATGATGCTAGACAGTGGGTCTTTTCTTTTTTTTTTTTTTTTTAAAATAATTTGGGGTTTGTGTGAATCATGTGATGTTTGATGGTGGGAGTGGTTAGGGTTTGAAATCGATGGGTGGGTAGTGATGAGTGATGCCATGGTGGCTGGCAGATGTTGGGTCACACAATGCTCACCAATAGGTCTGGATTTTGTTTTGTTTTGAATTTTATTTTATTTTTTGGATTTGTTTGAGGTGTGATGTAAATGGATCTATTTGAGTTGAGATGTTGGATGGTTGATTGGTTGAGCTGATCTATGTTTGATTGCCTTGTGTGATACTAGATCTATTGGGTTGATCTTGGTTTGATGGAGGGAGGATTTTTGTTTTTGGAATGTAATGTAAATTTTTTATTTTTCCAAATGAGAATGTATGGTTTAGATTTGAAAATGGGTAGTGGTTTAGTGTTGTTGTTGTTGGTTTTTTTTTTTTTTTTTTTTTTTTTTTTTTTTTTTTTTTTCTGTAATCTTTCTCAAAATACATGTTTTGTGTATATCTTTTGGACTGGTTTGAGCTTCAGAGAGAAGCGTTTATGTTATGCGTGAAGAGGAAAGTGAACAAACAGAAAACATGGAAGATATCGTTTGGAGAGAGTAACAGCAGTACACACTGTCTGTTTTTAAGAGCAAGATGGTCATTTTCAACAACTTTTGGACGTGTTTGGTATTTCCTCAAACCTTAGGGGAGGTTTCTGGAATTTCCCCTAAGATTTAAAACACGACTTTTGTTCTAGAACACACAGTGGGCAACTAATGTAATAGTGTAAACAACAATTCTAGGAAAAATCCCTTTTGAAAAATATAAACATCACTAACGATCCCAAGATAAAATTCTACCCCATTTATCCTTTGTTTAAAGACAAATGGAAAATCATAACTGGAACAATTGTTTGCCTCTTCAATTGTATGTATTCTAAACTCCAAAGAAAAAGTACACCTCCTAGCCTCCTTAGTGATGAAACCCTTCATATGAAAACCTTGATTTATCTCTCCCTCTACCTTGTAGTTAATGCATCAGAGATGTGGGCTTAGTGGGGTAGTAGATTGCAATTACTAACAAAAAATACTTATGATCCATCAATTATATATAAAATGAAAACAATCGTAATAACTCCAAATAAGGGTATGTGGGGTATTACAGCGAAGACTGCCATTTGTATTTCCAGCTTGAATATCTTGGACTACCATCAGAGCATCTGATTCAATATAAACCTGTGACAGCTCCAGCACTTTAGCCAAGAGTACTCCATTCTCAACCACTAATGTCTCTGTTTCTTCACTGGAATATTGGCTAGGGAGGGACTTGCACAATGCTGCTATGGTGTCGCCCTTGCTATCCCTTATGACTACCCCAATCAAGAACGGATGTAGGATTTCAAGCTGGGGGGGGAGGGGGCGAAGATAAGCGAAAAAAAAAATTTTCAGATATGCATCCATATAGTATTAATAAACTATCAACTAAGAAAAATACTCAAAAATCATTATTTCTTAATATATTAAGATACAATCATGTACTAACAAAAAAAAAAAAAAAAAAAGACACAAAACACTATTGCTTCTTTTTTTCTTTTTTTTGATAAGTAACATAAAAAATTTTATTGAACGAACACAGCCCCGTACATAGGAAATGTACGAAAGAGGCAAAAACATCAAGAAACCAAAGTACAACGATCAAGCAACCCAGGAAGGGAAAAACAAGAAAAAGAAGATAAAATCAAACACCATTCGAGAAGAGTAAAAAAGAAAAAAGACTTAAACTCAATAATGGACCATTTGCGATCCTCAAAACGAAACACTATTGTTTCTTAATACAATTATCTATGAAAAGGGAACTCGACGCTCTTTCAAATCTTCAAAATCATCTACGATTCAATCCAAACTAAATATTGAAACTATATCCTTTTCAATGTCAAAACTAAATGTCGAAGCTATATCATTTTCAATGTCAAAACTAAATGTCAAAGCTATATCCTTTTCAACGACACTAACCCACTAACCCAATGAATCCCACTACCGACAAATCTATTCCGCTTTCTGCATAACTAACAAAAACTTTTCTTAACTTTTCTTCTTCTTTTTTCTGTCACTTGTCCGTTGCCCAACTTCACTTGTCCCTATTATGCCCAACTACCAGTCAACAAAGAAAAATTTTTTTTCTTTGTTGACTCAAAATACTAATCTCTAGATTCTCTACAAACTCTACTCTCTCTCTCTCTCTCTCTCTCATCTATATAATACAAGAGAGAGTCACAAAGCCAAAAAGCCAAAAAAAAAAAAAAAAAACACCCTA
The DNA here is from genome assembly GCA_033629205.1 of Lithocarpus polystachyus. Classification (NCBI taxonomy): domain Eukaryota; kingdom Viridiplantae; phylum Streptophyta; class Magnoliopsida; order Fagales; family Fagaceae; genus Lithocarpus; species Lithocarpus polystachyus. Next base: position 69,596,800 of record CM066162.1, read on the forward strand.
GGCAGCAGCCGCAGCACATATTCATTCAATTCACAATCAGTAAAAACACAAAGTCACAAACATGAAACACCACAAGGCGTAAGCATAGTTTCTGTGAATCTCAGATTCTCAGATTACAAACATTTTATTAGGTTTTGAAATTTGAAGGAAAAGATAGAGTAAAATGTAAATACCTGTGAAAGCTGGAGTAGATCGAGCGTGGGTCTTCTCTTCTCTCGCGTGAATTGTGAAGGCTGGAGCAAGTGGCTCTCGCCGGCATGGGTCTTCTCGCGTGGGTCTCACCGGCGTAGGGCTCTCACTCTCTCTGAGTACTCTCTATCACTCTATGACTCTCTCCCTGTCTCGCACTTTCGCCTTTCTCTCACAGTCTCACTTTCCTTTTTTTTTTTTTCTTTTTTTTTTCCTTCGTTTTTTTTCTTTCTCCGTTTGCTTTTGGGCTGCTGAGAGCTGAGTGTGTGTGTGTGTGTTTTTTTTAAGACTTACATGGGTCATGGGCTCCTGGGCTGGTGGGTTGGCAAGATGATGGGCTGGGGTTCATGAGTTTGGGAGGGGGGGCCCGAGCTAAATTCTAAGGGGGCCCAAGCCCTTTAAAAAAAAAAATTAGCTGCTAATTTTTTTTTTTGGGCCCAGGAAGGGCTCGGGCCCCCTTAAGCCCTCACCTAGGTCCGTCCTGACCCAAATACTAAACAATCTGCCATCAGCTGATGTAGCTCCATCTACATTTATTTTGAACACACCTGGAGGTGGGGCTTTCCACCCTAAAAACACTGGCTGCTTGTTTTGACAGCAAAGAGTACTTGCTTCTTTGAAATCAAGAATAAGTCTCCTGGCATAGTTCCAGACCTGTGCAGGGGAGTGGTCAATATTCTCAAAGACTTTTTGGTTCCTGTTGTACCAAATGGCTGAGGCCACCCCGAAAAAAGTTTCAAGGTCTTGGAGGTTCCTTTAGACAAAAATTCCATGGCTATATCGGATATGTCTAAGGGTCCTGCTCTCAGGTTCACTGGGCACTCATCCCGTCTGTTCCAAACCTGCCTTGCATTGTCACAAAAACTAGAGAGTGGGCTATGGTTTTAACTTCATTATCACACATGGGGCAGATTGAACTTATGTCAATACCTCTTTTGCTCAGATTTAGCTTCGTTGGGAGGGCATTCACACAAGCTCGCCAGGCAAAAATACGAACCTTTGCTGCGATCTTCAGTTGCCAGATTTTAACTTGGCTTTTACATTTTAGTCGCAATCAATTTTGTCTTAACCAACAATTTATTCACGTTAAACGCTTACGTGGCAAAGCGTGTGAATGCTAACTGGCTTACAGGTGACTAATAAAAAAATAAATTTAATTGCTATTAAATAAAGCCGCGTCAACAATTTTGAAGTAAAAATATGTAAAATAATATACAAACATTTGAAACATAACCCAGATACGCGAAAAAATAATTCCTAGTTTTTCTTTCACTTACTTGGTAACCAAACACAAAATAAACAAATCGAAATCGGTCACATACACACAAATACAACATAGACATGGTTTGCAAGACCCACAAGCTCTACAAAGAAATCTCATAACAAACTCAATATTTTGAATCCAAACCCACCATTAACGAAACCCCAACCTCTTTCTCAGATTGAATGCAACAGTGGAGAAGCCATGGAGATTCAACCACAAAAAGTACTATTGATAGTGGCGGCAGCGAGCAGAGCAAAAACCAGGAGGTCCATGGAGGCGGAGCAAAGAACTGAGGCTGTGGGTTTTAGGCTTGAGCTCCTTGTGGTGTCTACTAACCTTTTTTGAAGTTTGCTTAAGCCCAGGCCCAAAGCAGATCTATAGGTCTATTGAAGGGCCGAAGAAATTATGAGATAATGGGTGAGGGAATTGGGCTCGGTACTACCACAGCTAGTCGGGTCATTTTAATGAACCGATCTATGCACTAGCAAGTCCAAGAAAACACAACAATATTTGCAAGAACTATGAGGGCGCAATACAATATTGGCAAGCATATAAATATTCAAGGTGTGAACATGGTTTTAAAAATTAGTACGGTGAAAGATCTGGAAAAAGAATTAGTTATCGATTTTCTGGTCGGACCGAAATCCAATCGATGGTCAAACTGGTGACGTCATAAATAATTTAATTAATAATTATAAAAATAAATAAATAAATAATTGGTCATTTTAACTAAAATATTAAATATTAGTAAAAAATTAAACTTTAGCTTACCACAATTCAACCAAAACAAAAACAAAAAAACATATACAAGCACCCACAAGCCCCTATAAAATATTTTAATTATTTTTGAACATTTCAAATAACAAAAAGTAAGTGCACCAATGGGTAGCAATATCATTGCCTACTTGATATTTTTTCCCTCCACACATTCTACACGTTAATATCCCAACTACCACGCATTTTGAAATCCATACATCCATATGATTGGTTCAATGATAGTTCTGTACATATAATTTTCCCATCTCATTTTTTGCTTTTCATATCTCTCTCTTCAATACTCTCTCTCTCTCTCTCTCTCTCGTGAATATGTACATATGTAAGAGACAAGAGCAGCAAAAAAAAGCCTCAACTGAAGTAGATAGATCGTTACAAATCTATTTATCGTTGGGCTTCTTTGGTTCTTCCTCAACACAAATATAGTAAATATGATTTTTTTTTTCTTTTGACCAAAAGGTAAGTAAAGTAAAGTAAATCTGATGTTTTTGGGTAACTGTGGGTGGTTTAGGCTTCACCACTTCATATTTGAGAGCATTTTTAAAATCAAAATCTCTTTTCTTAAATCTGAAACAAGATCTCTCTTTTAAATATAATATATATATATATATATATATTTTGGGGTTAAAAAACATAAAAGCTGATGTATTCATGAAGAAATGCTAAAACTGGTTTAACCACTCCGGTTTCTGGTTATGCTAGTTGAATCGGCGGTTTGTACTGTTTGTCCGGTTTTTCTTTCATTTTCGGTTTTTAAAATCATGAGCATAAATGCACTTTTAGTCCCTACATTTTGACCCTACTTCTATTTTGGTCCCTACATTTTCATTTCACCACTTTTAGTCCCTAAACCAGTTAATGCGTATTATTTTCGTCCTTTCTGTCAGTCAATAGACGGAAATATCTTACGTGGTTGATGAAGGAATTAAAATATCATTAAAAATTCACCATGGCATTTATCACCCATGCCACATGGGTTTCCCGTCCCTTTATTTCATACGTGACCATCACTACCATATAAATCCCCCAAATTAGTAATAGAAACCCTAAATTCCCAAAATTTGAGCTTGGACCTCTACCCACTCAGCTGATCCTCACCTCCCTAAACCATGATTAAAACAATCTTCGAAGCCCTATATTAGAATGGAAGCAAGCTTTTCAACAAGTTCTAGCGTGAGGAGGAGAGCACCAATGAGGTGCTACTATAATAAAAAACCTGTCCTAGTTGTGTCGTGGATAGCAGACAATCCTGGCAAAAGGTTCTACAGTTGTTTAAACTACTGGGTATGTCAATTTCAGTAAGTTGTTTGAGTGAGTTTTACTACATTAATTTCAGTATGTTGTTTCAATTTTTTGCTGCAATAGTTTATGGATTTTCATTTTTCAAAGCATTATTTGCATTTCAAGTGGGGCGAAAGTGTAGGTTCTTCCAATGGCGTGATGATGAGATATGTGATCGTGGTAAGGTGCTTATCTCATAACAAAGGCAAAGGATCATCACATTGTTAGTGGTGATATGTGTAGTTTTGTGTTTGGTTAGGTAAGGGTGGAAATAACTTGTGTGGGTTATTATGGTTGGTAGTGTATGTAGGGTTGGTAGTGTTAATGTATAAAGGCTGATAGTGTGCTCACTTTTGGTAGGATTAGTTATTAGCAATGACACACTTGCTGGTTATTTTGTACTCTTTCTGTTGTAAAATAAATGAATACCTTTCTCCTTGATTGTATGGATGTATGGACTGGTAGTGTGATAGTGTGATGGTTTGATAAACATTTTTCTATGAATTGGAAATTTGAAATAGCAGGATGTTGTGTGTTCTTGCTATGCTGATGTTGCTATGTTGCTTGTTGGGGCATTAGTTGGGGCATTAGTCGTGTTATAAATAAGTACAATAGCAACCAAGATATCAAAACAAAGAAAGAAAACTAATTGATGTTCAAAAAGAAAGAATATGAGAATTGAATATTTAACTGAACTATGAATGAAGAAACAAAATGCTGTAGAGAAATGTCCTTGTTGAATTGCTGAACATACATTCCCTGTCAACACATTGTCAAACTGCACTGAACCATGTAACATAGTTCCAAGTCAAATTAACAAAGAAAACTGGTATTAACAGATAACATATTCCAAGTCAAGCAAGTAACATATTTCCAAGTGAGGCACTAGTATACACATATAAAATAAGACAGAAGGAAATAACAAACTCAGCATCTTAATTAACATACTTTCATTGCTGGGAATACCAAAGCAAGGTTAAACAAGACACAACATATGCTCTAGTAAAACATCTTCATAGTTATCATTAAAAAGCAGGACAAAAGAAGTATGTTTAAATCAAAAAATAGGCATTGTTCAACTGCCAATCTTAACCCAAACAACAGGGCATTGTTTAACTACAATAGTGACTAACTTGGCTATAATTATACAAAACACAAGCCACATATAAAAACAGAAAAACACAAGCTATTCATTTCTTTGGACCATGCATTGATGACTGACTCTTAACAAACTTGATTGCCCCTATGTATCTGGATGCATTCTTGGAAGCATTTAGGGTCTCTGATGTAATCATCCTTTTCCTCCTTAGTCTTGGAGTTGGACTATTGCCTAAGTTGGGTGGTGCAATTGGATTGATGTTGGATTGATTTGCATAAGCTTGAAAGAATGAGCTTCTGTTGGCCTGAATTGGATTAGATGATCCTATGGGGGCATGAGGTGGTGCACTTGGGCTGGATTGGCTCATTTTGGTCTGGTGTACACTTGGACTAGAGCTGTGCATGCTGGACCGGGGTGGTGGAAAAGGTGTGGCAAAGCTGTGCATGGTGTATTGGTATGGTGCACTTGGGTTGGATGAGCTGTGCATGTTGGTCTGGTATGGTGCAAACGGCCTGGAAGAGCCTGTCCATGATTGAGGTGGTACATTTGGAGTGAAGCTGTGCATGGTGTACTGGTATGGTGCACTTAAACTGGATGAGTTGTGCATGTTGTTCTGGAGGGGTGCAAATGGACTGGAAGAGCTTGTCCATGGCTGAGGTGGTGCACTTGACTGCAACTATGCATGTTGGACTGGAATGATGCAAAAAGTGTGGCTGAGCTTTTCCTATTGTCTAATTGATGTTGGAAGAGTTTCTGGATCTGCTGGTTTACAAACAAGAAATCCACATTTCTTAACATGTAATATGTAAAAGCATCTACTTGATAGATATGTTAGAATGTTACCTTATTGGCTGCACTAGTTTTGTTTGTGGTGCTTGGTAGTGAAAAGTTTCCTTCAATCTCATCCTTGCAACCTCTTTTATTGTGTCCTAATTTGCCACAGGCCTTACATGCTTGGAGATACCAGCTTTCTTACCTGTTAGTTCATTAGGCTTCCTTGCTCTCTTCTTCTTAGGCCTGCTAGGTGGTCTTCTTTTGATAGGAGGTTGAACAGGCTGGACACCACTGGGCCTCCACATATTCTACTTATTGATTGGTGCAATTATTAGCTCATAACAGACCTTGTATGTGGAGACATTGAAACACTTATGCACATATTGCTCAGCATCTTGCTTGTTGAAGAATATGCAGGTAATTGCTTGGGCATATGGTATGCTAGTTATATCCCACTTCCTGCAACTACAGTGTGCTTTGGCCAAGTCCATAGTGAAGCTTTGCAGTCCATTTTTAACCTTAAATTGTATATGACCTGCCCAACAAGCAAACAATGTATCATTTGTCTGTTCTTTTGAAACCTGGTCATAAGATATAACTTGATGGACTCCAGTTGCAATCACACACAAACAATGAATTAAACAATGTATCAATCACAGATATCTAAATAACTGTTACTGAAAACACAAGATTCACACCATAGTAATTATAGGCTTAGATTTGAACTTTAGTATCCTACTGTTAAAACTTTCACACATGTTGTTCAGTACTGTATCAATCAACCAATCCTCACTAAACATGTGTTTGGCCCATATGGTGGTTGAATGAGTTTGCAGCCAATTGTGTGCATCCTCATCAATTTCCTTTAGTTCATCCATCACCCTATCAAACTCAGCTTTATAAGTAGATTTGGCTGTTTTCCAAAACAAGTCTCTGATTATAACACCAGGATGGTTTTTCCTAAAATTGTTGTAGAGGTGTCTGCAGCAAATCCTATGCTAATATTGTGGCCAATTGTCAATGAAAGTCTGCACCAACCCTTGTTAGTATAACAAGAAAATATGTGGTGTTAGTAACTCTATACATCCAATATGGTAATACATATAGATAATGTGGTGTTAGTAACACTATACTACAATATGGTAATAAAGCTACATACCTTCTGTTGGTCTGATATAAATGTCCATCTTGTGTTCTGAGCTATGTCTGCAAGAAGCAGATTTATGAACTAAGTCCAGGAGTCTTTAGTTTTAGTCTCTACTATAGCATATGCTAGTGGGAAGTACTCTTCATTAGGATCTCTAGCAATTGCTATAATTAATTGTCCACCTGACTTAGTCTTTAAATGGTAGGTATCCAAACCAATGATTAGCCTGCATCCAGCCAGAAACTCTTTCTTGCAACCTTCTAGGCATATGTACAATCTCTCAAAATAAGGAACCCTATAGAATAAGTCCATCTCAGAAGCCAAATCAGCTTCATTGAAGGTATATACCTTCATAAGTATGGTATTGCCAGGGCTAGCCCTCCTCAACTCCTCACAATACTTCTAAAGTTGATTGTACTACTGTGTGTAAGCCCTATCAACATATTCTCTTGCCTTCTCCTTAGCCCTGCTAGCTTTTCCTACACTTATGTTTAGTGTAAACTTCTCATGTACAGCATCTTAGATGTCTCTTAGCTTCATGTTAGGTTGTGTTTTCATCTTCTTCATCAACTTCTACCCAAAGTATGAAGAAGTGCACCTTGGATTCTTATAACTCCTAGAGCATGTGTGATCCAAATTCAGTGTTCTTAGTTGGTAGCTCATCTCCCTTGTCACCTTTGTTAGATAGGATACAAACTTGGAGTTTTCCTAGCAAACTGCTCTTACCATCTGTAAATCTGATCCCCTAGCCACCATGAACTACACACTCAGTTATAGCTTCTTTGAATTGCTTAGGTATTGTAAACAACATATCTTTCTCAAATCTGATATGTTCAGCCTTAGCAACTAGCTTAAACATTGGGAAGGTCCTCTTTTGATCAGGTTTCTGTCCTTTTCCCTTTCCTATAGGCGTTTTCAGTTCATCCTTAGAGTTATCATCGCTATTATCCCCAATCTCATCATCAGATGATGATTCCTCAAGATTGTGCAACTCCCCACTCTCATAATAAGAGTTCATTACACCAGCACCCATTTGTCGTGGTTCAACAACATCTTCATCATCATAATTACCATCTCAATTGTCATTGCTGTCCTCAACAAACTCCCTCTCATCTGGATTCAAATTATCTTCACCCTCTAGGCCATTTCTCCCTCTCTCACTTCCTCCACTGTCACTACTATCAGCTACAGCCTTGTCCTAAGATGGGTGCTGAGTCACATGTTCCTTACTTGCTCTTTTAGAATACACCTCTGCAGCATCAACCTCAACAGCATCATCATTATCAACCTCCTCAATAATAGGTGTTTTACCTTCTCTCCTAGATAGGCTTGTTTAATGTCTAGTTCAATGGGATCCTCATTATCATTGTTATGATCTTCATCACTAATGTACATATCATTACTACCATAAAAGCTATAAAATCCATCCTCATCATTGTCAACATCTTCACTACCATCATCATCATAATAATCTAAAAGGTTTTGCTCCATTACCAATGGCTGCACATCTTCCCTAATATCCTCACCTTCATCAACTAGTATAGGATCATCCACTGGGTGCTTTACAAACACATGAATCTCTTCATGACCCATCACTAAATCTGTCATGAAAATGGCATCATGATCATCAACTATCAAATGGAACTTAGTGTTGGGATTAGTGCCCCAAAATCCTATTGTATGATGCTATGTATGACATTATGTATGACTTAATGTTGTGATTAGTAAAGTTGTTTTATTATTATCTAAAATAATGGCAACATGAATATTCGGACATTATCACATAGTCCATGAGATGCATAGTATGTGATTTATGTAAAAAGTCACAAAAGATATAAATCACAAATTCTTTGTAAATTCAGAAATTTAGTTCGTAGTTGGTGATGAAATTAGGCATTTCATCTACGAAGACTATAACATATTGACTAAGATGATTTGTCTTAATCATGTAAGTGGAGACTTCTAGTTGATATGTTGATATGTCTTAAGAGTTAAGACATATTGAACTGGACCGCTGTGAGATTTATTATTCTCCTAACGATTGTCAAATGAATAATAAATCTCACGACTTATTTTTACATGAACTCCTAATACTGAGAGAATAATGAACCTGATCATGAAGTGTAAGTTGCTTTGATATATCAGGAGTGAGATCTAAAGTTATGGTCAAAACCTCAGTATGTTGGGCAACCACATTTAGTGTTGATAGAACATATATTCTTAAGATGGAATTCATAGTCTCTTAATGAAAATACAAAATATTCCATTGAGATAAGTTTAATGGGTTTGTTATTCAGAATGTTAGGCCTAACTACTTTAGTAAATAGTTACTGAAGTTTATATTTATGAAATTGGATTTCATAAATATATGATGAATAACTTAAAGGATTAAAAAGGGTACTCAAGGATTAAGATGTAGTAATCTACGAAGTGGCAGTCTATTTTCATGACTTTGTATTACTACGAATATTTTATGAAGGGGTTGCATGTACAATAAAGTCTTGGGATATAGTTTATTAATAAGACCTAAAGTGTAATTATATTTATATAGTGGTATTAAATATAATTAATGGTAACTTTGGACTTGTCAAGAGTTGACAGAACAGCCCAAGGCCCATTGGAGCTAGTGTCTTATTTGTTCCCTTTTGTCCCACTCCAAGCCACATACTAGAGCCCAATTGGAAAGACCTAAAAGGCTATCCAATTAGATAATTAGTTATAAGGAGATAAACATACAGAATATTTTGTAAGAACAAGTACATGAAACACTTGGTATGTGAGTGTTGGACACTCTCTATTTCTCTCTTGAACAAATTCATATAACTGATTGAGAGACCACATTTCTTGGGCGTCAGTGGAATTGGAGTGAAGATTAAAAGTGTTCCCGAGTACTTCTAATCTTTGTTTCGAAATTCACCACACCAAGATACATTCTTTTGTTCTTGTATTCTGAAATTTACATAGTACATGTTATTAATTGCGAATAAAGTAGATTCGTTAACTTTCTGTTGCATATGTTTTGTATGCAATACCAACATGTATATTTCCTTCACTTAGCTCTCTCTTGATCCTTACAAGGCATTTTATACCAAAGCTTGCTCACAGAGGTGTATCCAAAGTCCCTGCATATACCCTCAATTTCTGTCTTGGACCACCTATCAGGGTCACAATTTTCCACTACATCCACTTTACCTCCCATATTATTGAGAATTATTAGTAAAATACCCATCATGATGCATAGACAAACTAAATAGGTCATCCATGTTGCATGCAAAACACATATAAACCATTTAAATAAAATTGACTTAATTCCAAAACAACACTCATTAGTTAACAAAATAGCACACATTATACAAAATCATTTAACAAATCAGCACTCATCATCCACAGTCTATCTCAGCTGTTTTGAATTATAAAAATATTGGAAATGCACATTTTCTTCAACAGGGGAACAGAGGGACCGCATTAGAGAGCACAAACTAACACATATTAAACAACAATGTCAGAAAAAACAGACATATGCATAGTAATCCACAAACAAACACCATGTTATCATTATATATCATAAACTCACTTTCATAATGACTCAACATTTTGGCCCACCAATTCAATATCACCAATTCATCACCAATATGCTTTTCCCACACATATTTGACAATATATATCAGACATAGGATCAGCCATTTTGAAATATAATAATGTTAGGAAAATATCACTATCTTTAACAAGGGAAAATAGGGACCACATTGGAAGCCACAAACAAATACATACTCAGACAGGGACCAACAAACAGTCAAAAGTCACTAAACAAAATAAAGTAAAAAATCAAACAATCCAGATACAAAGTAACATTGTGGCCTCTACGAATAATATAAAGCTATATATAAGGACATAGACAGAGAAAGAGAGCTAATACCTGTGTGTTTGGTTTTAGTTCACAGAGACAGAGGTCTCATTGCTTTTCTTTTCTCTGTTATTCTCACTACTTTTCTTTTCTCTAATATTTCAAGAAAAATGGGGTTGGGTTTCTCTTTTGGAATTTTTGTGTGTTTGGCTTTCGAAATGGGTTTGGGTTTGGCTTTAGAAACTGAGATGGATTCACCACAAGAAAATCTCGGATGGGTTAGTTTATTTGCACATGGTGGGGATGGGTTTGGGTATTTGCATTTCTGGGTTGTGGGAGATGGTTGATGTTGCTTGCTATGGTGGTTTCAGAGCGATGGTGGTTTGATCAAGGGTTCACAGATATTGATGGCTATCTCAGTTCGAGAGAGAGGTGGTTTGACTGAGGGTTCACAAAAAGAGAAGGTGGACTGATTTAGGGATTCACAGAAAGAGAAAATGCACACGCGCCATAAGTGGTTGAAGTGATGGTCACGTGTGAAATAAAGGGGTGGGAAACCCATGTGGCATGAGTGATGAGTGCCATGGTGGATTTTTAATGATATTTTAATTCCTCCGTCAGCCACACCAGATATTTCCATCTGTTGACTGACAAAAATGATGAAAATAACACGCATTAATTAGTTTAGGGACTAAAAGTGATGAAATGAAAATGTAAGAACCTAAATACAAATCCTTAAAAGGGAATCATACATAGCCCATAAGTCCTAAACTTCACAAACTTAAGTGACCTTGAGGTTCACAAAGACTTGTAAAGTTTGGACCCATGGATCAATGTACAGCCATAAAGAAATACAACAAAACAAGGCCACTACTTTCTAGGAACTTAATCTGAGTTCTATATTTTCACTATAATTTCCAATTTTCTCTCTTTCCTTTTGCTTTTCTCTTTATACTGTTTCTCTTTTTTGTTCTCTACTTCTTGTTCCTCTTCTATGGTTGATACCACCCCTTTTATACTAATCTTGGAGGGGCTCAAAATTAATATCCTCTCCCTTTGCCTTCATCTTGCCTATTGATAACTTGCGGCGGTCAACAACCCTGTGCAGCGACGTGTGCACCTCCGGCTCCTAGAGGGGGCGGTTGCACAGGCTTGGTTGCTGTGGAGTGGGTAAAAAGGAAAACCTCTGGTGTGTGACTGAGTTGAGTCATTTTTAATTGATTATTACCAAAAGTTGTTAAGTCGCCACCAATCATTGGATTTTTCTAGGTGTGATTGGTCACCTGACTCTATTCGATTTTATTACCAATCCTAGACTAAGAAAAAAAGACAATTTTTCCTAATCTAAATGGATGGTAAAAAATCTTAATCCTTGAATTTGGAAGTTTGGTTACGTGTGGCAAAGGGGAAAGGTGTTAGGCACCTCACAACAACTATTGTGAGACAGTCCTTTGTACTGGTAAATTCTTAATTTTTGGTCATTGGCAGATAAAACAAGCTATTGGCATTAGCTTTTAGAGCTTTAAAAGAATTGGGCTTTGAGGTTTGATTTGGAAAAGGGGTGGGAAGGACTTTGTTGATGCTTTGCTAGCGCATTTGGAATTGTTACCAAATTTCCATGACGAAAATTCATCAGCATTTCGGGTCAGGTTTGTTGTGGCACACAAAACATTATTCTCACCAAGCTTTTGTAAGGAGAATATGGCAAAAGATGCCACATTTTCATGGAGAAAATCCGGCAGAGTTTCACGTTTAGTGTGCTATGGTGCATTGGTAGGGTTTCATTTTGATGTATACGGCATGCTTCAGTGTGCTCGGATAAAGGCAAGCCAAGGCTTACCGAAGTAGTAAACACCTAATGAGTGTCGTATACACGAGGAAACTAATGTCACTAGCTGACATGGATAGAGGCAATCACACATGTGGTAGGTCATGCACCCTATGAAAGGGGTTACGTTCCTAACAGTCGATGCCTTGCAACAGTCGACCAACTTACGCGGTGACGCTCGCACCTTTTGCAGAGCTCGGGTGTTGTGAAAGAAGGGTAGACGTCCGGTGTGTGACTGAATTGAGTCAATTTTAACCTATTATTACCAAAGGTAGTGAAGTCGCCCCCAATCATTGGGTTTTTTCTAAGGTGTTATTGATCACTTGACTCTATTTTATTTTATCACCAGTCCTAGGCTAAGAAAATGGCCGTTTTTCCTAATCTAATACGGATGGTAAAAAATCTTGATTCTTAAGTTTGAAAGTCTAGTTATGTGTGGGGAAGGTGTTAAGCACCCCTCAACGCCTGTCCGGAAACAATACTTTGTTTTTGGTAAAATCTTAATTTTCAGACATTGGTAGTTGAAAACAAGTTATTGGCATTAGCTTTCAGGGCTTTAAAATAATTGGGCTTTGAGGCTTGATTTTGGAAAGGGGTGTGGCCTTTATCAATGCTTTGCTAACACATTTGGAATTGTTGCCAAATTTCCACGACAAAAACTGGCAACATTTCGCCTTATTTTCATGACAGAAATTTGGCAGCATTTCGCCTCAAGTGCATCATAGCACATAAAACACTATTCTCAACAAGCTTTTGTTGTGCAAATACGACAAAAAGATGCCTTATTTTCACGGCAAAAATCTGGCAGAGTTTTGCATTTGGTGCATTATGGTGCACTGTCAGGGTTTCGTACCTGTGTATATGGCATGTGTCAGTATGTTCATACTAAGGCAAGCTAAGGCTTACAAGAGCATTAAACATGTTGATGCGTGTCGCATACACGGAGAAACCAATGTCACTAGCTGACTTATATTGAAGTAATCTCACTGCAACAATCATGCATACATTGTAGCATGAATATGTATCTACAACAGTTTGCCTTAAATGCATACCCACACCCTAAGGTCAAGAGCACCTATGATCATGAGGAAAGTACCCTCCTAACCATGGGAGTCCATCATGCAAAGTGCATGAACATTTTTAAACAAAAGATATAAATATATATATATATATATATATTTATATATATCAAGCATGCACAATGCAAGCACACAAAGTAGGAAAATAAAACCAGACATTACAATGTCCTAAGGGTATGACCCAAGCAAGGTACAAGAAAAGTAAAGATCAATTATTGCCATGCCCAAGGAATGTGGCCCAAGCAAGGTACAAGGAATGTAAAGATCAGACATAGCCATATCCTAAGAATGTCGCCTAAACAAGATACAAGGTAAGAATGCCCTAGTCTAGAAAGCAACAGACATGATTCTAAATAAAAAGGCTAAGAGAGAAAGAGAAACGAAACCACTCGGAGAGGCTAAGCCTCTTAATCTACTGATCATTGCCCTTTTTGGGCTTGCTCCTTTTGCTTGCATTTTTGCCCTTTTTGCTTGCATTTTTAGAAGTTGTGCCCTTGCTCTAAGCGTGTACATGCAACAAACAAAGAAAACACAAAACCAGCAGACAAGTAAAGAAAAAGTAAAGAAACAAAGAAAGCCCTAAGCAAACAAGCAAAAGAAGAATGCAAAGGGAAAGAGAGCATATAAAGGAGCAAATAAGCATGTTATCAAACAAGCAAACATGACAGGGTGTCCTAGAAGTACAAATGTAGGTTTGGATTTGGTGTCCATAGTTCCATTAGATTGGAGTATGGACAACATGTGTGCTGTCAAGCAAGCTTCCTAAAAGGGACTTGGGATTCCGTGTTCAAAGACGGGTGTGAACCCGCACGAAATCATAGGTAGGAACTAAGCTTGATGATACAAACAAGCACACAAAGACACAGGCTTGAACAAGTAAACAAAGATGCAAAGATGCAAACAAAACAAAGAAAGTCAAACAAGAGAGGCCAAGCATGTTATCACACAAAGGGGAAAGCTAATCATGTTATAAGGTACAAATATGGTTAACATGAGAAACCTTAACATGCAAAGCTAAAAAAAAGGAGAGAAAGGCAAGCGGCAAGAAAACCAAACACCACGAAGATGTGCTCTCACACATAATTACATCCAAACAAGCCATAAAATGGGAAAGGAAGCCACCAAACAAACAAAGAGGCATCAAAGGTGCAAGCAAACAAACCCACAAAGCGAAGACAAACAAGAACATGGCAAAGACCTAGATCTAAGCATACAAGCATGGATCTAAACGATAAAGCATGGAAAAGAGCAAACGAAGCACAAACATGCAAAAAGGAACTAATCCAAACCCTTTATTGAAACTTAGGGGTATAGATGTAGGCCTAGACCACTAGATCTAGATCTACACCCTACCCAAAAGCCAAACACAAGGAGAAGGCACAAATAAGATGTACAAAAGCTAAAAACCACTAGGCAGAGGGTCCAAAAAACAAAGCTTTAAGCACATAAACATGGCAAGAGGCACAAAAACATGGCAAAGAGCACAAATAAGAAATTTAGATATATCCTAGCCCAAGAAGGCTAGGCCAACAACATAAAAGCGATGGAACATGTTAAGAAAGCAAGTAGACATGCTAGAAAAACAACAAAACATGATAGGAAGCAAGATAAAGCAATTAACATGCTAGGAAAAATAAAGAAAGCAATAAACATGCATAAAATCAAATGGGTGTAGATTGTAGCTAAAAAGCTACATCTTCACCCCTAAACCTAAAATCCAAGGCAAATGGACCAAGGAGAGAGAGAGATGAGATCAAGAACAATACCTCTTGATTGATGGGAAAGATGAGAAATCAAAGGTTTTTGTGTGTGTTTTCAGAGAGAATTTAGAGAGAAAGAGGGAGAGAGAGAAAATCTGCCTAAAAAAATGCTCTAAAAATATCCAAATTATTATTATTATTATTATTATTATTATTATTATTATTATTATTATTATTATTATTATTTTGAAATCTAGGGGGTCTGGGGCTATTTATAGCTAATTTGTGACCTTTCATCTTCTAGCGACACTTGAAGGTGCATCGGGGCTGGTTGCTAATGTCAGCAATCTTGTCCTTTCCTAGTTCTGATTTCAATTGCTTACTTGAAGGCTTTCTCAACATTTTATCGAGATAATCTTGGTATTAATGGAAATTTAAGAATTTCTAGTTTTCAGAACACTTTATAATTTGGAAATCTAACAGTTGGATCAAAAGTTATGGCCTCGGGAAGTGAGCTGATGCACCCAACATGGTTTGCAAGCTATTTCAACTGTTTTAACTCCGATTTCGACCCATAAATAGTGGTTGGAAAGGGAATTCAAAAATAATCACAATTACATTGGTTCCAACCCATTCTGAATGTTGGATCAAAATTAGGTTTTTGGGTGCTCCTATGAGTCAACGTCAGGTCAAAGTTGACAAAAATCTTCAACAAGATCGGGTTTGATGTAAAAACATGAAAAATGTTATTTTGGGGTGGTCTTGACTTATTTTAACTTTTGTTTATCCCAGGGTTACTAAGGGCATTTTGGTTAATTTGACCTAAAGAGGCACTTTGAGTGCTCTGATACCCAAACGGGTTCGTATGTCAATCTAGATGTTTTCACAGTCCCTTGGTGAAAAATTAATATTTTTGGAATTTTTAGGGTTTGACACACAAATCGAGGGCGGACAAAATACGATACCTATAGCTGCCCCTTCTTTATTTGACATCTTGATTGCAATGAGAGGTGTAGGATAACAAACGTAATTTTTCATTTTGTTGCACCTAAATTGCGTGCAAAAAATTGTGCCGTTTATGGGCCAAAACCAGTCTTACCCTGATAAGGCTGAGCTACTGCAGAGGATTTGAAAATCTTTTTTCTTGGATTTAGCTGGGCAACTGGTCAACACTGTTCGACGACCCTTGAATGTGTACAGATCATCCCCGACTACCCTTGAATGTGCGCAAGTCATCCCTGACGGCCCTTGAAGGTGCACCGGGCAATCCGTTCGTACGAGCGACTATAAATTGGCGTCCAAGCTCATTTTTGGCCACTTCAACCTCATTTCCCCCCTTCTTTATTTGACATCTTGATTGCAATGAGAGGTGTAGGATAACAAACGTAATTTTTCATTTTGTTGCACCCAAATTGCTTGCAAAAAATTGCACCGTTTATGGGCCAAAACCAATCTTACCTTGATAAGGCTGAGATATTGCAGAGGATTTGAAAATCTGTTTTCTTGGATTTAGGCAACTGGTCAACGCTGCCCGGCGGCCCTTGAAGGTGCACCGGGCAACCGTTCGTACGGGCAACTATAAATTGGCGTCCAAGCTCATTTTTGGCCACTTCAACCTCATTTCTCACTTTTCTCACCCAAAAAATTCTTCCTCGAGACGAGTCTTGGTCTTACAAGTCGAGCTCCTAGCTTCAACTTTCTTCTTCAAACTCCTATTCTACATCTGAGGTAAGTGTCCATTTTGTTTTCTTTTCATTAATTCCTGCAAATATGCTAGTAGCAATGCAACTAGGAAGCATGCTAGAAATTATTTTATTTTTGGAATTTATATATTTTTTTTATTATCATTTATGCTATGATGATGTTGGAAAATATTTTTGTTCACATGCATAAGTAGATTTGTAAACAGAAACATACTTCCATACTTTCACATGTGCATACATGCATGCAAAAAAATGTACATGCAACATAGATAAACATGTAAATGTGGGATGCTATGAAAACACAGTTAAAGACTATGAAAACTATGAGAAATGCTAGCCAAAACATAATTAATGCTATGCAAACAAAACATTTAGAAAATTTAAAACAACTTGATGACTAAAACAATTTTTTTTGAAGGGGAAGCTTTAAAATGAGAGTAGTTTTGGAAACATGGGATTAAATGAGCACCGTTAGATTAAATCCCGAGAGAGAAATTTTGGGCAAAAATATTATTAAACAAGCGTAGTCAGATTAAATCCCACGAAAGGATGAAAATCAGTGATCATCATTGAGTGATTTTTAGGAACAGAACTAAACGAGCACTGCTAAATCAAGTTTTGGAGGAGAGTTAGGGATTGCAATCCAGTAACTCTAAAAACAGGTGATTGTGATGCATAGGGCAGGGAATTCTCAAACCTCGGGTTAAATAAGCTCTGTCAAATCAAACCCTCATATGATTAAATGAGCACTATCGAATCAAATCTCGGAAAGGTAGATAAGATTAATTGAGCATTGCTGAATCAAATCCTGGAAATGAATTATAGACCACCGTTAGATAATTCTAAAAAGGTGAGTGTGACTCACAGGGCGTGGAATACTCAAACCTCGGGTTAAATGAGCTCCGTCAAATCAAACCCTTATGAGATTAAACGAGCGCTGTCGAATCAAATCTCAAAAGATGAAAATCAGCGACCGTCATTGAGTGATTTTTGGGAAAAAAAGTAAACGAACACTATAGAATCAAGTTCCGCGAAGAATTATGGACCTTTGTCTAATAATTCTTGGAAGGCAAGCATAGCTATCCAACCTACGAAAATGCTTAGCCCTGGGTTAAACGAGGACAGTTGAATCAAACCCTTGGAACAAAACTTTACATAACAACAAGATTGAGATAGGATTAAACAAGCATTGCTGAATCAAATCCTAAGTGAGAAAAAATGATAAAAATAGGATTAAACGAGCATTGCTGAATCAACCTTAAATAAGATAAAAACAGAATTAAACGAGCATCGTCAAATTAAATGCTAAGAGAGAAATTTTGATAAAAATAGGATTAAACGAGCATCGTTAAATCAAACCCTGAGAGAGAAATTAGTAGAGAGTATGCTAGGTATGATCATGCATGATATGCACTAGGTAGTAAGGTTAAACATACTTACCTGTTTATATGCATCACCATTTAATCTGGACTTGATGACTAACCACAAATTTGTTTTGCAAATTATGCCTCAAACATCGAGGTTTAGCGGGGATCACAGGAAGAATCCCGCCATTGTTTCATTCAGAGTAGACTTGTCCAGCGATGATGAGGACACACTTTCAGCTAGCAGTCGAGTTGCCTGGGCTTTTCAGAGTCACTATGACAGGGGTGGAGATGACATCACGCTCTGAAGGGGCATTGGCAATGCATCACGCACTCGGAGCCGATGTTTGGTTGAGATAGCTAGTGTTTCCTTACAGTCTTGTATTGCTTCCGGAGTTGGCCCTTCGCGAGTTGCTTGTCCCAAGGATAGGCGAGGTTTAGAGGGTGATGATCTTGAGGATGAGATCATGTTTGACTTAAAGGAAAATTTAGAGGCCGATGATATAGCTGGGCCAGCCCTCGGTGCTGCTAGACACAACACTTACCGGTTGAGATACCTGCTAAGTTAGGCTCGGGTAGAGGCCTTTACTGATGAGATAGATGAGAGTATTAGAGATACTCATCTGCAGCATGGGTTGAAGACGCATCCTTCCGCTCAGGCTGGAGGGCCTAGGTATGCTTTATATATATATATATATATATATATATATATATATATATATATATGCGCTAACGAATAGCTTCTCTTTGCTTCTTAATGCAAGGACCCGTGAATTGCTGTGGATGGGGTGCGCGGTCCACATTTTGCGAGAATTTGTTTGATGGGGAGACCCATATGCGTTATTGCACCTTCCTAATCGATCAACATGGTTATGGTATAATGTACATACGTATATTCATATGTACACAAAGGTGTATATAGATGTACATACGTATATACATGTATACATATATATATATATATATATATATTTTTTTTTTTTTTAAAATGGATGTGTTGGTATGACATAGACATGGTATATGTATTTTCTACAAAAAATAGGAATACATACATTCGTATATTCATATGCACACAAATACACACATGTGGGTGTATATAGATTTACATTCATACATACATGTATACGTGTAGACTCCGCAATTTGTACTCGTTACAGCTTGGACCTCTGTTCCCCTAATAATGTTGGAACTCTAAAGCCCAAGGTTGGTTTAGGGCCTGATCAGATTGAAATTAACTTGAGGAAAGTGTTTCGAAAAAATATAACTCTTTTATGAACTAAATAAGCTATTTTTGGAAAAGTAAGGCCATGGAAACCATAGGGTGTGCACACGCAGACACGCATATGCTTGCGCATCTCATGCTCTGCGTACGCATGCTTAACGCATGTGTAGACACTGAATTTTGCACCCATAATTTAACTTTGGAAGATGACCAAAATAATCATTCTAAGCACCCCAAAAATCATAATTGTATTTCATGCATTAAATCATTCATCACATATCAGAAAAATGATCTTGAGATTCTAACGATCATGACGATATGTCCGGTTTCTAAATTGGATCGTCAGATTGAAAGATATCACAAGATCAAGTTTTCACGGTTTGCATATGTTCATTTGGGTGAAACTGATCACATGTGATTAAATGAAATTAATTTTGATTGGTTAACAATTAAAATTAATTAAATAAATTTATGTAATTGGTTGTTGATTTTGATTAAAATTAAGTTTGGTTGCATGAGAATAAAATGAATAATCTGATAATATGGGAATTGAGTTGATAATTAGGTTTTTAGGGTAATTATCTTTCTGATAATTATTTTTAAGGATTTAATTATCAAGTCTAAAATACGTCCAAGTATGATTCCTAGCTCAAAAAAATGCCCTAAAAAGAGTCCAAAACGTACATGAAGACGAAACTGGGTGAAGCACTAAGGATAAGACCTGGTCTTATCCTAAACGTAAACTGGGCCAGGTACATGGAAAGTTTGCTCTTCCTAAGTCCTGAGCCATGCCACTTGGAAAATTTGTTCTAGCTAAGTCCTAGGCCAGGTACATGGAAAGTTTGCTTTTCCCAAGTCCTAGACCATGTCACTTGGAAAATCTGTTTTGGTCAAGTCCTGGGCTAGGTACATGGAAATTTTGCACTTCCCAAGTCCTAGGCCATGTCACTTAGAAAAAATATGTTCTGGACAAGTCCTGAGCCAGGTAAATGGAACACTTATTCTTCCTAAGTCCTGGGCCATGTCACTTGGAAAAATTTGTTCATGGCCATTAATTTTTCAATCTTCAGAAATGGTTCCTTTATAGTCCCCCCATTCTCAAGTGGGGTCACTGAACTGATTTCTTTTCTTTTCTTCAAAAGGTTAAGGATTTTTTTCCTTCTTCGAGGATCTTCTAAAATATCATCTCTCGGCTGTGAACAAATCCTTCATGGAAATACTCTTCTTTTATGAGTCATCTAAGGTTGCTCTCACTGGTGAACTAGTGGCTAGGAGGAGCTCCACCAAGATGATTCTGTCATGGTGTTTTTCTTCAGGCAGGGGATCCTCTTACGGGGATCCTGGAAGAGGAAGGCTTCCTTTAGTCATGCTTATTAGAAGCTGACTTCAAAAACCTCTAAGTCTGTTTCTTTCTAGGGATCTTTACCACTACTACTTTTCTAGGGATCTTCTCACTCAAAATGTACTCCTCTTCTTCGGGGAACTGGACCAGTAAGTTTGCTTCAGCTTAGCTCTTGACAGCTCTAGGGATCCTTCAGACCTATGTTGTATTGGGAAATTAATATTAGTCACTAGGCCATTCTTCGAGATCTCAAGGGCTGATGGAGGAGGGCTTTTATTGGATGAGAGCTCATTACCAATAGGATTTGGTGGTATGAAAAGTAATGATTCAGTTGTTGAGATACATGACGACCAAACACGCCATGTCCATGTTGGGATACCTCATTTTGGTATCCTTCAATGCTCTGTATGCTTGGGATCGAGATCTCGAGTACAACAATAATGATTTTGCCATGGACTAGTACCCATATGGGAGGCAAATGACTCATGATCTATTGAAATTTTATGAAAGACATTTGGTTGCTCGGCTCCTCATATGAAAACATTCTCCTTTTTCAACAGTTTGGATAGTCCACTAGTGACTAAGGCTGGCCTTGGTGTGAACTTCCTAATGTAAGAAATTATTTCCAAGAAACTCTTGAATTCTTTGACCGTGGTATGCCTCTTCATGGTTGATATTGTTGTTGCCTTAGTTGGATCTTTAAGGGGATCGATGTTAGGCAATGGAAATTTATCCTTTGGACGTGCCTCATTTAATTTGAAGAAGTCCATGCCAATAAATCTTCATATTTTTTCAATAACTCCACCAATTACTCTGACCACTGGTTAGGATAGGCCCCAGGCTCCTTAGGTTAGCCCTTAAGCTCCTTGTGTTAGCGCCTAAGTTCACCTCTTCTAATTCTTCCTTTTGTAGGATTCATGCCTTCCTTTCCATATCCATAAGTTTCTCCGAAATCTTTATAAGCAGTATATTAGCCTTCCTCCGAGTTCCCAAATAGCTACACATTCTCAGGATTTTGATGAACTTGTTTCCTTCTTCTGTCTTTTTCTGTCCAAGGGATCCCTCAAACAATGAGTACTGCTTCTTTCTTCTTCTTCCAGGACAAGAGCCCCTAGGGTCCTTGATGTAGGACACTCATCTTCTAGGGCCAGCTCGTTGTAAAACATATTCTCTGCTAAATTTTGCTCACTTTGATTGAAATGGCTAGGATTGGCAGAGATCCTTATCAGTCTTCCACTTAACCTTCCCCTCAGTGGATTATGTGTCCCCTCCAAATCCCATTATTTTCACAAGTGTCCCCGGGATCCTCTTACCAAACATGCCTATAGCCTCCAATGTACTCAGGGAAATAAGGTTGAATGAGGCTCCTGTGTCTATTAGTGCTCTTCTGATCTGGACATCATTTATCGTGGGTGTTAGACAGAGTTATCTTCCATGGTCTAGGTACTCCACCTCTATATCCTCGTCCATGAAAGTTATTACGTTGGTGGTTTCTAAGAAAGCTCTACTTGCATGAGTTTCCACTGCAAAACACTCTATTCTTGCATCAGCTGCCTTATTCATGAGAGATTCTATTGCAATCCTTCTTACCTTTGACCCAAATCCCATCTGGTTGAATAGGGATCTGAACTCGGGGTTCCTTTGGGATCTTTTCTCGGGCTATCATGTAGAATGGTTGTCTGGGGTCCTCTTGCACGCTACATTCAGGTCCCACGTACCATTATAAATTATATTCTGCCTTCCCTCCAGGTTTCTTCTTCTTCTGAGATGGGAGTTCCTCGGGATCCTGAAGATGGGATATTCTGACTCATCGTATTCCTAGGTTCCGCTAGGATCTCTTCCTGAGCTATCATGCGAGATGGTGATCTGGGATCCTCTTGTAGGCTACATTCAGGTCTCACGAACCTTCATAAGCGATATTCTGTCTTCCCTCCAGGTTCCTTCTCCTTCTGGGATAGGAGCTCCTCGGGATCATAGAGATGGGATATTCTGACTCATTGTATCCCTAGGTTCCTCTAGGATCTTTTCCTGGGCTATCATGTGAGATGGTGGTCCGGGATCCTTTTGTAGGCTACAGTTAGGTCTCACGAACCTTCATAAGCGATATTCTGTCTTCCCTCCAGGTTCCTTCTCTTTTTGGGATGGGAGCTCCTCGGGATCCTAGAGATGGGATATTCTGCAGCTGGAGCCGACTCATCATAAAATATATTTTCCACAAAATTTACTTTGTGCTGGATGAAGGGACTAATATTGGCAGCGACTTTGTGGGATTCCCGTCAATCCTTCTTTCACGTACTAGTGATACGTTGAGAGGATCAAACGATTCTTATGGAACCAAGGTCGAAGCTAGTTGTATGTGTCCTTCAATGGACTCTGTAGCTCCTCCAAATCTTGTTATTTCCATGGGTGACGCAATTGTTGAGCTGTAATAAATGATAGATGCACCGTATAGTTGTTGAGCTTTCAATAATATTGATTTTGCTGCTGACTTGTAACATAGTGTTTCTATTGATTTTCCTTAAAATATATTCAAGGTCCACTGTACAATAGGCTTTAGCCCCTAGGACAAGAGGCAGTTGTTGAATTATGCTTGATCCACTTTCTCTTGATGCTATTGTGGAACTTCTATCCATTTTACTTTGCTGGATCCGTGGAAGTACTTCAACTTTGTTGGAGCTAAGGAACTGTTCCACTTTGCTAGAATCAAAAAACTATTCCATTAAGGAACAACTCAAAATTTTGGAACCAAGGAACTACTCCATTTTGCTAGAACCGTGGCTGGAAATAGGGAACTACTCAGCTTCTTTGAAATCAAAGAGCTACTCCATTTTTTGTTGGATTCGTGTCTTGAACCAGGGAACTACTCAATTTTTTTTTTACTGGAATCAAGGATCTTCTTTGGAATCAAGGATCTCCTTTGGAATTAAGGATCTCCTCAACTTTGTAAGGATCAAGGATCTCCTAAGCTTTGTTAGAACCAAGATCTCCCAGGCTTTGGTTCCTGGAGTCAAGGATCTCCTAGACTTTGCTGGAATTAAGGATGTACTCAACCTTACTAGAATAAAAGATCTCCTCAGCTTTGTTGGGACCAAGATCTACTAAGCTTTGCTTCTTGGAGTCAAGGATCTCCTAGACTTTGCTGGAATTAAGGATGTACTCAGCCTTACTAGAATAAAGAAGCTTCTCAGCTTTGTTAGGACCAAGATCTCCCAGGCTTTGAGACAATATCATGATTGTTTAAATATTACTACATGACCCCTTTTAACCCCCCCCCCCCCCTTTTTTTAAGAGTAGGGCAATGATCCTTTTTGTTCAAAATATAAAATGGAGAAAATAATGATGCATAAAACTTATATTGTGTTGGGAAGTTCCCCAAAATTTTGTATAAAGTCCCTTGGTGGGATGTTCTTAGGAGGAACCCGTACTTTTGGGATCTTGATGTTGAAGGCACTAAGAGGAACTTTCCTTCCTCTTGGTGTTTCCTAGCTTTGGAGCCATGCTTGCGAAGGGACTACTTCTTCCCTCTCCTTTTTTCCTAGTCCCCAGTGGAGTTGCCAAAATGTAAGAGTGCTTTTTTTCTTAGCACACAGGCCCAAGTAAAGACAAGGATCCCTGGCCAAATACTTGTTGTTTGGTGGACTGGGCTTGGTTTACCGCAGCTAAATGGGGCTGATTTCAAATCAAGTTGTGCGCAAGTCACATAAAGCTCCTCAAGGCAAAAATGCGATTCCTCCTAAGCAATAAAATACCATTATAAGTGTTTTAGTGTCATAAAAATGACCCTTTACTCTTACAAAATAGGTGAAATAATTGTTCACAATATTCTCAATGAGAAAAGAGATTGAAATAGAATATTTATAGCTTATCTTGTATTGTATAAACATTTAAAAGAGTTCCTTCACTTGGTACCCCGGACGTGCTGTCATGGTACCCCCGGAAGCCTGTAATCCTAGAATACTAATTCTCTGAACTATACAATCTTTCTCCATGCTTATTATGCAATGGAGTTTTGTCATTTCCCTTTACCTCAATAGGTCCTGCATAAGAACACGCTATACAATACACATATCTTTAAATAATTGTTAGTTTCTTAGATTAGGATATACATTTTAATACATATATATATATATATATATGTAAATGAACTTCATGAGAATGGTTTAGCCACGAGGATCTTGACCCCAATTCTCATAGACTTAGTGCTTTTGCACAAGACTTGTGAGATTTGGAACTCAAGTCCAAGTGGCTTTGCTTGGGCATTGCTTTCCAAGATAGATAGGTGAGGAGGATTAGCTTATTTAGGCAATTATAACTCAAAAGTAAGCAATATATGTATGTATTGAAAAATAAAGAAGCAGTAAATGAGCAATGTATAAAGACAGACACAAAATAGATATTAAGGATCCTCAAAACAATATAGAATATCTCATTACTTTTCTAAATTTATGAATTACAATGTGCTCATTAAGACGTGATACAAGGTTCAAATAAGCTCAAAAATTACAGACTTAGATGGCTATCCAAGCCTCTAAGACTTGCAAAATTTGAATCCTTTTGAATCTAAGTATGTACTATAGTGGCTGTTTTTGGGATACCAGGCGATATTTCCTTACTTTCTTTGAGTTTTGACAGAGTTTTCTCAATGATTTTATTATGATTTCACTACTACTCAATGTCCCTTCAATGTTTGCTGATTCTCCCTTTTATAGTGTCACTCTAGGGTTTTGGGGTACCACTGATTCCCCCCCCCCCCCGGTTGGCTCCTTGGGTACCAGAGCCCCTGTTGTTCCTGCCCTTCTGACGATCGATTCTTTCCTTGTTTCTCATAGTTTCCTTCTTTTGGTGCTGTTTTCCCAAATGCCTCTTGCTGACTTTCCATTCTGGGGTGTCCTGGAGAACCAAACTTCAATCTCTCTTCCTTCAATGCTTCCATACCTTTACCTTTTCAGACCTAGCTTTTGGCTGCCCTTCCTTTTTGTCATTTTTCCCAAGTGAGCCGAATCCTTCCCTGCCAAATCGAAGGTTTTCCCAACCACTTCCCCTTATGGTTCATCTTTCTGGGTTCCTCGAGGTACCATCTTTTGCTCATAAGTTGTCGCTTTCCAAGCCCTTTGGTTCTTTGCTACATCACTAAGCGCTTAAGAAAGACATATCTGTCCTTCGTTTCTTGTACTTTTTTTGGTACTTCTTTTGAGCTGTCTTAATCTCGTCCTGCCTTTGCTGCACGTCCTGAGGACCTCGAGCCCCTGGCAATCCCTGGGTATCTTGGCCTAGTTCTTATCACTGAATACCTTATTGATCTTTTGATCTTGGCAGGCTGAGCTTTCTTCTTCTTCTTCTTCTTTTTTTCTTCGTTTCATGGGTTCTAAGGCCTATCTTGGGCTTTAAATCTTTTTGAATGGACTTGGGCTTTCTTGTGAAATTTTGGTCCTCAACAGGTAGCTAACTGGCCAACTTGATTTTCCAACTTTGAAATAGCTTGAGTATTCAAATGGGTGTAACTTTTCATCTCTTGAATGGCTTGGCTAGTTGATTGCATGAAAGCTTTGAAAGACTCCTCCAAAGATGATTGTTGTCTTGGTGGTGCTACAAATTAAGGTGTTGATTGAGGAATGGAAGGATATGCTTGAGTAGGTGGACGAAATTGACTTTGTTGATGCACTTGTTGTCCACCTACATTTATGGGAGGCTGATTTTGCCTCTATGAGAAATTAGGATGGTTCCTCCAATTTGGATTGCATGTCTCTAAAAATGGACTAGCAAATGGTTTTCCATAATTGTTCAGTGCATTTCCTTGCTCAGTATAAAAATTAGGGTACCTAGCTGTGGAAGGACACATTTGTGTTGTATGCGTAGGACTTGCACAAATAGAACATTTTTCACTTTGAACTTGATTGACAGAATTCAACCCTCTACCTAAAGCTAAAGCTGCAACCTTACAAGTGAGATTGCCCAACCTAGTTTTTATGTCTAAATCTTCACTGACTTCATTCAATTCTTCTTTTTTAATTGCAGGGGCAGATCTCTCTTTACAGTTGGAAAAATCCCATTGTTGTGAACTTTTAAAAAAATTCTCAGGAAATTTATATGCCTCATCATCTACAAGATTCAAAAATCCACCACCATTCATGGACTCAATCATGTTACGATTTGTCTGAGTCAAACCATTATAAAAATATTGTACTAGTCTCCATGTTTCAAAACCATGATAAGGACACTTTAAGATCAAGTCCTTAAATCTCTCCCAACTCTCATAAAATTTCTCTTGTTCATCCTGATAAAAATCTGCAATTTCTCTCCTCAAAGCATTGGTCTTGGACATTGGGAAAAATTTAGAGAGGAATTTTGTGACCAACAGTTCCCATGAATTGATAGATCTAGGTGACAAAGAATGAAGCCATACTTTTGCCTTATCCTTCAAGGAAAAAGGGAATAAACACAAGCGAATAGAGTCATCAGAGAAATTTTGGAACTTACAAGTAGCACAAATCTCAAGAAAATCCTTGACATGCATATAAGGGTCTTCTCTATCCAATCCATGAAAAGTAGGAAGAAGGTGGATTATTTGTGGCTTCAACTCAAAATGTGCAGCAGTGGTTGTAGGCAATACTATGCAAGATGGAGGATTGGTGGTAATGGGTAAAAACAACTCCCTAAGAGTTTTTGAATCTTCTCCTATTTCTCTCATTGTGGATGAATAATTAAAACTAACAAGACAATTTTTTTTATCAAGTATCCAAGTTCTCATACACCATGCATAAAGAAATAATTTTTTTTTGTTTTTTATTTATTTAAAAAAAAATAAATTTCAACTACAACTAGTAGAAGGAAAAATTCAATTAAGACCTAATTTATTTTCCTAACCAAGTCCCCGGCAACGGCGCCAAAAACTTCTTGTGAAATTTTAAATTACTCGCAAGTGTACGAACCGTACCGAAGTATAGTTTGACAAGAACGAGGTCGAATCCACAGGGACTTAATTGAACGTAGGAAAATTAATTAAACCTTAACCAAATTAATCGTAATCTAGTTTAATAAAAATTGGTTGTTTTCAATTAAATAAACTAAAAAAATAATTAAACTAAGTAAAGATATAATATAAAGTAGTAAAAAGATGTAAACAATCAAGGGAAAGGAATTAAAGTTTTGGAATCCGCCTTGTAAGTCATATCAACATATATTTATGATCATTAATTTTTCCCAACTCACTACATGATAATCTAGAAATCAATCTTTCTATCATGGAAAATATTCTCATTAAAATCCTTATTTTAAAAATCAAAAGCATGTTCTTCTTTGCTTCTTAAGTATAAAATCAAATCATCAATTGTATCCGTAGCCAAACAAATCACAAGATATATCCAATTCTAAAAATCAAATCATAAATTGTATCCATTGACAGACAAATCACAAGTGATATCCAATTTTATAATCAAGAATTAATAAACCAAGCATTCAATTAGTTAAGAAAAATCCTAAATCATGAGAAAAACATGATTGAACTCATATCTAGAATCTCATCTTAGTCAATTGATATGAAGCAAGAGCAATTTAAATCATTAAAGAACAATTATTGTGGGAAAAATTAAATCGTATAAATATTACTGATAATCCATAACAAGGTTTCATTCTCAACCTTAATTATAAATTTAGCTACTCATGGTAATTGAAAGAAAACATAAAAATAAAATACTAAACATTCAGCTAGACAAATAAAATAGAGAAAGAAATAGTCACAATACTAGAGAAAAACCATAAAAGAAACCACGTGTTCCTGCTGCGCTCCAGTCCTAGTAGTCCCCCCCTGAATTTTGCAGTAAAGAGCCTTTAAATAGGTCAAGGAATCCTATTACAAGTTAAATTCCCGTTTGGAGAAAATCCCAGATTTTTAGGCTTCATTTAACCGATGATTTTGGCCCATTTAACTTCAGAATTTGGATTTTTGGTAAACTATAAAATTGTAGCCCTTTAAGTTAAATTTCCAGCCCAACTTGAATCATCTCGATTGGACATCTGACCCGAAAGTTATACTAAAAATACTAACTGATGTGCAGGCTGGAATCCTAATCCGAATTGGACTTGGATTTGGTGCAAATTTCCTTTGATTCCTTGCTCCAATTGGACTTAAATTTAATTGGGCTGGCCTTTTTTAACTTCATCATGGCCCTTGTAAAAGTAAAGTCCATTAGCTTTCTTCTTTGCACAAATCCACTTATTTAATTCCATTCTCCTACAAAAGACAAATTCATGCAATAAGATTCAATTAAGCACAAAATTGATTATTCAACATTATTCCAAAACCAAATATATAAAATGCATGAATTATCTCAAAATAAGTATGATAATGCTTTCTAACAATGATATAAATATGCAAAATTAAGCTATTATTAATGCACATCAAATATTCCCAAACCTACATTTTGCTAGTCCTCGAGCAAAACAAATAAAGAGTAAAACAAAACAAAGAAATTAAAAACAAAGAAAAAGGAAATCCTAACTAATCCACTTTCACTGGAATTTTTGATTGCTTTTAGCGTATGCAACAAACCTTTAAACCCCTAGCTTACACTAGTGGATGAGTTGTAGTCACGTGAGGGTTTGCAGGGAATATA
Source organism: Lithocarpus polystachyus (assembly GCA_033629205.1). Classification (NCBI taxonomy): domain Eukaryota; kingdom Viridiplantae; phylum Streptophyta; class Magnoliopsida; order Fagales; family Fagaceae; genus Lithocarpus; species Lithocarpus polystachyus. The sequence continues at coordinate 69,626,022 of CM066162.1, forward strand.
CCCACAAAATTCTGAGAATGAATACTAAAATAAACAAAACAAAGAAAATCAATTTTTTTTTCGATTGCCTTTTTGCAAAGAGGATTAGTTCAAGTTCAAAAACACAACAAATGCTAAAGAAATTTCTCATGCCATCAAAACTCAATGTGAGTGAAAAGTGGTAGCCAACCCAAACATACTCTTAGTTTTAGAATAAACTTGGCTCGAATCTCTATTTGAAAGTATGCTTCAACTCAAATCTTTTCGGTGTTATCACTCAACAAATGAAATCACTCTGAAATGGGGTGTAACACTCTCAACAATATATGTGAGCGGAATAATGTAAGCAAAATCAAACATCTCACATATAAATCATATGAAAAAATGCTTAATCAAGAAAGAACTAGTCTCATGAAAGGATGCCAAAAAGAATTTATACCACACTTTTTATATAGTCATATCAATATTTGAACTACACAATCTTCAAGATCAAATAAGGACTTTATTAGGACGTAATGTAGGGTAAAAGCAAAGGGAATGAAATAAAAATGGGTGAAGGTAAATATAAGAAGTGTTTTCAAGATTTATCAAAATGTCAACTCTTTTTGGAATTTCCATACAACATTTATTTTTTCAACTATTCTTCTTCAAAGCAGTACTCCTTCCTTACATCTCACTTCTCAAAATTTGATGAGAACCATTTTTATTTTCTTCCTATTTGACACTTTTCCTTCTTTTTTTCTTTTCCTTCTTTTTTTTTTTTCAATTCTTTCTTTGAATTCTCGCACAACCACCACATTGAAACAAACTAATCAAATTCCATCTTGAAACACTATGGATAAGGGCTTTAAGAAGGAAAGGCTAATTAAAAAGCTCAATAGGGTGACTAGCGACAATGAATCAAGAAAGAAAGAGAAAAACACATATATGGCTCAAAGTAGACAAAAATGGCCTAATCTCATCTCTCAAAGACTAGTATAGTTCATTCAATATCAATGACTTCAAAAGATTCAAGTGTGGCGTAAAATTAAATTATTTTTTTCTTGGCCAAAAGAAAGAACAATGGGACTACATCAAGGGAAATATGTTACACACTTCCAAATGAACTTTAAGATTAGAAAAGAATAAATAACCCTCCAAAAATAATGATTGGCTCAAAACTCTTAGGGTTTACAGTCTCCACATTGTTATCATCAAGATTTTCTAATCATTTTTATCCTTCAACAATAAGTTGTGTCTAAGTGGCTATGTGCATGTGCAATGAATTGAGCATGAAAGCAATGAAATTCTTTAAGCAAGAGTAGTATAACGAACTCAAAACATAAAACTCAAGCTAGGCAAAAGAAAAAAAATTTTTTTTAACACAACTAAACAAAATAAAAAGATAAAAATCTATATACATCCCCCCCCAAACCTAAACCAAACATTGTCCACAATGTTAAAAATGATACTCTCAAATATATGTCTTGAATGAAAAGAGAGCAAAACATTAATATGCAACATTAGAACCAAGTAGAAACAAGTAAGGTAAGGAGAAGGAGGAGACGTACCTTGATCAAGTTAATTGTTATAAATTTTAATTTATGTCAAATATCAGCTAGAACAAAAGCAAATAAAACTAAACAAGAAAATAAACACAAAGATTAATCTAAAATCAGAAAATAAAGAATTAATAAACCAAGAATTCAATTAATTAAGACAAATCCTAAATTATGAGAAAAATATGATTGAACTCATATCTAGAATCCCATCTTAGTCAATTGATATGAAGTAAGAACAATTTAAATCATTTAAGAACAATTATTGTAGGAAAAATCAAACCACATAAATATTACTAATAATCCTTAACAAGGTTTCATCCTCAACCTTAATTATAAATTTAGCTACACATGGTAATTGAAAGAAAACATAAAAATAAAAAACTAAACATTCAGCTAGACAAATAAAATAGATTAAGAAGTAGTCACAGTGCTAGAGAAAAGCCATAAAAGAAACCACGTGCTGCTTCTGCGCTCCAGTCCTAGCTGCCCCCCCCTCCCCCCCCCCCCCCCCCCCTAAATTTTGCCCTCTAGAGCCTTTAAATAGGTCAAGGAATCCTATTACAAGTTGAATTCCCGTTTGGAGAAAATCCCAGATTTTGAGGCTTCATTTAACCGGCAATTTTGGCCCATTTAACTTCAGAATTTGGATTTTTGGTAAACTACAAAGTTGTAGCCCTTTAAGTTAAATTTCTAACCGAATTTGAATCATCTCGATTGGACATTTGAGCCGAAAGTTATACTAAAAATACTCACTGATGTGCATGCTGGAATCCTAATCCGAATTGGACTTGGATTTGGTGCAAATTTCCTTTGATTCCTTGCTCCAATTGGACTTAAATTTAATTGGGTGGCCTTTTTTAACTTCATCATGGCCCTTGTAAAAGTAAAGTCCATTAACTTTTTTCTTTGCACAAATCCACTTATTTAATTCCATTCTCCTACAAAAGACAAATTCACGCAGTATGATTCAATTAAGCACAAAATTGATTATTTAACATTATTCCAAAACCAAATATAAAATGCATGAATTATCTCAAAATAATTATGATAATGCTTTTTAACAATGATATAAATATGCAAAATTAAGCTATTATCAATGCACATCAAGACCCACTAGTACTGATGCTGAGGGAAGAAGAAACTTGTTAGGAGCTGCCTGCCATCATTGAAGCCACAACTAAGTTGAAGAATTGGGCATGGGATGGAGCCATCCACCCCATGGATGACTTTTCCATGAAGATCAAGATTGTTGAGCCAACCACTCCTGTCAAGAAGATCAAGGCCATCAAGCTAGTCACTCTGCCAAAAACATAGTTTCTATTCCTATTGAGTCTGTTTCTGCTAGTATTACTATTCCTGTTAAGTCTGTTTGAGATAGTATTCCTATAGTGTTGGTTTCTGTTGAGTTTGTTGAGTCTGTTAAAAACACTTTTCCTTATAATATGATTTCTGATTCTGTTTATTTATTGGCTTTGAATGTTTTTATTTCTGAAATTGGTAAAGAAACTCTAAATAATAAGGAATTAAAACAAGGGCATTTAGAACCTACAAAAGAAGAAACCTAACCTATTAACTTGGGAACTAATGTTGAACTTAAAATTATACAAGTGGGCAACACCCTGACCATTTCTAAGAAAGAAGCATTAGTTGCCCCACTGACAGAATTCAAGGAATTATTTGCATGGTCCTATGAAGACATTCCTGGGATTGATACAGATGTAGTACAGCATTGCATTCCAACCGATCCAACCATGATGCCGGTTAAGCTGAAGTTAAGAAGAATAAAGCAAGAATGGACTCTCAAGATCAAGGAAGAGGTTGAGAACAATACAATGCAGGATTCCTGAGGGTGGTCAATTGCCCAGAATGGTTAGCTAATGTGGTTCTGGTGCCAAAGAAGGATGGGAAAGTAAGAATGTGTGTAGACTTCCGAGACCTGAATAAGGCTAGCCCAAAAGATGATTTTGCTTTGCCTCACATTGATATCTTGGTTGATAATACAGCAGGAAATGCTTCGCTGTCATTCATGGATAGATTTTCAGGGTACAATCAAATAAAGATGGCTCTAGAAGATATGAAGAAGACCTCCTTCATTACTCCATGGGGGACATATTGCTCCAAGGTCATGTCATATGGCCTTAAAAATGCTAGTACTACTTAACAACGTGCAACCACTACTTTGTTACATGACTTAATCCACAAAGAAGTAGAAGTTTATGTTAGGATTAGTGCCCTTATATGATGCTATGTACGTTATTATCTATGACTTAATGTTGTGATTAATAAAGTTGTTTTATTATTATCTAAAACAATGGTAACATGAATATTCAGACATTATCATATAGTCCATGAGATGCATAGCATGTGATTTATGTGAAAAGTCACAGAAGATATAAATCACAAGTTCTTTGTAAACTCAGAATTTTAGTTCGTAGTCGGTGATGAAATTGGGCGTTTCATCTATGAAGGCTATAACATATCAACTAAGATGATTTGTCTTAATCATGGAAGTGGAGACTTCTAGTTGATATGTTGATATGTTTTAAGAGTTAAGACATATTGAATTGGACCGCTGTGAGATTTATTATTCTCCTAACGACTGTCAAATGAATAATAAATTTTACGACTTATATTTGTATGAACTCTTAATCCTGAGAGAATAATGGACCTGATCATGAATTGTAGGTTGCTTTGATATATCAAGAGTGAGATCTAAAGTAACGGTCAAAACCTCAGTATATTGGGCAGCCACGTTTAGTGTTGATGGAACATATATTCTCAAGATGGAATTCATAGTCTCTTAACGAAGATATAAAATATTCCCTTGAGATAAGTTTAATGGGTTCAGTTATTCAGAGAGTTAGGCCTAACCACTTTGGTAAGAAATTACTAAAGTATATATTTATGAAATTGGATTTCATAAATATATAATGAATAACTTTAAAGGATTAAACCGGGTACTCAAGGATTAAGATGTAGTAATTCACAAAGTGGCAGTCTACATTTATGACTTTGTATTATTACGAATATTTTATGAAGTGGTTGCATGTATAATAAAGTCTTGGGATTTAATGTATTAATAAGGCATAGAGTGCAATTATATTTATATAGTGGTATTAAATATAATTAATGGTAACTTTGGACTTATCAAGAGTTGACAGAAAAGCCCAAGGCCCATTGGAGCTAGTGTCTTATTTGTTCCCTTTTGGTCCCACTCCAAGCCACATACTAGAGCCCAATTGGGAACGCCCAAAAGGCTAGCCCAATTAGATAATCAATCATAAAGGAGAGAAACATACAAAATTTTGTAAGAGAACATTAAATGGTATGTAAGTGAGAGTGAGACATTCTTTCATTCTCTCTAGAACAAAAACTAATTGAGAGACCACACATCTTGGGTGTTAATGGAATTGGAGTGAAGACTAAAAGTGTTCCCGAGTACTTCTAATCTTTGGTTTTGAAACTCACCACACCAAGGTACACTCTCTTGTTCTTATATTCTGAAATTTACATAGTACATGTTATCAATTGCAAATGAAGTAGAACCGTTAATTTTTCACTGCGTATATTTTGTATGCGATACAAACATCTATTTTTCCAACAATTGGTATCAAAGCGGTCTTCAATTCCAATATGTATAACATGTTTTGTGAGTTTTAGAATTAGAGATTATAGTTTCATGATGATAGAAGATTATATATGCATTTAATTTTTTGCATGGTTATTGAAACTATGAATTGATGAAAACTGATATTGATGTAATGATGTTGTTTAAATTTGAATTTAATTATGTTAAATTGATCTTTAAGGCTATAGCATCAATGAAATTCTGTTTTGATATCAATTTCCATCTATTATGTACATATGGTGGTTGTTTGTTCTTAAAAAAACCGTTGAAAACTATTAATATTTGAACTTGAAAAACTAAAAACACGGGTGTTTCACGGGTAAGATTCCCGCGAAGTTACTCGAGAAAAATGCCATTGAAGCACAAAAATTTTTGCGGTTAAGCTTTACTCGTGAGATACCCGCGAGACAGTAGCAAAGTTTCTACCTGAATTTTTTGTGTTTTCAATTTTTTGCTTAACTTGTTTTTGCGGGAAGCACTTAGTCATGAGATACCCGCGAAAACTTGGAATTTAGAGTTTTTCAAAATGTTTTCAATTGTATAAAGTACAAGGCTGTGTAATTAGTTTACACATGTTATATAATTAAAAACCTTTAATTTAAAACATCTAGTGGGAGAGAGATACAATGGTTGGATCTCACGGCCTCCATTGTCGGTTCATAGTAGTGTGAAATATATACTTTGTGTTTGCTTCAAGCATAGTATTCCTTGCAGAGAGTATTTATTTTATGGTCCTACAACATTGAACTTCTTGGTTTATACTGGTTTGATCAAACACCTTGTCTTAGCCTCGAGCTTTGCATTCCATGCGGAGGGTGTTTTGATTATGGTACTACAAAATAAATCTGTTAAGGGGATGAAATGTGGCTACACATGATTCTAGACAATGGTATACACTAAACTAAATATTATAGTATCCTCTATGCTGAGTTCTTACTATTATCATTTAGAGGCCAAATGTATAACGGCATATTATTAGTGTTTGATAAGAGTTATCATGATAGCACTAATAATGAGAACAGTTCTCAATCGATCATAGTATTTAATGTTCACTCTATGCTAAGGGATTTGAATATGGGATTGGGTTGTCGTTGCATATTTTGTATTATGGTTTTATTAAGGTTCCATACTATATGTTTATATGCTAAATTGATAATGTCTAGTTTACTTATTATATTCATGTTTATTATTTTCAGATTTGAACATGGCATCTTTTAGCCCACTTGTAACCATTCTTTATCAAAACAAACTGACTGGATCCAATTATGTTGACTGGAAAAGAAATTTGGACATAATTCTTACAGTTGAAGAGCACAAATATGTGCTTACTCAACCATGTCCTAGCTTTCCTTCATTAGATGCTCCTCTTGAGGAAAAATAGCGATATGATCGTTGGCAGAAATCTAATGAAATGGCCAAATGTTGTATCCTAGCATCCATCTCAAATGTTCTACAGCATCAAATGCAAGATGTAGAACTAGCTTCGAACATTATGCTAAGTCTCAAGGAGATGTTTGGTGAGCAAGGCCATTTTGCTAGGCAAGAAACCATGAGGCAAATTAATAACACCAAAATGGCTGAAGGTAGTTCAGTAAGAGAGCATTGTCTTACGGTGATCTCCAATCTGAATACACTAGAAGTTTTAGGTACTGATATTGATGGAGAATCCCAAGTGGATATGATACTCCATTCACTACCGGAATCATTCAAGGAATTCAGACTCAATTATAATATGAACAAAAAGATTTATTCTTTGTCTGAATTAATGAATGAGTTGGTAGCGGTGGAAGGCATTCTTGGTACTTCTAGTGTTGAAGCCAATGTGGGTGAAGCTTCTACTTCTCAACCTAAGTTGAATGGCAAGGGTAAGAAGAAGAAGAAGAAGGACTTCACCAAGCAAGAGGGTAAACAAATTGCCTTAGGAGTTGCCGACAAAGGAAAGAAGCTGAAAGGAAAGGGCTTACCATGACGTGTGAGCCACTTTTTCGTCTACTTAAGAAAGAAGTTCCCATAGTATGGAATATACAATGCCAAAAATCTTTTGAGAAGATTAAGAATTATCTGATGAAGCCACCAATACTGGTTCCACCAATACCTAAAAAGCCATTATTGTTGTCTCTCAGAACTACGAACACAGCAATGGGGCCTCTACTTGCTTAATACCTAGAGGAGTCTAGGAAAGAGGATGCAATCTACTACATCTGCAAGAAGATGTTACCTTATGAAGAAAAGTATTCTCCACTTGAGAAGACATGTGTAGCACTTGTATGGGCAACTCGCAAACTCAAACATTATAACCTTGCTTTCAAAGTCTTGTTGATTGCAAGAATGGACCCTTTGAAGTATTTGATGAAAAAGCCTATGCAATATGGAAATATGGCTAAATGGGTTTTGCTTTTGTCAAAATTTGATATTAAATATATGACTCAGAAATCTATGATAGGGACAGCGATTGCTGATCACTTAGCCCACTCTTCACCTAAAGAAGCTGAAGAGATCCAAGGAGACTTTTTGGATGAGGTTATCATGAGGATTGAGGCAAAATCATGGAAGACGTATTTTGATGGAGCAACTAATCAAAATGGAAGTGGCATTAGGGTTCTCTTAATTTCTCCAAAGAGGACACACATCCCATTCTCTAGTAGGCTCAACTTTCCTGCCACTAATGATGCCACTGAATATGAAGCTTGCATTATGGGGTTACGAGCAGTCCTGGGTCTTGGAGTAAAAGAGTTGGAAGTATATGGTGATTCAGCTTTGATAATTTCTCAGATTTAGAATAGATGGAAGACTAAGGAAGAAAGGCTGATGCCTTATCATGAATGTCTTCAGAAGTGGGAGTCAAAATTCAACAAGATCCAGTACCAATATGTGCCAAGGATGCTGAATCAGATCAGATGCTTTAGCAACAATGACCTCCATGATGGATGTACCTAAGAAAGATGAAGCTAGACCAATAGTAATGGAACAAAAAGATGAGCCAACTTATTGCATGTTAATAGAAAAATATGAGGAAAAGAATGGAGAAGGTGTCTGGCATTCAGACATATTACAATACCTCAAGGATGGGACATACCCAAAGTTTGCAGACAAGAATGATCAATTGACCATCAGAAGGTTGTCCACTAATTATATTATTTGTAGGGAGAGGCTTTAGAGAGGTTCATATGATGGAATTTACTTCCTTTGTGTGACCGCCAAGGAAGTACAGCAAATAATTGAAGAAGTCCATGAGTCCAGCTATGGGCCACATATGAATGCACACATGCTATCACAAAAGATAATGAGGCAAGGGTATTACTGGACTACCATGGAAGTCGACTACGCAACTCATGTTCGCAAGTGCCATCAATGTCAAGTCCATGGGGATCTGAAGCACATGCCACCTATTCCATTACACACTATGGCTTCACCTTGGCCGTTTTCTACATGGGGAATAGATATTTTTGGGAAGATTCACCTAACAACATCTAATGGCCATGAATTCATACTTGTTGCTATTGATTATTTCACTAAATCGGTAGAAACTGCCTCATACAAGGTTCTAAACTCAAAGAAAGTTGCTCAATTATTCAGACTAATATCATTTACAGATATGGGGTACCACATGAAATTATCTCCGACAATAGATTGCATTTCAAGGGAGAAACAGAGAAGCTGCTACGACAGTTCAATATTCAGCACCACAAATTCTCACCTTATCGTCCTCAGACTAATGGAGTAATTAAGGCTACAAATAAGAATATAGGGCAAATCTTGAAGAAGAGCACAAAGAATTACAAGGATTGGCATTTACAATTACCCTATGCACTTTCGGGGTATAGAACATCAATTCGATCTTCCACAAGAGCCACTCCTTATTCATTGGTGTATGGGATGGAAGCAGTCCTTCCAATTGAAATAGGTGTCCATTCACTGAGGACAGTACTGGAAAGTGAAATCCCTAAAGTAGATTGGTTGCAAAGCAGATATGACCAATTGTGCATGTTGGATGAGAAAAGACTCAAGGCCTTATACCACATTCAGGGTTATTAAAGGAGTTTTAGGAAAGCTTTCAACAAGAGGGTAAGAACCAAAGATTTGAAGTTAGAAGATTTAGTGCTGAAAGTGATCCGAGCCCCGATTCAAGAGACAAACGGGAAGTTCAAGCAAAATTGGGCAGGCCTATACATTATCAAGCAAATATACTCTAGGGGAGAAGTGAGGTTGATGGACTTAGATGCAAAACCTTTCACTGAGCCAACAAACATGGATCAATTGAAGAAATACCATATCCAAGGTAGTCTGAAAACACCACGTCTAAAGTAGTTGTAAATTATGTTATTCCCATTCATAGGTTCACAAAAAAAAAAAAGGAAAAAAAAAGGGTAGGTTGAAAACCTGAAAGGGCGATCTACGCAAAAGGAGGGTAAAAAAAAAAAAAAAGTGAGAGAGCTTGTTAGGTTGAAAACACGAAAGGGCAGCCTAGACAAAAATTAAGGCAGACAAAAAAATGAATAACGTGATGACCTGATCCTTCTGCCAAGGAGGTACATAGGCAATCATACATTGGTCCGGTCACAACTTCCCCAAACCTACCATTTACCCATTAAGCCAAAAAAAAAAAAAAGAAGCAATTTTTTTTTTCAAAACCTAACCATTCCATTAAATCATGCCATTACATAAAAAATGCAAAAATCAAACCATTGAAACCCAAACCCTAAACCAAGCCATAAAAAAATAAGATAAAATAAAAAACCAAAAATTAAAAACCTAAACCCTAAATAGAATCCTTAACCAGCAAGTCCTAAATAATTCCTGAACATAAGAGTTTCACATCAACTTTTAAGATAAAAATGTTTAAAGCCAAAAATAAGAAGGTCATTTTTGTCTTCAATCTTTTCTCTTTTGGTTGATCATTGATTTCCTCTATGCCAGGTATTTTGTCATCTTTGTCCCTTCTTTTAAATTCATAATTGTCATCATCATGCCTTTCTCAATTGTCCCTAAGACATTGTTTTCTCATAGCAACCATGCCAGCCTCCTTGTCAGCAACCTTGTCCACCAACCAGTTAGAGTATTCTGTAGTCACTCTATGAAAGTGAACCTTGACAAAAGATTGATCCACTCAGTCAGTCATCTCCAAACCTAACAACATGTTCCTTATAGAAGTAGGATTTGTGTCCATAGGAGTGAAAGGTTTTCTTCCTTTTCCACTAGGCATTCCTTGCTCATATTGGAACTGCCTCAAGAGCCTATATGCCTTATTGAAATTTGCCCTCCTTAATCCAACTATGAAGATGTGATCTGATCCTAGAGACTGCAGTAGAGGGGGTGGACACTTCCACCAATAATAATTCCTTCGAATTGAGGCACTGGATTTCTTGTTCAGAAATTTCACCCAATCGCTTTCAGTTTGACACTCAATTTTGATGACAGTCTTACGAAGAAAACTGCCAGGACCATAATTATCAATTGTAGGCCTGTCAATCATATCCAGTCTTTCCATCAACCATATCTGCAAAGTCAAGGGACTCCCAAGAAAGTTTTGTGACTCTCCACCATGAAATATAGAGTCCAATCCTAGAAGAGTTTTTGCTAGGATCAAAGAAACAGGATTATCACCATCCTTAATTTGACTCACAACACTTATGGCTTGAGCATCTATAAAACCATGCCTTCCAGAGCAAAGCAAAAATTTTCCCACGAAGCAAAAGAGCCAAGCCAAAGTTTTTCTGCATGTTGCCAGTCACTCTATAAGTACATTTGTTAATCAATCTTGAAAGAATTACACGAAGATCCACCATATGTCCTTCAATCATTCTACTAGTAATTGAAGTAGGAAGACCTAGATCGTCAGACAAAAATTCCCTATGCTTGGGATCACAAGAAGCTACTACGGATTTCTTACTAGGATCATAACCCAGAATAGCTAAAAATTCTTCAATTATGGGATAGAGTTTAGCAGTTTTAAACCGAAACACATGATCTTCAAGATCCCAGAACTTCACAACAGCACTAAGGAAGTCCCACTTGATCTTGACGTTCCTCAAAGGCTTGATTCCCTCTAGTTTGTAGGCTGTAAAATTGGTCTTGGTACTAAAATCAAAGCTACGAACCCTTTTTTTGATATCATGAATGGTTGAATGAGAAGAATTTTGGTTGTTAGCCATGGATAACCCTTGCTTGTGATTATTGTGTCTTGCTAACCTTGGTGCAAAGATTTGTTTGCAGGATAGATGCTAAAATAAGCTACCTCAATCATTAACTAGGTTTAAATAAGTTTCAAGAGTGCTGACTAGGAAAGTGTCATGGTCATAAATGAAGGAAATATATTTCAAAAAACTCAAAAACGCATTGAAAAAGCACAAAGAGTTGGCCCACGGTGAGATGTGCCAGTCGACACCTCAAAGTGCCATTCGGCATTTTAAGAGTTCCGATTGGCACGCATCACCACCAAGGCTAACTTATCATGTTTTGTGTTTTCGGGCACTTTTCAAATCCCTGTTTGACTCTATTTAACACTTAGAAATATTTATTTGTTAAGCTGGGGCATTCAGACATGTCTTGTCCATTTGTAAAAAAGGTCACTTGCATCACTATTTTCAAAAGGAGAAAAAAAATTGATCAAATCAAGATTTTTCAAAGTCATGTGCTTATCTCTTGAACTAGGGGCATTCGGCCATGCCTTATCCCCTCTTTCTGGAATAAGTAAAAATTACTCATTCTTTTCAAAAAAGAAAAAAAAAAGAAAAAAAATTCTTTACAAAAATGAAAGGTCATCGTGCACAAGTCTTTAAACTAGGGGCATTTAGCCATGCCTCATTCATTTTCAAAAAAAGAGATCATCATCATCATCATCATTTTTCAAAAAAAATCAATCAAGATTTCAAAAAATCATGCATTCATTTCTAAACTAGGGGCATACAGCCATGCCTCTTCCATTTTGGGGAAAAAAAAATCATCTTTTCCTCAAAAGTCAAGATTTTCAAAAGTCATGCATCAATTTGCAAACTAGGGGCATTCGGCCATGCCTTATTCATTTTCTAAAAAAGGAAGATCATCATCATATTTTCAAAAAAAGAAAAAGAAAATCACCAATCAAGATTCCCAAAAGTCATGCTTTAATTTGCAAACTAGGGGCCTTCAGCTATGCCTCGTTTAAGTAAGATCACCCATGTCAAAACCTATCAGGTAAATTCAAACCTCTGCACCACAAAGCTTCATCAGGTAGACTCTAAACTTTTTTGAATCAAGCTTTTACAAAGATAAGTCCATACATATCAAAGTCATCAAATGCAAAGATCAAAGAGTGGTAGTTCATGAGTTATACAAATTAACTAAATCAACCCCTGTTTTTCTTGTAGGAAATCTTCAAAGGAAAAATATTCATAAATAAATCTTCAAATGGCAAATCTCCATGAATTAATCTTCAAAGGACACATCTCCATGAACAAATCTTCAAGAACAATTTCAAATTCCATCAAGATCGAGGTAGAGAAGCCCCTTGGTCGTCACAAACCAAGTTCCGAGGTAGAGAAGCCCTTTGGTTACCTTCCATTCAGATCGAGGTAGAGAAGCCCCATGGTTGCCGCAATTCAAGATTGAGATAGAGAAGCCTCTCAATCGCCCCAGGTTCCGAGGCAGAGAAGCCCCTTAGTTACCTTCCATTTAAATCGTGGTAGAGAACCCCATTGGTCACCGCAATTCAAGATTGAGATAGAGAAGCCTCTCAATTGCCCTAGGTTCCGAGGTAGAGAAGCCCCTTGGTTACCTTCCATCCAGATTGAGGTATAGAAGCCCCTTGGTTGCCACAATCCAAGTTCCAAGGTAGAGAAGCCCCTTGGTTACCTTCCATCTAGATCAAGGTAGAGAAGCCCTTTGGTCGCCACAATTCAAGTTCTGAGATAGAGAAGCCCCTTGGTTACTTTCCATCTAGATCGAGGTAGAGAAGCCCCTTGGTTGTCACAATTTAGGTTTCGAGGTAGAGAAGCCCCTTGGTTAACTTCCGTCCAAATCAAGTTAGAGAAGCCCCTTGGTCATCACAATTCAAGATAGATATAGAGAAGCCTCTCAATCACCACAGGTTCCAAGGTAAAGAAGCCCCTTGGATACCTTCCATTTAGATCAAGGTAGAGAGGCCCTTTGATTGACCACCCCAAATTCAGACTAAGATAGAGAAGCCTCTCGGTCAACCCAGATTTCAAGATTCACTTCAGGTTTATCAGTTATCAATTAGGTCAAGAATTCACAATTTTCATTTCTCAAAATAGCAAGACACTAGTTCTATGTTCTAAGGTTTGAGGTTTTAGGGCTAGGTAATCTTGGAAAAGTCAACCTTAATTAAATCATGGCTGCTAAAATCAGTGTCTTTATTTTACATTGACATTCGCTTCTGTCAATGAGGAGCATTCTGTAGACGCTCGATTTAGCACCCATAATTTAATCAAGGAAGATGGCTAGAATGACCAATCATATACCCGAAAAATCACAGTTGCAATACATTCATTAATTCATTCATTGCATAACATAAAAATGATCTTGTGATTCTAATGGTCATGATGGTATGCTCGGGTTCCAAATCGGACCGTCGGATTGAAAGATATCGCATGATCAAGTTTACACGGTCAACATGCATTTTGTTTAGGTGGAACCAACCACGCATGATTAATTTAAATCAATTTTGATTGGTTAAACAATTAAAATTAATTAAATAATTTTGTGATTAGTTGTTAGTTAGTGTCAAAAATAGACTTGCTTGCATGGGAATAAAGAGGATAATGAGATAACAATGAAATTGTAGATAATTAAGACTTTTTAGGATATTTATATACAAGATAATCATTACTATAAAGACCTGAATCATCAAGAAAAGGGGTTTAATTTTTAGAATACGGATTAAAAGCGTGTCTAAGTGCAAGTCCTGGCTCAAAAAAACTCAAAAAGGAGTCCAAAGTGGACCAAAACTCAAACGTGGGTCCGGCACCCAAGAGGGCCATTCGGCACCTTAGAGTGATGATCAGTACTTTTCAAGTGCCGATTGGCACAAATTCGAGGCCCAGCCCGAGGGCTTCTGGATTGAGATAAACCTTACCTTTTTCAATTTTTGAGAGATAAAGGAGCGTCCCAGTTCGTATTTTGATCATTTAGCTAATTTTTGAAGAATTCTCACCTTTGTAAATAGAGGATGCCTCTCAAAATGCAGCAGATGTTTTCACGCTTTCTGACCCCCTCTTTTTGGCTCTTCCCTTCTCTTCTTTTCCCCCTTACATTCAGGACGTTCTAGAGGCTTTTGCCTTAAGAATTTCTTTTCTGTAAGCGAAATGTTTTAGGCTTTAAAGAGTTGGATAAATTTCTTTGAATCATAAAATATCCTTTTACTAAGAAGAGCACGCTCATGCAAGAGGTAGTCTATTTCTTTTCCTTTTCTAATCTTTTCTATTAATTTTGTTTGATGATGCATGAATAGGTTTAAGATGTCTTATTAATTCTAGTTTTTAATACAATTGCCATGTTTGTTTGAATTTTTTTTTTCTTTAAATATGCTCTTAAATGATATGTTGTTATGATTTCTCTCTTGAATCTCAAAATCTACTAATGATCAAAGATCTCTTTAAACTAAAAATTGATTTAAATTTTTAAATCTGATTTTCAAAACTCAAAACAGTTTTGTATTTTCATTAAATATAGATCTGATTTTTTTCAAAACTCAAAACTGATCTGTATTTTCATTAAATACAGATCTGATTTTTTAAACACAAAATTGATCTGTAAATTCAGATCTGATTTTCAAAACTCAAAACAAGTCTGTATTTTCATTAAATATAGATCTGATTTTTTTCAAAACTCAAAACTAATCTGTATTTTCATTAAATACAGTTTTGATTTTTTAACCACAAAACTGATCTGTATTTTCATTAAACACAGATCTGATTTTTTTAACATACAAAACTGATCTGTATTTTCATTAAATACAAATATGATTTTTTTAAGAAAAGTTTTCTTTGTCATATAATTGCAGATTGTGAAATTTAAAAGAAGAAATTAAAAGTTAGGTTGAAGTTTTGTATATGTGATACATGTAAATTAAATTTATCTAAGGAGTATGAATCCTCTTCCAAAAAGTCTTTATTTTATGTCCAATAACAGATCTGATTTTTTTTAAAACCAAAAATCGTTTTATTTATTATAAAAAACAGATCTGATTTTTCTTAATAAAATCTTTTTCTTTTTAAATTTACACAAAAACGGATTTAACATTTTTTAACAGAAATCTAATTTCTTTATCTACATCAAAATGAATCTGATTTTTTTTCTACAAATCTAGATTTTTTTTTTTTGTTCATCTGCATAAAGACAGATATGATTTTTCTTTACAAATCTCAATTTTTTTAATTCACAAAACAGATCTAAATTTCTTAAAGAAGGGGATACATTCATAAGATAAATTTAGTTGAATTAATTTCAGTCAATGTTTGTCATGTATGTTGAACATATCATTCACATCATGCAAAAAAGGGTATATTGGTCATTAGAGTCTAGAAGACCAGACTCTGTCTAGGCAGAATGGGTGCCTAACAACTTCCCATTCCGTAACCTAGCCCCCAAACTTAGGAATTTTGGGTAGGTAGACTAGTGTCTTATTTCTTTTTATGTTTCATAGAGGGTAACTAGGAACTAAAGCTTTGTATTCTTTGACATAGATTGTAACTAGGACTCAAAGCATTGTAAGGTTTAATTTACCAAGTTTATATTTATCTTTATTCAATCAATGACAATGAAATATCTTAATCATGTATTTTGTATTTAGTTTTTTCTTATTTTTTGTATAAAAATATAAGTGGCAATTCCACACCACTTACCTAAAAAAGAGAGGTGCCCTTAAAAGCACCAAAAAATCTCTTTTTTGAGAGCACTATTGCGGTCTCTCACACTAGTAACCATTGTAGACATCGAAAATTCCAAAAATATTATCTTTTCTTAATGGGGCCACGAAAACATCTAGATTGACGTGGTGCAACCCGTTCAGGCATCAAAGCACTCGAAATGCGATATCTAGTCAAATTTACCAAAATACCCCTAGTCAGCCAGGGTTGACCACGAGTCAAAGTTGGGTCAAAAGCATCCCAAAACATCATTTTTCATGTTTCTACATCAAACCCAACCTACTCAGTGATTTTTGTCAACTTTGACCAAGTTTGACCCGAGGTTGACTCTAGGGCACTAGTTACCCTAATTTTGATCCAACCGTCAGAACATGTTGGGACCAGCACCATTGCAAAGATTATCAAATTCAATTTTCAACAACTATTCATAGGTCAAAATCAGAGTTAAAACGGTTGAGATATCTAGAAAACCATAAAAGTGCATTAGGATGCTTCCCGAGGCCGTAACTTTCGATCTGACCATAGGATTTTCAATTTCTTTACATCTAAAGCTTTCTAGGGATACTAAGATTAGCTCAATCTAAGTCTGGGAAGGCCTTCAAATATGCATCCAAATTTGAATCGAGATAAGACCAAAATTACTGATGTTAGCCAGCTGGCTAGTGGCCCTACAAGGTGCGCCGGTAGCTGAAAGGTCACTTTTTTTGCTATAAAAGCCTTCAAACCCCTCATTTTGCCTATAAAAAAAAAAAAAAGAATTCTGGGTAGTTTTTTGGCAGTTTCTCTCTCTTCTCTCTCTTATTTCTCTCCTAAACACGTCCAAACACATCCAAATACATTAAAACACCTTATAACACCTTAGATTCTCACCTTTTCTCTACAATCTTCAAGGTAGTGTTCTTGCACCTAATCTTCCTCTCCTTCGTGCCATACCTTGGATTTGAGGTTTAGGGGTTTGGATGTAGCTTTTTAGCAACAATCCACACCCCTTTCTCTTTATTGCTTTTCCTTGCTTTATTTGCTTAATAAAATGCTTTAATTGCTTTTCCTAGCATGTTTTAGCTTCCTAGCATGTTTTATTGCCTTCCTAGAATGTCTTTTTACTTTTGCCATGATTTACCGCTTTGATGTTGTTGGCCAAGCCTTCTTGGGCTAGTATATGTCTACTTTTCACGTTTGTGCTTAGATCCACATGTTTTTAGGCTCCTTGCCATGTTTGTGCTTAGATCTATGTTTGTATGCTTAGATCTACATGTTAGCGCTTAGATCTATGTTCATATGCTTAGATCTACATGTTAGTGCTTAGATCTATGTTCATACACTTAGATATATGTGTTTATGTGCTTCATACCATGCTTGTGTGCTTCGATCTATGTTAGTTGCTATGCCATGTGCTACTTTAGCCCTTTTTGTCCTTTGATATCTCTCTTTCTTGCTTTTAGGCCCTTCCAGTGGAGTAAAGATCTAGATCCAATGGTCTAGGCCTACATTTGCACACCTAGGCCTATATCAAAAGGTTTGGACCATTTCCTTTTTCATGTCTATGTTTCCTTGCTTGCTTCTATGCTTTATATCCATGTTAGCCTCTCTAGATCTAGGCTTTGCCATGCTTTGCACCCTTCGTGGATTCGTGCTTGTGTGGTTACATCCGTCCATCGAGTTTGTTTGGATGTAACCACTTGTGAGATACACCCCCGTGGTGTTGGTGTGCTTGATTCACACCTTTTTCCACTCCGTGAGATGTTGATATGCTTGCCTTGCTTTTGCGCCACCCGTTTGGCTTTCTTTGCTTCTTTGCATCTTTGCACGCTTGCGTACATGTTCATGCATGAGTCTGTGTCTTGTTTGTATTCCAATCCAATGGGCCTACGGACACTCAATCCAAACCTACATTTGTCCTTCTAAGACAAATCCTTTTGTTTAATAACATGCTTGTTTGCTTCTTCGTGTGCTTCACATGTTTGTATGCCCCCGTTTGGCATCTTTTGCAAGCTTGCCTTCTAGCATGCTCATCTTATCATTTGTTTCTTTGCTTGTCTGCTGGCATGTTTCCTTTGTCTTTGCATGTACACACATGGAGTGAGGATGCTTGGAGCAAGAGTGTGACCTCCTAGGCGTGATCAAAAAGGGCAAAAATGCAAGCAAGAGGATGCAAGCCCACAAAGGGCAATGTTCAATAGATTAGAGACCTAGCCTCCTTAAGTGGTTATGTCCTTCTATCTCCCTCTCTAAGTCTCTTCTCTAGAGCATGTGTTTGGGTTCCCCTCTCCATGTACCCCCTTTTTATTTTCTTGGTCTTTGCTTGGGCCGTGTTCCCTGGGTATGGCAATATCCGTTTTTGTATTTCCTGTACCTTGTTGGGCCATACCCTTGGAATGTTGGCAATGTCTAGTTTACTTTCCCGATCTGTGTGATAGCATTGTGCATGATGCATGTTATATATATATATATATATCTGCCTGCGTGTGTGTGGGTGATTGTGCACTTTGTATGATGGACTCTTGTGGCTATGTGAGTGACCCTCTCTAGTCATGAGAGCTCTTGACCTTGTAGTATAGGTATGTGCTTAAGGCGATTGTCGCAGGTGCTTATTCATGCTATACAATGTGCACAATCATCGTGGTTTGATTGTTTTGATCCATGTCACCAAGTGACATTGGTTTCCCTATGTATTCAATGCGTATCAACATGTTCTAACACATTGGAGGGCATTGACTCGTCACAATGCGAGCATCTCGATACACGCCGTACACATAGACGCGAAATAGTACCAGTACGCCGTAGCGCACCGAACGTGAAACTTTGCTAGATTTTCGTCGTGAAAATGGGGCATCCCCATTGCCATATTCTCACGTCGAAATTTTGGTGAGAATAGCGTTTGGTGTGCTATGACACAGCTAAGGCGAAGCGCTGCCGGATTTCCGCCACGAAAATAAAGAGAAATGCTGCCGGATTTTCACTGTGGAAATCTAGCAACGACTTCAAACATACTTGGAAAGCATCGATCGGGACCACACTCATTCCAAAACCAAACCTCAAAGTCCAACACATTTAAAGCCCCGAAAGCTAATGCGAATTGCTTGTTTTCAATTGCCAATGTTCAAAAATTATGATTTTACCAGAACAAAGGACTATCTTCGAATAGCAGTTGTGGGGTGCCTAACACCTTTCCCACATGAACCAGACTTCCGAACTCAAGGACAAGATTTTTTTCCCATCCATTTTAGATTAGGAAAAATGAGATTTTTCTTAGCCTAGGATCGGTAATAAAATCAAATAGAATCAAGTGACCAATCACACCTTAGAAAAAACTCAATGATTGGTAGCGACTTCACTTACCCTTGTTAATTTCCTTAAAATTGACTCAAATTCCAATCACACACCCGAGGTATGACACACCTCCATATGATTCTCACACCAAGAGATATAGAAAAGCGACCGAGCATCGTTGTTATAGGTGGTCGAGCAGCCACAAGGCGTTGACAACCATGGATCACTGTCTTCCTTAGATTTTGGTACCCAGTGGTGAACCCACCAACTCATAGCCCAAAGTCACTTAATCATTCCTTATTGACTGTAAAGGATAAACCATGTCGTTTGGACCAACAAAAATTTCATTACGTTACAAGTTGGGAGGTGTAATGTTCCAATTATGAGAAACAACAAAACAACAAACCCACCCTACAATGTAATGTCATAGAACCTGTCCTTAGGTTAGTCTAAGTAAATGATGCATTGCATCCTGTGTGTGTTTGTTTTAATTGCTTGAAAGATTGAAAAATATGGGGTCATAACTTTGATGGAGCCAACCTACCTTTTCTTAAGGGAGAATCTGGTCAAGATTAGAGGGAGGACTTGAAAGAGAATAGAAGAGCAATAGCCAAGGGAGTTCTAGTTCTAGGTCTATTACAGTACTGAAACCACTATGCATAGAAGGCACTCTACAGCTCCAACACTGCAACCCAATGTTTGATTCACAAGATAGCCCAAACGACAAAAATCAAAAGACTCTATCACTATGGCAAAAGGAGATGAGCATCAGAAAGCTGAAGAAAAAATGAGCACCCAAGAGCTACTGAATACAATGGTAACTAGCCAAATCCAATTAAGGGAGGATATGAATCTCATGGTGCAACAATTCCAGAATATGAAGAATGGCCAAGAAGGACATAATTCTGATGAAACTTCCCCCATCATAGAACATGGAAAGAGGATTAATGAAAAGATGAACAAGATGGAAGAAATGATCAAGAGGTTAAGGAGGCTAGATGATCTCATAGACTATTAATCACTGTCTCTCTTTCCAAATGTGAGGCTACCTCCTAAGTTCAAGATGCCAGTCTTGGAAAAATTTGATGGCACTAGTTGCTCCAAGTCCCACCTGAAGAAGTACATGAGGGCCATACAGCCCTTATGAGCTACACTAAAGAGATGTTAGCCCAAATGTTCCTAAATACTTTGAGCGGAGCTGCCATCAGATGGTTCCTTAATGTGGAAGATAATAGAACTCGGAATTGTAAGGAGTTCCACAATCAATACAAGTACAACATAGAGGTTGATGTGACGAGAAGGGACCATGCGACTGCCAAGCAAGAACCTAAGGAGTCATTCTCAGCCTTCATAACTAAATGGAGGTCTAAAGCTGTGTAGATGATGAATAGACCTAATGAGGAGGAACAGTTGACAATGGTTGTAAAGAATTTGTTGCATGTATATCATAAGTACTTATTTTCTCAATATTTTCCAAATTTTAAGGCCCTGATAGCAGCTGGTACTCAAATTGTAGATGCTATAAATAGTGGGACTATAAAAAATAAAGAAACACCTAAATTTAAAAGGAATTTTGGACCTTCCAGCTCTAAAATTGCAAAGGTATCCAACATATATAAAACTGATCCATACCAACTCATTGCCCTAGTGCAAGTATCACAAGGATTGCCTCCTAGACCTAGGAGAGAATTCCATGAACTTTATATGCCATTAAGTCAGGTGTTTGAAAAGTTGAAAGAAAAAGGGTCATTAAAACCCATGGACCCAAGACTAGTCCCAAACCCCCTACCTGCTAAATTTGATGAGAACAAGAGGTGTGCCTACCATCAAGGCACAAGACATGACACTGATAAGTCATTAAAACCCATAGACCCAAGACTAGTCCCAAACCCCCTACCTGCTAAATTTAATGAGAACAAGAGGTGTGCCTACCATCAAGGCATAGGACATGACACTGATAAGTGTTTTAAACTTCGCCATGCAATTCAAGATTTAATAGACAATAAAGTGACTGCACTGCCTACAAGGCCTAATATCACCAGCAATCCCTTTCCTAATTATAATTTTGGGAGGGGATAAAGGATTAATTGTTTTTTTCCTAAAAAAGAAGAGGAAAAAAACCCATCTAATTTGATCTACAACAATTCGGAAAGAATTAATAGGTATCTCATCTACAATAGGATATGACATATGGAATGAAGATAGTTTGGAAATCTCAAATCATTCAACACCCATTTATGGGGGGAGACACTTCAAACCCTACTCAGAGGACTCAACACCCACATATGGGGGAAGACACTTTAAACCCCAAGATACTAAACCAAAAGACCCAAAAAAAATTTCCCACATCATAAAGGGAGGGGGGGGGAGACACTTCAAACCCTCACATTAGAAACAGACAACCCAATAGAAGCTCTAAACAAGGAAACACAACCAACACCTAATGAAGATGATGAAGTTCTTAAGTAGCTACAGAAGACCCAAGCAAACATATCTTTATGGGGCTTGCTCATGACCTTGTACAAACACCACCAGAATTTGGTGGATCTTCTCATTTAAATCCAAGTCTCCACAACCATCACTTTACATGATTTGAATGCCATGATTGGAACCATAAGTAGAGAGCTTACGATTTCCTATTTTGACAAGGATTTGACTAAAAGGGGAAGTGCCATAATAATCCATTGCATATTACTATAAATGCCAAGGGAAAGAGGATACCAATGATCTTGATTGATGATTGAAGCACTTAGAATGTGTGCCCATTGAAAACCATAAGCTGTCTAGGTCTGTGTGTTGAAGATTTTGTGCCATTTGATCAACATGTGAGAGCATATGACAACTGTAGAAAGGAAATATTGGGAACAGTGACACTTGAGCTCACCATAGGGCCTATAGTTTAGAAAGTATAATTTCAAGTGCTGAACATAACTTCATGTTTTAATATGCTTCTTGGGCAACCATGGATTCATGATACAGAAGTTGTGCCTTCATCTTTATACCAGAAGGTTCGATTTCAACATGAAGGAGCTATAGTCACCATATATGGGGACACTCTAAGTCTTCCAAAGCCTATCTTTGGTATCCAATCTAAAAAGGAACTAGTGACCTTGGATGGTTTTGAAATCGAAAAGCTCGATTTCGAGAGAGAGACTAAAAAATTTGAAAAGATTCCTATGGATTTTGACCCTTACAACAACAACAATGTTGTAGCCATGATGAGAAGGATAAGCTATAAGCTAAGGAAATACCATGAAAGGGGCAGCAGTCAGGGCCCCAACAATTGCCACAGCTACACAGCCCTTTGGGTTAGGCTATAGCCCTACAAATGAAGACTTGCTTGAAATGGAATTGAAGAAGACAGCTTGTGCAAAAGCTAAGGCAAAGGGGTTTCCTAGCCCTCTGGAGCCTTTAAGGCCATACACTCCTACACTAAATAGGAAGTTTATCAAAGCTGGAGATTGCAAGCGTTATTGGGGGTTTCCTGAACCAAGAAATGATCTGAAGTTGAAAAAGATGTTTCCTAAAGTTGAATTATTCCTTGATTACGACATAAAGCTCCCTGAAGAAGTGGAAAGGAACACAAATTGGGTCCCATCTGACTCGGCAGATTATATGGACCCAGATTTATGACTATTTTATTGGGGAATGCTATTTTCAACATAGAAGAGGAAGAATATTGGGAACCCTATCAACATGGGTTGAATGATCTAGGTAAAGGAGGAATGGATGATGAAGATGATAAAGAGGGAGAAGCTCCTAGTGATGATAATGATAGTGAAGAAAGTGACAGTAAAGACAATGATAGTGAAGAAAGTGACAGTGAAGCAAATGACAGTCAAGACAATGATAGTAAAGACAATAGTGATGATAGATGAGAAGCCCCTAGCGATGAAAATAAAGATGGTGAAAGTGAGAATGGAGAAGCCTTTAATGAAGAAAATTACTATGAAGGAGGGGACTATTATGATGAAGACATAAAAGATGGTGAAGAAGCTGTAAGGGGAGATTATGATGAATACCCTTATAGACATCCTTTAGATTGGAGTCGCATTACAGATGTCAGTCCAAAATCAAGTCCTCGCTATGATTAGTATGGTCATGGGATTTCCAAACTTGGTTCATTCCATAACTTAGAGTTTGGCTAATGAAGAAGATGATATAGATGCGCGACTAGCGTTGCTTGACAGGAATCTAATGATCCATAGCTTTAGTAATTTGACCATAGAGGGTCTTGAGGAAGATGATGAGTGAAGGGGATGCAAAGAGTCAGAGTACTTACTCCAATATGTTTGCCCAAATACTCAAAGGAGGCATGATTTATTTGAAGAGTGGATGGACAGCCTAGAACGATTAGAGAATTATGTATTTGATATGGCCACAAATATGGATGTTGATGGAGAAGGTCAAGAATACATGAATGAAGACCCTAGAGTGCTGATGCTGAAAGAAGAAGGAACCCACTAGAAGCTAGCTGCCATCACCAAGGCCACAACTAAGTTGATGAACTAGGTATGGAAAGGAGCCGCCCACCCTATGGAAGACCCTCTAGAGAAGACCAATACTACCAAGCCATTTACCCCTACTAAAAGCATAATTTTTGTCCCCATTGAATTGGTTTCTGCTAATATTGCTATTCCTGTTGAGTCTGTCTTTGATCATATGTCTATTCTTATAGAGTTAGTCACTATTGAGTTTGTCAAAAATTCTATCCCCCATGAAATAATTTATGATTAAGCTTATTTGTTGGCCTTGAATATTTTTATTTCGAAAATTAGTAAAGAAACTCTTTATAGTGAGGAATTAAAACAAAGGCACTTAAAACCCATAAAAGAGGAAACTCAGTCTATTAACTTGGGAACCGATGATGAACCTAAGATGGTCCAAATTGGCAACACCTTAAATTCCTCTAAAAATGAGGTATTGGTTACATTGCTGAAAGAATTCACAGAGGTGTTTGCATGGTCATAGAAAGAAATGTCAGGAATTGATACAGATATAGTGCAACATTGCATTCCTACAGATCCAATCATGAAGCCGATCAAGCAGAAGCTGGGAAGGATGAAGCCAGAATGGACTCTCAAGATCAAGCAAGAGGTTGAAAAACAATACAATGCAGGATTTTTTAAAGTTGTTAACTACCCAGAATGGTTAGCCAACGTAGTCCTTATGCTGAAGAAAGACAGGAAAGTGAGGATGTGTGTAGATTTCAAGGATCTTAATAAAGCTAGCCCCAATATCAATCACACTGCTATCTCTATCTCTTCTCTTGGATTTACTATTGACATCCTCTTGCTTGTCCTTGCCATCACCTAGAAACCCTTCCCTCAGAAAACCATGTCGATTTCCCTATCCACAATCCAATCCACCAACCAGTTGGAATATTAAACTGTCATCTTATTGAAGTGAACCTTAACAAAAGATTGGTACATTCGGTTAGCCATGTCTAAACCTAGCAGCATATTCGTTACTGAGGTAGGAGTGGTGTCTACAGGGACAAAAGGTTTTCTTCGTCTACCACCAGACATTCCTTGGTCATATATGTATTATCTCAAGAGTCTGTCAACCTTGTAGAAAGTAGCCTTCCTTAAGCCAACCAAGAAGATATGATCTGATCCAGGAAATCGCAGTAGAGGGGGTGGACACTTCCACCAATAACAGTTCCAACGAATTGAAAGGCTTGATTTCTTTTTGAAATATTTAACCCAATCTTTTTCAATCTGACATTTGGTCTTGATAACAGTCCTACTAAGGAAATTACTAGGACCATAATTAGAAGAAGTAGGAGTGGCTATCATGTCCATTCTCTCCTTCTGCTTTTTGTTTCATCAGTTTTAATGTTATTGGGATGACAGATGTTTTGTCTTATAGGCCATGGTTCACATGAAGGCCTTGTAGGTCAAAGGGGCTAAGAGCAAAGAGTTACTGGCTCGTCAGCAGAAACGCATCAAGAATGTGACTGACGGGCTGGAGCAGTATAAGGACGCCTGCCGTACTCTGAACGGGGAGGTAAGGGACTTGAAGGTCAAGCCCGAGGAGGGAAACCTTCTGGTGGAAAAAGAGCGGGAGGTGCGGGTGACCACAGAAAAAGAGCTGACGGCTCTTCTGGGCCAGGTGGAGACAGCCAAAGCCGATGCCGTGGCTGAATTCAAGACATCGCAGACGTTCATTGATTCCCACGCCGAGTATTACGGTGACGGGTTCGAAGACTATCTTAAGCAGATCAAGTTTCTTCACCCTCACCTTGACTTGTCAAAGGTGTCAATGGACGACCCCCTGCCGTCGACGCCCGAGGGCTAGACTGTCTTGGTGGACGATGATGACCTAAGTGAGTCTGGGACGCATCCAAAAGGTGACAGCGTCGTCCTCGCTCAACCTGCCTAGGATAGATCCGTCGCTCTAACTATCCCGTCATCTGATCCTCCCAGTTTTGAAGGTTTTCCTGCCGGCGAGGCCCAAGACCCCCTCAAGGATGACGAGGTCATGCTAGATGCTCCGGCTTTCTGAATTTTTTAATTCTTTGTAAAAAATTTTCTTTGGACATGGTGCCCCGTCGTTTTGAGGGCTTTATTTGTAAAAACAATTCTTATGATATAATGTTTTATTTTCGCCATTTGTAGCGTCTTGCCTGTTTTTTCTTGAATTTTGTGGATGATTTCCTTTTCTTGCTGAGCCTGTCTACTTTTATTATTTTGTGGTAGTTCCGTTTTGGACTTTTAATGTTTTTAGGATGAAGTCGTTTCCTTCTGATGAGGTCGTCAGCCTTGAGCACCCTTTATGTGTGTTGAAGTTAATTTTAGAGTGAGGTCATCAGCTTGGGACTAACCCTCAATGCATTTTGAAGTTAACAACCTTAGAGTGAGGTTGTCAGCTTGGGACAAACCCTCATTGTATTTTGAAGTTAACTTTAAAGTGAGGTCGTCAGCTTGGGATTAACCCTCAATGCATTTTGAAGTTAACAACCTTAGAGTGAGGTCGTCAGCTTGGGACAAACCCTCATTGTATTTTGAAGTTAACTTTAAAGTGAGGTCGTCAGCTTGGGACTAACCTTCAATGTATTTTGAAGTTAACAACTTTAAAGTGAGGTCGTCAGCTTAGGACTAACCCTCAATGTATTTGTAGTTAACAACTTTAGAGTGAGGTCGTCAACTTTTATGCTTTAACTGGCATTATGCCTTGTAGCCTTAGGATGGAGTCGTTGGCTTTTGAGCCGTCAGCCTCTATGCTTGACTGGCTTTTATGCCTTGCGTATCCTTTTAGGATAGAGTCGTTGGCTTTTAAGCCGTCAGCATTAATGCTTGATCGGCTTTTATGCCTTGCGTATCCTTTTAGGATAGAGTCGTCAGCTTTTAAGCCATCAGCTTTAATGCTTGACCAGCTTTGATGCCTTGCGTATCCTTTTAGGATAGAGTCGTCAGCTTTTAAGCCGTCAGCTTTAATGCTTAACCGGCTTTTATGCCTTGCGTATCTTTTTAGGATAGAGTCATCCGCTTTTAAGCCGTTAGCTTTAATGCTTGACCGGCTTTTATGCCTTGTGTATCCTTTTAGGATAGAGTCGTCAGCTTTAAAGCCGTCAGCTTTAATGCTTGACCGGCTTTTATGCCTTACGTATCCTTTTAGGATAGAGTCGTCAGCTTTAATGCTTGAGCAGCTTTTACGTTTAACACTTGGCAAAGTATAGAGACTTGAATAAACATCTGAATCTTGCATTGCTTCAAGGAAGGAGGAAACATGCCCTTTGTGTTCCCAGAATACATTAAGTCCCCAAAATACATTAAGGAAGGAGGAAACATGCTTTTAATGCCATTCTTTTTCACTGGTAGTACTTTCGTAGATGCTCAGCATTCCATGGATGGTGTAGCTTCTGTCCTTCCAGCGTTTCTAGGTGGTAGGTGCCTTTTCTTTGCCATGACGTGACTTGGTAAGGTCTTTCCCAGTTGGGGCCAAGCTTCCCCTGGGCGGGGTCTCTAGTAGTGCCCATGATCTTTCTCAGAACAAGATCTCCGACCTGAAAGTCTCTGTGTTTGACTCAGGAGTTATAGTGTTTAGCCATGCAATCTTGATACCGTGCGAGCCTTTGTTCTGCTACTGCCCTGACTTCGTCGATTAGGTTGAGTTGTAGACGCATGGCCTCGTCATTCCTACTCTCATCGTGGGTGTTCACCCTGTAGTTTGTGAGTCCAACCTCGGCCAGGATGACCGCCTCACTTCCGTAAGTTAGTCGGAATGGCGTTTCTCCTGTAGGGGTCCTTGCTGTTGTCCTGTATGCCCATAGTACGCTAGGTAGTTCTTCAAGCCATATCCCCTTTTCCCCCTCGAGCCGAGTCTTGATAATCTTAAGCAAGGATCGGTTCGTTACTTCTACTTGGCCATTGGCCTAAGGGTGGGCGGGGGAGGAGTAATGATTCTTGATTCCTAGTTGTGAGCAGAACTCTCGAAAGGGGCCGTTGTCGAATTGCTTCCCGTTGTCCGAGATCAAGACTCTAGGAATCCCAATGGACCTCCAGACGAAGTTTCGTATGTTTTTCTCTGTGAAAGTAGCCAAAGCTTCAGCTTCTACCCATTTTGTGAAGTAGTCTATGCTTACTACCAAGAACTTTAGCTGTCGCATAGCTATTGGGAATGGCCCCATTATATCCAGTCCCCATTGAGCGAACTGCCACGGGGCTATTATGGGGGTCAGCTCTTCGGACGACTGCCGAATGATGTTGTTAAACCTCTGGCACTTGTCACAGATTCTGACATACGCTTGGGTGTCCTTTTGCATCGTGGGCCAGTAGTACCCCACTCGGACTAGCTTGTGTGCTAATGATCGCGCCCTCAAGTGGTTTCCATATATTCCCTCATGGACTTCCCTCATGACATAGTCCGCTTCCTCGGGACCTAAGCACCTTAGGTATGGGCGAGAGAAACTCCTTTTGTACAGGACGTCCTTTATCAATACGAACCTTGCCGCGTGGACCTTCAGCCTTCTGGCAACCTCTTTCTCGTTCGGTAGGGTGCCGTCCTTCAAATAAGAGACTATCGGCGTGGTCCAATTACTTTCGGAACCGATTTCTTGCACATTGACAGAGTCTATTAGTGGAGAAACCTAAACAAAAGAGAGCACGTTGTCGGGGGTGGTCATGTGCTCTGATGAGGCGGCTTTGGCAAGGCGGTCGGCTTGCTCGTTTTCTTCTCTGGGGATCTGGATTATTTCTACCTTCAGCTCATCCACCCTTCTCTTCGCTTGACTGAGATATCTTCTCATCTTGTCTCCTCTACACTTGTAGTCTCCGTTTACTTGGTTAACGACGACCTAGGAGTCGTAGTAGACTACTACTTTTGTGGCCCCTGCTGCTTTGGCGAGATCGATCTCGGTTATCAAGGCTTCATACTCCGCTTCATTATTGGTGGTGGGGAAGTCGAGGCAGATCATGCACTCGATCCGGTCTCCCTCAGGGGAGTGAAGTACGACACCCACTCCTCCAGCCTGCCTATTCGACGATCCATCTGTATGCACATTCCATGGAGGGCATTCGTTTGCCCCCTGGTCCTCTTCGCTGGTGAATTCGGCTATGAAGTCGGCAACGGCCTGTCCTTTGATGGCGGTACATGGGCGGTATTAGATGTCAAACTCAATCAACTCTATCGCCCATAAGGCCAGGCGACCAGCGGCTTCGGGGTTATACATCGCCCCCCGTAAGGGCTTGTCGGTCAAAACGACTATCATATGAGCTTGGAAGTTTGATTTAAGCTTGCGGGCTGCCGTAATCAAGGCGAAAGCGAGCTTTTCCATGGGTGGATATCTTTCCTCTGCTTCGCGAAATGCCCGGCTGGCGTAGTACACTGGTTTCTTGACCTTGTCTTCCTCTCTAACTAGGGCCGCACTGACAGCTGCTGGGGACACGGCCAGGTAAAGAAAAAGCTCCTCCCCTAGTCGTGAAGGGCTCAGCAATGGAGGTGAAGAAAGATAGGTCTTCAGTTCCTCGAACGCTCTTTGGCATTCGTCTGTCCACTCAAAAGTTTTCTTCAGCGTGCAAAAGAAGGGTAGGTATTTGTCCGTCGCTCTTGACACGAACCTGTTCAGGGCGGCCACCTTTCCGTTTAAGCTTTGTACCTCTTTCGCGTTTTTCGGGGGGGCCATCTTCATTATGGCTCGGATCTTGTCTGGGTTGGCCTCGATGCCTCTTTGAGACACCATGAAGCTGAGGAACTTCCCTGCTGTTACTCTGAATGCGCATTTCGACGGGTTGAGCTTCTTGTCATAGGAGCGGAGGGTGCTTAATGTTTCCTCGAGATCCTTCAAATGATCCTCCTCCCTTCGGTTTTTTACTAACATGTCGTCGACTTATACCTGGACATTTCTCCCTATTTGGTCGGTGAACATCTTGTTCATGAGTCTTTGATATGTGGTGCCCATATTTTTTAGTCCGAACGGCATCATCTTGTAGTAGAAAAGACCCTGACTGGTGACGAATGAGGTCTTCTCTTGATCTGCCTCGTCCATCCGGATCTGGTTGTATCCTGGAAAGGCATCCATAAAGCTCAGCAGCTGGTGCCAGGCCGTAGAATCCACCAGTGTATCGACTCGAGGGAGGGGGTAGCTATCCTTAGGGCATGCCTTGTTCAGGTCCGTGAAGTTTACACACATTCGCCACTTCCCGCTAGCTTTCTTGACCATCACTACATTAGCTAGCCAATCGGGATAGTATACTTCCCGGATGAAGCCCGCCTCTTATAATTTTCTGACTTCTTCTGCTACTACTTGGTCCTGCTCTGAGGCGAACATCCGCTTCTTCTGCCGGACGGGTCGAAAGGTGGGCGATACGTTCAGCCTATGCACTATGACTGAAGGGTCAATTCCCGGCATGTCTTTATGGCTCCAGGTAAACACATCTTGGTTTTCCTTGAGGAAGGCCACGAGCGCTTGGCAAGCCTCAGGTCTGGTGAGAGTGCCAATCTTGGTGGTCCTGTCTGGCCTAGATTCGTCGAGGGCTATCTCTTCGAGCTCCTCTACGAGTTCTGCCCCTGCAGGCTGCTCTATGTTCATTGCTTGTAAGGGGCTGTTCATTTCCACCATCGTGACGTAGCATTCCCGTGCGGCCACTTGGTCTCCCCGCAGCTCCCCCACTCCGTGCTCAATGGGGAACTTAACCATCAGGTGGTAGGTCGAAGTCACAGCTTTCTATACATTGAGGGTGGGCCGCCCTACGATGGCGTTATAGGTGGAAGAGCAGTCGACGACGAGGAAGGTAACGTCCCTAGTGGCCTGCCGGGGATATTCCCAGATTGTGACCAGCAAGGTGATCGCGCCGAGAGGGTTGACTCTTGTTCCTCCGAACCTGATGAGTGGAGCGTCGGTGGGGACTAGGCATTCCCTGTCGATCTGCATCTGCTGGAATGCCGAGTAGTAAAGAATGTCTACAAAGCTTCCATTGTCGATCAAGACCCGATACGTGTTATAGTCCCCTAAATAGATGCTGACGACAAGGGCTTCGTCGTGCAGATGATGAAGACGTTGGGCATCTTCTTCTGTGAACTCAATAGTGGGGCTATTGATCTGCGGCTTCTTCTGGACAACGTCTATAGCCTGGACATTCTGAACCGCTCTAAGGTAGGATTTTGGAGCCTTTTTTGTCGAGCAGACGGCTGCCGCACTCCCAATGATCATCCTTATATCCCCTATGGGCGGTCTGGGATGCTTATTATCCCAGCGGGGGGCTTAGTCCTGTTGGGGTGCACCTATTCTCTCTCGGCTGACAAACCTCTACAACTTTCCTTGTCTGATCAGGGCCTCGATTTGTTGCTTCAAATCGTAACAGTCAGTGGTGTCGTGGTCGTGGTCTCGGTGGAAGCGGCAGTACCTGTCCTTGGGTCGTCTGTTGGGATCTCCCTTTAGCTTTCCCAGAAATGTTAGGGAACCTTCGTCTTTGATCTGCATCAGGACTTGGTTGATCGGAGCCGTCAACGGGGTGAAGCTTGTGAATCTCCTAGCGGAAGGCTTTGGGCGTCTGTTGTCTCGGCCCTCTCCCGCCCGAGCCGCCTTTCACCCCTTGTTTTGCCGTGTGTCCTCTTGCCTTTCCCTCTTCTTGGGGGGCTTCTTTTCTCGGGCTAGTAGTGCGTCTTTCGCATTCATGTATTTGGTCGCCCTGTAGAGCACGTCCGACATAGTTTTCGGGTCATTCTTGTATATGGAGAATAAGAACTTACCCTTCTGCAATCCATTGGTGAACGCGGCGACCAGTATCTTATCATCCACCTCATCGATCGAAAGCGCCTCTTTGTTGAAACGGGCTATGTAAGCCCTTAGTGTCTCATCCTCCCGCTGCCTAATGTTCATCAGGCATACGGTGAATTTTTGTACCTGTGCCCCCCGATGAAGTGCGAGGCGAACTGGACGCTCAGCTCTCTGAAGGTGCTAATGAAGCCGGGCATCAGTCTGCTAAACCAGATCCTGGCAGGGCCCCTCAAGGTCGTCGGGAAGGCCCTGCACATGATCTCGTCTGGTAACCTTGCAAGTGCATCAATGTCTTGAAGGACTCCAGATGGTCTAGTGGGTTTTTGGACCTGTCGTAGCTTTCCACTTGGGGGCATACGGAACTTCGGTGGGAGGGGGAACGAATTGACAAGCGTAGTGAAGGGAGAATCCGTTCGCTGGACGAGGTCGTCGAGGTCTCTAGATACTCATCCCTTGAAGGTGTTCATCATGAAATCCATGCGCTCCTTCATCATTTGCATCTCTGCAGCCACGTGGGACGGGACATGGTCAGTGGCCGACGGACGATTCGTATCCTGCCTCTCGGGTTGGCTCAAGGTATTGCTTCCCTCCGGGCCTCCTAGATTTTCCTTCTCGGCGCTACTTGCCTCCTGATTTTCCTCTTGGGTGTCGATGGTTGCGTTCTTCTGCTGCAACTGTTCTTCTAGGTCGTGGTTATGTTTGGTGAGGCATTCTACCACAGCTGCTAGAGTCTGGACTTGTCTCTCAAGAGCCACAGTGCGTGGTTCGTTGCCTTGATCGTTCACGGTGGTTGCCATTGAACGCGTGAGTACCATGCAACTTTTGGTCTAGGAAGCACGAAGTACAGTCTACGTCGTTTGATTCCCACAGACGGCGCCAACTGATGAGGTCAAGAAATCTCTTCAGTAAGTTACTGGGCCTTCACGCACTCGGATGAACCTGCACAAGTTCAAAAGAACCTCAAAAAGGGGGTACCGGCGTGGTACCGGCCAACGACCCTTCAATAATTAAGTTAGTATTGCTCACAACTCTAGAGTACCAGAGTTAGGGAGAATTATGCGTACCTCGATTCGTGAAGGCAGAGAGGTATTTATAATAGCGTGGAGCCTTAACCATGGCGTGCTTGGGAAGATACTTCCTTTCTGGAATTACTCTCGATTGGCGTGGAGCGTAAGACATCTCTTGGTAGACAAGCGTGCTGGGCAAGACATCTCTCTGCGAACAAGCGTGCTGCACAAGGTTCCTACTCAGGTAAAAGCGTACGCGGCAAGATACCTCCTCTTAATGAAGCGTGTGCGGCAAGATACATTTTGGTGCCTTCAGCTTCACCCCGTCGCTTATTCGTCCCGTCAGTTCTTTCTTCAAGTCTTGTCCTATTAAGGTGGCGCATCCGTTGGCTTGTTCTAGGGACATCTGTCTTGGCTGATAAGCTCTAAGGGCCGTCGGCCTCCGTTGCCCCGTCAGCTTATAGAGGTCGTCGGCGTCACTCATAATTTATCCCCATCAGCCACACTCAAACAAGACTTGACGCTCATTCAACTCTAGAGCCAATGTACATTCAACATAACCCTCACATCCTTCCCAATGATCCAAGTTCATCTAAAATTCATGAAGAGTTCAAAATTTAAAAGACATCCCTTCATGAAATAAATCAAACAAAACTTCCACCAATGAAAGAAGAAATGAAACTCACATCTCCAATGTCTAAGCCATCAATCACCAATTGCCAAGCCTTCAAAGAGCGCTTTGGAAGTGTTGATAGGCAGTTCTTGGGCATCCAACAAAGGAACCTTGGAAATTCCTCAACAACATCTTCAAAAAGCTGTGGCTCAACCTTGAAATATTGATACATCCTAACCTACAAAAATCAACAATTGTCAACAACAACACAAATAACCTTGGCAAAATATACATGAATTTTTTTTTTTTTTTACTTACTGACCAAACAAACGGCGCACCTCCTAGACTTGAAAGACCACGCCTAGATAGCTGGGTCATAAAGTGTAGTAGAGTGTCCCTCAAACTCCATAAATAACGAAGACTCACTGTACTCCCCAAGTCAGGACACAAAGACTCTCAATGAAAAAAAGCATGAACATCTGGGTGCTAGTATCCACACTCTTACTCTTTTCAGTATTGGAATATAACCACATCAGAGACACATTGTTACCACTAACTTTAGGTGCGTTTACACCTAAGTAATCGCTGACCTTAGTAGATGAAATGGTGTCATGACCTTCAATCCTTTCACCGCCCAATTTCAAGCCAGTAATGACTGAAAAATCATAGGGTGTCAACATCACTTCACCAATACTCGGAAAATGGAAAGTACAAGTGGTATCCCAAAACCATTCAAATAATGCCATAATCAGTTGAAAATCCTTATATTTAGTGGTATCATAATTCCAAAGAGCTTTAAAAAAGGTCCCGAAACTAGTAGCATTGATAACTTTTCTGATGTTCGGTGACAAAACATACCAACTTTGCTTCAACAATTGAAGATTATAATATCCCATATTAAAATATGACCAACCAAAAAAATTTGTCAATCATCATAGCATTCACAAAAATGTCCAATTAAAAGAGATGTTCATTCACAAAAAAATCTTGCCAATCAAATGAAAATGCCCATCACAACAAAAAATTTTCCCATGATGAATGCCATTATGCCAATAAAGTGCTCCCAAAAATGAAAAAAATGAATTCATTCAACAATGCCCCATACAACAATTCAAAAAAATTTTCCATACCCATGAAAAAATGAGTTTTGTCCAACCATGTCTACGCATTAATTCCAAAAATTTTCATACCCATTGAGAGATCAAAATTCATAAATTCATTCAAAAAAGCCCAAAACAAAACACAATGCAAAGTTCCATGAATCATCAACATTGTCCAAATTTGACAATCATCATCAATTCAAGAATGCCCTAAAAGTCAACATGTCCATACGATATAAATTTTCACCCAAATCATACAATATCCAAGAATTCCCAATGAATAAATCATCACAAATTTCTCAAATACCATGCAAGAATTAACAAATTAGCCAACAAAAACAAAAAATGAACTCACCTTGAGGTCCTTCGTGTAAGGGTTTGGAGCATGCTTAAGTGGGTCTTGGAGAAGTCCCTCATCGTCATTCCACTCAATTGATGGTCATATCTTTTCCCATGAAATGTGAAGAACCTAGGTGGCTCAGTAGGAAATACCATGGAAGATAAAAAAGTTGAAGATGTTGAAAATGGGTTTCAACACTGGGTTTTTTCAAAGATGCTCAAAAACTCAAAGATTTAAAGAGATTTTCAAGAAGATGATAAAAATCAAGTTTGGAAGTCTAGAGAAGTGATTTTCTAAGCAAAAATTTTCTAAGCAAAAAATATTGTGAAAAAGAGAAAATGCAAGAGAGAGGAAGCTTGTGAATAGAAACAGTGGAGGAAAAAGGAAGAGAAGAGAGAAAGGAGCAAAAGAAAAAGGTGAAGAAGGAGAGATTTTGAGGCCAAAAATTCCCCCTCCCCCCCCCCCCCCTCTCTTCCCCCTTTTTTAATGCTGAGCCAACTCAAGTTTGACTGAGTTGACTCAGTCAACTTAGTCAAACTTGAGTTAACTCACCAAAAAAAAAAAAAAAAAAAAATTGCTAAAAACAAGAGAGAATAGAAAGAAATTTTTTTTTTCAAAGATTTTCAAAACAATTAATGGTTCCAATTTCAAAAGAAAATTTCAAATTTCAAAGAAAGATAAAGAAAAATTTTCAAGGATTCTCTAAAATGAATAGCTCCAATTTCAAAAGAAGAATTCAAATTTCAAAGTCTAAAAAAAATAAAAGAAGAGAAAGATTCTGCTAGAAAAAAAGAAAAGAAAAGAAAAATAAATTCTCCCAGTTAATGAAATTGATTTATTTGGTGAAACAAAAAAACAAAAAAAAAAAAAGAGAAAGAAAATTCCAGATTCCAAACAATTGAACAGATAAAGTCTCAATCATCAAAATTCTAATTTGAATTTTTTGTCCATTGCAGGAAAATTCCAGATTGAGCGAATACAGTTCTTAGTTGACTTCCAAATTTCCAAATTGAGTGAATACAGTTCTTAGTCACTCTCCAAAGTCCAGATTGAGCGAATAGACTTCTCAGTTGACTTCTAGATTTCCAGATTGAGCGAATATAATTAACAGTCACTCTCCAAAGTCCAGATTGAGCGAATACAATTCCTAGTCGACTTCCAAACTTCCAAATTGAGCGAATACAGTTCTCACTCGACTTCCAGATTTCTAAATTGAACAAATACAATTCTCAGTCACTCTCCAAAGTCTAGATTGAGCGAATACAGTTCTCAGACAACTTCCAGATTTCCAGATTGAGCGAATACAATTCCCAGTCATCCCAAACTCCAGATTAAGCGAATACAATTCTTAGTTGACTTCTAGATTTCCAAATTGACCAAATACAATTCGCAATCACCCCAAAGTCTAGATTGGGCGAATACTGTTCTCAGTCGACTTCCAAATTTCCAGATTGAGTGAATACAGTTCTCAGTTGACTTCTAGATTTCTAGATTATGCGAATACAGTTCTCAGTCGCTCCAAAGTTCAGATTGAGTGGATATAGTTCTCAGTGGCCCCAAATTCCAGATTGCGCAGATAGAGTTCTCAATCATCCCACCAGATCGAGTGAGTATAGATCTTAGTCACCCCAAATTCCAGATTGGGCAGATAGAGTTCTCAATCATCCCCTCAGATCGAGCTAATATAGCTCTCGATCGCCCCAACTTCCAAATTAAGCAGATATAGTTCTCAGTCACTCAAGTCCAGGTTTAGCAGATACAGTTCTCAATCATCAGCATTCAAGCTTCTATAAAGGTTCTTCATTCATTAAGTAGACTAGATGTCACATGTGATTAATTGTAATTAATTTTGATTGGTTTACAAATACAAATAATTAAAAAAATTTATGTGATTGGTTGTTGATTTTGAATAAAAATAAGTTTGGTTGCATGGGAATAAATTGAATAATCAGATAATATGGGAATTAAGTTGATAATTAGGTTTTTAGAGTAATTATCTTTTAGATAATAATTTTTAAGGATTTAATTATCAAATTAAAATGAATTTTATTAAGAATACAAGTCTAAAATACATCCAAGAACAATTCCCAGCTCAGAGAAACGCCTAAAAAGAGTCCAAAATGTATAAGAAGATGAAACTGGCTAAAGCACTGAGGAGTGCCAATAGGCACTTATGAAGTGCTAAATTGCCAATCGGCACTTCTACAGTGCCAGTTGGCACTAATTTTGAATTGGGCCCAGATGCGTTTGGCTTAGGTTTAGACTCATCAAATTCAATTTTTTAGGAATAAGAATTGGCACTTCTACAGTGCCAATTGGCACTAATTTTGAATTGGGCCCAGATGTGTTTGGCTTAGGTTTAGACTCACCAAATTCGATTTTTTAGGGATAAGACCTAATCCAGTTCATGTCTGTTGATTTTCTAAGCAACCCTAGCTTATTTTTTTAGAAGATACACCTCTATAAATAGAGGAGAAAACCCAGAATTCAGCACCCCTCTCTTCCCTTACGTAAAAGAAATTCTAAAAGCTTTGCTTTAAGAATTTCTTTTCTATTAAGTGACTCTATTTTAGATCTCAAAGAGATTCATTCTCTTTGATTTCTAAAATAATCCCCTCTTGTAGAATACATTGATGCATGTATGTTCTTATCTTACTTCTCATAAACATGCTTTCGTTTCCGCTTTATCTCCAATGAACATGTATTTGCTTCTTTCATTGTTTTTATAATTGTGTTCTAAATACGTTATTTCATGCTTCTCCTTTTGAAAAATTCACATGATTAGTTTAGATTTTAATGTGTTGATTGATTAACATGCATAGATCTAGGGTTGAATTTCTTCTTAAAATCTTAGATCTGTAAGAAAATCCATCATAAAAGTTTCATTCTTTTCTTTCCCAAAATCCAAATCTGTGATTTTCATAAAAATCTGATTTGGGCTTTCTTTCCCATAAATCAGATCTATGCTTTTCATAAAAATCTGATTTGTGTTTTGCTTCCCAAAAACTAGATCTGTGCTTTTTATATAAATCTAATCTATGTTTTCCGAAACAAAAACCAGATCTGTGCCTTTTCATATAAATTCAATCTACATTTACCAAAACAAAAACCGAATCTGTGCTTTTTATATAAATCCAATCTATGTTTTCCAAAACAAAAACCAGATCTATGCTTTTCATATAAATCTAATCTATATTTTTTTAAAACCAAACCAGATTTGTATTTTTCTACACAAATCAGCATTTTCATTAAAAAAAAAAAAAACTGTTTTCTCTTACATTTATAAAAATAAAACCAGATCTGAATTCTTTTCAAAAACTCATTCTTTCTCACCATGGAAACTCAAATCTAGATTTTTAATCAAGCAATCTCATCAAACCTTTTTCGTAAAAAATAAGATTGCAAATCAAAGGTTCTTAAATAGTATTTTAACCCTAGATCTAGAATTTGACATGGCATTTGATGCATATCATTTAACATTTTGAATATGGGTATTTAATGATCATTTGAAGTCTAGAAGACCAAATTTGTCTAGGCAGAATGGGTTCCTAACACCTTCCCATTTTGTAACCTAGCCCCTGAACCATAGATCTTTGGTTTGTAGAATAGTGTTTTATCTTTTCTTTTGATAGATTGTAAGTAGGAAACAAAGCCTTATAACCTTTTTTTTTTTATACTAGATTTTAAGCTAGGAAACAAGGCTATGTGTAGTTCTTTTTATCAAATTTTAATTCATTCAAGTTAATGAGAATTTGTATTATTCAAATATTTTATACTCTTTTTATAGTTTTTCTTATTTTTTTTAACATAAGAATAAGTGGTGACTCCACATAACCCTAAAGGAGAGGTGTCGATACTTTCTCCTTTGATTTAATAGTACCCAAAAGGAAAAAAAAAAAAAAAATTCGGTCTCTCACAACATGCGTGCGCATGCTAAGGTTTCAAAAACTATGAAAGACATTTTTTCTGCATTAAAGATTCGTTTGGAACGAATCCCACATCGTATGGGAGCCATTCCAAACCCCTTTTTTCTAACTATAACAAGCCATACATGGTATATTTTCAAAGGACACAGAATTTGGAAGGAAAACACACAAGATCCACTAGAAATAGTGAATTAAAGAGGGAGTTTTTCACAAAACATCCTCAAGTCAATATTTTCTGGTTGAGACCTATTCTAGTCTTGATCTTCGAATTTTAAGGTTTGCTAACTAATCTTGTTTTGGTTGTGAATAGATTGACTGAGGGGAACGGTTTACTAACTTATATTTTTCTGATTGAGACCTATTCTAGTCTTGATCTTGTTTTGCTACCTAATCAAGCCAAGGAGCCTTTTTTTTGGAGGTAAAGGTTCTAGTTCTTCTTGCATCCTTTTCTTTCTCTAATTCTATTTTTCTCTTGTTTATTTACTTGACATTGTTAGGTTCTAAAAATTTAGAACAATTGACAAATCGTGAACACACAAGAACATACAAGTTGTAGGAAGAAGATTTCATAATTTGTTTGGTTCGACCGATCGAGAAACAGGCTCGACCGATCGAAAGTCGTATCTGCAGAATTTTAATTAAGCCCAAACAGTAGTTCAAGCCCATTAAGGATTAGGGTTTCAGATCTACTTTTCCCATTATATAAAGGAAACCCTAAGCACGTTTTATAGGGCTTTTCAAAGAGAGAAGAGTGTGCCTCTTTGGTATTTTAGGGTTTTGTAACTAAAAAGCTCTCTCATGTCTTCTATCGGTGCTATTGCTTGAAGATTCTCAAGATCCGGTGTTGTTGAAGTTGCTGCCTTTTCTAGTCATTAAAGGTGCTGATG
Source organism: Lithocarpus polystachyus (assembly GCA_033629205.1). Lineage (NCBI taxonomy): Eukaryota > Viridiplantae > Streptophyta > Magnoliopsida > Fagales > Fagaceae > Lithocarpus > Lithocarpus polystachyus. The sequence goes on from CM066162.1 coordinate 69,665,398, forward strand.
ATTTAAACCTTCAAGGGTGGTCTTGGAGTCACAGACAGGAGAGTTTGTGTTGCTAAACCTTTGAGTGGGATCTCAAAGTCATAAACGTGAGTGTTTGTGTTTTGCAAAGGCCAAAGAAAGAAGTAGTCCGTGGACTCGAAGCTATCATGGGGTCGTGGTAGTAAGTTTTCTACTCGAGGTAGCAATAGGATGTTAGTGGTCTAAGTCGCTATTGTACAAACTTCAATTCTTTCATAGTGGATTTGCTGTTTTACCTTGAGGATAGCTAGGTTAAATCCTCCCTACGTTTTTTACCGATTTGGTTTTCCTGGGTCATCATATCATTGTATTCTGTATTTTTCTGCTGCTTTACATGATATGATTGTTATTGTTTTAACCTAGATCTAAATAATAAACCTAAGTATTCACTTGGTTAATTAATTAGGTTAAACAATCTAGTTTACAGAGATCTAAAAACGCACACATATATTTTTTAATATGTATGCTTAGTTTAGGTTTACATTGTTTTTTTTTTTTTTTTTTTTGATAATAACATGCCAGGTTGTTAGATTTTGTTTATGCTCTATTCAGTGTTCTTATTTTTCTAGGTTAGGGTTTAGGGCATGCATGCTTACTGCATGCGCACGCATACTCGAAGTATGCGTACACATACAACTGGGCTGCGCATGCAGGGCCTATGTATGTGCACACATACTTATGCCTAGAAACCCTAATCTGAGCTTTGTTTGTTTCTGCTTTCTTGTTCTACGTGTAACGTGCCTCTTTTCTGAGTTGGTTTCATGTGTATATATCTTTGTCTCTATGTTTTGTTAGTTTTTTGCTTCCTATATGCTAATTAGAGTTTCTTTTCAATTTTCTCTTTGATGCACCATAAACATGCATATAACATGACCAAGGATTGATACGCCATAAACATGCATATAAGTGAGGTAAATCATGCATTCACATGAACATGCATTTGTTTGAGAATATGATGTTGCCTTAGTGATGAATATGAATATGCTTAGTTTGAATGTTATGATCTTGATGTTTAGATGCAATAACATGTTTATTTGATTCTACCATGATATGCTTCTGTCCTTGGGAATATGTGATGTGATGCCATGATAGGTGAATGTTAGGTCTTGGGATGAGTTTGCCATGTTGTTTACCTTAAATGCATGCTAGAGTGTGTCTGAGTCTAGAATGACAATGTTGAATGTGTCTTTAATAGGATTAAGACATAATACACAATGAATAGAAGCCGACTCACGGGTCAGGTGGGGTTAGGTGCCTAACTCCTTACCATCCCATACCTAAACTTCAGACACGTGCTTTAGTAGTAGATCAATCCTTCCACAAAGGGCGCTATATTCATGGTTCCTAAACCTAATCGAGGTGGCAACTCCATTTCTCTGTCCCGGTCCACCTTTGGTCAAGGCATACTTCTCATTGCGAGGATGAAACCACCGACGCTTCTGTGGGCGTAGCAGTTTTCTCCTAGGGAAAAGGGAGTACGCCTCGGCTGAGTGGACTGGTGTAGAGAAAAGATGGAGTCGCCACCTAGATTGGGTCTAGGAACCATAAACATAGCGCCCTTACGTGGAAGGACTAGTCTTACTACCAAATTATTGGTTTGGAGTTTAGGTATAAGGATGAGAAGATGTTAGACACCCAACCTGACCCTACTGTGGGCTGGCTTCTAGTCATTATGTCTTACGTCTTAATCCCATTAAAGGCTCATTCAATATTGTTATCTATACTCACACACACACTAGCATACATCTAGCAATCAACATGGTATCAATCATCCCAAAACCCTAACATACATCTATCATGGCAACACATATCAAACCTAGCATACATCTATCATGCATATCATATCATCTCATCCAAGGTAGCAAACAAATAAAGATATCACATGGTCATGACAGCATCAAAGAATTATTGGAGAGCATCAAGAACATCAAGAACACAAACATATTCCAAGTTCACATACCATATCCCAATCAAATGCATATACATATGAATGCATGCCTTACCTCACTTATCTTACTGCATCACAGCACCTATGCATCAATGCATGATCATATCATATGGATGTTCATGGTAGAATAAAGAAAACATTAGAATAAAACCCAAATCTAACATATGGAGAACAAACAACAAGTAAACGGAGAGACAGAGTCTCAAAAACATAAGAAAGGGTCAAAACAGAGGCATATTACATGAAAGAAATAAAGAAATAGAAGCAAAAAACTCAGATTAGGGGGAAGGAGTATGCATGCGCATACATAGGCTTGCGCATGCAGCCTAGTTGTATGCGTATGCATACTTCAAGTTTGAGTACGTACACCGCCAAGGAAACCCTATTCCATAAACCAGAAATACAGAAATAGAGTAGAACCTAAAACAATAAAACTAACAACTTAGCATGCTTCTAATATAGTATTAAACAACCTAAACTGACACAAAGATATCCAAAATAAACAAAACAAAATCTATTCCTAAACATGCTTTGGATCTAACAACAAATAAGAACATAGTTAACACATCAAAACATGTTCATCAAAATATCCAATCATTCAACTCTCCAATCAAAACATGATGAGACATCACAAAACAAATTAAACAAAACAAAACATATTTCTAAGAGTATATCACATATAAATCAATTAAGAACAACAAGAATACATGTTGTAAAAACCATAATCAAGGAAAAGCCATGAAGAGAGACTCACCTTACTTATGGAACCCAACTTGGTTGATATTTAACTGGCCCCTCAGTGCCTACAACACAAAGATTAAATTGATAGGTCAAGAATAATAAAAATAACACAATAGTTTAGATAATTACAACTCAAGAACAAACTTTAATTGAAAAAGGTTTTGGAAAAAATTTGGAGAATAAACTTTCTGCCTTAGAACTAACTAAAGAGAGGCTTTTAATTTCTAAAAAACATGCTAAGGGGCTGTGTATGAGTTTTGGAAAAGAAAATTAAGGTTTTAGAGAAGATGGAGCCCAAAAAATAACTCTCTCTAGCTAGGGTTTTGATTGGAGACATAAGATGAGTATTTATAAGTTAAAATTAGGGCTTTTTAATTATCTTTGGAGATTCCAAGGGTCGATGGCCTGGCCCACATCAAAGCATGATGTTTTAGGCCCTTAAAATTGTTGGGAAAAATACATGTTCGTATCACATACAAAACATACGCAGCGGAAAATTAACGGATCTACTTCATTCGCAATTGATAACATGCACTATGAAAGTTTCAGAATTTAAGAACAAGAAAGCGTCCCTTGGTGCGGTGAAATTCAAAACCAAAAATCAGAAGTTTTTGGGAAGACTTCTAATCTTCACTCCAATTCCACTTAATGCCCAAGATGTGTGGTCTCTCAATCAGTTTCCAATGAGAGAACAAGGGAGTGTCCAATACTCACATACAAACTATTTCATTCCTTATGTAATCTTGATGAAAAACACTTGTGAAAAGACTCATGAAAAAGACATATGAAATTCTGTATGTTTCTTTCCTTATATACAACTAATTATCTAATTGGGCTAGCCTTTTAGGCCATTCCAATTGGGCTCTAGTGTGTGGCTTGGAGTAGGACCAAAAGGGAACAAATAAGACTCTAGCTCCAATGGGCCTTGAGCTTTTCTGTCAACTCTTGACAAGTCCAAAATTACCATTAATTATATTCAATACCACTATATGAATATAATTGCACTCTAGGCCTTATTAATAAATTATATCCCAAGACTTTATTATACATGCAACCCCTTCATTAAAATATTCGTAGTAACACAAAGTCATGAATATAGACTGCCACTTTGAAGATTATTGCATCTTAATTCTTGAGTACCCGGTTTAATCCTTAATGTTATTCATCATATATTTATGAAATCCAATTCCATAAATATATACTTTAGTAACTCCTTACTAAAGTGGTTGGGCCCAACTTTCTAAATAACCAAACCCATTAAACTTATCTCAAGGGAATATTTTATATCTCCATTAAGAGATTATGAATTCCATCTTGAGAATATATGTTTCATCAACACTAAATGCGGCTGCCCAACATACTGAGGTTTTGACCGTAACTTATAAATCTCACTCCTGATATATCAAAGAAACCTATATCTCATGATCAAGTTCATTATTCTCTCAGGATTTAGAGTTGATGTAAATAGAAGTCGTGAGATTTATTATTCAATTGACAGTCATTAGGAGAATAATAAATCTCACAGTGGTCCAATTCAATATGTCTTAACTCTTAAAACATATCAACATACCAACTAGAAATCTTCCATTTCCATGATCAAGACAAATTATCTTAGTTGATATGTTATAATCTTCGCAGATGAAACGCCTAATTTCATCACCGACTACGAACTATATTCTGAGTTTACAAAGAACTTGCAATTTATATCTTCTGTGACTTTTCACATAAATCGCATACTATGCATCTCATGGACTAAGATAATGTCCCATTAGTTCATTTATAAATAGTCTCATATAATTAAACAATTTAATTATTTATGACATACTAATAAATTGGATTTTAGCGCATAAACCCCAACAAATATGAAGTTTTAAAACCGAAAAAATCGGACTGCCCAATCATCCCAACTTCAAATGGTCATATCTTACTCAATATAAGTCCAAATTAGGCAAAATTTGTGTTCCAATTGAAGCCCAAGATTAAAGAAACCTCACTCAAAAATTCTTTGTGGATCAAAAGTTATGGTCAAAACAGTGAGCAAATGTCATTTTTCAGTATAAATTTCAAAGCGATTTAAGCACTTTTGAGTTGTGATTATTTTCAAACTATTGTAAACTCTTTAATAACCCTTGGTTGACATATGTCAAGCTCCTCATTGGGGCCGGGGACCAAAATTTATTAACGGATACAAAATGCGGTGTTTGCAACGTCTTGAAAGAAAAAAGGTTCGTGGGCGCTTATGCCCATAATACGTATTTTTGAAAACAGAGTATGATTAAGATATGGAAATGGTATGTACATTTTCTACTAAAAGGGTATATACATATATACGTATATTCGTATGTACACAAATACACAAACATGGGTGTATATAAATGTACATACATATATACATGTATACGTATTTTTGAAAACTAGGTATTTGTGGTATAGACATGCACAAATCGCATGTATATTATATAAGTACGTATATGAGTATACACACGTGTATTTGTATATAGATATACACATACATTTATGTGTGTATATACATTTTGAAAAGAAAGTGTATTTTGGGAATTTTTTTTGTTTTGAAAAATATGGGCTAAAAATTGTAACACCCCAACTTTTATAAAATAAATAAACAAATAAAAGGGTTGTTTTGGAAATTATTTAAGTGGGGGCATTTTTGTGATAAGACCCAAGCCTAGCCCTAGCCTTATGTGTAACCCACGTTGGCTTCCTCCTCTATTTTTCTAAAGTGTCACCTCCCATCACCTTTCCATCTTTCCTCTGGTGTTTTCATTCCCCATGGCTGAAAATCCTCTCTCTCATCCTCATGTGAAGTTTATTCACTTTTGCCTCTTAAATTTCTATCTTGGCCGACTCATGGAAGGTTCTTTTCCAATCAAAATCAACCACCAAGAGTTCTAGTGGCTATTTTGGCAGACTTATTTGAAAGACCATCCTTCTAAGTTTGGTTAATTCAATAGATGAGGTAAAAATCTTTCTGTCATTTTCTTCTATGAAATCCTTTGGGCTTTGTTAGTTTATGATGTTTATGGAATATACTTGATGGGTTTGGTGAGTATTGGAAGTTTAGAGGGTTATGAGGATTTGGGCAACAAGAGTTTTATTAAATCTGAAAATTTCAAATTATTTGGGGGTGTTTGCTTTGATGGGGTGTTTTGGTTGTCTATTTTACTAATGGATATTTGAGATTTGGTTTCCTAAAGCAGCTATATGGATTTTGTTGTTGCATGAGTTGATTCCAAAGTGTTTCCATTGCATTTGATTGGGTTTGACATATGTGAATGTGGGCATATGCTTGTTGCATGTCAAGTGTTTGGTAAATTGCCTGTATGAGTAAGAGGAGTGAATTTCTTGACTCGTGTTGTGATGACTATTATATGAGGTTATTGGTTGCATTCGTAGTTGTTATCATGTGCTAAAACATGTTGCTTTGAGGTTAATCAAGTCTAAAAGTTTTTGGCATAGTATTAAGACTATAGTAATTTTATTTTGGAATTGTAAATCTGTCCCTGACAGATTTGAGTCAGCCGTAATACATAATTTTAAATAAATTACAGAAAAATCGTTTTGGGCTGAATTTTGCATGGTACATACTACACACATAAGAGCTTATCCGTATTTAATTTCAAGTTAATCGGATAACTTTTTGTGGACCAACCAATTTTTACAAAATGGCTGACCTGCTGTGTATTGAATCTGAAAGTACGATGAAAATGCTGGGATTTTGTGGAATTTACTTCAAATCTTTGTTGAATGGATTGGTTTGTAAATTCATGTGCTTTGTTTGACATGTGTTTTACTCAGTTAAGTCTAATAATGGTTTGGTTTAATCAATTAGTGCTCTAAAGGGAAACTCATGAGATATGCTACCCCTATTATGAATTGATGTGTTTTATGTTATGTTTATATGTGCACATTACTTGCAGTGGAGAATTAAAATGCTTTGGTTTTGTGCTATGGCACTTTGAGTTTGTATGCTTGTTTGGTTCCCGTTTGAGAATGGGTACTTGTCTTAGGTTGGGCAAGCTAGGCTTTAATGCATTTGATTTTTTTTTTTTTTTTTTTAGGATTTTGGAGACAAATGTGATGATAAACTTTGCAATAGGTCTTGTTATTAATAGGCTTGTTTCTTATTTTTCTAGGTTTTGAGATTCTTGGTGATGGACCTAGTGACTTAATTGGTTGATTTCTTTTATTTTTGCAACTAGGAGGTAAGTGGTGTTTACTAATTTTGGGGGTTTTTCCAAAAAAATGTTGATTATTAAACTATTTTATATCAAAGAAACATGTTGATATTCTATATGTAAATTGAAATTTTATAAATGTTTGATTTGCATATTGACTATTCGTTTTATAAAAAACTTGTGGGACAATCTAAATTTATTTAAACTTGTATGTGTGAATATATCTTTATATTTTTGAGAATTATTAATGAATTATTTTTGTGAGCATATTGAATATGTTTTGAAAACCTATGACAAGTCGTGATTAAAAGCTTAGTATTGTATTTAGTCCTTAGCAAGGGACCATCATACTGCAGCTAGTCCTTAGTAAGGGACGGTCCCAAAAAAGGGGAACAGTGTACATTTGATAGCTCCTTAGTAAGAGAGTATACTATTGAGGATCCAAAAAGGAAGCTCCTTCGCAAGGGAGTGCACCTTTAGATTCCAAATGAGCCATTCTTAAGAAAGGGGATGAAAAAGAGGTTCCAGTCCCAAAAAAGAGATAGCACAACCCTGTCAACGGGGCGTAAGCATTGACCACGAGAAAAGCCTAGAAAATTGTGTATATGATAGTATTAATATATATATATATATATATATATATATATATATATTATAATGGCTCACAATATAAAGATATTTTCTTTTATATGAATATTTGATGATAAAATATTAATGAGTTACAAGTTATGAATTTGTTGTAAGAATTATTTATTTGAAAGATTTGTTCTCACACCCCAATGTTAGAGAATTCCACTTATTGAGTTATCTTAATCCCCTTTTATTTCCTCTTACAGATACATTAGAGGAATTATTGGAGTAGAGATTCTTGGAAGACAACAGTTACAAATTATATTGTGAAACTGAGGATTTCATTATTATTTTTATGGTATTGAATATGGTACTGGAGAATTATTCTCAGAATTTCTATCTTTGGTGGAATTAGAGCTTTGACAATTATGATGATATTTTAGGTTTTTGGTTACATTTATTTAATATTTTTATGGATTATTTAAATTTAATAGACATTTATTATTTATGAATTTTAGGGCGTTACAAAAACAACTCGTTTTTATAAAAACAAAGTAATTTGGCACCAATTTATTATCTTTGAATTTATGGTGAAAGATGATAATGTATGCATGGTTACCCTTGTAGGGTTGTGAACCCTTAAGGTGTGGGTAAGATCCGAACATGTGATTGAACCTTGGTTCACTCTCTAAGGGTTAAGGATATGAAAAAAGTTGAAATTAAACAGAATTTGGTAAGCATGGGTGCACCTGTAACATGGAATAAACACACTTTCCCCTTGACTCATTTTGAAGAACATTCCTAACTTCGGTAATCCAATCTTAGGCTTGGATGTTCACGTAGTCAATTTCTCACAGGTAGTCATGCTAGCTAAGCTTACTTTATGAGTCTTGGTCAAAAGGGTGCCACCTAGAATCCTAAAGAATGGGGACCTTGGTCATCTTATTTCGCCCCTCATAGAGGTCGTGAAATAGAACGGATCCAAGGGGAATCGTTTCAACTCACCTCCCTTACCACATAGGTAGTTACAAGGAGGTTGTCTATTTTGATTCCAAAACTATCTAAGGTAAGAGGGTATTGCTTTCAGCTTCACCTCGAGCCCAGGTTTGACCCATGACAATGAAGGACATTTTATGCATTTTGAAAATTTAAAGGGGAAAGCTTTTTGGCAATTGGCACAAGAACAAAATATGTATATAAAGTGTCGCACAAATTAAATCTGTAACTTAGAGTTTTCAAACAATAAGGAAAGCAAACAAAATACAAATACAACACGTGAGCAAGATATGTATATGTAAGAAAGGAAAGCATGCATATGTATATACAAAAATAAGAAGTCAAAAGCAAAGTATAAAATTTATTTCACAAAATGATGACGTTGGAATTAAATTAAAAATCCAATGCCTGAACTCACTAACCAACACTAGTGGAGTCGCCAAGATGTGGATGCCCCAAAAAAAAGTGGTGTAAGTGCCTTTTGATTAAGGCCTCTTTTTTGTTTTATCGCACATTGGGTTCTGAAAAACGTGATCCTTTTGTGTGCATGTATTTCTAGGGTGAGGTGTGTATGTGTGTGTGTCTCTTTTTCTTATTTTATTTCTAGGCGTCGTTACCAACCATTAGTTTTGTATTAAGTGTGATTGGTCACCTATTTGTCTAATTCTTTTTTAGTTACTTAATTAACTAAAAAAAAACAAACTTTCGAACAAAAGATCTTGAACTCAGAAGTTCGATTATGGGTGGGGAAGGTGTTAGGAGCTCCTCGCCACTTATCCAAAGGATACTATCTCATTTTAATTTTAATTCCAATGTTAAAGTTTTAGAGAAAAAAAAAAATTTAACATTTGGCATTTGGTTTTAAAGAAAAAAGATTTTGTACAATCAAAATATAACATGTGAGAATTTACCACGTTACAAAAATAATACATATAGTTTAACATGTGATTATTTATTTACTACGTATCTAGCATGTGAATACGTACATTAAAAATATTAAAAAAATAAAAATAAAAAGAGGGGGAAGGAAAGATGTCACCTTTTAGCAAATTTAACCTCCAATTTTCTAATTCTCATGCACAAACATATGAACCAAAACATTAGTGCAAAGGGAAGGGGGGAATATGTTTGTTTGATTGGTGTCTATTGGTTCAATGGAAATGAACCATAAACACAAACCTCAAAAAAAAAAAAAAAATGCAATTTACGAAAGGTTTAAGAAGCATACAATGGGACATTAAAACTTACCTTTGGAAAGATGAGCAATTTCTTTTAGGAAAATTCACAACCTTTGGAAAATTGTTAATTTGAAACTAAGGCTTACATTTTGTGGAAAAAAAAAAGACCTAAAAGAGCTTCTCTTGGTTTTTATGAAAAAAAAAAAAAAAAAGGGGTTTTCTTTGATGTAAAAAGTATAAAGAATAAGTTAATTTTAAGGAAATAAGTTGGAAAATAAAAGCATTTTTATGAACAAGATTTTATGGAAACCAAACTTTTAAAGTTTAAAAAACCCTTTAGAGACTTATCTTTTCCTTTTTTTAAGAAAATGAATCATCAAACTTTTTAAAGAAACTTACCCAAAACTTGAATTTAAACATTTAGGAAGAATAGTTTTTTTTTTTTTTTTTTTTTTTTTTTTTTTTTTTTTTAAGTTCACAACAAGGGAAAGAAAAGCTTGTTTAGAAAAAGATGCCTTAAAACCCTAATTTAAATTTTAAAAGGTTTGATTTTAAGAAAATGATTTCCATGAGTTTTCTTTTAAAAAATGGGGATTCAAGCAAAAATAAAAATAAAAATAAAAATCCATAGTTCTTATTCATCTTAAAGAACATAATGTAAAAAGGTTTTAAAGAATATCATTTTTTTGGAGAATTCTCTTTAATAAATCCTAATTCTTGTCACATCTAAGCTTATGGATTCTTTTCCATGATGGAAAATGGGAGTCTTGGAGACTTCTATTATTTTTGGGAAACATAACCATATTGTGCTTAGAAACAAGGTTAAAACCCATTTTAAAAAAATAAAAAAATAAATAAAAAATAAACTCAAAAAGGAATTTCCACATTTTTTTTGAAAGAAGATGCCCAAAACTTTAGGTTACAAATCATTTTGAAAGAAAGAAAAAGGATTTAAGAAAAGGACTTGAAAAATGCCCCTTTGGAAGGCTTTTATGAATTTAAAAGGAAACCTTCTCTAAAAACCTTCATTTTTTTTTTTTTTTGAGAAAAATGGATGGCCATTGGAGCCTTTTTTTTTTTAATATTTTGAAAAGCACAATTTTTAGAGGTTTGTTTACCCAAGCTTTTTAATATTTAGTAACTTAGGGTTTATGGTGCTAGCTAAAGAGCTAGCACCCTTAAGCCCTTTTACACATGAGAAAGGGAATATGGAAAATAAAGCAAGCTCTAGGATAAAGTGCATAAATTAAAGTTGAACAATGTTCAAAGGCCTAAATGTAAAAGCATGAATTTAAAGAATTTAAGAGCAAGACATAATGTAAAATGCACTCCCTTTAAAGGAATTTAATGACAAGACAATAATGTAAAAGCTTGAATTTAAAGGAATTTAAAGACAATACAATAATGTAAATGGGTTGATTTAAATTTTTTTTTTAAAGAAATTTCTCCTAAATAAGCCCTAAATCTTGTCACATCCAAGTTTATGAGTTCCTTTCCATGTTGGGAAATGAGAGTCTTGGAGTCCTCTACCATTTTCTCGGAAACATACACATATTGTGCTTAGAAACAAGGTCTAGAACCCATTTAAGAGAAACTCATCTATGGTAAATCACTATCTTCCTACTAAGGTTGGCCGTGCACGAGAAAAATCTTCCACAAGCCTTATAGTTAGGGAGAGGAGGACTTATTAAAGATTTTAGGTTGTTTTCTCTTTTAAAATCCAAGGGATTTAAAGGGACAAGACAAAAAATTTAAAAAAATGGGTAGAAAACATTTTTTACAAGTAGAGAGAGAGAGAAAGAGCATTAAAGAATAAAGAGCATAGACAATAAATATATAATAAAGAGATATAGAACAGTATGTCAAGAGAAAAAAGAACAGATGAACAGCATAAAAAAGAGCATTTCAATATATATATATATATATATATATATATATATATATATATATAATGATGTACTTACAAAGAGAGAAGGAAAGAGAACAGTGTAGCTATGAACAAAACTACCCATCTCTATTACAAAGCTTGCCTAAGAGTTTTGGAAGTGTGAAAATGGTGACAAAGGGGTCTGGAGTTTCTGTTTAGAGAGGGATATTCCTAAAGAAAATGAGAGAGAAACTATATTCCAGAGAGAGAAAGAGAGAGAATTTTTAGGTTTTTTGTGCATGATATAGCTGTGGGGGAGGGGGGGGGGGGGGGTGTCTTTTTATAGAGGGGTTAGATGTTGCAGCAACATCTCACCCAGCTGCATATTGCTTTGTGCAGCTAGGGGTGACATGTTTCTACAATATCTCACCCAAATTGCCTTAATGCACTCACAATTTTACTTTTATTTTTTTTCCTCTTTTCAACCCCATTTTGGATCTACTGTTTGGAGGTCTTTTGGAGCTTGAATTTCCTCAAACTTGGTGGCCCTAGAAAGGTTTGGATGTCTAGTTTCCATGGGTCTTGATCTTGTATGTTTTGGAGCTACAATTATCAAGATATCGCGTCTGGAAGGGAGGTGACGCAGTATAAGAAATTTAATAGCACTTTTCTTGGAAAATTTATTTCTCCCAATCCGGAGCAAATATCACCGAGCTCTTTTTTCGAAAATTAGATAACTCATAATACTTAAATTTGTTTCAGGCATATTGCACCAGTTATGGCTGAATCAGTATAATTTTCTATGCGAAAATGCCCTAAAAATAGCTTCTTTTTTTTACTTGAAAATAATAGCATTTAATCAAGATTTTGGTATTTTCTTGATATCTCATCTGTTTGAACTCCAATTTTGGCCTGTGAACTGTCGTTTCAAAGAGAATTTAATAATATTTCAGATGGTTTAAAATTTACCTAGATCAGATGGTTTGATAAAAAAAATTCAACATTTTGACCATTCCTAGTTAAGGTCTAGTCAAAGTTTGTCAATTTTTGCTAGAAATGGCAAGTTTGATTTTGGATTTTTTGTTTCGTTATCCAATTAGAGTAAATAGGATTTTTTTTTTCACACTGTTTCCAACTTTTGGTTTTCAAAATCATTGTTTTCACCATTTTTTAAGATTTAAATCATTATTTTGGCAAGTTAATCGAGGTCACACAAAATATGGTATCGACAACTTGGAGAACAAGACATAAAGTTCCTCCATTTAAATCATGGCACATATCATTAACGAGAGTCAATCACATGTCTTCATATCTCCTCAACACTCCTATCAATAGAGACTTTCCTCAGTCTTAGGGAGAGACATTCATACACAAAGTCTCGAAACTCTATCGGAATCAAGCTCCAAAGCCTCCAAAGAATTTCAAGAATTTCAACCTTCAAATACAACGAACATTCGAAGCAAAATCATTCAAATCGTCCTTCTAGATCTCAAATTTCATTGGAATCAAGCTCAAAAGCATCTAGAAACTCTAAAAGACTACAAATTAGTGAAGCTCTACAGATTCAAGTTTCTAAAGCCCCGAAGAACTTTTACTACAAATCTTTGAAGATGAATACACGAAGAACAAAAAATTTCTAACAAGCTCATAGCAAAAGATTCCTCACAATTTCATTCCAAAGATCTTTCAAGCCACTTTCCAATCAAAGTGAGAACATCTTGTGTTTGAATCAAAACTAACATCAATACAATTCTTGAATTGATGACTTTTCTAAGGAGATCGAATCAAATGACTATTCTATTGTATTATAATCTAAATACATAAAAATGTACCTACAAATTCATCAATACAAAAATACATTTATGAAATAATTTCAATTGTTTGATTTCCAAGCTTGAGATTTTGTGTTTACAGTAGCTACTACAGGTTGAGGAAATACTAGGCATATCATCAGATTAGTTAATTTTTTTTTCTTTTAGGGGGGGGGGGGGGGGGGAGTGGTGGCTCCAGGATTATTTTTTAAGAGCATCAATAAGAAATATAAATTATACAAAATTTAAAACAGAAGAGAACTTGAATATATTGACATCACAAAAAAACAAAACCAAAAAAAAAACCGAAATACATAAAGTTTTACAATTGCTTTCTATGATGTTTCATATATTGAAATTGTTAAATGATTTCTTCATTAACAATCCTACAAGCTACAATTATTCATCCATTGATCTCCCATTGATCCATTGGACATATTAATTTTTTTCCCAAATTTTAAATCAAATTGGTTTGTTATTGAGTTTTTTTTTTTTTTTTTTAATGCTAGAATATTGTTAAGAGGATCATATTCAAACTTATTTTAGCTAGGCTTAAAAAAAAATCCATGATCAAAGTGTTCAAAATTTTATTTTAGGGAGGTAAAATATATATATATATATATAGTTTTTTTTTTTTTTTTGCCAACAAGGGGTTCACTTGAACCCCCCAGGCTCCAAGTAGAGCCGCCCATTGGGGACCAAGGGGGGGGGGGGGGGGGGGGGATGTTTAAGTTTAGATTAGTTTACTTGCCCAAATCCAAATCCACATAAGCGATTATCAAATATAAAATGGGGGCAAAAATTATATTTTATCACCCTAAATTATATCTAATATTACACTTTGCATCCTAAACTATTCAAATGCACAGTTTGCACCCTAAACTATGACATTTGTTACATTTTGCACCCCCAACGTTAGTTTTACCGTTAAGTGACAAAAATATGAAACACGTGACTTGCACATGTATATTACTTAAGTGGCACAAACTTAAAAGACCAAAAACCCCATCTTATCAATCATTTTTTTTTCCCCAGCTCTCTCTCATGTGTATCAGCCCCTCTCCCTAAATCAAAATCCCTGTAGTCATAAATCCCCAAATCAAAATCATCTTCGGCACCACCACCGTGACACCACTCTTAATAGTGGAGCAACACATTTTATTTATCAACTTTCAAATAAGCCAATGATTTTGCTACATAGCAAGTGATAATTCCTGGATGGTTTTGAAGGAAAAGTTGTTATGATGGAGCAATGAGTAATGATTTTCAGAATAACCCTCCATGCTAGTTTCCTGGATTGTTGTAAAAATGTGCACAAACAACAAAGAACAGCAAATGATGATAGAAAAATTCAGTGGAAAGCTTTGTACATATTTCAATGATCAATATCACGAAATAGTATCTTCTTGCCCTTCCCTAGGCATTAGGATCAAAAAATGTCAAATGTCATCCATAACCGCACACTTCCCATCCTTGAAGCATACCAAAGAGACCACGTTACCTACTATATAAATATGAATAGCAGAAAAATACTAAGCTGCAACAAGCATGGAAATCTGGATCATTTTTTTTTCCCAACAAGTTATCTAAAATATGAAGTCTAGAGACTAATGCTTCTAGGAATAACGGAGTTGGAGTAGTAGTGGTGCCAAAGATGATTTTGATTTGGGGATTTAGGGTTGCGGAGATTTTGATTTGAGGGAGAGGTTGATAAGCACAGGCACGTGAGAGACCTGGAAAAAAACGTTTTGTTTTTAATTGATTAGGAAGAGGAGTTTTTCAGGCTTTTAAATTTGTGTTACTTAAGCAATACACTTTGTAAGTCACGTGATTTATAGTTTATGGTGCAAATTATGTATTCAAATAATTTATGGTGCAAAGTGTAATTTAGGACATAGTTTAGGGTGGTAAAATGTAATTTTCCTAACAATGAAATGAAATAATAGTAGCTAACATTACAACATAGCAAATAGAATATGCTACATACAGTTTTTGCTTCAAACAAGAAGTGACACAAAAAACCTATGAAACTCTACATATATATCTTTGCATTATTGCATAATAATGTAATAAGTCATTACAGCTAGAACTATTATATATCAAACATGCTTCTTTCTTATGGGATCAAACTACAATATCTCATGCTAAAATTAACCTGTCATTCAATGGACCTGAATTGTTTCTTGAGCAACAATAAGTTCATCTGGGAAATTAGCATCACTGGTATCAGTTGGCATCAAGATGTCATCATCAGTTGTGAAATGGTATCTCTCCCCGATTGCTCTAAGAAGCTGGTATACTTCAAACATAGTAGGTCTCTGTTTTGCAGTTGGCGATACACAATTACAAGCAACTTTAAGAAATTGGGTAAGCTCATTATCAAAACCCTTTCCGAGTAAAGACTTATCAATGGCATTTTGGACAAGAGAAGTAGTTGACAGATCTGTGATCCACTCAACTAAACTTCCCTTAAAGCTCTCAGGGGCACTAGCCACATGGGTCGGTGTCTCACCCGTAATCAACTCTAACAAAACAACTCCAAAACTATAAACATCACCCTTCGGAGTGGCTACCAATGTCCGTGGATACTCAGGAGCAACATAACCCAAATCGCCAAACTCCCCATTAACAAAAGTACTCAAATGGGTGTCAATGGGGTTCATAAGCCTTGCGAGGCCAAAATCAGATAACTTAGGCTCAAAATCCTTATCCAAAAGTATGCATTTGGAGCTTATGTTTCGGTGGATAATTCGTGGGTTGCAGTTATGATGAAGCCATGCCAAACCTTTAGCTGCTCCAATTGCAATTTTGAGCCTCAAGGGCCAGTCCATGCTCCTGGCCTCAGGTTCTGTATCATGTAATTGATCATAGAGTGTCCCATTTTCCATGTATTTGTACACCAAAAGCCTCTCCTTCTTTGCCATGCAAAACCCCATCAAGGGAACCAAGTTGCCGTGCTTCACGTTCCCCAGCGTATTCATCTCAGACACAAATTCTTTCTCTAATCGCTGAGAGTCTTGAAGCCTCTTAACCATTAGGGAACAACCATCAGGAAGCAAAGCTTTGTATAGCGTTCCGGTTCTTCCCGTTCCAATGATATTGTTTTTGCTAAAGTTGTCAGTTGCCTTCATGAGATCACTCAACTTCATTTTTGAAACCGACTTCTCAAACATTGAAACCTGTACGTAGCATTACCTTCTTTGTTAGTCTTTTTTAAGGCTCAACAAGTTATTCTATGTACAAGAATCAAGAAATGGAGGACAAGATAGCTTTACTTATGCAAACTAGATATCATAAATAGCTTTTTTCTATGAGCAATGTTTTGAATCAGAAAACTTGCCTTGATGCCTTTTGTTCCTTTGATGTTCTTAGCCCATTCGTTACCTTCAGGGTCATCTTCCTTCTTCTTAATAACCACGCCACGTGAGAAGTAGTAGAGAACAATACCCACGAAAATAGCCGTAAAAGTTACACCACCAACGGCTGCTGCTGCAATAATTCCAACACGAGATTTCTTTACAATGCCTGGACAAGATGCCAGAGGTTCCCCACAAAGTCCTAGATTATTTGCATAGCTGTCAGCCTTTATACTGAAAGAACTGAAGGTAGGTACTTGACCTGACAAACGATTGTTGGACACACTAAAATCCTTCATCCGATTGAGCTGGCCGAGTTGCAGAGGGATTGAACCGGTTAACTGGTTGTTATCGAGTTTAAGCACATTCAAGTATGTACAATTTGCAAGACTCAATGGGATCTCACCCGAAAAACTGTTGGATGAGAGATCAAGGGATGTAATAAATGGAAGTTTCTTTGATATATCACTAGGGATGGGTCCAGATAACTTGTTGCTAGAAAGATCTAAGCCTGTCATGCTCGAGCAATTCTCGATGCCTCGAGGGAACTTGCCCTTAAGACCCATGTCTGAAAGGTGAATATTTAGAACTTTATTCTCATCAGGGTGCCAACATTCAACACCAGTGAACTTACAAATATATCCCTCAGTATTGTTGTTAAAATCCCATGAAGAGTTCAAGTAGTTGTAAGGGTCTTCAAGAGACTCTTTGATAGTTTTCAAGCAGTAAATATCGGTAGAAGTGGCATAACTTGAACTACTACACACCACCACCACCATCACAGACAAGATCAAAGTGTGACCTAGACGAACAAAATCTTTGCCATTCAACATCATGTGCATAAGAATATTTCTTATGGAGTCTCCTCAGAATAAAATAACTCAAAACCCAATTACAAATTTCACAATACAAAGGACTATCAACGAACTTGGAGCATAAAACACTCAATTTACAAAATTTAGCTGTAGTGGTACAAACCCCAATAATAATAAATAATAATAAAAAAAAGGAAATTTAATTTCCACTCTCAGAAAAGACCCAATTCAACTAGAATATAACCCAACTGAAGAGAACTTAATCTAAAGCAAAACAAATATAGAAATAAAAAGTCCCAACAAACAAATGAACAGTAGCAACTCTAACAGCCCTAAAATAATCACAGAGGATGTTACTGACACTAACCTTAAATCGTTGAGAAAACCCAAGAAAATTTTGCAACCCAATTGATCAATCTTAGTGACACATCAAATAGTAAGACAATTTAGGAGATACCTAGAAGAGAAAATGGGGGTCTCAGACATACCTGAGATGATGACAAGTTGTATCAGATTGAGTAGTAGCTATAGCTATAAGAAGAAGAAGAAGAAGAATGAAACAGGTATAATAATTAAAAGGGAAAAGAAGAAAAGAGAGGCAACACTAAAAACGTAGAAGACACTCTGTGCAGTATAGGAACTCAAGAATCAGCTAGGAAGCATCATCAGTAGGGTGTTATTGTTACACAAAGACTTCCTCTATGAGTGAGTCTTTCTACTTTTTCCAACAACCCAAAGACACAAAAGTCCAAGTGAAAAGGCAAAGGAGAGAGAGAGAGTCTTTGGGTTTGAATATTCAGAGTTTAAACACACTGTTTTTTGTTCCGTAGAAAATGTAAAAACCAATTGGCCATGGATGAGTGAGTGGAGAGAGAACCGTGTGTTTTGTATATTCGTGGCAATGAATTAAATTTGACTGCTTTGACTGGAAAACAAAAAGGAGCGGCTGGATTTTCTTGCTTATGAAATGGGTTGGTCATTGGTCACACATTTGGACAAGAAAAATGTTTGTTTATATTATGAGGAAATGTGAATTCAACAAGGTGGGTTCCCTTGCTTTTATTGTTATAGCTTAGATTATTGGAATTTTCAGTCTCATACTAGCTTCTTTGTTCACACCTGTTTTACACTGTTTCAGGTCCGCTCCAAAACAATTTTATATAAAAAAAATTAGGCTCAATTCAGAGCAGGTGAAAAAACGCGTCTAAATCACTAACAATGGCTCCTCTACTTGCAAATTATGGTTCAAGCGATTAATTAACCGATTTCATGGACAACAAAAATACGGTAATCATAAAGAAATCACGTCACAACTCACAAGGGTGTCATTCATGTTGGTGCATCACATTTGTGTTTGGTCGAATTAAGGGTATTCGGCTAAATAAGTCAAACTGAACACGTTCTATTTAACAATCGTGTAATAACCTTTCAACCCTAACATGGCTTAATAATGAAGCAGGTTGACATAATCCCTATTCACTTAACGCACTTAATAAACATGTTGTATTAGGTTAACAAGAATGCGGCATTGACTCATTTCAACCTACTTAATAATTAAACAAGTTATATTAATACAAATACAACCCATTTAACTTGATTTAAAAAAAGAGACTCATTTCAGCTTGTTTAACCTGATTGATATTTGCCCTAATTTAAATCATACTTTCCTCATACTTATCCCAAAAGTAAAATGCCCTGAAAGAGTTTTTGATTTTTGTCCCAATGCTTTATGTAAAATTTTGTACAAGCTTGTTTCTAAGTGTTGGCTAATCGTCTGAAGCAAATTTTTCCTAATATCATATCTAACACACAAAGTTTCTTTCAATCTGATAAGGCCATCTCGGATAACATTTTAGTAGCCTTTAAATTTCTCCATCATATGAAAAAAGAAAAAAAGAAAAAGAAAAAAAAAGAGAGGCAAATCGGGGTTTATGGCTCTTCAGCTAGATATGAGCAAAACTTATAATAGAGTGGAGTGGATATTTTTTATCTTATGAAGAAGATGGGCTTTCATTCAAGATGGATACAACTTATTACAAAATGTATCAGTACTGTTTCTTACTCAATTTGGGTCAATGGAGAAGTAAAAGGTATTGTTAAACCATCTAGGGGCATTAGACAAGGGGAGCCATTGTCGCCTTATCTTTTTCTCATTGTTTCTAAGGGTTTAACATCTCTTATTCATCAAGTCACACATGTTGACAGGATTCAGGGTTTCTCTCTATGTAAAAATGGTCTAAAGATTACTCAATGGTTTTTTGCAAATGACAGCTTACTCTTTTGTAAAGCTTAGTTGGGTGATTTCAGACTATTTAGGAGATTCTTGATATTTATGAAAAAGCTTCAGGCCAATAGGTTAACAAGGAAAAAACCACTCTTTTCTTTTGTAAATCTATTTCCATTGAGGTTAAAAATTCTATAAAGGAGTTTTTGGGGGTCCCAAAAGTAAAGGAGTATGAGAAATACCTTGGGTTGTCAACTATGGTGGGAAAAAATAAATCTGGCAGTTTGAACTTTATAAAAGAAAGAGTGTGGGAAAAATTGTAAGGGTGGAAGGAAAAAATTCTATCTCAAGCAGACAAGATAGTCTTACTAAAGGCGATGGTCCAAGCAATTCTTACATTTTCTATGTTATGTTTAAGCTTTTGGTGGGTCTATGTAAAGATATTGAAGCCATGATTCGTAAGTTTTGGTAGGGGCAGTAAGGAGATAGAAAAGAGGTGCATTGGAAGAAATGGGTGACACTATGTTGACCTAAAAGTGAGGGGGAAATGAGATTTAAAGATTTATGTAAATTCAATGAGGCAATGCTGGCAAAACAAGTCTAGCGGTTAACCCAAGACACGGAGTCACTTCTCTATAGAGTTTTCAAGGCCAATTACTTCATAAATTGCTCTATTTTTGAAGCTAAAGTTTCCACAGGTTCCTTTGCTTGGAAAAGCATTCTTAAAGCTCGAAATGTGATAAATATGGGGGCAAAATGGTGTGTTGGTGATGGTCACTCCATTCAGATTTATAAAGACAATTGGTTGCCGATGAAGCATGGTGGGAGGTTGCTTTCAACATCAACTGACCTGCCATCATCATCTTTTGTCGCTGACCTGCTGGACCCGATCTATGGAGGGTGGAATACGAGTCTAATTGATTCAAATTTCCTCCCCTTTGAAACGCAACAAATTAAAGCTATTCCCAGCAGCTCCTTTCAGCGACCAGATTACCTTTATTGGCCAGGCAGCAAGAATGGCAATTACTCGGTAAAATCTGGTTATCATCTTTTGTGTATACAGGAAAATTCAGACCGTCCATCAAGCTCATCAACTAAATCAGTGAAGGAATTCTGGTAGCGATTATGGAAGCTCAAAGTGTCGAGTAAAGTTAAGCACTTTCTATGGCGTGCATGCTCTAATTCGCTACCCACAAAATAGAAATTAAAGAAAAGGAAGATCCTAATCGGTGATGGCTGTGATTTTTGTGCGGGGAATCAAGAAACTCTGCTACATTCCTTGTGGGAATGTGAGGCGTTAAGGGCTGTGTTGGATGTTGACTTTAGCTGGATTGATCGTAGGGAATGTTCAAGGAGCTCTCTCATTGACCTGATGGAGGTAACTAGTAAAAAAACCAAATGCCTTAAGAGGAGTTTGCAGTTACGGCTTGGATGTTGTGGCACTGACAAAATAAGATCAGCGTGGATGAAAAATCATCTTCGCTGAACAGTGCATAGTGAGGCCTGCCAGGACCTCCATGAATATAGCAAGTTCAACACCAAACCTATGACGCAAAAACCAAGAAAATGTGTCAAGTAGAAACCTCCAAATGTGGGCTGCTACAAAACTAACTTTGATGGGGCTGTTTTTGCAGAGAATGGAGAAGCAGGTATTGGTGTGGTCATTAGAAATTCCAACGACGAGGTCATGGCCTCCTTATCGGAAAGAATTCTAAACCCTTCATCTATTACTTTACTGGAATTGTTGGGTGCTAGACGTGCGGCTTTATTCATCAGTGAAGTGGGGTTGGATAATTCCATTCTTGAAGGTGTCTCGGAGATAGTCATCAACGTGTTGAAAAAGGGTGAGTTGTTTAACTCCTCTTTAGGCCATATGCTAAAGGATACTGTTTTACTTGTAAGCTCATTAAAGAGCTGGTCTTTTTCTCATACAGTAGGGTAATTCGGTGGCAGATGCTTTGGCAAGAAGAGCCAGGTTGTTTGCACCATTGTTAGCCTGGATAGAGTCTGTTCCTCCAGACTTTGTCAATTTTGCAGTGGCTGATTTACCCGCTTCTGATTAATAAAGTTATCGACTTCTTTCTCAAAAAAAAAAAAAAAAAAAAAAAAAAAAAAAAAAAAAAAAAAAAAAAAAAAAAACCTGATTGATATTATTTTAAATTTAATAATCAACAGATTTAATACAAACTCATAACATTAAAATTTCTATTAAGCATACAATTTGATAATAATAGTATCAAAATGTTTAGGGTAAAATACAATAACCTACCTTGAGGTTTGGGCCAATGCTAAGCAAGTCCAAGACTTTTCAAAATTAACCAACTTCGTCCCTACGCACAATTTGGTCTTTAAACAGCGTTAACAGGCATTACTTATTTTTTTTCTCTCCCTTCTCTCTCTTCTATGTTCTCCCTACTCTCTTCTCTCGCATCTCTCCCTGACTTTATCTCAAACCTCTCTTCTCTTTCATACCATCACTATAACCAAAAAAAACTAAGTTGGTGAGATCCACAGCCACCATGATTGGTGTTGAATCTTGATTTCTCTACTATTGTATTTAAGGTTTGGCTTGGGGGATTTGTTGGGTTTGGAATTTGTGTTTGATTTGGTATTTCTCTGTGGGTTAGTTTTTTTTTTTTTTTTTTTTTTTTTTTTTTTTTTGAATTGGTGGCGTGATTTTTTGTTTATGGGTCTCATTGATGATAGGTTTGGGTTTAAGAAGCTAGATCTTGTTGAAATTTCTTTTTGGGGTGTGAGTTTGTGAATCATGATTATTGTTGTTGTTTGGGTGTTGTATTTTCTAGTGTATGTGAACAATTTTTTATGGGTATGAATTCAAACTCGATCTCTCATTTACTTGGATACTTCTCTAATTTGGGCAGTCTTCTTCAGGAAACAATGACATTGATCTTGTGGTGTGGCCTCCTTATGGCGTTGATGATGACAAATTTAGTTTTCAATGGTGGTGGTGTGTGGGTTTGGTGGTCTGGTGGCTGGAATTGGTTGGCTTTGGGTCATGGGTTTTTGAATTGGTTTGATTTGGGTGGCTGTAAGCATGGGTCTATGGTGGTTTGGGTTCCAATTTATGGTTTTGGTTTTTGGTGGTGAGGTGGTGGTTGTGGTCTCGGTGATTGGATTTGTGGGTTGTAGTGTGTTTTGTTTTTTTGGCACGATTTGGGTTTAAACTTGCGAGTTGTGGAGTGAATTGCGGTATCTATGGGCTATGGTGTAGTGGCTGTGAGTCTCACCTACTGAGTTTTAGTTGTCAAGGTGGTGGTTTGAAAGAAAAGTGAGGTCTAAGATAGAGTAAGAGAGGTCTAAGATAGAGTGAGAGAGGAAGGAGAGAAAATAGAAAGTCAATGGATACTAAAGTCCCTAACGTTGTTTAGGGATCATGTTATGCTTAATGATTAAATTGGTTAGTTTTGAAAATTCTTGGACCTTCTTGGCATTAGCCAAAACCTCAAGGTTGGTGTTGATGCCTCGCGGTGGTTCAAGCACCCATCGCAGCAATGCTTGCACATTTCTCCCCTTTTCTAGAGGAGGGGGTATGCACGTGCATACGTAGCTCGGACCTCAGGTGCTGTGGAGGAAGGTTGTACCTCAAGTGTGTAACTGGAATATGAGTCAATTTTAAGGATAATACCAAAGGTAAGTGAAGTCACCACCAATTATTAGGTTTTTCTAAAGTGTGATTGGTCACCTAACTCTATTTGATTTTATTACCGATCCTAGGTTAAGAAAAATGTTGTTTTTCCTAATCTAATTTGGATGGGTAAAAAATCTTGATTCTTGCTTTCAAAAGTCTGGTTATGTGTGGGGAAGGTGTTAGATACCCCAGAACGCCTGTCCGTAAACAGTCCTTTGTTTTCGTAAAATTGTAATTTAAGGACATTGGCAGTCGAAAACGAGCTATTGGCATTAGCTTTTGGGGCTTTAAGAGAATTGGGCTTTGAGGTTTGGATTCGGAAAAGGTGTGGTCTCGATTGATGCTACCCTAGTGTATTTGGAATCATTGCCAAATTTCTATGACGAAAATCCGGCAGCATTTCGCCTTATTTTCGTGGCAAAAATCCAACAGCGCTTCGCCTCAAATGCGTCATAACACACAAAACGCTATTCTCAAGCTTTCATCGTGAGAATACAGCAATGAGGCTACCCCATTTTCACAGCAAAAATCCTGCAGAGTTTCGCAATTGGTGCGCTATGGCACACCGGCAGGGTCTCATGCCTATGTATATGGCGCATGCCAACATGCTCATGCTAGGATGAGCCGGAGCCCCTAAAAGCATCAAGCATATTGATACGTGTCACATACATGGGGAAAACGATGTCACTAGGTGACATGGATCGAGACAGTCACACCGCGATGACCATGCACATAGTATGACATGAATATGCACTTGTAGTAAATGTCTTGAGCACATACTCATACCAGAAGGTCAAGAGCGCTTATGGCTAGAGAAGGTCGCTTATGTAGCCATGAGAGTCCATCATACAAAGTGCACAATCACCCACACATACGTAGACATGTTGATGGAAAACCTGGTTTTGTATCTTATACAAAACACACAGCGGAAACAACAAAAATAGATCTCTTTCATTCATAATTGATAACGTGCACTATGTAAATTTCAGAATTTAAGAATGAAATAGTGTACCTTGGTGTGGTGAAATTCAAAACAAAATATTAGAAGTACTTAGGAACACTTTTAATCTTCACTCCAATTCCACTTTTACGCCCAAGAAGTGTGGTCTCTCAATCAGTTTCTAAGGGAGAATAATTAAGTCACTTTACTTATAAATACACACCACTTCACAATGATATCTCCTTTTCTCTTATAAAAAATTCTGTATGTTTTTTCCTTTTATAACTAACTGATTATCTAATTGGGCTGGCCTATCTGGCCTTTTCAATTGGGCTTTAGTGTGTGGCTTGGAGTAAGACCAAAAGGGGCCAATAAGACACTAGCTCCAATGGGCCTTGGGCTTTTCTATCAACTCTTGACAAGCCCAAAATTACCATTAATTATATTTAATACCACTATATAAATATAATTGCACTCTAGGTCTTATTAATAAATTATATCCCAAAACTTTATTATACATGCAACCCCTTCATAAAATATTCATAGTAATACAAAGTCATGAATATAGACTGCCACTTTGAAATTACTATATCGTAATCCTTGAATGCCCAGTTTAATCCTTTAAGTTATTCATCATATATTTATGAAATCCAATTTCATAAATATATATTTTAGTATATCCTTACTAAAGTGTTTAGGTCTAACACTCTAAATAACCAAAACCATTAAACTTATCTCAAAGCAATATTTTATATCTCCGTTAAGAGATTATGAATTCCATCTTGAGAATATATGTTCCATCAACACTAAATGTGGCTGCTCAACATACTGGAGGTTTTGATCGTGACTTTAGATCTCACTCCTGATATGTCAAAGCAACCTACACTTCATGATCAGGTCCATTATTCTCTCAAGATTAAGAGTTTATGCAAATAAGAATAGTGAGATTTATTATTCATTTGACAGTTGTTAGGAGAATAATAAATTTCACAGCGGTCAGTTCAATATGTCTTAACTCTTAAAACATATCAACATATTAACTAGAAGTCTCCACTTCTATAATCAAGACAAATCATCTTAGTTGATATGTTATAGTCTTCGCAGATGAAATGCCCAATTTCATCACCGACTACGAACTATAATGTTTACAAAGAACTTGTGATCTATATCTTCCGTGACTAAATCACATAAATCACATACTATGCATCTCATGGACTATATGTAATGTCCAAATATTCATGTTACCATTATTTTAGATAATAATAAAATAACTTTATTAATCATAACATTAAGTCATACATAATGTCATACATAGCGTCATACAATAGGATTTAAGGGCACAAATGCTAACACATGTATATATATATATATATATATATATATATATACATGCATCATGCACAATGCTATCACACAGAGCAAGAAAATAAAATAGACATTGCCAACGTCCCAAGGGTATGCCTCAGCAAGCTATAGGAAATGTAAAACAGACATTGCCATACCCAAGGAACACGGCCCAAGCAAGGAGCAAGAAAGATAAAGGGCAAAAGGAGAGGAGGAACCCTAATACAATGCTTTAGAGAAGAGCCTAAGAGAGAGGGAGAAAGAAACCCCTCAGGTAGGCTAGACCTCCTAATCTGCTAAACATTGCCCTTTGTGGGCTTGCGTCTTCTTACTTGCATCCTTGCCCTTTTTGCTTGCATCTAGGAGGTCACACCCTTGCTCCAAGTGTCCATACTCCACACGTGTACATGTAATAACAAAGGAAACAAGCAAAGAAACAAGTAGAAAGAGAGCATGCTAAAAAAACAAACTATCAAAAGGAGAGAGAGCCAAACAGGGGCAAATAACATGTTATCAAATGATAAAGGGTGTCCTAGGAGGACAAATGTATGTTTGGATCAAGTGTCCATAGTTCTATTGGATTGAAGTATGAAAAACACACAGATTCATGCATGAACATGTAGGCAAGCGTGCAAAGATACAAAGAAGCAAAGAAAGCCAAACGGGTGGCACAAAGCAAGTAAGGCAAGCATGACAACATCGAACAGAGCGGAGAAATGTGTGTATCAAGCACACCAACATCACAAATATGTGTCTCATAAGTGGTCACATCCAACAAGCCACAAGAGGGGAGGATGCAACCACGCAAGCAAGTGGCCCTAAGGACCGACAAGCACAAGCCCACAGAGGACACAAAGCATGGCAAAACCTAGATCTAGACATGCAAGCATGGAGATAAAGCAAAGAAGATAGCAAGCAAGCATAGACGTGCACAAAGGAAATGATCCAAACCCTTTGATATAGGCCTAGGTGTATGGATGTAGGCCTAAACCACAAGATCTAGATCTACATCCTACCTAAAGGGCCAAAACACAAGAAAAAGGCATAACAAGAGACGAAAAAGGTTTTAGAAGCACATGGCATAGCAACCAACATATAGATCTAGACACATGAACATGACACAGAGCACTCAAAGATATAGATCTAAACATAAACATGGAAAGGAGAACATAAACATGCAAATATAAGCATAAGCATGCTAAAAGGAACCTAGGCACATGGATCTAAGCACAAACACAATATTTCGGTATATCCTAGCCTAAGATGGCTAGGCCAACAACATCAAAGCGGTAAAACATGGCAAAAAGCAAGGAGACATGTTAAAAAGGCTATAAAACATGCTAGGAAGCAAGAAAATGCAAAGATATATTATGGAAATCAAATTGACATGATATGAACAAAGATAAAGCAAAGAGTGTAGATTGTAGCTAAAAAACTACATCTACACCCTTTAAACCTCAAATCCAAGGTCTTAAGACCAAGGTGAAGAAAAAGAGTGCAAAAACACTACCTCTTGATTGTTGAGAGAAGAGAGGAATCAAACGTTTTTTGATGTGTTTGGGAGAGAATTTAGAGAGGAAAAAAGAGAGAATCTACCTAGAAAAATGCTCTGAATTGCCCAATTTTTGTTTGTTTTTTTTTTTAATCCAAGGATCTAGGGGTTAAATAAACTTTTGGCATGCTTCTCAAGGCTCGGCGCACCTTTAGGGTGCACCAAGTTAGGCCGGTGGCCCTTTAATGGCCGCCGGGTCCGTTCACTAACGTAAGTAGTTTGACTTTTTCTGGTTCTGACTTTGACCACATATTTGAATACCTTCCCAAACTCCGATTGAGCTTATCTTAGTTTCCCTAGAAAAATCTAAATATCTAGTTTTTAGAACACTAAAGAAATTAAAATTCTAACAGTTGGATCAAAATGGCCTCAAGAAATGAGCTAATGCACTTTACATGGTTTTCAAGATATCTCTACCGTTTTAAATCCGATTTTGACCCATGAATAGTCGTTGGAAAAGAAATTCAATAATCTTTGCAATGACGCTGGTCTAAACATGTTCTAACGGTCAGATCAAAATTACGGTTTTTGAGGCCTTGGGTGTCAACCTTAGGTCAAAGTTAGTCAAAGTTGATGAAAATCACCGAGTAGCTCGGGTTTGATGTAGAAACATGAAAAATGTTATTTTGGGATAATTTTGATCAACTTTGACTTTCGATTAACCCAGAGTTGACCATGGGCATTTTGGCAAACTTGACATAAAATGGCACTTTGAGTGCTCTGATGCCCGAACGGGCTACGCCACGTCAATCTATATGTTTCTGCGGCCCCATGGAAGAAAGTTAATATTTTTGAAATTTTCGAGGTCTAGCATGCAAATCGAGGGTGAACAAAATATAGTATCTACAGTAGATTATTGTATTTTACCCAAATATTTAAAACATATTATCCAAAAGTTCAAAATAATATTGAAGTACTTAATAAATATTAAGTCTATAATGCAGTCCATCTCAAAAGATCTTAGTAAAAATATTACATATCAGATTAGGTGCATACACATCAGCTCAAATTCAAGATAAAATAGTTCAGGCCGGTGGCCTTTTAATGGCCGCCGGGTCCGTTCACTAACGTAAGTAGTTTGACTTTTTCTGGTTCTAACTTTGACCACATATTTGAATACCTTCCCAAACTCCGATTGAGCTGATCTTAGTTTCCCTAGAAAAATCTAGATATCTAGTTTTTAGAACACTAAAGAAATTAAAATTCTAACAGTTGGATCAAAAGTTATGGCCTCAAGAAATGAGCTAATGCACTTTACATAGTTTTCAAGATATCTCTACCGTTTTAAATCCAATTTTGACCCATGAATAGTCGTTGGAAAAGAAATTCAATAATCTTTGCAATGACGCTGGTCTAAAC
Organism: Lithocarpus polystachyus; assembly: GCA_033629205.1. NCBI lineage: Eukaryota > Viridiplantae > Streptophyta > Magnoliopsida > Fagales > Fagaceae > Lithocarpus > Lithocarpus polystachyus. The sequence goes on from CM066162.1 coordinate 69,693,962, forward strand.
ATGTTCTAACGGTCAGATCAAAATTACGGTTTTTGAGACCTTGGGAGTCAACCTTAGGTCAAAGTTAGTCAAAGTTGATGAAAATCACCGAGTAGCTCGGGTTTGATGTTGAAACATGAAAAATGTTGTTTTGGGATAATTTTGATCAACTTTGACTTTCGATTAACCCAGAGTTGACCATGGGCATTTTGGTAAACTTGACATAAAATGGCACTTTGAGTACTCTGATGCCCGAACGGGCTACGCCACGTCAATCTATATGTTTCTGCGTCCCCATGGAAGAAAGTTAATATTTTTAAAATTTTCGAGGTCTAGCATGCAAATTGAGGGTGAACAAAATATAGTATCTACAGTAGATTATTGTATTTTACCCAAATATTTAAAACATATTATCCAAAAGTTCAAAATAATATTGAAGTACTTAATAAATATTAAGTCTATAATGCAGTCCATCTCAAAAGATCTTAGTAAAAATATTACATATCAGATTAGGTGCATACACATCAGCTCAAATTCAAGATAAAATAGTTCAGGCCGGTGGCCCTTTAATGGCCGCCGGGTCCGTTCACTAACGTAAGTAGTTTGACTTTTTCTGGTTCTGACTTTGACCACATATTTGAATACCTTCCCAAACTCCGATTGAGCTGATCTTAGTTTCCCTAGAAAAATCTAGATATCTAGTTTTTAGAACACTAAAGAAATTAAAATTCTAACGGTTGGATCAAAAGTTATGGCCACAAGAAATGAGCTAATGCACTTTACATGGTTTTCAAGATATCTCTACCGTTTTAAATCCGATTTTGACCCATGAATAGTCGTTGGAAAAGAAATTCAATAATCTTTGCAATGACGCTGGTCTAAACATGTTCTAACAGTCAGATCAAAATTACGGTTTTTGAGGCCTTGGGAGTCAACCTTAGGTCAAAGTTAGTCAAAGTTGATGAAAATCACCGAGTAGCTCGGGTTTGATGTAGAAACATGAAAAATGTTGTTTTGGGATAATTTTGATCAACTTTGACTTTCGGTTAACCCAGAGTTGACCATGGGCATTTTGGCAAACTTGACATAAAATGGCACTTTGAGTGCTCTGATCCCCGAACGGGCTACGCCACGTCAATCTATATGTTTTTGCGGCCCCATGGAAGAAAATTAATATTTTTGAAATTTTCGAGGTCTAGCATGCAAATCGAGGGTGAACAAAATATAGTATTTACAGTAGATTATTGTATTTTACCCAAATATTTAAAACATATTATCCAAAAGTTCAAAATAATATTGAAGTACTTAATAAATATTAAGTCTATAATGCAGTCCATCTCAGAAGATCTTAGTAAAAATATTACATATCAGATTAGGTGCATACACATCAGCTCAAATTCAAAATAAAATAGTTCAACAAAAATATAAAATGAATATTTATTTTTAGGCAAATATGCAAAAATGTCCCTCTAACTTTCACTCTTTTTCATTTCAGTCCTTTAACTTTCTGTTTTGTCAATTCAGTCCTCTAACTTTCAATTTTTGTCAATGCAGGATTCCGTTAAACCCTGGTTATGGGCTGCCATTAATGTTACTAAAACGAAGCCATTTTCCTTTTTTTTTTTTTTTGGAATTAAAAGGAAAAAAAATCTATTAAAAAAACATTTAAGGGGAACGACGACACGACGTTGTAGTTCCCCTTCCCCTGAAATCAAAACTGAGGACCTCATCTTCCTTATCAATATCAGACTCATCATTGTCCTTGAAGCCCCTGGAAATCAAGCTCGAAATCATCGTCAACGTCGACCACAGGCTTCGAGAACCTCCTTCCTGAGGTGGGTTTTTTCCAATCTCCCTAGAGATAGTCCGCTGTGAGTTACCGAGGCCCAACCGGTGCTATGAAGTCGGTTTTAATTTCAGGGGAAGGGGAACGACTAAATGTTTTTTTTTTTTTAGATTTTTCTTTTAATTCCGAAATTAAAAAAAAAAAGAAAAAAAAAAGAAGGAAAATGGCATTGTTTCAATGACATTAACGAAAACCTATAACTGGGGTTTAACGAAATCCTACATTGACAAAAATTGAAAGTTAAAAGACTGAAATGACAAAACTGAAAGTTAGAGAACTGAAATGAAAAAAAAAAAAAAAAAAATGAAAGCTAGAGGGTTAGTTTTGCATTTTTGCCTTTATTTTTAATTAGGGTTAAATATGTTGTGTTAAATAGGTCATTTCATGTCGATATGAATAAATTTTTGTGTCAAACATATCAATTGCAAGTCAACTCACTTTTGACACATTTCTTATAGTGTCGCTTTCAGGTTGACCCAAACTCTCTAAGGCCCAACCCTAACCCATAAATATCCATGTTGTATTTGTGGGTCACGTCAAACATTGCCACCCATAACTCACACACATGAACACTATGAATTGTTTACAGCGTAAAAACCTAAAATGGTAAAAGTACTCCAGAGCTACGCACAATTCACCAAATCCATTAAGAAGAGTTTTGCGATACACAACAACTTGCAAAACCTACAGTATATGCAAATGTTCTTGTATCTAAGCTCCCTACTCCTGCTAACAAAAGGTTGCAGTAGCCGCTCTGTTTCTTAGTAATTCAATGATGCAGGTCGATCACTAGGTGATTACAAATCTGATTTCTCGAACATTTCAAGGCCACTAAAAGATTTGTGATTGCTTCTAAAGTTTATAGCAACAATACTCTACACTTAGAACCGATTAAGAGAGTTTAAATAAATTTTCCTCTCAAAGGAATGGCAATATGAAGAGGGTGAAGGTATGAAAACTATAAGGATTTCTCTCTCAAGGGTTTTAGTAGTCTCACCTTTTTCCTTTAAGATTAGTGTTTTAATTTTCGATATGCAGGACACAATTGAGGGTTGGTTGGTTACTAGAATAATCAGGAAAAAAACAAAAACAAAAACAAAATTTTGGGCAAACTCGCTCATCTAATTTTTAAGTGAGTTTTAGGTGAATTTTTTTTTTTTTTTTTTTTGAGAAGTTAGGTGAACTATTTGTTTGACTGAATTCAAATTCTGACAATCTCACTATAATCTTGTGTGCCATATTGAATCTTGCTTGGTTGAGATTCCTACTGTAGCAATTTAAACTCTTCTTCTCCACCTGAACCGCAATGACTTGATGTAGTTACAAACGAAATGAAATTCAAATACAAGGAAATTTTGCAATTACAACTGAAATTTTTGACACAACTATACGAGGAAAATAAAATTTAGTCAATTACAAAGTGCCAAGTCAAAATTTAGTGACAAATTCCAAGTTTAAGTGTCACTAAAATAATTAAATGAAATAAATCCAGTGGTGTCATTTGTCATCCAAGTTGATTTCATATCAGAAAATAAAAATTGCCATGTTTTGCTTCAACCCACAAGATAAAGATAAGTCTTCCAATCAAATTAGCTAATAATTATCCCCAATAAAAGAAATAAAATTAGGTATAATTATCAACAAACACAAGTCCTAGTGGGACTCTCTGATATTCGCCCAATCATAGTTCATCACTTATCCTTAAAGAGATTAATTTATAATGACTTTCATCATGAACCAGCATAAATAGAGGCACTCCATAACTCGTTCAAAGAATAAAAATTTTTAAGCATCAAAGCTATGAAGAAATTATGCCTCAAAAAAATTCGAAAATACTTCATTTGAATCTTTCTTCCAAGCTTCAAAGTTTTGTTGGAATCAAGCTCCAAAGACCTCTAGAAACTTTAAAAGATTGAATAAGAGGATTTTAATTTTTTTGTAAAAAACTTACTGTGAGGGATTTTTTCCCGACACACCAATCGTTTTTGTCCGCTTTGGGGAGCCAGGCCCTCACGGTTTTTTGCTGAAGGGGCAGGAGTCATTGGCAGTTTTTTAGACTTGCTCCAACGATCCCACATCGCCTAAAGCACACCCCGACACACGCTTTATAACCTCCTGGGCACCACGTGTGTGTACCATTACCTTCGTATGCGATCAAGCACACCCCCACACACGCTTTATAACCTCCTGGGCACCACGTGTGTGTACCATTACCTTCGTATGCGATCGCATACAGAAGTAATGGTACACACACGTGGTGCCCAGGAGGTTATAAAGCGTGTGTGGGGGTGTGCTTTAGGCGATGTGGGATCATTGGAGCAAGTCTAAAAAACTGCCAATGACTCCTGTCCCTTCAGCAAAAAACCGTGAGGGCCTAGCTCCCCAAAACGGACAAAAACGATTGGTGTGTCGGGAAAAAATCCCTCACACTTACATATAGAGAATTGTACTCATTTATTCATAAATAAAAATTCATATTTGAGAATCAATTTTAATTATTTGAATTTCCAAACTTGAGATTTTATGTTTTACAACAGAAATTTTCCAGCACAAAATATCCTAACAATAGGAAATTTTATAATTTAAATATGAGTGGTTTATGTTTGATAATCTACCATATGGGGGAATACTTTTTAAAATCTAAGCCTTAGGTTGTTACGTGAAATTGTCAATTAAAATTTTGCATGCTCACAATATTTATTTTTTTGGTAAAACAACTTAGGGTTCATTTAATTGGGTTTCTGTTGGTCTATAATTTTGGGAACGTGCTTAGGTGAGTCAAGAGAGATAAGCACAATCTATGTATTTTGTTGTTGTTATTTTTGTTTTTTTTTTTTTTAAATACATCATTTTGAGGCCCTTTCTTGAAAGGGACCCTAAGCAAAGGCCAAAATAGCTTAGGCCAAGAGCCGACCATGGTTTCTCAAGAGTAACTGAACTATGTTAAAAGGGGAAATTACAGTAAACCCACCTGTGGTTAGGCCCATTTTCACTTTACCTAGCCGTGGTTTAAAACTTAACACTTTGTCCACCTGAGGTAACTTCCGTTAGGGATCTATTACCCACCTCTCCCTTTGCCGTTAGAAAAACATATTTTTAGGGAAAAACAAACATATCAAAAATAAAAAAGTTAGGGTTTTTGATTACTTAAGAACTTCTATGAGAACAAAGTGGGGGAATAGTACACGAATCAAAAATAAATCAAAAACAAGCTCAATAGAACTTTTGTATAAATCAAATAGCAAAGCAAGAGAGAGAGAGAGAGAGAGAGAGAGAGAGAGAGAGAGAGAGAGAGAGAGAGAGAGAGAAGAGAATTCTGAGGAGGTGAGCAATCGAGGCCAGCAACACAAGGGACTTTACAAGAGTCTTCTTTAAGAATGATTTTGTTTGTGTTCTAGGCATCGTCGATTTCATCCTCGTTAGGGCAAAGATCAGTGGAAGGTTGAAGAATCGACTAGACAAAATCGATTCCAAAGAAACCAAGGAGGTAGATGAAGGAAGCGACGAAGGTGAAAATGGCGACAATCTCAAACAAGTTAAGGACATGAAGAAGGGTGGAGTTACAAATCTTCTCACGCTAGCAAGTGAGCAAGAAGTAGACCATAGAGAAAAACAAAGTGAAGAAGACAACATTGATGGGATCATAACAGCAATTCCTACGGCCAAAATGTAGTGTTAGAAACCCAAAGCTATTGCCTCCCCTGTTTTCACTAGCTTTTGTTCAAGTGGATTTTTAATATTTTTTTGAATGTATCATTTCACTGTGAAGGCTCTGATAATGGGGTTTGCTTCAAGGACTAGATTTCCATGGCTTTTGGTGGTCTTATTGATGTAGTGATTTTTGTTCAGTTGTGGTGGGGTAGTGTTTGGATTTTGAGAAAATGGGTTGTGCTAACTCCAAAACTGATAAAAATGAAGCTCTGCATCTCTATAAAGAATGGAACAGATTCATCAAGCAGGCCATTAATTCAAGGTATGCTCAAGCAGCTGCTCATGTCTCTTACACACAATCCCTTAGAAACATTGGCATTGCTCTTTGATGGTATATTAAGGCTGAGGTCTTCATTAGATAGGGTTTTATGCAAACAAGGAAATCTAATGTTGGGTTGAGTAGTAGTGGGAATTTGAGTTCTAGGTCGAGGGAAGCTTCAAAATTGAATGGTATGTTGAAGAAGTTGTAGGGTATAGACGATCTCAGAGGGTTTTTAATCAACGAAATGTTGTTGATGAACATGTGGAAGAGAGTAGCAATGGTACATCTTTGGATGAAGTGGATTTAACAAATGATGAAAAGTCTTTGGATGAAGTTCTTACGCAATCAAAAACCCTAACTTTTTTATTTTTGTCATGTTTGTTTTTCCCTAAAAATATGGTTTTCTAACGGCAAAAGGAGGCAGGTAACAGATCCCTAACGGAAGTTACCTCAGGTGTACAAAATGTTAAGTTTTGAACCATAGGTAGGCAAAGTGAAAACGAGCCTAACCATAAGTGGGTTTACAATAATTTCCCCATGGTAAAAAATATATACTTTAATTGTATATTTGATTATTTGTTTCAAAATAAACCTTGTAATTTAAACGTTTCACCTTAATTCTTACATTTTCAAAATTATTTTAAAAAGGTACTTAATTTCGTATAATGGATGGAAGATGCTTACGTTGCAAATAGAATGCATGCCACGTTATAGGTTTCACGTCATTAAAGTGACCACAATTTCATGAATTTGGTTTGTTATATCAGCATATTCCATTTATCAAATGACTAATAGGAAAATTTTAAAATATTTTGAAAATATAAGAATGATTTTGAAAGAAAATGTCAAAGGTTGAGAACTAAAATTGCTAATTAACCTTAAAAAAAAAAAAAAAAAAAAAAAGCAATGCCAAATGCACAAAATTTTTACAACTTATAAGGTGATAAATTGTGATTCTAGAAATATCAACTTCACATTGATCCATCACATTAATAGTTATTAACCAACCTGGAAATATTTATCCGCCTTCGCATCTGATAGGCCAAGAATGTATTGACCCCTCATGGTAAATTAACCAATTAATTAGCCAAGTTAATTAATTAGGTCAATTAACATGCAATAAGCGTGGTAGTACAAACAAATCACCAACTAAGTTAAATGCAGTGGAAAAATAAATTTGACATGGTAATTTGTTTACGAATGGGAAAAACCTCCAAGGAAAAAACCTCATCGGGTGAATTTAAGGTCACTACTCTCGAGAATCTACTTTTATCAAAATAAGCGGTTACAAGTAAAGGAATCTTAGTACTTTATACCAACCAACAGTTGAACCCTTACCCCAATACACAATTGGACTCGTAATATAGTGATAATCTCTCCTTTCAATGCACGGCTCCTAGTATGTGACTAACCAATCGATGCACGGATCCAAGTACGTGACTAACACACCAACTTAAGGAGGATGCTAGCTACAAAGTTCTTCAATTCATCCACACGATGAAGATCAAGAAGCTCTTTGGCCATAAAACCCTATGACGTACAAACGCAGCAGCTTCTTCAAGAGAAAGATGAACTAGGGAAAATTGTTTTCGATCACAATATGCTTGCAACAATAAGTGCAACCACCTTATGACGGCCCTTAAAATAGTCCTTATATATGTCGAGGGTTGTGAGAAAAGAAAACCTAAACACATAGCTTTGATATACATGAAAACAGTTCTGAAAAAACTGATTTTCGTAATTCTCGATAGATACAGCTGTCGAGCTTGTCGAGCTTCACATTTTAAATCTCGATAGATACATCTATCGAGTTATCTATCGAGCTTTAAAACACAACACTTATTCACTTGATTCTTGAACAGATTTGCATGGCTTCAATACTTGAACTTTAACTTTAACTTTTGTTCCTTGAAGCATTAAACACATCCTAGATCTACCCAATTACAAGTAAAGTGCGTTTTGTCAAAGGATTAGCCAATTATAAATGACATATGTTCTTAACACGATCCACATATGTCCTAACAATCTCCCCCTTTGGCAATCCATGAAAAAACCAGAACAAACAAATAAAATACAAGAGAAGTCATAAATCACTCAACTCATATTCACTTGTTGAACACAATAAAATCTACCCTAACACAAACTCTTGAAAAACTTTGCAAGAAGAGAGTTCATGGCATGGAAGACTTTGACAACCTGTATTTCTAAAACACTTTAAACAAAACTCATTATGGCATCTTAATGTGAAATAGAAATAAAAGATTGCATACAATAAATAAGAAGCATATGTATAAAGAGAGAAAAGAAACAACACATGAAGAGATAGGTGAAAAATGTAATAACAACCTCATCATATATATATATAAACAAGGTTTGCTATCACTAAATGATCACAAGACCAATAGTACAAGAACAATGTATCTAAAAGATAAAGAAAAGAAAAGATACAAAAAGTCCTCACTACACCTCTCAAAAAGATAAACACTCCCCCTAACAAAAATATCCTATACTAACTCTCCCCCTAAGAACATGACTACTCTCATACCTAAAACTACTCCCCCTTTTTGTCATGAATGACAAAGGAAAAGTCACTCAAGCAGTTATCTCCTCGTCAACAGAAAAGCTAGCATCCTCATCCTCATCCTCATCATCACCATCGGAGTCACCATCATCGTCCTCGTCCTCAGATGCCTCTAGAAAAGGAGAAGGAGACGCCACCAAGCCACCAAGGTGAGCCTGTCGTCATGCCATACGACCAACACAGGTGTTCACTTGACACAACTCATCACTGAGAGTGTCAAGACGAGCATTCATGGGCTGAAGCTGCACCATGATTGCCTTGAAGGTCACACCACCTGCGGAAGAAGAAGGTACAGAGGTTCAGGATAGGAGATAGACGCATGGCGAATGATCTCGTGATAGCAGAAGGAAAAATAAGCTTATCACGGGTTGTCATATCCTTATAAACATCTATAAGGGAAAGTATGAAATGGGAGGGAAAATCAATGGTAAGCCCCTCAAAGAGGGATAACAAAAAGCGAGCACGAGGCTCAATAATAGAATTATAGTGAGACAAAGGATGTCAAACAAATGTCATCACCATATTCAAGAACCTCGAACCTTTTGCAAAGCCTAAGCAAGGGTTGTTTTGACGGTCATCCCAAGAAGAAGGTGTCTCACAGAAGAGATACATGAGTTCGTCTTTGGATACAGTCCGCAGATGAGGATAGCTAGAGTAATCAAGATGTGATACCCTCGGGACATGTAACACATCGAAGATAAGCTTCAAAGTGACTACTATACGTATACCTCGAACAGAAGTGAGAAAGCGAGGTATGGAAGAATCAAAACCATGCATATTGGAGTAAAACTCTTGTATAATCATGAAGGGATAACTGACCGAGATATCACAAAGGGGCTCCCAACCCCTAGTGTGAATGACAGTAGGTAAGTCAGTATCAGAAAAATCTGAAAGGACGACCTGGCATTCCGAATGAATGCCATATCTAGAAAAGTTCTCCAAGAAGTCCTGACGGACCTTCTCACCACGGAACTGAACGTGAAGAGGAGTAGAATCAAGGGAAGAAGATGCCCCGAAACAAAGAGGGTTCCAAGAGGAGCAGACTTGCGCTTGGGTGCCATGTGCAAACTATCTGAGAGAAAGAGAGAGAGAGAGAGAGAGAGAGAGAGAGAGAGAGACACGCAAAAGAGTACCAATCAATAACAAATATCAAAAGGAAAAATAGAGAGATATGTATGCATGAAAAATGCACGAACATATGACATGCAACAAAATAAACAACATGTGCTCAGCCCAATCCAAATCTACCAACACATAAGATTTCAACATATAAAACACACATCTAAATGCATGAAACATGGTGAAAATGCAAATGAGATGCAATGCATGAGCATATAGGAACATTTAAACATAACCCAACCCAAAAATTTCACAAAATACTTATCAATTTTGAAAAACCCTAAAAAATTTCAAAACCCCAAAAACCTATGTCTAAATGAATGAAATGCATTATAAAAAGAGAGAAAAGATACCATACTAGAGGAAGAAAACAAGCTTTGGGCCGAAAAACAAGTGGGGAAGGTGAAAAGGTTGAGTGAGAAGTGTTTAGGAGAGAGAAAAGGGTGTTTCTATTGGGAGAAATCGGAGAGAAGAAAGAAAAAAATCGCGTAAAAACTACATATAGAAAAACGAAGCTCAATGGATCGAGAGCTATCAAAAATCTGTCGAGCACTAATTCTCTACAGATTTAGCTGTCGAAGTTCTATCGAGAGCTATCAACGGCAAAGAAAGCTCAATGGATCGAACAGCTATCGAGGAGCTATCAAGCAAACAAAATGTTTCTTGATGGACCAAAAATCTGTCGAGAAGCTATTGAGACAAATTCTAGAAAGCTTTGATGGATCGAGATTGCATTAACTTTTGTCAAGAAAGGAAGATCAAAGATCTCGATGGATAGCTAGTTGTCAAAAGCTATCGAGAAACTGTCGAGATGTGCAAAAACAATTTTTCAAAGAAGAAAAAAACACAGAAATGAATGCAATCAAACAAGCTACTCAACCAAAGACCCAAAAAACATTTTAAGCTCTCAAAAACATCTCTCAACAAAAAAATGTCAAGCATTGAGATCCAAAACACACAAACACACTAAACAAGTCTAACCAATTTTATATTTCAAAAACAAGATAGTTTAGTGAGCATACATTAACACATGTATTCCTTGTGATGGACAAATCACATTGTACCTGCACATGTATCAAAAGTAGCAAAGAATTTGTGCGTTGTGTGTGAAAAAAAAATAGCAAGATTACATAAGTGTCTACATGTTATAATGATTTGAGATATGAGAAAATCAATTTAACTTACACATAATCATAACTGCTTGATGCGAACTATCACCTTTGAGGTACATCCTATAACTCCCACATCTCCTAGAAGACACGCTCGCAATCATATATAAAGCATTTTGAGCATATCATGCATAGGCATATAAGAGAGAGAAAAGAAATACCCAATTATATTAAGCTTTAGAAATTACACTTTTGTTATGCCAAAGCATATAGATGTCATTTCATGATTAGTGGGCAACAGTGGTGAAATGGTTATTTATGTCTTTCTCTTAGCATTTTCTAGTCATTTCCATAAAAAAAAGTGATATAAGTGTTAAGTACAAAAGATTACATAATCTTACTCATCACAAACACGAGCCACAAAGCTCACTTGCTTAGTTGTGCATAGAGATGCTCATCTAAGGTACAAAAGATACAAGGTTTAGAAAACTTAGTTTCAATGGCCATCCAAGGTATACAAGAACCAATGTACACAAACACACATTGTTTTTGTATTTTTTTTTTTTCAATTTTTTTTAAGAAAAAAAAAATAAAGCAAAATTGAAAACAAACAAACAAATACATGTTAAATAAAGCATAGCATAAAAACTAGACTAACTCAAAAACAAGAAAGCAAAACACACAAGTAATGCAAACAAAACTTATAGGGAGAGAGAAAAAGTGACTAGATCACTTAGAGCCTTTTTCCTTCCACACCTTAGAAGAAACATTCCATTTGGTGAACCCTTGATCCGGCGGTGAGGGGAAGAATTGAAACAATTCAAGTTCGAAAGAAACATGAGGGCTTTGAGAAGATCTCCAAGAGAAGCAAAAGAAGATGGAAACTGATTCTGGTTTTCAGATGAGATCATACAGTTGCTCTGTTGAGTGGCTAACCACTTATAACAATTAGGTTAAGTATGTCCAGTAGCTCCACAATTATGACAGAGATGTTGCTTCTTCTCTTTAGACTTTTGGTTATTACTCTTCTTAGCCTTAGGGTTTTTAGTCTCTTTCTTATCAAGCTTAGAGGGTGCTCCTAAGATATATTTACCCTTGTCTATGTTCTCACTAACTAAAATAGTTTTCGCATCATCATTCTCAGATTCAACATTATTAGCAGGTGAAACAAACATAGTAGTACTAGAAGAAGCAATATTAGAGGAAGATAAATTATACCCCAAACTGGTTTGATTAGAAGTAGGTTTTTGAAAGCTAAGCATCTCATCAAGCTTTGCACTTGAAGTCCTCTCTAACTAAGCTCTAACTTAAAAAGCTTCGCTTCAAGCTTCTTGGTTTTCTCAGCCTAGAAATTATTCTCAAACCGCAGTGGTCCAATGGTCTGATTAGCTTCATCAAACTTTAAGGAGATTTCTTCTCCTTCAAGCTCCACATCACTGAGCTTCTTGGTGGCCAGTCTATACAATTTCTCGTGCTTTTCAAAGACCTTGTATAATTTTGCATAAGCTGTATAAATGTCATCTTGTTCATCCATCTTCTCAAACTTAGACTCCACCAAGTCCTCTTCTTCATTCACTTCTTCAACAATCCTTTCAGTAGGATTTACAGTGGCATTGAAGGCATTTAGGATTCCATCATCCTCATTATCTGAATCATCCTCAGGCTCGGTGTCACTCAAGGTAGCAATAAGGGCCTTACTTTTCCTAATGGTCTTGAGATAAGTTAGACATTCTTGTTTCATGTACCCAAAACCTTGACATCCGAAGCATTTTGATCCGGAGGGAACAGTATACTGACCGCCATCCTTAACATCCTTCTTCCCTTTATCTTTGCTATTGAACTATGAAGAACTGGATTGCTTTTGGTCCTTGTCATATCCTTCGCATTAGCATTCTTCATGAACTTTTTGAACTACCTTGTAATGTAGGGTTTTATTTTAGAATCTACATTGTCCGAAGACTCATCAATGTCACTGCTTTTGGCCTTCAATACCATGATCTTACCTTTGCTCGATTTCCCAATCCTAGTCAAACCCAATTCATAGGTTTGCAAGTGTTGGAAAAATACATGTTTGTATCGCATACAAAACATACACAGCAGAAAATTAACGTATCTACTTCATTCGCAATTGATAACAAGTACTATGTAAGTTTCAGAATTTAAGAACGAGAAAGCGTACATTGGTGAGGTGAAATTCAAAACCAAAAGATTAGAAGTACTTAGGAAAACTTTTAACCTTCACTCCAATTCCACTTATTGCCCAAGCAGTGTGGTCTCTCAATTAGTTTCCAAGGAGAAAATAAAAGAATGTCTAATACTCACATACAAACCATTTCATTTTCTCATGTGATCATAATGAAAAGACTTATAGAAATTATGTATGTTTCTCTCCTTAAATATAACTGATTATCTAATTGGGCTAACCTTTTGGGCAATTCCAATTAAGCTTTAGTGTGTGGCTTGGAGTGGAACCAAAAAGGGAACAAATAAGAATCTAGCTCCAATGGGCCTTTGGCTTTTCTATCAACTCTTGACAAGTCCAAAGTTACCATTAATTATATTCAATACCACTATATATATGAATATAATTGCACTCTAGGCCTTATTAATAAATTATATCCCAAGACTTTATTATACATACAACCCCTTCATTAAAATATTCGTAGTAATACAAAGTCATGAATATAGACTGCCACTTTGAAGATTACTACTTTTTAATCCTTGAGTACCCGGTTTAATCCTTTATGTTATTCATCATATATTTATGAAATCCAATTCCATAAATATATACTTTAGTAACTCCTTACTTAAGTAGTTGGACCCAACACTCTGAATAATCAAACTCATTAAACTTATCTCAAGGGAATATTTTATATCTCCGTTAAGAGATTATGAATTCCATCTTAAGAATATATGTTCCATCAACACTTAATGCAGCTGCCCAACATACTGAGGTTTTGATCGTAACTTATAGATCTCACTCCTGATATATCAAAACAACATACACCTCATAATCAGGTCCATTATTCTCTCAGGATTTAGAACTGATGTAAATAGAAGTCATGAGATTTATTACTCATTTTACAGTCGTTAGGAGAATAATAAATCTCACAGCGGTCCAATTCAATATGTCGTAACTCTTAAAACATATCAACAAATCAAATAAAAGTCTCCACTTCCACGATCAAGACAAATCATCTTAGTTGATATGTTATAGTCTTCGCAAATGAAATGCCCAATTTCATCACCGACTATAAACTAAAATTCTGAGTTTACAAAGAACTTGTGATTTATATCTTCTGTGACTTTTCACATAAATCACATACGATGCATCTCATGGACTAAGATAATGTCCCATTAGTTCATTTACAGATAATCTCATATAATTAAACAATTTTATTATTTATGACATACCAATAAATTGGATTTTAGGGCATAAACCCCAACAATCTCCCACTTGCCCTCAAAGACAATTTACCATATATCCGACACTTATCTCACTTTAGAGTAATTCATAGTCACTCTAAGGCAAGGTTTGGAAATAAGTTACAGCCAGATTTATTGCATAAATTATCTTTTCTACTACTACTTCTCACGTACTTATATCTCTCTAATGAGATAATATTTATGCTTAATGTGTATCTTCACTACCTAAGACGAGCACATATCTTGAAGTTCAACTTCATGAATCAGAATCAAACTACAAGTCAACATTTGTATATCCAGTAACCATCAAAACCTCACTTTTGTGGACAAGCATATAATCCCTCATTCTCCTAAAATATTTGAGTATATGCTTTACTCCGACTAAATTAAATGATCTTAGATTCAATTGATATTTGCTTACCATACCCACCGTAGAATAGACATTGAGCCTAGTATATAGCATAGTATGAAGACTTCCTATTGATATGGTATAAGGAACCATCTTAATATGCTCTTCTTTTATATGTCTTAGGACTATAGTCATTTATAAAGGTACTTCAAACTTAAAAGGAAAGAATAATTTCTTGAAGTATTACATGATATACTTGGCTAGAATCTAATCTATTTAAGCAGTTTTAGATAGACCCAACATTTTAATTTCTGAATTTTAACAAAGTTTAATTCTTAGGATGTGACCAGCCTTTCCCAAGTACTTGATATCAAACTGGATTAGACAACAAAAAACTCCATTGATAACAATAACTCTACATCATTCTAAATGATTAGAATATCATCAACATACATTAAGAAATTCATTATTCTATACAGCTTTTACACACATAAGGCCTCTTAACATTTGATCAAAATCAAACAATTTGATCACTTGGTCAAAGATGATATTTTATGATTCAGATGATTGTTTTAATCCTTAAATGGAATTTAAGCAACTTACATACTAAACACTACTGTTTGTTTGCTATGTATAAGTCTAGTTACATCCTATGGATGTCTTCCTCAAGATTGCTACTAAAAGAAGCTTTCTTGATATCTATTGTCATATTTCATCCAAATGAAATATAATAGATAAAAGAATCTAGATAAAGTCAAACTTGACTATTGGTGAAAAAAAAAAATACTTTTCAAAATTGAACCATTTCTTTTTGAATAAATCTTTTCACCACTAGTCTTGACTTTGAAAGTTTGCACCTTCAAATCTATCAATCTCATTTACTTGTAGACCTATTTGAAAACAATAGGCTTTATGCCATTAGGCACCTCTACAAGTTCTAGACTTCAAATAGAATCTAATTCTATTCACATAACCTTGATCCAGCAATCCATATTCATATCATTTTTTGCCTCTACGTAGGACCAAGAATCAAATTCATATCCTTATAGAATGACTTCAAAAGTTATCCTAAAAGTATGAATTTATTTGGTAATTGATAATCTTCCCACTATGATATTATACTGATATACTAGCTATACATTTAGAATAATGCCTTGTGGTGTATCTAATACAACCATCTCATTTTTAAATGTATTTTATAGTTGTCTTCCAACAAATTCTGACATCTTTCTTCTGGAACAATTCTACGTTTAGCCTTAAAATTATTCACATAGTCATCATCAAGAACTTTGTATTTGTACTTCACAAACATCTTGTCTTCTTTATAACTTCCAAAACAATCTTTTGCAATTCCTTTTGGATACCCATCATATATACAAATTTTTCTACCTTTTGATTTCAATTTATCAAACTTCCTTTCTAGCACAAGTGCTAGACATCTCCAAAAGTAGATGTATCATATACTAGGTTTTCACCCAATCCATGATTTGACAAATATCTTGGGAACAAACTTTTGAACTCAATTTTAGAAAATGTATAGTAATTATTAGAGTATATCTTCAAACGAAATAAGAAAATACAAATACTTATCATGTGCTTTATTATTTCTAAAAGAGTCTTATTCCTCCTTTATGTATGTACTGACTTAAAGAAGTCATTAAAACTTTATTCCTTTATAATAAAAGAGCGCTAGATCTTATTATCCTCTAAATAGAATTCATAAATTAGGAATTTAACAAAATAATGGTTCTAAAAACCCATCTTTCACCAATCTTGAATACCATTTAGATTAATAACATCTAGACATAAGTGTCAAAACACAATACCAAAGGATGGAAACTTTCTCTTTAAAAAATAAAACATGTAAATTTCCATCTAGAAGGCAATTATGGACAATGCTCAGATTTACCAAAATAGAAACACTTTCTTTTTGGTCATGCTTCCGAGTCCAATTTCCTTTTGGCAACTACTAGCGCAACTTGCTTGTCCAACTGTTTGGTATTATAATTCCTCTTCTTACCACCCTTACCTTTCGTGACTTATAGATCTCGCTCCTGATATATGAAAGCAACCTACACCTCATGATCGGTTCCATTATTCTCTCAGGATTTAAAGTTGATGTAAATAGAAGTCGTGAGATTTATTACTCATTTGACAGTTGTTAGGAGAATAATAAATCTCACAGTGGTCCAGTTCAACATGTCTTAACTCTTAAAACATATCAACATATCAACCCGAAGTCTCCACTTCCATGATCAAGACAATACATCTTAGTTGACATGTTATAGTCTTCGCAAATGAAATGCCCAATTTCATCATCGACTACGAACTGAAATTCTGAGTTTACAAAGAACTTGTGATTTATATCTTATGTGGCTTTTCACATAAATCACATACGATGGATCTCATGGACTAAGATAATGTCTCATTAGTTCATTTACAGATAGTCTCATATAATTAAACAATTTAATTATTTATGACATGCCAATAAATTGAATTTTAGGGCATAAACCCCAACGGTAAGTTGCTAACCAAATTTGTCAAAGGAATTTTGTCAATGTCCTTTGATTCCTCAATGGTGGTGATCTTGGCATGGAATCTCTCAGGTAGAGATTTGAGCACCTTTCTAACAATCTTGGGTTTGAGAATGATTTCCCCAAGAATAAATGCAGAGTTCACTATGTCCTTGAGCTTGGCATAGAACTCATCGAATGAGTCATCCTCCTCCATCTTAATCTCTTCAAAGCTTGTGGTAAGCCTTTGAAGTTTTGAATCCTTGACAGCCTTAGTTCCATCATAGGTTGTCTGAAGGATAGTCCATGCTTCCTTCGCAGTTTTAGTGGAGAATATCTTCTTGAACTCCTTATTTATGACTACACTGAATAAGGCATTCAATGCTCTGCTGTTGAAGTTTGCCGCTTTGATCTTAGCATCATCATAATCAGCTGGTGCTTCCTTTGGCTTGGTCCAGCCTACTCCATAGCTTGCCACATTTTTCATCTAATGACTGCAAGAAAACTCTCATGCGTGCTTTCCAATATGCATAGTTAGTGTCATCAAATAAAAGAGGTATAATAAAATATTGTCCTCTATCCATGACAACAAAGGTCAATAGATCACATAGCAAATATTAACCCTATTCAGAGTATGCCCGCTCAGACACCACTTGATAGGCCAAGAACGTATTAACCCCTTATGGTAAATTAACCAATTAATTAGCCAAGTTAATTAATTAGGTCAATTAATATGAAATAAGCGTAGTAGCACAAACAAATCACCAACTAAGTTAAATGCAGCGGAAAAATAAATTTGACACGGTGATTTGTTTACAAATGGGGAAAACCTCCAAGGCAAAAACCCCACCGGATGAATTTAAGGTCACCACTCTTGAGAATCCACTATTATCAAAACAAGCGGTTACAAGTAAAGGAATCTCAGTACCTTATACCAACCTACAGTTGAACCCTTTCCCTAATACATAATTGGACTTGTAATGTAGTGACAATCTCTCCTTTCAATGCATGACTCCCAGTACATGACTAATCAATTGATGCACAGATCCAAGTATATGACTAACACACCAACTTAAGAAGGATGTTGCCTGTAAAGTTCTTCAGTTCATCCACACGATGAAGATCAAGAAGCTCATTGGTCACAAAACCCTATGACGTACAAACGTAGTAGCTTCTTCAAGAGAAAGATGAACTAGGGCAAATTGTCTCTGGTCACAATATGCTTGCAACAACAAGTGCAACCACCTTATGACGGCCCTTAAAATATATATTTCTAGGGCTTTGAGAAAAGAAAACCTAAACACATAGCTTGGATATGCATGAAAAAAAGTTCTGAAAACTAATTTTCGTAATTCTTGATAGATACATCTGTCGAGCTTCACATTTTAAATCTCGATAGATACATCTGTCGAGCTATCTATTGAGCTTTAAAACAAAACACTTCTTCACTTGATTCTTGGACAGATTTGCATGGTTTCAATAATTGAACTTTAACTTGTGTTCCTTGAAGTATTAAACACATCCTAGATCTATCCAATTACAAGTAAAGTGCATTTTGTCAAAGGATTAGCCAATTCTAAACGACATATGTTCTTAATATAATCCACATATGTCCTAACAGCATCGATATAAACCTTCTCAAGACCTTCACATTGATCCACTAGTGTTGACAATGCCCTTGGTGAATCCTGGGCCCTAGATTGTGCTTGCTATAATTGCATAGATAATCCTACTATGTCCTCTCAAATCTGGCTCTTCTGGGCTATGGCAATAATGCAACATTTTCGGGCTACTCCTTGATCTCCCTTACTCCCTGTTCCGTGGGGAAATTCACTTTTAGATGTAAGGAAGAGGGTAGCACACCCATGGCATGGAGCCAAGGTTTAGCTAGAATTATTGTATGGGGGGAGTGGGCATGCACTATTATGAAATCCATTAGCAGCTCTTGTCCACCTGCGACCACGAGGAGCCTGATCTATCTTGCTAGTATCACTACCTTGCCATCGAAGCCCACTAAAAGGGTTTCATGTCTACTTAGATCACTGGGAGTCATCCCCAATCCTCTGTATAGATTGGCATACGTGATCTCAACCCACTCCTCTAGTCAACCATGAACCTTTTGACATTAAAACCAACTATTCACAAAATGAACACCTGGGCATTATAATGTGGTTGGATAGTCCCTTCCTTTTCTTGGTCAGTGAAACCTAACACCAACTCTTGCTCGCACCTCTTCATTTTATCCAACTCATCTCTAGGCCCAAGTCCTGTTTGGGGTGTCACAGTCATGATCCTTGATCCTTGTGCGAGGCCATAGGTCTCGGCTGAATGGATTGCCCCTATTTAGTCCAAGAGCTGGGTGGCTCAGATGATCCAGTAAAACCCTGCAGTCTTAGGTTGTATGCCCCTACTCCCTATAATAAGAACAGTGTAGGCTCTATCGATGCCTCACAGTGGCCGACCACCCATTGTGGCAACACTCGCGGCCCATTTAGGGGTGGCTTTGAGCTCGGGTGTTGTGTGAAAATGATGAACCTCAAGTGTGTGACTGAATTGAGTCAGTTTTAACTTATCATTACCCAAGGTAGTGAAGTAGTCACCAATCGTTAGGTTTTTTCAAAGGTGTGATTGCTCACCTGATTCTATTTGATTTTATTACCAATCCTAGGCTTAGAAAATGTTGTTTTTCTTAACACAAAAGAGTAAAAAAATCTTGATTCTTGAGTTTGGAAGTCTGGCTACGTGCGGGGAAGGTGTTAGGCACCTTGCAACGCATGCCAGGAGACAGTCCTTAGTTTTGGTAAAATCTTAATTTTTGAACATTGGCAGTTGAAAACAAGCTATTGGCATTAACTTTTGGAGATTTAAAAGAATTAGGCTTTTAGGTTCGATTTTGGAAGGGGCATGGCCTTAATCAATGCTTTGCTAGCACATTTAGAATTGTTGCCAAATTTCCACGAAGAAAATCCGGCTGAATTTCTCCTTAGATGCGTCATAGCACATAAAACACCATCCTTACCAAGTTTTCGCGGTGAGAATACAGCAACAAAGGTGTCCCATTTTCACAGTGAAAATTCGGCAAAGTTTAGCGTTGGTTGTGCTATGGCGCTCCAGCAAGGTTTCATGCCTGTGTATACAGTGTGCATCAATATGTTCATACTAGGGTGAGCCAAAGTTCACCAAAGCATCAAACATATTGATGCGTGTCACATAAACGGGGAAACCAATGTCACCAGTTGACATGGATCTAGACAAACACACCGCAATGACCATGCACACAATGTAGCATGAATATACACCTACAAAAGTTGCCTTAAGCGCATACCCACACTACAAGATCAAGAGCACCCATGATCACGAGATGGTTGCTCTCCTAACCATGGGAGCCCATCATACAAAGTGCAGGACCACCCATAAACAAGTGGATATATATATATATATATATATATATATTTATACACGTAAACACACACATACATCATGCACAATGCAAGCATATAGAGCAGGAAAATAAGCCAGACATCACCAACATTCCAAGGGTATGGCCCAGCAAGGTACGAGAAATGTAAATCAGACATTGCCATATCCAAGGAATGCGGCCTAAGCAAGGTACAAGAAAGATAAAGCATACATCGCCTACATCCAAAAGGTATGGCCCAAGCAAGATGCAAAGAAAGGAACCCTACCCTAGATAAATGGTAATAAAAAAGAAGACTAAAGGAGAGAAAGAAATAACCACATGAGGAGGCTAAACCTCTTAATCTACTGAACATTGCCCTTTTAGGCTTGTGTCTTCTTACTTGCATTCTTGCCCTTTTAGCTTGAGCTTTGGAAGTCGTGCCCTCACTCCAAGCATTTACATGCAACAAAAAAAAAAAAAAAAACACAAAGCCAGCAGACAAGCAAAACAAATACAAAGAAACTGTAGACACTGCATTTTGTACCCCTTACGACTCGGCCCCCCATTCCCTAATGATGTTGGAATTCCAAGCACAAGGTTGTTTTAGGGCCCGATTAGATTTAAATTGACTTAAGGAAAGTATTTATGGAAAATTTAACTCTTTTATAAACTGAATAATACTATTTTTGGAAAATAAAGGCCACAAAAACCCTAAGGCATGCGCACGCATACACGTGTATGCGCATGCATGCTCTAAACCTTCGTGCACATGCTAGGGTTCCAAAAAATATGAAAGCAAATTTTTTTTTGCATTAAAGCTGAGGTTTGGAATGAATCCCACATCGTATGGGAGCCGTTCCAAACTTCTATTTTCTCACTATAAAAAGCCATATATGGTACCTTTTAAAAACACGCAGAAAATCCTAAGGAAAAAACACAAGATTTAGAAATAGTGAAAGAGAATTTTTTACAAAACATCCTCAAGTCAATATTTTTCTGATTGAGGTCTTTTCTGGCCTTGATCTTCGAGTTTCAAGCTTACTAATCACTTTTATATTTGATTATAAATAGATTGTCCGAGGGGAACAATCAAAATCAAGCTAAGGAGTTTTGTGTTTTGAGGTATAATGTTCTTAGTCCCTCTTCTTTTTCTTTTCATTGTTTTGATCTTTATTTCCAAGTTTCTTTTGTTTGTTTATGCTATAATGTGCCTGTTTAGCTTAGGTTTTCTTTGCTTTATCTTCTTGAGCATGTTAGATTGTTAGTTTTAAGTTTTTGTTCTGCTTTGTTCTCTGTTTTCTGGATTAGGGTTAGGGCGTGTATGCATATGCATACTTTCTGCATGTGCACGGATACTTGAAGTATGCGTACGCATACAACTAGGCAAGGTATGTAGGCCCTATGTATGTGCACGCATACTCGTGCCCAAAAACTTTAATCCAAGTCTTTCTGCTTCTGTTTTCTTTATTCTATTTACATAATATGTTTCTACCTTGTTCCTTTTTTGTTTATAAGTCTTTGTTTCTCTACTTGTTTGTTTGTTTGTTTGTTCTTAACATGTTAGATTTGGGTTTTATCTTCTAATTTTGTTGTTTTTCCATGAACATACATATGATATGAATATGCATTGATGCATAGGTGCTGTGATGCAGCAAGGTAAGGCATGCATTCACATGAGCATGCATTTGCATGATGAACATGATGACTTTGATTGTTTGATGCCTTGATAGTATGTTTGGATCTTTTGGATATACTTGATGTTAATACCTTGCTGCCATGTTTATATTTCTATCTCAATAACATGATGTTCGGATCTGCCATGATGTTTCTGCCCTGCCCTTGGTTTATATATGTTGCAATATCATAATAGATGTATGTAAGGGTTTGGGATGAAAATGCCATGTTGATTGCTAATGTGTATGTAAGTCTAGAACGATAAGTATTTAACCTGTCTTTAATGAGATTAAGACGTAGAACACAATGAGTGGAAGCCAACCCACGAGTCAAGTGGGGTTGGGTGCCTAACACCTTCCCATCCCTATATCTAAACTATGGACACGTGCTCTGGTAGTAAGATCAGTCCTTCCACGAAAGGGTTCCATAAATATGGTTCCTAGACCTAATTTAGGTTGCGACTCCATTTCCCTTCTCCACCCCAGTCCACTCGGCTGAGGCATACTCCCCTGGTTGTGCCCACAAAAACAAAGAGAGCACACAAAGGGGGAAACAAACAAAGAATCGCATACAATGGGGCAAACAAGCATATTATCAAACAAAAGAGGGTGTCCTAGAAGGAAAAATGCAGGTTTAGATTTGGTGTTCGTAGTTCCATTATATTGGAGTACGAATGACACACGTATGAAGACATAAACAAAGATGCCAAGATGCAAACAAAACAACGAAAAGCCAAACAAGATGGCATAAAACAAGCATAGCAAGCACAAAGGAAGCAAAGCATGTTATCACACGAAGGGGAAGAGTAAACACGTTATAAGACATATAGAAAGGCTAACATGAGAAATCCTAACATGCAATGCCAAGCAAAGGAGAGAAAGGCGAGCAATAAGCGAGCCAAACATCACAAAGATGTATTCTCACACATGGTTACATCCAAATAAGCCACCAAAAGGGGATAAATGCAACCAAACAAACAAGTGGCCCCAAAGACCATTAAGCAACAAACCCACCAAAGGAAAACAAACAAGAGCACGGCAAAGGGCCTAGATCTAAGCAAACAAGCATGGATCCAAACACAAACACATGGAAAAAGGCAAACAAATCATAAGCATGCATAAAGGAACTAATTCAAACCCTTTATTGACAAACTTGGGTGTATGGATCTACATCCTACCCACCAAACACAAGAAAGAGGTATAAACAAGCTACATAAAGCTACAAAGGCATAGCATCCAAACAAAGCTTTAAGAATATGAACATGAAGATCCAAACACATAAAGGTGGCAAGAAGCACATAAATATGTAGATCTAAGCACAAGCAAAGTATTTAGACATATCTTAGCCTAAGAAGGCTAGGTATACACATCGCATTTTGTACCCAATACGACTCGGGCCCCCATTCCCCAATGTGTTAAGATTAGTGCCCTTATATCTTATTGTATGATGCTATGTATGATATAATATATGACATTATGTATAACTTAATGTAGTGATTAATAAAGACATTTTATTATTATCTAAAACAATGGTAACATGAATATTTGGATATAACCATATAGTCCATGAGATGCATAGTATGTGATTTAGTCACAAAAGATATAAGTCATAAGTTCTTTGTAAATTCAGAATTCTAGTTCGTAGTCGGTGATGAAATTGGGCATCTCATCTGCGAAGATTATAACATATCAATTAAGATGATTTGTCTTGATCATGGAAGTGGAGACTTCTAGTTGATATGTTGAAATGTTTTAAGAGTTAAGACATATTGAACTGGACCGCAGTGAGATTTATTATTCCCCTAATGACTGTCAAATGAATAATAGATCTCATGACTTCTATTTACATGAACTCCAAATCCTGAGAGAATAATGGACCTAATCATGAAGTGTACGTTGCTTTGATATATCAAAAGTGGGATCTAAAGTCACGATCAAAACCTCAGTATGTTGGGCAGCCACATTTAGTGTTGATGGAACATATATTCTCAAGATGGAATTCATAATCCCTTAATGGAGATATAAAATATTCTCTTGAGATAAGTTTAATGAGTTTGGCTATTCAGAGTGTTAGGTCTAACCACTTTAGTAAGGAGTTACTAAAGTACATATTTATGAAATTGTATTTCATAAATATATGACGAATAACTTAAAGGATTAAACCGGGTAATCAAGGATTAAGATGTAGTACTCTTCAAAGTGGCAGTCTACATTTATAACTTTGTATTACTACGAATATTTTATGAAGGGGTTGCATACACAATAATATCATGGGATATAATTCATTAATAAGGCCTAGAGTGCAATTATATTTATATAGTGGTTTTAAATATAATTAATGATAACTTTGGACTTTTCAAGAGTTGACAGAAAAGCCCAAGGCCCAAGCCCATTGAAACTAGTGTCTTATTTGTTTCCTTTTGGTCACACTCTAAGCTACATGCTAAAGCCCAACTAGAATGGCCCAAAGGCTAGCCCAATTAGATAATCAGTTATAAGTAGAGAAACATATAAAATTTTGTAAGAAAATGAAATAGTTTGTATGTGAGTGTTGGATACTCTCTTATTCTCCCTTGAACACATTCATATAAACTGATTGAGAGACTACACTTCTTGCGTACAAGTGGAATTGGAGTGAAGCTTAAAAGTGTTCCGAAGTACTTCTAATCTTTGGTTTTGAATTTCACCGCACCAAGGTACACTCTCTTGTTCCTATATTCTAAAATTTACATAGTACATTTTATCAATTGCGAATGAAGTGTTAGGATATGTGCCCTTAAATCCTATTATATGATGTTATGTATAACATTACGTATGACTTAATGTTATGATTAACAAAATTGTTTTATTATTATCTAAAATAATGGTAACATGAATATTTGGACATTACCATATAGTCCATGAGATGCATAGTATGTGATTTAGTCACAAAAGATATAAGTCACAAGTTCTTTGTAAATTCAGAATTCTAGTTCGTAGTCGGTGATGAAATTGGGCATCTCATTTGCGAAGACTATAACATATCAATTCAGATGATTTGTCTTGATCATGGAAGTGGAGACTTCTAGTTGATATGTTGAAATGTTTTAAGAGTTAAGACATATTGAACTGGACCGCAGTGAGATTTATTATTCCCCTAACGACTGTCAAATGAATAATAGATCTCATGACTTCTATTTACATGAACTCTTAATCCTGAAAGAATAATGGACCTGATCATGAAGTGTACGTTGATTTGATATATCAGAAGTGGGATCTAAAGTCACGATCAAAATCTCAGTATGTTGGGCAACCACATTTAGTGTTGATGGAACATATATTCTCAAGATGGAATTCATAATCCCTTAATGAAGATATAAAATATTCTCTTGAGATAAGTTTAATGAGTTTAGTTATTCAAAGTGTTAGGTCTAACCACTTTAGTGAGGAGTTACTAAAGCACATATTTATGAAATTGTATATCATAAATATATGATGAATAACTTAAAGGATTAAACCGGATACTCAAGGATTAAGATTTAGTACTCTTCAAAGTGGCAGTTTACATTTATAACTTTGTATTACTACGAATATTTTATGAACGGGTTGCATATACAATAAAGTCAAGGGATATAATTCATTAATAAGGCCTAGAGTGCAATTATAATTATATAGTGGTATTAAATATAATTAATGATAACTTTGGACTTTTCAAGAGTCGACTGAAAAGCCCAAGGGCAAAGCCCATTGAAACTAGTGTCATATTTGTTCCCTTTTGGTCACACTCTAAGCCACATGCTAAATCCCAAATGGAATGGCCCAAAGGCTAGCCCAATTAGATAATCAGTTATAAGTAGAGAAACATGTAAAATTTTGTAAGAAAATGAAATAGTTTGTATGTGAGTGTTGGATACTCTCTTATTCTTCCTCGAACACATTCATATAAACTGATTGAGAGACTACACTTTTTAGGTACAAGTGGAAATGGAGTGAAGATTAAAAGTGTTACGAAGTACTTCTAGTCTTTGGTTTTGAATTTCACCGCACCAAGGTGCACTCTATTGTTCTTATATTCTAAAATTTACATAGTACATTTTATCAATTGCGAATGAAGTGTTAGGATATGTGCCCTTAAATCATATTATATGATGTTATGTATAACATTATGTATGACTTTAATGTTATGATTAACAAATTTATTTTATTATTATCTAAAATAATGGTAACATGAATATTTGGACATTATCATATAGTCCATGAGATGCATAGTATGTGATTTAGTCACAAAAGATATAAGTCACAAGTTCTTTGTAAATTCAGAATTCTAGTTCGTAGTCGGTAATGAAATTGGGCATCTCATCTGCGAAGACTATAACATATCAATTAAGATGATTTGTCTTGATCTTGGAAGTGGAGACTTCTAGTTGATATGTTGAAATGTTTTAAGAGTTAAGACATATTGAACTGGACCGCAGTGAGATTTATTATTCCCCTAACGACTGTCAAATGAATAATAGATCTTATGACTTCTATTTACATGAACTCTTAATCCTGAGAGAATAATAGACATGATCATGAAGTGTACGTTGATTTGATATATCAGGAGTGGGATCTAAAGTCACGATCAAAATCTCAGTATGTTGGGCAGCCACATTTAGTGTTGTTGGAACATATATTCTCAAGATGGAATTCATAATCCCTTAATGGAGATATAAAATATTCTCTTGAGATAAGTTTCATGAGTTTAGTTATTCAGAGTGTTAGGTCTAACCACTTTAGTGAACAGTTACTAATGTACATTTTTATGAAATTGTATTTCATAAATATATGATGAATAACTTAAAGGATTAAACTGGGTACTCAAGGATTAAGATGTAGTACTCTTCAAAGTGGCAGTCTACATTTATAACTTTGTATTACTACGAATATTTTATGAAGGGGTTGCATACACAATAATATCATGGGATATAATTCATTAATAAGGCCTAGAGTGCAATTATATTTATATAGTGGTTTTAAATATAATTAATGATAACTTTGGACTTTTCAAGAGTTGACAGAAAAGCCCAAGGCCCAAGCCCATTGAAACTAGTGTCTTATTTGTTTCCTTTTGGTCACACTCTAAGCTACATGCTAAAGCCCAACTGGAATGGCCCAAAGGCTAGCCCAATTAGATAATCAGTTATAAGTAGAGAAACATATAAAATTTTGTAAGAAAATGAAATAGTTTGTATGTGAGTGTTGGATACTCTCTTATTCTCCCTTGAACACATTCATATAAACTGATTGAGAGACTACACTTCTTGTGTACAAGTGGAATTGGAGTGAAGCTTAAAAGTGTTCCGAAGTACTTCTAATCTTTGGTTTTAAATTTCACCGCACCAAGGTACACTCTCTTGTTCTTATATTCTAAAATTTACATTGTACATTTTATCAATTGCGAATGAAATGTTAGGATATGTGCCCTTAAATCCTATTATATGATGTTATGTATAACATTACGTATGACTTAATGTTATGATTAACAAAATTGTTTTATTATTATCTAAAATAATGGTAACATGAATATTTGGACATTATCATATAGTCCATGAGATGCATAGTATGTGATTTAGTCACAAAAGATATAAGTCACAAGTTCTTTGTAAATTCAGAATTCTAGTTCGTAGTCGGTGATGAAATTGGGCATCTCATTTGCGAAGACTATAACATATCAATTCAGATGATTTGTCTTGATCATGGAAGTGGAGACTTCTAGTTGATATGTTGAAATGTTTTAAGAGTTAAGACATATTGAACTGGACCGCAGTGAGATTTATTATTCCCCTAACGACTGTCAAATGAATAATAGATCTCATGACTTCTATTTACATGAACTCTTAATCCTGAAAGAATAATGGACCTGATCATGAAGTGTACGTTGATTTGATATATCAGAAGTGGGATCGAAAGTCACGATCAAAACCTCATTATGTTGGGCAGCCACATTTAGTGTTGATGGAACATATATTCTCAAGATGGAATTCATAATCTCTTAATGGAGACATAAAATATTCTCTTGAGATAAGTTAAATGAGTTTAGTTATTCAGAGTGTTAGATCTAACCACTTTAGTGAGCAGTTACTAATGTACATTTTTATGAAATTGTATTCCATAAATTTATGATGAATAACTTAAAGGATTAAACCGAGTACTCAAGGATTAAGATGTAGTACTCTTCAAAGTGGCAGTCTACATTTTTAACTTTGTATTACTACGAATATTTTATGAAGGGGTTGCACATACATTAAAATTATGGGATATAATTCATTAATAAGGCCTAGAGAGCAATTATATTTATATAGTGGTTTTAAATATAATTAATGATAACTTTGGACTTTTCAAGAGTTGACAGAAAAGCCCAAGGCCCAAGCCCATTGAAACTAGTGTCTTATTTGTTCCCTTTTGGTCACACTCTAAGCCATATGCTAGAGCCCAACTAGAATGGCACAAAGGCTAACCCAATTAGATAATCAGTTATAAGTAGAGAAACATATAAAATTTTGTAAGAAAATGAAATAGTTTGTATGTGAGTGTTGGATACTCTCTTATTTTCCCTTGAACACATTCATATAAACTGATTGAGAGACTACACTTCTTGTGTACAAGTGGAATTGGAGTGAAGCTTAAAAGTGTTCCGAAGTACTTCTAATCTTTCGTTTTGAATTTCACCACACCAAGGTACACTCTCTTGTTCTTATATTCTAAAATTTACATAGTAAATTTTATCATTTGCGAATGAAGTGTTAGGATATGTGCCTTTAAATCCTATTATATGATGTTATGTATAACATTACGTATGACTTAATGTTATGATTAACAAAATTGTTTTATTATTATCTAAAATAATGGTAACATGAATATTTGGACATTATCATATAGTCCATGAGATGCATAGTATGTGATTTAGTCACAAAAGATATAAGTCACAAGTTCTTTGTAAATTCAGAATTCTAGTTCGTAGTCGGTGATGAAATTGGGCATCTCATCTGCGAAGACTATAACATATCAGTTCAGATGATATGTCTTGATCAAGGAAGTGGAGACTTCTAGTTGATATGTTGAAATGTTTTAAGAGTTAAGACATATTGAACTGGACCGCAGTGAGATTTATTATTCCCCTAACGACCGTCAAATGAATAATAGATCTCATGACTTCTATTTACATGAACTCTTAATCCTGAGAGAGTAATAAACATGATCATGAAGTGTACGTTGATTTGATATATCAGAAGTGGGATTTAAAGTCACGATCAAAACCTCAGTATGTTGGGCAGCCACATTTAGTGTTGATAGAACATATATTCTCAAGATGGAATTCATAATCTCTAAATGGAGATATAAAATATTCTCTTGAGATAAGTTTAATTAGTTTAGTTATTCAGAGCGTTAGGTCTAACCACTTTAGTAAGGAGTTACTAAAGTATATATTTTATCAAATTGTATTTAATAAATATATGATGAATAACTTAAAGGATTAAACCGGGTACTCAAAGATTAAGATGTAGTACTCTTCAAAGTGACAGTCTACATTTATAACTTTGTATTACTACGAATATTTTATGAAGGGGTTGCATTTACAATAAATTCGTGGGATATAATTCATTAATACGGCCTAGAGTGCAATTATATTTATTTAGTGGTATTAAATATAATTAATGATAACTTTGGACTTTTCAAGAGTTGACAGAAAAGGCTAAGGCCCAAGCCCATTGAAACTAGTGTCTTATTTGTTCCCTTTTGGTCACACTCTAAACCACATACTAAAGCCCAACTGGAATGGCCCAAAGGCTAGCCCAATTAGATAATCAGTTATAAGTAGAGAAACATATAAGATTTTGTAAGAAAATGAAATAGTTTGTATGTGAGTGTTGGATACTTTCTTATTCTCCCTTGAACACATTCATATAAACTGATTGAGAGACTACACTTCTTGGGTACAAGTGGAATTGGAGTGAAGATTAAAAGTGTTCCGAAGTACTTCAAATCTTTGGTTTTGAATTTCACCGCACTAAGGTACACTCTCTTGTTCTTATATTCTAAAATTTACATAGTACATTTTATCAATTGCGAATGAAGTGTTAGGATATGTGCTCTTAAATCCTATTATATGATGTTATGTATAACATTATGTATGACTTAATGTTATGATTAACAAAATTGTTTTATTATTATCTAAAATAATGGTAACATGAATATTTCGACATTATCATATAGTCCATGAGATACATAGTTTGTGATTTAGTCACAAAAGATATAAGTTACAAGTTCTTTGTAAATTCAGAATTCTAGTTCGTAGTCAGTGATGAAATTGGACATCTGATCTGCGAAGACTATAACATATCAATTATAGTGATTTGTCTTGATCATGGAAGTGGAGACTTCTAGTTGATATGTTGAAATGTTTTAAGAGTTAAGACATATTGAACTGGACCGCAGTGAGATTTATTAATCCCCTAACGACTGTCAAATGAATAATAGATCTCATGACTTCTATTTACATGAACTCTTAATCCAGAGAGAATAATGGACCTGATCATGAAGTGTACGTTGATTTGATATATCAGATGTGGGATCTAAAGTCACGATCAAAACCACAGTATGTTGGGCAGCCACATTTAGTGTTGATGGAACATATATTCTCAAGATGGAATTCATAATCTCTTAATGGAGATAAAAAATATTCTCTTGAGATAAGTTTAATGAGTTTAGTTATTCAGAGTGTTAGGTCTAACCACTTTAGTAAGGAGTTACTAAAGTACATATTTTATGAAATTGTATTTCATAAATATATTATGAATAACTTAAAGGATTAAACCGGGTATTCAAGAATTAAGATGTAGTACTCTTCAAAGTGGCAGTCTACATTTATAAGTTTGTATTACTATAAATATTTTATGAAGGGGTTGCATATACAATAAAATCATGGGATATAATTCATTAATAAGACCTAGAGTGCAATTATATTTATATAGTGGTATTAAATATAATTAATGATAACTTTGAACTTTTCAAGAGTCGACTAAAAAGCCCAAGGCCCAATCCCATTGAAACTAGTGTCTTATTTGTTCCCTTTCGGTCACACTCTAAGTCACATGCTAAAGCCCAACTGGAATGGCCCAAAGGCTAGCCCAATTAGATAATCAGTTATAAGTAGAGAAACATATAAAATTTTGTAAGATAATGAAATAGTTTGTATGTTAGTGTCGGATACTCTCTTATTCTTCCTTGAACACATTCATATAAACTGATTGAGAAACTACACTTCTTGAGTGCAAGTGGAATTGGAGTGAAGATTAAAAGTGTTCCGAAGTACTTCTAATTTTTGGTTTTGAATTTCACCGCACCAAGGTGCACTCTATTGTTCTTATATTCTAAAATTTACATAGTACATTTTATCAATTGCGAATGAAGTGTTAGGATATGAGCCCTTAAATCCTATTATATGATGTTATGTATTACATTATGTATGACTTTATTGTTATGATTAAAAAATTTGTTTTATTATGATCTAAAATAATGGTAACAAGAATATTTGGACATTATCATATAGTACATGAGATGCATAGTATGTGATTTAGTCACAAAAGATATAAGTCACATGTTCTTTGTAAATTCGGAATTCTAGTTCGTAGTCGGTGATGAAATTGGGCATCTCATCTGCGAAGACTATAACATATCAATTAAGATAATTTGTCTTGATCTTGGAAGTGGAGACTTCTAGTTGATATGTTGAAATGTTTTAAGAGTTAAAACATATTGAACTGGACCGCAGAGAGATTTATTATTCCCCTAACGACTATCAAATGAATAATCGATCTTATAACTTCTATTTACATGAACTCTTAATCCTGAGAGAAGAATGGACCTGATCATTAAGTGTACGTTGATTTGATATATCATGAGTGGGATCTAAAGTCACGATCAAAATCTCAGTATGTTGGGCAGCCACATTTAGTGTTGATGGAACATATATTCTCAAGATGGAATTCATAATCCCTTAATGGAGATATAAAATATTCTCTTGAGATAAGTTTAATGAGTTTAGTTATTCAAAGTGTTAGGTCTAACCACTTTAGTGAGGAGTTACTAAAGCACATATTTATGAAATTGTATATCATAAATATATGATGAATAACTTAAAGGATTAAACCGGATACTCAAGGATTAAAATGTAGTACTCTTCAAAGTGGCAGTTTACATTTATAACTTTGTATTACTACGAATATTTTATGAACGGGTTGCATATACAATAAAGTCATGGGATATAATTCATTAATAAGGCCTAGAGTGCAATTATAATTATATAGTGGTATTAAATATAATTAATGATAACTTTGGACTTTTCAAGAGTCGACTGAAATAGCCCAAGGCCAAAGCCCATTGAAACTAGTGTCTTATTTGTACCCTTTTGGTCACACTCTAAGCCACACGCTAAAGCCCAAATGGAATGGCCCAAAGGCTAGCCCAATTAGATAATCAGTTATAAGTAGAGAAACATATAAAATTTTGTAAGAAAATGAAATAGTTTGTATGTGAGTGTTGGATACTCTCTTATTCTTCCTTGAACACATTCATATAAACTGATTGAGAGACTACACTTTTTGGGTACAAGTGGAATTGGAGTGAAGATTAAAAGTGTTCCGAAGTACTTCTAATATTTGGTTTTGAATTTAACCGCACCAAGGTGCACTCTATTGTTCTTATATTCTAAAATTTACATAGTACATTTTATCAATTGCGAATGAAGTGTTAGGATATGTGCCCTTAAATCATATTATATGATGTTATGTATAACATTATGTATGACTTTAATGTTATGATTAACAAATTTGTTTTATTATTATCTAAAATAATGATAACATGAATATTTGGACATTATCATATAGTCCATGAGATGCATAGTATGTGATTTTGTCACAAAAGATATAAGTCACAAGTTCTTTGTAAATTCAGAATTCTAGTTCGTAGTCGGTAATGAAATTGGGCATCTCATCTGCGAAGACTATAACTTATCAATTAAGACGATTTGTCTTGATCTTGGAAGTGGAGACTTCTAGTTGATATGTTGAAATGTTTTAAGAGTTAAGACATATTGAACTGGACCGCAGTGAGATTTATTATTCCCCTAACAACTGTCAAATGAATAATAGATCTTATGACTTCTATTTACATGAACTCTTAATCCTGAGAGAATAATGGACCTGATCATGAAGTGTACATTGATTTGATATATCAGGAGTGGGATCTAAAGTCACGATCAAAATCTCAGTATGTTGGGCAGCCACATTTAGTGTTGTTGGAACATATATTCTCAAGATGGAATTCATAATCCCTTAATGGAGATATAAAATATTCTCTTGAGATAAGTTTAATGAGTTTAGTTATTCAGAGTGTTAGATCTAACCACTTTAGTGAACAGTTACTAAAGTACATTTTTATGAAATTGTATTTCATAAATATATGATGAATAACTTAAAGGATTAAACCGGGTACTCAAGGATTAAGATGTAGTACTCTTCAAAGTGGCAGTCTACATTTATAACTTTGTATTACTACGAATATTTTATGAAGGGGTCGCATACACAATAAAATCATGGAATATAATTCATTAATAAGGCATAGAGTACAATTATATTTATATAGTGGTTTTAAATATAATTAATGATAACTTTGGACTTTTCAAGAGTTGACAGAAAAGCCCAAGGCCCAAGCCCATTGAAACTAGTGTCTTATTTGTTCCCTTTTGATCACGCTCTAAGCCACATGCTAAAGCCCAACTAGAATGGCTCAAAGGCTAGCCCAGTTAGATAATCAGTTATAAGTAGAGAAACATATAAAATTTTGTAAGAAAATGAAATAGTTTGTATGTGAGTGTTGGATACTCTCTTATTCTCCCTTGAACACATTCATATAAACTAATTGAGAGACTACACTTCTTGTGTACAAGTGGAATTGGAGTGAAGCTTAAAAGTGTTCTTAAGTACTTCTAATCTTTGGTTTTGAATTTCACCGCACCAAGGTACACTCTCTTGTTCTTATATTCTAAAATTTACATAGTACATTTTATCAATTGCGAATGAAGTGTTAGGATATGTGCCCTTAAATCCTATTATATGATGTTATGTATAACATTACGTATGACTTAATGTATGATTAACAAAATTGTTTTATTATTATCTAAAATAATGGTAACATGAATATTTGGACATTATCATATAGTCCATGAGATGCATAGTATGTGATTTAGTCACAAAAGATATAAGTCACAAGTTCTTTGTAAATTCAGAATTCTAGTTCGTAGTCGGTGATGAAATTGGGCATCTCATCTACGAAGACTATAACATATCAATTCAGATGATTTGTCTTGATCATGGAAGTGGAGACTTCTAGTTGATATGTTGAAATGTTTTAAGAGTTAAGACATATTGAACTGGACCGCAGTGAGATTTATTATTCCCCTAACGACTGTCAAATGAATAATAGATCTCATGACTTCTATTTACATGAACTCTTAATCCTTAGAGAATAATGGACCTGATCATGAAGTGTACGTTGATTTGATATATCAGAAGTGGGATCTAAAGTCACGATCAAAACCTCAGTATGTTGGGCAGCCACATTTAGTGTTGATGGAACATATATTCTCAAGATGGAATTCATAATCTCTTAATGGAGATATAAAATATTCTCTTGAGATAAGTTTAATGAGTTTAGTTATTCAGAGTGTTAGGTCTAACCACTTTAGTAAGGAGTTACTAAAGTATATATTTTATGAAATTGTATTTCATAAATATATGATGAATAACTTAAAGGATTAAACCGGGTACTCAAGGATTAAGATGTAGTACTCTTCAAAGTGACAATCTACATTTATAACTTCGTATTACTACGAATATTTTATGAAGGGGTTGCATATACAATAAAGTCATGGGATATAATTCATTAATAAGGCTTAGAGTGCAATTATATTTATTTAGTGGTATTAAATATAATTAATGATAACTTTGGACTTTTCAAGAGTTGACAGAAAAGCCCAAGGCCCAAGCCCATTGAAACTAGTGTCTTATTTGTTGCCTTTTGGTCACACTCTAAACCACATACTAAAGCCCAACTTGAATGGCCCAAAGGCTAGCCCAATTTGATAATCAGTTATAAGTAGAGAAACATATAAGATTTTGTAAGAAAATGAAATAGTTTGTATGTGAGTGTTGGATACTTTCTTATTCTCCCTTGAACACATTCATATAAACTGATTGAGAGACTACACTTCTTGGGTACAAGTGGAATTGGAGTGAAGATTAAAAGTGTTCCGAAGTACTTCTAATCTTTGGTTTTGAATTTCACCGCACCAAGGTACACTCTCTTATTCTTATATTCTAAAATTTACATAGTACATTTTATCAATTGCGAATGAAGTGTTAGGATATGTGCTCTTAATTCCTATTATATGATGTTATGTATAACATTATGTATGACTTAATGTTATGATTAACAAAATTGTTTTATTATTATCTAAAATAATGGTAACATGAATATTTGGACATTATCATATAGTCCATGAGATACATAGTAAGTGATTTACGTAATTTAGTCACGGAAGATATAAATCACAAGTTCTTTGTAAACTCAGAATTATAGTTCGTAGTCAGTGGTGAAATTGGGCATTTCATCTGCGAAGATTATAACATATCTACTAAGATGATTTGTCTTGATCATGGAAGTGGAGACTTCTAGTTGATATGTTGATATGTTTTTAAGAGTGAAGACATATTGAATTGGACTGCTGTGAGGTTTATTATTCCCCTATCGACTGTCAAATGAATAATAGATCTCATGACTTCTATTTACATGAATTCTTAATCCTGAGAGAATAATGGACTTGATCATGAAATGTACGTTGATTTGATATATCAGAAGTGGGATCTAAAGTCACGATCAAAACCTCAGTATGTTGGGCAGCCACATTTAGTGTTGATGGAACATATATTCTCAAGATGGAATTCATAATCTCTTTATGGAGATATAAAATATTCTCTTGAGATAAGATTAATGAGTTTAGTTATTCAGAGTGTTAGGTCTAACCACTTTAGTAAGGATTTACTAAAGTATATATTTATGAAATTGGATTTCATAAATATATAATGAATAACTTAAAGGATTAAACCGGGTACTCAAGGATTAAGATGTAGTAATTTTCAAAGTGACAGTCTATATTCATGACTTTGTATTACTACGAATATTTTATAAAGGGGTTGCATGTATAATAAAGTCTTGGGATATAATTTATTAATAAGGCCTAGAGTGCAATTATATTTATATAGTGGT
The DNA here is from genome assembly GCA_033629205.1 of Lithocarpus polystachyus. Taxonomy (NCBI): domain Eukaryota; kingdom Viridiplantae; phylum Streptophyta; class Magnoliopsida; order Fagales; family Fagaceae; genus Lithocarpus; species Lithocarpus polystachyus. The sequence goes on from CM066162.1 coordinate 69,730,276, forward strand.
ATTAAATATAATTAATGGTAACTTTGGACTTGTCAAGAGTTGATAGAAAAGCCCAAGGCCCATTGGAGCTAGTGTCTTATTGGTCTCTTTTGGTCCCACTCCTAGCCACACAATAAAGCCCAATTGGAAAGGCCCAATAGGCCAGCTCAATTAGATAATCAGTTAGTTATAAAGGGAGAAACATATAGAATTTTTCATAAGAAAAAAAGACACATGATTGTGAGGTGGTGTGTATGTGTGAGTAATGCCACTCAATTATTCTCCCTTGGAAACTGATTGAGAGACCACACTTCTTGGGCGTAAAGTGGAATTGGAGAGAAGATTAAAAGTGTTCCCAAGTACTTCTAATCTTTTGTTTTGAATTTCACCGCACTAAGGTACGCTATCTCGTTTTTAAATTCTGAAATTTACATAGTGCATGTTTTCAATCATGAATAAAATAGATCCATGTCTGTTGCTTTCGCTGTGTGTTTTGTATGTGATACAAAACCAGATATTCCAACATGAAGTAGATTCGTTAATTTTCCGCTGCATATGTTTTGTATGCGATACAAAAATGTATTTTATCCAACACAATGATGCTTAAATTCTAAGACCCAAGGTTGGTTTAGGGCGTAATCAGATGTTAAGTTGACTTAGGGAATGTTAAAATGGAAAATATAACTTTTAATGAACAAGTAAATCAATTTTTGGAAAATAAGGACTAAGGGAACCCTTGGCCTACGCACGCATGAATCATCCTGCGCACAGGGCCATGATGCATGCATACGCAAGCTCAAACCTGCGCACACATGGCGGATTCCAGAAACTATGAAAGGAAAATTTTCTGCATTAAAACTGAGTTTTAGAACAAATCCCACATCGTCTAGGAGTCATTCCAAACCTCTATTTTCTCAATATAAATAGCCATACATGATACCTTTTCAAAAACACACAGAAATGCTAAGAAAAAACGCTAGGAGTCACTAAAAATAGTGAATCAAAAAGGGATATTTTCACAAAACATACTCAAGTCAATTTTCTTTTGATTAAGGCCTTTTCTAGCCTTGATCTTTGAGTTCAAGATTACTAATCACGTTTCTTATTGATTTTGAATAGATTTGACTGGGAGGAACAATAAAAAATCAAGCTTGGAAAGTTTTGTGTTTAAGGTATTAGTCTAAACTTTCTTTTTCCTTTCTCTTTCTTTTTATGCTTTAATCTTTCTGTTTTTTTTTTTATATGTTTTAATATGTCTATGTAGTTTAGGTTTGTGTAGTCTTATGTTTTAAGAGCATGTTAGGATGTTAGGATGTTAGATTTATTGTTTTGAAGCCTTGCTCTGTTTTTTGTGTTGCTAGGGTTTCTAGGATGGATTCCACATGCGCATAATCCTGCCAGTGCACGCAGGCTTGTTCATGCGTGCGCATGATCCTGCCCAAAAATCTTAACTCCAGTTTTCTTGATGTTATTTCTTATTTCACATGTAATGTTTTTGTTTTGAATCCTTTTTTCCATATATTCATGGTTTTGAGCTTCTTTTTAACATGTTTGTTTGTTTTCTTGCTTTTCACGTGTTAAACTAGGGTTTACCTTATGTTTTCTTGTTTTGATGCCATTAACATTCATTCACATGTTCATGCATTGATGCCATAGGTGCTGTGATGCAGTAAGGTAAGGAGGTAATTCATGCATTCACATGAACATGCATTTGTTTGTTCTAAAAGCCTTATCTTTCTTTGATGAACATGTAGCTATGTAAGTCTATACTATGCGTTGTGTAACATGATTTGCTTAATGCCTATGTTTTCGCCTTGGGTTAATGATTATTTGCTATGCTTTTTTGTGTAACATGATTTGCTTAATGCCTATGTTTCTGCCTTGGGTTAATGATTATATGCTTCTGCATTGGATGTAAGATGATATGAGATGATGCTAGATGAATGTTAGAAGATGCCATGATAGACGTATGTTAGGGTATGCCATGATAAATGAATGATTAGGTCTTTTTGGGATGATTGATGCCATGTTGTATGCTTAGATGTATGCTAGAGTATGTGTGAGTTAGAACGCAATATTTAATATGTCTTTAATAGGGTTAAGACATAAGACACAATGAGAGGAAGCTAACCTTAGGGTTGGGCGGTTTTGGGTGCCTAACACCTTCTCAAAACCATACCTAAACTTCGAATCCATATCTTTAGTAGTATGATAAAAAATGTCCTTCCTTGAGAGGACGCTATATATATGGTTCCTAGACTATTGCAAAAACTAGGTGGCGATTCTTCCGTTGTGTCTACACTAGGACAACAACATCAAAGCAATAAAATATGTTATAAAACAAGTAGACATGCTAGAAAAGCTATAGAACATACTAGGAAGCAAGATAAAGCAAGAGATACGCTAGGAAAAGCTATAAAACAATCTATGGAGCAAAAATAAAGCAATAAAAGCTAGGAAATTAAATGGGTGTAGATAGTAGCTAAAAAGCTACATCTACACCCCTAAACCTCAAATCCAAGGTACCAAGACCAATGAGAGGAAAAATAGAGCAAGAACACTACCTCTTGATTTGTAGAAAAAGGTGAGGGATCAAGAGTTTTTGTATATGTTTAGGAGAGAATTTAGAGAGAAAGAGAGAGAGAGAGAGCATCCCCTAGAAAATGCTCCAAAATGCCCAAAATTACTATTTAGCTTCCAGATAAAAGGCCGCCTGCCAACTCCAACGGCCCTTTAGGGTGTGCCGAGGTTGACACGCTGACATCAGCAATTTTGTCATGCTCCCGCCTGACTTCGAACGCACATTTAAAGGCCTTCCCGGACTTCGATTAAGTTGATCCCGGTGTCCCTTGAAAGGTATGGATGCCTAGTTTCCAGAAAACTAAAGAAAATAAAAATTCAACTGCTGGATCAAAATTTATGGCCTCGAGAAGCAAGCTAATGTGCCCAACACGGTTTTCAAGATATCTTAACCATTTTAACTTCAATTTTGACCCATGAATAGTTGTTGGAAAGGGAATTCAATAATCTCCTCAATGGTATTTCCTTCAATCCGTTCTGATGGTCAGATTAAAATTAGGGTTTTTGGTGCCCTCGGGAGTCAACCTCGCGTCAAACTTGGTTAAAGTTGGTCAAAGTTGATGAAAATCTCCGAATAGCTCAAGTTTGATGCAAAAGCATGAAAATTGTATTTTTGGGATGATTTTTTACCAACTTTGAATTTTGGTCAAGCTAGGGTTGACTAGGGGCATTTTTGTCATTTTGACCTAAAATGGAACTTTAAGTGCTTCGATGCCCAAACAGGTTATGCTATGTCAATCTAGATGTTTTCACGGCCCCATGGTGAAAAATTAATATTTTTGAAATTTTAGGGGTTCAACATGCAAATTGAGGGTAGACAAAATATAGTATCTAGAGGCTCTGATTTCTCCGTGATGCATCATTGTTCATTTTACTCGGCCACTTGAAGTAAGGATCATGCTTTAGTTTCTCCAATATTTGATGGATCGGCTCCTTGAAGATTGAATTCACCACTTCTGAACTTGGTCTGGGGTTCATTGGAAAGAAATCCCTCCTCGGTTGTGGGGGTAGTTGTTCCACTCTTCTCTCCTTCCTCTCTGACATCATTGATTTTCCTTTAGTTTGAGCCTTGAGCTAATCATCCTCCAACCTTTTGTACTCCCTATTCACTCCATCAGCTTATCCATGTCCTTGGCTCAATTCTTAGTGAGAGACTTCCTTAGCTCAGAATCTACTGGCAACCCTATCTTGAAAGTATTGGCTGCCACGCCACCATGACTTCCCCCAATCTCATTATACAACCCCCAATATTATCTATATAGGATCGTAGAGTCTCCCCTTCCTTCATTGAAATGGTCAAAGAGGCGTTGATAGGTTGGGGGATCCATTACAAGTTACAAACCTCGAACTGAAAGCCTTTGTCAGCTCCTTATAGCTATGTATTGTCCCCTTATAAATACTGTTGAATCATCTCATGGCAGTGGGTCCCATACTAGAGGGAAATACTTTGCACATAAGAGCCTCATTCCGAGGTTATAAGGCCATACTATGATTAAAATGACTCACATGCTTAACAAGGTTAGACTTCCCATTATAAATAACAAAGGCTGGACGAACAAACCTCCAAGGTGGATCCAAATTCTCTATTTCCTCAAAAAAAGGGGATCTAGAGATTTGATGTAAAGCTTGGCTCATGGCATCCATTCCTAAATTCTGTGGCGTAGACTCTTCTCTACGGTGAATTAGCTCTCAACCCTCTCCCCTTGGAGATCTTGACCTTTCCCTATTCCAATGCACATGCCAACTACCAGTCCTCATGCCATGATGGCTGTCTCCATCCAAACTAGAACAAGAGTCCTCTCTAGCCCTTTCTTTCTTTTTCCCTTTCCTCCAAACTTCCTGCTGTAAGGATCATACTTACTCCCAAAGATCATCGATCTTCCTATCCTGAATGCTAGCTTGAAACCTGTTAAAATGGTTGGAAGGCAACCTTTCCCTTTTAAGCGGAGGGGATGGTGTCCGAGTGGAACTAGATTCACGCCTGGAGTCAAAACGCTCCTCCCTTCTACGTCCCTGCTGGACAAAACGAAGTCCAGCAGTTGATCCTACATATCCACTGGACCTGGAATACCTAGGCTCGTTTCCATTTGAAATTTCTAAACTTAGCTACTTTCAAACCTACTACTTAGTGGATTTTTCCACAACCAATGCCAATTGTGCAGGGTAAAAAAAACCAACCCAATTAAAGATAACTAATTTATATTATGAGACTAATGATAATCCACAATGGGATATTTGAACAAGAACAAGTGTATAAGTAAAACCACGTAAAAAGGTCATATAATTCAAGAACGAAATATATATATATATATATATATACAATTTTCCTCTCAAGAATAGGTCTTGAAGGTGCTCTCAGGTTCCGTTTTTCTCTCCACCATTCTTAGTCTAAGTGTTTCTCTAATTTTTCTATATCCCCTCCTTTTGCTCTTATTTTCCCTTGTATTTGCCATACTTTTTTCTCAGGGATGTGATGTCCCTATATAGTTGGAAGGCTTCCTCCCATTAGGCACTTCCTTCCTTTCTTTCATGATGATTGAAGACTTTTAGGGGCTACTTGCACTGTTCAAGCTAGTCATTCATCAATAAATGCGACTATGCTAGGCAGGTGAGCTCCGTTAATATGGAGGTGACTGTTGCTTTACCAGGAAGCTTCAGCAAGCTTCCTTGGGTAATTCCATAGATCCTAGAATCCTTCCTCAGAGGCTTAGGGGAGTACATCATCCTCGGTGCATCTCCAATGAGAATAGTGTCCTAGTTTGGTCCATGGTTCGAGGTTTGACTCTTTTAGAGAGACTTGTTATCAGAATGGACCGATCAACATTGGACCTATTTTCATCCATGGTCCAATGTTACTTGGGCTCAAAAACCATTTCCCTACACATACTTAGCGTAGAAGTGATTCATGCTACTATAGAAATGCCTCTTAGAAAAAATAAATAAGATGAACTAAATTAAGCAGCCGAGAGTAAACTTGCAAAGAAAGAAAAACTTAGTGATTTTTGAAAACCAAGAGGTGAAGCTTAATTCATTGTTCTAAGAAGTGATTTAATCCCATCAGTTAAAATTTATCATTGGTGCAAAATTGACTCTAATGATCACCCCACGATTCAACAACAAGCTTTGGTTGTGTGCACTCACAAACCAAAGCTTTAATGCACAAAAGTTGTAGGAATTTGTAATAGAGTTAGTAATAGAACGAGGGACTTTATATCGGTCCGTTGAAGAAATTTTAAAGGAAACAAATGCCAACATACCTAATGTTCAAGGATTTTTTTGCCATTTAGCATCATTTTAGCAACAATTTCGTTATATAGCATGTTTTTGAAACATTTTTAAAAACTAACATCTCAAGTTTGTTAGACTCAATTTCAATTAAGGAAATCGAGTCTAAAACACTCGATCTATGCTCTAGCAGAGGCTGATGTGAATCTTTTGTACATATGGATCTCGAGTCTAATACACTCGATTTATGTTTTGGAGAAGAAATATCAAATATTACACATCTGATCTTGAGAACACGGAGAAGAAGAAGAATGATTTTTTTTGCAGGTGGATTTGGTTTTGAAAGTAGAGATGGAAATAGAGGGATGGATTTGGTTTTGCCGTGGGTGGGTTTGGTTTTGCAGGTGACTTCATGGAGTGGGTTTGGTTTTGCCGTGGGTCTCTTCTTCTTCTTCCTCTACTTCTTTTCCTTATTTCTTCTTCTTCTTCTTTCTTCTTTGTTTCTCAAATCAATAAGACTAAATCGAGTGCATGAGACTTAAGTTCTACATGTATAAAAATTTCCACATCAACCTTCTAGAGCATCAAAATCAAGTGTGTGAAACTCAATTTCATTCGTTGAAATTAAGTCTATCAAACTCAAGATGTTAGTTTGTTAAAATGTTTCAAAAACATGTTAACTAACAAAATTGTTGCTAAAATGATGCTAAATGGCAATAAATTCCAATGTTCAAAGTCAAACGTGAATGGTAGGTTAGTTTAATTGTCACCTACTACCTGGCTATCACTCTACTTAATACTGTTCAACTTGTGTGTGGGTAAGAGAGTAAGAGACTAGCTGCCATTAGTTTAAATTAAATTTGAATGCCTACTGCAACAAACTGAGCATAAAGCAAAACCCAGTTTCTCCATCAATTCCATATTACCCTTTCATCATCTGGGTCTGGGGTGTGTGAGGAGATATTGAGTCATTGTTGATTTGCTATGGAGGAAGTGGACAACAAGCAAGTTATATTCAAAGGGTACATAGAGAGACCACCAAAAGAGACAGATATGGAAATCAAGGTCAGCAAGATTAAGCTCAGGGCTCCTAAAGGGTCAGGAGCTATTCTGGTCAAGAATCTGTACCTGTCTTGTGACCCTTTCATGAGGGGCCGTATGCGTGATTTCCAGGGCTCTTACATTCCCCCCTTTGTTCCTGGTCAGGTCGTCATCATCATCTCTTCCACTACTCTTACTGCACTTAATTACATTACCCCCTTTATTCATTTGCTTTGGAATTCTGTGTTATTTCTTGTTGTGACATTGATGTTGTTCTTGCCATTGTTTGAGAAATTCAATTTTGCCCACATGCATATCTCATTTGGAAGTTTCTTTGTTCAATTAAATTTAATTTGTTCTGATAACACCCATAACTCTTGAAGATTTGGCACAGGAGAAGCTCGTATTGCCAGTAACATTTGTTAGGAACTCAAACACATATGAGATTATTGCTAAAGTGACATCCCCAAGAAATTGAACTCATCTGTAACTGTATTTTACAAATAATGTTTGTTTTTTACAATTATCTTCAAGTAGGATCTATTTACAATATTATGATAGGAGTGGACAAAGTTTAGCTACAAAACTGCAATATTACTTAATAAAATAAATATTACTGCATATTTTGAAAATCTTACCGTTGTGTTGCATGTTTTTTATACTCTTAATACACATGTCAAATTTTATGTCAATCGGGTAATATTTACTATATGATCTATAAACTATGTATTATGCATAATTTTAAATTATAAAAATTTGTAATTTAAAAAATTTTATTGATGACATAACTATTGATCTTTAATTTTCTAAAAATTTTGTAAGCATGGAAGATATAAAAAAAAGATATAATCTAATGGTGAATTTATCAAAATGCACCTCAAATAAAAAGATAAAGATAAAGATATTGAGTAAGTTGTAGCCTTAGGCTACAATCAGTTTTATAGCTAAACTTTGTCCATATATTAATAGCCAAAACTTAGAGAAAATCCAATTAGATTTTAATTGGATTCTCAATTTTGCGTCATGTGTCCCATTTAATTTTTAATTTTGTACCAAGTGAATTATTGAGTGTAAAAATCGAAAAGTCCAAATCTAATTAGATTCTAAATTAGATTTCGATTGAATTCTAATTTTCTGCCATGTGTCCATATAAGTTTTTAATTTTTGTGGCAAGTGAATTATTAAGTGCAAAAACCAAAGAGTCTAAAACAAATTAAATTCTAAATCATCTATATATGTGTTTATATATATATATATATATAAAATGAGAAATCATTACATATTTTAGAAATATATAGTTTAAAAAAATTGTAAGCTAATACCATGTATAATTTAAAACTCTTCTAAATATATATATATATAATTTTAATCATATAATTGTAATTTTTTTTTAATTATACCTGTGCATATGCACGAGACTACACACTAGTAATCCAGTTAAATGCTAAAACACCACTTCCTTATATCAAAATAAATAAGTTAAAAAAAAAAAAAAAGAGACTATTGATCATTTTTTCTCGTACTTGTCCTTATAATAGCATGAAAGAATATAGTAGCTTGACCTTATAATAGCATGAAAGAATATAGTAGCTTGAGCTTCCATATAGTCTCTCTTGTTTCTAGTATTTGACTTAACATGAAAATAATTTCTTTATAAAAGTCATTTTCTACAATTTCTCAACAATTCTGTGTTTTGATGAAGGCCTTGGAAGGATTTGGCGTATACAAAGTTATAGACTCTGAGAAGTCAGATTTCAAGCCTGGTGATTTATTTTCTGGACTTACTGGGTGGGAAGAATACAGCTTAATTTGCAGACCACAGCAGTTTAGGAAAATTCTGCCAGATAATATTCCTCTTTCATACCATGTTGGCCTTCTCGGTATAATAACTCTCTAAATTTGATATTGCTTCTCTTTCACCTAAGCACACAAGAAACATTTAAATATTTTCCAATTGTTTTGACAATGATTTCTTAGTCTCAGTTATGCTTTCTCGCTTACTATGCCTAGAAGTTTCATGCAACAGATGATAATCATAATGGTTTTTCTTGCTATATGTTATGATCCTAAATGCCGTTTAGGATAAAACTTATATATGGTGGTTAATGCTGGATTGGCAAAGGATTGAAAAATTAAAATAAATTAATAGATGATATCTGCCATTGCCCATCATATTACTTCATTCTTTGCCTATTCCTTTATGAAAATCTTTTGAAATCAAACCGTGGAACATTTCAATTTAGTATTGATGGTCAGGGTTTCAAGGACCTATCTGCTTCTTGGTTGTCCAAGTTCAATATTGTCTCCCTGTAAACTCTTTATGATTGTAATTAGATTTTGTAGTCTGATCACTGATAATGATAGTACACCAAAACACTTTACCTGCTCGTTAAAAGGGAGTATGGCCTTATCTTTCTGAAGTAATATATTTAGTGTTCTTTTTTATTATTGTAAATAGTTTTCAACAATAACCATTTTGTCAAGTCATCTGAATTACTCATTCTAGGGAACTGGTTGGCTCCTATTATGACAAACGCATTATTGCAAAAGGTGTAGTATTTTTTTTTTATATTCTAAATAGGGGCATGTTAAATTGATTGTTCATTTGATAAAACACAACACACAATCTGTCTTTTCTGAATATGTTAGTGAAGCGCTAGTTCTGTGTGCCGTGTCTATGGTTCTTGCTCAATTTGTGAATTCTTTTCCTTGATTGACACAATGACCCATTATGGCTCCTTTACTTATGTTGACTGAGTAGTTAAACAAGTAGAGAAACTTTCAACATGGTTATGTCTTAGGCCCTAAACAAAATTGTTCAAATTAACTATGGCTCTGCCTATTAATGTGAGTCCTAAAGGACCTAGATAATTTGGCCAAAGATCCTCATTCTTCATATCAACAGGACAGCTCTTATCATGCACACTTCAACAGTCAGACTGATCTAGCTGTTTTAAAGTAATAATAATAATAATTCATATGCTGAACATAACCTTTATCATATGATTGTGATGATGTTTGCTTTTGTAAAATGGATAAAAGCAATTTCCAGAGAGGGTTGGCATCATTGGACCACTTCTAACAACCAGGGCAGCTTCAAATTCACATTTTCTATTTTGCAATAGAAGATACTACATTGATTTTCTATTTGATTCAAACTTCTTAGCAAGTGTTTTCTTCGGTATGCTTTTCTTACATAGTTAATATTTGATGGTTCTCTCCAAATTTTGTTCTGCCCAAAGAAAGGTGTTGCAGTGAGGCTTCATGTCAACCCTTTGGCTTGATTAGGAGTTATAGTAATCATAATTCTAACACTGATCCTCACATGCTAGACCAGATTCCCTCCAAATTAGTGGAGCATAACAATAAAATATTTTATTGAAATGGAGGAATAGAGAGTAGACAAGTTCAAACTCAAAAAATTTCTCTAATACCATGATATATTACTAATGATCTTAAAATCTTAAGCTCAAGGGAAAGGAAAAATTTAATCATTTAACTATAACTCTAACATGGACCATAAAACCTCTGCTCAAAAAAGAAGTTACTTGCTCACTTGTTGATGCTGTGAAAAGCCGCAAAAATTAGTTGATAGAGGATTCTCAAAATTGTTGTGTATAAACTCTGTACTTTATAAATAAAAAAGTTCTATATTCCTTTTTGGAAATAAAAATTTAAAATTCTTCAAAGAGTAACGATTATCATACACTCCTTATTACACGCTCATTGTACACACACTACCACATGGATTGAAAATCATGTTTTTAAAACATGATTTCAATGAAAATTGTGAAATCATAATTTAAATTTTAACTGAAATCATGTTTTAAAAACCTAATTTCAAAGGGAGTGTGTACGGAGCGTGCAACAGTGATTGCGTAATAAGATTTTCTGTTCTTCAAAATATGGAGATAAATTATTTCTTAGTAAGATTGTGCTTTAGTCATCTAAAGTAGTACTAAGAAGATTTTTTATTGGATACAGGCATGCCAGGTTTTACTGCTTATGTAGGATTCTTTGAGGTCTGCTCCCCTAAGAAAGGGGAATATGTCTTTGTCTCTGCAGCTTCTGGAGCCGTTGGCCAGCTTGTTGGCCAACTTGCGAAGTTGCATGGTTGCCATGTAGTTGGAAGTGCTGGCACAAGCCAAAAAGTAAGTTTCTTTTCTTTTCCTTTCTTTTAGTAAAAACATTTTAAACAAATATGTTTTATTAGGCTTTTCTGTAGATGAGATAAGACTCTTTAACTATATGATTAATCAACTCCAACAAACAAAATAACTTAAATGAGCCATTTCAGGTTGACCTTCTCACGAATAAGCTTGGATTCGATGAAGCTTTCAACTACAAGGAAGAACTAGACCTTGACGCAACATTGAAAAGGTTAATTATTAGTTTTTTTTCATTCTATATGTCATCTTTTTTTTCTTTTTCTCTTTTTCTTTTTCTCATTGAAATAATATGGTTACAATTTTCTTTCTCTTTTCTCTTGCTGACTTATTTAATAGGTACTTTCCACAAGGCATTGACATCTACTTTGATAATGTGGGTGGAGAGATGCTTGATGCAGCACTTCTAAACATGAGGATTAATGGCCGAATTGCAGTTTGTGGGGCAGTGTCCCAGCAGAGCCTCTCTAAGCCACGAGGGATTCACAACTTGTTCAGTCTCATTATAAAGTCCATCAAAATGCAGGGATTCCTGCAACACAATTACTTGCACCTATACCCACGCTTCATGGAACATGTTATCAGTTATTACAAGCAAGGTAAAATTTTTTACATTGAAGACATGAACGAAGGTTTGGAAAGTGCTCCAGCTGCCCTTGCTGGGCTCTTTTCTGGAAAAAATGTTGGTAAGCAGGTCATTCGAGTAGCCTCTGAATGAGTGTTGCCTAATGTGACATTACCACTTTGTTTGTTTCAATGTAAAATATTTTTCGTAAAATATTTTCCCATTTTCAAGTGTTTGATTGTATGTAAAATATAGTCAAACTTGTAAAATATTTTCCTTTGACTAAAACTGTGTGTAAAAACTTGTAAAATATTTTACCAAAAAAGCAAGTGTAAAATATTTTACAAAAATCTCACACCTGACTCTCTCCCTTTCTCATGCTTTACTCATCCTCTCTCACACTAGCCCAAACCAACAACAACACCCACCGACACACCACTCTCCGCCTCCACTCTGCTAGCACCTTTCACCACCCTTTACCTCCATTCTGGTGGCACCACCGCAGATATGATCTGTTTTGTCATTGGAGAAGTCGCCGTGAGAGGCTCGAGGTGAGCCTTATCTGTGCTACTCCATTGCTCGTTGGTTGGATCTAGTTTTGAAAGCTACAAACGTCATTACTAAGATATCTGATCTAGAATCGCTGAGAGTGAGTTGGTTTTTTGTTCCTTCATTATCTGGGTTTCTGGGATGGCTTAGGGGTTGCGGTGGATGGCTGAGTGGGTTTGTAGGTAGTGGTGGTTGGGCGGGCTGCAGTGGCTGGTTGGCTTTTTGTTGATTTTTTCTCTCTGATTTGTGATTTAGGTGGCTAGTGGTGACAGTGATTGGGTTTGTGGTGGTTGGTGGTTGTTGATTTGTATTTGCATTTTCTAATGTTAAGGTCAATCCAAACACTAGAAAATTTGTTTCCAAAAATGTTTACATGTAAAATATTTTACATGTAAAATATTTTACATTGAAACAAACAAAGCATACATGACAAAGGTGAAATGTGTTAATGTGACATTCCATGACAAAGGTGAAATGTGCTTTAGGCTTCACGATGAATCATGAATGAGACATTCAACACTGCTCTAATTGAAATACCCTTGTATGAATCATGATTGAAACATTCCAAATAAATATATGTGATTTCATTCAAAGTTTGTATCTAGCTATGTATTTTATTTGTTATTGTTAATGTCCGTTACGGCATTCAAGTCGTCACAATCCAAATATCACTACTTGTTTTAGGAAAAAGAGTGTAAAATCAGCTTCCACATTAATGTATGGCCAATATGTTGGGAAATTGCCTCAAATTTCAATTGTAACTTAAAAAGTCAATTAGGTTTCCTAGTTAAAGAAGGAAAAATTAATTTGGGTTTCTTTGGTGTGAAAGGAAAAACTATTCCTTTATGAGGAAGGAAAGTCTATTTCTTGGTATGAAAGGAAAGACTATTCCTTATGGTAGAAGAGAAGTCTATTCTTTGTTAAAAAAGTAATGTATTTCTAATTCAAGAAATAATAGAAAAGAGTCTTATAAATAGACAAAGATACAAAAAATTTGATGGCTTTGGCTTTGGCTTTGGCCCAAGGGTCCTCCCTTTGGGGAGAGGAAAAATAGAGCATGCAACCAATAGAGAATAAAGGAGATTTTCATTTGGGAGGAATACAAGAGAAAAGAGAGAGTAAGGAGCTGCCGCCTTCGAAACGCAAGAACAAAAAAAGAGGAAGCCACACAAGAAAAAAGAAAGAGCAGCCAAGAGTGAGCCGCTTAGAGAAAAGAAGATAGCCAAGAGAGAGTTGTGCGTTGAGAAGAAAATAAAAAGGAGAGAGTAAAGTGTTGCCGCCTTTGAGAGAAATAATTAGTGTGTGAAAGCAAAGAAAAACAAGAAAGATTTTTCTTTGATCGTGAAACATACACAAGAACTATTGTAATTGATTTGATAATAATGAAATTATTTGGAATTTGTCCGGTAGTTTTTCCTTTCAAAGAGAAAGGATTTTCCACATAAATATTTGTGTTTGTGTGTGTAATTGTTATTTTGAATTGTTAATAATATTATTTAGAACCCAACACAACGTTGTATTCTATACCGTATTATTTTTACTTTGTAATATTCATTCCCCCAAGGAATTTGTGAAGATCAAAACCCACTTTTGAGCGGGATTGAATAATGACACAATATTTTCACACAATTTAACAACAAATTAAAAAAAAAAACAAATTGTTAGTAATAGGCCAAATAAATACGCCAAATAAATGGACAAAGCAGCACTCCCACTAGTTGAAAGACAAAGGGATTTTAGCATTACTTCGGGCTGTGCACATGCCTTCTTAACTTCCATAAGAGGAACCATAGTGTGTGCCGTTGATTTTGATACAACTGTTTGTTTGAGGGAGAATCAATTATTCACCATTGACCTCTCACACCACGACTACTGCCTCAGTATCTTATGTATCTAATCAGCTACATGCAACATCTCTCACAATGTGTGAATCCCGTAAATGGGTGGAGCTCACAGCAAGAGAGAATGCAAATTTCTTAGAAAACACTTGCGTTTTCTGAATGGAATCTACAAACAAATCAATGCCAGAATGGATCAAACACCAAAAAAGAAATTAATTCAGGTCAGTTGCCTTAAGCCTAAATTTGTATAATATCATAATATGGCTACCAGGGGAAAGGTTGAAGCCTTCAATGATAAAAAGACATACATTAAGAAATAAATAAAAAGATAGTTCTTTGAGGTAAAAGAACATCTACTCATTTCATTCATATCGCAATACATATGTTTAGTTTCGTAAAACACCCGTGAAATATTAAGTTACAACAAGCACCATATTTATCTGTTGATTGCTCTCCAAAGATACCAAAACACTGGAGAAGCCAAATTTGCATCCAGCAAGAGAAGAGTAATCCATTTAAAGGCAACAGGAGAAAAACTAGCTTGCGATGCTTCACCATTATATTATATAACTCAGCAACTCAAGCATTACAATGGAAGAGGATAGCCACGGAGGTATGTGGAATCTACACCCGACTCTCGCGCCAATGCCACCCTCCCTGTCCGTGCCACCTTCAAGAAAGACGAAATTAACTTGTGACCAAAGAGAGAGAGAGAGAGGGAAATTAAATATAAAAACATAGGCATAATTGTTTTGACATTTAGTTATCCTTTTTGTTTCTTTTCCCCTTTTATCTACAATATAAATTGTATAACATCTTTTTCTTTCCTTATTTACATGCTCCTGCATTACTCGTATTAATTATCTTTTCTTTCACTTATTTAGCTGCTCTTTTATTACTCCAACTTTTATCATTTCATACTTTTTTTCCTCAAATATCTCAATCTCTCATTTATTATCTTTCCATTTGACATTTGGTTAGCCTTTTTTTTCCCCCTTTTATTAGCATCTTCATTACTTTACATTCTTATTTTTATTACTTCCATTTATTTTAATCTGCAAATCCTTCAAACTCTCTATTCTTTTTCTCACAACAATTTTGCCGTATGGTTTCTTTTGTGTTAATAAAATTTTAAAATATATATATATATATATATATATTTATATATTATTTGATAGTTACAATAGGGAAGAGGGATTTGATCCCTAAATGTCTCCATCGGAAACACTAAGAAGTGCTAACTAGTTGAGTTACAATGCTCTTGGCAAAAAACAAAACTTTTATTTAGCCATTGTCTTCTATTATTTCTTTTTTTTCTCTCCACAAATTCCTCAATCTCTTCTTTAATTTCTTCTCAAACTGGTTTTAATGTTCTTTTGGGATTCTTCATTTTAGCTGTACTTGGGCAATTGCAAATGGGACAAGGATTGCCTTCTTTATAATAATTGAAAAAGGAATAGAATTGCTATTGCAAGATATTTACATTCTAAAGATTTTGTTCTTAACTTCTTATGTATACACATAAATTTATAAAAAATCATAATATTAATAATAAATTTCTTTTTTAAAAAAATAATAAAAAAAAAACCTTCTTTATACACATCTAAATAATTAATTAAAACTTTCTTGCCCACAACTAGTTCAACTAAATCATAGTTAGAAATATGCAGGATAGAATATGAATAGTACCAAATGTACGAATTTAAAAATATGGCATAAAAAACATAAATGAAAAAAATAAAAATAAACGTATGTACAGGTGCAAAATACGAAATAAAAAATGACTATCGATGCCAACTTATTTCTTTGATTTTATTCCAATTTAATAGCATACTTTTGTATCTTAATATAATTTTATAAGATGTTATAAAATAAAAAAACAGATTAATGAAAACAATTGATATATTTAGCTTCTTTTCCCATATTTAGTTGTGTTTTCAAGTAAAATATATAATAAGTTATTGAAAACGATGATATTTTCACATATTAATTCATTCACTTACTTAGCCAAGGATTTTTTTTCAAAATAACTATACAAGCCCAACAATATTGTTAGTAAGCAAACGTTTCAAACATATTTGGTTTCTAGCAATTCGAGTCCAGAGGACTCGATTTTGGGTTCAGAAAGCCTGACCATGTAGGCTGGAAATCGAGTACAATGCACTCGGTTTTGGTTCATGGAAATCGAGCTCAAAAGACTCGTTTTCTATTCATAAAAATCGAGCATAAAGACTACGTTTTTTGTGCATGGAAATCGAGTCCATAGGACTCGGTTTCTGTTCAGCCTGGACTTGCACAAATTTTTCTTCGTGTTCTCCCGAAACTTTCTCCAAATGCCCCAAAAACATGAACAAATCAAAACCCACTAACCACTGGAGCGCCGGCGACCTCACGTCCGATCCGATCTCCATCGCCTAAAGCTTTCGCCGCCTGGGTTTGGTGAGAATCGGTGCCTGGGTTGCTGGGTTTGGTGAGAATCGGTGCCATTGCTTTCGCCGCCTGAAGCGGCGGAGAGAAACCACGCTCAGCTTTCGCCGCCTAATCGACGCCTGGGATCGTTGTTCATCATCTCGTTGGTCAGAATCGGCGCCGGGGCTTGTTTCCTTCTTCGTTTGTTCATCTCAGAATCGGCGCCTAGACTTCTTCGTTTTGTCTTTGTGAGTTGGTTTGCACTATGAACAGAAACCGAGTAGAACGGGCTCGATTTCCATTCACAAAAATCGAGCACAAAGAACTCGTTTTTTGTCCATGGAAAACGAGTCTTTTGATCTTGATTTCTATGAAGCAAAACCGAGTTCATTGAACTCGATTTCCAGCCTACGTGGGCCGGCTTTCTGATCCCAAAATCGAGTTCTTTGAACTCGAATTGCTATAAACCAAAATTGTTTGAAACGTTTGCTTACTAACTATATAGTTGGGCATTTTTGGTTATTTTGAAAAAAAATCCCTTAGCCAAAAAGTATATGTATCAAAATAACAAAAAGTATTTATGGTTTCATATTATTATCATTTAAAATGATTTAATATTTTTTTTAGTTTAAATGTAATATAAATTTACATATTATATATGGCAATAAGATCTAATAACTCAAATTATAGAAAAAACGTGAAAGATAAAAGAATTCTAAATTATAATAGATATGTGAAAATGTGATGTTTATATAAATAGCAAAACCTGATATTAATTTTTGTAATTTCATGGACATTGTCGTATATAACCTTTACAAAATAAACATTAATAATATCAATAATAAAAAGAATAAAAGTTTAGTGGATACATTTAATTATAGAAATTGTGTATGTTTTCAAAGTACTTTTGTAGAGTTATAGTACGTATAATATATGGTATAGTTCGTAGATTTCACCAACTATAAACTATAAACTAAAGTTACATCTTTTAAAAGTTACTATGGCTTTTGAGTGGAGTTGTGGTGAGCCTTTGTGTTAGAACTCATTTCCCTCTTCCTTGTGTGTGTGTGTGTTTGTTTCTCAAAAAAAATAAATAAACTAAAATTACAAACAACAGTCAAAGAACATTTTGACCAACTTCTAATTGGCTGATTTACAATTTAAATTACTAATGAGAATTAGAATGTCTCTAATCATAGTTACTAAACCCAGACTCACGCTAACCTTAGACCAATTACCTGGAACAAAGGTTAAGTCTTTTTTTTTTTTGGTTAATAGGTAAGAATGATATATACACGGAAAGCTACTCTATGCATGAAAAGTACAGAATAAACCCAAAAATTACAACAAAAAAGAAGAAAAAAAGAGAAAATGCATAAAAGAGAACCAAGAAACAAATTAATTACAAAAGAGAAGAGGGCTAAGAAAAGAAGGGAGAGAATCACTAGTTGTGATACCCAAGCCCGAGACCAATCAAACAAAATTCCACTAAAAGAAGCAAGCATCTGATCACTGAAACTATCTAAATCCTCAAAAGTCCGCCAATTCCACTTCTTCCAAAGATACCATAGTGGGCACAACGGAACTAAATTCCAGATCTAGGACAAATGCTTTTCCAACCAATTCCACAAGCCAAAAAGCAAATCTAGAATTGATCTAGGTATGACCCACGACAATTCAAAAGTCGTAAAAACAAAGCTCCACAACCAATTAGCAATCTCACAATGAAGAAGTAAGTGGTCCACTGTCTCCCCACAGCAACGACACATAATGCATCAATCCACAAAATTCAAGCCCCTCAATCTAAGGTTATCACCCGTTAGGATCTTATTCTACACTACAGACCAAATGAAAAAAGAAACATGTCAAGGGACCTTAACTCTCCATATACCTTTCCAAAAAAAGACAACTAAGGGAGAATCTCGCAACTTGTTATAATACGACTAGATGTCAAAATCCCCATTAAGCTTCAACTTCCATCTCATTCGGTCTCCACTGTCCATTGAAGGAATATTGGCTCCCAAGATACGAAGAAAGTTCAACCCTTCATTATCTCCCAATCATTAAATTCCAGAATAAAACCAACGTCCCAACTTCTTCTCTCCCCTACCCCCAGCCTTGTCAAAGAAGCTTCCATAGATGCCTCCCTGTCAATAACAATACCATACAGCCTCGAGAAAGCCAATTGGAAATGTTGATCCCCATACCACCCATCCTGCCAAAATCTCTCTATTCCCCATCCCAACAACAAACTGAATATTTTTGCTAAAATCCTCCCAACCCATATGAATACCTCTCCACAAACCACACTCATGAATTCCCCTACCTAGCTTAGAAGTCCATCCCCCACTCTTCCCCAAACTTTGAAGTTGTAACCCTCTGGCCATAGCTGATTCTCCTCGTTCCTAAACCGCCACAACCATTTCCCCAATAAGGCCTTATTGAAAGTAGTAAGTTCCTTATACCTAAACCACCATTTGCCATAAGCGCACAGACTTTATCCCATCCTACCAAATTAGTCTTGCCATCACCCCACAGAAAGTCCCTTTGCAACTTTTCAATTCTATTAGCCATATAAATAGGAATGGTGAGGAGCGGTAAAAAATATGTAGGAAGACTAGATAACATACTCTTGAGCAGCATCAATCTACCCCCCTTAAACAAATACAACTTCTTCCACCTAGCCAAATTCCACTCAATTTTTTCCAAAATAGGATTCCATATTGAAGGAGATTTATAAGAGGCCCCCAACGGCATGCCCAGATAAGACAGGCAAAATTCCAACCCTACAGTCCAAAATTTCAGCCAAGGCATGCACATCATCTACCTCCCTTATTGGAACCATTTCATTTTTCTGCATATTGACCTTCAAACCTGTCACAACCTGAAAACAGAATAACAACAATCGAATATGAAGAATTTGTTCCAAATCTGCATCACAAAATAGAATAGGATCATCTACAAACAATAGATGTGAAACACATTCCCCACCACCCCTCCTACCCTCAACTTTAAAACCACAGAGTAAGCCAACACCCTCCACTCTTCTCAACGTCCTACTGAAAACCTCCATTACAATAAAAAATAGCATAAGAGATAGCGGATCCCCTTGTCTCAATCCCCCTGAGCTACCAAAAAAATCAGCTAGAGACCCATTAATCAAAACAGAGAACTGAACCGTAAATATACAAGTGCGAACCCGCTTACACCACTTCTCCCCAAAGCCCATTCTCTTCAACAAATTCAGGAGAGCCTCCCAATTCACATGATCGTATGACCCTCGAAACCCTACTTTTCACTCGATTATCAACACATTTGTTTGCAATAAGAACCGAATCAAGAATTTGTCTCCCACCCACAAAGCTATTCTGAGTCTCAAAGATCAACTGATCTAAAACCACTCTCAAACGATTTGCCAAAACCTTAGCCAAGATTTTATATACACTCTCCACCAAGCTAATAGGCCAAAAATCTCAAATATTAAAGGCATCATTCTTTTTTGGAATTAATGCAATGAAAGTAGCATTAAGAGATTTTTCAAACTTACAATGTTGAAAAAACTCTTCAAAGACCGCTAAGACATCTTTATCCCCTACTCTCCAACAATGATGATAAAAAGCCATAGTTAAACCATCCGGACCTGGAGCTTTGTCCCCTTCCAAGTCTCTTACAACCTGAAAAATCTCCTCTCTCAAACTTCCTTTCGAGCCAAACTCTCTCCATATCCCTAATACAATCAAACTCCAAACCCTCCATAAAAGGCCTCCACCCCTCTAGCTCCTAATACAAAGTTTTATAAAACTGTACTAACTAAGTAGTTACCTCAAATTCCTCCTCAAAAATCACCCCATCCACCTCTAAGATCCTCAAATGATTATACCTTCTATGGGAGTTTGTCATCTTGTGGAAGAACTTGGTGTCATTATCTCCTTCCTTAATACATAACATCCTAGATTTTTGTCTCTAGGAAATTTCTTCCAAAGAAAGATGATGCTCCACCGTGGACCTCAAATTTACCCTATAACATTTCTTCCCATCAATGAGTCCAAGCTCCCCTTCCTTAGCACCTAAATTTTTCAACTCCTCCAACAATTGTTTCTTATGACAATCAACATTACCAAACTCTTTACGATTCCACTGAATTATGTCCTCTTTCAAGGCCTTTAATTTTTTGGAAAGCACAAAACTAGGCATAGCTACAAATGAATGCCAATTCCACCAAGATTGAACTCTATCTACAAACCCATCTGTCTTCAACCATATGCTCTCAAACCTAAAAGGAATCTTCCCCCTCGCCATTTCCCCCACCTCCAAAAGAATTAAACTATGATCTGAAATGGGATGGAGAACCAAAATCAACAACCTGGACAGTCCGACACTCATTTGCTCAAACCACTATGGCAAGGGATATGGAATCTCAAGGTACCAAGCAAAGTGAAGAATCTGGTATGGCGAGCTACAAAAATTTCCCTCCCCACAAAGCAAAACTTACTGAGAAGAAAAATTATCACTGCCGATCACTATGATCAGTGCCAATCACAACATAAAGAAGTTCTCCATGCCCTTTATCTCTGTCCGAAACTAGAGGAAATTTAGCTCACGGTACCAGCATGGAATCAACGCAGTCTATGACAAACAACAAATTTTGTCAATCTCATAGGATGTATTTTGGCGGAGAACAAGGAACCGAAGCTGTTTGCTATGGGGGTGTGGGCTCTGTGGAAGAGAAGAAATGAACTAAGATTGGGTAAGAGCTGTGATACTCTCACACACCTCATGCAGCGAGCTCGCAGCAGATTGCGAAACTTTTCGCTGCATAATACCTCTATGGTTTAGCCATGGGGAGACCTCCAACTCAGTGGTAGCCACCAACGCACATGCAATATAAAATAAATTTCGATAGGGCACTCTTCAAGGCAGAGAATTATGTTGGAATTGGGGTGATAATTCGAAACAATGAGGGGCAGGTGATGGTGTCTACGTCGCAACAAACCCCCCTTCCCAACATAGCCATAGAAGTGGAGGCTTTGGTAGCAAGACGTGCAATGGAGTTGGCTCTGGAAACTGGTCTCAATAAGAGTTTTTTAAAGGGTGACTCACAAATTCTTATAAATGCTCTAACCATAAACTCTCATAGTCTCTTAATATTTGGTCATATTGTAAATGATATACGGTATTTAGCCTCTCATTTCTCCAATATTTCATATTCTCATGTACGGAGGCATTGTAATACTGTAGCTCATGCGCTTGTGAGACGAGCAATTCTCTTTTCTTCTTTACAAGTCCGGATGGAAGATGTACCACCAGACATTGCAAATGTACTTCAGGCTGATTTTCATAGCCATAGTTAATAAAGCTTTTGGTGTTGATTCTCAAAAAAAGCACTATCAATTCTAGACATCAATGGTTGATCTGTACCACTAGACCAAGTATAGCTACCTCCTTCCAGTGGCAAGTCAATCAAATTAAGATCCTCAATAAATTCAGAGAATCACTCCAAAGCCAAAGTCAGACATGTCCCACCCAAATGTTCACTTGGAAACCATACAATATTAAAATCCCCAAAACAACACCACGATATCCTCCAGTATTGCTGAATACCGACCAACTCATCCCACATGTGTCCCCTCTCATTGTTATCATTTGGGCCATAAACCACTGAGCATGCCCATATAAAACCATCCACCACCCCTTGCCATTTAACCGATACTGAGAAAGTACCAACCATAGCCCCCATCTTTTCCAAAACCCTCTTATCCCACATAATCAATACCCCACCAGCAATCTAATCCGCCTCTAAAGCAACCCAATCCACATACAGGCAGCTCCACAAACTACAAACCATCTGTCTATCCATCCTAGCAATCCTCGTCTCCTATAAACAAACTACATCACACTTCCTCTCCCATAACAAATTTTTCACTACCAGATGTTTCTAAGGATCATTTAAACCTCTTACATTCAATGAAATCATTTTTAGCTTCATAACAACAAAAATCTCCCGGCTACTGCCACAAGCACCAATTCAACATTCTATCTCCCATCATAAGTCACTGAAGAGACCAAATTTCTCAACTCTCTTCTTCCCTTGTTCTTAGATTTAACAACTTTTCGACCACCAATGAGGTAGTCGAGCCTCACCACAAATGACAAAGTCCCATTCCCCCAAAGATCCTCTCACAGAACAAATAAAGCTATGCAAATTATCAAAGTGAGGTCCAAGTCTTTAATCATATAGTTTAACCAGATGAGCCGATCAAACCCAACAAATCCAGTGGATTTTTGGTGAACCATTGAACTCGAGTAGGTTTTGTTAAACTGTCTGATTTTCATGGATTCCAAATTTCATATCTACCTAATTTTTCAAACCTTTTTCCATAACAAATTTATGCCAGATATTTCAATCTATTTAATACATTTTTTATGGAATTTTCCAAATCCCTAATAAGACATAGTCTGCACAAGAAAATTCGACTTGGGTAATACAATTTTAACCAATCATATCAGTAGTATGTGAAATGTCTAAGCAAGTTACTCAAAACAAAGACTTCCAATTAATTTCACATGGCAACTCCAAGTTTCGGCTCTTCAACATAAAAGCAAGAAATCCATATGCAAACTAACAAATTTAGCTATAAGAACCATGAGTCAAGAATACCTCACAAATTCCATATGGCTCTAGTAACCTCTGTAGTGCAACCATCTTGTTTAAATCACCTGTAAGCTGGAGCACATACAACGGCTTAGTGTTAGTAAGACAATAAGAAAGAGAAAAGGGGAACTAGTGAAGACAGACAGACAGCCAGCGCGAGCTATCCAGAACACGTGACTCAATGTGGAGCTCCTGGAAATCAGGTAAAAAAACTAGACATTTTGATAACTGCTACAATTTTGCATTTCTTTCATCAAACCTCATCAACTGTCAGTGTTCACATGATGTATTATACAAATAGACATAAGTCTCTAATTTTATTATTGACTAAAAATTTATAAAAATAAATAAATAAATAAAGAAGAAGACAAAGAAAGAAAGAAAGAACAAAAGAAGATGAATGAATGTAGCCAAGGTTGTGGATGATTTTGAGGTGTTGTTCAATTTCAGCAGATTGATGAGTTAGACCAGAGGTGTTTCTCATGCTAATATTTGTTCCCCAATACTATAAGGTTCATTTATCCAAGACCATTTCACTCGATGATGGCTGAATCATAACATGGTTAAAGAAAGGATATTCTCTTTGGAAGCCTAAGGCTAAGGCAAAGTCCAAGAATAAGTGTCCATGGTAGTTAATTAAGTTTTTATTTTTTATTTGGTTATTCTTGAGTCAATGGCATTTTAGTAATTTTACAATTGTTAGGTATGGGCCATAGTTATAGGCCATTAATGAGTCTTATTTAATTATGGGTCTTTATGTATGGGCTTTAGTTTAATTTATTAGGGTTAAATAGTAGTCCTTGTACTATTAGGAATCCTAATACTACTAGTACAAGTAAGAGTCTTTAGATATAGGATACTCAATGTATTCAAAAAATAGAATGAGTTGATTAATAAAATTGAGTGTTTAAAGAGAAAGGCATGTTGTCCTTTGTTGTTTCTTTCTCTCTCTTTTCTTTATTTTCTCTTCTTTCTTTCTAGGGTTACTGTTTATGACACTGTTCACACAGCCCCTAAACAGCCTAACTTCTCTCTAATTCTTCTTCTTTCCTACCCTAAACCCACCACAACAAAACGTAGACAAATCCCTAATTTGTCCTACATCAATTTCGTATCGGTGCGAAAATCCTACCGCAAGTTCTGTGAAAATCTTCTTTAGCCAACTGCTTGACAGAATTCATTAAAAATAAAATAAATTATGGTGACTAATGCAGAATTAGAATCTCAATTCAAGGCTTTTTCTCAAGATTAGGAAGGCACAAAGAAGACTTTGAATCTGTTATGTGAGAAGGTGAATTCCATTGAGACAAAATTGGAAGACTTAACCGCCATGAGAGGTGAATTCAATAAGCTGTCTGCAATCATTCTTAGCAAATTTTCTAGTGAAACTACCTTTGATCAAGACCCCAAGTTCCCCAAATCAGGTCCAAGTACAGCCCCTGTATTCCCCTCAAATTCAAGGCCTTTTTTTGATGAGTAATAAAGATTCATTGATATTAAAAAGAGAGAGACACTCAAGTACACAGGGAGTATACAAGGGTGAACATATCAAAAAATGAACATTACAAAAATCAAGTAAATCCAAAATAGAAGAAAAAGGTTGGTTGCTCCACACAGAGAACTAGTCTAATAAAGTTCTGAAAAATAGAAACTTAAGATTAAGCATGAAACGCTCATTGTCTTCAAAACACCTACTATTTCTCTCCTTCCAAATACACCACATCAAACAATGAGGAACAACCATCCATATATCTCCATTAAGATGGCGACCAAATCGACCTTGCCAGCAAGCAAAGAGCCCAACAACAGATATTGGCATAACCCAATAAACTCAAATAAACCAAACACCATATCCCATAACTCCAAAGCAACCGGGCAATCAAGGAATAGATGGTCAACAGTTTCACTATTACACTTGCACATACAACACCAATCCGAAATGTAAATCTTTCTTTTCTTTAAATTATCAATTGTCAAATATTTCCCCAAGGCAGTGTTCCATACAAAGAAAGCCACTCTAGAGGGAATCTTCTGCTTCCAAATGCTTTTCCAAGGGAAAAACTACTCACTGTGGCCAACTAGAAGATGGTAGTATGCACTAACCGTGAACCCCTTACTCTTATAAGGTAGCCAACATCTCTTATCCTCCCCGATCCCCCATACAAGAGTGCTATAAATGGTATTGATGAAGCTCCTGAAAGCTTCCAATTCCCAATTATGCACATCCCTACAAAAATGTATCTCCCAATGGAGGGCTCCATTTGTGTACCTCATTAGACCCGCCACACTTGCCTCTTTGCTATGACAAATCCTATATAATTCAGGATAGCGGTCTCCGAGAGAAGAAGTTCCACACCAACGATCTAGCCAAAATTGCACTTTTGATCCATCTCCAATTTCATACAAAATAAACCGAGATAAAGAGTGTCACCCCATTCTAATATTTTTCCACAAACTAACTCCATATGGACCAGAGGAAGAGCTAGAACACCAACCACCCCAATCACAACCATACTTCACCTCTATCACTTGACGCCATAAAGCATTCTTGCCCAAATCTCCATAACCACTTCCCTAATAAAGCTACATTGAAAGTTCTCAGGTTCCTAATCCCCAATCCACCTAAAGAAAACAGAGTACACACCGTAGACCAATCAACCAGATGAAATTTGTGCTCATCTCCTAGGCCACCCCATATAAAGTCCCGCTGAAGTCTAGCAATTCGGTTGGCCACTGAAGCAGGAATAGGGAATAAAGAAAGAAAATAAGTAGAAAGATTTGAGAGAGTGCTTTTAATTAAAGTGACTCTACCTCCCTTGGATAAATACAATTATTTCCAACCTGCTAATTTTCTTTCCATCTTCTCTAGAATTGGATTCCAAATTGACTTGTCCTTAAATTTTGCCCCCAATGGAAGACCCAAATATTTCATTGGGAGAGACCCTTGCTTGCAGCCTAAGACAGCCACCAAAAGATCCATGTTATGAACTGCTCCCACAGCCACCAGCTCAGACTTAACCAAATTTACCTTCAGACCAGACACAACCTCAAACCAAATGAGCACCATACGGAGAATCAGCATTTGATCAATATTAGCATCATAAAGTATCATCATCGAAAAGGAGATGGGAAACCATCAAAAATCTTCCAACAGAAACACCTACACTAAAACCTAACAAACAACCTTCATGGACAGCCTTATCCAACATTCTACCGACGGCTTCCATAACCAACACAAATAACAAAGGGGACAAAGGATCACCTTGCCGCAACCCCCTTGAACTTCCAAAAAACCCATGGGGAGTACCATTAATAAGGATAGAAAAACGAACCGTTGATAAACAAAAAGAAATCCATCGCCTCCACTTATCAGAAAATCCACAATGCTTAAGCTCGTGAGTAAGAAATCCCCAGTTCACATGATCAAAAGCTTTCTCTTTGTCCAATTTACATAACAACCCTAGCTGACCATACTTCAATCTACTATCAAGACATTCATTAGCAATAAGAACGGAATCAAGAATCTGCCTATTTAGAACAAAGGCATTCTGAGGAGCTGAGATGATCTCTCCTAAAACCATGCGAAGACGAATAGCCAAAACTTTAGCAAGAATTTTATAAACCCCCCCCCCCCCCCCCAACAAGGCTGCTATGCCGAAAGTCCTTTAGTTCCACTGCTGCAGCATTTTTAGGAATGAGAGCAATGAAAGTTGCATTCAAACTTTTTTCAAACTGACCTGTAACATGGAAATGGTGGAACACAGCCATGATGTCTAATTTGAGAGTCCCCCAGCAAGCATGAAAGAAAGCCATCGAAAAACCATCGAGCCCAGGAGATTTATCCCCCTTAAACTCCTTGATGACTTCAAAAATCTCAACTTCCTCAAAAGGACTCTAACCAAACCACATT
This sequence comes from Lithocarpus polystachyus, assembly GCA_033629205.1. Taxonomy (NCBI): domain Eukaryota; kingdom Viridiplantae; phylum Streptophyta; class Magnoliopsida; order Fagales; family Fagaceae; genus Lithocarpus; species Lithocarpus polystachyus. Next base: position 69,757,193 of record CM066162.1, read on the forward strand.
ATCCCCTGAAATCCTTGGAAAATCCAATACATCCGGGAAAGAATGCTGCTCTTGCTGCTCAGAGTATAGGTTCATATAGAATTGTTCAATATGGTCAGCAATCCTATCTTTGGTTGGAAGACAAAGCCCCATCAATCATAAGGTTTTCAATACAATTATTTCTTCTATTAGAATTAGCTATCCTATGAAAAAACCTCGTATTGGAGTCGCCCTCCTTTAAATACAACACTCTAGACTTCTGCCTCCAGCTAATCTCCTCTAACAAGGCTGCCTTCTCAAGTTCAACGCAAAAGGTTTCTTTTTCCAATTTTTCCTCCTCTGTTAGAGGTTGATTGTCCTCTTTTACATCTAAAGCATTCAACTTACTCCATAAAAGCTGTTTCTTGGCTGTGATATTGTCAAAATCTGTTTCATTCCACTTCTTTAGATCCAATTTTAGAGCAGTCAACTTCTTGGCAAAAATGAAACTAGGAGTCCCTTGAAAGTGGTAATTCTCCCACCAGGACTTCGCCTTATCTAAAAACCCCTTTGACTTCAACCACATATTCTCAAAACGAAAAGGAATTCTCCCACTTCGATGACTCTCACTCTCCAAAAGAATTGGAAAGTGATCGGATAACACTCTAGGAAGCCTTTTTTGGGAGAAATGTGTTAAGTATTCTGTCAATACCAGAGAGAAGAGAAATCAATCTATTCTAGAGGCAGAGGTGGAGTTAGACCATGTGTAAAGACCTCCCTCCAAAGGATTATCCATTAGCCCATGAAGAGATATAAAATCTGAAAAATCATACATGCAGCAAGTAAATCTTCCCGCCCCTAACCTCTCTGATGGAAAGCGAATAACATTAAAATCACCTCCCAAACACCATGGCAAATTCCACCAACTGTTTAAGCCTGCCAATTCCTCCCACATAAATTGACGCTTTCTGTTCAAATTTGGACCATAGATACCAGTGAAAGCCCACTCAAATTGGTCACTGACGTTTTTGAACCTACACGAAATAGAAAAAAGCCCCACTGCTTCCTCTATCTTTTCAACCATCTTTCTGTCCCACATGAGCATAATTCCACCAGAAGCACCCCCAGAACCCAAATATAACCAATCTGTGTAAGGACAACTTCATATACTTCTAACAAGTCCTCTTGTAATCCATTCCAATTTTGTCTCTTGCAAACAAACGATATTAACCCTCCAAGAACGTAAAAAATTACGAACCTTGAGCCATTTTTCCTTCTCATTCAAACCTCTAACATTCCAAGATAAAATCTTCAAATTCACTGGAAATAATTAAACCCTGTCCTTACCATTACCAATGCGCCTTGAAGAAGCTGAACCATAATTGATAGAGCTAAATAAACCCCTCAATTCCCTTATTCCTTTCCTCCCTGAGCTCTTCACGGCTTTTTCAATTTTTTCCTTAATAGCCCTCTACTGTAACTCAGCTTCAACAGCCAACAGGAATTTGGTTGCTGGCTCTTCCAAACCTTTGAGGGATGTCCCAAGAAAATCATCAAAACCATTGAATTCTTCATGAAACCATTCTAAGTAATTGTCCTTACCCAGCAATTTCTCCACATCCCGAGTTGCTGACCCTTCAGAATTATACTTGACGCCCCTAAGTGGTTCGACGTTTAGAGGTGGCAAAGAATCAATAAACTGAAAAGCATCCTCGGAAAAAATATCTGAAACCCAATCCTCCACAATAACATCAACCCCTTTCTCCAATTCTGAATTTATCTCCTTAAATTCCAATGACACCCCCAGTACCATCGCCAACTGGTTCAAGTCATCCACTTCAACAACGACATCTCCCGGTGGCAAAGAAATTTGAATCGGGACTGCCACCCTCTTCCTATCTCATAATTCAAGAACCCACTACTCGGCATTCCCCCATTTCCTAATGACATTGTCTGTGTGCTCATGGATGATCCGTCGGATGTCACGTTGCAAGGCCACATCACCATCAGAACACAAGGACTCATCCATGAAAGCATCTAGACTCAGTCACGGAGGCATCAGAGTTGTCGAGCACTGAGAGAAACTTCTCGGTGCATTTCGGTTCCAAGTGGGTCAGCGTTAGCTTAGCATTGGCCTTATCGCTACCAGCTTTTGATGATGCCGAAGAGATTCGGTGAGAGGGAGGGACTTGTGAGGAGTACTTTGAGAGTGGGTGGGTCTGATATTGTGTCATAGAGGGCTAGGAGGGTTTGGGCTTCCATTTAAAACCAAGTTTATGTTTGGGCTCATAATAGTCAATGGGCTTTGGGTTTGGAGTTTGGCCAACCAAAGGGACAGGTTTACATTTGGGCTTATTAAAATCAATGGACTTTGGGTTTAGGACTTGGCCAACCGAAGGGTCCACCTCAATAACTTTGGACCAGCTAATCCCCCGCTTACCATGAGGCCCACGTTCCAACCTAATAAAGAGGTCCAAATTCACCCCACCTTCAATACCATCTGAAAAGACAGGCGAGATCTTCGCCCCGATCTGAGCATTCTCCTTCCCAAGGCTGCTCGCGCAAGAATCCTGGGTCTAAAACCCAGGATTTGCTAAGTTTGAATTACGAGAATCCAACATTAAATGTTTTCCTTTGTGACCTCCACTGCCATCGTTCTGGCTGCTTTCTGCCGCTGCCTACCTATGAGTTTTGGACTCGATTCGTCGGCCTTGCACCACTGCTGCCGCAAAAGATTTGGAGGCTTTATATTCAGACCCAGGTAAAAGCTTTAGGGGCAGATTAATGGCAAGAGTCCCCAGAGCTATAGCCTTCCTCAAGTGAAAACCAAATCCTCTCCAACCACTACCCAATTTTCCTTCCGGTACTACTATGAAACCTTTCCGACGGCCATGTAAAAGTTCTAAAATCATAAGAAAAGAGCCATGTGCATTGGAACCCAATTGTAGAATAAAAACCGTCTCTCCATCTCTAACAATTCGCGCAAAGTGTCCAAGGGGCTCAGTGGAAATAAAGTCTTCCATCATAGATAACAATCTCTTTGCACTCTCTTTGCTCATGAACACTGATCGTAATGAATCTCTGCCTCTCTCAAAAATACGTAATAAGAAAAAAGTACCCCCTTCTTCAACAGAAAATTCAAAAGATTTTGACTCTACGAAGAAAGAGAAAGAACCACCCATGACCAATTCAAGGCCTTTTTCTTCCACAAGTTCCTTTGTTCCAAGCACTAGTCAGGTGCCCCCACAGCAAACACAACCCAATATTGTTTTTCCTCTTCAAGGTGCTCGTATTATGGAAGGGAATCAGCCTTACCATCCATCATTGGTCTGTTCTTATGAGGAGCCTCGATTAACGGATGCAGATAGAGGTGTTAAACTAGAAGTTAGTGATTTTTCTGGGGAGGGCAATCCAAAGGTGTTCTTTGATTGGCTACATAGTATTGAAAGCTTTTTCAGATGGTATAGCTTAAGTGAAGAGCAAAAACTCTTCTTTGCAGAAGCTAAACTCAAGGGACAGCTAGAATACGGTGGGAAAAGTATCAACAAACTCACTATATTGCCATTCAATCGTGGGAAGACATGCGAAGTGCTATGACTCGTTACTCATGCAAAGTGCTATGACTCGTTACTTAATAACACCTAATTACAAGAAGCGAGCCCACTTACAATTTACACAATTGGTGCAAGGAAGTTATTCAGTTGAAGAGTATACCAACAAATTCTATAGCTTGGCTATGACATCGGGATTCCCATGGAATGAAGATGTGATGATTTCTAAGTATTGCCAAGGTTTGAATCCTAATATTTCTTTGGGTTTGGCTGCAAGTAGGTTTTATACCATGGCAGATGCAATTCAGATTGCATACCAAATGGAAGAGGAGACTAAAAAGAAGGCCTTAATGAGAGCTCCAATGGCAAGCAATATTAGAGGTGAGAAAACAATTGTGGATGTTAATTTGGAGAAGTCTATTGATAAGTCTCAAGGTAATTCTTACCAACCAAATGAGAATGTTTGTTCTAATACTTCTACATCACAAGGGAGTAGTTCTAATTCTAGACCAAAGTGCTTTAATTGTGGAGGTTTTGGCCATATGTCTTTTCAATGTCCTTCAAAACTAGTTGCTATGCTTGAAAAGGATAGTTCTAGTCTAGAGGTAATCAAGGGATCCAAGCAACTCGAAATTCAAGAAGAGATTTGTGAACCTCTCAATGCTAACTTGAAAGAGAATGTTGAAGACCCAGATCTAGCTGATGTAGGTATGATGAACATTGACGACCTAGATCTTAATGATAAGGGTATGCTAGGCATCATTCGTCCACTTCTTACAGCATTTAACCAAGATGTTCAAGTGAATGAAGACTGCTATCATAGGGGAAAGGTTTTTCAAACTCGAGTTAATTGCAAGAAATAAATATGTTCTTTGGTAATTGACATTGGGAGTTGTATTAATGCAATATCTGAGGATGCAGTGCAGAAATTGGGATTAAAAGTAGAGCCACTCCTTAATCCTTATTATGTTGCATGGGTCACAAACACAAAGTTGAAGGTTGATAAGCCATGCCTAGTCACCTTTGAAATTGGCAAGCTTAAGGAGACTGTTATGTGTGATGTGCTGCCCCTTAAGCCTTGTCACATAATTTTGGGTCAGCCATGGATATGGGATCGCAATGCACACCATGCTAGACGTGCCAATACTTATTCTTTTGTTGAAGGCAACAAGAAGTACACTCTCACATGCGCAAGAGACATGCCAAATTTGAAGTTAAAGAAGAGTTCCTTCCTTATTTGGAAAATTGTGCCTTCTGATGGCATTCTTGGTCCAGCTCCTAACTCAACGAAGTCAAGTTATTTTCAGAGGGGGAGAATTGATGGCGGAATCATGACATGGTTAAAGAAAGGATAATCTCTTTGGAAGCCTAAGGCTCAGGCAAAGCCCAAGAATAAGTGTCCATAGTAGTTAATTAAGTTTTTATATTTTATTTGATTATTCTTGAGTCAAGGGTATTTTAGTAATTTTACAATTGTTAGGTATGGGCCATAGTTATAGGCCATAGGTTTTATTAATGAGTCTTATTTAATTATGAGTCTCTATGTATGGGCTTTGGTTTAATTTATTAGGGTTGAATAGTAGTCCTTATACTATTAGGAATACTAATACTACTAGTACAAGCTGGAATGCACGAACGCGGCGCCGGAGGCGCCGCACTCGCGTCGGACGCGGCGCGACGCGGCGACGCGCACCGGACGCTGCTGCCCACGCGTCGGTGCCGCGTCGGGCCGCGTCTGCCACGTGTTTTTTTTTTTTTTGCGCCGACTCGCCCCGACGCAGCTGAGACGCGGGCCAATTCGCCCGGAACCGGGCTGAATCGCCCTGAATCGGGCCGTTTCGGCCCGTTTCGGCCGATATCGGCGAACCGGCCGATTCCAGCCGAAACGGTAGATTTCGGCCGAAATTCCGGCCGATTCAGGCCGAAATTCAGCCCCTCACTCAAGCATTCTCTCTCACACCCTACACTCCCCTCTCAATTCATACATTTATTTATATTTTTAATATATTATCTAGTATTGCTCTTAAATTTGGTGTATGTTTATATAATGTGAAAAAATATGCTTAGCAATATATTAAAAATATTTTTAATAATTTTTTAATCGCCGAGTCCCGCCGCACCCGCACCAACCTTTTTCAAAAATTGCCGAGTCCCGCACCCACACCCGAGTCCCGAAACGCACCCGTGCTTCATAGAGTACAAGTAAGAGTCTTTATATATATATATATATATATATGTGTGTGTGTGTGTGTGTGTGTGTGTGTGGTGCTCAATGTATTCAAAAAATAGAATGAGTTGATTAATAAAATTGAGTGTTTTGAGCAAAGGCACGTTGGCTTTTGTTGTTTCTTTCTCTTTCTCTCTTTGCTTTATTTGCTCTTCTTTCTAGGGTTACTGTTTACGATACTGTTCACACAGCCCCTAAACAGCCTTAACTTCCCTCTAATTCTTCTTCTTTCCTACCCTAAACCCACCACAACTAATCGTAGACAACCCTAATTTGTCTTACATCACTCGACATTTGGAAAAATGTGATTGCTGGTGAGATAAAATACTAAGAACAATAGACAATGACATTATTTATACATATTAGCCCATAATAGAAAGCACACATAATGAACTTTCAAGCTTTTGTAAGAGCATTGTTGCATGGTTAGTGTTCTTATAGAATAACTGATCTTCATTGGATAAAAGATAAGAGAGGGACTTTTATTGGATCTTTGTTTCAGAACCAATTCCTTCCAAAAGAAGGGAAATAAAACTACTTTCATGCATGTCCAAGGGAAGAATAACAAGCACACAGATCACAGGCCGATATGCCCATTCCTTTTTGCCTGTTGACATATATAAAGTTATATTTGCCAAATAAAGTATGGAACATAGCACTGCTAAAATTCTTTTACAAAGGCACTTTTCCAACACTCGAGTAACCTTTCTTCAGATTGTGCTGTGTTCTTCCATCCTCTTACCTTTTGAATAGTGTTAGTGTAATGCATGTCCAAATGAACAAATTAAGGGTTTCTAGAGCAAGCTCCATACCCCATCCATAATACACAGTTTTAAATTATTATTAACAATTAGATAGGGTAGTTCCTTTTTCTTTCTATTGGAAGAAATGACATTTAAGTGATTCAGTACCCAAAACTGCTCTTAGAATCCTTGGGGAAGTATACTAAAAAGTAATAAAACGCTAATTGAGAGACTGGAAAGAATTCCTACCTCAAGGGTAATGGTATGATCAGACACATCAACAGCTTTTGCGCGAAAAATGCTGGCAACATCAAGGACATCCCTCCTAGCAGCAGTATTCACGGCAATCTTTATTAACATAAGCTCTCTCTCTGCAAATGGAAAGTGAGTAATATCCTTCACCTGATGGAAAACCACCATTTCTTTTTGTCAACCATTTGCTCAAACAAATTACAACAAGAGGCAACCCATTCATGGGATTAAGGGGATTATCCATATGCAAAGGAAAATGGATTAATGGAAACCATTCAATTAAATGCACTCTTTGATAATAAGGCAAATTAATAGCATTAGTTTCTTTTTCCCTCATTCTGGACAAGAAATTCGACCATTAGTTCAAATTAAGAGCAGTAGTTTAAAATTACTCTTCTACCAAAACTCATCTGTTTTAGCCAGCATTTAGATTTAGGAAAACCTTTTTATATTTTTTTGGTTCAATGGAATTCTTTTGACTGGTGCAAAAATAGTTACATGTGCATATTTTTTTTATAATGGATATGAAAGAAATCCTTCAACCCTTAGTGGAATATATGCTTTTCCAAATCTAATAGAAATTTCTCTTTCAATAAATTTTTCGTCTTTACTTCAAAACTCCAATATAAATATTTTATTGTTGAATATCTCTTTTCTCCACCTTGGGAAGTATTCACCATCAACCCAAATCAGAAAACAAATATTTTTAAGTGTGAAACACAATAGAGAAAACACATGATCACTTTCACATACGTTGGTTTGTCTTCTAGAGACTACTTTTCCAGTTGAATGTATAGAGCTACGCGTACACCCAATTTTATCTTGCAACATAGTAACTAGTAAGTCACATGCAACTTATAGATATTGCCAACAAATCCCTAAATAAAGGTTGTATGGAGCCAATTCGGGTTAACGTGTCGTGTGCGCGTTGTGTCGAGGGAGGGGTATTTGGCTAACTGGCTTAACTCAAACCTGACTCATTTAATAATTGTGTCATGACCCTTCAACACTAACACGACTTATTAATGAAGTGGGTTAACACGACACGACCCACTTGACACGCTTAATAAAGGGGTCGTGTTGGGTTGATGTGACACCACCCATTTCAACCTGCTTGATTTAAGCAGGTTGGGTTGACACAAATTCAATCTATTTAACCCTCTTATAGAAAAACAAATTATTAATATTGTTATAAATTTAATACAAACTCATAACATCAAAATACCTAGTAAGCATACAATTTGAAAGTTAATATTAATATCAAATACTTGAAACACATCATTCAAAAGTTCAAATTAACATCAAAGTAATTAATAAATATTAAGTTCATAATGTACTACCATCCATCTAGAAATAAGTTCTTTACATCCCAAAAGAAGTGCATATATTTCAACCCAAAATCAAAAGAACATAGTTCAACAAAAATATAACATTTTTTTAAGTATTTACATGAAGGTTTAGAGATGTAGGGTTTGTAAAATTTCAATTTCAATTTACAATTATATCACTTATAAATTTTTGTAATAACTCACTCTTCTTTTTAAGTTTAAAAATTTTTGCAATTACTCACTTTTCTTTTTAAGTTTAAAATATATGTTGGATATAAAAGGTATTTAATAAATTTAAAATAAAAATGAATATGTATTTGTTATATAAGTTAAACGAGTTATGTTAAATGCGTCATTTTGGGTTGACACGAATAAATTGGCGTGTCGATTGTGGATCGCGAGGGTTGATCCGCTTATAGCACATTTCTTATTGTGTTGCTTTTGGGTCAGCCTGTTTATGACCCTAACCCGTAAAACCTGTGTCGTGTTCGCGGGTAGTGTCAAACATTGACACTACCCAATGCAACAAATCCTAAATATGAGCAAAATATTTGAATTCTTAACTACCCACAATGTTAAGAGCTTTGCTTGCATTTCTATAATGAACATGGTTTAGAGTTTTTTTTTTTTTTTTTTTTTTTTTGAGAACCTCAATTAATTGAACTTAAATTGATCTAATCTCAGGACAACTGTTGCAGCATGGAATACAGTACCCCTTACCTCATGAAGATCTATTAACTTGTGAAGTTGTTGAACCAACTTGCCAATTGACTCATCTGTACCGGGAATAACAGTTGTGATGCGAGAAAGCCCATCTATTTCAGCATGGCCCACAGCTAAGCTCTGCAACATAAAGTGAAAAGAAATGATGGCAACAGAAAAGATCATGAATGCCAGAAAAGCTAGTAAGACAACCACCAGTCAAAACCAAACTGACCTGAATGTTATAACCTCTTCGAGAAATAACCCCAGTAACTATGTTGAGAACTCCAGGACAGTCATTCACAAGCATAGACAAAGTGTGTGACCGAAGCCCACTTGACTGTAGCATTACATTGAGCACATTACAATGTGTGGTACATGTAAAAAGGCAAAACAAGAACTATAATACAGCAACCAAAGCCATTCTTGACATTGATCACTTACAATTCAAATGATAATTTAACAAGCTTACCTAGTTGAATTTCAGATCAAGTTAATATTATCCACATTTCTCATGAAAATTGAAAAAACAGCATAATGGCATTATTTTCTGAGAACCAATTGATAGATTGAACATATAGATAAAATACAAAAGCCCATTTATATTGAGTTCATCCTAGGCAATATCAGCAGAAACTGTATAAAGCACCAAACTGGACAGCTGCAAGGTTTATAACAAGGACCAATGGAAGACCAAGCAGCATGCAGGCAACTCAATAAATTTTTTCCTTGATTTTTCTCAAGAGAGAAACCTATACAGTGTTTGACTTAGTTAATTTAGGGCTTTAGTAATTATGAGAATTTTATTTTATTTGGTTAGGTAAGATTTGATTCAATTTTTCTTTCCTTGTTAGGATAGGTTCAGGGTTTATTATAAATAAAGACAACCTCTTCACCATCAGTTAGGTACATTTGGGTTATTTAACAAAGTATTTGAGAGTTTTCTCTTAACCTTGTGGATACCGGGTTTTACCTAGTGGATTTTAAAGCCCCTAACATTTATAGGGGGTAATGTGCAGAGTAACAGTGTGAGGAGGGGCAATATAGTAAGTTAGCAATAAAAAAATTTAATTAAGTAAAGTAGCATCTCGAGTTTTAGAAACTCGAGATCTAAATTAAAACTCGAGTCTCAAAAACTCGCTTTGCAAAACTTTGAGCTGATGACTTGGACTGAAAATGCCACATAGATCTCGAGTCTTAGAAACTTGAGTTCTAAAAACCAAAAACGAGTTTCTCAAACTCGATTTTGGCAGGACTGAGAGTCCAGCGACGAAGAACCAGAAAAACCAGCGAACGAAGAACCAGACGATCTGACGACGAAGAGGCTTGTCTCCGCCGATGGGTTTGCCGATCGTCGATCCAGACGAACGAAGAACCAGACGACGACGGACGATCTGACGACGAAGAGGCTTGTCTCTGCCGATGGGTTTGCCGATCGTCGATCCACGGTGGGTTCACGATCTCCACGCCGATGGGTTTGCTGATCGTCGATCTACGGTGCGTTCACGATCTTCGTCCTCTTCTTCTGTTAGTGTTTTTGCTTCTCCGTGGATCTATTCGTCTTTTTGCTCCGTGTCTGGAACTCGAGTCTTAGAGACTCGAGTTCCACGTGGAGTTTTTGTCCACATCAGTTAGTCAGAATTCTGTAACTCGAGTTTTTAAAACTCGATTTGCAATTGAACTCGAGTTTTAAAAACTCGAGATGCTAGTTTTCCACTTTTTTTTGCTTTTTGTCAAATAACAAAATTTTTCTAATAATAAAGTTAAATGGAAAAAAAATTCCATTTATAGGGTAAACTAGTTGTAGGTGGCGGCTACAGCCTTTCCACCACTTCCTTCCTACATCAGTTTGAGTTAAGATGACCTTACATTTAAACTGCTAATAATTACGGGTTGATTACTCAAAATCACAATAATAAATAATTTAATGTATTCGTACCTAGTGCGCCTTCTACCAGCCCTTTTTTTTTTAATGAATTCCATTATTATTGATGCAGGAGCAAAATCAAGATTATTTTAGATTTTATATTTTCAGATTTTTGTTTTTATCTTATAGAAAATTGGATAATTGTAGACTTTTATTCGGATAGGGATTAGATTTGAGACTAGATAGGGATTAGTATTTGATTTCAATTAGGATTAGTTTTGGTATGTTGTTATCTTTATCTCTTTATTTTCCAGTTCTAGATCTATATAAGAGGCTGGTTTATTTGTATTGGAAAATTGACGTGATTAATGAAATTCAAATTGGATATTTTTCCACTGACTCCTAACGCCTTAGGTGCTGATTCCTAAGGGTTTAGCTTGGTGTTGATTCCAAGCAAATTAAGTGCTGATTCTTAGGTTCATTCTTTACTTTTCTTGTTCTTTTATTTTTTTATTAGTTGTCCTGGATCAATTTTGGTATTAGAGCTAAATTGATTCTGTTAGAAGAATGTAGCTAAATGATTAAATATAACCATATCCCAATAGCTTAAACTTTTTGGACAACTGGTAATTTAACAGATTCATTCAAAAAAAATTTTTCATTGCCGTGTTTCTCATCCCATCAAACCACAATACCCACACAAAAGCCAACCCCCATAAAGGAAACCAGATCCAGAAAACCCACAATCCACACAGCCAGATCAGATCCACCCAGTCAGTCCCACCATCAGCCTCCATCACCAACTGGCAAACCCAATTGCTGATCCTATACTGAGTTGTCTTCAAGTACCTGAGATATTGGTATAGTCTCACGGGTTTCATACCAAAGGCTGTACAGAGGTATTAAAGAAGACCTACCAAAGGCTGTACAGAGGTATTAAAGAAGACTTGATTCATTGATCCGTATACCACAACTTTCTTTGGAAAAAAATATACTGCACAGAGCGTACAAATCCCAGAGGTCAACTTGTAAAGCCCACTACATTAGTTTGAAGCCGTGGAAGATAGAGCAAGTCTATGGCCAGTCCCAGTGACACCTCCACACTGCATGTTCAGGTTCAATTATCAATTTTCTGTTGTGATTTGTCCTTTTTGTGCACAATGGTGGCAGTAAAATCACCTATTTTTTATGGATATAAAAATCAAGATCCATGGATTTTCTAAATTTGGGTATTTGAGACAGAACAATTCTTTGCACAAGTGCATTTATCAAATGACAAACTAAGGATGTGTTATTCCAAAACAAGAGTTGCTGGTAGAGCTTTAGAGTACTGGAATTATTATGAGAGCCTTCACTTTAGATTTCATTGGTCTCAAATTACTTGGGAAAGAACGAAAGATCTTTGTATTAAATATTTCCTACAGTATTTTCACAAGAATCTACAACCTTCTCATGACAATTTACAAGATCAGAGAACAAGTATGAGGCAATGCAACAATGCTCAGCTCACTCACAAAGTATCTTCCATACACCAAGACTTAGAAGGTCTGATAAAAAAGGTTCATGACTTGTCTCTTCAGATGAACCAAAAGGAGATTCAACTTGATCTAGTGGGGGTATCAAAAATGACAGATCCCAATGAGATTAATAATTCCCACATAGAAGATATTGTTGGTAATATAATATTGGTAATGAAGGGAGATCAAGTATTACCAGACCCTGATTTTGACAAAGAAGTAGAAGCCTCTCTACTTGAAGAATCATCCATGGTTCATGCAGATCTAGAGTTTAATAAAGTCGAAAAGGTTGATACTCCAATTCCACTCTTTGAGTTTGTAATTCCAGAAAAGTTTCATGAGGTGCAATACAAGGTTTATCTATATTTAATGCTCCCAAAGACGATTCCTCAACTGCAACAAGTATTACATGCCAAAGTTTTCATCCTTCAACGCTTTAAAACTCGAGATTGATTTTTTTCCAACCAAGGGAGTTTTTATGCAAGAGCAAAATCAAAATTATTTTTGATTTTATATTTTCAGATTTTTGTATTTATCTTATAGGAAATTGTATAATTGTAGACTTTTATTTGGATAGGGATTAGTATTTGAGTTCAATTAGGATTAGTTTTGGTATATTGTTATCTTTATCTCTTTATTTTCCAGTTCTAGTTCTATGTAAGATACTGGTTTATTTGTATTGGAAAATAGACGTGATTAATGAGATTCATATGGGATATTTTTCCAATTGTTAGGTGCTAACTCCTAATGCCTTAGGTACTGATTCCTAAGGGTCCTTAGGTGCTGATTCCTAAGGGTTTAGCTTGGTGCTGATTCCAAGCAACTTTATTGCTGATTCTTAGGTTTATTCTTTACTTTTCTTGTTCTTTTATTTTCTATTAATTGTCCTGCATCAATTATCTTTCAAGAAAGATTAAAATACAATTTAAAGGATATTCAAACATGTAAAAATATCTTACATCTTCATCATAGAGAACACCCCAATGAGCATCAAGAACTTTTTTCATTAACAAGTCATCATATGGCTCCACAGGATAAACATCTCCCTGTAATAATGAAAATGAAAATTACAAATGTGAAACCTTTCAGCACGGAAATTAAAAACGAATATAAGGAATATAATGCGGATTCAGTAAAGTAAGAAAGAAGATTAGCCTTGAGAAATTCCAATGGGCTCTAGCTCAAATGACAATTTTTTCTCACATAAAAATAGGTGGCGTGTGAGGTCGTGAATTCAAACCCACTAAATGCATTTTGGAATTAACAAATAAAAAAAAGTCTTGAGAAATGATTATTCAAAACTTTGGAATCTGATTGCAAACACTTATAAGTTATAACCATCCTTGGGCAGAGAAAAGAAAACAAAAAACCATGACCTGACAAGGCAAACATCCTATAAATGATGAGTTCTTCTATCCCCCTTTACTTGACAGGGGGAGAGGCCACCAATTTCATATAAAAGGGTCCAATAAGTGAATGAACAACTTCAGGAACATTCATTATGAAAGCTTATATACAAAAAGCAATAAGGAATTTCATTTCAATTCTACCAATTCCAAACTTCAGCAAATAAAATTTTGATATCATGCCATTAAGAGTTGGATTACAAACTCATTGCAATATGAAACCACATCCTAGAAAGAAATTAATAACTTCATGCACTGTTATCAATATCTTAAAAACTAAACACCAGAAGAATTATGTAAAAGTCAGAAAATAAAAATATAGAGTTCTACGTGACAATCTACTTGAGCTAACTTGACTTGATTCTATTCACACACAGTTCAAAACACACTGGACATTGATTAGAAATTTGTTATATTGATTTCTAAATTAGCTTCTATAGAGCCAAATAATATTTTGCTTACAACAAGGGGGGGTTTGGGGGTTTTGAATCCAGGTTCTCCTTGTGGAGGGAACTGGGTACTTCCATTCAGCTAAAAGGCTCTTGGCTGTATAGCCGAATAACATCCTAAGGGGCACAAGCTGAGCTTGATTTCAGCCTCAATGAATTTCGTTCTTGAGCTATCTCACTTATTCAGAAAAGTCCCACCAAAGATCCCTTCCAGCCTCAACAATCATTTCACATTTCTTTCCACAGCTGCACCATTAGATGGTCATTATTTTTTAATATTAATTTCCACAAGTCAAATTTTCCCAATAATGCAGAAACTACAGCATGTAGAAGCACAAATCAGGATATCTTCAATAAGAAACTCCAAGCAAGTTGTGGCCACTGTGTCCAAACCATGAAACCAATTTAAAATTTAAAATTCTACAAACCACTTTTTCACCTAACCTTCTTTAACCATAGGTTAAAAAATAAAAATAAAAATAAAAATAATAATAATAACTGAATAAAGGGATCTTATATGCTGACTAGCAGGAAGCATTGCAGAATTAGACATATTCAAGAAGGCAAATATGACGAGTATATATTCTCTTTGTAGAAAGTTTACTCTAATGATGTAACGACCTAAGAAAAAGCACTAATCACATCTATGCTATACCCCAAAAGAACTGCTCACAATTGAAGCTCCTTTAATTGTTAGTAAAGCCCATATCTACCCAATAAATGCCCAATATGGGACTCATTACCCATCCACACAACACACACTTGGTCAATATCCAAATCAGATCTAGGGCGTCACAAATGACCTCCCCCAGGATTCCTGAATCTAAAATTGCATTTAATAAGAATATTATGGTTAAATCAACATTTAATTTTTTAAGTTCAGTAACTCGTCATCCAAAATGATAGACATAAATGTTTAAATATAATTTTGCAGATGTTTTCGGTCTAAAGCATAAGCAAAATATATGCAAATATTATCTAAAATGGTAAGCCTTATAAAATTGGCATGTGAAAATGAGGCATCTGCCAACCCTAAGGTTTTGGGACTAAGACTTTGTTGTTGAAAATGCAGCACCCACCTCTGATAAGATAAAACCTTATAGCTGCATACTGCAGTTCCTTCTATATAGGAAAAGAATAGATAAGAAGCAGGCTTAGAGAAAAGGAAAATAGCATGCAAACACTCCTCGGTAGAACAAAAAGTACATACCCCTGAGGATGTACTGACATTGCCATTATGTGATTGATTTGCATTTGCTACAAGACCTTTAGCAGGAAGTGGCCGTTCAAGGTCTGGATAAGAAGCCGCAGAGAATCTCCAAAATGGAGCTGTCTCACCCATCTTTTCTCTTCTCAAGGCGATCTACAAGTAGATTCAAATTCAAAACTCATCACATGAGAACCTCATTTAATACATTAATAAGCATCAAATATTTGTTTTGATTCATTTAGGAAATTTAATGAGCAGCACACTCATCGATGCTTAAGATAAGCTACTAAGATAATTTAATTAGATTTTTAAAACTATTTGCTCCACAATTGCAAACTTTTGCAATGTGCATACAATAAGAAACGTCAAACCTGTGAAAGAGATCTCTCTCTCTCTCTCTCTCTCTCTCTCTCTCTCATATACAAATAAAAGTACTCAAAAATGCATCAAGGATTTGAGTTTACTAGTCCTACGACTAATAAATGCGGAATCTCGTTTTTACAATCCTTTCACATTCAAACAATTTAGCATAATAATAGTTAATTCTCAGAGGTTTTCACCTATTCCAATACCACTGAAAGTGGCTTCTCTGATTGGACAATTGTTGTGGACAACTTATCAAGTATTAACAGTAAAAACATGCAAGCTAGAAACTTATCTAGCCTAATTATTTGGCTCTCCAAAATCAATTTGTTCATTGCATGATATGTATACAACCTTTACAGCTTGAATTAACTGACTATTTTCTTCATCTGGATCTCAAGTGCCCCCATCCTATCAAAGATCACTTTCTGTAGTATTCTGGTCTATAAGTAACTAAATAAGCAATGCCCACTCCTCTACAGTTCGAAATTAAATTCATTTTTATCATTCAGGGAAGAAAAAAAATCCTTAAAACTAATAGGCATACATACACTCAAAAACATGCATGTCTTACCTTTCCAGTTCTCGCAAGTTCTTTGATTCCAAATTTGCTTAAATTTCGTTGAATGGCAACCATCTTCCCAGGGTCTCCAGTGACCTGAGATTCCATGTAGAACTCACTTTTAACATCATAAGACAAGAAAATAATCTGATCCACAAAATTCAAATGTAAAGTTTGCATTGATTCCATTGAAGGTAAAAGCTTTCACAAAGAGGTTTGATAAAAGGTCCATCACCTATAGATGAAGCTGGGTATTGAAGCACCTTATGCACTAAAGATCGGTAAAGAATGCATTTTCTGTATGAGTATGGATATACATTGAATTTCAGTCATCCACATGTATAAAAATTATAAATTAAAAACAAACAAATCAACAGTTTTCATGATTTTAATACCTTTGTTATAGGTAACAGAACCTTATCTCTCAACCTAAGGTCATAAATGCCAAAACAGCACTAGATTTTTTAAGAGAAAAATTTATAGTCTATCTCTACATCCAAAATTTGATGGGAATTCCGGACACATCAGCCAAATATTTATAGTTTTAAAAAGAAAAATAGATTGACAACATGTGAACAACATAACTACTTTAAATATAAGTAGAAAAGTTTTGTGTGGTTTCAACAATAATTAGATACATTCCATTTTATATATACATATAGTAAAAAAATTATCAGAAAAAAAAAAAAAAAAAAAAAAAAAAAAAAAAAAAAAAAGCAAATGACATGGAAAGGGTGCCGCCCAGAGCATGCATCCAATCAAAAAATATCCGCAAAATATGCCCTTTGATAACATGGGCGGAACATTCAATTCCATCAAAGACCCATTTGTTTCTTTCATACCACAAATTATGGCATTAAGCACAAGGGCAAGGCCTGCAACACCTTGGCTCCTCTGTGGCACTGAGATCAACCCTGTCAATGTTCCAATTGTTCAATCACTGATTTTGGCATCACCCAAACCAACCCAAACAAAGTGAAGAACGATGACCCAATATTTGTTGCCATTGAGCAATGGAGAAGCAGATGATCAATAGATTCCCCACTACATTTACACGTATAGCACCAATCAACTACTAAAATGTGTCGCTTACGTAGGTTATCAACAATTTTAATTCCCCCAAGGGCCGCATTCCACACAAAAAATGCCTCCTTTCATGGAACCCTAGCCATCTTGATGCTCTTCCAAGAGAAAAATATGAATGTAGGACCCCTAAAAGAACTATAGAATGATCTTGCCTCAAACACTCCTTTCTTTGATGGCAACCAAACCACTTGATCTGCCTCAAACACTCCTTTCTTTGAAGGCAACCATATTGCTTGATCTTGACCGAATGGGCAGGTAAATCCATAGTAGGACGCCCCACCTCAGTTTCCTTATACAACCCTTGATAAAAGAGAACTATCTGAGAGCGCACATTCAGCTCATCCTCATAAAGAACACCATCCACCTCAATCCTTTTAATATGATTAGCATTTCTATGAGAGTTTGCTAATCTATGAAAAAACCGAGTATTATTATCTCCCTCTTTCACAAACAAGGCCTAAGACTTTTGCCTCCAGGAAATCTCCTCGAGAGAAGCCAACTGTTCTATGTCTCCTTTGAGTTGAAGGCGTCGAATCTGATCCTCATTTGAAAGACCCACTACCTCCTCTCTCGCATCTAACCCCATCAGCTCAGATAGCTTGTTCTTCTTTCTAAAAGCCAAATCACCAAACTCCTCCCTGTTCCACTTTTTAAGTCTACTTTCAAAGCCTTCAATTTTTGAGCCCAGATGAAGCCTAGAGAGCCCTCAAAACTGTAACCCTCCCACCATTGCTTAACTCTATCAACAAACCCTCAGCTTTCAACCACATGTTCTCAAATTTAAAGGCATTTCGACTGCGTCGGACTACACTAGCTTCTAACAGAAGAGGGCAATGGTCTAAAAGAACACGAGGAAGCACCCGTGGGGATACATTCTCAAAGTGCTCCTCCCAATCTAGAGAAACCAAAGCCCTGTCAATTCTTGACATAGAGGGAAGACCAGAATCTCTAAACCAAGTAAAGGAGGCCCCCTCTAAAGGTCAATCAACCAAGGAATTATTCTCTATAAAATCCGAGAATGCGAACATAGCAGGGCTAAAAGACTCACAGCCAAGTCTCTCACTTGGGTACCTGATAATATTAAAATCACCTACTAGACACCATGTCATGGGCCACCTGGCGCGCACCTGAGATAACTCCTCCCACAAAGTAGGCCGTTGTCCATTGTCATTAGGGCCATACACACCTATACAGGCCCAAACAAAGTCATTCACCACTCCTCTCAATAAAACACTAACAGAGAACTGTCCAGCAATAACATCCAACTTCTCAAATACCCTCTTATCCCAAATCAGCAAGACCCCACCCGAAGACTGCACAACATCCAAAACAGTCCAATCAGTGAAAGGACTACCCCACAAACTCCGAACAAACGCACCGTCGATAGACGATACTTTCGTTTCTTGAAAACATACAATATCGCACTTCCACTCTTTAAGAAGATTCTTACACACCTCTCTCTTCCGAAGATTGTTAAGCCCCCTTACATTCCAAGAAAGTAGTCATAGAGTCATTTAAAACTACGAACAACCCCCAAGTCAGTCGAAGAAGCTCTGCTCCTACTCCCAGCAGAGACACCATCATAATTAACAAAAGAAATCATCCCCTTAAGCTCCCTGAGGCCTCGTGACCCTGACTTAGTAGGTCGCTTAGACACCCCATTGTCATTAACTTTGAGACATTCCTGTTCCAGGATGCGAAAAAGAGCCAAACATTGAGCTTCATGTTTCATAATAGGGAAATCCACCATTTTACAGAATTTTTTTCATCAACTTGGACACCCAATCTGAGGGTGGACCAGACTCAGTCATCTATGTTCCCTCTACAAAATCCTGAGTCAGCAAGCCCACGCTAATATCATTAGGAACCCACTGAGACAGAGGTTCACATTCCAACACACAATTATCTTTCTCTCCACAGCCACAACCACTCTCAACCACCCCACTGGATTCCCATGGAAGGATTTGGAGCCCAGAATCTAACTAAGATACCCCACCTGAATCCACCTCTTCTTCATGTGCTTCCCCTTCCCCAAACTCAGCTTCCATCCCATTACCCAAGTCTAAAAGAGGATAAAATCTATTTATCCCCACCGGCGCACTCCCTGCCATTTCCAAGCTTACCGCCATGTCCCCGGTAAACCCAGAATCCCAAAACCCAAAACCTTGAGTTGCCTCGGCTCCGGGGCTCATGAACCCAGAAGAAACCTTGCCGGCGTCAAGATTACCATTATCGACGCTACATCTTGACTCTGAGTCTTTTCCGGTCACTGGGTCACCACAAACATTCATCGTCCTCAACTCATCACCCCTTGAGCTCGCGCCCTCTTGTCTCTCTATTGGAAGCTGGATCTCCAAAGGCTTCTGAAGTTGAGACCCCAGCACGTGGGCTACGAGATCAGATTTAGAGCTCTGGCAAAGGGCTGGGTTTAGCATCGTTGGGGTTTGGCGTGGCCTCCAAACTAAGTTGGGCTTGGCTGAATAATTTGGATGCTTTGGCTAATATTCTTCAATGTAGGGAAATGCGAGATTGTCCCTGTTGGGGAGGTGAATAATTTGGATGCTTTGGCTGATATTTTTCATTGTAGAGTGGGCTGTTTGCCTATAAGATATTTGGGGATGCCCTTAGGAACTTCTTTTAAGACAGCCTCGATTTGGAATCATATTTTGGAGAAAATGGAGAAGAAGCTTTCTGGGTGGAAGCGTCTCTATTTATCTAAGGGTGGTAGGCTCATGTTACTAAAGAGTACTCTCTCTAGTCTCCCGACGTATTTTTTATCTCTTTTTACTATTCCTAAAGCTGTAGCGGCTAGATTGAAAAGTATTCAGAGGAATTTCCTTTGGGGGTCTTCTGAGGGGTGCTTCAAGTACCCTTTGGTGGCTTGAGATAAGGTGTGTTTACCCGTTGAGATGGGTGGTCTGGGATTAGAAATGTGGTGTCGTTTAATCAAGCTCTATTAGGAAAATGGCTGTGGAGATATGGTCATGAAGTTACCCATCTTTGGCGGCGTGTTATCTCCTCAAAATATGGCAAGGGTCAAGGGGGGTGGAGTACTAATGTCTGCAGGAGGTCTCATGAGTGTGGCCTATGGAGAAGCATTAATGAAGGATGGGAGAGCTTTTCTAAGCATCTGTCTTTTGTAGCGGGTGAAGGCACTCGTATCCATTTTTGGCATGATAGGTGGATTGGGGACACTACTCTAAAAGATCTCTATCTCAAGCTCTATGTGTGTTCAGCGGTCAAGGATGCTTGTATCTCTGAGATTTTGTGGATTCCAGAAGGGAGTACTGTTAGAGTGTGGAATTTAACGTTTTATAAAGCTTTTGAAGATTGAGAGTTGGCTGCTTCGTATTCTCTACTTCAGCTTATCCAAACTCGTATTCCTCAGGGTACTAGGAGAGATACCCTTTTCTAGCGGCTTAAAGGGGATGGTAAGTTTGACACTCAGTCTTACTACCTTGCAATCCAGGGTGCTTCGAATTCTTTGTTTCCTTGGAAGGGGGTTTGGAAACCAAAGATTCCTAAGCGCGTGGTGTTCTTTCTGTGGATTGCTGTACATGGTTGGATCCTCACTTTGGATAATTTAATGCTTAAGGGTCGCCCTTAGGCTAATAGGTGTTGTATGTGTTGCTGCGATGGGGAGTCGGTTAACCACCTTCTTCTTCATTGTCGTGTGACCCATTCTCTATGGACTTTTTTACTTCAGGCTTTTGGTATTCTTTGGGTTATGCCAGGATCGGTGGCGGGTTTGTTATCTTCCTGGTATCAATGGCATGGGAAACATAACTCGGACATTTGGAACTTGGTTCCAGGGTACTTAATGTGGATTGTGCGGTTGAAACGAAATCGTCGATCCTTTGAGGACAAAGAGAAGACCTTGGATGAGTTAAAGCTTTTATGCCTTCATAGTATTTTGGAGTGGTCTCGTTGTTCGGGTTTTACTGATTGTTCTTCTCTCTCTGAATTTTTGTCCTCCCTTACCTTAGTTTCCTGATTACCCTCTGTTTATTGTACTATTTGTTCCTTTTATTTCTTGATGTTCATCATCATGAACTTCTTGTATATCTCTTTTTTCTCATTCATAAAAGTTTTCTGATTACCTATAAAAAAAATTATCATATAGCACCTCAATAAAAAAATCAGCATATTTTAACTTCCAATCTTGAAAATGCCAGATGAACTGAAGATTCCAACGTTGTCCCTTTCCCTCTAATAGGCTAGGTAGATATGAAGACACTAAAGCCTCCTTGACCACCACTAAGTCAAATAGGTATAGGAACAAATCCTTATGAGAGAAGCACCGCACCAAATGTTGGTCCAAAACCTCACCCTACACACGTCTCAAACTTCAAACCATAAGAAATTAGAAAGATTCCCATACTGTAAGCATACCCTTCCATAAGCTAACCCCATGTGAACTCCGTAAGCATACCCTTCCACCAAATTAAATGTTTAGTATCACCAATACCTCCCCATAAGAAATTCCTTTGTATCTCCAACTTATTGACCACATGAGAAGACATTGTAAAGAGTGACATAAAATAGGTAGGGATGGAAGATATTTTTTTTTTTTTGATAAGTAAGAATGATATATATACGAAAGGCTACTCTACGCATGAAAAGCATAGGGCAAACCCAGAGAATACAAGAAGAGAAAACAGAGTGAAGGAAAAGGCACCAGAGGACAAAAAAAAAAAAAAAAAATTACACAAGAGAAAGAGAACAAAGAAATGAAGGGAGAGAATCACTAGTTGAGAGTCCCCAAACCCGAGACCAATCAAAGAGAGTCCCACTAAAAAAAGCAAGAAACTGATCCCCAGAACTGTCCAAATCCTCAAAACTCCGCCGGTTCCGCTCCTTCCAAATACACCAAACTATGCACAACGGAACTAAGTTCCAAATCTGGAACGAGAGCTTCCCCAACCAATTCTACCAACCAAAAAGCAAATCATGGATCGATCTAGGAACAACCCAAGTCACACCAAAGGATATCAAGGCAAAGCTCCACAATTGATGTGCCATCTCACAACGGAGGAGTAAATGGTCTACCGTCTCACCACACTGGCGGCACATAATGCACCAGTCTACAAAGACCAATTTCCTCAACCTCAAGTTATCACCCGTTAGGATCTTATTCCAAGCTACACACCAAATGAAAAAAGAAACCCGTCTAGGAGCCTTAACTCTCCATATACCTTTCCAAGGAAAGACAATTGAAATGGGATCCCGCAATTTGTTATAATACGACCGGGTGTCAAACTCTCCATTAGATTTCAACTTCCATCTCATCCGGTCTCCAACATCCAGAGGAGGGGTAATAGCTCCCAAAGTGCAAAGGAAATGCAGCCCTTCCTCCAACTCCCACTCATTAAGATCACGAATGAGACGAACATCCCAGATTCTCCTATTCTCCACCCCCTGCCTCGTCAGAGAGGCTTCAACAGAAGCCTCCTTATCAAGGGCAATACCATATAGCCTTGGAAAAGCCAGACGGAGAGGCTGATCCCCATACCACCCATCCTGCCAAAATCTCACTATGTTCCCCAACCCGACCACAAACTGACAATTATTGCTAAAATCCTCCCATCCCATACAAATACCTCTCCACAGACCACATCCATGAGCTCCCCTGCCTAGCTTTGAGGTTTAACCTCCCCATTCTTCCCCATATTTTGAAGCTACCACCCTTCTCCATAGCCGATCCTCTTCCTTCCCAAACCGCCACAACCATTTCCCCAATAAGGCCTTATTGAAAGTAGTAATTTTTCTTAACCCTAGGCCACCGTTAGCTAAAGGCGCACAAACTTTATCCCATCCTACCAAATGAATCTTTCTATCACCCCAAAGGAAATCCCTGTGCAACTTTTCGATTTTCTTAGCCACATAAGTAGGAATGGTGAACAGAGATAGAAAGTAGGTAGGGAGACTAGAGAGCGTACTCTTGAGTAACATCAAACGACCCCCTTTAGAAAAATACAACTTCTTCCACCCTACTAATTTCCTCTCAAATTTTTCTAGAATGGGGTTCCAGATTGAGGGAGAATTATGCGGCGCACCCAAAGGCATGCCAAGATAAGACAAGCAAAGTTCCAACTCTACAGCCCAAAATTTCCGCCAAGGCATGCACATCGTCAACCTCCCCTAATGGAACCATTTCACTCTTGTGCACATTGACCTTCAACCCTGTTACCGCCTGAAAGCTGAGTAACAACAACCGAATATGTAGAATTTGCCCCACATCTGCATCACAAAATAGGATAGTATCGTCTGTAAACAAAAGATGGGAAACACTTTCCCCACCACCCCTACCCTCAACTTGGAAACCACGGATCAAACCAAGTCCCTCCACTTTTCTCAACATCCTGCTGAACACCTCCATCACAATCAAAAATAGCAAAGGATATATCGGATCCCCTTGTCTTAAACCCCTTGAACTACCAAAAAAATTACCTGGAGACCCATTAACCAAAACAGAGAATTGAACGGTGGATATACACATACGGATCCACTTACACCACTTCCTTCCAAAGCCCATTCTATTCATCAAATCCAGCAAAGCCTCCCAATTCACATGATCGTAGGCCTTCTCAATATCAAGTTTACAAATGATTCCAGGAACCTTGCTCTTCCCACTACTATTCACACAAAGCTATTCTGAGTCTCCCAGATCAACTGATCCAAAACCACTCTCAAACGATTTGCCAAAACCTTAGCCAAGATTTTATACACACTCCCCACCAAGCTAATAGGCCGAAAATCTCTAATATCAGAGGCAAGATTCTTTTTAGGGATTAAAGCAATGAAGGTAGCATTAAGGGATTTTTCAAACTTATAATGTTGAAAAAACTCTTCAAAGACCACCAAGACATCTTCACCCACTACTCTCCAACAATGTTGATAAAACGCCATAGTAAACCCATCTGGTCCTGGAGCTTTGTCCCCCTCCAAGTCACTAACGACTTGAAGGATCTCCTCTCTCTCAAACTTCCGCTCAAGCCAATCCCTCTCCATTTCACCAATACGATCAAACTCCAAACCCTCCACAAAAGGCCTCCACCCCTCAGACTCCTTGTACAAATTTTTATAAAATTGGACAATCTGATTAGTTACCTCAGTTTCCTCCTCAAAGACCACCCCATCCACCTCCAAGGTCCTCAAATGATTAAACCTTCTATGAGAGTTAGCCATCTTATGGAAGAACTTGGTGTTATTATCCCCTTCCTTGATACACAACATCCTAGATTTTTGTCTCCAGGAAATTTCCTCCAAGGTCAGTAAATGCTCCACCTGGGACCTCAACTCTGCCCTCTGACTTTTCTCCCCATCAGTGAGACCTAATTCCCCTTCCTTAGCATCTAAGTTTTTTAACTCCTCCATTAATCGCTTCTTATGACGATCTACATTACCAAACTCTTGGCGATTCCATTGAACAATGTCTTCTTTCAGAGCCCTTAATTTTTTGGCAAGCACGAAACTGGGAGTACCTACAAAAGAATGCCGATTCCACCAGGATTGAACTTTATCCACAAAACCCTCCAACGTCAACCACATATTTTCAAATTTAAACGGACTTTTCCCTCTTACCATACCCCCAACCTCCAAAAGAATAGGGCTATGATCAGAGATAGGACGGGATAAAATCCTTTGAATAACATCTGGGAAATGATCGCTCGAGATTTTCTTACTAGAAAAGGAGCTTGCCTCCTGACCAGAAGCATCAACACCCTCTGACCCAGCATGCAAAAACTCCGAGAAAAGCCCGGGAAAAGGTGGTCCAATCCATCTCGGCACAAAATCAAGAGAGATCGACCTCATAACTATAGAGACCAGTCCACCCGATACCATATTTGAGCCCACAAAGCTTTTTCGGTCAGCTGAACCTAAGAACCATGAGTGGGCCAGAAAAGATACCTGGGCTTGTGACCATTGGGCTTAAAATCGAACCACAATGGGCTTCTGGCTGTATCGGGCCCAAGCCTAAACTCACCTTCTTCATCACTGACCCTATGATGCATTCCACGGACACGGAATGAGAAGCTGACTTCTCGTAGACACCCTCAAGGTTCCTCATCGTCTCCTCGGCGCTAAATCCATCGGGGATAGAGCACCTAGCCACCGCAGGAGGCAGCGCACTTCTACCCACAGATTTCGCCGTCGACTCCGACTCTGGTGAGCGAAATCACACTTCAGCCTCACCGATGACACCCGAATTCACAAGCCCAGCCCTGTCGACCTCCATCGGAGGCTTTGCGCACCGACCCGTCACCTCTAGCACAAGGAAGAAGGCTTGGGATGGAGCCAAGAGGCTCGCCTCTGTCACCGGATCATGGGCAAGAGAATATGTGCCAGCCGAAGAAGTCTCGCCCACTTCAAATATGCTTGGGCCCGAGAATACTAATTTAAGAGAACCCACATGTGTGTCGGTCAACCTTGGGCTTGTGCGTAGGCCCATAATGAGCTTATCTTCAACCTTTTTGGTTCCCCTAGTAATCCATTTACGATCCTTAGGTCCTACTTTCTGAACTCCCCTTTTCTTTCTATCCCAGGAAACCCGCCTCCTCCCTTTCACATCAACCTCCACGATAAGACCTTTCCCTAGCCAGCATGGACTCCTGACAACACTATACTTCTTCCCCTTTTCCAACGCTTTTGCATTCAAACTAAAGCTTGGGAAGCGTATCCTAACGTCTGCCAGATTTTGCTTACCAACCACTGCCTCCTCATTAATGCACTGCTCCCTCCTGACCCCTCCTCCCACCTCCATCTTATCAGGCTTGCCTGCCGGAGAGACTCCCACCTTGGCACCTGAAATTCTCTGGTTCACCCCCGACTTCTCCTCTCCCAACTGTGTCTTCTTTCCCTTAACTGTGAAACTTAGCTGCCTTAACTGCTTTCCATCCTCTACTCTTCCTTGAAAACCTTGCACAACTTTAGCAAAAGTTCTAGGATGTTGAGCCTCCAAGTTATGCCAAAGCACCTGAGGAATGAAAATAGTTCCAGCCACGGCATACTGGGAGGGATGCAGCATCTTTCTTAGCTCAAGGCCAAAAACTCTCCAACCATTTTTCCCTTGACCTTCAGGAATAATGACCGACCTCCTAGACCCGTCAACTTTGAGTTCAGTCAAAAGGAAGAACTGTCCAAAAGAGTTAGAACTCCTTTGGAGAGTAAAAGCTATATCACCTTCTCTGAAAGAGAAGAACTATTTGGAGCTAGCCCCCACAACAATGTGTTCTATCTGGTTCATCAACCATTGTGAAGCAATCTTACCCAAGAAGACTGATCTCATAAAGTATTTGCCCCTCTCAACAATCTGTAACAGGAAAAAACGTCCCCCTTCCTCTACAACTAATTGAAAAAACTTGGATTCAATGAGAAAACTTCGAACTCCCCCCATGAATTTAATATAGTCCAGAAGTTAGATAATTTATCAGACAAGAATAATTGACCCTATCTGACAAAATATTTTTTTTCTCCCTGATTGCAATCTAGAGATTCATTCTCTGGGTTTTACATGAGTGGATGGCTATGTTACCCACCCATCGAGGCATCTTCTTCCTTGTTAGCTTTTATTGATAGTTCCTTCCACCTTTTTTGATAACGCTTAGGGTATTCCCTCCTTGCTCTTCTCAACTTTTGAAATCTAACTTTAATACTATAACAATGAAGATGGGAAATTGCTCTTCCTTTCCAAACTATGAATTTGTTTCAAAACACTATAAACGCCCTCAAGTTTTAATTTTAAATTCTCCAGGTAATAAGAAGTTGAAAACAATTCTTCTCACTCTATAAAATAGCTTCTTGAAATCAGAGAACTTCAATACAAAGTGACTCTTTCTCTTCTTGTTTGATAAGGAACAACTTTTACCAACCCTCAAAACAACTATTGTTCAATCAAGCTCTAGGACATTGGCACTTTTTTTGAATGAAAAATTTATTAAGAATAAGAGACACCATGTACAGAAATGACAAAATCAAGACAAAATACAAGAGTCTAGAAACTTTACAAGATTGGAACTTGGATGGCCTGGTAAATAGCCATCCAATCATACAAAAAGGAGCTTAACCTCTGTCATAGATTGTTTGTGGCCTTCAAAAGCTCAACTATTATACTTGCGCCAAATGGCCCACATAAGACACAAAGGGACAACCTTCCAACTATGGCCACTCTGATACTTTGAAAACCACCCCATCCAACATGCCAACAAATGAACAACCTAGAACAGCATGACCCAATGCACTCCACACAAACACAAGAAACCATAACACTCTATTCTAATCAAAGTGCAGCAATATATGATCTACAATCTCTTTGTTGGGGGGACCACAATTTGACTCCCTACAACGACTCTAAAAACAAGCCCGCATGGTGTGATGTCAAAAGCCATAAAAGATTTGAGTGTGTCTTCCTCATCACTAATTGGTTTTGAGGTGAAATGACATAGCTCAAGATTCGACAAATGGTATCAGAGCCATGGTCATGGGTTCGAGTCATGGGAGTGTCATTGTGAGGAAGGGATTGTTGGAGGGACCACAATTTGACTCACCACTCTAAAAACAGGCCCGCGTGGTGTGATGTCGAAGACCATAAAAGATTTAAGTGTGTCTTCTTCATCACCAACTGGTTTTTAGGTGGAATGGCATAGCTCACAATTCGACAGTCTCCACCCTTTTTACACGATAACACCAATCTACCACAATAACCCCTCACCCTCTAGGATTATCTAAGGTAACAATTTTTCCCAACAAAATAGAAGTTGTGC
Source organism: Lithocarpus polystachyus (assembly GCA_033629205.1). Classification (NCBI taxonomy): domain Eukaryota; kingdom Viridiplantae; phylum Streptophyta; class Magnoliopsida; order Fagales; family Fagaceae; genus Lithocarpus; species Lithocarpus polystachyus. Next base: position 69,785,177 of record CM066162.1, read on the forward strand.
TGGGGAAGGCATGCGAGGCCCTTCACTACAGCCATACATACTTATTGATAAAATTTAATTTCTAAAAATTGCCATTTCTTAGGGACATCTTTAATGGTTTCTTTTCATAGTAAAAAGGGTGGAAGGGGAGAGAGAAGGAGACTATTCCTCTCTTGCTCCCTTGGTAGCTAGAGAAGAGATGGTTTTAGAAAAATTAAAGAAAGCAATACATTAGAAGCCTCAAGAGGTAGCACAATTGATTGGAGACCGTGCCTCATAAAGTGGAAGTCACTAGTTCGAATCTCCCCTTCCCCCCTCCCCTTGAGGTGAAAAACTTACTTAAAGGTTGTATCCAATACACAAATCTCTCACTTTTACGAGGTCGGAGAGAGGTCATGATAGGCAACCTTACCAGGATTTTTTTTTTTTTTTTTGGAGAGACTGATTCTTGAATATCAAAACCGCTACCTATCACTTTTGTGGAAGAAACTTGTTATCGCACCCCAACCTCGTGGCCAAAAACTCACATATAAAAAATAAAAATAAAAAGGTACATAAGACTATCTTGTGGTAAGCGATCTTGGCTTCTTTTCAAAGTTTGGGCTAATTTCATTATTATTGATGATGGGAAGTTTCCCACAATTATGACCGTGAATGTCTCTTCACACTAGAGTTTTACCATATTCAAAAATAACAATCACAGTAATAACAAGTAAAAAAAAATTATTTCATTAATCATAATAATAATACTATGTTAAACATGTGTCCCAAATTATTCTCTTTACTTTTGCTATTTGTGAATTCATTCTATTATATTACAATTATTTTTCTTCATATCAAAAAATCGCATGGATAGCTAAGCGTCCTAACTGAAACACACTAGAGAATAGAAAAAGCTATGGATTTCACAAAACTCACCTCAATGGTTAGAGAATCTTCTGAGATATCCACAATCTTTGCTCTACAGATGTCTACTAACCACATGATCTGGAGATTTAGGATAAAGAAGAAAATTAGGTGCTTCAATGCATTAAAATGAAATGAAAGCCACTGAAATTCATAGTACTCCATCCAGGTGGCGATATCTCAGACCAATGGTTGAATGATTTAAATTCAATTTTTTTAGGTAATAAATTCATTAAAAATTTAAATAAAGGGTGCAAGAGGGTCTCCAAAAGTTACAAACAACCTAAAATTAAAGATGTCAAATAAAAAAATGTATATTGTCTAAAGCAATCATCCAATCATACAAAGATCTTACAAACATGGACCAAAGGAATTTAAAGGGATCTCAACACTATTAAATGATCCAAATCATTACCTCAGGACGGGTATTTGGATCTGCATTAAGTTTTACAAGCATCAGCTCACGTTCTACTTGTGGCTCCCTTGAGATATCTTCAACCTGGTATATCAAATATTACTCAAGAAGTAAAGCACAGAACAAAATCTAGGGAACAGCCACTGAGCCACTACAAAAAATTAGTACTAGAAGAGTTAATGCGATGGAAAGAAATAAATGTCTTGAAGCTTCTATTTTCTGCTGAATTACCCCGAAATAATATTAAAAATACATAAATAAAACTTCAGCAACGCAGCAACGCTGGAAACAACACAAGAAAGCTTGTTTTCTGTAGAATATTCAAGATTAAGGGCCATAACCTTAATGACATTCACAAGCTTGTTCAGCTGTTCAACAACTTGTCGCAAAACCTTTTCAGTTCCAGAGACAACTATGGTAAAGAGAGCCTTGTCCTTGTTTAAGCCAACTGCAAGGGACTCAATGTTGTAACCCCTCCGAGCAAAAACCCCAGCAATTCGATTTATTATTCCACTCTCATCCCCAACAAACACTGAGATTGTATGACGTTTCACCCTAAAATAAATCAACATAACACATTACAACCAAATAAAACATAGTAGATATGCATATCAGAATGGGAAAGAAAAGAGGTTCATAAGTAGGCTTTGACATCATTAAAAGCCTTTCAGAATATCGCAATCTCTAAAAGGAAGGCAAAACCACCTATCAATTAGTTATCAACAAAAAGATAAAGAAACCAAAAGCTTTATTGGCATGTTCATGCTTATATCCATATCAACCTTAAAAGGATTTTTTGGTACCCGATCATTGCTTCTCTTTGGTTGGAATCTATATAGCCAAACTAAAATTAATAAATGGTTGGATAAATGTTCATTGCCCTTATTCCCTAATAAATGGTTGGATAACTTTCAATTTATCAAAAAAAAAAAAATGGATACAGCAATTAAAAAAAGATAAACTTAAAAGTTAAATTATTTTTAAATATATTACTTATTGATTTCCCAGAGAAAAGAATCCATCTCAGTGTTCTTCCTATACCTAAACCCGTTTTATCGGTACATTGCTTCACAAATGCTAAGCATTTTATAACATAAATTGTCCCTAAAGAAGTCATATAAAGTTATAACTAGAAACCCAATGTGGTAATAATCTCCATCATATTAGTATTACCCTCTTTAAAATTTAATTTCTAAACCAAGATCATGAGAATAAATACCCTTTGTTACGAGGCCAGCAAACTACAGAATTCAGTTAATTCAAAATACAACCAATCAACCACAAAACTTTTATACAAATGGAACTGTTTTGTACAAGCCAAATTCCAATTAAAAAGAAAAAAGAAGGAAAAAAAAAAACCACACCATTCAATAAATAGAATAGAGCAATGAAACAGTTCCATGCAACCACTAAATCCAACAAATGAATAAAACAAAACCCTTTACGAGATATAACAAACCCCAACTGAAAAGGCAACAAATTTGAAGCCAATGTACACATGTATTAATCAATAAAAAGTGAAGCTTCATAGACATCTATTAAATTAAAAAAAAACCCAGAAAACAACAAGCAATATATATCCGAGAGAGTAAAGTCAGAAACAGACTTAGACAGAGTCAGTGAAGGTGTGGACTCGCTCAAAGACGCTGCATTGTCATTGCTAGCAGAAGCAGAAGCCCACAGCTTCTTGAACTCAAAGTTCCTCCATTTGGGTGTCGTAAAGTGCCCAAAATCCAAGCTTTTTGAAAACCCATTTCCCAAATCCACTCTTAAACGTGGGTTTGGATTCTGGGTCCGTAAAGGTGGTGGGCAATGTGACACAGCCGCCATGAGAGAGAGTCCTGGTTTTTCGAGGAGGAGAAAAGAGAAACACACCAACGTTTTAGTTTACTGCTACACTATTGCCATAGATATACATCACACGCTAGATAATCATGGTAGATGCTCATACAAACTCTTTTGTCAGTTTCTCGCACGTGGGTTTTTCTATGTTTTTGGATACTGTGGAGATAATTGGTGAAGTAGTTTGAAAATTGTTGTTTATTGTTTTTTGAAATACGTGTGGGTGAAAAAGTGTTTTGGAATACGTAAAATGCTGTTTAAAAACTGAAAATTGTTGTTTAAAAACATAAACCAAACACCCCCTGTTTATTTGGATGGAAACTAAATACTGGAAATAATAATAAAAATATATTTTAGTTCCTGTTTATTAATGAATTTATTATTTATTGGCCTGATTGCACTGTTCATGTCCCATAAATAATGCAACAGTCATTGGACTAAAAGTAAAAAAAGCCAAAAAACACAACTACTCTAAACGCAGACGCAAATGCTCACTATCCAAACAGAGCAGCCTCGGAAGTTAGAAACTAGCGGAAAAAATTGGGCTTTTGCCCTTATTTTGTAAAAAATCTAGCATAATATCTTTATTTTGAAATTATTAAGTATCGTGTCCTCATTTTAAAATTTGATTTTAAAAAAATCGAGTTACAAGTAGAACTCAACATTAGCAATGTCGAGTTCTATATATATTTTGCCACTTAATTCTAAAAAATAAATTAAGTGACACTCGATACTTAATAATTTCAAAACAAGAACATTGTGCTAGATTTTTTTATAAATAAAAGCAAAAGTCCATTTTTCCCAGAAACTTGAACTGAGTAAACGGAAAAGTCACCAAAAGCTGGCTTAACTCGTGCCAAACACACTTTTTAAGTGTGTTTGGCACGAGTTAAGCCAGCTTTTTACTCTCTTTTTTAGTTTTTAAGGGTAAGTTTCCAATCAGATTTAAAACTTTTTAAAATTTTACCTTTTTTTTTACAAGTATACTTTATTATATTTTCAGCAAAAAATTAAATAAGTTCTTTCCAAAATTTTCTTTAGAACTTTTTTTTATTTAATAAGTTTGAACAAATAATTCTCATGTTATTGAGTAAGAGATCTAGCGTATCTGAGGTTTCAATTTCATTTGCATCAAAAATAAATTAGCGTCTTAGTCTAACAATAAAGAATCATCATTATAGGAGATATTGATAAAAATATTATGGGGGAAAATAATTTAAAAGGTAAGGGGGCTTTGCTGGATTTAAGGAAGAATAATAACGTGGGAGGCGAACCTATTGTTCCTGAGAAGATTTTAGGGGGTAGTACTAAGGAGAATAGTTTTAATATTGGAAAATATTTTTTTGCCTCCAAGAAACAAAAGGATACTAAGGAGAATAGTTTTAATATTGGAAAATATTTTTTTGCCTCCAAGAAACAAAAGGATAAAGGCTGGAAATCTAGGAGAGCTATCAATGGGTCGAGCAGTGCTAAAATTGCTATAGAATAACACTACTTCTCTCTCTCTCTCTCCCTCTCTCTCTCTCTCTCTCTCTCTCTCCATATATATATATATATATAACTGAAACCTTTAACTTAGCCAATAAATCTCTTTTTTATATCAGCATTTTTTAAAAATAATAATAAATCTCTTTTTCCCCTATTAGATACAAATTACAAAACCCCCAATACCCAATAATTTCAGCTAAAAAAAAGCTCCCAAAAATCTTTCTTCTCCTTTCCCAAAACCCAACTCTGAACGCCATTCTCCTTCTCCTCTCTCTTCTCTATTTCTCCCCCTCATCTCTCTTCTCTACCCTTTCAGCTTCCTTCAATTTTTTTTTTCAATTCAAAATACTGTATCGCAAAGAGGTGATAATTAAACCCGATAAAACCCTAAACCTCTTCAAGAACTAACTACCACCAACTCTCACCGTTACAGTTTGCACACCCAAGCCTTAATATGTGTAGAGGCGTTCTCTCTAATTCTCTCCTGGTTTAATTTCTCAAGATGATTCCACCAGCTTTGAACCTTTCGAGTATGTATCAAATCAGCTTGAATCCTCAATCTTCCTTATCTTCTTCCTTTTTTGTTGCTTTTGTCCTAATCTATATGCTTATGAATAATTTGTGGTTTTTGTTTCCATGGTTTATGAACATTCTTGAATTATGACAAAATCAAAATGACTTTGAGGTTTGATTTGGGGTTTTATTATTGACATATATTTCATTACCTCTTCGTTATATTTTTGTTTCCTTAAAAGTAGTGGTATTTTACTTTCATCTTTCGGCTCCCACTTATCCTACACCTCTCAAGTCATTTCATAAAGTCGGACTAAAGTCAAGCTCAACAGGGTCTTCTTTCCCTACTGATTCTGCCAAGCCAATTCCCTTGGTTGTGGTTTCGCTAAATAGTAGACAAGGACAATGAGAATCTCATTAATCCATTCATGCGTGTCACTAATTAGATGACGAGGCATTTAGCTATCTTAAGAGAGTCATAATTACTCATGCCTTTTACCCGCGCTTGGTTGAATTTCTTCACTTTGACATTCAGAGCACTAGGCAAAAATCACATTATGTGAGCATTCGCAGGGACCATTGCAATGCTTTGTTTTAATTAAACAGTTAGATTCCCCTTGTCTGTACCAGTTCTAAGTCGACCATTCAACGCCAGGAAAAGACCGCTAAGGCGCTCGTTCCCAGTCCATTTCCCGACTGGCACGCGACAACCCTCTCTCACCGTAGCTTGAGATATGCCCCAAAACAAAGAAAACAACATGACCACACCATGATTTCCAACCAAATCATACAATGTTCAAAATTCCCACAAAAACAAACAACAACAAAATGAGAATGTCTCACCATAAAGCTCTCAACAAAACATGAAATCAACAAATTTGCCAACAATGAAACAAAAAAATGAGCTCACCTTGAAATCCTTTTTGGATGAGTGTGGAGCATGGGTTTTAAGGTCTTGGAAGAGCCCTTCTTCCTCATTCCATTCTAGGGATGGATGATATTTCTTCCCATTGAAAGTAAGAAAAAATGGCCCATGAGGAGATGCAATGAAGATGCATAATGGAGGTTGGAAGAAGGGTTTAAAAAAAAAGGGTTTTGCCAAGATGATGAACTTAAGGATCTGCAAAAGATATTGTGAGAGATGGAAGAAATCAAATTTGGAAGCCTAGAGAAGTGGTTTTCTAAGCAAGAAATGGTGTGGAAATGAAGAAAATGCAAAAGGAAGAAGCTTGTGAATAGTGACAATGGTGGAAAAGAGAGAATGAAGAAGAAGAAGTGAAAAAAAAAAAAAAAAAAAAAAGAAGGTGTACATAAAGGAAGGGGGCCAAAAATTCAGCCCTCCCTCTTTAAGAGTCACATGAGTTGTTGAGTCAACTCATGTTTGACTGAGTTGACTTAGTCAACTCACCAAAAAAAAAAAAAATCAATGGTTTTCCCTGTTGAAAAAGAAGTTCAAGTCTAAAATAGGGTAAAAAAGAAGAAAGATTGCACATCTCAAAATGATGGAACAATAAAGTACTAATCATTTAAAATCTAATCCCAAACTTTGGTCTTTTGTAGGCAAAGCCCAGATTTAGACTGGGATAGAGAAGCCTCTTAATCATCCCAGATTCAGATCGAGATAGAGAAGTCTCTTGGTCACCTCAGACACAGATTGAGATAGAGAAGCCTCTCAATCGCCCCAAATTCAAACCAAGATAGAGAAGCCTCTCAACCATCCCAAATTCAATTTGAGATAGAGAAGCCTCTTGGTCACTAACTTAAGAAAGATGTTGGCTGCAAAGTTTTTTAGTTTATCACATGATGAAGATCACGAAGTTTCTTGGTCACAAAACCCTACAGTTTACAAACACAGCAGCTTCTTGAAGAGAAAGAAAAACTAGGGCAAAACTAGGTTTCCAGTCACAATTTGCATGAACAACACTTTGTTTCACACTTGTGCAACTTGTGTCACCTTTTACGGCCCTTAGAACAATCCTTATATATGTTTAGGATTGATTGTGAGAAAAAAAAACCCAAACACATTCACAGATTGGAATGAAATCAAAACTGAAAATCTAATTTTCATAGATCTCGATAGATATCCTATCTATCGAGCAGCTGTCGAGCCTTGGGCTAGAACAGGCTTTTAAACCTCGATAGATACCAATTGTCAAGCTTTAATGAACAGCACTTCATCACTTGAAACCTTGTTCTTTGAAGCATTAAACACATCCTAGATCTACCTAATTACAAGTAAAGTGTGTTTTGTCAAAGGATTAGCCAATTACATTAAATATTGACATATGTTCCTAACATGATTCACATATGTCCTAACAATCTCCCCCTTTGGCAATCTATGACAAAACCACAACAAACAAATGAACATATGAAAGAAGTCATAAATCACTCAACTCATACTCACTTATTGAATACAATAAAATCTATCCTAACACAAACTCTTGAAAAACTTTGCAAGAAGAGAGTTCATGGCAATAAGACTTTGACAATCTGTATTTCTGAAACACTTTAAACAAAACTCATCACGGTATCTTAGTATGAAATAGAAATAACAGATTGCATACAAGAATATAAGAAGCATGTGCATAAAGAGAGAAAAGAAACAACACATGTAAAGATAGGTGAAAGAAATGAAATAACAACCTCATCATATATAAATAAATATCATAAGTACAAGGTTTGTTAGCAGAATGTGGTCACAAGACCAAAGGTACATGAACAACGTATCTAAAAGATAAATAAAAGAAAAGATACATAAGTCCTCACTACATCCCTCCAAAAAGAATGAACACTCCCACTAACAAAAATCTACTATGCTAACCCTCACCCTATGTGTATGACTACTCTCATATCCAAAACTACTTCTCATTTTTGTCACGAGTGACAAAGGGTAAGTACATCAAGTAGACATCTCATCATCACTGGGCGAGCTAGCATCAGCGTTCTCATCAACAACATCACTGTCGGAGCCATCATCATTCTCGTCCTTGGAGGCCGATGGAGATGGAGAAGAAGCAACAATGAAACCACCCATAACAGCTTGTTGTCGAGCGATACGACCAACACGGATGTTCACCTGACACAACTCATCACTGAGTGTGCCAAGGCGAGCATCCATACGCACAAGCTGTGCCATGATGGCCTTAAGAGGCACTCCACCCACATAAGACGAAGGAATAAAGGTGGATGGAGCGGTAGAAGCTGGAGGAGCAGCCGTCTCAATCTGAGTCCACCTTGAGCGAAGCTGTGCATCACTCCGCTTAACGGTAACATCGTCAATGGCACCCATAATGCAAAAGTGATCAAACGCGAGAAAGGAGATCAAAAAAATGGCGAAGGATCCTCGTGATAGCTGAAGGAAAGATGAGCTTATCATGGGTCGCCATATCCCTATAGACATATATAAGGGATAAGATGAACTAAGAAAGGAAGTCAATGGAAATATTCTCTAAAAGAGATAACAAAAATCGAGCACGAGGCTCTGTGATAGTGTTATATTGAGACAATGGATGGAGAACGAATGTTATCACCATGTTCAGGAATCTCGAACCTTTAGCAAAGGCCAAGCAAGGGGTGTTTTGACGGTCACCCCAAGATGAAGGTGTCTCACAGAAAAGAGACGACAGTTCATCTTTGGAAAACTTGATTATTGTTCCAATCCTAAAACCAGTAATGTTGAAATGCATGTCATAATTTTTCCCTTTTTTATTTTTGTTTTAATGTTGAAGTGTCACAATTTTTTTATATTTTATTTTACATAGAAATACTATCTTTAATTTTTTATCAACTTTTCTTCTATGTATTACTTTAGTAAATTTTTACAACATTTTCCTCTACTAGTTTATCCACATTTTGGATAGTTTCAAAAAGTAATCAATTTTTTTTTTCCTTCACATCATCTTTTTCTATGCTAAAATCAATAGCTATTAGGTAGAAAGTGTCACAAATTTTTCCCTAATACACGGTTTCATTTTTTATTTATGTTGAACTGTCACAATTTTTTTTTTTTTTTGGTTTATTTATTCTTCATATCAAACTTTTCATTCATTCCATCATTATCAATAATTCTCCTTCTCTTATAATTCATATTGATTAGAAATCTAACTACTTTACAATTTGAAATTTTATACCAGATGAAATTCTTCAAAATTAATTTAAAACTGAAGCCTCTGAATCTCTCACAATTTTCCACATCAGCACAATATTTAAATAAAATTATCATTTTATTTAAATAAAATTATTATTTTTTTAGTCAAAACTTAACAAGGAGTGAAACTCTATCTCTCTAACAAGTCCAACTTAAACTTAAACTCATCATTTTTTTTAAACAAAATTATTTTTGTTTAATCCAAACTTAATAAGGAGTGAAACTCTGTCTCTAACAAGTTCAACTTAAATTCAAACTCAAATATTGATAATTTATCTCAAATTTTGCGAGGTTAATCATGAACACTATAAAAGCAATGGTGATAGGCCAAGAATATATTGACCCCTTATGATTAATTAATTGATTAATTAGTCAAGTTTATTAATTAATCAAATTAACATGCAAACGCATGGTAGCACAAACAAATCACCAATTAAACTAAGTATGCAGCGGAAAATAAATGACACGGTGATTTATTTACGAATAGGGAAAACCAACACGGCAAAAACCCATTTTAAGATCACCACTCCCGAGAATCCACTATTATCACAACAAGCGGTTACAAGTAAGGGAATCTCAGTACCTTATACCAACCTACAGTTGAACCCTTATCCCAATACCCATTTGGACTTGTTCTGTAGTGACAATCTCTTCTTGTATTGCATGGCTCCCAGTATGTGACTAACCAATTGCGCGGATCCCAATACGTGACTTGATTCACCAACTAGAGAAAGATGTTGGCTGCAAAGTTCTTCTGATCTTCAACACATGAAGATCACGAAGTTGCTTGGTCACAAAACCCTATGATGTATAAACACAGCAGCTTCTTCAAGACTAGGGCAAACTAGGTTTTTGGCCACACTTGAGGAATTATGCTCTTGTGCAATTTTGCTCTTCGCTGTGCAACGTGATACGACCCTTAAAATAATCCTTATATATGTTTAGGGTTGTGAGAAAAGAAAGCCCAAACATACAATCACGGATTAAATGAAAAATAATCCTGAAAATCTAAAATTCATAAATCTCGACAGATACCCTATCTGTCGAGCTGTTGTCAAGCCACGGGCTTCAACAGCTCTTTAAGCTCGATAGATGCTAACTATCGAGCTTTGATGACAGACACTTCTTCAGCTTGTTTCTTAGACAGACTTGCATGGTTTTAACACTTGATCTTGAAACCTTGTTTCTTGAAGGTTTCTTGAAGTATTAAAAGCATCCTAGATCTACCCAAATATAAGTAAAGTGCGTTTTGTCAAAGAATTAGCCAATTACATAAAATAATGACATATGTTCCTAACAAGTGAAACACATATGTCCTAACAATCTCCCCCCTTTGGCAATCCATGACAAAACCACAACTAACAAATGAACATATGAGAGAAGTCATAAATCACTCAACTTATACTCACTTGTTGAATACAATAAAATTTATCCTAACACAAACTCTTGAAAAACTTTTCAAGAAGAGAGTTTATGGCAAGTAGACTTTGACAACCTGTATTTCTGAAACACTTTAAACAAAACTCATCAAGGCATCTTTGCGTAAAACAGAAATAATAGATTGCATACAAAATATAAGAAACATGTATATAAAAAAAGAAAAAAAAAAGAAAAAAGAAACAACACATGAAAGGGTAGATGAAAGAACATACATCAACAAGTATAAGCCAATATAAGTACATGTATGTCAAAAATGGTCACAACACCTAAAGTACATGAACAATGTATCTAATATAAAGAAAAGAAAAGATACATCAAATCCTCACTACATCCCTCAAGATATCAACACTCCCCCTAACAAAATGGTCCTATACTAACTCTCCCCCTAAGAATGACTACTCTCATAGTGAAAACTACTCCCCCTTTTTATCACGAGTGACAAAAGGAAAGATAATCAAGTAGACATCTCATCAGAGCTGGAAGAGCTAGTATCTCCATCTCCATCATCTGCATCGTAGTCGGAGTCGTCGTCCTTGGATGTCGCTGATGCCTCAGAAGAAGGAGAGGGAGACTCCACAAAGCCACCAAGGCGAGCTTGCCGTTTAGCAATATAGCCGACACGGGTGTTCACCTGACACAACTCATCAATGAGAGTATCAAGGCGAGCATCCATGCGCTGAAGCTGTGCCATGATCGCATCCAGAGTCACACCTCCCGCTAAAGTAAAGGGAGCAGAGGTGGATGGAGCAGAAAGAGTGGAAGGAGCAGCTAACCCAAATCGCCTCGATCGAAACTGTGCCTCGCTCCATTTAACGGTAGTGGCATCTATAGCACCCATAACAGAGAAGTGGTCAAATGCGGGAAAGGGAACAAAAAAATGGCGTAAAATCCTCGTGATAGTTGAAGGGAAGATGAGCTTATCACGGGTCGCCGAATCCCTATAGACATCAATGATAGAAAGAATGAAATGAGAGAGAAAATCCATAATGAGATGCTCAATGAGGGAAAGCAAAAATCGAGCACGGGGCTCTGTGATAGAGTTATAGTGAGAAAGTGGATGCAAAACAAAAGTCATAACCATGTTCATGATCCTAAGGCCTTTAGCAAAGGCCGAACATGGTGTGAATTGACGCTCGCCCCAAATTAGAGGGACGCTCACAAAAAGCGACCATCAGTTTGTCCTTGGACACAGTCCTCAAACGCTCAAAACTAGGGTAGTCAGGATGATCTACCCTGGGGACATGGAGCACCTCGGATACAATATCTGGAGTGACAACAATGTGCGTACCTCGAACGCGAGTAGCAAAAAGAGGTACTGAATAAGCGAATCCATGCATGTTGGAGTAAAACTCTTGGATCAGCACGGATGGACACCGGGACGTCACACAGTGACTCCTATCCCCTATTGTGAATGACAGTGGGAAGTTCAGTGTCGGAGAAGTCCGACAAAATGACTTGACGTTCCGAATGAACACCTCGTCGAGAAAAGTTCTCAAAGAAGTCCTTCTTGGCCTTCTTATCACAGAACCGGACGTGTGAGGGAGTAGGATCAGAAAAAGTGTATGTCCCGGAATGAAGAGGGTTTCGAGACGGAGGAGATTTACGTTTGGGTGCCATAAAAGCAACTAACATAAACTAGAAAGTAAGGGGGGAGAGAAAGAAACACTAAAAAAAGTCCCCAGCAATTCAAAATATATTGAAAAGAGTGAATGAATGCATAGGAATGCATGAGCATGTGACATGTAATATAAAAAGCATCATGGGCTCAGCCCAATCCAATCCTACTAGCACACAATCAATTGCACACATCTAAAATGCATGATAATACTGTTATAATGCAATTGTGATGCAATGCATGAATTTTTAAGATCAAATCTTCAAAACCCATCCCAAAAATTTCATAAAAACCTTTTTGATTTTGAAAAACCCCAAATTTTGCAGAAAACTCAAGAACTTAGGTTACAAAGCATGAAATGCATGAAAATGAGGGGTTAGAAACTTACCAAGTGAAGAAAAACTTGAATAAGCTTGAAGAATCCTTGAGGAAGAGGTTGAAAATGAGTGAGAGAGGTTTTGGGAGTGAGAGAGACACGGACAGATCGAGAACCGGATCGCGTAGAACCCTTATATAGAAGTTTAGTAAATCTCGACAGATAGAGGTGTCGAAAGGTGTCGAGACAGGTGTCAAGCTTTAAAATCTTCGACAGATGCATCTATCGAGAGGTGTGCAGAGGTGTCCACAGCAAAATAAGCTCGATGGATTGAGGAGGTATCGAGGAGACAGGAGAGTTCTCGATTGATCCACCTAGCTGTCGAGAAGCTATCAAGGAGATAGTAGATTTCTCGATCGATCCACCTAGCTATCGAGAGGTGTCGAGATTGCGATAAGAAACAGCTTAAGAGCGCGACAAATAGCCAGGTGTCGAGGAGGTGTCGAGGAGCTATCGAGATTGCTTAAAAACTGTTTTTCAAGAAGAGAAAAATACAGACATGAATGCAATCAAGCATGCAACTCAACCAAGGATCCAAGCAACATTTTAAGTTCTCAAAATCATCTCTCAACAATAATTTTAAGCACATTGATCCCAAAAAAACACACACACACACACACACACACACACACACACACACACACACACACACACACTAAACAAGTCTAACTGATTTTATATTTCAAAATCAAGTCAAGAAGGTTTAGTGAGCATACATTAACACATGTAAACCTTGTGATGGTCAAATCACATTGTACTTGCACATGTATCAAGAGTAGCAAAAAATATTGCGTGTTGTGTGTGAAGAACATCGCAAGATTGCAAATGTATCAACATGTTATGACAATTTGAGATATGAGAAAGTCACTTTAACTCAAACACAATCAAAACTGTTTGATGGGGACTATTACCTTTGAGATACATCCTATAACTCCCACATCTCTTAGAATACACGCTTGCAATCATATTTAAAAGCATTTTGATCTTTTTGCTTTTGATTTTTCTTTGCATATTTTTCTTTTGAAGCAAACCATGCATGGGCATATAAGAGAAAGAAAAGAAATACCCAAGGATGATAAGCATTTGACATTGTACTTTTGCTATGTCGAAGCATACAGATGTCATTTCATGATTGGCAGGCAACAGTGGTGAGATGGTTATTTATGCCTTTCTCTTAGGATTTTCTAGTCCTACCCGTCAAAAAGAGTGATATGAGTGCTAAGTACAGGAGATTACTTAATCTTACTTATTACAAACACGAACCACAAAGCTCACTTGCATAGTTGTCCATGGAGATGCTTATCTAAGCTACACAGGATACAAAGTTTAAAAAACTTTGTTTCAATGGCCATCCAAGGTACACAAGTACCAATATACAAAAACACACACTGTTTTTGTATTTTTTTAATTTCTCAAATTTTTTTTTGTATGAAAACAAAACAAAACAAAACTGAAAAATAACCAAACAAAAACATGTTAAACAAAACAAAAAAAAAAAAGAATAAAACTAGACTGGCTTAAAACTTGAAAGCAAAATACACAAGTAATGCAAACAACAACAAGGAGGGGAGAGAGAGAGAGAGAGAGAAAAAAAGTGATAGAATCACCTAATTCGTTTTTCCCTCCACACCTTGGAAGAACCTTTCCTTTGAGTGAATCCTTGAACCGAAAGTGAGGGGGAAGAATTAAGACCATTCAAGTTTGACAGGAACATAAGGGCTTTGAGAAGATCTCCAAGGGGAGCAAAAGAAGGTGGGAACTGATTCTGGCTTCCCAATGCGATCATGCCGTTGCTCTGTTGAATGGCTAACCACTTATAGCAATTTGGTCGAGTATGCCCAGCTGCACCACAGTGATGACAGAGATGCTGCTTCTTCTGTTTCGGCTTTTGAGAGTTAGCCTTCTTAGCCCTAGGGTTTTTTGTCTCATTCTGCTGTAGAGCCTCGGGCTTCAACAGCTCTTTAAGCTTGGTAAATGCTAGCTGTCGAGCTTTGATGACATGTACTTCTTCAGCCTGTTTCTTGGATAGACTTGCATGGCTTTAACACTTGATCTTGAAACCTTATTTTTTGAAGTATTAAAAACATCATAGATCTACCCAAATACAAGTAAAGTGTGTTTTATCAAAGGATTAGCCAATTACATAAAATAATGACATATGTTCCTAACAAGTGAAACACATGTCCTAACAAATAGAAACCCCAATATTTTTTTTTAAAACCGAGTAGAGGTATGAGCTCTTCTTATATTATTTTCTTCTCCTTTACTTTGTTAAAAAAAAAAAAATTATTTTATGGTTTTTCATGTATTTTTTAAAAAGTGATTTTCGTACATGAACCATCAAACTCTCTTTAGCCATTTTTTACAAGAAAAAAAAGCTTGCAATAATTGAAATTATTTTTTTGAATGTAACTCATCTTTCTTTTACATTTCTCTATTATTTAGTCATATTTTTTTTTTGTTTTAATAATTTCTAAACAGTGAATCATTTGATTGTTTAATATTTTTTGGTCTTTCAGAAGTTTTAATATCTGAATTTTTTAGTTATTTTTTTGCAGAATCTGAAATTTTCTGACAAATTTTTTGTAAACCATTGCATGTTCAAGCAATGGCTTCTTCATCAAATTGTAACACAAATTGAAGTCATACAAGAGCAAATCATGTAATGGTGTAGTTTCTTAATCAATTTAAAATTTTATAAAATTATTTTACTTTACCTCACAAATAAGTAAGTTCCCGTGCATAGCACGAGTTAACGACTAGTAATAATAAAAAAGAAAAAACTATCATCAATAAGAGAGTCAAACCTTGAAGGAAAAGAAAAGATTAAAACAAAATAAACACAACCAAGCAAAAATGGGTACCTTAATAAATTTGACGGTCGTTGAATAGGGTACCCAATAAATTTCGATTGGATATATATAATTATACACGAAGTAATTGTGTGTGTGTGTGTGTGTGTGTGTGTGTTTTTTTTTTTTTTTTTTTTTTTTTTTTTTTTTTTTTTTTTGTAATTGAGAGATAATATTGAATGTGGGGTGCCCTTTTTATCTCAACAAGCACATTTTCCCATTGCTTTTTTTTTTTTTTTAAACATCACTCTGGCTCTACTTTTTAGAGTATTTTGAAGTTCATTTATATGGAAGCAATTCTAGCCAAAACTCCAATGATTACTCATTTTACTTTTTATTTTATTTTACCCATTTAGATTGAAGCTAAAGCATATGCATGCATGCAATAATGACCAATCCTTCCAGCCAAAACCCCAATGATTATTAATATTTAATACACATGCACACTTGAGTAAAAGAAAAGAAAAGAAAAGAAAAACAGTAAATTCTTAATCTGACAAATTAATCACTTGCTAAGAGAAAAAGCAACCATGAAAGAGTGGTGGAAGGGCCTAGCTAGCTAGCTATATGCCTATATATCGATCTCTCTCCCCCTTAAACAGCCAAAACTAAAATAGTGTTGTGGTGTTGCAAATCCAAAGCTAGCATTTGGAAGCAACTAATTAAGGACACAAAATAAGAGAGGAAAAAAAAGGGGTAGTTGTTATTTGTTGCACAAGCTAGCTAACTATTTAACGCATTTTGGCATGGTGTAAAATAGGGATAGTCATGTAAAGTTGGCCTCCTTTTCTAGAATGCTCAACTTTGAATTCTAATTTTGTGAGGTATTTATCAGTTGCAGAATAAATGAACTTACAGCAAATAATAGAAAGGGGTTTCCAAGTCGACACGTGTGACTGGTAAATGCGAACAAATTCAAAGATAAGAGCCATAATTATTGCAGGACAAAGAAGATTAGATGATAAGCCTTAATCCGAAATGACATGTAACAATTAATGGGAAGAGAGTATCATATGAAAAACAGCAAAACAAACTGATTACTCAATTTTCAGTCGGTGGTGCAGACATGGAGGACCTACTGCACTTTTTTCTTCTATTTTTTTTGAGGCAAACTTATCTACTGTGTTTAAGAAGCATAAGCATTGGGGGTGTAAAACATCCCAAATTGCTATTTTAACCATCAAGATTCAAGACACAAAAGACAAGCATTGCCTGGATTACTATGTGGGTTCTTCTTTTGGACATTACCTAGGCCCAAGTAGAAACAAGGATTCTCGGTCTTATACTTGTTGTTTGGTGGACTGAGCTTGGTTCACCGCAGCTAGATTGGGCTGATTACGAACCAAGTTGTGCACAAAATATAGATCCTACAATACATACACACTTATACAAAATATATACGTATTGCACAGCAGGAAACAGTAAAGAATGATATAAGTAAAAGGAAAAGTAAATAAAACGTTAGGGGTCCTCAGAATAATAAATAATGCTTCATTATTTCTTGAGTTTCTAATACATTATGTCCTTTTTGCACTGGGATATGTTACAAAGTCCAAATAAGTTCGAAAGTCACAGACTTAGTGTAATACCCCGATTTGATTTTATGATCATCACTGTCATCATCATTATTAATATAGAGTTGAGGTACTATATGTGCGTGCATAGTAGGAGGGGAGTAGAAAATTTTGTGGTGCTACAAATAGGTGAGAAAATTAAAGTTTTAGTGCATACAATTTAGTGAGGCAATTAAAATAAATAAATAAATAAATAAAAGAGGAAGATGTTTTATGGGCCTCTTGGAGACTAAAGAGATAAGCTCAAGTGGGTTTTAAACTCCAGCCCACTACCCCACCAAGCCCACATCTCTGATGCGTTAAAATATAAGGTAGAGGAAAAGATAAATTAGGGTTTTCATAACTAGGGTTTCACCACTAAGGAGGCTAGGAAATGTGTTTTTTTTTTTCCCCTTGGAGTTTAGAAGTTAGAACACATACAATTGAAGAGGCAATCAAATTGTTTAAGGTATGATTTCTTACCGTTAGAAACTAAGAATTAAAAGGTTATAATTTTATCTTGGAATCAGTTTGTGATGTTAGATTGTTCAAAAGGTAGAATTCGGTCCTAAAATTTTACATATACTTTTGCGATTAGATTTGCCCACTGTGTGTATCCGTGAACAAAGTCATGGATCACATCTTAATTCACGCGTGCCTATTACATTTTCCTTGGGATAAAATATATATATATATATATATATATAATCCTAGATTTGCGCCACGGAATTTCAAGAATTTATGATTATGGCTTACATCTTCTTTAGTGTATGTACATAAATATATATATATATATATATATATATATATATATATATAAAAAATAAGTCAATGATTTTGGCACCGCTTTCATTGCCATTGGGAGTCATATTGCCCACCGTTTCATTGAGGTTATGCTGTTAAACCCATTGAGGTTATATATTAAATCTTGGATGTGGCTTCTGTGGGTATGGCTCTCACGTTGTCCTCTGTGGGTCCCTAGAACAAGTGAATGTTGCCATTAGGTCTTCTTTTGGATTTGTATACATTAGGTGGCTTTAACTTTTGGGGTTATGTATATTAACTTAAATCCTAAAGTATTAGCTGCTGCCTCTGAGTTTTGATAAATTCAAGGAGACACATTTTTGGGTACAGATACTTTGCATTAGTGCTATCATTTAGTTCAGCAAAGTATTTTTGCTAGTGAGTCAATTTGTATAGTTCAATAAGCTTTATTTTGTGGAGGATATTAAGTAATTTCCATAATTGATTATAGGTCCTATTTAAGAATGTTTTGAAGCCTTTTGGAGGTTGTTTCGGCTAGACTTTCAGAGTGATTCAAGTGCTGTAAGTAATTATGCATAAAATGCACAAGTTTTGTCATTTAGGTTCTTAGATGTTAAAGGTTTTCAAAAGTTATATTTTTAAGCTTACGTTTTCTAAAGTTTATCAAAAGCATTTTTACATCATTGAAAGAGAAACTTCGACTTTTAAATAATGTTTTAAAGAGAAACTTTGAATTTAAATAACGTTTTGAATGTCCGAATCTCATTTAAAAAATGATTTCTAAACGAACTCTTTTCAGAATATAATTGAGTTTCAATGTAAGGTTTCTAAAAAGGTTCTTGTTGTTTAAGTTTGTTTAAGAACAAATGATTTCAAAGTCATATTCTTATTTTTCAAATGGTATTTAAGACGTTTCTTTTAGCAAATTGAGTTTTCAAACTTACTCAAGAATTGTAAAAATATTTATATAAACTTTTCAGTTCTTATTCATTTCCTAAGATAGTCAAACATCCATTGATTTATGTTTCAATTCAATATTGTGATATTCGATATATCTCTATATCTGTAGTAATTGTTAATATTAAGAAAATTATTCTATTTTGTATATATATTTTGTTTTGTGATATGTGACTCAAAATAAGTGTTTTTAAAATTGATCAGATATATCTGTAAATCCGCTCACAAGATTGTATGTGAGAATATGTGTTGATCCCTCACCAGCAGGGGTTAGATGTTGGTATTCGCTCGCAGGATTGTATGTGAGATTATGTGATGTGTATATGTGACACTGTGCTTTGATCAATTATGTGTATGTGTTTTCTAATGATTTTAAGATGTGATTACATATGTATTAAGTTTTTCATTATATGTTTTGGAATAATTATTTTTGATATCATTGAATGAGTTTGTGAAAAATAAAAATAATTGTGCTTTGCTTGACTCTATTCCGTTGTGTATTCTATATAATTACTTACTAGATTTGTGGCTCACCCCATCAATTACTGTTTTTAGATTAAAGTGTAGTTGGGAATGTAAAACCTTTGGATCGCTTTGTAAGGTGCAAGGTAGAGCATGAAAGTTGTAGACGATTTCAATATTACTTGAATACTTATAGAATTTTTAGTTACCTTTATTTTGTAATTCATGTTTTATTTAGTGGAGATTATTTCCAATTTGCGGAGTTCAGATTTTTGTACAAGTTTTTTTTTTTTTTTTTTTTAAAGTATTGTTTCTTTGGAGATTTAATTTATTTTGGATTAATTATGTTTATTGAGTTATATAAATTCAGCAAGTTAGTCGTGCATCTAAATTCATGTTCCATGGATTTGGGTCATGACACTTAGATAGCTCTTTTAAACTTCTAAGACTTATGAGGTTTGAATCACTTTGAATCCAAGTGTATCCTCTAGTGTCTGTCTCAGGATCCCGGACGGTGTTTTTCCTCTTTTCTCTACTTTTGAGTCTTAAGGAAATTTTTCAAAGAATTTTTAGGCTTTGATCAGTTATTACTGAATGATTTTTGTTGTTGACTCCATCTCTTTTTATAGTGGCTCCCTAGGGTTTTTGGGGTACCACTAATTCCCTCAATTTGCTGTCCTGGGTACCAGAACCAATGTTGTGTTAGCAACATTGGTGGCTGGTCCCTTCCTTATTTTCTCATTATTTCCCCTTTTGAGGTTTCCCTTGCAAAAGCCCCCAGCTAACATTCCCTTTTTGAGAGGTCCTAGGGGCTGACTTTTAATCCCCTTTTTCCAAAGCTCTTAAATGCTACTTTTCAGATCCACTTTTTGGGCTACTTCACCTCTTGTCATTTTCTCTAAATGGCCAGATTCTTCACTGTCAGGCAAAAAGATCCTCAGCCACTTTCCTTCATGGTCCACCTTCTTGCATTCCCCAAGGTACTAGACTTTTTTCTTTTGGAGTGCTAATTCCTAAACCATATGCCTTTTTCTGAGCCACAGTTGGTTGATGGGACACATTCACCTTCGTTCCTTGTGTCTATGAGCATGCTTCCATAAGCTGTCTTAATCCTAACTGACTTCATTTTGCATATCTCAAGGATCCCGGGCTTTTGAGAATTCCCAAGTATCCTGGTCTGGTCCCTTTCTTGGCTCATCAGCAAGTTTTCTTCACAAGGACTGGGCTGAACGTCTTTTTTTTTCCTTTTTCTTTATTTTCTAAAGCCTAAAGCTTGCCGATTCGTGGGTTTGGACCTCCTCTCACTTATCTTAAGTGGGCCTTGATTGACAAAATTTGGGCTTTGTCCCTTTTTTAAAGGCCCAAATGGGTTCTTTTTCTTAAATTTGTAATATTTTGAGCCTCAACACATTATTTGTGATATTTTGGACCTCAACATACTATATCTAAAATATTTTACAATTGAGCTACAGTAAGTCGTTACTTTTAGACATTGTTGTTCATTGTTGCTCAACTTAAAATTGTTTATCTTATTAACTTCTCACACTCACTCTCTTTCTCACACACTCACAGCATAAGAGATTGTAGATTTATATTATTTAATTGAATAATTTATATTATTTTAATAAGTTGTATGGTAAAATAAAAATTTGGATGTTAGGTGAGTTGTGAAATTGCATTGTAAAATAAATAAACGTTTTAGAATGTAAAATGGCAAATTTGTTAACAACCCGGATGTGAATGCTCATATTCTCCGGTTAATTTAATCATGGTTACACTAACCCATGCAACACAAAAATATACTGTCCTTCTCAAGGAATTGTAACTAGATTTTATTCTGTAAAACAGAATCCAATCTGAAACAAAGCTCTATTAACAAATAACAAATGCCACACATTATTTGCATACAATTCAACAAAATAAAATGTATGTCACTTCCTCAAACTTGAAGGACTTTATGCTGGAATATTTAAAGATCTTCAGTGAATTAAATCAACCTAAAAAAAATGGTCATCAAGCTCATATAGGCTTTTGAGTTGCTGAATACCCTTTACCTTTGAAACTTTCAAGATTTGATAGCTTTAATGAGAATAAAATTAGGAAATCATGTTTACAACCAACTAGTCGCTAACCCGTGTAATGCACGGAAAAATTAATAACTAAGTTCTAAAATAGTGTTATTTTATTTATTTTTAAGAATGTTAAATAATACATGAGTATTTATAGAAGTTCAAATCTCTAAAAATACTATACCAATATGAGAAATTCGATTGCTTTGTTCTACCCAAGTACAAAGTTAAAAACATCTAACTTTGTTTAACTTATTTGTACCTTTAGTTAACAACCTCTAACAACTAGTAGGCATCCTATGTCTATTATCAATTGCATCCTTTCTTTCATGAAATTTAAGGTTTCTCTCATTTTTTTAACATAATCCCTTCTATTATTCAATCAATTTGTGAAATCCTTGTTCTTGTCATCATCAATGTTGCTTAAAAAATCACATTTAGGAGTATCATTTGAAAAGCCATATATGGTGCAATTAGTAAACAGTAGAAAGGGAGCACAACATGCAAACACAAGAATGCTTTACATATCTTTATATAAACTACATCCATTTAAATAAATAAAAAAACATATTAAAAGAAAAACATTAAGGACCTTGAACTTGGTGAACTAAGGTTATAATGTTACTACATATAATGCTATTCATTAGCCCTATCTCAATCTTGTGTGCACTACAAGCATCTAATTGTTCATTAGTAGAAACTCCATCTCATGTAGACCAAGCATTATAAAAGTATACATTCTCAGTCTCGTGCCCTTTGAAAGGCAAGAGAAATACAAAAGAAGCTCACCAATGCAACCCTTTTCACCTTAACTATCAAAAGAATAAAAGTAAGACATCCTTAAGCTAAACTCTCTCAATCAAAAAAGGGGAAACAACATTGTGATATTCCTTTTTGTTAAAAAGAGAATAAACAGAATAAATATTCCTAAGTAAAAACTAACCTCAAAGATTCCATGCCACTGGTGAGTGGTATAATTAATCCAATTCATCACCAATCAAAATGAAAAGCCATCTTTCTCATTAAAATTCATAAGTTGCAATATAGGAGTTATACATTCTCTAAATCCTGCACATTATAATCTATTGTAAATTGGAAAGAGGTATATTCTCCTAGAGATTCAAGATATGATGAGAGGGGAAACTATTATCAGATTTGATGAAATGAAAAAGAATATCATATCATTCTTAGGTAAAACTAGAAATTTCATGGTGTGAGCCTAAGAAGGGACCATCATGAATAATTTTACATGATAAGCTACAACCTGAATATGAAGAAAATAGTCCTCTTGCTAATGCTAATTAGCCAAGAAGGTCATATCATCATATTTTAAATAACCCCTCATTAGTCCTAACAAATCCAATTCTTAAGGCCTTTGTGCACGATAAAGCATTTTGAACTCTAAATGTATGTTTTAGCTTCACTTCAAGTGAGAACTTGAGTTTAATATTGATCTTCAATAGCTTCTTTTCTTTAATTATTGTCATAATTATGTAATTTATTTTTCTGTTTTTTTATCTTAATTTCATAAAATAGAGTAGCCATTGGGAGAACCCATGGTCTTGAAGAGACAGTGCAAAAATAGGAGAGTATATTTTACCTTTTTTATATGCAAATTTGAGTAAGCATTGAGTATATATGTCCACTTATTAAACCTGAAAAAGGGACATTGTACAAAATCAAATTGTGGAAAAAGAACAAAAAACTAATGTAATTCATCAAACAATTTGCATTTTCTTTTGATTTACATATCGGGTTTGAATCAACAACAAATTCAAACCAAAAACCCTGTAGATGATGGGAATAAAGTTGAGAATAATAATGTGTTAAGAGAGTTATAAATTGGATTAATTGAGCAAACAAATTCCAAAAAGAAGTTTTAAAAAGAAAAGAGAAGTACATATTAGAATCTGTGCAGGGAAGACTTCCGTTGTAGGCTTTCGTGAGAAGAGAGCTATGTTTCTTGAAAACCAAAAAAGAAAGAAATTCTGAAATAAAGAAAATAAGGGAAACATATTGGAAGCAAAAAGTACTACTCACAATACCAATTGAGAATACACTTTGATCATATATATAATTATTTAAGACATACAATTAGAGAGAGATTATTAATCAACCTCATGCAATTCATCTAAAAGTCAATTCTTCTAAAAGTAAAGAAAATTAATCATACAAGAATACATATTTGACATCAAGATTAGAATCAACTTTTACTTAAAATTGAAACCTAAAACAAATCCTAGTATCAAAATTTTCAGAATCTCATAACATAAGATCAGTACCCAATTAAAGAAACAAATGGATTGTAGAGAACCAAATTTAAGGTACATAAACTATCCTACAATTGTATTATGACTATTTGATAATCCTTTCAGATTTTAAATGAGGCTACTAATCCACTATTTTATCAAATATGGGAATGATAGATAAGTTTGCTTAAGTTTCAATTCAATTTTTCAATCTCTCTATTAATTTACTTGTAGAAAGTTTTGTAGACAAACTTCGTAAAAAAAACTAACAGAGAACACTGGTTCTAGGAATTTAATTAAATAAAACCGTATCTCACCAAAGTTCAGTCTGTCTCTTGAAAGAAAGAAAATACACTTTCTAATAAACAAAAATAAGTTGTCATTAAGACTTGCTATGAAAATTTTTCTTTACTTTTTTTCATATCCATAAAAAATCTGCCGCCCCATTATCTTATGCCACTTTGTTGATTACTAAAAATATTTGCTTTAAAGATTGAAAATAAACAACTTTCAAGGGAAAATTAGAACACAATAGGGGAAAATAGGACAAAATAAGGATCTGAAATATCATAGACAAAATAAGGATCCAATATATTGTAGACAAAATATTATAAAAGAGTTTCTAGTCCTCTTGCCTACCGAAGTTTTGAACTTAAAATTAACATTCTAGAATGTGCATCACTTTCTTCTACCTTAAAGCATAAACTTGTAAACAAAACTAATATAAATAAATATGATTAGATCCCACTGGAAGGAAAAGGAAAAATTATACCTTCTAGATGCAAGCCTTGTCTTAAGAGATCTCTAAAATTAACTTTTCTTGAAGCTTCAAGCAAAGCTAAACATCAGCGTAGAAAACATAAATAGTCATAATTTCCATGGGTCAAATAATTTTTTTAAGCATTACAACGCAACAATTGATTTAACAAAAAGGATTAAAGTATGGATCTAAAATATTGTAGAAAAAAGGGGAGTTTTCAGTTGTCTGTTTTTCCAAAGTTTTGAACCATAAATTTGAAAGGGATAGATGTTTGGCTGAAAATGGCCTCTCTTGGTGCAATTAGAGGAGCCTAGAAAATTGGACTAATGGTAAGCGGTGGACTCTCACAGAGCATTGTAGAATGGCCACATTAATTTATGCCATAATATTTTTTTTTAATAGTATAAACACAAAAGAATAAAAAAATGCAGGATTTCTTGTGAGAGCTCACAAGCCAATAAAGGTGAACCACCTTCAACACTATTCTCGCATTTGACTTCCTCTCAAACTTGACTTCTACTTCCACTTCCACAACCAATATTATCTCACTAATCAATCAGAACTATCACAGTTTTGGTAGTTTTAAACTTCAAGTCACTTTGCTTCTCTTTTTCTCTTGACTATCATAACTTTGTTTAGTTTTTATTGATCACTTCTAAATACTTGGGATTATAGTTTCTAAGGAACTTACATGGTTTAGGTGCTAAGAACTAAGCATTTCTCATGTGCTTCCTTGATTTAGATTTCGCTTTTCTTCAAAAACTTCCTTTAGATGTTGCTTTAATTATACTGGAAAAAGTTAAATATATTATCTCAGTTGTTTCAAAATGAAGCACAAGAATGCCCTCATTTTGTTCCATTAATACAGTAGTAAACTAATCGGAAAAGCCATTCTGAAGCTTCCATAGACATAAAACCATATATATTAATTCAATTGACATCTGTAAGGTACAAAGTATGTGTTCTTAGATGAATTAATAAGTATCAATATGAGAAGCATATAGGTTCTGATATATAAGATCTATTAATAGTTCCCAAAACCATTCTTTGTTCTTAAAGGGAACAAATATGACAAAGAAATTAGACTTGAATAAAACAGGACACGTAATTTTTAAAAATCAATAAAATCTCTGAATCAATTTCGATGCTGCATTACACATCACTAAAACTATCAAAGTTCATAGTTTAATGCATAACTTAAGAGGAGATTAGGAGAAAAGGAAACAATAAAATTTGATAAAACAATACTTGCAATTGTGTTAAGACGTATATCATTGATTGAAAAATAGCCTTCCTCATTTGCTTTGCTCCATAATTGGTATTCCTAATAATTGGGAATTGACATGCAAAAGTAAAATCTCTTTCAAATCTGATTTAGGCATTTCTTCAAATAGTTGAGGAAATAACACATGCCTCTGATTTGTGGAAAAGGATTTCGTTAAAACTTAAAATTAGTAGAGATTTATAGGAAATTCACCAAACAAAAGTCAGGGAAAAAAGATTCAAATAGAAAAAAATATTAGGAAAAAAAAGAAACACAATAAAGAAAGTAAATTCAAAGAAAAGATAAATAACTCTCATCAAACCATATCGTCTCCCCAACGGCCAAATTTGTCCAATGGAATTGTCTCAGTCTCTCTCCAATGGAATTGTAGCCTCTCTCCAATGGAATTGTCTCAGTCTTTGAAACTTGATTTGTCCGAATGTCCCATGAGAGTCAGTCTCTTAGATCTTATTGGAGATTTCTGTGGTTTTGAAGTATTTCTTGTACAACGACAGTTAGAGATTGGAATGAACACTTCAAATGGAATTTATTTAACTTCGTTAGTTTAGGTGGTAGTCTTTTGGGAAGACAAAATATGTTGGTTTGGAATTTACTGAAATGGTGAGTAAATAGTAATTGTAGATACTGAAACGTTTTAGATTTTCTGAATCAGTGTATGTGTGCTAAAAACCTAGATAGCAAAATAAAGCAAAATTTGTAGGTAAGCAAAACCTGTAGGATTGTTGTCAGATCTTGAGGAAGCTCATGTAGATAATGGCATTTGGGGGAGGAGAAGGGTAGAGAAATAAAGAAGAAAGAGGAGAAGGAGAATCGCGTTTTTGGGCATTGGGTTTGATTTTCATCGTGAAAGAGTTTTGGTGAAAGAAAAGGTATAGCATCGTGAAAGAGAAGGCAGAGCATCAGGTTTGGGTTTTAGAAAAGTTTTATTATTATCATTATTATTTTTAATATTACGCTGACGTGGAAAATTGTGGGAGCTTTAAAAGCTTTAATTATATATATATATATATATATATATATAAAGTGTTTTTGATATTGATTTTAGGTATAGGGTTTAGAAGAGAAGCGTCAAAAGGGTGGTTGATTTGAAGGACGAAATTGATAGAAATCATTAAGTTTAGGGAGGGGCAACCACCCAACCTAACACAATCTAAACCCTCTTTCTGTTAACTATTAAGACTATGAAGAAGAAGAAGAAGAAGTAAAGCCGTTTATTATAAACAAATAAAACATAGGGTTAAATGAAATAGGAGCACCACTAAATAAAATTAAAACATATTCATACCTATCATTTAATGCATAAAAAAAATTTGAAATAATATTAAACATAATAACAATAACTCATTTTAAAGTTAATTGACACTTAAAATGTAATAAAATCCAAAAAGAACTAGTAATCCCTCAACCGTGCTAAGTGAAGACTGAAGACTAAATTAAACCACAACCAGAGGGAAAATACCATAATTGAACATAAATGAAAAAATATATTATATTCAAGACAAAATAAATATATTGAATATTATTAACAAAATAAGAAAAAAAAGTTTTTTTTTTTTTGTCCCTGTCTACAAACATATCTAACTTCCTTATTTCATAGACAAAGGCTTCTGTTTACTTAAAGTTAAAGTAACCATTTCAAAAGAATCAAACGGACAACAGCAAAAAAGAAAGGAAAATAAAAATGCATCTTATTAAAGTCAACTTCTCATAAATTAAAAACCTGGATAAGGACAACTGCAAGATTTCCTCATTTGATTTCCAGCAGCAAATTCTGATAACAATCCTAAGGGTATCACCCAAAATAAAGTATTGTAAGGCTCAGGAATATTCCTTTAATTTGCTGCCTGCTTCAAGCAACTGCTCCTGCAAATTAAAACATTTTGCATGTGAACCAAAACTAGAATGAACCAGTTTTAGCATATAGACAGACGCAAGGATACTTAGAGGCAAAATTATAAAAATTGGACTGAGGTAAAAATGTCAAGGACCCCCACCTTTGAGAATGGAAATGAAAACCACACGGTCAAGCTCAAGTTGGGCTAGATCAGAAGAGGTGGTGGCAAAGTTAGAAGCTCTGATGAGCCTTATAAGTTATGACATCAACCAAGGGCACAACCAGGGATATTTTCAAACATCTTCATCAGTAATGGTTTGTCAATCAATCTTTTTTCAACTTGCATAAGTATAGCAGACCAGAGTAGATTATTCACAACACAAGGACTTCAAGACAAGGCCCTTCCCACAAACAACCAAAAAAATAAAAGTGTTATAAGAAATAAGAGCACCACTAAATACAATTAAAACATATTCATATTTGTTATTTAAAGCATAAAAAAAAATTAAAAAGACCATTAAACATAATGAAAATAACTTACTTTAAAGTTAATTGACACTTAAAACGTAATCATACTAATCAAATCCAAGAACTTGTAATCCCTCAACCATGATAAATGAAGACTAAATCAAACCAAAAATAAAGGGAAAATACTATAATTTAAAATATTGATAGTAAAGATATATTTCTGATTTCTAACAACTCAAAAATTCGCTTTCGGTTTCTACACTATTGTGGATTTCACATTGTTCTCCTAGTTGTCATTCGAATGCCTAATTCCAATGTAACTTGGACTGCTATGGCAAAGCTTTAGCTGCTTTGCCTGGCCAGGAATTCTTGTATGAATGCAGCTCAAAAGTTTTCTGAACAGCAATAACTTTTCTCACTATCTTGAATTCAGATTAGGTGATTTGGTCTTGTCAGCAAAGTTTGAAACTCTACAAATTTATCGGTCCTTAACAAATGACATCCACAAAAACAATAACAGAGTCAGCGGCAAGGTTCATTTTGTGACTCCGTTGTCCAATTCCTGGAATTTCTATGATCAAAATAAAACCCTACTTTGGCAGTTTGTCATCTCCAACGGTCCACAATAAGTCCAACTAGAGCCTTTAAAAAACACATATACAAAACAACATAACCCACAATAAGCTCCTCCTATTTTCATGGGGAAAATGCATTTTATTTAAAGGAAATAAATTGCCAGCAAAGCCAAACACAACTAGCTTGCTTGAGCTGTCCTTATGTGTTCTGAAAACAAACCATATAAAAGCATAAACCCCAGAATTTTGTCACTTGTCCAGTTTCTATGAAAAATATAGGATAAGAAAACAAATTTTATTGTTTCTAAGGGAACCCAGTAACTAAGTCTGGAACTACTATTTCATCCCATATTAGTCAAGCATTGCACCCTTTCTACATTAACTTTCCTCAGGTTTCCTTGCAGCCAAACAGAGAATATAGTCACATAAAAGAACAAGTGCACAAAAAAAAGGGGACAAAGTTTCTGGGAAAAGAAAAGGAAAATCCACATGAGAAATGAAGTAGAAAGATAAAAAATAATAATAATAATAAAAAAAAGAAGTATTACTGTTAAATATTTTCAATTGATAGTATATAATCCATCAACAACAAATTTTATAAGGAAAGAAATCAACAAAACTCAACGAGAGCTTACTTGCCACACACACACACACACACCAGGAGTTCTTAACATAATTTCATTTCTAAAATCAAATTGTTTAAATGAAACAAAAAATAATGATCTGAAAGTTTCATCTATTGGGATCCCGAACAACAAAAAGGCCTCCACTAAAAAGTGCCTAATTTTACTATTACAGGCCTGCTATGGCGGACTCAGTACAAAATCCAAAAACCAAAAAGCAAAATTTTCACAGCTTTCTAATCAACCAAACTGAAAAAAATCAACAAAATTCATCATAGCCTCAAAAGATCCTCAACGTTACAACTGAAAAAAATCATTGAATCAATTTTCAGATTTCAAAAGGGTTGATGCAGTGAAGGGAAAAAATAATCAAATGCCTTTTTTTATATAGGCCCTAAAAGAAGGCGACCTCTCTAGGAAAAAGGGCCCAAATTTTCTTCTTTTCATTTGATTTTAAGTGGCATGCATCTATGGAAAATTGTAGTGAACACTATAAATAGAGCAACAAAAGTGCCGAGTTTACCCTCCAACATAATTGAACTAATATGAAGAGTGCACAATCAATTGCACAAACACATCAATTAGGCAACACTTCATAACACTTGGTCACAAGGACCAAGCAACATAAATTACAATTATTTGCAGTTCAACCAATTACTCACAAGGACCAAAGTAGATAATTGCTTTTTTTCTTTTTTTCTTTTTTTTAATAAAATTAAATCACAAGATAATGGAAATAGATAACTATAAAACCAAATATTTGGAACACAATACAGGAGGTAACATCAAGAGGGTAATCCATGTAAAGAAAGAATTCTTTTAAGCTAGGAACAGAACTTGCCTTTGGGGTAGCAACTTGAAGCTCAAGTGTGCTTCCATTTAAGGGTATTTTGAGCCACAAGGATTTTTTGGAAGCTCTCTTTTTAGTTGGCCAGGCTATAGAAGTCACTTGAAATCTTTACTGTAATTAGCCCCAACTGATAACACATTAACACCATGCAAGAGCGTCAAAGGGCCAACAAATTGATAAACCAGGACGACATACCACACACCTCTAACTTCAAACCTCAGCAATAGTTGGTCAACCAATTGTTTTTCAGCTTGCAAGAGTATAGCAGGCCAAAGTAGACTATTCATGAGGATCTTCAAGCGAGGCCCTTCCCATATAATACAACAAACATGTCATTATTAGCATAGCACATGATACTTTGGCATGTGAAAGTATTAAAAAGTCAAATTCTATAATTAAAAACTTTTAATAAAATAATGATTTACAACATAAAACTATTAAGCCAAATATATCCAGATAAATCCCAAGACAAAAACGTTTTTTTTTTTTAGTTGGCCAGGCTATAAAAGTTATTTGATTATTTTACTGCAATGAGCACAAACTGATTACACTATGCAAGAGCCTCAAATGGATATAGCAGGACACCATAACAAACAGTTAGATACCACAACAATCAGCTCTGCCTCTTCATTTCATCCCTAGTCCTAGATAAATCAGAATTTATTTTGTCTCTTTGATCCAAATTGATTTGTCCATTGTCTACTATGCAAGTAACACTTTGTAATGGCAAAAGCAAAATATAGTTCCATTTGAGCACATGTAGGAGTTAGCACATATGACTACCACTGATTGCAATGCAAGAGTAGCACTAAATAACAAAAGTTTAAATTAGTTCCGAACTAAATAACAACCGTATCAAGTGCAATTGCTACCATATTTGATCAAATACAGTTCAAAAAAGCAACAAAACATCAAAGTTGAAGATCAAAAGATCACAAAACATTAACATTCCCTCCATAGTGCCATGAACTAATTAAAGAGAACCCGAGGGCAATTCATCCAATGCCAATTCGTAGAGCTCTCGTTCGAATGCAGCCTGCCTACGGGTTGTCTCCAATTCAGAAAATTTAAACTCATTCCACTTTTCATTCAAAGACGTTTTTTTCTTATAGCATGTTTGGGAGTTAAGAAAAGGAATGGGAGTAGAGTAGAGGGAGGGAGAGTAATTCAATTACCTTGTTTGGAAGTTTTTTAAGGATGGAGGAGGAGGGATTTGGAGGGGTTTGGAGGGGTTTCAACTCCCTCTAACCCCTCATTTTTAATTCCTCCAAATTGGAGAGATTTGGAGGGAGAGTAGAATAGATAAGTTATTGGTCAAATGAATTTTCTAATTTACCCTTTCTAAATTAACAAAATTACCCTTTTTAAAGGGCTAATTACCCCCTTCCCCCTCCTTAATTTTAAAAACATCCAAACAATGTAGAGGGGAATCATTCTCCTCTACTCTCCTCCCCACTACTCTCCTTCCCTCTACTCCTCTCTACTCTCCTCTTTCTTTAAACTTCCAAACAAAATTAACAAAATTAACAAAATTACCCTTTTTAAAGGGCTAATTACCCCCTTCCCCCTCCCTAATTTTAAAAACATCCAAACAATGTAGAGGGAAATCATTCTCCTCTACTCTCCTCCCCACTACTCTCCTTCCCTCTACTCCTCTCTACTCTCCTCCCTCTCTAAACTTCCAAATAAGCCATTAGTGTCTTTAAAGCTACACAAACTCAGGCCACGCTTTTTCACAAATGCCTCCATACCATTACCCTCAAAATCAAACTTCAACTTCTTATTAACCACGCATTTGGTTTGACGCGAAGCCTTTTGCAATCCCCATATACGTTTAGATAGTTTATACAAAATTTTCTCGTGGGGGTTGGAAAAAGAAAAAGTTTTCCCTTTCTTTTCAAGATTATCCTTAAACTTTTTCTTCAGTTTTCTCACTTTATCAGCCACCTGAAGTCTTGTAACTTTGCAATGAAAAGTTTTCTTGAATGAGTTATAAAAACTATTCATGTCTGCAGTTGCAGTAACTGGATCAGCACGCTTGTTCTCAGCGTATTTATACAAGGATTGGAGAAGGATAAGCTGGTCGTTTTTACTCCACACCATTGTCGTTTTCTTCTTCTTATTCTTGCCATTGTCTTCGGAGTCGGAGTTGGAGTCAGAGTCCTCCATAGCTTCCTTTTTGATTGAGCGCTTACGCAAAGAGTCAAGTTCTTCAGGATGGTATTCAGCTTCAGCAGAAGATGGAGATGACATAGCCAGGAACTCATTGAGCTCATCATCGTAACAATACCCATTGGATTTTGCTTCCGCTTTTGCCTCTTCTAATTCTTCTGGTTTAAAGGAGGATTCAGAGGAATTAGGTGACTCTTCATCTTCGTGATAGCTACTATCATTTGAACTGTCATGGTCAGGATCTTGATGATAGGTATCATCGCTTCGTCTTCTTTCTCTCTTCTCCCATTCTTCTTCCCCCTCTTTTTCTTCTTATTACTCTTCTAATTTTTTAGTTTCTACTGTCTTCTTTTAGAGTCTAGTAATTTTTTTTTTTTTTTAATACGAAGTACTTTAGTTTTGAGAGAGGAGAGTGTAGTACTCTTTTAAGATTCAATTAAGCCAAACGTTATTTAGCTTTGGAAATGATAAAGAAATTTACAAAAAAAAAAAAAAAAAAAAACCCAAGTGTCCGGCCTAAGAATTGTCTAGGTAAAATGGTATATAATATTATTAATATATATTAATGATTATTTATAATTTTATACTTAAAAAAATGTATTATTATTAAAAAAGTGTTATATTTATAATATTTTCATAATATTTTTACACCAAATTATAAGTTGAAAGTTGTTATTGGTTTTAATTTAAACCTATTACTATTTATTTTTTTTGCCCACCTATATATCAACCCGTATTAACCTATCATTTAGAATTTATTGTTAAAATATTGTGAAAATATTGTGGATATAGGAGTTAGGAGGCAAAGAAATCCCTAGGAGCCCTTAAGCATGAAAAAACTGAGCTAGCCAAGAAGATGACTGCTATAGAAAGGGCACGTTTGAGTGCCGAGGCTGGTTTGAAATGCGTTGAGACCTAGGCCGAGGACTAGCGCAAACAGCTCCACATGACAGAGATCAAACTGGCCACCCAGAGACAACTAGTCCTGGATCTTAAGACTGAGCTACAGAAAGCTAAGGATGCAGCTAGGGTGGCTAGGAAATCTTTTGAGGCTGTGGAAATGGCGCCCTACGAATGTGGGGTGCTAGAAATGGAGACCCGATTGGCAGAAAAGGTAGCAGGAGTGTGTAGGGACTACTGCACTAAGACATTGATTAAAGCGCTTAATCAGGCGGGAGTCCCTGCTGACTCCGAACTGAGGAGGGATGAGAATGTCTTCTTCCCGAAGGACATTCGAGAATTTCGAACGATGCTTCCTCCTCCTAATGCTGATCCTTTTCTGCCTCTCGAGCTACCCCTTACCACCCAAGCCCCTCCTTCTAATGCTGAAGTCCCAACAGGGTCTGGTAAAGGCAAGGAGGTTCCACCATCGGTGAAGGCCAAAGACTCTGAGGACACCCTCATAATAAAGGATGTGGTTTCCAAGGCCAAAGATGCGGAGTCTAAGTCCAAGGCTGGGGATTCCCAATCCAAAGCAGTTGATCCCAAGAAAGACTCTCACCCAGCCAAGGCCTAGTTACAGGGATTTCTTTTCTTATCTTTTTGTGTGTATTTTTCTTTTATTGTTGTGTTTTCACCACTGTTTGTAATATAACTTCCTTTTGATTAATGAAAAAACTTTACCTTCACCTTTAGTCTCATGTATCTTTCTTTTTCTTTGTAACTTTTATTCCTTTGTTAGTGTTAACCAAGGTTGTTGGCAACAGTGGATTGTTACTACTCATACTTTAATAAAAGCTAACAGTATTGTATTACTGCTAATTTAAATAATTTGAACAAGTCCCAACAATAAAGATAATTATCACATACTTGCATTGAGAGTTGGCCCTCTATAAGGAAGATTGAATCTTATAGAGACGAACAATATGTTTTGCAAAAATTAAGCAAGGCTGACAACTACTATTCTCCTCAACACTTGTATAAGTACCAAAGAACATTAACTTACTCAAAGCCACCGATCCGAGATGTTGGATACAAGACCTGGGATCAATTCTGATACTTTGAAAAATAAATAAATTGCGTCGATTTACCCAAGGAATGTGGTCTGAGGATCCGGGTCTTTACCAAGGTCTTGTTTGATACCTAGAAGAATAAGCTGGAGTATTAATTTATCCAAAGTAGAAGATCCGAGAGATCAAATGTGACTGAGGTTCTGTTTAATACTTGGAAAAATAAACTGAAGTATTAATTTACCCAAAGCAGATGATCCGAGAGATCAGACGTAACTAAGGTTTTGTTTAATACTTAGAAATAATGACAAAGTATTAATTTACCCAAAACATGTGGTCTGAGAGACTAGGCATAGCTGAGGTTCTGTTTAACACTTAGAAATAATGACAAAATATTAATTTACCCAAAGCATGTTGTCCGAGAGACCAGGCATAGCTGAAGTTCCGTTTAACACTTAGAAAAATAAGCTGAAGTATTAATTTACCCAAAGTAGATGATTTGAGAGATTAGACGTAACTGAGGTTCTGTTTAATACTTAAAAATAATGACAAAGTATTAATTTACCCAAAGCATGTGGTGTGAGAGACCAGACATAGCTGAGGTTTTCTTTAACACTTAGAAGAATAAACTGAAGTGTTAATTTACCTAAAATAGATGATCTGAGAGATCAGACATAATTGAGGTTCTGTTTAATACTTAGAAATAATGACAAAATATTAAGCATAACATGGTAACCGAGAACATGGCAAAGAGAAATTTCATTAATAATAGTACCTTCTCAGGTTATTTACATTTCAGGGATGTGGTACGGCCATTTCCTCTAAATCTTCAAGGTAATATGCCCCTATTCTAGCCACTGATAGGATGCGGTATGGTCCCTCCCAATTGGGTCCTAACTTTCCCTAAGTAGGGATCTTCGCAGTACCCATATGTTAGGATTAGTGCCCTTAAATCCTATTGTATGATACTATGTATGATATTATGTATGACTTAATATTGTGATTAATAAAGTTGTTTTATTATTATCTAAAATAATGGTAACATGAATATTTGGACGTTATCATATAGTCCATGAGATGCATAGTATGTGATTTATGTGATTTAGTCATAGAAGATATAAGTCACAAGTTCTTTGTAAACTCAAAATTTTAGTTCGTAGTTGGTGATAAAATTGGACATTTCATCTGCGAAGACTATAACATATCAACTAAGATGATTTGTCTTGATTATAGAAGTGGAGACTTCTAGTTGATGTGTTGATATGTGTCAGTTCGTTTAGACCCCTGTAAACTAGATTGTTTAACCTAATTAATTAACCAAGTGAATACTTAGGTTTATTATTCAGATCTAGATTAAACACAAATAATCATAAACAATAAAGCAGCGGAAAATAAAGAACACAAAGATCTGATGACCCAGGAAAACCAAACCGGTAAAAAACCTGGGGAGGATTTAACCTAGCTATCCTCAAGGTAAAATAGCAAATCCACTAGAAAGAATTGAAGTTTACACAATAGCGACTTAGACCATTAACATCCTATTGCTACCCAGTGTAGGAAACTTACTACCACGACCCCATGATAGCTTCGAGACCACAGACTCCTTCTTTCTTTGACCTTTGCAAAACACAAACACCACCGTTTGTGACTTTGAGATCCCACTCAAAGTTTAGCAACACAAACTCTCCTGTTTGTGACTCCAAGACCACCCTTGAAGGTTTAGATCATCAGCACCTTTGATGACTAGAGAAGGCAGCAACTTCAGCAATACCGGATCTTGAGATTTTTCAAGGAACAACACCGGTAGAAGTTATAAGAGAGGTTTTAGGAACAAAACCCTAAATACAAAAGAGGCACACTCTTCTCTCTCTAAAAAGCCTTATAAAAAATGTGCTTAGGGTTTCCTTTATATAGTGGGAGAAGTAGATCTGAAACCCTAATCCTTAGTGGGCTTGAATTGCTGTTTGGGCTTAATTAAAATTCTGCAGATACGATTCTCGATCGGTCTAGCCTGTTTCTCGATCGATCGAACCAGGCAATTTCTGAATTCTTCTTTCTGCAACTTGTATGTTCTTGTGTGCTCACGATTTGCCAATTGTTCTAAACTTTTAGAACCTAACAATATGTTTTAAGAGTTAAGACATATTGAACTGGACCGCTGTGAGATCTATTATTCTTCTAACAACTATCAATTAAATAATAAATCTCACAACTTCTATTTGCATAAACTCTTAATCCTAAGAGGATAATGGACTTGATCATGAAATGTAGATTGCTATGATATATCAAGAGTGAGATCTAAAGTAACGGTCAAAACTTCAGTATGTTGGGCAGTCACATTTAGTGTTGATGGAACATATATTTTCAAGATGGAATTCATAGTCTCATAACAGAGATACAAAATATTTCATTGAGATAAGTTTAATGGGTTCAGTTATTCAGAGAGTTAGGCCTAACCACTTTAGTAAGAAATTACTAAAGTATATATTTATGAAATTGGATTTCATAAATATATGATGAATAACTTTAAAGGATTAAACCGGGTACACAAGGATTAAGATGTAGTAATTCACAAAGTGGCAGTATAATATGATTTTGTACTATTACGAATATTTTATGAAGGGGTTGCATGTACAGTAAAATTTTGGGATATAATTTATTAATAAGGCCTAGAGTGCAATTATATTTATATAGTGGTATTAAATATAATTAATGGTAACTTTGGACTTGTCAAGAGTTGACAGAAAAGCCCAAGGCCCATTGGAGCTAATGTCTTATTTATTCCCTTTTGGTCCCACTCCAAGCCACATACTAGAGCCCAATTGGAAAAGTCCAAAAGGTTAGCTTAATTAGATAATCAGTTATAAGGAGAGAAACATACAGAATTTTGTAAGAACATGAAATATTGTGTATATGAGTGTTGGACACTCTCTTATTCTCTCTTGAATAAACACATATAACTGATTGAGAGACCACACTTCTTGAGCGTTAGTGAAATTGGAGTGAAGATTAAAAGTGTTCTCGAGTACTTCTAATCTTTGGTTTTGAAATTCACCACACTAAGGTACACTCTTATTCTTGAATTCTGAAATTTACATAGTGCATGTTATCTATTGCGAAAGAAGTAGATCTATTAATTTTCCACTGCGTATGTTTTGTATGCTATATAAAACATGTATTTTTTCAACACCATAACCTTTCTTAAAACCAAATCTCCAAGTGCTAATGACCTTAACTTCACATTGGCATCGTACCTCTGCTTGAGCTTATGTTGATAATAGGCTAATTGGACCATGGCATTTCTTTCCGCTCATCAATTAGGTCCAAGCTTCTCTCTAATAGCCTATCATTGGTGCTCAGGGTGAAAGTACTCGTTCTCAAGGTTGGGAATCTAGTTTTCAGGGGGAGAATAGCTTCAGCCTTATAGGTCGTTGAAAAGAGTGTTTCCCCAATGGACATGCGAGGAGTTGTTCAATAAGTCCAGAGGACATGAGGTAGCTCTTCCACCCATTTTCCTTTTGCATCATCCGGCCTCTTCTTCAGCCCGTTCGCTATGACCTTGTTGATAGCTTTTGCTTGTCTATTCTCTTGTGGATATGCTGGGGTGGAATACCTGTTTGCTATGCCTAGTTCACAACAATACCTCCTGAAGGCCTTGCTATCAAATTGAAGACCATTGTCCGAGATGAGTGTACATGGTATACTAAACCGAGTGACAATGTTTTTCCATACAAATCTCTTGGCATCCACGTCCCTGATATTGGCCAATGGTTCAGCTTCGACCCACTTGGTGAAGTAATCCGTGCCAACCAGCAGGTATCTCTTATTCCCAGCTGCTTTAGGAAAAGGACCTACAATGTCTAAACCCCATTGAGCAAAAGACCAAGAGCTAAACAGAGGATTAAGAATTCCCCTTGGTTGGTGAATATTTGGTGCAAACCTTTGACATTGATCACACTTCTTCACGTACTCCTATGCTTCCCTCTTAATGTTTGGCCACCAATACCCCTGAGTGAGGGCTCTATGAGATAAAGACTTACCTCCCATGTGGCTTCCACAGATCCCTTCGTGCAACTCTTCAAGGAGTAGCTCCGATGCCTCAGGGTGTATGCACAGCAAGTATGGTCTAGAAAAAGAATGCTTGTACAATTTTTGGTCTTCGGACAGCCAAAACCGAGGGACTTTTCTCCATACCTTATCAGCTTTTGCTTTTTTCTTGGGCAAGATATCATTCTTAAGGAACGATACTATGGAATCCATCCAACTAGGCCCCACCCTAGCTTGATGAATATTGAACACCCCATTTTTCACCTCAGTGGGTTTACATAAGTCTTTAACAAGGATAATCCGAGGCAAGTTCTCAGCCAAGGAGGTCGCAAGAGAAGCCAGAGAGTCGACATGGGTGTTCCCGCTTCTTGTGATGTGTAGAAGATTAAAAGACTCAAACCCTGATTGTAAGCGCCTGACCTGGCTTACGTATCCTTGCATTCTCACATCCCTGGCCTCCAATTCTCCCCGAACTTGGCCAACAACCAGCCTTGAATCTGAAACATCTCCACAACCTTCCCACCCATTTTTAGAACCATGATCATCCTTACCAATAGAGCCTCGTATTTGACCTCATTATTCGTGGCCGAGAAGCCTAACCTCAAGGATTTCTCGATTGTGATTTTCTCGGGAGATGTTAGGACTAGTCCCAATCTGGACGTTCTTTGATTCACCACACCATCGACATACACCTTCCAGGATAAAAGTTCTTGCACGGAAATCCTGCCAGTTGATTTTTCATCCACGCCCGGCCTCTTGGCACTTTCTTATAGTGAGGGCTCAGTAAATTCAGCCACCAAATCAGCTAGGACCTGGCCTTTTATAGAGGTGCGAGGCATATATTTGATGACTTTGATTTTTTTTATTTTTATTTATGACATTGATTGTTAAATATTATCATATTGCATTATAAATAATTGAAAATAGTATATAAGAATGTACTATTATTATATTACATCATAGAATTATTTGGATAAGTTAGTGTTTATTGTTATGTATTTTATTTTTATTTTTTTTCTCATATCATTTTATTTAACATTTAAATTTAGCCACATCCCCCATATATATCATTAAATTATTTATATTTCCACTCCTTTTTTATTTTAAAAATTTTAAAATATAATATTTTGCCTAAATTAAATAAATAAAATTGTCCACATTAAGTGGAGTAATGCTAGGGAAACACTCATTCTCACACCCAATGCATCTAAGGAAGAATGAAATATAAAACAAATCAAGTTATAAACACTAAATAAAAAAAAAAAAAACTAATAATGCATATATAATGTCATAGAATCAACATCAAATTTTGGAAAACGATAGGTTGCCAGTAAAGAGAGAGAGATGGTATAGAAAAAAATTGATACAAAGTAATAAAGAGTAGATAAAGAAAAAAAAAACCAAAAGTCAATTAGTAATCATTGATTGGAAAACAAAGAGGTTGTAAGGAGAAGAAAAAATAAAATAAAGATTACCATGTGGAGAACATTAAAAACTTTACACTGTAGTAACATAAACCGTTAAATTCACTTAAAAAATTAAATCAACAATCGATAATTAAAAAAAAATCATAGTACTAAATTTAAATTTAAAACTAATCAAACTCTAACTATAGAAACCATATTAATCATAACTAAAAAAAGAAGTTCTCTGATAATAGTAGAAATTACATAAGAAATAAAGTTAGAAAATTCAAAAATCCATTTTTTGACATTTCATTTAACCTTATTTAATATATATATATATATATATATATATATATATATATATATACTGTAGGGGTAAAGGCCCAAATTTGGTATTGGACCTTGGGCCTTGGTCGAGGAGTAATGCCTCCTCGGACAGGTTAAACACAGGTCAAATTCGGATCTCACAAACCAAGACGAGCTTCTAAAAAGCTCCGGCGACAGGGACGTACACCTCGAGCACACCAACAAGTGGAAGCTAGGAGGTACCTAAGGAAAAGCTATTACCACCATATTTAATGCACTGCAGCTACTTTTCTGGCCACATTTATAAGGAAAAGACCCCTAAACAGTACTACATTGGCTATCACAACTTACAGGGAGCCAAAAGGGATGACTGATGGGACAGGTACTCAAGTGGTGACTTGGATGACTAACAAGTGGAGGCTCAAGATCATCAAGAAGGAGGTATATAATGTAAGAGACCCCTGAAGAAAGGGAGGGAGAAAAGGATACTTGTAATAGAACTTAAAGAGCAATACAAAAGAATCAATCTCCTCGGATTTGGTCGAGGACATTTTCCTTTATTAAACGTTCGTCATCTTTCTTTCTTTGTGGCTTCAACCTGCTGGCCCTTTACTGGATTCACTATAGCCTTGTTTTCCGACCCACTTCTCTACAAATTTATTGTTTGGGCCTTTTGGGTTTACGTCCATACACCTTGTGGGAACTGCTTGTACTGTAGTGCGTGTGACATCTAACAATGGTGGGATCAGGTCCGCACCTGGCAGAGTTTGCAGATTCCCAACGGCAGGATGATTTTCTCAATCTTGAAAAGGACCAAGAGGGTAGCGTGAACACTACCCATACGAGCTGAAGTCATTCTCGGGTGGGAACCCATGTCTCTCGAGGTCCAAATAATGAAAAAGCCATGCAGCTGAATATTGATGAACTAGAAAGGAAACTGCGCCGCGTGCAGCGGAGACGCACTCCTTCCAGTTTTGACAGCTCCTCTAGGGACGAAGGGGACGCTGATCGTAGACAAAGATCAAGGACTCCTCCGCGTAGGCCTTTCGCCAATGATGATAAGCACTATCATAGGCGCAGGCGTTAAAGCCCACCTCATAAGGGCATGGGGAATGATGCCATAAGTAGGGTGTTGAACCAGATCTCCAAATCGCCTTTCACTCGCAAAATTGAAGGGGCTAAACTTCCCCGACGATTCCATCAACCCACGTTCACCATTTACAATGGCCGAACAGACCTTATGGAGCATGTAAGTCACTTCAACTAGAGGATGGCCGTCTATTCCAAGAACGAGGCCTTGATGTGCAAAGTCTTCCCATCCAGTTAGGGACCAGTGGCGATGAGATGGTTTGATGGCCTGAGGGCAGGGTCCATAAATTCCTTCCAAGAGCTCACCCTAGCATTTGGGTCCCATTTTATCACGTGCAGTAGGGTCCCACAGCCTCTGGATTCCCTATTGTCCTTATCCATGCGAGAAGGAGAAACCTTGAAAAAGTGCTCGGACAGATACTGGGAAATGTTCAACGAGATAGACGAAGACTTCGATGAGGTGGCCATCAGCACTTTTGAGGTCAGCCTCCTAGCCGAGCACGGCTTGAGGAAGTCCCTCATTGGTAAGCCTGTTACTAGTGTACGACAACTCATGGATCAGATTGATAAGTACAAAAGGGTTGAGGAGGACCAACTGTAGGGGAAGGGAAAGGCTAAGGTTATCCCTC
The DNA here is from genome assembly GCA_033629205.1 of Lithocarpus polystachyus. Taxonomy (NCBI): domain Eukaryota; kingdom Viridiplantae; phylum Streptophyta; class Magnoliopsida; order Fagales; family Fagaceae; genus Lithocarpus; species Lithocarpus polystachyus. The sequence continues at coordinate 69,826,798 of CM066162.1, forward strand.
AGGAGCGGAGGGATTTCAGGTCAGACAGGTACAATAATAGCCGAACAAGGGGAGATTTTTCCAGACAATCCGGACCTGCTAGCACGCAGACAATTAATGCTATATTCCGAGAGCCAGTACGCTAGGTATTGGAGAAAATCATGAATGAGCCATTCTTCAGGTGGACAACTAAGATGGCGGGAGACCCCATGAGGCGCAATCAGAACCTATATTGCCAATACCACTAGGAACCGGGTCACACCATAGAGGTCTGCAGGGACTTATGGAGTCACTTGGACCAGCTAGTCCGAGAAGGAAAATTAAAGCACCTCTTGCATCATTCCAATGTTTAGCAAGGCCAGATGAATCCAGAACCCTAGAGGGATACACCTTTAAGACCCCCTATAGGCACGATAAATGTCATTTTTGCTGCTCTAGGAAGAACCGATTCTAGTCCCTCCAAGGTGATGTTTGTAGCTCGGCTGTCTGCCGAGGATGATAATTCGAAGTCCAAAAGGGCTAAGGTAGACGCTCAGTCGGTGCTGGGTTTTTTAGAAGAGGATAAAGTCGGGACCATATAGCCTCATGATGACACCTTGTTAATCACACTTAGGATCGGAGGATATGATGTGAAAAGGGTTATGGTGGATGGTGGTAGCGGTGCTGAGATCATGTATCCTAACCTTTACAAGGGGCTGAGTCTAAAACCAGAGGACTTAACGCCCTATAGCTCCCCTTTAGTGAGCTTTAACGGGAAGATTGTCATCCCGAAGGGCCAGATTAGATTACCCGTGCAGACCGGCCCAGAGACGGTGGAGGTAGATTTCATCATGGTAGATACTTACTCCCCATATACGGCGCGCTAGGGGCCGTCGCCTCCACATTGCACCAGAAAGTGAAATTTTCATCCGGGGGCCAGGTTATGGAGATCCTTGGGTGTCAATCAATGGCGAGACAGTGTCTGGTGGCAGCCATCTTGCATTGACTTGAACCGGAGTCCTCGGCCTCTGCCCAAAAAAATTTATAGCAATTAAAGAACCCGATATCACCTGCTAATCTGCCTGCCGAGGAGGCGAAATGTGAAGATTTGGAAAAGTTGTCATTGGTGCTGACCCAGAAAGGTTCTTTCAAATAGGTTCTCAGTTGCCCTTGGAGGAGAAGAAAGAGTTAATTGGGTTCCTCAGGAATAACCTGGACGTGTTTGCGTGGGACACCTACGAGGCCACTGGGGTCGATCCGAGCTTCATTTGCCACCGCTTAAATGTTAACCTGTCCATACCTCCTAAAAAGCAGCCACCTCAGCGCCCATCCAAAGAGCACTCTGACGCTGTTAGGGAGGAGGTGATGAAGCTCAAGCGAGTAGGGGCTATCAAGGAAGTCTTTTACCCAGAGTGGTTGGCCAACACTATCGTGGTAAAGAAAAAGACTGAAAAATGGTGAGTTTGCGTGGACTTCACAGACCTGAATAAAGCCTGCCTAAAGGACCCTTTCCCTATACCTCGGATAGACTAGTTGGTGGACGCGACCGTGGGCCATCCTCGAATGAGCTTCCTAGACGCCTTTCAAGGGTACCACCAGACTACTTTTGTCACTCCCATTGGGAACTACTACTACAAGGTGATGCCCTTCGGTTTAAAGAACGCTGGTTCTACCTATTAGACGATGATGACCAGGATGTTCGAACCATAATTGGGTAAGAACATCGAAGCTTATATAGATGATATGGTGGTGAAGAGTAAGGTGGTATCCGAGCACATAGGAGACCTCGGGGAGATCTTTAAAATCCTGAGGAAACATAAGCTGCGCCTCAACGCTTCCAAATGCTCATTTGGAGTAGGATCAGGCAAATTCTTGGGCTATATGGTAACCCACAGGGGAATTGAGGTCAAACCTGATTAGATAAGAGCTATCAATAATCTACAACCACCTTGGAATCCTAAAAAGGTCCAGAAGCTCACCGGAATGATTGCTGCCTTGAATCATTTTATATCTCGATTGGCGGACAGATGCAGACCCTTTTCCCTATTAATGAACAAGTGGAAGGGATTTGAGTGGACCGAGGAGTGCGCTCTGGCCTTCCAACAACTTAAAGTGTATCTATCTCGGCCGCCGATCATGTTGAGTCCCGAGACTAACGAAGTTTTATTCGCCTATATCGTTGTGGCCTCGCATTCGGTAAGCCTAGTGCTAATACGAGTAGACAGTGGCGTACAGAGACCGGTTTATTACGTAAGCAAATCACTTCACGAAGCCGAGGTCCATTACTTACCATTAGAAAAGGCCATCTGAGCAGTGGTGCATGCTACACAGAAGCTTCCTCATTACTTTCAGGCACATACGGTTATCGTCTTGACCTAGCTCCCGCTTAGGGCCATACTTCGGAGTGTTGATTATATAGGGAGGATTGCCAAGTGGGGTACGATTCTAGGGGCTTTTGACATCGAGAACATGCCCCGAACCTTCGTCAAAGGCCAGGTCCTCGCAGATCTGGTGGCCGAATTCACTGAACCCTCGTTAGAAGAAGTGGCCGGGACATTAAACATGGATGAAAAGTCAGTTGGCACGATCTCTCTGCCCGGACCCGTGTGCTGGAAAGTATATGTTGATGGGGTTGCGAACTAAAGGGGCTCCGGAATAGGGCTAGTTCTAATTTTTCCTAAAGGGATCACCATCGAGAAGGCGCTAAGATTAGGCTTCACGGCCACTAATAACGAGGCCGAGTATGAGGCCCTATTGGAGGGGATGTCCATGGTTCGAAAACTTGGTGGAAAGATCGTAAACGTGTTCTCGGACTCGAGACTGGTCGTTGGCCAAGTGAATGGGGAGATAGACGCGAGAGATGAAAGAATACAAGAATATCTAAGACAAGTTAAACATCTGCAATTACATTTCGATTCTTTTAGCCTGCTACATATCTCTAGAAATGGGAATACACATGCTAACTCTTTGGCCACCCTTGCAACCTCCTCGGCTCAGAGTTTGCCTCGGGTCATCCTGGTGGAAGATTTAAACAAACCCACGGAGATGAAGAAAGGGATGGTCCACATCCACAATGTCAGGGTAGGTCCCAACTGGATGGACCCCCTGGTGCTGTTCCTAAAGAAGGAAATCATACCCAAAGGGAAACTGGAAGCGGACAAGCTATGCAGAAAGGCCCCTCGGTTCTGGCTATCCAAGGACCAGAAGTTATACAAGCGTTCTTTTTCAGGGCCCTACTTGCTATGCGTACACCCCGAGGTAACAGAATTACTCTTGGAAGAATTACATGAGGGGATTTGTGGGAGCCATATCGGAGGAAGATCCTTATCGCATAAAGCTATCACTCAAGGCTATTGGTGGCCCAATATGCAAAAGGAGGCACAAGAATGCGTAAGGAAGTGCGACTAATGCCAGAGGTTCGTGCCAAATATACACCAACCAAGAGGAGTCCTTAATCCTATATCCAGCATGTGGCTGTTCGCTCAATGGGGCTTGGACATTGTTGGCCCGTTCCCTAAAGCAACAAGAAATAAGAGGTACTTGCTAGTCGGGATGGATTACTTCACAAAATGAGTTGAAGCCGAACCGTTGGCGAACATTAGGGATGTAGACGTTAAGAAGTTCGTATGGAGGAATATTGTTTCTCGGTTTGGGGTCCCTCACACCGTCATCTGGGACAATGGCCTCCAGTTTGACAACAAAGCCTTTAGGCGATACTGTTGTGAGCTCAGAATCACAAATCGATTTTCCACTTTAGCCTACCCCCAAGGGAATGGACAGGCCGAAGCTGTAAACAAAGTTATAGTAAACAGACTCAAGAAGAGATTGGACGACGGGAAAGGAAAGTGGGTGGAAGAGCTGCCACATATCCTCTGGATGTATCAGACAACGCCACGAAGATCAACAGGGGAAACCCCCTTTTCAATGACTTATGGTGCCAAGGCCATTATTCCTTTCGAGACTGGCTTTCCAACACTAAGAACAACTTCTTTCCATCCGAGTGGTAACAATGGGTTGCTAGAAAAAAGTCTAGATCTGATTGAGGAACGCAAGGGAAATGCAAGAGTCCAACTGGCGTATTACTAACATAAGCTCAAGCAAGGTTATGATGCTGACATGAAGCTAAGGCCTTTAGCAATGGGAGACCTGGTACTGAGGAAAGTTGTGGGCGACACCAAGAACCTGGCTTGGGGGAAACTGGGACCTAATTGGGAGGGCCCATATCGCATCACTTTTACAACGGGAGTAGGTGCATGCGACCTAGAAGACTTAGATGAAAAAATGATACCGCGCCCTTAGAATGTAAACAACCTGAAAAGGTATTATTATTAATGAAAGCTTTTTTTGTCCCACGCTTGTCTATTATTTGAATGTATTGTACTATCCACTAGATTACTTTTCATAAGTGATTAAACGGAACCTAAGTCATGCCTGAGTCCTCGGACCACATGCTTTGGGGAAATTAACACTACGTCATTTTCATAAGTGATTAAACAGAACCTAAGTCATGCCTAAGTCCTCGGACCACACTACGTCATTTTCATAAGTGATTAAACAGAACCTAAGTCATGCCTAAGTCCTCGGACCACATACTTTGGGGAAATTAACACTACGTCATTTTCATAAGTGATTAAACAGAACCTAAGTCATGCCTGAGTCCTCGGACCACATACTTTGGGGAAATTAACGTTACGCCATTTTTATAAGTGATTAAACAAAACCTAAGTCATGCTGGTACTTAATCAAGTTATTTAGATTGTTAGCGGTATAATATCAATGGTAATAGTAATAAGCCTCAAGGCACAGCAAGAAAAAATGTAGTGAACGAAAGGGAAGAGCATTTCCATTAAATAAAAAGGTGAATACACTATTTTTTGATGGCAGATTGCCCTTACAAAAGATATAAATACATGCAAAAAAAAAAAAAAGATAGAAAAAATTCTACGTCTAAACTTTGGATTGGGGAGGGTTCTTCTTAGAATCGGTAGCCTTAGAGGCGACATCATCAGCTTTAGACTTGGCCTCCGCATCCTTGGCCTGGGAGACCACATCCCTAATAGAATCAAATAAAACTAAATAAAGTTAAAATGATTCACAAATGTTTGATGCATTGAAGGTTTAAGAAACCATAATACTCCATTTTTTTGTACTAAAATGGATACAGTCAAAGAGTTAGAGAAAGAGCAACCTTTTTGGACAGACTCGTCACTCTGGGTCTGGGCTAATACTATTGCCGAGGAAGAGAAATATCTACAAACATTTTCATAGAAAACCCTAAAACCCAAAACAAAAACAAATCAAATCTAAAACCTATCCCACAAAAAAACTCAATTAAAAGTAAATTTTCATACCCAAATCTAAAAAATGGAAAAAGAAAAAATTTACTGGTGCTAGTTTCGACGATTTAGGGGGTTGATATATGACGTAACGATTTCTTTTTGTGCTTGCTGTTCCGATGGCCTAAGTCGGGCCAGGGAATGGACAATCGCCGGCCTTGGATATTTCTCACTTTCTCTTGAGGCCTTAGGAACTCTGCCTCTGACCCAGCCTATTGATCCAACAAACAACTCTATTCTCTCTCTCTTTCTCCGTATACGGGCAAGCCTTTTGAATGTAATTTTCTCGGTTAGTTTTGTATTTATACTCATAGACCATCAGACTATGTTTTAACGCTGTGAGAGGAAGACTCTCCAAACAGTGCACCTTACGGTATTTTTAAAATTAAACTGTGTATGTGGTTGCTTTTTAAGTGGTCTTCTTTCCTAATGTGGCAGCACCTCTTTAATTACAAAAAAAGACTTCTACTTTTATATATACACCGATATATATATATATATATATATATATATATATATATATTGCAGGGATATCCAAGTGACTATAACATGATCCATAACATGAATTGTTGAAACATTTCATTAGTTAATATAAAGACATAAAACATAAGCTAAGACATAGGCAGCAAGAACATTAAAAAATCTTATCAAATTAATATGAAATTGAAGTTGTGGGGTCATGGGCCCAAATCATGCAATTGGGTCTTGGGCTTTGGCCGAGAGCGTGGGGCTTTAGCCGAGATCGTGAGTAGTCCGAGTCCGAGGAAGAATATCTCCTCGGATAAGCTAAACATAGATTAGCTATGGATCCTAATGATCAAAGTAACCTTCTAGGAAGCTCTAGTGATAGGGACGTGTACAACAAACGTACAAGAAGGATAGGAACTCAAAAATATCTAGGGGAAAGCTGCTAACACCGCATTTATGTGGATAGGACCCCTGAACAGTGCTACCTCAGTTATCGCAACTCACAAAATACTAGAGAGGGTGTCTGATGGGACAGGCACTCAAGTATAAGCTTAGATGATCAACAAGGGGAAGGCCCAGATTGTTCGAAAGGGACTATATAATAGGAGTAACCCACCATGGAGAGAGGAGGGAGGAACGGAGAAAGTACGGTAGCAATCTCAAGAACTACTGTAACCATTCTTATTCAACATTTACTAAATCAAAGCTCCTCGGATTGTGCCGAGGACAAACTTTCTTTGGTAACTCGGTTCATCTCTGTTTGATTGTCATGAAATCCATATTAACTGTTATCCATGCACTAAAGCCTAGCTCTTCGACCCATTCTCTACAAATTTATTGTATTGGGCTCACTGGGCCAAGATTCCATACATTTTGGGATTGGTCTGAATATCGTGTCCCTACAATTGGCACCGTTTGTGGGAAGAGCTTGTGTGATAGTGAGTGCAACGGTTAATTATGGTAGGATCAGGCCCCTATCAGCAAGAGTCCTAGGGTAAAGCCATTATGGTGGCTAGTTTACTATGTAAGCAAGTCACTACATAAGGCCAAGGTCTATATTTCGAGGTGCTAATTACATGGGGAGGATTGCTAAATGGGGCACAGTTCTGGGGGCTTTTGACATCAAGTACATGCCTTGTACCTCTGTTAAGGACCAAGTCCTCACGAATCTAGCGGCCAAATTCGTTGAACCTCCATTAGAGGAAATGGCAACAACATAGAGCATGGATGGAAAATCGATTAGCACAATCTTCCTGCGAGACCCTTTATTCTAGAAGGTATATGTTGATGGTGCAGCAAATCAAAAGGGCTCCACAGCGGGCTTAGTTCTATAAGGTATGTATTGATATCTTCCAATCTTTGTTCTAAGTGCTAAACATAGCCTTAGCTACATCGGGTCTCTCAGACCTCTTGCTAAGCAGAGCCTTAACTACGTCAAGTCCTCAGACTTCCTGCTAAGAAGAGGCTTAGCTACGTCGGGTCCCTCAGATCTCCTGCTAAGTAGATCCTTAGCTACGTCGAGTCCTTGGACTTCCTACTAAGAAGAGTCTTAGCTACGTCGGGTCTCTCAGACCTCCTGCTAAGTGTTAAACAGAGCCTTAGCTACGTCGGGTCCCTCAGACCTCCTGCTAAGCAGAGCCTTAGCTATGTCGAGTCCTCGGACTTCCTGCTAAGAAGAGCCTTAGCTACGTCGAGTCTTTCAGACCTCTTGCTAAGCAGATCCTTAGCTACGTCAATTTTTCGGACTTCCTGCTAAGAAGAGCCTTAGTTACGTCGGGTCCCTCAGACCTCCTGCTAAGCAGAGCCTTAGCAACGTCGAGTCCTCGAACTTCCTGCTAAGAAGAGCCTTAGCTACGTCGGGTCCCTCAGACCTCTTGCTAAGCAGATCCTTAGCTACGTTGAGTCCTCGGACTTCCTGCTAAGAAGAGCCTTAGCTACATCAAGTCCCTCAGACCTCTTGCTAAGTGTTAAACAGAGCCTTAGCTACATCAGGTCCCTCAGACCTCCTACTAAGTAGAGCCTTATCTATGTCGAGTCCTCGGACTTCTTGCTAAGAAGAGCCTTAGCTACGTCGGGTCCCTCAGACCTCCTGCTAAGCAGAGCCTTAGCTACATCGAGTCCTCGGACTTTCTGCTAAGAAGAGCCTTAGCTATGTCGGGTCCTTCAAACCTCCTGCTAAGTGTTAAACAAAGCCTTAGTTACGTTGGGTCCCTTAGACCTCCTGCTAAGCAGAGCCTTAGCTACGTCGAGTCCTCGGACTTCCTGCTAAGAAGAGCCTTAGATACATCAGGTCCTTCAAGCCTCCTGCTAAGCAGATCCTTAGCTACATCGAGTCCTCTGACTTCTTGCTAAGAAGAGCCTTAGCTACGTCGGGTCCCTCAGACCTCCTGTTAAATAGAGCCTTAGCTACGTTGAGTCCTCGGACTTCCTGCTAAGTAGAGCCTTAGCTACGTCGGGAACCTCAGACCTCCTACTAAGTGTTAAACAGAGCCTTAGCTACGTCGAATCCCTCGAACCTCCTGTTAAGTGTTAAATAAAACCTTAGTTATGCATGGATCATCGGACCACTTACTTTGAGGAAAGTAACGTTCCATGATATCTATTTGTTTCTCACTAAGTGTCAAGACAGACCTAAGATTATAGCCAACTCCTCAGATTGGTAGCTTTGAAAGGAGCAATTTACAATACAAATATGGGGCGCGTAAAACGGCACTCCCACGGGTGTAGGTCAAAGGTTCTAGTAGAATTAACTCTTAAGAATTCAAAACCTCACTTTTCTCCTCGGATGAGAGGAAAAAACTGAAGTTTTGAGGGGCTATTGTGGGGTCATGGGCCCAAATCATGCAATTGGGTCTTGGGCTTTGGCCGAGAGTGTGGGGCTTTAGCCGAGATCGTGAGTAGTCCGAGTCCGAGGAAGAATATCTCCTCGGATAAGCTAAACACAGATCAGCTATGGATCCTAGTGATCAAAGTGACCTTCTAGGAAGCTCTAGTGATAGGGACGTGTACCACAAACGTATAAGAAGGATAGGAACTCAAAAATATCTAGGGAAATGCTACTGACACTGCATTTATGTGGACAGGACCCCTGAACAGTGCTACCTCGGTTACCGCAACTCACAAAATACTAGAGAGGGTGTTTGATGGGACAGGCACTCAAGTATAGGCTTGGATGATCAACAAGGGGAAGGCCCAGATTTTTTGAAATGGACTATATAATAGGAGAAACCCACCATGGAGAGAGGATGGAGGAACAGAGAAAGTACGATAGCAATCTTAAGAACTCCTGTAACCATTCTCATTCAACATTTACTAGATCAATGCTCCTCGGATTGTGCCGAGGACAAACTTTCTTTGGTAAACTCGGTTCATCTCTGTTTGATTGTCATGAAATCCATATTAACTGTTATCCATGCACTAAAGCCTAGCTCTTCGACCCACTCTTTACAAATTTATTGTATTGGGCTCACTGGGCCAAGATTCCATACATTTTGGGATTGGTTTGAATATCATGTCCCTACAGAAGTATTCTAAACATAATATACAAAGTTTAAGAAAAATGGTTTGGCAATTTTTCTGTTATTTGAATCTTAAAACTTTCTCCTGTGTTAAAGCCAAAAACAATTCTAATTATAAGATATCACATTAAGGAATCATGAATGAAAAGAAAATACACCAAGTGTCAAATTTGAAGATAACTACTATAAAAATAAAAAATAAAAAATGAAAATAAAAAATAAAAACAAAAGAGTCAGCAGTGGAGTTGGATAGAGACAATCAAACATCTTACACTTCTAAAGTGATCGAGTAGAGGAGACATCCAATATAAAATTTCTTCGCAGATTCCCACTGGCTTTTAAAAAGTGACCATTCAGAAACAACAGACCCAAAAAAATAAAATTTTAAAATAAAACATTGGTGTGATTTTGATTATTAAAGAATTGTGTTTTGAGTGACATAACAAATCTTCATCTTAATCTGAATGGGAAAGCAAATTCAAAATAAAAGTGACCCAAATGGGCAAAATCGATTCTAGATACTTAAAACCAATTTAAGCCAAGTCAGATACCCTAAACAAAACAACTTCTAACCAAAATCACTCAAACCCAAATCTAACCCATTTGTTTAAACTAATTAAACAAAACTACTCCTAATTGAAAAACTTAGATCATTACAGCGTCCCTCAAAGAGATCCACGTTAATGATTCTAAAATACCCAGATAAGGAAAAAGCCCAATTGGCATTTTTTATTCCTACCTTGTTTGTGTGGCTTATATTTTTTTGTAGAATAATCTATTGCTCCATTTTTAACTGGACACCATAAATAGATACCCACACATCAATTTAACCAAATGCCCAAAACAAAACCAAATCTAACTAAAATACCTTAATCAAAATATAACCCAGAAAGTTAAATAAAAAAAGAATCCAGCCAAATTATTAAAAAATTATCATAATTAATGCACAAACTAAAAAGTAAAAAGAAAACTAACCGGTAGAGAAATTGAAAGACGTTCTCTGATTGCAAACTATGGATACATGGGCAATGGAAGTTTTTGATTTTTTTTCCTTTTAATCGGGTTGATTGGGATTGAGGCTTTACTTCCAACCGCTTGATGTTTTAAGTGGGGTTTTTCTCAGCGGTATATGGGTGGAGGCTGGGCTGATGGAAAGAGAACTCAATGGTTAGGGTTTTTGATTTTAAGAAAGAGAGAACAGCTGAATTTTTCGAAGGAAAAGGAGAATCAGAACAGAAGAGACTTTCTGGTGGTCGGAGTGTGGTGAGGGGACTGGCGGAGGCAGGATTGCCTCTCTCTTTTTCTGTTTCATTCACCGTGCCTTCATCGCCTCTCTATCTTCCTGTTTCATTCTCCGTATCTTCGTAGCCTCTCTCTCGATTTCATCATCTCTCTATTCTATTTATGTGTCCTCTTTAATTTTAACCGGTTATTTTTTGTTATTTATAATGAGAGGCTATTAACGTTGTAAGGTTTCCAAGCAATATAATTTATCGTTTTTTTTTTTACTTATACGTGGCAGAATTTTAAGGGGGCATTTTTCCTAACGTGACAGCACCTCCTTAAAGGCTTTTGCTTTTATATATAGTATTAGATATAGATGTGGACAGCAGTTACACATTTCAAGCTGGTAAGTTATTTGGTAGTTTGATTGGCATAATTAAGTTTCTTTCTCTGTTTTAGGAATAATGGTTTGATTGGCAGAAATGGATTCTTTTTTCTAGAGTTGATTTGAGCTTTTTTCTGTCCGTAGTGCCAGTGGATCTTCTAATGTGAAGCCAGCATCAAGCAATGAGAAAACTAAGGACATTCAAAGGTGTGAAGATACTTATCTCTCCACTCTTAAAGCCATGCAAGAGCGAACTCCTACTTCTACATTGGAGCGGGACATTTCTCTCCTTGAGAAAGAAATAGAGTTTTGTATTCACAGGAGAAGCTTTGTTATATATGAAGCTCATATTATAGAATTGAGCTATATATGTCATAGTTTGGTGTTTTCAGTTAGGGTCATACTTATAGAATGAAGCTCCTTAGGACCTCTCATTGCTGAAGCATAAATCATACATAACATACCACTAGATCAAATGTCTAGTAGTTCAACCTCGATCATCTAAGTACCTAACCATCTTAGCCATTTGATGTTTGTTGGTTTGACTCCCAACATACTTTTATTATTCATTTACAAATTAAAACCAAATGTCGAAAATTCAAAATCCATTGAATAGCTAAAGGAGCATTTGCATGTATTGTGAATCCAACTCCAACAGAAAGATAAGGAATAATCAATAATGAGTGATGCATTCAGTCACCAGTTTCTGATATTTGGATGGATTTGGATCTATTGGATCTAAGATATTTCTGATAATAAAGCCTCACTTATCCTGCTGAAGATAGAGATCAACATAAAAACTAACCATATTTGATTTGATATCAATGAAGTTGCATTAGTCACTAGAATTTTGGTCTATGATATTCTCATTCTTTGAAGTATGTTAGAGCCATATTTTTATGTAATTGGCATATCCTTTGACAAAACGCACTCTACTTGTATTTAGATAAATCTAAGTAGGCTCAAGATGATTATTACAAGTGGTTAAATTGAAGACAAGAAGATTACTCAAGAACTGCTCAAGAAAAGTGCAATCTGTAGGTCTCGATACCTCCTCAACAGAAGTTTGATCTATTGAGATTCATTAAAGCTCGACACCTATCTCAATCAATCGAGCTTACGGAGTTCAAACTATAACCAACAACATTTTTATTCTAAAAGGCTATTTGTTTATGGGTTTGTATAATCCTTATTGGACTAGAAAAGCTCAAGGTTTGTGTAAACCTATTTGGAATAGGAGAGCCCATTAAGCTCCTATTTAAAGGAGGTGGAAAAAGAAAAACATAACCCTAGAGAGCTTCATAAGGTTTTCTTTTTGAAACTCTAGCCTCCTTATACAAAAGAAAGAGTTTTTGCTACGTTTCTTGTACACCTATGGGTTCTGTAACCAAGCAAAGTCTCTTGCACCAACATTGAAGATCTTATTGGTGTTTCTATGTGAAGCTGCTGCAAATCAACTACAACAATCAAAGGGTTGATGTGGAGTTAGTCACATATTTGGATTCGTGCAAAGGAGTAAGCCGCGTACTGGGATCCACGCATCAGATTGGTTAGTCACATACTGGGAGCCGTGCATTGAAAAGGAAAGATTGTCACTACAGAACAAGTCCAATTGTATATTGGGGTAAGGGTTCAACTGTAGGTTGGTATAAGGTACTTGGATTCCTTTACTTGTAATCGCTTGTTGTGATAATAGTGGATTCTCGGGAGTGGTGACCTTAAAATCACCCGGTGGGGTTTTTGCCGTAATTGGTTTTCCCCATTCGTAAACAAATCACTGTGTCATTTATTTTCTGCTGCGTACTTAGTTTAATTGGTGATTTGTTTGTGCTACCATGCATTTACATGTTAATTTGATTAATTAATAATCTTGGCTAATTAATCAATTAATTCATCATAAGGGGTCAATACATTTTTGACCTATCAAAGTATAAACTTATTACTTATAAGATGCCCTTTCCAATTTCTATACATCAGGATGTGCAGCAAATTGATTTTGCATTATTTGAGAGATCAACCTCAGTCCATAAGCTACAAAAGTAAAGAAATCATATGAAGACGAACCACTACCTTTTGTGCTCTCTCCTTAAAATTAAGATCATTGTCAGTCTTTTATATCTCTAGCAAGTGTGAAGTGCTTAGAAGATCTTTCAAAGAGGACACCACCTCATAAAAAGAAAATGAAATCATGCAAGAAAGCTTGGATGCTCGTAGTGTCACGCCCCGAACCCAAAAGGGTTCAAAGCATGAGAAATGCATCCTAAGGGTACCTATAGATTTTTCCTTTTTGGCAAATAAACTATAGGCGATCTTTATTTTCATTTCTTTTCTAAAGGATAAGAATATTCAACCATACTAAAATCTCCACATTACAAGTCAGAGCTCTATAACATATTTACAAACAATAACTAAAAATCATGTGTCTTCACATAATACATGCATATATTACAAAACTCTAATTAGATTACACAAAGTCACAATCTTATCAAGAATAAGGACCTTACGTCAAGTCTAGGCCTACCATGCCAAAGGCTAACAAAGCTCAAACAAGCAACCTCCAATACAATTAATTAAGGCATCATTGAACTTAGCAAGATTAAGTCACCAACCATTTACAGCAAAAGACTCCAAATTTACCATATCACTCTAACCATCGCCAAAGAAGTAAGCTCCATACCCAAGGTATAGCTAATAAATCTGAAAAACTGTTAGAGGGTGGGATGAGCTAATGCTCAGTAAGTAGCATAATTAATGGGGGTGGGGGAAATGCAAGTTTCATCTTTAATAATAGTAATATGACATGACAAGAATGATTGAATGTTGAAACACAGTTTCTCAAAGTAGATACCTTGAAACTATATACTATAATCTGTGAACACCAACAATATAATTTCCAAAGCCATACAATCTAACATACGGTAATTTTATCACAAATATACCATACTACCACATAGACCGGTCAGGGGATCCACCCATTTACAACTGGCATGATATTGTCATCTCTGGTATGCAGACTCTTGGCCTCATGGACAACAGCCTCACCTATATCCTCAAGGTTTTTCTCTCCTCCCATGGGCAGCAGAGAGAGCGCATCAAATAGGACTTCTCTTGCATGTGGTCTCTTGGCCCCATGGATAGCAGCGTCACCCACATACAATCAAGGAACCTCTTCCCCCCATGTGCAGTAGGGAAGAACGCGTCATCCAAAGTGAAAGAGCACTGACCTAGATTTGATTCCATTATCACAAAGACTACGGCAACCAAATCGAGTGATCACAGGGAAATCACACATGGCATGTTATTAAAACCATATAAAACTCACAGGTATACATTTCCTTGAAACACATAGTTCATATCCAGGTAGTTTCAGAAAAATCTTAAATAATCTAACTTCTACAAAGTTTGTAAAGTTTTTAACTTCATTCTTATCAAGAGATTTTCTATCAATTTCCCAAATAATACAAGACAAGATAAGCATCTTTAAATTTTCTAATATACCACAAAATCAATGCTGTTCTTATCAAAGATTAAATAAAAGATGCTCATTTTTCCATATCAACAATTCATGCATTTCCCCAAATGCAATACCAAATATGATGCACTTTTCATATATAAAAATATATAATAGGGTCACAACACAATACTTCTAAGAAAACATATATCCATTTATAATTTTTCAAAATGTGTTTGACCCAAAAACAACATTTATAAAACATGGTTATTTTCCAAAAATCCCATTAAAAAACTACTTACCTTGTAACCTGCAAAAAGCCTAATTCTCCAAGCTCCAAAGGAGATTAGCTAGAACCTCAACAATATTAAGCAAACCTAACACAATAAGCATAAAGTTTAAAATTGTATCTAGCTACAATTTAGGAATTGCCAAATATGCACTTAATTAGGCAAGCCTAGTATTTAACCTCATCAATAACATATTCCTCTTCCAAAATTTCTCAACAAATTAATTCACAAGGCATAGACTCCAATTTATAAATTTAACCCATTTAATATCATCTCCAGCATTATTTCTTGCTTCCATAAAATTTACACTACATCAATAAAAGACTCATGAAAGCAAAATCAAAATATTTTCCAAGACAAGAAATTTAGAACTTCAACTAACTCTAAATAAACCCAATAGTAATAGAAAAATTGTATTTACCAACCATCACATGTTATAACTCAAAACCCCTAAATTTTCCACCATAAATAAACCATAGGTAGTCATCATTAGCACAAACCATAAACCCACTCATCAAATAATTCCACCAATACAAAACCCATACATATAAACACATAAATATTACTTCCAATGCTCATGAATCATATGGGTATCATTATTAAAACTTAGATAAAAATAACCTCAAGTAAAAGCATATAAACCCACCAAAAAGATTAGAAATTTTTACCTCAAAGAATAGACGTGAAGGTGCTTGGAGGTTCCTAAGGATTTTCCGGTGGCATTGCCGGAAAAATGATGGTGGAGATGGTGGCATGGAGGTACCAGTAGGAGAGTTTGAGGGAGTGACGGGAAGTGTTAGACGGAAAATGAAAAAGAAGAAAAAGAAAGAAAAGAGAGGTGAGGAGCTGATCAAAGAGATGAAGGGATGAGTGGAAATGAGTGGTGGAGAAGGGTGGGGTAGGTGGGGTAGTTGGGAGGCACGTGTGAACTAAAAATCTGATCTTTTTTTTTTTTTTTTTTTTTTTTTTTTTGTTTCTGACTGATTGAGACGTGACATAGATCAACCTCAGTCCATAAGCTTTTTATTTTTTTATTTTTTTATTTTTATGGGAAGTCCATAAGCTACAAAAGTAAAGAAATCATATGGAGACGAACCACTACCTTTTGTGCTCTCTCCTTAAAATTAAGATCACTGTCAATCTTTTATATCTCTAGCAAGTGTGAAGTGCTTAGAAGATCTTGCAAAGAGGACACCACCTCATAGAAAGAAAATGATATCATGCAAGAAAACTTGGATGCTCGTAGAGTGCGAACTTCTCCAAAGGCTACCATGTCAAAGAAAGCTTCAAGAGGGTCTTTTTGGTCTTCAATAGGTAAGAGAGGTAGTTTATTGTGTAATTTAAGGAATTCATTCCCTGTAGAGAAGAACTCCTGATCTGCAAACCTATTAGAATTTGCACAGTTTGGAATACCAAGTTAGTTTCTCCAGAAAAGTAATGTCATAACGAAGTCATTGTATTTTACATGTTGAGATTTGACAATGAGCTTATGTTCTTCATATTTGTTAGTGTAAATATCTAGGGAGCACCGTCAAGGATTTTGTATCAATGTTCATAGTTTTTCTTGACTTTGCCTTCTTAAAAGCACCCTTTTCTTGTCAAAATTCTTCAAAACTCCTAAAATAGATATCCAAAAGAAAAATATAAGGCATAAACAAATTCATAGCTTTATATATTAGATTGCTCAACACTAGTGTAAGGACCAAACAAATTGGCTGCCCAAGCCCACTTTGAACAGTGAGTTGTACTGTTCAACCTTGGCCCAAATCAATAAATTTATAAGAGAGGGAAACAAACAATAAGAAGGGGCTCTACCCGAGGATGAAAATAAGGAAGAAAGGGCTAATGTTATAGAATAGATGAGCAAATGTCTCCCCACGAGCCTGTCCGAGGAAGCCAATGTTATACAGAAAATTGCGCTATTCACTTTCCTCTCTCGGTGTTCTTGTTTCTTTTTTATTTTTAGATACTTGTGTCTGAAGGGTTTCCTATTGATAGGCTAAGAATGTATTGACCCCTTGTGATGAATGAACCAATTAATTAACTAAGTTAATTAATTAATTCAATTAATATGCAATATGCGTGGTAGCATAAACAAATCACCACGAACAGTGATTTGTTTACGAATGGGGAAAACCTCCAAGACAAAAACCCCACCAAGTAATTTTAAGGTCACCACTCCCAAAAATTCACTATTATCACAACAAACGGTTACAAGTAAAGGAATCCTAGTACTTTATACCAACCTACAGTTGAACCCTTACCCCAATACACAATTGGACTTGTTCTGTAGTGACAATCTCTCTTTTTGAATGCACGGCTCCTAGTACGTGACTAACCAATCGATGCACAGATCCAAGTACGTGAGTAACCACCAACTTGAGAAAGACGTTGGCTGCAAAATTCTTTAGTTCATCAATACGATGAAGATCACGAAACTCCTTAGTTACAAAACCTTACAGCGTACAAATACAGCAGCTTCTTCAAGAGAAAGATGAACTAGAGTATATGTCTTCGGTCACAATATGCTTGTGAAAAACCTTTGCATCAAGTTGCACTAACTTGCATCTGCTATGATGGCCCTTAAAAATAATCCTTATATATGCTAAGGGTTGAGAGAAAAGAAAGCCTAAACATGTATACATGGATATGTGTGAAATCAAATTTGAAAAACTGATTTTCGTATATCTCGATAGATAGGTTATCTATCGAGCAGCTGTCGAGCATCGGGCTGAAGATCCCTTTTAAACCTCGACAGATGCTATCTGTTAAGTTAGCTGTCGAGTTTTAAAATACAACACTTCTTCACTTGATTCTTGGACAGATTTACATGGATTTAACACTTGGACTTGAACTCTTGTTCCTTGAAGTATTAAACACATCCTAGATTTACCTAATTACAAGTAAACTGCGTTTTGTCATAAGATTAGCTAATTTTAATTGACATATGTTTTTAAAACCTCATCAATTTTGAAAAACCCCAAGTTTTTCAAAAACCCCAAAACTGAGGTCAAAGGAGATGAAATGCATGATAAAATGTAAGAAGGAAGATCATAGCAGAGGAAGAAATCACTCTTGAGGCCGAAGATTAAGTAGGGAAGAGGTTTAGAGTGAGAGAAGGGTGTTTGTGGAGGTGAAGAGTAAGAAACGATCGAGAGAGATCAAGAAAAATGAGATAAAAATCGTGCTGAAGCTTTATATAGAAAAATACGAATCTCGATGGATCGAAAGGTGTCGAAAGGTGTCAAGCACTAATTCTCGATAGATGAAGCTGTCGAGGTGCTATCGAGAGGTGTCCACAGCAAAGTGACCTCGATGGATCAAGAAGCTATCAAGCATCAATCGAGCATACAGAAACTTTCTCGATGGATCGAGAAGCTATCGAGAAAAATTCTCAAAAATCCCGATGGATCGAAATTGCTATAACAGCTGTCGAGAAAGGAAGATCAAGAGGCTCGATAATAGCTTAGCTGTCGAGAGGTATCGAGAAACTGTCGAGAAGCTCAAAAAACAATTTTCCAAAGACGAGAAAAACACAAAGATAAATGCAATCAAGCAAGCTACTCAACCAAAGATCCAAACAACATTTTAAGCTCTCAAAATCATCTCTCAACAAGAAAAATGTCAAGCATATAGATCCAAAACACACACACACACACACACACACACACACACACACACACACACACACACACAAAACAAGTCTAACCAATTTTATATTTTAAAAACAAGTCAAGATAGTTTAGTGAGCATACATTAACACATGTATTTCTTGTGATGGCCAAATCACATTGTACCTGGACATGTATCAAAAGTAGCAAAGAATATTGTGTGTTGTGTGTGAGAAACATCGCAAGATTGCATAAGTGTCTACATGTTATGACGATTTGAGATATGAGAAAGCCACTTTAACTCACACACAATCATAACTGCTTGATGGGGACTATCACCTTCGAGGTACATCCTATAACTCCCACATCTCCTAGAAGACACGCTTGCAATCATATATAAAGCATTTTGAGTCTTTTTGCTTTTATTTATTTATTTTTTTTTTTTGCATATTTTCTTTTGTAAAGCATATCATACATGGGCATATAAGAGAGAGAAAAGAAATACCCAATGATGTTAAGCTTTTGACATTGCACTTTTGCTATGCCGAAGCATACAGATGTCATTTCATGATTGATGGGCAACAGTGGTGAAATGATTGTTTATGCCTTTTTTTTAAGATTTTTTAGTCATTCCCGTAAAAAAGAGTGATACAAGTGTTAAGTACAAGAGATTACTTAATCTTACTCATCACAAACACGAGCCACAAAGCTCACTTGCTTAGTTGTGCATAAAGATGCTCATCTAAGCTACAAATGATACAAAGTTTAGAAAACTTTGTTTAAAATGGCCATCCAAGGTATACAAGTACCAATGTACACAAAACACACACTGTTTTTGTATTTTTTCTGATTTTTTAATTTTTTTTATGAGAAAAAAAAAAAAGCAAAAACAAACAAACAAAAACATGTTAAACAAAACAAAGCATAAGACTAGACTGACTCAAAACAAGAAAGCAAAACACACAAATACGGCATACACAAAAACAAGAAAGGGAAAGAGAGAAAAAAAGTGACTAAATCACTTTGAGCCTTTTTCCTTCCACACCTTGGAAGAACCTTTTTGTTTAGCAAACCCTTGATCCGGTAGTGAGGGGGAAGAGTTGAAACCGTTAAAGTTTGAAAGGAACATGAGGTCTTTAAGTAGATCTCCGAGAGGAGCAAAAGAGGATGGAAACTGATTTTGATTTCCCGATGAGATCATACTTGTTGCTCTGTTGAGTGACTAACCACTTATAGCAATTTGGTCGAGTATGTCTAGTTGCTCCACAGTGATGGCAAAGATGTTGCTTCTTCTGTTTAGACTTTTGAGTATTGCCTTTCTTAGCCCTAGGGTTTTTAGTCTCTTTCTTATCAAGCTTAGGGGGTGTTCCCAAGATAGATTTGAAACAGCTCCCCTTCAAGCTTTGCACTCGAAGTCCTCTCCAGTTGAGCTCTAACTTGAAACAGCTCCCCTTCAAGCTTCTTGGTCTTCTCAGTCAAGAAATTATTCTCAAATCTCAGTGCTCTAATGGTCTGATTGGCTTCATCAAACATCGTGGAGATTTCTTCTCGTTCAAGCTCCACATCACTGAGCTTCTTGGTGACCAACCTATACAACTTCTCATGCTTTTCCGAGACTTTGTATAATTTTGAATAGGCTGTGTGGATGTCACCTTGCTCATCTGTCTTTATAAACTTAAACTCCACCAAGTCCTCTTCTTCATCCACATCTTCAACAATCCCCTCAGTAAGATATACAGTGGCAATGAAGGCATTCAGGATTCCATCATCCTCATTTTCTGAATCATCCTTAGGTTCGGTGTCGCTTAAGGTAGTAGCAAGTGTCTTGCTTTTCTCAATGGTCTTGAGATACGTAAGGCACTCTTGCTTCATGTGTCCAAAGCCTTGACATCCAAAACACTTAGGTCCTGAGGGAACAATGTACTGACCGCCATCCCTAGCATCCTTCTTCCCTTTGTCTTGGCTCTTGAACTGAGACGAATTGGATTGCTTGCGGTCTTTGTCAAATCCTTTAGCATTGGCATTCTTCATAAACCTTTTGAACTGCCTGATAATGTAGGATTTTATTTTAGAATCTTCATTGTCTAAAGACTCATTAGTGTCACTACTCTTGGCCTTCAGTGCCATGCTCTTTCCCTTACTCGATTTCCCAATCCTTGTCAAACCCAACTCATAGGTCTGCAGATTGCCAACCAGCTCTGTCAAATGAATTTTGTCAATATCCTTTGATTCTTCAATTGCGGTTATCTTGGCATGAAATCTCTCGAGTAGAGATTTGAGCACCTTTCTAACAATCTTGGGTTCGAGAATGGCTTCCCCAAGATTAAAGGCTGAGTTCATTATGCCCTTGAGCTTGGCATAGAACTTATCGAGCGACTCATCCTCCACCATCTTGATCTCTTCAAAGCTTATAGTAAGCCTCTGAAGCTTTGAATTTTTAACAACCTTGGTTCCTTCATAGGTTGTCTAGAGGATGGTTTATGCTTCCTTGTCAGTTTCGGTAGAGGATATCTTCTTAAACTCCTCATTCGTGACTGCACTGAATAAAACATGCAATGCCCTATTGTTGAAGTTAGCCGCCTTGATCTTAGCATCATCCCAATCGGCCGGCGCTTCGTTAGGCTTGGTCCAGCCTATCTCTATAGCTTGCCACACTTTTTAATCTAATGACTACAAGAAAGCTCTCATGCGTACTTTCCAGTATGCATAGTTAGTGCCATCAAATAAAGGAGGTATAATAAGAGACCATCCTTTATCAATGACAAATAGGGGTCAATGGATCACACAGCAAAGATTAACCCTAATCAGAGTGTGCCCACTCTGATATCACTTGATAAGCCAAAAATGTATTGACCCTTTATGATGAATTAACCAATTAATTAGCCAAGTTAATTTATTGATTCAATTAGCATGCAATACGCATGCTAGCACAAACAAATCACCAACTAAGTTAATATGTAGCGGAAAATAAATTTGACATGGTGATTTGTTTATGAATAGGGAAAACCTCCAAGGCAAAAACCCCACCTAGTGATTTTAAGGTCACTACTCCTGAGAAACCACTATTATCACAATAAGCGGTTACAAGTAAAAGAATCTTAGTAACTTATACCAATCTACAGTTGAACCCTTACACTAATACATAATTAGACTTGATCTGTAGTGACAATCTCTCCTTTTCAATGCACGGCTCCCAGTACGTGACTAACCAATTGATGCACGAATCCAAGTATGTGACTAACCACTAACTTGAGAAGAATGTTGGCTGCAAAGTTCTTCAGTTCATTAACACGATGAAGATCACGAAACTCCTTGGTTACAAAACCATACGGCGTACAAACGCAGTAGCTTCTTCAAGAGAAAGATGAACTAGGGCATATGTCTCTGGTCACAATATGCTTGTGAAAAACCTTTGCATCAAGTTGCACTGACTTGCATCTGTTGTGACGGCCCTTAAAAATAATCCTTATATATGTTTAGGGTTAAGAGAAAAGAAAGCCTAAACATGTATACACGGATATGTGTGAAATCAGATCTGAAAAACTGATCTTTGTAAATCTCGATAGATAGGTTATCTATCGAGCAGCTGTTGAGCATCGAGTTGAAGATCCCTTTTAAACCGCGATAGATGCTATCTGTCGAGCTAGCTGTCAAGTTTTAAAATATAGCACTTCTTCACTTGATTCTTGGACAAATTTGCATGGCTTTAACACTTGAACTTAAACTCTTGTTCCTTGAAGTATTAAACACATCCTAGATCTACTCAATTACAAGTAAAGTGTGTTTTGTTATAGGATTAACCAATTAAAAGTGACATATGTTCTTAACATGATGCACATATGTCCTAAAACCTATGAAAACCATCTTTTTCTTATATACTGGCCCTTCCTTTACATCCTGACCTTCCATCTTTTTCTCCCCCATTTCTCTTCATGACACTTGTCCTTTTCAACATTTGAAGAAGGTGGTACATGGAGTTTGCTTAGTTGTGAATTATACTGTTCAGGTTACTTCCTCATCAATGTGGCTAATAAAGTTGTTGCCCACCATTTAATGCAGAGGCAACGGGTTACTTCTCTCTAAAAACTTACCTTACTCCTCATGATTCGCTTACCTTAGCCAAGCCTTTCCACCTAAAGCTCCTCAAAGCCTTTTTCCTATTCATCTCCCCTCCTCGAGTGAACTCTCTCCCTGGGCGTATGATGCCCTAACACCAATACTACAGGCCAATAATCCCTTCTTTGGTCCTCGGGCCCCCATAATAGCCCCCTAAAACTTTGCTTACTATCTCAGAGATAAAAGCAAGGTTTTAGTTACTTGATCCGTTTTGATATGTGTCGTACGCGTTCCCACATGACTACGTCCTTTCACCTATCTCCAGCACCCTCTTGACGCTTTGGAATCCACAATCTCACATTTATGGTGTCAGACAGCTGCTTTTCCCCCCACGTTCTATGGCTTGATCAGGATCCTAGCTGAAGTTCATTTATGCATTCTGGCAAGTTGAGTTGAAGTAAACTCTCGAGCAGAACTTTTCCCTTTGCTCGTAGGTGTGTTCATCCTCACATTTCTCTTTTGCACAAGTTTATTCTTTTCATACCATAAAACTCCATGGGCAGATACGCTAAGCTAGTAGATACTCTCGAAGCTATGGCTGCCTTTAGGGCACAATATAGGATTCCCAACAGTGTTAAACTCCAACACTGTGAATATGGTGAATGGTTGGTCAAGAACAAGCCTTCTGAATCCATAGTTATTCCGATGATTGCCTTCATTGAAGGCGGGATGGAACTTCCCATGAGAAGAGTCACCAGAGACTACCTTCTAAACTATAGACTAACCCCCACCCAATGTTCAGCAAATGTCTTTAGGGTCCTCAGGTGTGTAGACATGTTGAACCGGAAAATGGGGACCAACCTCACCTGTCACGATGTAAACTAGGTATACAACTGCCAAAAGGGGGAAAAAACCAAATACTACATTAAATGTAGAGTCCTGACTGTTAGATTAATCTCCTACCTACCTGATTCAAGCAAGGGTATGGACGAGGACTTCCTCATCGTCTAGGGAGACTGGCACGATGGATTGCATTGTCCCACCCAAGAAGGAGAACCAGGTAAGGTTTTTGAGGACCATAGATGCATATAGGATATTCCCTAACTTTATAAGCCTGAAAAAATCCTTCTTTTTTATTTTACTTTTTTCTTTTTACCGACTTACAACTCTCACTTTTTTCATTAGCAGACGAACACCATACCGCCCCAGCTAAGCATCGGGTGAACTTCACATACCTAAACCGGATCCTTAGATCAGAGATCTTCCTACACAAGGACGGTTAACTCTGAGCTGCACATGTCATACTCGGGTACAAGCCCTCCACCAAACACTTCCAAAGCCCAAAGAACGTCATTAAAGCCAAAGACTCTCGGTTGGCTTTAATAGATGTAGCTATCCCAGGATTCCTACTATCCGAACCTTCTCCAGCTAGAACTTAGGACGCCCAACTTCTGGCCCCACTAGCAACTAGGCTCTTTTACTCTCAAGAACCTCCCATCCCCTCGGACGACAAAGCCAAGGAGCCCCTACCAGAACCTATCCAGCAAGAAGTAACAGACAAGGATTTCGAGGTACTCTACTAGCAAGAGGACCCTGAAGACGTTCCGAGTACTACTTACCACTGTTTGCGCCCCGCCCAAATCAGTACTAACCAAGAGGTGACCAACATCCTAGAAGGAATGGGATTTGAAGAAAAACTCTGGACCTACTCACCTTACTCACAGCTTACACTGAGGGCTCTTTACCAATTATGGCGGTGGTGCCCCGACCACCCACCCCTGCCCCAATGCGTACCTCTTCCGTTGATGTCGTAGACAAGAAACGAAAGAGGGCCCAAGGAGGCAAAGGCACTGAAGGTGCCCAGGAAGGGGAGGTCACTCAATCCTCCCACCAGCCCCCAACCAAAGAAGCCCGGACAGGGAGGGGGCAACAGAAGAAAACCACATCTTCTAGAACCTCTAAGGAACTTGGGGAAGACCAGCCAAAGAAGCCCTCTGTCTAGAGGCCCCTTTTCACCCTTAGCACTGGCAGTCCAGTGCTGGATGGTGCCAACCTGAGGGACCCCTAAAATGGCAACTCAGGCCTAGTGGCCGAATGCCTAGGGAAGGCATTATGCCTGCCCGAAGATATGGCGGAGCTAAAGTCCTTCAGGAATGGTGAAGACTTTCTCGCCCTGAAACAAGACTTAGCTAAGGTATATGATTACTCTCATTAGCTTTATAACATTAAATTTTACAAGCACTATTTCACACTTATGTTTTTTTTTTTTGGTAGTCTGTCCAAGCTGCCTTCATGGACTAGGAGTGGGCGTACCACTCCCTGGACTTGGCGAGGAAGGCCGAGAGCAAACTAGAGGCATCTGAGAAAGCTCACGCCAAGGTAGGTAAGAAGCTGAAAGAGACCTTTGCCCAACTGACCGAGGTGGAGTAAGCTCTAAGTAATGCTGAATCTGCCTTAAAAAGCTTTGAAAAACAAGCTGCGGATGCTCTGGAGGCCCAAAGAAAGGCGGAGAACAAGATGGCCTTAACTGTGGTAGAGTAGAAACAGACAAAAAAATAGCTGGAGACCAAGGAAGCTGAAATGTCCAAGGCCGAACAGGTAGCCTATGACACGGGCGTTACTAAGACAGTTGAAAGTCTTACCACCCAACTTAGGGATGTGGCTCGCGCCTTCTGCCTAGAAGTGTAGGGTCAAGCCCTGAATGCAGCTGGGGTTAGCACTGAATCAAAGCTCAAGGCTCCTGATAAGGTTTACTACCCTCATGCCTTATGCTTAGCACCCACTCCCCCACAGCCTTCAACAAACCCTAGCTTTGGCCCCGCCTTTTCCTCAGGCCAGCTTGCCTCCACTCCATCTGCCACTCCAGCCAAAGGCAAAGATAAATAAAAAGAACTGCCACCTCTAATAGAAGTGTTGGACATGGAGACAAAAGAAATGGCTGAGCAGCTAAAGAGGAGAAAGAAAGAAAAGGAACAAGAGAAGAAGGGAGCGAAGGAAAAGGATACCTCCACATAGCTTAGCCTCAAACAAGGAAACAGATAGTCAGTTTTGTAACTAGGCTTAAGTATAGCGGGTGCCCTTTCTCTCTTTTCATTGTATCCCAATTCTTTAACCCTTAATGAAAAAAGGTTAAACTTCATTTCATGCTTTTTCAACTGTTTAATATGCACTTGTTAGTTTACATCACGTGTTATTTTTCTTCCCTTATAACAATTTCAGCATATTAATCTGCAACTTACTTATAATACAATGAATACACTATTGGCACTAATCTTGAAACCCGAGGAAGTACTCAAGGCTCTTAACTTTACTATTCATTTAGGCAACTTCTTGCAAGGATCACTTTGCTCCCAATCTGTGACTTGAGGAGCCACATCAGACCCAAATTCTAGCTAACACTTAGAAATTTTTCCCAGAATTGTTAATTTACCCAAGGCTTGTGACCCGAGGAGTCAAACAAGGATGAGGTTCTATTTAACACTTAGCACCTTTCATACAATGTTAATTTACCTTGGGCTTATGACCCAAGGAGTCGAATAAGGCCTAGGTTCCATTTAACACTTAGAACCTTTCACACAATGTTATTTTACCCTAGGCTTGTGACCCGAGGAGTCGAACAAGGCCTAGGTTCTGTTTAACACTTAGAACCTTTCATACAATGTTAATTTACCCTAGGCTTGTTGATAGGCCAAGAATGTATTGACCCCTTTTGATGAATTAACCAATTAATTAGCCAAGTTTGTCAGTTCGTTTAGACCCCTGTAAACTAGATTGTTTAACCTAATTAATTAAC